>CM053811.1:5654000-7067500 GCA_028671895.1 Oenanthe sinensis
TTCTGTTTTATATTATAAAACTAGAGCCAAAAGAAGCGGTATTAAAGATTCGAGATAAAGTAAATGTATTTATCAAGATAGTTTTTTTTTGTCAGCATTTATCGAGATAGTTAATTTCATAAACATTCAAAATTTTAATATCTTTTTCTAATTCTTCCTAAAAAATGACTCCCTTAAAGCAGTGACAGAATTTTAAAAAACATCTATTTATATTTTTTTATATAGAGTTCAGATATCATCAGTATTTTTATATGGACTTGTAAGTTGTATAGGTAAAAAAAAAATGTATGTGCTCATTTTCGATCGGTTTTGTATTAAATTCAACTTTGACTTTGAAATTGGATCAATATCAATTAAAAGTATGCTAAATTTAATAAAAATAGTGTCATCTCGATACAAAGTAAGATTATTATAAATACAATACCTCATCGGTGTTTTTTATATATTTTATTGATTTTTGTATTAATTATGTATTTTACTTTCACTTTTATTTATATTTAAAATTTAAAATTTTGTACTTATTCAATTTTAATATTTAATTTTTTTCCTTTCAAATAATAATATTAATTTAATTTTGAATTCGCGAGAAATTGTTTGAGCTGAAAGTCGCATCAATGGATATGGAAATCGCATGAAAGTCGGATGCTTCTTTGTCACACGTGTTTTGTATGTAACGAGGGACGGGGCTTCGGCTTCGTTATATATAGTCTAAAGTGGCCATCATCTTCTTAAAATATTCTGATATCGATATATATGCTATAATTTTATATAATTTTTTTATTTTTTATTATTTATTAATGTAATTTTATTTTTTGAACCCTGCTAAATAAAAACTTCTATTTATTCTACTATAATTTTTAGATTAATTCCAAAATATATACAATTATTAGAATTAACCCAAAATAAAAATAATTTGATATACACAACATACACTTCCTAATAAAATAGAATTACTTTTTAATTTTTTTTTGTCTCAGCCTCCATACATTCTCTTCAACTCTGGCAGATCAACTTCTAGGTTGTGTTTGGTTGGGATGAATGAATATGGAAGTAATGAAATGAGATTGGACTATATTATCGGTAAAAAGTTCAAAATTTTTATTTTTTTCTCATTCTATTTATAACAATTTAAACTAAAAATAAAATTCACCAATTTGAGATGAAATGTTTCATTCTCCCTCACATTCATTTTCATAATTTCATTATTAGATTAAACACATTTAAATCATCAATTCATATATCATTATCCAAGTATTTATTTTAACCTTTTATCATGTGTATATAAATTATTTAAATTTAAGTTTCTTGTTTAGAAGCAAAACACATAATCTTATATATATATTTTTTTTAATATGATAAAACCTATAAAATAACGAGCTACTATCATTTCTTCATTATAAATTGAGATCTTCTTCGAACTTGATGCACAGACAGATAGAATAGAAACAAATAGTATCTTTCATATTCGTGGAAATCAATATCATTTAGAAAGCCTTATCCATTATTTAAACGCATGTTTTAATTATGCATTTTGAAGACACAAAGAACTTGTCCAGTGGAGTCCAGCCGATTGGATATCTCAAGTGGTAATAAGTTTAAGTTTATCATCTGTGGTGTCACATTGCGTGACTCCACTCACTCTAGAGAATTTCTTAAACCATATACATATTTATATAGCTATAAGCCCAAATATTTATAATAAAAAAAAACACTGCCAAGTGAGTTGATCATATAAGTATGTGTAGGCCATGTGTATACTTTAAGATCTGCGAGCTAACATATTGAATATTAGGTAATATTGCATGTCTGAGCATCTCCTTTATTTTTCTTTAATTAACAAGTTCTTGATATCAAATTTTAATACAAGTTAATAAATAATAATGTTGCTTTCAAATGATCGATATTACTCTCTTTTATATTGGTAAAAGTTATATAGATTATCTTAAATAAATATTAACTGGAGAGCGTACTTGCATTTGTTTTACTTATAATATATTATAAAATTATTATCAAACACACACATATATGTAATGTAAAATTGTAAAGGGTGTTGGGCTAGTTTATAAGAGGCTTCTCATTTATTTTTTTATTACCTTAATCATTATAAAAACAAAACATGTATAAATAAAGTCGAAATACTTGTAATTTTACCAATATTTTTTAATTATATCGAAACATCCCCGTAATTGACTATTGTCGCACAGAAGCATACTGGCCATACATAGACCTGACAAATTGGGTCTGGATCCGAAGAACCGACCCGAAATATAGGGAACCGAATCCGATTTTGTATCCGAATTTGATAATCCGAAAGTGTAACCGAATCCGAAACAATCCGATCCGAACCGATATCGGTTCAATATAATCAAATCCGAAAATGACCCGGAACCGGAATTTTAACCGAAAATAATCCGAAATAACACATCCGATAATAACCCGAAATCGATTAAATCCTAACTAAAAAGTATACAAACTGAATATGACTCAAACTAAATTATAGAATTTAAGTGTATTTCATACATACAATCTTATGATTCGTTACACTCACATGTACATTATACACTTATACATAATTCATATGTATAATACATGTGTTCGTAAAATAAAATATTAAAAAAATAAGAATAACATTTATTTTGAATTTGCTAGAAAGTAAAGAAAAGTGAATATAAATTCATATTTTAAAAAGAAATAAATACTGTATATTATATATGTACATATAAAATTTATTTATATTTTTTATTTGGACATCAAGATTTTTTTTTAAAATTGTTACATTATAAAATTTAGTGAAAATTTCTTTTATCATATTGACCAAAGTCTGAAATGAGAAAATATATTACTTAATCGAGATAATTATTTTGTTCGGTATTATTTTATCAAATTTTAACTATAATTTGTCAAATTTACTTAATGATCTTTATTTAAATTCAATGATAATTCAAATTAATTTAACAATAATCCGAACTTAACTTTCAAATCCAAACAAAATCTAATTTGAAATAAGAAATCCGAAAATATCTGAACCGAATTTAATCCGATTTTTATCTGAAATTCATCTGAATTTTAATCCGATTTTGACCCCAACCGAAATCGTACCGATCCGAACCGAAACCGATTCAATTTATGCAAAACCAAAATTGGATCCGAACCGAATCAAATCCGATCCGATCCGAACCGAATAAAAATATATTATAACCGAAAAGTGATCCGATCCGAAATTAATATGATCCGAAACCGAACCGTTTACTCGAATTGACAGGTCTAGCCATATATATCCTTAGACCCACAAAATATGTCTTTCACAAGCTTCATTATACATAGACCTACATAGTGTGAATATAGACTAACAAAAATTTAGAATGTCTTTTAGGCCAAGTTGGCAAGATCTGTTCCCTGTGAAATGCTCCCACTGGTCTCAAAATGATGTAATTTCCACGCTAAAAGTTGTGGAAAAAGTTCACCGGGTACTCAAGTGGTTGTTTACTTGTCCCAAAACGTAGACTCACCTTTGTACTCTCTCACGGGAACAAAATTATATTGAATCATTTACATGTGTATAAAATATTAGTAAATATTATCGCACGACGCCAGGAATATTTACCACCGAAATGATAACGGGGTTTATGGCTTTCGATCTCTTTGGTATTCTAATGTTTGTATGTAATGATGGTTTGAAATTTAAATAATTAAATACCTTTTTGTTTATGGACGTGCAACGCTAAAAAGAAATAGATCGAGTACATCATTTGGATTCATTGCATGTATGCAAAATTGATCAAGGATTACCATGAATGATTATTCTAATATTTTAGATTTTACAATCCTTTCATTAGCAGACCACATCCATGTGTTAATAATTAAAGGTCTTTTCAAGTGAAATTTTTGTGCAAACTCGAAATTAGAGTTTTTATATTATTTTTAAAATTAGGTAGTAGTTGTTATAATTTAATTAATTATATATACTAGGGGGTTTATGCATAAACAAATTAAAAATTAATATATGATATTTAGGAACATTTTTCTGATATATTTTAAAATTTCTAGTATTATTCTAAAAATAAATGTTAAATATAAAAGGGATGTATCAAAATAGAGTTCCAAGAGAATATAGACTTTTGATTTATAAATTTTCTTTGTGATTTTTTTATATATGTATGTTTTAATATATAATTTTATATTTTTAATGAGATTTAATGTTGAAACCTGAAATTATAATTTTTTGAGGATATATTCTTTAAAATCAGTTTTTAGATCAAAAATATTTAAAAATAATAATTTTTATCAAATAATTTTTTTTACCTTTCTCCTAACCATGCTAGCAGCCCTTAATTATAGTTGAATTATTAAAAATAAAAAATATTATTAGAGTCGGCATATTAATCAATATTATAACTTATTAAAAATCACACTTCATTTATATTTTTTAGAGAATAAACTAAGATACTCTTAGAGATAGAGATGCTTTATGAAATTTGGTAGCAAATGAGAAAAATTGGAGTATAATAATTCAATATTTAATAATATTATATATTTCTTAAATTCTAATTATACTATAACGTACGTAGATGTTCTAAAACTTATATTTGGCTTGTGACATTAGGGTTTTAAGTTATGATTAACACGATACTTTTAAGACATGTTTTACTCTCCTTTTTCTTTCTTTGCCAAACTTTCCTCTTTTATCATTTCAATGTAACCCTAGATTAGGCTTTTGAATTCTTGCATCGAGACACTGGTTCTAAAATTATTTCTATTGTTTTTTAAACTCCTCTCTTTTTCATCATTTTAATACCACCCTAATGCCTTACAGCCTATATTGTTTTGAATATAAGCAAATTACAGAGGATGTGGAGGTACTTTTGGATGATGATTGATGAAGCTAGCTATATGTACGTATATATTGTGTGTAGAATAGGGTAAAAGCATAAAGTGCAAAATAGCATACAATTAATCATACCATCGGTGAGAAAAAAAGCTAATTAATTACATTTCAAGGTTTGAAATGGACGGTCTTAATTTTGTGATAACTTGTTTACCTTGAGATCAGGCAGTCGCAACTTCACCCCATTGTGCAATAAGGTTTAAATATTGCTGATTTTTGAAGGATATAAGATAGCCTGTTTACGACAATTTACTTATTTTAAAATTGTATTTAAAAGATGCAATTTGATTAATTAATTCATCCTGCGTGACAATGTTGAAACTTGAAAGTCATCTTTGTAGTTTGTTATTTGTTTATACAATTACAAAATTACAAATACTGATGATATATATAAGTGGATAACTGTGGGCCGAAGAAAGAGCTAACTAAGAAAAGACATCAAGGGAGTGTATTCGAGAATACATGTTGGTGATTTTTCTGGATTTTAAAATTTTAAATATATTTATCATTAATTTCATTTTGTAAATATTGTAAAAATTGACTTTTATGAAATTTGAAAGTCAAATTAGCACAACTTTGATTACTGATTAATGATTATTGTTAAAAATATAAATTATGAAAATATATATTTAATATATTATTGGACTTAATTTTTAAATCTATAAAATTATAAATTAGTAATGTAAAATTTGTGGTGAAAATTATATATGTTTGATTTTTAAAAATTATAAACTGCCAATATTTCTAGAACGGAGGGAGGATTAATTTTCAATTATTGTTAAATAATAAACTTACAAGTTACAAAATTCCTCTAAAGCTCATATGACGTCATTGTGCATAAAAGAAATACTTTGGCAATTTTCTAGTATTTGGCGCTAATTTAATGAATTTACAACGATCTTTACATGTTCTTCGAAATATTTCCAGAATTCATGGCCGCTTGTAAAAATAAATTGTAAGTTCTGATCGAGAGAGAACTTGTTGTAATTGTTTTGTCGTAAAAATTCCGATTCGTTGTATAAATTCCAAGTAGCGATTCGTTGTATAAATTCCAAGTAGCCAAGTGTACACGTTTTAAATTTTCCAAACAAAACGTGTTACATGCAAAATATTTGGTATATATAATTGGACAATTTTTCAATAATCTTGCTGGTAATATAGCTGTATCAAACACTTCTATCCAAGAAGTTATTCGTTATACAAACAAGTACTTCAATTTTTACAGAATAGTCAATTTAAAGATCCCAGGTCAAAGATTTTACGTTGAGTATCACTAAGTATACTTTGAAAACATTGCTAGCTTCCTTATCTTGAAATGAAAGCACAATAACAAATTAACAACACATCTTAATAATGCACTACCAACTTGTGTGGTCCAGTGATTTAACACTAATTGTCTATTATTATTGTTAATCAGATTATGTGAAGCTTCTATCGATTATATAATAAGTATAATATGTGAGTGTGTGCATAAATTTCTTTCGGCTTGATGGGTGCATGGAGAGGTAGGCTCGTCAATGTATAGGATTTGGATCGGATCACCTTAAATATATATTAAATTTATTTATTTTTTCAGATTGTATCAAGTGTCGGATATTTTAAAAATCAATTCATATCCGCTCTTCGGATTACCGCTAATCGGATCGGATATTCAAGTCCAATTAAATTTGTTACTAATTTTTTATAATTAAATTATTTATCCGTGGTACACGCACAGTATATTATAATTTATATATTAATAAATATTGTTATTATAATATAACATAATAAATATAAAAATATTTATATTTAACTATTTTATTTTTAAAACTTTCACATAATAAGTTTAAATTATTTTAATTATTTCCTAAAGTTATTTTAAATATCTTAATTTCTCCTTTATTATTATTTATAATATTTAATGTGTTAATTTTTATTTAATATTTGCTCGTACAATAATATTTTATATGTTTTAATTCATATTTAATTTTGTTTTCAATTCTTTCACTCTTAAATTTTATTCAAATTTATTTTTTTGAAACGACTTATAATATTATGTATATGTTTTTTTTAATAATTTACACATATTAAAATATTTATAGTTATTTATTATTTAATTATTTGGCATGTCAATTTTTATATAAAATTTATTATATTATATTATATCAATATTTGATACGGCCTCTGGATACCAAGATATTAAATTAAGATTATAGATTTTATCTAACCCTATATATATTATGATATAATTTATATTAATGAACTTACCTTAATATTTCAAAATTTGATAAAAAGTTTATCTTCAATATTATATATTACATTGATAATTATTAAAATGAGTCAAATTAGAATATAGATCTTGTCTAAATATGAATATATGGATATAAAATCTGAAAATGAATTATCCAAAGAATTAAATTAAAGTTATAAATTTTATCCGAACCTAAATATGGATACCAAATATAAAAAATGGATTATCTAATAATTTATAATATATGACATGAAATTTGACATGAAATTTGACTAATAAACTTTACAACATAAAAAAGGTAACTATTCACATCAAAACTAAAATATTTAAATTTTACATAATATCTATAAATATAATTATATTTATTTAAATATATTGTATATATAAATAAATATAATTATATTTATTCGGATCGGGTTGTTAGCAAATCGGATCATATATAATTTATATTCATATTTATCGGATCGGACTTTTATTGAATCGAATTTTTAATGCATCAGATTGATTTTATATATAAATCAGTCTTTGGATCGAATCGGATCGGAGCTCGGATCCACGGATGGGGAGGGCGATCATCAACGGTTTATGGTAACAAATCAAAAATCAGCAACAGAATTAAATTATTTGTGGTTGAAGATTTCAATGTTTCGTAACAAACAACAACCATATCTGATAATTATTTAGAGAAAGTGTAATACTAGGTAACTATATATATATATATATATTGTAGCACTATAGATTGGACTAGATCATGAGATTTACATAGCATATTCCAAACCATCCCCAAACAAAATCTTGGAACAAAAGAAGAAAATCTAAGTGATGTATCCCCTGCATGCACCTTCTCAATACATTACCTATACGTATACTATGATATATATATATATATATATATATATGTTGAACATATAGGAGATTTAGGAGAATCTCTATCATAAATCAATGCCTTGTCCCATGAGAAGTCTAACACAATCTATAGTAGATTGCAAGAGATCCTTTTGATGTTGGCCTATAATTTGTGACCAGTTATTTTTTTGGAATTTTAACAGTAAATGAATTGTACTAGCATAAAAGATATGTTTTGAAATTTGTCTATAATATGATAAAATAAATGCCCCCACAAGAATAATAGACACACCTGTGAGTGCTTGTACAAGTCATGCATGTCGATTGCCTGGCTTTCTCAGAATCTTTTGCTTATACACATAAAACATAGGATCAAAAGTCCCGACCCTTAGTGTGAAAAAACTATCATCACTCTTGTCTTCTATTTCTTTGTAATTTCATGCGAAGTTTCCACCTCTTATCAGTTTTTCCCTATAAATACAAACCTTTTTTCTTACCTCCATCCCC
The DNA here is from genome assembly GCA_028671895.1 of Oenanthe sinensis. Classification (NCBI taxonomy): domain Eukaryota; kingdom Viridiplantae; phylum Streptophyta; class Magnoliopsida; order Apiales; family Apiaceae; genus Oenanthe; species Oenanthe sinensis. Next base: position 5,662,469 of record CM053811.1, read on the forward strand.
CCACACCATCCTCGGCACCCTCTCTCTCTCTCACTCTCTTTCCCTCCCTCTCTCTCTCTCACTCTCTTTCCCTCCCTCCCTCCCTCCCTCCCTCTCCCTCTCCCTCCCACGCATTATATTAATATATTATGGCAAAGAAATTGTTCGGTCGTCTATATCTCATATTGTCGTTCATTATATCTAGTTTAATCTCCATACTAGGGAGGTACTTAAAGCCATTGATTTATATAAAATCTAGCTCGGTAAGTCCTAATCATGGGACTCTCTCACTTGCAACCAAGCTTCATTTTGGTTCTGATGCCATTAAGACGGCCTCTATCGATTTTGGCAAAATAATAACATCAAATATTCCATCCGCAGTCCTCTTTCCTTCTCACATTGACGATATTATCAATCTTATAACTTTATCATATAATTCAACAACTCCTTTTCCGATCGCGGCTAGAGGCCACGGGCATTCTGTGAGAGGTCAAGCCACTGCTCGTGACGGAGTTGTGGTGGATATGAAATCTTTAAATAATAGTATTAATGTTGGAACTAGGGTTTCGTGGAGTTCGTCACTAGGGTTTTATGCTGATGTTGGAGGTGAGCAGCTTTGGATTGATGTTCTACGTGCCACGCTTGGGCATGGACTTGCTCCGGTATCATGGACAGATTATTTGTATCTAACTGTTGGTGGTACACTCTCTAATGCTGGCATGAGTGGCCAAGCATTCTATAATGGTCCTCAAATCAGCAACGTCCATGAACTGGACGTTATTACTGGTATATATTTAAATCTGTGTACATTTAATTATTTTCAATAACTACATTATAATCGATCATTACATGCATGCCTGCACATACATTCACTGAGTTGCAATATTAAATAGTTACACAATAGTAATGATTTAATTAAGAAACATAAGAGAATGCGGTTTGAGATTCCTTATAAGTTTTTTTTAAGTTAAAAAATATATATTTATTTTTAACTTATATAAAAATTACTGTATTTATAAGACAGGATCTAAGATTCAAGTATCACTTTCAAACGTTTGTTTGAAGATTCCTTTTGGTTCCTATTTGACAACTTTTCGGGCAGGAAGTCATCATAGTGTGATACAAAGAATCCACATGTACAATTAAATGGTACACATGCATGTTGTATTTTTACATGATCTTAGTTTGTTTGGAGGCCAGGAATCAGTTTGTCTAGGGTTATATACTCCTCGTGTTAGGTAGGTGTATACACACTCAAATATTTGGGAGATGACTAGTTACTATCATTGTCTTTCTTTTTGTTTATTTTTAAAGTCACTTCATACAAGTACGTGATAACTATATGATTGCGCGGTATACAGTGTTACAGCTTTTACATGCATATACATACAAAATACCTAGTTACTGTATTTATTTACAGCTTTTACTGTATTTTTTTATGTGATACGCAGTGTTTAAATTAATTAGTACTCCTATCCTCTTTTCTTCTACTTTTTGTACTTTCTTTAAAAATCAGTGTCCACCGAAATGTTAAAAATTGAGCGGGACAACGGAGTACTATTTAAATTTTAATTAACTTGATCAATTATATATTTGATTGGTACTGTTTATAGTGGTTGTATATAATTTTAATTTACTGAGTGTTTTTTTTTTATAATTTGTTAACCTTACTAGAGTTTGTTGTGTTTGATGTACACAGGAAAAGGGGAGTTTTTCACTTGCTCGAAAAACATAAACAGTGAGCTCTTCTATGCAGTTCTAGGAGGTCTTGGTCAGTTTGGGATTATAACCCGGGCAAGAATTGTGCTAGACAAGGCACCAACAAGAGTAAGAATAATTATTAATTGATATCTAGTATATATATTTCTTAAAGAAAAATATAATTATGTATATAAACATAATTAAGTTGTACACATGACATTAATTATATCCTCATGTGTTATAGTGTAATGTTAATTTCAGGTGAAATGGGTGCGCATGCTTTACCATGATTTCGCTGCTTTTACAAGAGATCAAGAACACTTGATTTCGATTACTGGACTTGACTATGTAGAAGGTCATTTACTTATGAGCCAAGGTTCTGCAAATAATTGGAGATCTTCTTTCTTCTCACCAAATGATGTGTCCAACATAGCATCTCTGCTCAATCAACATAAGATCATCTACTGCTTAGAAGTTGTCAAGTATTATGATGATCTCACCATACAGACTATCGACAAGGTACGTACACGCCAGAGTCAGCCCTGACCACAAGCGGCTTAGCTACTGAATGGGGGCATCGTGAAAAAATAACTCTTCAAGGGCACAATTTTTTTTAATATATAAAGATTAGGGGAACGTAATATCGATTGAGAAATATATGCTTTTAAATTTTGATTATGAAATACTCGTGAATAATTTTGCAAGCAAAACTGTTAGAAGGAAATATTTTTAAAAAATAATAGATTAAATATATTTTTATATTATTATCTGACATAAAATTTTAATTCACTTGTGGCTTCAAAATATTCAGAGCCGGCCTGTACACCATTAAAAAAAACTCTAAGTATTTTTCGATTTATAGGTACCTTTAATCGTTTTGATTAATTTGCTACCTTTAATCGTTTTGATTAATTTGCAGGAGCTAGGAAACTTGCTTCAGGGGTTGAGCTTCAATCCAGGTTTCATGTTCAAGAAAGATGTTACATTGATGGATTTTCTGAACAGAGTCCGAAGCGGAGAGCTGCAACTTCAGTCTCAGGGACTATGGGATGTTCCTCATCCCTGGCTAAATCTCTTCATACCAAAATCCCAAATTTTCGACTTCCATGAAGGTGCTATCGTCAACATAATCCATGCACGAAACATAACCAAAGGACTTGTTCTTCTGTACCCAACCAACAGAAAAAGGTAAATTAACAAAATCTTTAATTTCATATTATTAAAGCATATGCATGTCACTATATTACTCAAGTAATTAATCTGATACAAAGACTTGCTGAACTGCAGGTGGGATGACAGAATGTCTGCAGTTACTCCAGACGAAGACATATTTTATTCGGTAGGATTATTATTTTCGGGTGATAATGATAATTGGAAGGCCATGGATGATCAAAACAAAGATATCATAGAGTTTTGTGAGAAATCTGGGATTAATTTTAAGCAGTATCTTCCACATTACACCACCAGAGAAGGGTGGATGAATCATTTTGGAGAGAAGTGGACTATTTTTCAAGAGAGGAAGACAGTGTTTGATCCAAAGATGATACTGTCTCCTGGCCAAAGAATTTTCCATCCTGTTTAAATCACTATTTCTTGAAGTTTGTGTAAGCTATATGTGCAGTGCTCAGTTGTTGAATGGGCTTCTTCATGCATATTAAACTTAGGGTATGGGTTATGTTTCTTCACAGTACAGTTGTTACTATCGTTTAGTAATTAGTAACTAGTTTGTAATAAAACTAAATTTTTGTGCCTCTGGTTCTAGTTAATTGCATCTCTTTTTAAAGATTACACAGCGACCCATTGAAGATAGTACTAGTGATTATCTGATACCAGGCTATTAAAGTAATGTACCAACAGGTAAATATCTGATACTCAAACTGAAATCTTTACTTTCAGAATGATTTTTTTTTGTTGTTGATTGGAGAAATTTATATGCTCATTCATGCCTCTACTATGAATTACTGGTACTCAAACTCTCTGAGGAGATATGCAAAGCTATCTGACTCATTTACGAACTGCTGAGAATCTATTCTCTAAATAATAACAGCGTGGAATTGAAAAAAATACTTACAAAACCCGAAAACAAGCAAGGTATGGCTGGTGCCATATTTTTGGTACAGAAGTCATGACGAGATGTGTTTGGAATACAGAGTACAATAGAAAAAAGGTCTAAACCCATAAATCAGGCACTTATTTGTCATATAATAATGGATGCTTTGTAAGCCTTAACCTGAAGTCAATTAAAAGCGAAACTGGAATCCGATATTGTTTGCTGAATAATGTTACACCATGATATGGTAAGATTGAGTAGATAACTTCATGACTGAATTAAAGTTTAACTCTTGGACGTATTTAAACCTTGCTTATGCATCTTTGTGCCCCATACCATCCTTTATGAAAGGCACTACTACTGAAGCTAATTCAGTTTGGTGTGAGGTATACGAATGATTGGCTCCTTCTACTATGTGCAATTTGTGGTTAGGTATGATTTTGTCAAACTCCATAGCATCTTCAACGGGAATGACTTCATCATCAGATCCATGCACTGTCAAGACCCTGTGCCACAAACATCTATTATGCACTAATATAGACATTGAGATAATCATATAAGACATGTCTATAACAAATAATATTAAACAAGCAGAGGTTTGGTTTCTCTATATCCGTAAAATCTTAAAAGATCATTTGAGTTGACTCGACTTTTCCATACTTTAACTAGCCCATCATATAATCGAATTGCCAAATCTTCCTCAATCGTATCTGGAAAATGGTCATTTATGTTCTGATGGATCAATTTAATTATGTAGTATACTAAATTAAAGGCAGTACATTGATCACGGCTCTGCTAATGCAAAAGCTTTAATGGGAAGTTGTATCAGCATAAAACTGACTAAAATTTTAAATAGACTTTTTTTGTTAACTGAACACGCACACACCAAAGTTTAGATCAAACTTCAATGACAGAGTAATTCTAATAAAACATTATCACCTCCAGAACCAACATCAAAGTCAGGTAGAGTTTTTTCATCAAATGAAGTTATATAGACATCATCCTGCAGGTTGGCATTATACTATATAAGGAGATATATTGCACTTATATGTTTGTTCGAGAGAAGCAAGTATGGGATTAGATTATAATCCTTTTAAATATTTAATAGTATGTTTATTTTGTAAATTTGGCAAAGGGGATCCAGAGATAGCGAGTATAAAAAATATGAAGGATTGGAGGGAATTATATAATAGTTGGTCTAGACCAAGTATTATGAGGGGTTAACATTATATAGACAAAAGTACACTTACATGTTTAACTTGTCTTTGTTTCACAAATTAATTTTTTAAGAGTTAGTTGCATTTTGCATTCCAATGATTTGGACTAATATCACTTTAGCACTCATACTTTAGATAATTGCACAATGCATCTCAAAACTATTTTGGGCGCTGCAATTTGCACCCTTTCCGTTACAATACAAGGGATAGTTTAGGAAATTAAAAATATTTAATTATAATCGGACCTTTATTTGAGGTTTTTGACCCTCTAAACGATATTTTTTGGAAATATTTAAAGAACGGAAGTTGGAGAGGGCGAAAAGATCTTTTCAAAATAATAAGGCTAAATTTTTTCAGGATTATAACGAAATTGAAATTAAATAAAACATAGCTTAATGAATTTGTATTTTTTTTACCCTCTAAACGATATTTTCTGGAAAAATTTGAAGAACGAAAGTTGTAGAGAACGAAAAGCTCTTTTCAAAACAATAAGGTTTAAAATTTTCGGAGGAATTAAGTAAAACAACCCTTAATAAATTTGTAAATTAAAATTTTATTTCTAATTTTTTTTATTATTTTGAGAATAGTTCAAAATATAATATGAGGAAACATCATGAACGAAAGTTGTAAATAATTAAAAATGATCTCCGAATCATCAAAATTCATCGAAATCCGAACTGAATTGAATTTATTGTGAATTTTACAAAGATTACTAAATTTGCAATTTATTAAAAAATATATATAAAAAAGATTCCGAAAATTTTGAAACTTATTGTTTTGAAAAGATCTTTTCGTTCTTTACAATTTTTGTTGTTTAAATTTTTCTAAAAAATATCGTTTAGAGGGTCAAAAAGCTCAAATAAAGTTCTGATTATAATTAAATATTTTTAATTTTCTAAACTACCCCTAGCATTTTAACGGAAAGGGTGTAAATTGCAGCGCCCAAAATAGTTGTGGGATGCATTGTGCAATTATCTAAAGTATGAATATTAAAGTGCCATTAGTCCAAACCATTGGGATGCAAAATGCAATTAATTCATCTTTCTTTTTTTTTTTTTGAAAAAACAATTAATTCATCTTTTAAAAACGTACAAAACAAACGTGGGACTGGACTATGTAAAGGATTAATAATCTAAGGAGATATTTTTGAGAATTCACAGTTTGAGACTCATAAAATGCACTTGAACTGGAAAAATAATAATTATAGTGTATCACCACCCCCCCCCCCCCCCAAAAAAAAAAAAACCAAAAAAATCTGCTTTCTAGGTCCTCCACTGACCTTTGTTCGTTAATCCCCTAAATAGGACCACTGTTTAGAATTTACCGCGATGGACAAGGCATTATACCTGTTAAAATCTATTATCCAGGCAAACTCCATTCAACATATGTGATAAAGAGTGATTTGTCAAAAGTATGATCATTGGATGTAGAAATTTTTTAATCTCTAACTTTCTGCAAATTCTTTTATTAGGTGGAAGTTGGCAAGAGGGAATACTTACTGTCATAACTCAATGATTCAACAACAAACAGCCAAATATCAAAGATATTAATAACTTCGTCTGACCTGCATGTGTCGTCGATATTAAGGCAAGCCTCATGCATATTTGTACTTAAGCGTTCCATCAAACTTTCCTGCGTAACCCGATATGTATCCCCTGTCAAAGGAAAAACTATTTATTGGCTATACAACAGCATATGATGATGCATATATAAGGTGCAGCTCATCATATTCTAAAGACATTAATATGCAACCTAATGGTCCCTGGTTGCTCTATATATGGGGGCTCAAATGTCCTAAAGACCAGTAGAGTTTGACCATTGCATAGCAAATGACTGCCATGCAGAGATATATACAACATTCTTGCAGTAAAAGATAGTTTTAAGTATATTGCATTAGATAATCAACAGACAATACATTCAGAAAATTGATGGATCAACAGAAGTTAAGCCAAAAGTAATATCCACACCTTTCCTAAGACTAGTACACGTCTTTTTTTTGAGAACTTACAATGAGTTTCTTCAATATATATGGCACACCTGTGTGAACTTGGACTACGGCATTGTCTGTCGCAGCAAGTTGTAGATTCAAAGCACTAAAAGATGCATAAAATTCTAGAAACTACATAACAGTAACTGAAATATGCATGTGATTATCTAATTAAAATTCTGAAGACTTCATGAATCTGAAGTTAGTTCACTTGTCGGATAAGAAGTCACAGACCTTTAGTTTTAACATCAATAAATCCATCCTTCTGGATAACTTGCATAAAGTCTTTACCCAAACGATCTTCAATGCCTCGCTCTAGATTGTAGCGGCCAGAAACATTGACAACTCTGTTGATATTGTGATACTTTGATGCATAAACAAGCACCACATCGCCCCCTGCAAGGATTTTTCTCAACAATTAATTAGCCAACAATATATCAAAACCAATAGTTTCTGGCTATACCAGATAAAAAACAGACTCAAAGATGTATTTGTCACCAAAACAAAAGATAGAAAATAGATGTAGCAATCTGGAAGCGGTCAATCTGATACTTGTTTCCTGCCTTCTGGTTATATATCGTAAAAAGCTATTTCACGTTAAAAAATTATATACATTAGTGTGTGCTACAAAGTCAAGTTAATTGTGCAGAATGAAAATTTATACTTTTTCCATTGCATATGCTTATCTTCTTAACCATTTAAAAATGATTATGGATTATTGATTTATTGACATTTTCAGGTTAAGAAAGCTCAGTCTAATAGTTTAAACTGCAGCCTCAGATAAAACTTTACCCTTATTTTTAATCAGTGCTAAATACAACACCATCTATTTCACTGCTTTATAGAACTATAAATACACAAAAAAATTAGAACTGACCTAAATTTTCTCCAAGGAGCAAAAGCAGAGTGATGATCTACCTTGACCAAAAATTAAAAATCATGTACTTTGAGTGATATAAATAAGCATACTCGCTTTATCCAAACCTACGGTACTGACCTTTAAGGTTCTTCAACCATCAAAGTTTTTTCTACCAATTAGATTATAGTATCTTATTTTTTCCAATGAACATTACAGATTGATGACGTGGTAAGAACTCATTACACATACAATGAGTATACTGACTTTTTACATAGAACTTTTACTTAAATCAAAGGGCAAACTAGTAAATTGATATGATAAATATATTTACATATTCCTCCTCTTAAGCTCATGTTGCAACCACCACAACTGTACAATCAACATATCTTCCAAATTCAGTAGTGGTTCCTTGCCACTTTATAATTTTTGACGTGACAAATAAATAAAATTTTCAATTAGATAAAACTGAATGTTTTCCCAACTGAAGCGGGGAATGTTGCATGATTCCTAAAGTGAAAAGGAGACTAAATTGCATACAAAATGGTGTTAAATTTATAGTATAAAAGCTCACACCTTTGCTATGCCCAACAATTGCAGTTACTACACGTTTCATTCCCTTTAAGTGTTTAATTACAGCACTCAAGTCATCAGCTTCTCTCCGATAGTTACCGTACTCGAATGTACCTTCACTTTCTCTGAAAAGTAAAAATTGATTATTAAACTACAAATTATAATCTTTTCATACGCTGCAGTATATTTCAGAGTGTCACTTTAATAATAAAACACCATATTAATTTTATTTATATAATTTTACTCAGGAAAAAGTTTATTGAATGCTACTGTGTTTTGATGCAAAAGGGCCACAAATAACGTGTGAAGGTGTGTTCACACTTCACATAAAACATGGAAAAGATCAAATGTGTATTTACAAGTGTTCAAAAGATGCCCTAACCTGATTCATTTTTGAAAAGTTTCCTATTATAAGTATATTTTTGGGTAATGTCAAAGAACCTTAAATGTTACTCCTATCAGTTGTACAAAATCATAAACTTACCCATTTCCAGCAAAATCAAAGCAGAACACACTAATCCCTTCTTTTTCTAAAGCGGCTGCAAGACTTGCAATCGTGCTACTTTCCTGAAGATAGATAGTAATTATTTAGCAAAAATTAGCATATTCACAAAAATGACTTGTGAATAACTATTTTAAGGATATATGTTAGTCCCCAAGTTCAAAGATAAATAAAGATACACAAGTACTTCACCAAAAAGTAGGCTTTGTGATTTGATTTTGCAGGGTAAAGTCAATGAGGCTGTTCTTATTCTTAAAAATTGCTTAACCAATCAAAATTGAGACTTCCTAAGGATAAAAGGACACAAAGAGAGATGAACTAAATCCCAGGCTCTCTCTCCCTCTCCTTCCCTCCTGCAACTGTAGAAGTTTCTAGCTCTTCTCGTGTCATTAGTTGTACATGATTTCTCTGTTTAGGATGATAATTGGTATATACATATCCCCTTTAAAAATTTCCACTCAGATGTTTGAAATATCAATAGAAATACACATGACAATTACATGCACAATTGCACATGCATGTAGTTTTACAAACCAATGATTATATGTACCAGTATTATAACCTAATACGTGTAAAAAAAGCATTTCCCCCTCGTAATGGAGAATATTGCACCTAGAACTGGAATTACAGACCTTTGTTGATCGGAAACCGTGACATAAGACTACAATCTCCATTGTCCCACTTTCACGTAACACACCCACAAGCTTTTCACCATAGTTGTTCTCTACAATAATTCTCTGATGCTGTTTTTCTGAAACATTGCAAATAAAAGGAACGAGTAAACATTACAGTAGTTACTCAGCACTAACCAAATCATTGATGCAATATGAGCAATAAATATCTTGCATCAATGGGATTGCATGACTACACCTTAAAACCAATCAAACTACATTACTCAAAGAACCGGTCCGAGTGAGCAAGAAAATAGAAGTACCACATTAATTTGTCCATCCAGGAAAAAAAGGACTAACTGTTCCCTACAGATAAGTTTTTTGGGGATCATTTTTAGATAGAGATACAAAACAAATAGACAACGAATAATTAGATTATTCATAATTTTCAAAATATAAAAGTATTAAATTTAAAAAAGAAGCAAGGTGAAACCAATTAATCTTGCAAGATCACTATATTATAAACACATTCATATGTATCAAACTGAGATGCAAACCACTATCTAGCTATAATCTATGTAACATTCAATAGGATCCCTGCAAATTCTTAAGTTACCAATATAAGCTAACATAATATCTATGAATTCAGGTATGTATGTGTATATATAATTATATCATAATCATATATATCACTCTTGTATACACATGACCATTCAAAAACAAACAAACTTTAGTGTGAGTGTGTGTAATTATATCATAATCATATAAATCAGTCTTATACACACATGGGCCATCTAAAAACACACACTTTAGACAAATAAAGCTGTGAATTGAGGAAAAACAAGAATGTTCTGACCTGGGGTTTGTTCAAAGTGAGTGGAAGTGGAGTGAGCCATCTTTAGAATATTGTGTAACTTGTGATTGCGTGAAGGTACTATGCAGCAGCAGCTTACCTGTTTAAGAATCTGATAATCTAATACTAATGGAGCCGCCTTTTTGGTAATAACAATATTCGATGGAAAATTATTTAGAATAGCCCCCATTGCCATTTTATTCACTTTTTTAGAAGAATATTTAGGAATATTGTAATTTCAGGTGGATAAAGCTAGTACATTAGAGGAGGGGTGTTATTACCGTGTTATGAGAAGTCAAGAATTCGACTTATTATTTTTATTTTTATTTTATGGTTTATATATTTTTATCAAATTTTGATAGGGAATTTTATTAAGATAATCTTGCTTTTTTGTTGATTTCTTCTATTTTTCAACTTTGGAATGTCATGAAAAAAAATTACATTTTTTTTGTGGGAATGAAATTGTTTGCTTAATAATCGTGCACTTGCACTCTAAATCATACAGTAATAGTTTGGTTGGTACAGGGGCTCGGATAAAATTTACAAGCACATGAATCAAATGGCAACACTTTTGCATTTTTATCCTCTATATCACATTGTGGAAAAACAAAGTTCCATTACTTAAATCTGCAGAAACCCACCAACACCTCCTGTGTAGTGTTTCCTAGTGCAAATTACAGCTCAAACTTTGGTTCATTAAAAACATTTATATGAAAATTAATCCAGAATCTAAGCACGCCTTTTACTCAAACGCCAAGAATTAGGCTCGTGATATCTGTCATACAGTGGTTCAATACGTTCTTGACGTTTGCGTTTGCTCATTTTGGTAGGATCTGCCACTTTGAAGAATCGGGGTGCCAGCTCCACAAGCCACTTGGGATCAACCACGGTAACTTCACGCATGTACTCTTTTGTTGTCATTACCAGTTCATGGTAGATGACCCAATCTGGTTGTCTTTGAAAAAGAGCACTGCTGGGATGAATATAAACTGGTTGATTCTCGACTAGAGTACGGTATCCCTCCTGTGGATCCTTTCTAGCTGCATGGAAGAAAAATCCTGCTGTAATGGCCTTTCTTATCTTCATGTAGTTTTTCCCAGCACTCACGATATCCAATTTGTACCTGAACAACCCAAACACGAGTTAGAACATTTCAGAACATAAAACCAAATGTATCCCCTCATCAGGGTCTGTGGATGACTCAAGACATACTATTAGACAAAAAAAGACATGTCAGAAGCAAATTCATTACTTCAATTAAAAGGACTTTCATTTGTAAAAGAAATTTGTTCCACCAAAATGTGTGTGTTTTTAAGTGGGTGTAGGCCAATTTTAATAAAATGATTTTCATTGCCATGAATTCTTACTTGATACTACTGCACTAGGGATAAATAAGGAACAAAAACACATCCTTAAGCACCTTTAATACAGAGAAAGAGTTTTTTTAGAAAAAATTGCCAGTTTTGGGCTTTGATTAAGATAGGGAAAGAGATGGGTGGTGACAGGAAAGGTTGACCTAAGCATGTAATGATAGACCTACATGTATTCTGTTGAAAACAATATAACATATTTCATGATTAAGAACTTAGTTCTACCATGTTGCACAGAGCCTAGACAACTTCAAGTATGCAATGCATGTCCAGAAATCATAACATATTATACTTGCCAAATTATGAAATCTACGAGGAATGTATTTGGCCTTTATATGTTGGAACATATATACACATACACTGAAATCTTGCCACCAACATGTGCGTGTATCATGCACATACAATTTGCATTCTTCTATCAGTTTAAGTAATTTTGCATGTGCGTGCGTGTGTGTGTGTGTGTGTCAGATAACAAGGGGCTTGCAAATTAGAACTATGATATCAACCATTACAGAATTATATTAACCACTAGAAATCAATTGACTCATATTGTAAGTGAAGACAGCAAGAAAGATATATATATACCTGTCCATGATGGAAAGGAGCTGCTTCCGCACATCTTGAGCCCTCCTTAATGAACGAGATTGGACAAAATTCTCGAAACACCATGGTCCAGAGAAATTTTTTGCTTTCCAAGCCTCATATACAGCAAGCAAAGTAAGATGGTCTCCTTCGGGCTGGAAAAATTTAGCCCTTTTTTGGTCAGCTTGAGCTTGCTTTTCCCTGGGTCTGTAATACACGTTCCCAGTTTGAATCATTGCTATGATAGTCAGAATCTCATCACTACAACCAAGATCTACACTGGCTAGGAGCATCTTTGATAATGGAGGATCCATTGGAAACTCTGCCATTTTCCTACCCATTTTGGTGAGAAGCCCCTCTTCATCCAGAGCTCCAAGACTATATAGTTGTTCCATGGCAGAAATGAGAGCTTGAGGAGAAGGCGGGTCCATAAAATCAAATGATAGAAGATCGTTTATCCCCATTGCTTTCATGTTCAGAGTAGTGACTCCAAGATTTATTCTCTGGATTTCAGGTATTGAGGTAGGAGACATCTCATTGTGAAAAGCACTTTCTGTATACAGGCGGTAACACTTACCTGGTCCAGTTCTTCCTGCACGCCCAGCTCGTTGCTTTGCCGATGCTTGTGAGATGGGAGTTATGACCAGTGAATCAAGCCCCTGTTTAGGATTGTAGACATTTTGCTTTGCAAACCCAGGATCAATGACATAATATATTCCATCGATTGTCAGTGAAGCCTCAGCAATATTGGTTGCAACTACCACTTTCCTCTTCCCTGGAGGAGCAGGATCAAATATCCTAGACTGCATCTCACTGGGTAAAGCACTGTAGACTGGTAAAATAATGAGCTCGGGTATATTCTTGCCCAACCCTTTCATCCTTTCATAAAGACACTGGCATGCATGATCGATCTCCTCTTGACCTGTCAAGAAGACAAGGATGTCTCCTTCAGGTTCTGTCAAATGAATCTGCATGACGGTGATTAGTGCTGCATCTAAGTAGTCACTTTCTGGCTGTTTGGTATACAGTATCTCTACAGGAAAAGTTCTTCCAGGAATGGTGAATATATTGCAGCTAAAAAAATAACCTGAAAATTTCTCAGCATCCAATGTGGCAGATGTTACGATCAATCGAAGGTCAGGTCGCCTTTTCACTAGTCTTTTGAGTAGCCCAAAAAGAATATCAGTGTGGATTGTCCTCTCGTGTGCTTCATCAAGCATTATAATAGAGTATTGAGATAAGTTCTCATCAATAAGAATCTCTCTCATGAGCATACCATCAGTCATGTACTTAATAACAGTGTCTGGACCTGTGCAATCCTCAAACCGAATGGCATACCCGACTTCCTCCCCTAAACGACAGCCAAACTCTTCAGCCACTCTCTTAGCCACCGACATTGCAGCAACTCTACGAGGTTGAGTACATCCAATTTTACCACTGGTAGTATAACCTGCTTCAGCTAAGTACTGTGTCACCTGAGTTGTCTTGCCTGAACCTGTCTCACCAATAACAACCAGAACCTGATTGTCATGTACTGCTTGTACTAGTTCTTTCTTCAATTTGTAAATGGGTAAACTCTTCCTCTGGTCTTGTATGGACAGCTTTGACCTTTGCCCAAAAGTGAGAGCAGAACCAAAAGCATCTTTCTTCCATTCAGGCATGTCGTACGCAGACAAACCAACACCCCTAAGCTCCTGCGCCAGATGCCTCTCACCCGTTTCAGGCATTGGATCTTCCCATGGTCTGTTAAGATCTTTGGGAATAGAATCCAGCATGGTCCTCTGCTGCTGTTCCCTCACTTCTCTCCTCTCCTTTATAAGAGCTGACTGAAGGGCTGCTGCACGACTCAATGAACCCTCGGGATTCTTGAATATTTTAACCGGTGACATGTCCATAGAATATCGGGTTTGGCCGTTCAAAAAGGCTGGTTCATCCTCATTCATCTCAATTTCTAGCTCTTCATCAGCACCTTCCTCTTCATAGAGGAGACCATCTGTTTCATCATCAAACATAGGATACTCCTTCACGCTCAAAACACCAGAAGCAATCAGCTGCTGTGCTTCCCATCTTTCAGGCGAACTCATTCTTTTCAAGGGTCGGCGGGATGGAAGAGGAGCGTCATCATCAGTAATTCTAATCCCAGAAAGCCCAGTCCTTGTAGTAGGTCCTCCATTATTCGACCCTGAAGGATTCATCCTACTATCCTCCGAGCTCTTCTTCAGAGGCAACAAATCTTGACCCGTATTCTGATCAACATCCCTCATAGACAAACTCAACTTCTGATTCGAAATCGAAATCACCTTCACATACACCTCTTGATCCCGTTTCACAACATCCTTGGCATTAGAAATCCTCCTAGTCGCCATCTGTGAAACATGAACCAAACCCTCTTTACCCCTAAGCTCATTCAACTGAACAAAACAACCAGTATCCATTACTCTTTGCACCCTCCCCTTATAAACCTGATACAACTCCGGTTCACCAGACATCACCTTATCACGACCCTTCTCCTCATCTTCATCATACCCATCTCTCCGTTTCCTATCATTCCGATCCTTATACCTTTCTTTACCCCTAAAATCTCCTCTATCATCTTCCCCACCCCCATCTTCATCATACCCATCTCTCCGATACCTATCCCCATCTCTCCGCCTATCCCCTCTATCATCTCTCCGCCTATCCCCTCTATCATCCCTCCGCCTATCCCTCTCATCTCCTCTCCCCCTCCCCCTCTCCCTCTCCCTACCCTCATCCCTATCGCGATACCTTTTCCCCTCATCACCCCCATCTCTTCTCCCCCTCTCTTTCTCTTTCGCTTCCAACGCAATCTCCCTCTCCAACTCCTTAACCCTCTCCCTACTATCACTTATATTCAAAGCCGGAAACTTTGAATCACACCCCTCCTCACCCTTGTTCCCACCCACACCCTTTTTCGACTTATCAACATTAGGAGGCAAAATAGCATGAATAATAGTCAAAAGAGTCTTAACAAAATAATCAGGCATCTCAGCACCATTTTCTTTCAATTTAGAATCAAAAACAACAACAGATTCACAATCACGACCCAACTCAGTAATAAATTCAGCTAAAACTTTATCACCAAACCCTAAATGAGACTCAAGTTCAGTACATACCTTTGAAACCAAAGAAAGATACTCAAGTTTCTTCAAGCCTTCATCTTTAACCTCAGATGCCATGTATACACACAATGGTATATAATAAAAGCTCTAAAGATTGAATCTTTAAGCAAAGATTGAAAGTCAATTGAGAAAATAGATGAAACCCTGGATTTGAAAAGGTGGGAATTGGGGGAAAAAGTGATTTAATTGAAAACAATCGTATGAATTTGATGGATTCACAAATTTACAATTAGGTCAAAAACTGTATGATACAGATATAAATGTACTCTACAAAATTACTGTGGATAATAATATATTAACCATTATTATTATAACCACTATCCCAAGTAGAAACCAACTATAATATAGTTCGCTGGAAAAAAAAAAGGATTTAAGATCTGACCTAAAAATATAGAGTGATTTTTTTGGTGTCAATTGATACTAATATAAAAATTATGAAATTTTGATAATATAAAGGATAATTTTGAATTTGTTTAAATAGTTCAATATTAATATTTATTACAATATTGAATATATTAACTATTACTAAAATTATATACATACATCAATGTAGTGTGATTAATCAACGTACTTGATAATTAAATTACTGTTAGAATAAATAAAAATAAGTGAAGTTTAATATTAATGATAAATATTAATTTATGGATTAATTAATACATAGATATGTTTTTTTTTGTTACTAATAAAACTCGAGATTCAGCAACTTTTACTAGCGTTTTATATAAAGAAAGCAGAGAAATTGGGCCGTCTTTCTGGCATAAAATACTGGTTCTGAGAAAAGCAAAGTTTGAAGGCCTTTTATGGTTGTAAATTGTAAACTTTCAGAAAAACTGGATCCCAAGGCCCATTATTCACTTGAATAGTAAATTAAGAAAAATGTTATTTCCAGAGCATTTTTTTTATTTCCAGAGCTATTTGTTACATTTTGTATTAGAATATGCTACATATTGTGAATATAAGGGGGTATATGCAATAAATAGCTCTGAAAATTAAAAAAAATGCTCTGAAAATAACATTTCCCTAAATTAAATCAAATAAAATTGTTGGTACCATTAGTAATGCCTTATACATATGTTGACTGCCTTTTATCTTTTCAATTCTTTGTACTTCCTTTAAAAAAGTTTTGTCCTAATTTTCTTGTCTTTGTAATTTTTATTGCAACTATTTATACCAACCATGGTTTCTTTAACATACTTCAAGTCTTCAAAAGAAATGATTTCAACTTTTGAAAAATTAGAAGTTTTCAGAAGATATGAGTAACCTTTTTAAGTACTTTTTCATATGTCCCTTCTAATTTTTTGTACTTTTTATTTAAAATATCCCTTCAAATATTTTACATTAGTATTTTAAATTTTCTAACATTAGTAAAATTCTAAAAATAAAAAAGTCAAATAGACCCTCTATGTTTTTATAATATTGTAATCTGGAGTATTTTATTTTATTTTTTATTTTTCTAATTTTCCTCATTTTTTCTCATTTCTTAACCAACCAATATGTATAAAAAATGGAACAAAAAGTGCATATTTATTAATCCTTTCATCTTAAATTATTTATGTAATTTAATTTTTTTATGTAGTTTAAACTTTAAGATGGATTTAATAAATATTTGTAATTAAATAAAAATAAAAAAATTATTTACAAAAAAAAGAGAATTTAATAATAATATATGATCAATTCACCATAAACTATGTACAAAATTTAAAATGAAAAAATAATTTAAAAAGAAAGAAACAAAGTATCAAAGTGTCATTTACGCATACTTGAATGCTTTCCTACTTTATATTCTTATAATAATAAAAAATTATATTAGACACCATCTCACACCTAAATTTCCAACTCAACTCAACACTTCAATTTTTATATTCAAAAACTGGAATTAGTATCCAGGTATATATAACTCAGCAGAATAAAGTTTATAATATTAAATATATGCCCTTCCTAGAGACAAATAAAATAATAACAAACTAATAGCTTTTGTTTGTAGAAATAGACAACATATAAATTATTTACCCACCTGCTTTATTTTGATAATAATTTAATAATTATATATAATGATGAAGTAGTATATGCATATAGAAAGAAAAAAAAACCATTTTATATTAATAAATATTTTGAATACTATGCCTTCCTACCTTGACCGTTTGACTTTTACCAAAACTTTTCTAACTTAATGATCAACCGTCTTACCTGGCTGCTGCTATGCTACTTGTCTACTTGGGTTGTCTACTCAGTCGTCATATATGTTAGAATCCTTCGTGATGATGATTAATGTGTAAATAATTCTGAGTCTTACGGAAATAGAATAGAGATAAGGTCTGCGTACATATTTGTTACCCTACCTCCCAAAACTTGCTCGATTCCAAAATCGAAACTAAACTGCATGCTCATGTTCCTCGACTTGTATAGAGATTGAGAGTGAATTATACAGATTGATTCTTGTATACTATATACTGTATAGTTTGCATTCATGCAGAAGCAAACTTAATTAGTTGCTTAGAGTAAGTTATAAAATAGAACCTCATGGACTCCATTTTTCGGCTGAGTGAAGATGCCCGTACAGCCTTTCTCCAACAAATTTCCCAAACATTTGGCTGCACTTACATTTGCCTCTGGACTTACTTGCCTCTACCATCCAAGTATGTATTCTCTTCTTTTTTTTCTGCCAAACTTTCATATTAAATTTACACACTCTTGTACTATTTTTGCTATGTTATATTCATATGTGTATACTGGAATATTTCCGGGCAGCTGCTTACTCTTTATGGATGGAATCTACCATGAAGAAAACAAGCAACCAATTTTGTCATCTGGAATTACTCGAGCCATGAGCCTGTTCAATGAGTACCGAAAATCAGTTATCATAATCGATAATGGGTGTGTGTTGTGTATATTCTGAACTTACTCATACTCAACATATATGTTTCTTTTAATGTACAACTTTCGAGAGAGAATTTCTAATCTTTTCAAATTTTTAGTAGAGCACCGGGACTTGCGTTCAGAAATCATCTTCCTTACGTCGAGTTTAAAGAATTTGACCTTCAAGCAGTAGTATCCACCAAAACACAATTGCAGTTCTATCAGGTAATTACATCATCTATGTTGATGAAATTATTCACATTTTATACACTTTGCGACTGAATTTAAAATTTTCCATATGCAGGAAGCTCGGATAAAGGTTTGTAATCAAACAAATCAAGTTTTTTCTTCGACCTCCCTATTTCTGATGTTGAAATATATTTAAATGTTGTGTATATGTGGGCACACACTAATTTACATGCTAACAAGGGTTAACCCTTTCTGTATTTGCCTACATCCAGACAGTTATATATATGGGGTGCAAAACCGGAGAAATTGAGCTAGGCCTGTCCATCAACAGCCATGTAAGAAATAAATTTTAGCATTACTTTGTCGATTACATATATATAGCTTATTTTCATTTGTTTTCAAATGCGAATACGTGTAACAACTTAAGCTTTTGCAGGCCAACATTCAAATGGAAATGAGAAATTTGTTTCCGGGAGATTTTTTGCGACAAGCCATTCCTATAGATCTTTCCCAGCCAAATGAACAAAATCCACATTCTTCATCGTCATCCTCAATCATATCACTATCCATCGATAGCCCTGAGGACACGCCAAGTAATTTCCTATACAACATTAGTAATAATGCAAGCACTTCCTACAATATTTCAGAACCTCCCGGCTTTGCACCTTCCCAAACTTTCATAAACCAAATAAGAAGCATTCAATTCCCAACAACGATCGAAAGAGAAGATGCTGCAATGACACATGCCATGCTTGCAGTAATATCATCTTCTTCTCCAGCTTCTTCTACAAATTCACATCAACCGCTCCAAAAGGCCAGTGCGTTCAAGAGTTATAGATCAGTTTTAGGCACCACAAGCCAAATGACAAGCAGAATCCACAGGCAGAACATGCTTAAACGGGCAATAGCTTTTTGCAGATCAAATGCAAATTTAATGCCAGCTTCTCAACAACAAACAATCCAATATGCAAATCGACCCACGAGTAATCAGATGCATCATATGATTTCCGAAAGAAAAAGGAGAGAAAAGCTAAATGAAAGTTTTCAAGCATTGAGATCATTACTTCCACCTGGATCCAAGGTACACAAATATTAATTACCACGTAAACTAACTCAAATTTAAGCCATACATATGAGTCTGTTTAGCATATATCTAATTACTCCACGATTGTTCAACTACGTGCAGAAAGACAAAGCATCACTCCTAAGTAACACCACCGAGTACATAACTTCACTTAAAGCTGAAGTTGAGGAGCTCACTAGGAAAAACGAGACTATGGAGGCACAAATTTTACAGGGCAGTACGGATGATCAAGATTTGTTGATGGCCAGTGCCTTCTTAATTGATCAAAGGCATCACGTTTGGATTACTAACTCGAGTGAATCGACATCAGAAGGGCGAAACCTGAATGTTATTGTAAAAGGAGATTACTGCAGTATGCTGAATTTGTCAATTCAAGTTATAGAGTTTTTGAAACAACTTAGATATGTAAGCTTATTATCTCTACAAGCTGATATGCCAATGCTGCAGACAACTTCACTCATCCGCTTAGTTTTCAGATTGAAGATCAAGGAGGTACGTGTCTGTCATATGTATAATCTATGCTACTCTCTCCGTTCCTTTTTTAATGTCATTTTTTTGTTACATTTGAATTTCATAATAAACATCGTTGTTAGATTATCAAGACAATTATATACTTCGTACGATCATCCGATACACCACTATCTTTTCCTAAAATTCTGAAAATTACAAGACCAATATTATTATTAGAGTAACATATTTATTTTTAGAGTCATGAACCACATAATTGCAATATAAATTATTTAAAAAAAATACTCTGAAAATATAAATTTCGAAATTACAAAGGTTAATTAGAGGATGGGTTGGTAGAAATATATGATCGAGATATATATCAAGTGCATGCATTACAAAAAGAAAAAGTTGTAAAGCAAAGTTACTTTAATAATTATGATTAGATTCTTGTATTACTTGTTGCCAAGTACATGCATATAATTTTCGTTACTCTTATATTGTTTGTTTGTAATGTCTTTAGGGAAGTGAATGGGACGATAGGGCCTTCCAAGAAGCAGTAACAAGTGTGGTTGCTGACTTGGCACGACAATTTTGACTTTGACACGTGTCAGATAGGATATATAAAAATTGTAGTAGTAGATGTTTGAATGTATGTATACCACAAATTGCGATCAACAAATTTATTATGATGTTGTATAATGATTGAGATTGAATAGTAGTAGCTGTTCTACTCTTCTCCGTATTGACTAGTTGCACAAATTTGTACGGTTGACCAATGACTAGGTTATTGGGAAAAGAGACAAAAACAAGGGGTTGTTTGGGTTACTTATTTATATATTGTATTAAAAAACATATTTTTTAAAATTTTAAGTTATTTATAAAATAAATTAAAGAAATTCAATATTTAAAGAGCTTTGAGGGTGATCACAGTAGATTACCTCAAGTTAAGACAAAATTGAATTATAGCAAAAGAGTATTTATGTGAATATACTAAAATTGAATTATTATTTTTACTAAAATTGAACCTAACATGGAGTAACTCCCTAAGATCATTCTCATATTTAAAACTTATTAAATCAAAGGCATAATATAAAAACTTTTCCTGTGTTTTTAGTAGTTTTTTACAATGATTACAAAATTTTAGATATTCACCTCATGAATACTCTTTCACAAGTTTTCGACTTTCTTGTGTTATATTAAAATTGCACATGAATATTCCCATTAAACCTTGTTTTAACTAGAATTTTACATCATGTTTTTAATCTGTAATAAGCTTGATAATGATAGGTGGAAATGAGGCAGACTAGATCAGTAAAGTAATTTTGAATTCCTTTGAAAACGAAGAAAAAATAGACTATCAAACAAACAAAATTAGATTGGGTAAAAGACCAATTGATACTGCACAATAGAAAAAACTCAAAAAATTGATGTTCCGACTTCGAGAAAAAGTTGCAAATAATTATTCTAAAAAGGCCCAATTCACAATCAAATCAATCAGCTTGAGCTTTATTGGTGGGTTCTGGTTTGTGCAGCGCATGTACTATATAATCTATATTATGGTATAGTATACTAGTTTTATTACTGACCTTTCTTGCTTGCTTATATCGAAATATTTAAATATAGAACATTTAGTAGTATTATATTATATGATTGGATTCTCACTGAAAATAATATTTAAAGTGATTAAATTTAATCAATCTTCAACAAATTTATTAACACAAATCACAATCCATTTGAAAAAGTTCCACTCGATAGCTTTCAGACTTTGAGCCTTTGACCCAAGTCAGCAATATGTGAGATATTAGATAATAATGTACCTTAAGCTGAAGTTTAAACTATCATAATTTAAAATCTAATTCGAGGTTGGATTATGAGTATCCTCTAATTATCTAATATGTCAAGCCAAAACAGATCTATAAGTTTGTTTAAACAATTCTAGATGATTTCTGACTATGACAATTTCTATAAGAAGCAGGTAAGGAAAACGGGAATGATAAAAATACAAGTAATCTTTATAAATTAAACTTATATAAGAACAGGCATTTCATCAAGTTGAGAGAGTATAAAATATTATCATGATCAAAGATTCACCACCAATTTAAAATGGTTTTATAATATCATTATATTATATACATTTTAAATTGCAATTGCATGACCAACCCAATACCTAGATCGATCTCTATACATATATAGAGAGAGAGAGAACTACTCTAATGAGAACCCTCTTATAATGAGAATTAAGAACCAAATCAGAATCACTAAATTTAAAATCAGAATCACTAAAATTTAAATATATAAATATATTATAATTATATACATTAGCACCACCAAATCATCATCACTGCCATCGTAACCACTATTACAATCACTGTCACTCATGATCACTACATCTCTGCCACAATTCCCACTACATCACTACAACTCCCACCATAACATCACCATCATATCCACCACCACCATCATAACCACATTAGCTAAAAATTATCAAATTCAAAATCAAAATCATCAAAATTAAACCATTACATCACCATTACCATCGCCACTTACAAAAACATCGAATCAAAACTCAAATCATCAAAATAAAAAAGCGAATCAATAAAATAAAAACGCGAATCACTAAATTTTTTGAATGAAAATCATCATTTCTTTTCAAGATCTAAGTAACTGTAATGAGGCTCTGGTTGATCTGAAACATCGATGGTCATATAAACATTGTCGTGGTGGTATAAACATCAATTTTCATGGAATAGTAATGGTCAATATCATCATGGTGGTGGAAAGAGCAAGCATCAGATCTGAATTGTTTTCGATACGGAGAGGTGCTAAGATTTCGGTTTGTATGATCGAAGTGAAGAACATCTCGGTGGAGTTGATGAATGAAGTGACTATATGATGTATGTATGTATATATATATACACGTCACTAGAGAGGTGGTCGGAGATGATGAACATCTCACCGGAGATGATGAACGAGATATATACTGATGAACATCTCGTCGACGATGATGAACGAGATGGATACATAATAATAGTATATGTGTGTATGTATATATGTATAGTAGTACATGATAATGGTAATGTTGATACTAGTGAAAGAGACATGGAGCTAGAATGGAGCAAAGAGATAGAAAATAGAGCTAGAATGAAACAGTACATCTCGGTTGTCAAGTGAAGAGAGAGAAAAAGTTTAATTGAGTGGCTACGATTTAATTGAATTTAAAAATTTTAATGGCTGAGATTAGTTCTAAGTTTTCATATTAAGTTGGGTTCTCATTTGAGCACCTACCCCCCTCTCTCTCTCTATATATATATATTCAAATTTGCATGACCAATTCTGTCAAAAAAATTTTGCACGACCAACCCAATATTTTTTATCTATATTAATTTGCATCTCTAAAAGATTCAGCAATTTGTCGAACTTTCAGTTGGATTCTTCGGATTCGGTTGCTTTTTAAGTTTTAATATTATATACAAACGAGTTTGGAAGCAAGTATTATTTCGGGTTAAAAAGTACACTTTAAACGCGAAATTCATTCATTTTTTAATACTTTTTTAAAAAAAATTATCCATATTTTAATATTTCTTAAATTTTTTTATTTTTTAAACCCAGTACAAATATTAACAATTAGATGGGACTAAAAAGTATACGTGCAGATATAAAAAGTTAACCCTTTAAATCAAAGCCATACAGATAAAGAAGGCAGATAAGTTCCAGGCAAGTCTTGCTCCACTCCTGGGTACTTCACTGGAAGCAGTCTCATTTGACCAAAATATAACCACAAAACTAAGCATCACTTGGATATATTTCTACACTTTCTAATCACTGGGACCGTACACGAGGCGCAATAAATTACCAAAGCTCGTCCATATTTTTTTTTTTAAAATCCTGGCTGTTCTAATCCAATGGTTTAGAAAATATATGCTGGAAATAGGTTATCCAACATCACTTGCCTGGATTAGGACCCTATTTCTTTTAGACACTCAAAAGGAATATCCACAACTTTAACATGATAATAAAGCAGGAATCAGTAGCAACACGTGACAAGAATACAGTTACTGCAGCACATAAAACTCACCGTAACATCCTATACAAAAGACCAGTCATTTTTTAACAACCTTTAATAGAACATTAGTCGAAAACTATACCTGGAGGTACTTAAACAAGGATTTCATCTCTTTTACAGCTGTTAATCTTGAATCTACAAAAACTATGATAAGATTTAGGAACTTTTATATTTACAACTATAGATTACAGAGGTGTGGTTGAAGACACTATTAGCAGAGCAGACCTTAATCAATGTTAATAGAAAGTAAAAAATCGGTCAGGCCCATCTCAATGCTTCATGCCAAGGTGTGTACATTTTAAAATGTAATTACCAAGGTCCTATCCAATTCTGGACCCATTCTCACACTTATACCTCAGCTGCAGCTATTACTTCCTCATCAGTCGTATCAGATACAATAGCATCAGTAGGATTTTCTTGTACAGACTCTGTTTCATTTTCAATTTCCCTGTGCCGCTCAGAATCAGTTAGCTCCTCCCTAAGCTTCATCATTAGCTCCTCTTTGGCATCTTGATCCTGAGCCAGATAGCGCTTGATAGCATCCTTACCACAGAAGCTCTGACCATTTAAGTTGTAATAAGCAGTGCCGGCCTTTGTAATGAACTTGTGTTTGCATCCCAGCTCTAGAATTTCAGCTTCTTGACAGATTCCCTTTCCAAACTCAAGTTCGAATTGTGCAGTTCTAAATGGAGGGGCGTGCTTGTTCTTCACAATTTTCACTGTAACATGGCTTCCAACAGTCTGCGAAAAATAACAAAACCAGGTAGAAAAATGAACTGACAGCAATGGAGTTCTAGGACCTATACAAGAGCTTCATTCTCAGACTAGCCCACAGGTAAAGGCTCAATTAACTAAGACATCAGTTTCAATACAACATTTATCAACTACATTGCAACAATTTTGAAGTGAATTAAATATATCAAGTAGAAAAAAACACGGTACAACTTAGTCAACTGTCAACCCCATCTCAGAGGAGACACGACCAGTATCTACATATCAGAATTAGGCAAATCTTTTTTCTCACTCAAAGACTTAAAGTCTCATAGAAAATAAACCTTTTGTTTTTGTCTCACATTAATTGGTTTCAAACCAAAAACATATTCAGGATACATGTGCCAAATAAGTTGCAACTGGATCAGTCTGTTTCAACATCTTTAATTGTAAATGCTAAACCAGCAAAGACTGGCAACCACAATGCTTTCAAAATTCTACTTTCAAGTCTAATTTTTTATCTAGCCTTGTTTCAGGCATTTTTTTGGCTTGTTTTCCCTGCCTGAAAAAATCTTCATCATCTTTGGATGGTTAAGCTAACAAAATTTAATGTTTCTTCTAAAGGCCAATCTGCAGCTGGTAAATATGCAAATGTTTTTATGCTGCTACAAAAAAACTTAAGATTTACTTTAATTTTTATTTATCATTTTCTAGTCAGGTGATAAGCAACTACCAAAGGTTGCCATGCGTATTACTAACAAGACCGATACCGCTTCCATGACCATATGGACTAACTACAATATAAACAAGGATTACTTGCTGCAGATCCCTTCAGATAAATATTACAAAATAGACGTGAATACATACCTCCTCACCCTTCTTCACGAGACCTGTTCTCCTGATGTTTAGGCGCATCGAAGCATAAAACTTTAAGGCATTTCCACCACAGGTTACTTCGGTTGGTCCACCAAACCCAAAAGTAGATAGCTTTGCCCGAACCTGGAGTAGAATGACAAAAGTTGTAAATATTTTTCAATGAAACTACAGGACCCAGCTAATTAAGTAGAAGAGAAGAAAAAAATGATTATATAAACGTAAGTATGATTTTCTCAGAGAGAATATATAGATGATCGTAGATTTAAACATATTGCCACTCAGTATAGTCTGAGAGCTGCATTCACCCAAATGTAAAGTCATTGCTTCCAATGTGTTTACCTAAATGGAAACCCATTGCTCCTAAACAACATTAAACCAATAAAAAAACTAAACTATTTATAACAGCGAACTCTGCATTCTACTTCAGTTTGAGAATATCAAATATCCTGCATAAAAGTAGAGCTAATACTTTGATCAGCAAATAAAAAAATATTATGTGTTAATCATCCCAAAAAATACAGAAACAAAAATAATATATGATGCTGACCTGATGTGCAACTTACTAATACGATTAACATACTTACTAATTTCATATGTAGTATTATCAGCAAATCTGGGCACCTACAACCACATGACTGCATAATTCTGTATATCATACATGAACAGACCATTTGACCATAGTTCTTATGCATTAGAAAACATATCAAAGAAAACAAAAGGCGCCCCAACAAAGGTATCTAATCAGCAAAACAGTAAAGTCATCTTTGAAAGCACAGACATTCAAAATGTTTTTAATGCAAAAAGGAACTTTTACACTAAAGATGACGTAGAAAACACCGTAAAATAATGTGACATTCACAGAGTTCATCAGTTCTCATAGTTAAGGTACATGTACTAGACCTGATTTATAAATATCAGTATAGTCTGGGACATGGATAAAGAATGGCTTAATTTGCGCAGTGCCTGACTCATAAGCCTAGCTTGCATTGCCATGTGCGCATCCCCCATCTCGCCATCAAGTTCACTCTTTGGCACTAGAGCTGCTACCTAGCAGTAAGAAAACAAAGTTCATTGCGTAGAAGCTTTGCATATTCCTCAAGTCAGATAAAAAGTTAATTACTCGAGCTAAATGCAAACCTAATTAGACAAGACCGTAAGAATCGAACTGCAAGAGATCCTTACACTGTCTACAACGACAACATCAACTGAACCGCTACGAATTATGGTATCCACAAGACTAAGAGCTTGTTCACCACAATCTGGTTGTGAAAGAAGCAAGTTTTCGGTATTTACCCCAATAGCCTTGGCTAATGCTGGATCAAGAGCATGCTCAGCATCAACAAAAACACAGTATCCTAGACAAAATTACAAGTATAATGTAAATAATAGAAATATAAAAGCTCATGAGTGAAAGAACATTGTTCACTCAAGTGGGATAGAAACCTCCTTGCTTCTGGGCCTCTGCTATTACATGTAGAGCAAGAGTTGTCTTTCCAGAAGCCTCTGGACCATAAATCTCAACAACACGTCCCTGCAGTAATCCAATGGACATTATTGATGCCACCGGGATTAGTACCAAAAACCTCTCACCAGAAAATATAATATGCACCTTAATGAAGCACTTAGTAGACAAATATCCAACAATGTCAAACAGTATATGGGAATCAACCAAATGATAGTAAAAGAAAAGAAAAAATGGCATGCTTTGGTAACAGTTCAACGATATCTACAAGCAAAATCAGCTGATTACTGTCAAAGACTCAAAAAGTAGGATAGATATAAATATGGAGGAAGGAACAGCACATTTACTCTACTCTCCTAATTCTATGCACTTATGCAGTAATTACCACTACCAACAACATAAGGAAGAAGAGAGTAAGCATGAGGAAAATGTTTGGACAAAGAACACTATGAACTAGTATAGATATTTACTGTAGCTTAATAATATGCTAAGATACCTTGGGAAATCCACCAATACCCAGTGCCAGATCCAAGGTGAAAGATCCTGTAGAAATCACTGGAACTTCCTTATGAGAGATTGAACGACCAAGCCATATGATAGACCCCTTCCCAAACGAAGTAGTAATCTGATCCAAAGCTTGCTTTAGTGCCAGATCTTTCTTTGACATATTCTCTTCTCCTGAATCACTACCATCTGATTTTGATTTCCTTTTACCTTCATAAAGAGTTAAATTTTGGTTATCATAATTATTAATGCCATTGCATCAAAAAAAAGCAAGCAACTTATCCATCTGCATTCTACAAGAAATGAACCAAGTCATCTATATCAAAATATTCTAGAAACTTGCCACTAAATCTTAGAAGCTTTATCCACTTATGTTTTGCAAACAAAATCAGTGCATTAAAGCTACTTAAAGGTAACAAGCTTCCGAATATACTGCACTACCATAATATAAAATTACAGAGGTCTTAGACAAAGTATAGTTGGTAAATAAAGAAGAAGATTTTAAACATTGAAAATTACAGAACTACTGTTTTTCACTAAATGTCGACATGTTCCGTTACTTGCTTATTCCTTTAACTTGCTAATTTGCAACACGCTTGCTAAAAGCGCTGGTACACCACACTTACAAGAACATAAGCATGCCAGACAAAAAGAGAAAATAAATATGCCACACTCATGCACACAACACTGTAGGTTGAATGATGACTTCAGGTACAAAAAAGAGTATGTCATATAGGTCAATTGTTAAACTAGAGTACAGGTCAACACAAACTAATACTTGAAACAGATAAATTTATCACCTTTGGAAGAAAAGTTGCTCATTTGTGAGGATGTTCCCAAAACCCCTTTTCTTATACACTGCACACCAACAAGTTGAGAAGAAACTTATAAATATAAAGGAGAAATTGAACTGCTACTTTCCATCCTTTATTTGTTAAAAGTTGCAATACGATAGAGCTGCAACACTTAAAGACTTATTAACATCTAATTAAGCACATTTCAATTTTTCTCTTTCAGTAGTACCAAACTACATTATAATTTATATAAATTAAAATCACAGAGTCTTCTTTAAAATAGAAACTAACATAATAAGTACTGACTGTAACCAACAATCATACTTCATTAACACAATCAGGGGCGTAAGCCGCGTAACTACGTTAATCACAGGGGGTCGTCTGCACCCACTGAATTTTTAAATGTCTTCATATATTTATCATATAAATTTAAATTTTTTATTTTTGACCCCCCAAAAATTAAATTTTTGACCCCCCAAAAATTAAATTTTTGACCCTCTAAAAATTTATTCTTGACCCCATTTGATTCATATGAATATAGAAAAAGGTAAATAATTTTATAAAAAATAAATTTATCTTTTTATATTTAACAAAACATATTAAAACTGAATAAAACATATAAATATAATAAATAAAATAGAAATAAAAACAAAGTGATTACAAATAAAATGCAAATAGTTGGACTACTTTTATTACTTTATACTTACATGTACTCGTGGAACTGAAGAAGAGAGAGCAAAAGAGGGGTTTTGAACTTTGACGTTTTATGCAATTCAAACCAACACGACTCACGAGATTCCAGAAGAGTGAACATAGACTTAAGGTATATCTAGCTTCTTTACTCTTTGATATTTATACACAATATAGTTGTTATAATTTCAGTCTTATACATTGAATTCCTAATTCCTGGACATCAATTTTTTGGTGGAGTTTAATTTCTACTGACTTTTATTATTAGATTTATTTTGATCTTATACTTTCATTCTTATTCAGGTATATTATGGATAAATTTGTAATTAAAACAAATATACCTCTTGTTGAGCAATCAAATGAAGATTCTAGAAAAGTTAAAAGTGATAGTGAAAAAAATAAACAAATTGAAGTAGGTACTCTTATTGCTGATCTTGGATTGAGAATCCCAATTTTAGAATATCATCCTAGTATTAAGAAATGAAGGATGGGATGGTCTGTTAGGTGAAGTTTGTTTGTGTTGTGAAAAACCCAATATTATCTTTCTAAGTATGGATGAAATTTTTTAAATGAAAGAGCGATCTCGACGCAAAGTGGATACAGTTACAAATTTATATCATTATAAGGTTGGATTCTTCTATGTTGTTCTGGATTTGCAGAGTTCAATAATCGTTTCAGTGAATCAAGTATGGAACTCCTTATTTGTGTAGCATGTTTGAGTCCTAATGATGCATTTTCAGCTTTTGATAAGGAGAAATTGCTAAGACTTGCTCAATTCTATCCTTCTGATTTTTCATCGGTGAAACCTACAGTACTGGAGAATCAGTTAAGTACTTACATTCTTGACATGAGATCTAGTGACGAATTTTCAATACTTATCGGGATTAGTGCCCTTGTTCTGACAAAGAAAAGCATTGTTTATCCTTTGGTCTACTTACTTATCAAATTGGCATTGATATTATTCGTAAGCAAGTGTCGAAAGGGGAAAAAGTCAATTGCGAAACCGGATGGGAGATCATCTGTTGAATGATAGTCTTATTACATATATAAAAAAAACTGTATTTGATAGTGTTGTCAATGAAACAATCATGAAACGGTTTCAGAACATGAAAAATCGTCGAGGACAATTGTAAATATTGTAATTATAATTTTAAAATATATTTTATTTTACATTTCTATGATTAAAGTTCCATTTATCATATATATTTTTTATGAAATTATTTTTCGACCCCACTGACTTAGAATCCTGGCTACGCCCCTGAACACAATCAAGGGGTTTTCTAAAATACCATAGCCGCTAACACTGTATTAGTTAACGAAACATCCATATAACATAATATATTCAAACATCTCAACATACTACCCAACACAAATCATTACAATGTTGATATAGGAATAACTAACAACTCCCACAAACAAAGAAAATACAACTAAACACAATTAATCCTAGCTTCAAAAATCAAAACCCGAAAAAAGAAAAACTAAACAAATTATTATTACTACCTAGTGGGAAAAAAACCACTCTTCTTCTAAAAAAACACTTTTTTTACTATAAATTATTTACTTTTAATCACAATTCACAAAGACATAAACTTTAAGCCAAGAAATAGCAAGAAAAAAGATGGGGTTGGTGAAAATTACCTGAGAATACATAAGAGGGTGTTTGAGAAATGAAGCTGTTCGAATAAGCCTACTTGTCATATTCATCTTGGATGATATATATGTATGTATATTATATGTAATAGCCAACCCCAAACTCAATAATCAGATTAACAAGATTATGGTGAAATTGAACTCATAGCAAGAAAACATATATATACAAGTATGTATGTATAGTAGATATAGGGAGAGGAGAGATTGATGGTGGATGGTGGAGAGATTTGAGAGGTTTGTTACTAGGGTTTAAGGTGTTTCCCTCCCTTTTTAACCCCTTCTGTTATTAGAAACAGGGTAAAGGACAATAAAATATGCGTATTCTACCGATTGGGATACGCATATTTTATTAGGGTATTGGTAATACGCATGTACTACTTGGGCAATCAGTTAAATAATGTATAATTTTTTTTCAAAAATTATTACCATATACGCATATTTTATTTGGGTAACCTGCTTATTGTCAATTTTTTTATGTTTGTACGCAATGCGCATTTTGTAATAGTGTGTTCGTTACATTTATTTTAATATTTAAATAGGATGTGCATGTTTCATGGGGTGATCAGCTTTTCATGTTTTAAAAATAAAATACACATCAGTACAGCACTGTACATTTTAAATTGAATATTTCATGTTCAATCATCGGTTTTCAAAATTTTCCTTTCTAACCATTCACATTATTTATACATTTTTATATACAGGACACGCATTTTCAGATAGGGCATTACAATGGGTACATTTGACCAAGTATTTAGAAATGATCATTTTCGTTCAAAACTTTTAAAAAATAATTATTTTTGTCATTATTTCTTTTGTAACATGTCTTAATTTAAAAAATTGATATATAAATATATGTCATTTATCATTTTATTTATAAATACATTTTATATTTAAATATTTCTAATTTTAAATTAATATTTAAAATGTATTAAATCAAAGGCATAATATAAAAACTTTTCCTATGTTTTTTAGTAGTTTTTTACAATGATTACAAAATTCAAGATTCCGACTTTCTAGTGTTATATTAAAACTGCACATGAATTAATACAATTTGTGGAGCACATACAAGTTAACAAAATACACCAATATACTAATATCTAGAATTGTAATTTCCTATCGCCACCAGCTTGGGAAGTAGTTGGATGATCTATTTTGTCTCCGTTTTCCGTAAAGAGAAATGACAGCTTCACAGGTAAACAGGTCTTATCACCAATAGGTCGGTCAAACTTTATTTCTACGTCTTTCCCAAATCTAGTCGATATTGCGTTAATCATGTCGTTGCACAATGGATTATCAGCTTTCATGATTCCTTCGACAATTTTGTGTATATTCATAGGACTATCCTCGGAGATAAATTGCCTGCATAGATAGAATAGAATTATGAAATAATCCGGTAGGATCAGCGCATCATCCTGGACTACATGTTTCACTGCTTGATAGACCCAGAATCTCATATATCGATCCTCTTCCTTGTCATGTATTCTCAGGCTAGCATACCAATAAGATTTCATCTCTTCGATATAACTGCTAGGTAGCTGCTCTAATAGTGATTCAATTTCTTTAAATACTTTTCTGTTTATACGAGTTAATAATTTTCAGTTCTCTTTCATCCAACTCCCCGAGCCACATCCCAGGTAACACAAATCCTTTTCCCCGAACATAATACCAAACCAATTTAATTACTTTCTTTCTGGCTGTTACAAAAAAATAAATTAAAAACTAGTTAAAATATATTTTTTTACTAAATCAATTAATTTATTGTACAATATTTTTTAATTAAGATATTTTTACCAATTAAATTCGATTCCGGCCAAGGAAAATAAACCAATTGATATTCTTTTTTGGGCTCTAACTTCGAATCCTATGTAAATAATTTAAATGAATCAATAAGAAATTAAAAAAAACAGAATTCAAATATATCAAATGAGATATTGAATACCCTCTTTTCTCCTCTCAAACATTTTTTTATAGATTGATAATCAATTTGTGGTACCTCTTTTTTTGTTGGCGGGGCAACAGGAGGATGACCCTCCCATTCCCATGGGACCAGATCTGGTTTACTATGGACAAAACCATTTTGAAAAATAATATATATTTAATATTATATAAAAAGTATAATAAATTCAAATTCAAATTTGGTCCATCTTTTAATTGAATTTTTTTAAAAAAAAATCATGTAAATGAAATATTATATTTAATCTTATAAAAGATTATTTTAATAGATCACATTAAAAATAAAATTGAAATTTGGTTAATCTTTCTAATTAAAACATATTTTTATAAAAAAAATACACAATTTTTTTAGTTTTAGTTAATATATATATAATTATAGGATAAATAAGTGATTTATTATTAATAAATGAAACATATTTTTATGAAAAACGTAATTATTTTAATTTTAGTTAAAAAGATATATAAAATTTATATAAATATATAGTTAATTAATTATAGGTTAAATAAGTGATTTATTATTAATAAATGAAATGTATTTTTATAACAAAAACATATTTATTTATTTTTAGTTAAGAAAAATATATATAATCTATATAAATATATAATTATGGGTTAAATAAGTAATTTATTAGGAATAAATGGTTTAGAATCCTACGATGGATCATAAAATTTGTAAGCATTCAAGTTGATCCAGTCTAATCTTCTTGATATGGATTGGATATGATATTTCAATTCATCAACATTGGCCCAACTATAATGATTTTAGTTAAGGAAGGAGAGAGAGAGAGAGCTATTACAAAGAGAAAACGCCTTTAAAATATTGGATGTGCTCCTCAAAATTTAAGAAAATTATGTTAAAATGTTTTGGTGTTGCCACCTCACATCTCAACTCTCAAATATATGTTTTTTAAGGTTGTTGCATACAGACCAATATCTCATTTATTATTTTAAATATTGGTATAGTTAATTTTTTGTTTACAAGGATATCCCTAATAGTCAAATCATTTGAATATAGTATTTATTATTTTATAGGGATATAACTGGAAAAGAAAAATGGAGGTCAGATTAACTTGACCTAATGCTTAGGGTAAAATGAGGTTAAACGACAATCATATTCGACAAATAAAAGTTAAACGACATCTTGCAAAAAAAAAACATATTATTCACTATTATCCACTGTTAACTACCTCCGATTTAATCTCTTCTTTCACTTTGCAAATTGCAATTTTGAGATGTGACTGGTCACATGATAATAATTTCTTCTTCTTTTTTAAATTCTTGATGCATTTGTATGAAAATCATTGTGAATTTAATAATTATATAATATTTTTTTAATGAAAATCATATTTAATAAAACAATGTCTAAATCAAATATAATTATTTTGAAACTCGTACTACATTTACTATACAATTTAATTAGAGAAATTATCAAAAATATTATTTTTTTAATTTATTTGCAGTTTAACTAATTTTTTTAGAATATTTACAAAATTACATTAAATAAATTTACAGTCACTTTTGAATACATTGTCATCAAAAGAAAGAAGTTAAATGTCATCATGATCTTAATCCAGTTTTTTATATTCAGTATTAAACTTTTGTGACAAAAAGATTAAAGTGTGCACAAGTTTATTGATGATAAAGATAAACATCGTCGTTTAATATGATTTTACACTAAGCATTATATAAGGTTAATCTGATCACCGGAATTCTAGCATTAATTACACCTTGAAAATGAAAAAAAACAAATATTTTGAAACAAGTCTACTTTTCTAATAATACAGATATTCAAGAACAGAGGGAATAATTATAAGCATAGATATTGGATCCTCATGGCGAAAAGGTAAATTTGAACTTCTGTAGTATGCGTTGACCAGCAACCCATCTTGCGTTCCGTCGTGCCACCACCAATAGTAAAAACGATTTATATTCATAAATGCCTCATTTTGAAGACCCCCAGCATAGAAGGGGAAATCAATATGGTCAAAAATAAGTTCTAATGATTTCCTCACAATTCTTCCGTTTTGATCAAATGCAAGAATTGAAGATGTTCCTCGACATGATCGATGGGGCAAACAATGTTGTCTTGACTCCAAGTGACAATAACAACAATACAAACTACGATCAATGGGTAACAGCTCAGATGCTTGTGAAACAAACCATTGCATGTATGGAATTTGCTCACTGTAGGGGGACTCCTTTTCGCTATTAGTGATGTATATCACTTCAAACTCATCACTCGTATTCTTCAAGTCGAGATACCTTTCTTCTAACATGATCAAGAAATCGACTACTTTTTGCTGAAAATCATTACCCTCGAAAAAGAGTATTATTCCCTTTCCAACAAGTTGAGAAAATTGTACCTACAATTTTGGAATAGCAAGTAATTAAGTTGAGAGAAGTTCGAAGTTCTAAAGCCATGAATATTAAATCATGCATTGGATTTTGAGCTTCTATACGTCTAAATCACATAAGATTGTGTTTGGGAACTTTGATTTCATTTGAAATGATGGATTTTAAATGATAGAATTTGAGTTGTCATTTCAAATTCTCATATTAGTAAGGAATTCAAATGAAATTCAAATCTAAATTTTTATTATTACCCAAATATGTCATTTTTTTTTGACTAGTTTGACTTATAGCCTTACAAATGAGTATCTGTTCTAAAGAAATTCTCGGGGTGAGCCAGGGTCGAACCCAGAACCTGGGACGACAGAGGATAAGCCCTCAACCACTTGGGCTATCCAACCGTGCTCCCCAAATATGTCATTTGATCAAATCCAGAATTGTAAATGAAATTCATATTCCCAAACAGTCCATAACAGTCCATAAGTGCAATTGCGAAGAATAACAAGACCTTTAGATTAACAACAAACTCTAGTTCCTCCATCTTCAAGTTGTGATGTGCATGTTACTGGAAGCACTAATTGCAATGAAGATAACATAGACGTTCATACAATTGAAAAAGAAAGACTTAATTGCACTCTATCTATCTATCCATCCTTTATATATATAATAGGATAAGGGGTTTTTATTGAATCATTTTATTCCAAAACAAATCATGAGTCATTTTATTCATATAATATTACTATTATACCCTTAATTATTTAAGTAATAATAATTTATGTGATTTTATTAACTGTGTATGCATTGAATATATAACCTTTTGATCTAATAATTTTAATATAAAACTTATGTAAGTGTAGAAACATTAAACTACAAGTCATATAATTCTATTTTATGATTTTATTTATCATAAATGATTATTTTACTCATATCTCTCGTATGATATATAAAATTTGTGTATATTTACATATACAATTATTTATTATAAATTAAATATTTTATTAATCGAATATTTTTATTAAGTATAAAAGTAATTATTGAAAGTTATAAATGTTTTCCCAGTCGTACAAGTAGAAGGGGGGGTTGAATACTTGTATGTCTTTTCTGCCCGATTTAAAATCAAATTAAGAACAAACTCAAACACAAGAATATGAATAAGTACTGTTTTGTATTATTGATTTGTGAATACAAAACTCTCCTAGGGTGTACACAAACCCTAGCAGCTTCTCTGTGTTTATCACAGCAACTCTCTCTATTTCTATGCTCTCACAAAATTTCACTCAGATGATTATTGTTTCGACTTCCACACTTTTACAATTAGGTTACATAGAGTTTATATATAGAGAGCTGCCTATCAACTAATAACAGAAAGATAAATTACAATAGGAATAGAATTCCTAATTATTAGTTGACAGTTTCCTTCTAGAATTCTCTTTCTTTCCCACAGCATATCTGCAATATATTTATCCTGATCTTCGAAGACTTTCCATTCCTGTGATCTTCTTCCAAATTTATCCTCAACTGTATAGACTCTGAAATCTTCAGACTCTGATGATCTTCAGACTCTGATCACATGTAGACTCTGATAGATCACAGACTCTGATAGTCTATAGACTCTGATCACCTTCCAGACTCTGATCTTCATGCAGACTCTGGTTTCACTTTCTACAGAAATTCTTCTAAGTACAAGTAACATGAATGTTGACCATCTAGACTCTGATTATTCATTTCAGAGACTAGAAAGACTTATTACAGATAAACTAATCTAGACCCTGTTCTAGTATTTTGTACATCATCAAATGAATATATCCCTAACAATCTCCCCCTATTTATGCTTTATAAAATGTAATCATAAATCAAGGTTTGATGATGTCAAAACTAAAGAATAAAACTAATAATCTAGAACAGTATAAAAGAATTAAAAAAGAAAAAGAATTACTTCTCATTTAATCTTCTCAAAGGCTGGATTGTTCTTCAAAAATGAATTTAGCATATTTTCTTCCACAATTGCAAGAGCTTCACCAACAAACTTCTTTAATTTCTTCATTTCTTCATTTGAACACTTAATTTGACAGTAAGCTACTCTCAGATCATTTGCACTGCTTTCTTGATCTTTTAAGTCCTTCAACATCAGAACACTAACTTTCCCACTCATAGGCTGAAACCCAAAGTAATGACCCACACCTTCTTGAAATTTAATCTGTTTTTCCTCCAATGGCATGACTTGATCATTTCCCTCAGTATCAACATATTTTAAAGAAAATTTGCCCATTTGTCGATTTGCCTGTCTGTGCAAAATCAGCTTCCTATCAATCTCCTTGAACCATTTGTGTGTGACAGCTTCTTTGCTCTTGTTAACTTCATAAGCAATTTGAAGTAGGAATCTAATATACTGTAGTTCCTCAGCCTGTTTGAAAAAGATAAAATTTGACTGACTAATCCATCTTACACTTCCACCTTCTAAGAAGTAAACCAGCATCTCATTCTTCACCTTTTCTGTACCTCCCTGACCTCCTTGTATCTTCTTTTCAAAAACATTATACACAATTTGAGTAGACACCACTTTATTTAAGTGCTTCTGAGTGATCTTCTCAAACTGCCTATCTGTCAAGGATTGAGGATCCCTGGTTAGAGTAGATGTTCTGTCAATGTCAGATTCTTCAAATCCTCCAAGACCTATCTTCTTTTTAGCTCTAAGTTGCAGATTTGATTGACTGCACTTCCAGTATGAAGGTTCTTGAGTTTGATCAGAGTCTGACTTCTTTCTTTGCTTATCAGAGTCTGACTTAGACTCTGATTTCCCATGTCTAGTCCCTGACTGATGTGTTGGAGTTCTTACTACTCCAGATTGCTTTTGTTGCACACCATCAGGACCCTTAGAACCATGAGAACTATCTCCATCATCACCATCTCTCCTCCTTTTAACTCCCCTTGATTGATTCTTGCATCCCTCATCCTTATGTCTCCTGGAGGACTCACCTTGCTTCACCTTCTCCCCCTTTTTGACATCATCATTACTAGTGACAGCCAAAAGAATCTGTTCAAGAACAGTGGAGATATTTGCCTGGGCTGCAATAACTGAATCAACCTTAGTGGTCAAATCAGAAACTGTAGTTTGAAGAGAGGCTTGAGTGGTAGTGATAGCATCTAGAGCATCTTTAAAAGCGACCTCTTTGGATAATTGAAGAGAGTGAATTCTGTCAAATCTTGTATTGAGCAGAGAAGTTGTATTATCAACACCAGTGAGCTTTGTTTGAATATGAGAAATGTCCTGAACCACACTGGATAACTGAGCAGCAACATCAGGCAGCTTAGCTTTAACAGCTCCATCTAAGACTTGATCTTCTTCACCAGGATAGTAACCATGTTCCTGTTGAAAAGATTTTTTCTGAAAAGCCTTAAGTCTCTCAGAAAGATGAATATCCAAAATACACTCAAAAGAATCTTTATCATTGATGCCTCTTTGCTGTGCAGACTCCCAAGACTGAGGAAACACCTGATCAAAATAGATAAAAGAAGGAGTAACAAGATCATCATCTGTAAAATGGCATTCCTCAGCAACAGGCTCTGGCTTTGTGAATGGAGGTGTAGACTCTGGTGGTGGTGTAGACTCCGAAACTGCAAACGGAACTACAGACCCTGACTCCTCCTGAGAGTGATCAGAGACTGTAGACTCTGGAAGTCTAGCCCTTATAGGCATTATGAAAAGAGGTTCTTCTGACTTCAATGTTGCAACCTCAGTGAAAATGACAGGGTTATCCACCAAAGCCTCCATGACTCTATCTGCTCTCCTTGCTAGAGAATCCACCAGGTGAAGTTGGGGTCTCTGTGTAAATGATTTCTGAGCAGCAAGAGCCTCCTCCTGTTTGCCAATCTGCACAATCAAACATAGTGAATTGTCATCCATCCCCTGCTCCAACTCATTGGACCAACTCTTTGGAAAATCTTGATCCCAATAAGTAAAGCTAGGTTCAGGATACCCTATTCTCTCATGCTCACAGTGGGGTTGGACACCCACTTTCTCAATCTCACTCAGGCTCTCTACAGCCTTATCTACCTCTCCTTTTGCCTGGTCCAGTGCCAGCCTCTCAGAATTTTTGTCACTCAATTTGGAGGGTGCACTCAGTAAACCTACAGAAGAGGGGTTGAGAGAGAAAAATGGTGCTTCAATACCTGAACCACCTTGATGGAGGGGAACCCCTTCAAATGTCTGAAGGCTAGGGGTTTCCACCAAGGGGTGAGCATCAACAGATTCTGAACCCTTACTAGCATCTTCTCTCTTTTCAGAGTCTGTTGACTCCAGTATTCCAGTCTCAGGGTCTACTCTAGACTCTGACTGCTTCAGCATGACTTCATTAGAAGCCAGAGTCTGAGTGTCACCATCTTTGACTGTTTGTGCATGAGACTCCCCCTCAAGGTGGATAGACTCTGATAGAATAGATTGGGAAATTTCTGCATGAGCATCCATCAGAGTCTGTCCTCCCATATCACTGGGGTTCTCATCAGCTCTTTGGTGAGTTGTCAAGGAGGGCTCAACAGCATACTCCCCTGCCCCACTATCACCCAACCTCTGACTAGGTGGTTCTTGTGTGGGTGAGGCAGACTGAGCATCTCTATCACTAGTCACCACTGGTGCACTAGTCCCATCCTCCAACTGCCTTGCACCACCTGCTACCTCCTGTTGTTCTTCAAGAATAAATGCATCCAACTTGTGATGAAAGGCCCTGAGATGGATTGCATTGATTGCCTGGGCATCTGTGAGATTGAAGAGGTCCTGCAGTTCCCTTCTTACTCTTTGAAAATATGTGCCCTTAAATTGATCCAGTCTACTTTGGTAGGTTGGATAGATGTATTTGTTGGCAATTGTACCTATATTATGGACAAGATAGTCAGCCACCTGTCTTGACAGAGGTTGAATTTGAGAGATCCATTGAATGGCTGTCCTGTAGGTAACTCCATTATCCCAAATTGCTTCATAGTTAAAAACTGGTTGCTCAATCTCAGTTTCCAACTCAACAACAGACTCTGAGGCTCTCCTTTTGTGGACCTTAAGCTTTTTAGGCTTCTTTGTAATTTGCTGTTCAGAGTCTGGCACACCTAGTGCTTTGAGAACTGCATTTGTTCTGCCTTCTATGAGCCCAGCTGCTTGTACTTGGAATGAAGAGTTGAATAGGTAGCTGTAGAGATTTTTGACCACATCCTGTGCAGACATTTGTAGCTCCTGTTCCATTCTCTTCCTTAGGGCTTCATAGGTTGAAAGAAAATCCAAGACTTGAGATTTAGTCTGATATTGTTCTGGATCTTCAACTGATTCCACCAAAGGATATAAGAATAGCAGTGCCTCATCACTTGGAGTAATGATCTCATCAATTAAGCATGAGGCGGCATCCAATGGCATTCCTTCCCAAAA
This sequence comes from Oenanthe sinensis, assembly GCA_028671895.1. Lineage (NCBI taxonomy): Eukaryota > Viridiplantae > Streptophyta > Magnoliopsida > Apiales > Apiaceae > Oenanthe > Oenanthe sinensis. Next base: position 5,702,931 of record CM053811.1, read on the forward strand.
TGTGTCATGATCAGAGTCTAAAGGCAGTCTAGACTCTGACTCAACATTAGACTCTGGTTCAGGTGTTTTCTTGATTTCAGAGTCTGGCTCTGCAGGAGCCTTGGGAGCATCTGTTTCCTGCAAAACAGGGTTAGTACTAATAACAGGCTTGTGTGTGTGTGCAGAATAAGCCTTCCTTAACCTTCTGTACTTCTTAGCAAAAGATTTCTCAGGAGACTCAATGTGAGAATCCTGAGGTGCTCCCCTAGGTTTTTCAGAGTCTGTAGCCTTTTGAGAGTCTACAGACTTGGCTTGAAGGTTAGAATCAAGTGTATCATGACCTTCCTTTAGCAAAGAAAGTCCTTCAACAACTTGCTTCTCTAGTGGATTGAGCTCCTCATCACTGTGCTCATCTATAAGCCTAGATTGAATCAATTTTCTTCTCTTTACAACTGGTGCCTGTTGAGAGACACCAGAGGTTGGTTTCTTTTTGGATTTTGGTTTGGAAGATTGTATAATTGAAGGGGATTGGGTGACTTGGGTAGGTGCAGGGGGACTCTCCATTACTTGTTCCTGCACCATTTCACCACCAAAAAATGAAGCATTGTAGATAGAAGGTTTGTAGGATGAGAGTTTTACCTGCATTACCTGTGGATATGTCATTGCAGGTAGACTCTTCTTTTTGTCATCAATTCTCTTAATGTCAGAGAATATCCTCCTTTGCTGTTTGTATGCCTGCACACAGCAATCATTTGCCAACTTGGTTGACATGTCAGGAATGAAGTGATTGAGGAGAATCATAAGAAATCTATGATAGTAGACTTTCTTTCTCCCCTCATGCACATTATTTAATTTTGCTCCCATTTGAGTGAGCAACATATCACCAATGTTGATTATTCTATTAAATAGGAGACTATGACCAATTTGATAAGTAATAGCAGTAATAGCATCAAATCCACTACACTTACCAGTAAAACACTTAGCAATTTGATCGAAGAAAAATGACCATTCTTTCCTTAAGTAAGGCCTAGTTATCTTGCTCATGTTATCTAAGCTAGCAGAATAACCTATTGCCTTAAACATGCTTTTAATGTCATCATCAGATACAATTTCATCAAAAGTAGACTTAACAGGCAGTTTAAACACAGAATTAAGCACATCTGCAGTGACATCAAATGTAGTCGAACCAAAGGTAAACATTATTTTACCTGGTTGATCCTGAGAAGGATCAACTACCTTTGCAGTGCTCCATGCTTGTGATACAGCATCCATGTGAATGACTGGTGATGCCTTGAGAATGTAGTGTAGCTCGGATTGTTCCAAGAAATCCATCACAGGGTAGTAGTCAGCGTCTACCCCTTTCCTATCTCCAAGAGCAGCAACATGATTTGTGGTCATGAACTCGAAATCCCCAAATGTGAACGCAATCGCCTTGGGTCCTCTCATGACAGTAGAAACGGCAGCCATTAAAGTTGTTGAGTTGAAAGTGATGGAGAAGCTTGAAGAATTTAGCTAGGGTTCGTAAAAAGCTCTGTGAATATTTTTGCCTTAGAAATCAATTGCAATAAACAAGTGAGTAAATTGTATGAAAAATTCTATTTTGTTCAAGTTGCATACAATACACACGAGTCTACAGCCTGTATCTGGTCAATAAAATAACTGTTACCGCCTATTTCAAGTCATTTGAACATTTTAAATGCAATCAGAGTCTGCAGGCGCGAATTTTAACCGTTTCAGAGTCTAGGCGATAATTTTCTCAGAGTCTACTGACTTTCAGAGTCTACAGACTCGTCAGAGTCTAGACTCTGTCAAGGTAAAATACCAAACAAAATGTTGCACTATCAATTAATCACAGTGTGTTAAGACAGGGACTATAATTAAAGTACATACCTTGCTTCTTTAATTTTGATCACTTACATATTTAACATACCTAATTCACCTACCAGTTTGAGAAAGGTAGATTCATCAAGTGGTTTTGTCAAAATGTCTGTAATCTGTCTGTCAGTTGGAACATAGTGAAGTGTCACAGTACCATTTTCAACATGTTCTCTAATAAAGTGATACCTGACATCAATGTGCTTTGTTCTGGAGTGTTGGACTGGATTCTCTGCAATTTTAATAGCACTAGTATTATCACAATACATAGGAATATTTGAGAATGTTAGTCCATAATCAAGTAATTGATTTCTCATCCACAGGATTTGAGCACAGCAACTTCCAGCTGCAATGTATTCCGCCTCAGCTGTTGAGGTTGATACAGTCTGTTGTTTCTTGCTAAACCAAGAAATTAATCTGTTGCCAAGAAACTGGCATTGTCCTGTTGTGCTTTTCCTGTCTACTTTGCATCCTGCATAGTCAGAATCTGAATAACCAATTAGTGAAAAATCTGACTCTCTAGGATACCAAAGTCCAAGAGTTTGTGCCCCCTTGAGATATCTAAAAATTCTTTTCACAGCTATTAAATGTAATTCTCTAGGGTCAGCTTGAAATCTAGCACATAGACAAGTTGCAAACATTATATCTGGTCTACTAGCAGTTAAATATAACAATGAGCCAATCATACCTCTGTAACTAGTGTTGTCAACTTTCTTACCCTTTGGGTCAGAGTCTAGCTTAGTAGCTGTTGACATGGGAGTTTTAGCAGATGCAGCATCTTGCATATCAAACTTTTTCAACAGTTCTTTTACATACTTTGTTTGATTGATGAAAATTCCATCATCATTCTGTTTGACTTGAAGCCCCAAAAAGAAGTTTAATTCTCCCATCATGCTCATTTCATAATTTGACTGCATTAGTTGACTAAACTTTTCACAGAGATTATCATTAGTAGATCCAAATATAATATCATCAACATAAATTTGGACAAGCAAAATATCACCTTTATATTTTCTAATAAAGAGAGTTTTGTCAATGGTACCTCTTGTGAATCCATTTTCAAGAAGGAATTTTGAAAGAGTTTCATACCATGCTCTAGGTGCTTGCTTTAATCCATATAGTGCCTTGTCTAACCTGTAAACATGATCAGGAAACTTTGGATCAACAAATCCTGGTGGTTGCTCCACATAGACTTCTTCTTCCAATTTTCCATTTAAGAAAGCACTTTTCACATCCATCTGATACACCTTGAATTTTGAATGAGCTGCAAAGGCAAGAAACATTCTGATAGCTTCCAATCTTGCTACTGGTGCAAAAGTTTCATCATAGTCAATTCCTTCCTCCTGTGAGTATCCTTTTGCAACTAGCCTTGCTTTATTTCTTACTACAGTTCCATTCTCATCAAGTTTATTTCTATACACCCATTTTGCACCAATCACTGATCTATTTCTAGGTCTTGGTACAAGTTTCCACACTTTATTTCTCTCAAATTCATTCAATTCTTCTTGCATTGCAATAATCCAATCAGGGTCTTGCAAGGCTTCCTCAATTTTCTTGGGTTCATTCTTTGAGAGAAAACAGCTATAAAGACATTCATTTTGAGTGGTTGTTCTTGTTTGTACACCACTCTCAGGATCACCAATTATTAAATCAGGAGTGTGATTCCTTGTCCATTTTCTAGCAGGTGGAAGATTGGTTCTTGAACTTGAAGCTCCCCCTAAGTCATTTGCATCTTCTGTATTTGAGTGAAATTCAAATGAAGAGGCTCCCCCTAAATTGCTTGACTCTGACAAGGTTTCAGAGTTGCTTGACCCAGACCCTGATGAGTTAGACTCTGTCTGTCTAGACTCTGTCTGGGTAGACCCTGACCTGTTAGACTCTGAATTATTTGGAGTTGAATATTCTGACTCCCCCTCAGAGTGTGCAGATTCCTGTGTTGGTTCAGGAGTTGTTTGAGGGTCTTCATCCTCTTCTTCTTCATTTATCTCAGAACTTTTTAGATTTTCAAATTCCAGTGTAGTAGACTCTGACTCATCCTGCAATCCTGTAAACTTTTTATCATCAAATGCAACATGAATAGATTCCATAACAATTTTGGTTCTGAGATTAAACACTCTGAATGCTTTTGTGTTTGATGCATATCCAAGAAAGATTGATTCATCTGCCTTGGCTTCGAATTTGCTTAGATTTTCAGGATGTACTTTCAGTACATAACACTTGCATCCAAATATGTGAAAGTGTTTTACACTTGGCTTCTTGTCCTTTATCATTTCAGGGAGTCTTTCCATGCATGTTTATTAGAGTGCAGTTTTGAGTGAAACATGCTGTATTGACTGCCTCAGCCCAAAAATATACTGGCAGCTTAGACTCTGCCAACATTGTTCTGGCAGCTTCTATGAGTGTCCTATTCTTTCTTTCCACAACTCCATTTTGTTGAGGAGTTCCTGGCGCAGAAAATTGTTGAGTAATTCCCTTTGATGCACAGTGGTTCTCCATGATTGAATTCTTGAATTCAGTACCATTGTCACTCCTCAGAATTCTTACTATTTTCTTTGATTTTCTTTCCAGAAAAGTGATATGATCTATTATGTGTTGAGAAGCTTCATCCTTTGAATGTAGAAAGAAAACCCATGTGAATCTTGTAAAATCATCTACAATAACAAGAGTATATTTATTTTTGTTAATTGACATAACATTTACTGGACCAAATAAATCAAGATGTAGTAAACAAAAGGGTTCAGAAATGGTATTTATTGTCTTGCTCTTGAAGGATGATTTCCTTTGTTTTCCAAGTTGACATGCTTCACAAAGTCCATCTTGTACAAAATCAACATGTGGTAATCCTCTTACAAGATTCTGTTTAACCAACTTGTTGAGTGTTTTGAAGTTGATGTGTGACAGTTTCTTGTGCCATTTCCAGCTTTCTTCAGTTGAGGCCTTGCTGTATAGACATGTGACTTCATTGTTTATGCAATCCTCCAAGCTGGCTTCATAAATGTTACCATGTATGTGTCCTTTGAAAACCACAATGCCTGTTTCTTTGTTAGTCACAAGACACTCTTTGTTGTCAAAGCCAGTATGGTAACCTTTGTCTCCAAGTTGACTTATGCTTATTAAATTATGCCTTAAGCCATCAACTAGAGCTACTTGTTCAATGATGACATTCCCAAGTACAATCTTGCCATATCCCAGTGTTTGTCCTTTGTTGCCATCTCCAAATGATACTTCTGGGCCAGCCATTTCCTCAAAGTCTGTAAGCAGGGATTTCTTTCCAGTCATATGTCCTGAGCATCCACTGTCCAGGATTAGGGTTACTTTCTTTACCCTAGCTCCCTGCATACATAAAGCAACTAGTTAGATGTTTTGAGGACCCAAACAGTTTTGAATCCTTTTCTACTATTTTTAGGAGAAACAGGCTTAATAATTTTCACCTTTGGCTTACCTGTCTCTTTTGTTGCTCTAGACTGTGGTGGAGTCTTATCAGTGTCATACCAACTCTTATCAATAAAAGATTTTAGCTCATAAAAATTGTAATACAAATCATGATAGTCCCTACACATATATATAGAATGAAATATGCTACCACAGTGATAACAAGGTTTCTGTGGTATGTAGTGACTTTTCAGAGTCTGAGAAGGACTAGACTCTGATTTCTTCTCAATCTTTGCTTTACAATCTATAGCCAAATGGTTGTGGTTGCCACATCTATAACACTTCTTTCTAGGAGCATTAGGATCCTTTTGGTAATTGTTTGCCTTATTAATTCCTTCCTTACCATTCCTATTTCTCCTAGTTTTGGTAGACTCTGATAAGTTCTCTAGCCTTTCTTTTAATTTTGACTTAGACAAGTACCCTATATTAATATTTTTCTTAGAGTTATTTGCTCCTGTTTCATCTGTCTTTTTGTTATCAACAGGGGGACTAATGACAGATGAGTTTGTGGTTTCAGATTTTTCTTTAGGTGTCACAAACTTAACAGGAACAAATGTACTTTTGTCTTTAGTCTTATTAACTTGGCTAGCTTCTTCACTGTTATCATTCTCAACAATAGGTCTTTTGTCTTGACTCTTGTCATAGCCTAGACCAGCAGTTTGACACACATTTTGATTATTGAGAATTTCTTGAACTTTTCTACCAGAGTCTGTCCAGACTCTAAACTTGAGTCTCTCTTCTTCTAGTTCTTTCTTAACATAGTCATAGGCCTTCAAGATTTCAGTGTAGTTATGACTATGTTTCTCAGAATCCTTTTTGTATTGTTCCATTAATATTAACTCAGACTCTAAATGATCATTCCTTTTAGTCAAGGTCAAATTTTCCTCTCTCAACCTTTCACTTTCACTAGTGAGAGACCTACATGTTATCATTATTTTATTGACCTCACTTTGCACAGTTTCTATACCATCAGAGTCTAAATTAATTAAGGATTCAGGAGTAAAGATTGATACCTGAGTTTTAGGAGATGAGGGTTCTTTGGGAGATTGTGATTTTCTTGAGGAGGATGCCATCAGTGCTAGATTTTCATAATCAATTTCATCCTCTGAGCTTGAATCTGCCCAATCCTTTCCAGTTGATAGAAGTGCTTTTCCTTTTCCTTGACTTTTTGACTTTCTGCATTCACTAGCAAAGTGGCCCAATATTCCACAGTTGAAACATTTGACCTTTGCTTTGTCAAGTTTGATTATTGTACTCTTGCTCTTCTCAACCTTCTCATCTTCCTTCTTGAATGATGGCCTCTTGCTAAATTTTCCAGTTCTTTTGTTAAATTTCATTCTTTTGAAATTTTTTGCAAACATAGCCATCATTTGACTTAGGTCAATCTCTTCATCAGAATCAGAGTCTGTGTCAGTAGACTCTGACTCCACAACAGCTTTACCCTTCTTCCTTGAATCCTTGATTCTAGCTTCTGTGGGTTGTTCCTGTTGTTCTTTCTCAGACTCCAGTAAGAGTGTCACAGATTTTGTCTTCACAGACTTCTTATTCTTCCTCTGTTGCATCTCCAAATCATATGTCTTGAGTCTGCCATACAATTCTTCTAGAGTTAGTTCATCCAAATCTCTAGCTTCTCTTATGGCTGTAGTCTTATTGTCCCACTCTTCAGGAAGTGCTCTCAGAAACTTGGTATTCGTATCTTCAGAATCATAAACCTTACCAAGCATAGCCATCTCATTCAGGAGTTTTGTAAACCTATCATACATCTCAGTGATAGATTCTCCAGATTTTGCTTCAAAGTACTCATACTCTTGAATGAGCAAAGACCTAGCATTCTTCTTGACATCTTTAGTCCCTTGACAGTGCACCTCAAGTTTTGTCCACATCTCCTTAGCAGTCTTGCATGATATGACACAGTTAGTTAGAACAGAATCTAAACTGTTAAAGAGAATGTTCTTTACTTTTGCCTCCTTAAGGACATTTTCTTTGTCCTCTTTTGTCCATTCAGCCTTTGGTTTCTCAACGAGGTGTTCTTCAGTTATTTTGCCTTCCTCATTGATTTGAGGCACAATTTTTAAGGGCACAAAGGGTCCTTCATTAATCCTGTCAAGATAGTCAGGGTCTATTGCTTCCAGATGGTGCAGCATCTTAACCTTCCAGTGGGTGAACTCGTTTCTCTTAAGCATAGGAATCTTAGAATTGCCATCTTTGTTTCCAGACATCTTTGATCGATTTTAAACGTTAGGCTCTGATACCAATTGTTTTCCCAGTCGTACAAGTAGAAGGGGGGGGTTGAATACTTGTATGTCTTTTCTGCCCGATTTAAAATCAAATTAAGAACAAACTCAAACACAAGAATATGAATAAGTACTGTTTTGTATTATTGATTTGTGAATACAAAACTCTCCTAGGGTGTACACAAACCCTAGCAGCTTCTCTGTGTTTATCACAGCAACTCTCTCTATTTCTATGCTCTCACAAAATTTCACTCAGATGATTATTGTTTCGACTTCCACACTTTTACAATTAGGTTACATAGAGTTTATATATAGAGAGCTGCCTATCAACTAATAACAGAAAGATAAATTACAATAGGAATAGAATTCCTAATTATTAGTTGACAGTTTCCTTCTAGAATTCTCTTTCTTTCCCACAGCATATCTGCAATATATTTATCCTGATCTTCGAAGACTTTCCATTCCTGTGATCTTCTTCTAAATTTATCCTCAACTGTATAGACTCTGAAATCTTCAGACTCTGATGATCTTCAGACTCTGATCACATGTAGACTCTGATAGATCACAGACTCTGATAGTCTATAGACTCTGATCACCTTCCAGACTCTGATCTTCATGCAGACTCTGGTTTCACTTTCTACAGAAATTCTTCTAAGTACAAGTAACATGAATGTTGACCATCTAGACTCTGATTATTCATTTCAGAGACTAGAAAGACTTATTACAGATAAACTAATCTAGACCCTGTTCTAGTATTTTGTACATCATCAAATGAATATATCCCTAACAATAAATTTATATAATAAAAAATGATAGATAAATTTCACAATTTACAAATTGACCTTCAATATATCGCCATTTGCATTATGTACTCTATTTTAAACTAAAATGTATAATACCATATTAATAATGTTTATTTACCGTCATATTTATGAAAGAAATACACTTAGTAAATAATAAAGTTTAATCATCAATTTTTTATATTGTATCATTTATTATAATTAAAATAAATTAATCATATTTAAATTTAAATTAATAATATTTCAACTCAATATAATATAACTAATACATAAATATTTAAATATGAAATTATATTAAAAATATTATAGTATTAATATTATAAGACATATAAATAATTATATTTTCTTTATAAATATTTTTATTATTTAGCAAATATAAATATATATTATCTAAATAATTTTTAAGGAATTTGTAATAGTTATATTTAAATAGGATGCAAACGTTAATGTTTTTATATGATTTCAATATAGTATTTTTTTTATTAAGTGTCATGTGTAAATTAAAATCGGTTAAAATCGAACAATGGAGCTGATATTGGTTAAAATATACAATTAATTTAAAAAAAAGATAACTTTTTTAAGTAAGATTAGCAAAGAATATATATATGAAATTTGAGAAATTTGTTAAATAATTGGATAAGAATATGTAGATAGATTAAAAAATAAGGCAATAAATATAAGACCATATATTTTGATGAATGCATAGAGTTGATATAACAAAATATGTGATTCAAAATAAAATAGTTGATATTATATAATGACATAAAATATAAGATTAATTTTAATCATTTAAAATGAATGAATTTTAAAAGATAAATTTTGTATTATATATAAAATTGTTTCAATTTGTGTAAGAGAATGAAAATTTTAAAGTAAAAACCTATATATTGTATCTATTTATTTATTCAATTTAAATATAAAGACCATGGTTGAACTAAAAACAAAATAAATTTCTAATTTAACATAATGTATAATATATACCTACATCGCTACGTGCATGGACTATTAAGAAAATTATATTCTAAGTATTAAAATATATTTATGTAAAAAGTTAGAGTTAGTGATTCTAACACATACTCGTGTCCTATATTGAAACAAATGTAAATTTCAGTATACAACACATATCACTGTTATCAAGTGTACCAACAAATCGTAATGTTTTGGTGCTTACTTTGTAAATTATCCATGTTGCACTTTGATCTGGGTAGTGTGACATTATCTATAATACACATCCATGACTTGACTTGATTTTAAAAAGGGTTCGAGATTTTAACCCGAGCTGTTCTATATGGTATTAAGTTGGTGGAAGTGGGGATACAAAAGCGGGTGATATTGTCTGGGTGAGGAGTTCAGCCGATATTATCCCACAATGGTTAGAGACGTATGATCTAAGCCTGTGGGTAATCTATTCGGCCTGACGAGGATATCAAAGATTTAATAGGGGAATTCGTAACACTCCAGTCCCACATCAAATTTAATGTATAAGGTAGTATATCATTACCAAGTTTGCTAATAAATTTGGGACTTTATGTTGGTCTTGGATTACCCAAGTTCTTATATTTGAACTAATACACTATGACGTTATCTCTGATACAGAAGATTACTTGACTCGATTTTGAAAAGGACTCGAGATTTGACTCGGTTGTCACATATGATATCAAAATCGGCTCTCAAAATCGCATCAAGTGCCAAATCTGTATCACAAATAAATATAGAAGACATTGACAAATTGGGCCATCCACAACCCTACCACCGGTCCTAAAATTCAGATCATTATTTGGTGACACACTTGATAGTATTACTCTACTTTATATACTAAATTAAAGTCTGCACATAATTCAATACAATATTGGAATATTATAGTGATATTTTATTAGTTTATCAATTAGATTCTAAATCAAACTAAATTTATAGATAGATAAAAAAGTGAAATTTTAAAAAGATAATCAAATTGAAAAACAATTATAATTAAAATAAAAAATATGATATAAAAAAATTAAGCTAGCGGGGGCCTCGCAGGGCTTTTATGCTAGTATTCTCTAATATATCACCAATAGCACTTCAATATACCCATTCCAAGACCTTGAACCTGAGTTACATGATTATAAAATCAATATTACTATGCATCCTTAGGGCCCATTTTCATCTATTTTTTTTAGTAAACAGCATTGATGTCAGTTGTGGAAGTAATGCGTTTTTAGGGATTATTATATGTGTTTCAACTAGATCAGGAAGTAGATGAAAAGATAACCCTTTGGCAAAGCTTAGATTTCCTTGATAATTACTTGACTTATATTAATTGTTGTTTCTTTTAAATCTAAAGACTTTGATGAAATATGGAGATTTTGGGATCAGCATTCAGTTGACTTGATTGTAATGCAATGACATGGTTGGGAATTTTGAGATGATTTCACTAGGGTTGGATTCTTAGTTGTCAGACTTTCTGTAATGGTATGCTTAAGAGATGTAAAGAATCCCGTATCTTTTTCAGTGTCCAAATGAATCGTCTGGCATAAATGCTAACCTTCAGCTTCTCCCAGTTGGATTTTTGACAACTGGACCACGAAATTGATCGTAACATGTCTTAATGTGAGAAGAAAAGACTTAACGTTGCTCCTAAAAGTAGTTAGACAATTGGACACTGTCAACAAAGATTGGAGATACTGAAGTGTACAAGCAAGGACTCATCCATTACCCTCCCATCTGGAGTTGTCAAATCACAGCAGCAATACAATCAGATAAGAATTGAATCTACGATGAAGTGATAAAAAAGCTTCAAAGTCCGAAAAAACTAATATAACTCTAAACTTCCAGGGGAGAGCACCAAAGTCCATTTTGTACTCTTCCTTTCAAACAGCAGACTCCCTTGTCAAATTAATAAACTAATACCAATACTCTTGCATTTTTGTTGGAGCGAATCTAAGGTACTGGAATATGTCATTTACAACAATGTTGATTGAGGCGGAAAAGCTATCCCAGATTTAGTGTTGGGTTTTTGACTTTTTGTGATCGGAATGTTTGTAAAACCTGAAACTAAATAAATTATATCTGGATGAAAAAAGCCTATGAAAACATCTTTTTTATCTTAATCTCCTTTAGTTCCTTGTTCATTTACTTACTCTTTTTATGACTCGCTTCCTGGCTTAGAGCAGTAATACTCTTTAGAAAGTTTTAAAATGTAAAGAATTGAGAGGGACATCCCAAAAAGGAAATTGTAAAGAAATGGGGATTATTACCTTTATACAACATGAAGAATGTTATAAATACTAAATAAAAATAATATAAGTAAACAGACAAAGTGAAGAAAGAGGAAGCATATGTGTTTTTTTCTTTTGTACAAATAGATGAAGGTCGAATTGATCTTCAATTCAAATAGTACCGGTGAAAATATAATGATTAAAAATCATGTAACTAAACCACAAGGTTTCAATATGAGTATACTGAATTCCCGCCGGTGATATAACATGCACAAAATAAGTGCACTACACAAACACATCTGTGTGAGGATGCATTTGTCAAGAGTTACATAACAATGCACCCTGATGACCAAATTGTTGATTTGATAGCTTCGTTTTTTAGAAGTTCAATATTCTTATGTAATCAAAACAATGTTTGCCAAATGTAAGATATAAAATATGTAGTTCTTTTGGTAAGCAAGTACTTCGAGAAGAACGAAAAATTGGCGATATGAATGGAAATGAACGGGAGGACAAAGCTATTTAGACAAGAGAAGAGAGTGAGGACATGTTAATAACACATCAAAACAACTAACCTTGCTCCCATCTTTCCCTCTGAAAAGAGTGTTTGGATCCCACAGCATCTCTAGTTTTAGTTCCCTTACTTTTTCTGTGTCTAACTTGGCAAGTTTCTCACGAGTGAACGGGTATGCTGAAAGCTTAAAATATCTAATGATGTCAGCACCCCAAGGTTCAATAAACTTTCCAGAAGGGCCAACGATTACAATTATAGGAGGTTCCTCCGGTCCCATCGAGTCATGAGGATAACCAAAATAGCGCCGCAATTCACTACATTTTGGATCTTTAAACGGGAGGGCCATCCAAGGCATAGTCTTAAATGTATTCCAAAAACATTCTTCACTTGTATTATCATGAGTTCCATATGTGTCATAAAGATAAACGAGCACAACCTCAAAAGAATATTTATTTTGTCCAAGTTCTTCATACACCTTGATCATATTTTCTGTATGACGATCAGAAGTATAATACTTTTCATAAAAATAAAGTGCTACCGTCTTTTCTTCAAGAGTATCAACAAGTACCTGTAGAGCAGTAATAGATGATTATCTGAATTAAGATGTTCGAAAAAAATAGGAAAATTACAGATAGAGTATAATATCAAATGTCAAACACATTACAATGTTGCCCATTTTCTACATTCTAATATTAAATGTATCATACCTTATCCCCCTTGTTTGAGATCACATAATCACGTTCGGAGGAAGCCAAAAGTGACTTCAAAAAGGGCTGCTTAGCAGTTGCATGCAGTTTCTCGCCCCTTGTATTGAACATTGAGTCCAAACATCTTTTTGTTTTCTCCTCTGCTCCATGGTACTTGCTTTGAGGTTTTTCTGTGTAATTAATATTTTTTTTAATTAACTACAAACAATCAAATATTCTCAATTTACCAAAAGAACTTGTCAAAAACCACATATTTTCCCATTTGAAACAAGCAAATCATACAAAAAGATGCAACCTTTACAATGTTAACAAGTTAAATTTTATAATTTTTTGATCAATCTTAGACAATTAAAGACCTATTTATTTACCAAAAAGAAACATATTCTCACATAGTAACCAACCATTAATTTAAAAAGACAAAATATTTAAAGAAAGTTGAGCTCATGTTTATATGATCAATTAAAACTGATACTACTACCATTCTAACAAACAGTCATATAAAAAAGAAACAATCTTTACAAGTTGAAGTTATATTTTTCTAATGAAGTCTAAACAATCAAGTAGCATATATGTATGTATATATAGCATTGGGCTAACCTAGGAAATGGGAATATGGGGATGCTTGCATATAACAGTGAGCCCGTCTTAAAGTGAAGCTTTGAATCAAAGCAGCTTTGTGATTGTAATGATATCTTGGAGATACACACGAGTAGTATATCATACTTCTTCTGCACAAATATTTGCCGATCCCCATCACTTTTACAAATTATATTTCTATGCTTCTCTTTGTGTCTTGTACCGGTTCCCGTAAGGTGAACATGGATCCTAATAAGAAAATTTCGATCGGATAAGTGTAACCGCCCGACTTTTTTGCACTATTATTTTTAGTCAAATATCCAAATAAAATCTCGAAACCTCATACAAACTCTAAAAATCGTGAATAAGATTAAATAATTACGATCCAATATAACATTAAATTAGAGGCGCAGTTCCTCGGATTAAAATTAATTACAATATGTAATATTAGTAAGAAGCTCTAATCCAACTGAGTATTTGAAAATTGGTAAGTGATGAACTACAATGCAAACATGCACCGAGTGTTTGAAAATTGGTAAGTGATGAACTATAGCCCGGTAAGAAAATAATTTGAACTAACTATTGGATCAAATAAATTTACAAAATTTCATAATTTTTATTGTTCAAAAATAATATTTCAAAATTCAAATTTCAGTACATATAATTTATTCAACAGTTCGCTAAGGTCACAAATACATGTGACACAATATCATAGGTTCATAATTGTTAATAATAGGTTCATAATTGTCAATAATATTAAGATATCATATATTAATTATTTTATATAATTTAAATATTTAATTTAATATGATAATTTATTTTATTATTAATTTCTTTCTACATTTTTCTATAAAATGTTATTTATATATTAATATTCATAAAATTTAATTATAAGTCACAATTTTAAATAAATTAAAGAGTTTGAATGGTAATAAAATTGAGTTGAATGTGAGTACAATTATATTAAATAAAAATTATATGGAAAGTAGGATTCTTAAAATAGAAAATATAAAATATAATTTAGATATATACTATATTATTATCCGTGAGCAGTTGTATAAAAAGAGAACTATCGGTGATAGAGTTGTACGCATAATATATTTTTTATAAAATCAGATTTTATTAAAATTATATGGTTAGCATCTTTTCTATATTCACCTATATTCTCCCGGATAATCAACAAGATGAAAAAAGTTCTCTTAATTATAATAATATACCATAGATGTTTTGGTAAAATTTTGAGACCGTTACATGTATATTTGGGATCCAACAGGTACAATTAGATATAATTAATGGATTAGTTTGATTAACAAATAGATATATATGATTTAAGAAAAATAAGCCAATAATTTGGAGATTAAACGAAAGTGGGCTATAAGTTGTGTTTGTCATCTGTTTATGATTTGGGAAGTTAATGTTATCATCCGTAAACATTTAAATCAAGGGAGCTGGGGTCAGACATTTCTGGTAATAATACGAGGGGTTGTCCCTGTCAAGGGTATGTTTTTACCTTTTAAATTAGGTGTGTTAAAATGTTTTCTTTGTAGATATATGGGGACATTTATTTTTAGTGTATGTTATAACACTGGATCATTTTCCTAGACCGTGGTCATACATTTTTGGACAAAAGGACTTATGCTGTAATTGATAACAAGTGACAGAGTATCTAAATGTTGATCACTAATATGTATAGAATGTTGTCACATGTACATGATATATAACAACTAAATGTACATTGATAAACAACGAGTACAACAGATAGACAGACATATATATGGACCTTACCATGAAACTTAATTAAATGACCACCTCATATAAAGTTGAAGTGATGAGCTTAATGTAGTTAAAAAGAATCAGGTTATGAAGAATGGTTAACTTCACCTTAACCAATAACATTAACATTATCACGGTTGTTTTCTGTACTCTTCTATTTTCTGCCACTACATCTTCGTCGTCCTGAATTGGTATACTAATAGAGTTCTCAGGAATTGCAGTGGTGGACAAATCCTCAATGACAGTAGTATCAGCGCTAGAGCACTTGTTACATTTCTATCAGGTGGTGCTGGGAATACAAAATTTCGTCAGTAGCGTGATGACATGGAAGCATATAGTCGCTGAAATGAGGGTGCTGAGAAAACTAATGCTAATAAAGTCATAAAACCACTGATAATGAAAAGGCCTGCAAGGTTTATGACCCCGATACTGCTACTATAAGAAGAGATATCTGGAAAGTAATTTCGATCAGAGTACTCCAGCCCGAAATTTTTGGTCATAATTGCATGCATTGCTCCGCTTCCAGTAAGCTCTAAAATTGCCGTTGAAATAATAGAAGCTAAAGGGGAGCCTTTATGAAAAGCCAGTAATAAAATTATGACGCTTATAAGTTTAATTTTACTGATAAAAATTATTACTTTCATACTTATGCATATCAATTAGTACACACTTATACATGAGAGACCTATTAGTTCATTATTTCAATGTCAGAATTATAAATTGTGAATATTTGAGTCGTTATTATTAACTTATTTCATCATTTCAGTATGATGTATAAAACTGGGAGATTTAAGGCACAATTGCTTAGAAATAGACAAACTCACAAAGCCAAGTCCTCCCGTGCTGTATGAGGATCCTTCCAACTTATAATTTGTTTCCCCATATGTATCGAGATAGATCTTGATGAAAGGAAGCTCGTCAAAGATAGCATCTACTCCTCCATTATGGCATCCCTTAGAAAGGGCATCATGATATTGCTCAGCACTTGCATAAGATTTCATCTTGGAGTCATTTAAGTGCAACCTATTAATTAGTAATTCTCTCACGAATGAACCATCTTGAAAACCAATACAATAAGGTTTGTCTCTCAAACGTTTTAACTGAGCAATAGTCAATATTGAGGATAAATTAGCTGTGTAACTCTGCATAACAATGAATGCTGTAAACAACCACACGACCGGTACAAATTTAGACCATTTGCTTGCAACCTTGTTTCCTGTCAAGTGTCAAATATATAGACATCACAACACTTGCTTAGTCAAGCACAAGTAAGAAAACACCAATCAAGATGCAAAAGAAAATCTTACTTTCAGGAAAAGCGAGAGACGCTAATGGAAACCAAACCCACATTCCAGGCTGTTGTTCCCTATTCACTCGGCGCTCCAATGTCCGAATTATTAATCCCATAAATATACAAGTTAATGCAATCGTCAACCAGAGGTCTGAACTTAAAGGCTTTATGAATATCCATATGTCCTTGCCTTTGTTATATTTAATTTGTCTAAGCATTACAACTTCTGTTTCCATGTAAGATCTGCTGAAATCAACTCTTTGTGCGCGTTTAGGCAAAATTGTCACATCAGCTACCACTAGATCATATTCCTACATATTTCCACGTGAAAACAATGGTCATGAATTATCAAGACAAAGTGAGCTGAAAGTAAATTCATACTTGTATATAGCCATGTTCACGAAAAGTTATCATTTTCCGCATAGAAAACTTTTAAGAGAAAGGCCTAGCATCAAAGATATTTCCTGATTCATAAGGACTCAAAAGCGCCATGTTTTTTATCACCTAATGGAAAAAAAAGTTTAATGCTTTAATAAAATTCAAATTAGTTTTATTCTCGCGCTCCTGTATACTTATCAATACATACATGGTATTATCTTCACAAGGAGACTTGAAAGGGACACTTCTAGGTTTTTCCTCATTTAACCGGTATATAAACCAGTTTTTGATATCAACAAACAATTGAGGATAAATCTTTGTTTACCTTTAGTTCGAGCTGCTTGAGAAGATCGTTGTAACTCCCAGCACTTTTTCCAGTACCATCCTGGAAAGGGATAAACTGAGGTTCATCAATTTTGAATGATAAATTTGCTAGTACTTCACTGAAAATATCTGCACAAAAACCAGTGATTCTATATTCCTTAGTGACTGGATCTTGTTCGAGTTTCACAAATTCAGTGAAACCCTCTTTTACTGGAACCCCCACTTTCAATTTCTTCCCTGATGTGGGTAGATCCCAATCTACTGGCTTAACTGTTGTATCTCCTGGCCATATGATATTTTTTAAGACACTTGCAGAAGTCGAATAAATTGAAGATTTATTGGTCGAATGTGGGTGTCTGGATAATCCTCTTTCTGGTGTCCAGTAGCCTATTGTTCTCTCTCCTTTCCCTATTACATGAAGTATCTCAAAGGTCGAAATCTGCAGCTGCCCATTTACCAAATTAAACTCTCCACTCAAACCATTAAACCTGGTGCTTAAAATTTCTTTGAGAAGTACTGGACCTAAATCAGAGCTGCCAAGCGAAGCCATATCACTAGCATTTTGTCTTTTTTGTCTGCTTTACAAAGGCAGAATTGATCGGTCCTATCCTCTCTACGGCCATTGCTAACGCCCAAACTGTGTCATAAGCCCACAATCCAAAGATATTCAGCAAAGCCTTAGGCTTTGAAAACTGCAACTCCCTCTCTTGCCTCGTTTTAAGAAGTGCAAGATCTTTTGACTTGGGTACATAAGGCCTTATCCCTAAAACACCTTCCATTGCATCAATAGTTTCAAGATCCATGGAATTCAACAAATTGGATGACTCGTCAGTCATTAACCATCCGTACCCTTTTCTCATCATTCCAATGGTCTTTGCATGAATAAAGACCCGAGAACCAAGGAGGGAGCTCATGTGCACTAAGAAAACTCTAGTTGACATTGCTTTTAATTTATTGAGCTCTTCTAGTATCTAAGAATCATTAGCAGAAACAGCACACATACGTGAAATCTTAATATCAGCCTCTTGGAATGCATGAGTAACATCACGGATGAATCCATCTTGATAGCCAGTGTCCTCGTAGACAATTATAACTTTCTTCCATTCAAATCCTTGGAAAAGCGTAGTAATAGCTTTTAACTGAGAAGAGTCAGCAGCTGCTGTTCGGATGAAGTAAGGGCTCTGCAAAGGCGAAATATTAGAGCCCGTTGCAGAAAAGGAGATAATTGGCACTTGAGCTTTTTCGCCAAGTTCCACAACAAATTTCGCTTCAGGATAGGTCAGGGGTCCAAGCATAGCCCGCACTTCTTCATTCTTTATTAACCTTGGTTAGGATTTACCTTTTTATTTTTATTTTATTTTTCTAGACTGCTGGGTTAAGTTTTGTTTAGGCAGGAGATTGCAGTAATTGAAGTCATAAAGCTAAAAATTAAGACAGACAAGTTCTGGCTCAATGAAAATCTGAAGAGAATTATGTAGAGAATGGTGATTGAAAAGCTGCCTGAGGTTACTGTTAATCCTCTCTGTATCAAATTCAGCAGCTCAACAGATGGGAAGTATAGATCAATGAACTTGGACATGATTAGTTTGTGCAGGCCTAGATCAGTAAAGGAGGCTTTCAACTATTTCATCCAGCTGCCAAAAACTGAAGAAAGAGTTGAAGTAATAAGGGTTTGGCTGAGGAATTGAGGAGGTGGAAGAGAAGAAAACAAAGAAGACTGAAAAGAAGAATCAGGAAAGAAGAGATGGTGATAATGAAGATGAAAAGCCTGAGTATGGTACAGGTAGTTCCAAGTCCAACAACAACAATAATGGTGATGCAGGGACCTCTGGAACCGGTAATAAGGATGGAGAAGATGAGAAGATAGTTGGTGAGATTGAAGGAAGGGTTATGAAGGTTGTGGTACTTGGTTTTGAAGCAGATAAGCAGGATGCTGTCAAGAGAAATAAGGTGGAAGTTGCTGTCAAAGAGCATGAACCTGTTGTCAAGCCTGTATTGATAGTAACTTCAAAGTCACTGTCAAAAGAAGTGAGGGAAAAGTTACTGTCAAAGAAAATTTCTTTGTCTAAAAAACACAGGAAGGCAAAGGCTGAGAGACCAAGACCTCACTCAAGTAGGAAGCCTAGTGGAAGGAAGTGGAAGCTGGTATCTGAAGTTCTTAATGAAGATTGTCTGGATGTCAGAAGACCTACAATCAACAACATGGCTGAGTCAAAGGCAGAATCAATCACTAAAGTTGTTGTTGAGTAGACTGAGCTCAATTCTCTAAGCAGGGTTAATGTCTACTATTCCACTGGAGAAGTTGAAGTGTTGGGGCATGAACTGAAGGAGGCAAATTTCTTCATGGTCAGAAAGATGTTACTTGTCATCAAGGGCTCAGACATCAGGATTCAAGTCTTCAGATGAATTCTAATCAGAAAATTCTTAGTGATAATGGAGTCCTTCAAAACTCATCCCTTGGACTTTGTTGATGTTGAGGAACCTGAGACTGCAGTCTATTCAGATGGAGTGATGTTTGTCAATGAAGATGGAGTGAAGGAATTCTGGAGCATGGATTCATTGAAAGATAAGAATGTGGAACTCCTAGTGAAGTTGGTGGAGCAGTTGTAAGAATATCCATACCCTGAGGAGACAAACTTCATCCCAACTATTCAGAGAATCATTCAAGCTAAAAGGAAGAAGGAATTTGAAAGGAAGGTTGAGTATGAGAGGACTCAAAAATTTCTTCTCAGAAATCCTGACAGGATAATCCTCTACAACATCGGTGGATCTGCAGAAGAGATCACCTTTGACCAACTAAGGATTCTAGCTGAAAAGGTACCACAAATCACAGAACTCATCAAGAAACAACTCCTCAATATTATAAATTTTGAGGTGTTTGATCTCAAGAAGAAGGCTTTGGAAATCTGTGATTTGAAGGAGAAGAAAAAGAAGGTGGAGGAAGAGAAGAGGAGTAAGGTTGCAGATGATGTTGAAGCCACAAAGAAGGAGATAGAAAGAATCGACAAACAAATCAAAGAAGCTGAGATTGATCTAAAGTGTGCCAAGCTTAATGATCAATTCTCCAGAAAAACTGATTATGTATCTCCTGTCTTTATAAATCCACTCAGAATCATCATTGACAACATTGAAGTCAAGGTTGGAGATTTTGGAGTACTCAACACTGCAAACCTAAGAAGAATTTTTAGATTAACCACATGATCTCTTCTAGAAGTTGAAAGAAATCTGAGTACAGAAGATGGAAGGATAATTGATGCAAAGTCTAATGAAGATGATGAAGTAGACAACCTGAGGGTGAAACAAGTGTACACATCTTCCAAGGACAGATTTCTTTATGATGAGTTTGGAGTCCAATTTCTATGCATCTCCAAAAGACATGTGAAAGCTTATTACTCCTATCAAGACCTGAAGAACCTTTCTCATACAATGGTGAAGCTGGTTCTTGACTGTGTGCTAATCATGCCAAGATAACAGAAGAAAAGAGGGCCCTGAGAACTTTGGAGTTGTTATATGAAAGGAAGAAACCAAATCAAGGAAGCTCAAGCTCAAAATGCAGATCAGCTCAGTCTAGAGGAGCCTAGTTGAGGAAAATAATTTGTTGTATTTGTACTTGTAATTTTTCTGTATACATTTCTTGTACAAACATTTCAAGTTATGTTAGTTGAGTTTGCATTTGCAATTAGCTTTTAATTTGTCTTTGTTTTCATAAAAATAAATTGGGGGAGATTGTTAGGGATTGTGGTGTAATCAACTAATGTACTTAATTTAAGTTTAATTAGCTAAGTAAAACATACTGTCATGTAATCATTGACAATATTGTTAGTAGTTACTTGTAGACAGTACAATTAAAAGTATTAGTTAGATGATAGTACATTGAAAGTTACTGTCTTGTATAAAAAAATAAAAATGAGTCATGTAGTAGAAGTTCACTAAGTGTTCATGCACATCATGATTCAAAACTCAGACAACAAGTTTTCAAGTACTCGAGCCTATGGCAGTACATTACGAGTGATAGCACAATTGGAACAGACGATAACAATTATTCCATTGATAATAAACTTGGCGGAGAATGAAGAATTGAAGACATCAAGTTTCACTGACAGCAACTTTGGTAGAGTAGTTGACAGCAACATTGGCGGGGATAGTTGACAACAGCTTTGGAAGACAGTATGTTTCATGGACTATCAAGCTTGACAGCAAAGTATGCGGAGTCAAAGATACTGTCACCAAATGGAAGCTAAAGGTTGACAGTAAACTTTTAGTGAAACTGACAGTCTGTTTCAGGTAGCAGACTAGATAGTAAAAATACAAGAAATGATTTTGACATTACTATCTAATATGTCAAGTCTACTACTGCAACTTGAGAGAATTCAAACAAAATGTGAAGCGTGCTTAAAGAGTCAAAGATTTCTGCATATCTCAGAGCTGATTTATCTACAAATGGAATGAAGACAAATTTGAAAGGAAAAAGTAAAATTTCTATTTCAAGTTTTGTTCTAGGAACAAGAGAAAGTACACTTGTAAGTGAGATATGTGTTTCAGTATAAATACACATATCTCACAAGTACTTTCTCTTATGCAACTGAGCTAGAATTTTCTCAAGTATAGAAACATTAACAAACTCATTGTTACTGTATCTATCGAAGCTGAAATCATTTTCCAGACAGTTGTAGTGAAACAAAAATTAATAAAATTAATTTTTGAAATTTAAACACCTTGTCATTTTATCTGCTTAGTTTGTTTGCATCTCTAACTCGATGATTATTATTCTTGTTGTTGTCAGCGTGAATCCTTAATAATTAATCGAGTTGCATTAAACCCCCCTTCTGCGACACTCATCTTAACTAACAAAATATTCGAATAAAATCCAAGAAAAACCGGGCTAAAATTGGACCGGACCGTGCTTAATCCGGGCCAGACCGGATTTTTATCCAAATCAGGCCTAAATCCAGATTTTTTTCGAGCCGGGCCTAAATCCCGTTTTTTTTGGATTGGGCCGAATTTTTCTTAATTCGGGCTTTTTCATATTGGATTTTTTTTAGATTTTTTTAATCAGATCGGACGGTTTTTTCAGATTCGAATTTTTTGTGCATCTCAAGTTCTGTGACATTGACCTGAATGCAAAATTAAGATGCATTCATATAATATTCCTAGTAATTTAACTGCGTACTAGTAGAACTGAAATGAACTGGGTAACAAACTAACAATTGAACCATTCTCAAACTTGACTCGTTAAAATTATATCATATTCAAAACTCAAATCTTTAAAAATTGACAAAAAGACTGATAATTTCTGGGAAGAATCAATTAAGGGCCCATTTTATTTGGCTGGATTTTTATTTTAACTGAAAATATTCTCTTTCGGGCTTTTAGACTCCCACAAATTTTAAAATTTCTGAAAAATACAACGTACTCGAAAATATTTATCATCCATAATAGAAAAAAATTAAATAGAAATGTTAACTTATACTGTAATTTTTTTTGATCAATGTGTATATATGGAACAATTTCTTAAACTTTCTTAAACTTGAGTCACTTGACTAAACAATTAATGTCATATTCAAACTTCGGACATTAAAATTTAACTGTGATAAAAAATTAGATAACTTTATAAATGAATCAAGTACGCTCATACATTTCTTAAATCAAATTCACAGTGAATGGAATGCCTATAATCTACATGGTTGAAGGGATATTGGATGGCTTTAGTCATTGGCTCATTGCATCTTTGGCTCCCTTGCACAAGCTCGTCCATATAAATTTCATGTATACTTAAAACTCGACCCTGCTTATCTCTGTTACACTTATGCGCTCAAATTCAACACTTTCAGAGGAATTAAAAGATAAATTTGCTGACAAATTATTGTTACTTACGTCAGTACATTACATTTCACCTTGTATCAAGGGAGGATAGATAAGTTGTGTACTGGAAAAGGCTCTTGTGAACTTTCATGGTTGTTGCTAAAATAGCACAATTACCACCACTACTATTAACAGCGTAATTGTACATGCCATTGCCTGCAACAATCAACCGCTATATGTTACTACAGTAAAAATATAAATTTGCTTTCCTTTAATGAAAACATAAAGGTTAACTAAACACAACATAAGCATTTTGTAAGGAAATACCGAGAGAGAATAAGAGCAAATACTACGGTACTACTTACAGCAATTGCAGAAGCAGCAAGACCAGCCCGTTCTCTAGGGTCTCTACGGTAGTAGTTACCAAAATACAGAATTGTGGCATAATACCACATCAATGGGAATGCAAACCCCAAGAGAAAACTGAAAAAACACAGTCTTTATGATATTAACATGACCTGGATTTTTAGAATATAGAGAGACAGACTGAAGAATACTCACGAGAACCATCCAATTCCACAGCCAAAGCAAGGAAGTGGTTTGTCATATAGTCCTTGTTGGTAGTCATCTCCATCCTTTACAAGTGTATACCTTCCCTTTTCTCGGTCTACATTATGTACTGATTGCCCTGTCAACACCGATTGCCAGCACATAGAGTGATGCTTTTGAAATGACACAGAAAACAGTATAAAAGTCATACTAGAAGTACATACAACAAATTCATATAAGCTCACTGTGCATCAGAACACTGATGTAGAAATAATTCTTGTCATCAATATCTTCAGCATAATCAAGGGTGCCCAAAAACTGGGTGTTTATAGCATTTTTATTACAATAATGTCTTGCGCATTTCAGAACGGTTACATTGTGCTGCCATGAAAATGAATTGTAAAAGGCCAATTTAAGACCATGACTCCACATCGAGAAAATTCTACCAAAATAAGTTATATACATGAGTTATGATAAAGTTTCAAATATCAAAGCAAATGGAAGGCGCAAGACAGCAAAAATGTTGATAATAGAATACAAGGAACATCACACAACTTAGTCCAACTACTGAAACATCAGATGGGGAAGCAATGAAAATGTAAATTGTGGCAAAACATTAACAAACATGGAGACCGTTACATGTACAAATTTAGTTGTGAGCAATAAAGGGTTGGAAACATCATTTACAATGCTCCCGCAAAAAAAAAGAGTTCGGAAGCTGAAACAAAAACATACAATAGTGCATCATATACTATCACATCACATAAAAACAATGTGTGCATAAATGCATACACATAATGACTTATTGATAGTAGCAAGTTGGTGGATTATAATATTAAACTTGCACAATATAAATCTCAGCTATACATAAATAAGGTTCAGTTGGACATGCCAAACAATTTGAGTTGTACTACTTATCCCATATCTACATAACAAAAACTGAAATAAGTACCTTTAAACATTGAATAGTAGCGAGCAGTTGGCCTCAAAAGATCAATATGCTT
Source organism: Oenanthe sinensis (assembly GCA_028671895.1). Lineage (NCBI taxonomy): Eukaryota > Viridiplantae > Streptophyta > Magnoliopsida > Apiales > Apiaceae > Oenanthe > Oenanthe sinensis. The sequence continues at coordinate 5,727,366 of CM053811.1, forward strand.
ATCTGAAGATGATTTTCCCAATTCAATTCCCTTTTTTAAACTCTCTTTCTCCTCAAGTGAAGCGCCTGCAGGAGCAGAAAGATCCAATTTAGAGTCAAGAAGATCACGTTCTTCATGCTATTAAGAATTAATATATCTAACACTTCTCAACAAGTTACTCTACAACACCATCATACAAGCATACACATTCCACTTCTAGCACACACTTTTAGCACTTACAACCCTCTCTACAGTCATATAGATATAGTAGAACATATATGTATACAAATCAGGACACATAATCTGTATACAAATCAGACTACAATTTTTTGTTTCACCATGTAAAGATTCAAGAACCTCTTTCATGTCTTCACCATCAAACATACACTCACACACCACACCACCATCAATTTCAGACTCACCCCCAGCCTCTTCTCGCCTATCACGGTATCACCGCATCGTCGCCATAAGAATCTGAAACAGACACCCACTATGCTTATGCATATGTTCAGGGCATTTTGGCACATATTACCCAGATCCTCTACTTGGAGCCATTTATTTTCAAATTGAGATAATGTGATCATTTTTTTGGAATTCTACATCCTAGTCAAGTTTCCAAACTATCTGATACTATGCTTTTTTTCAGTAATTTCTGAGCATTTAACTGCTACACCCAATCCCAAGTTGAGACTAGGACTAGGTACTTCACCTTCAGCTGAAAAGTCTATTCAACACATCTTCCATCGTTAATTACGACATATCCATGAAATCAAGATAGAGATCAGAAAGAACGGGAAGAGATTTTGGGGAAGGGGAGGGGGTAAAATAGTTGGAGTTGATAGAGAAAGAGGTTGACAGATGTAGAAAGTTAGTGAGTAAATCATTTTGGACTTGTCATTGTCCCCTTACAGTAACTCATAATATATTTACACTCCCCTAACCTTATTAGACGCCACAAATGACTAACAAACACCTTGGACACATATTTTTATCAAAAATATCACTCAACTCTAATCCAGATGACTTAATAGTTAATATGCCTTTATCACTGAGCCAAATAACCCATAAATTCTAAGTACATAATACACACATATGATGCAGCATATAAGTAATTAAAATTTTCCGGTCAGGACCTACAGATTATGATCATTAAAACCTTCTGTCGTGATTAGTTAATCTGGTTAAATAAATAAATGATGTTGAGCATGCTTAGATAGCTAGCATCTCTGAACTCTAGTTCAAATATCTATATTATCACCATCTGTGATGCTTTTTGTTCGGCTTCACTAAATAATAGCTAAAAAGGGTGTTCCAAACATGTGGAATATGCAATAAACATGTGGTAATAATTTTTAGTTAGTAAGGACATCTCTGGATTTTCCTTTCATGTTGATTATCGTGATACCTAAGAAACTAAATGTAAAAATTGATAATAGAAGCATCACACGTGTGAAGAAAGAACAAGAATGATAAGAGAAAAGTTGCAGACCATGGGACTATCTAAATTTCTAGACTGGAAATGAAGCTATCTAGGTAAAATCGAATTGAAATTCAAGTACTTTACTCTGATCCATATGTACAAGCCTAGGGCTCAAAAGTCCAGGAGGCCGAGGTCCTTGATTATGCTGCTAACTTCCAACTACCTGCTAGAAATTAATAAACAGAAATGTTTAAACATGTAATCTCCCGAAAGCTTTTGGCTAGTCTAATGTACTCCACGGCGTTGGTGATAAAAATAATCGCCCAATTTCTTTGTTAAATACACATAACAAATTACTCTCATCTTTCACAAAAAACAATCGCCCAAGTTCTTTGTTAAATACACAGAACAAATTACTCCCATCTTTCACAAAAAAGAATCTCACTTGCCAATTTTATTTGCATCATTCACTATGATAACACTATATCCTCAAGTTTAATATCATAATATCGTTATTATGTCACTCAAAAGACATCTACTAAATTACATGGTTTTTCATTGATCGCAACATACTCTAAAATTTTGTTCATTTCCAAATGCCATTTTATTTGTGTAACAGAGAGTATTGCGTAATAGCTTAAAATTATTACAGATCATAGGTCCAACACCAAAGATCTATGCTTATTTCATAAGAATTTAAGTGAGGTTATCAAGTAACAAATCCTAGGGAAGCTAGTGATTCTAGTTCATTCGCAACAACAACGATAAAAACGTCTAAAACCTGCAACAATAATCCTCTATCTGGGCACATTCATACCAGTAAAGAAACAAGTCATATAAGCATACAACCAAGAATTGAAAATGACTTTTTACAATTCTTCTAACAAACATTTATTTCATCATTATTGATCAACAAAAATACACAACCCAACTAACAAATAAGATGTGTATATATATAAAAGATCCCCAGAAGCTAAAGATTGAAACTTTATAATTCAGAGACTACAATTAACACATACCCAACATCAATGAACTATAATTCAGTCATAAAATCATAAAGTTGAAAACTTTATGCAAAAATTAACATATATCATATACAACAAGCACTAAAACAATACCAAGAAACGCTAAATTATCAACCCTAAAGAAACAGAAGATAATTATTATAAGTAAAAATATGATGTTGGAAATGACAGGACTTGCCTGATGATGAATAGGAAGTGCAGGGTCAAACTGAGAAGTAGCAATGTATGTATGTAATAAAAATGTATGTATTGTAGTTGTAATACTATGTGTTTACTTTAGTTTGGTTTGGTTAGATGAGATGAGGATTGAGAGAGAGAGAGAGGGAGGGAGTTATTTAGGGGTGCCCCCAGGCCACCGACGATGCGTATATTAAATAAACGTTTCAATGTCGAAATCAAACATAGCTTCTACTGACATTTATTTAATTCAAATTATACTGTACAAATTATTAGAGGGAGTGTTAAGTGAATATAATTTTAAACATAAATTATTTAATTGAATTAATTTTATAAATTTAGAAAAATTATAATTATTTTTAGTTTTATGTAGAATTTGACGGACTTTATGTAAAATATTGGTTCTCACAATATGTACACAAGTACAAAATAATTATATTAATTTCATGTTTTACAATTGTATTACGGTAGTTCTTATATATACACAAGTCTTCTGATCCAGATAATCTGTAATCGAATTAAGGTACACATAATTGTATTAATTTTTAAATTTCCGAATTTTTATTACTAATCAAAACAGATGAACCTGTGTGGTTTTTCGATAACTCGTTAATTAATCAATTTATAAGAAGAATAAAATAATTACATGGAACTGACAAGAATATACTCGTGTTGTCACAAAATATTACATTTTCTCAACTTATTTGTACAGAAAAGAATATGCTTATACACTAATGCACCTTTAGCTTGTTTGGTGCCGAACTTTCCAATTTGTCAAACTTCATTTTATACTACTTTACATGATTGGAGTTTGGTCGAACAAACGCGCAGTACCCTTTGACCCAAAATTTTAAAAACGAAGTATATATTATATACTCAAAATTTAAATGAAAAATTTGTAAATATTAAACTTACATAGTAATAAATAATGTATGTTAAAATATGTGATTTTCAATGATGAGGGTGATGTATGCTTCTCCTAATAAGATTACTCAAACTTATCTACACGCATGAAATAGAATATGACACTTTAATGCAGGATGAAGAAAGCTTTAAAGTGCTTAAACAAGCAATACAAGCCACTGATCAAAGTTTCTCCAACTATGAAGCATCTTTATTGACACTTCATGTCAGAAATCTGTGTGTCTACGATTATATAGATAGTTAATCATGCATTACATTACATGCAAATGCAATTAAAAGAACAACATTAGCTTAACTTTGTAAACATACATGTCTGTGAGTACTGAATGTTCATGTTATACTACCGACACCAGTAAACATCACTTTGCAGTTTCAGTTTTCTTCTTAAACTTCCTTTGCGCTTTCAGGTCAACAACTATTACGGAGATGTTATCTTTGCTTCCCCTTTGGAGAGCAAGTTCAGAGAGGTAGGTTGCTGCATCTTGAGCAGCAGAATTACTTCCTTCACCGCTTGAAGTTAAGGTGGAGCCATTCCTTTTGTGCCAAAGAAATATCCTTTTTCGTGCCAAATCACATGCCTCCTCATTTGTCACCACGTCCCACAGACCATCAGTGGCAAGGATCAGACACTCATCCTCTTTTTTTCGATAAACAAATATCATTTCAGGGTCAGAAATAACGTAAGGTGCCAAATATCGATCACCTGAGAACAACAAGAAGTGTTACGATTTGCAACTTAATTTTAGAAATTTACGACTTTATTAATGTTATTATGTTAACATCAATGATCGCATAGACATATTCAATGTTTTCATTTCTTTTTTATATATACCCATTGTTTTGCTATAGAATATACATAGAGGTGAGCAAGCACAATTTTTTGGCATTACACTCTATAATGTTTACACTAATCCATAAACAATAGTATCCACAATGTTGCATATCCCTAACACCTACCTTTAATAATCTTGGACATCGGCATTTCCCAAAATACTTCCCTTCCGAAAATACATCTCATTTAATTATAAAAGTTAAGCTGGACTCATTGGACACATTTTCATAGAGAAGTTATGCACATTCGATATTTATCTAATTAAATTACAAATATCACAAACTGGTCATCTCTACTACCAATTCTAAGTTATCTGTCCTAATTTTGAAGATCATATGAATTGCATTGTTAGAAACGGTTAGGAAATGGAACAAGTTGAACTAACTATTAAATTCAATTAGTGATTTGGAATAGAGATGGTGTTTTTATTTTAATTATATCCAGAATGTGTTTGCATGGTAAATGGCCACAGTTTCCAATGAAATATAGATAATCGGAAATAATGTAAATCAAATTAACGGAGGTGAGATCTCACCTTCATATAATTGACATGCAAAATACATGATGTCATTCAGTTGTGGACAGGATTGAGATGCACTTACCGATGGACCTTGACATTGCAAGCACACCTGAAACACGGAACTCATCCCAATAAATTACCATGCCGCCTGCAGCTTCTATCCTTTTGCATTCATCATCTCGACTAGGCTGCAAATGAAATTTAAGTCAACCTTCGATAGAGATTTAAAATTTTCCTAAATAGTAGTCAGACATCATAACAGAAACATGTGGCCTACTTTATGATCTAATGACAATGCTAAAGATTCTTTTCCCCGACAAAGAACAGCTCTAGAATCACCACAATTGGCGACCATAATATGGGTTGAACAAATAACAGCAACAACAGCTGTAGAGCCAACCGCGTCAGAAGCAATAGGTTCAGATTTATGTTCCTCCGCATCAGCAGTACACCCATTGCCTGTATGGACTCCTGCAACCTCCATATCAACTTTCCTGAAACATCTTAAAAAGGCACTCTCCAATTGCTCCTGCCAATTATCCGCAGAATTTTCACTTTGTAAATGCTCTTTTGCAAGTTTAAATTCCTCGGCCAAAGCCAAATGTATACGATCCCGACAGTAATTAGCAACCTAGCAAAAAGGACCACTGATAATTAGATTACAGGAATAAGTGTAACTTTTTATTAAGGAACATATATGATTACATGTAATTTCCTTGCATGCATATTTACTTCCACATATAATATCTCAATGCAGTACTAAGTAGTGACGTAACTGAATATCCATGTGAGGCAATAGAGATGAACTTGTTGAATTTAAAGTTCAAAAAGAAAACAATATGGCACTGAATATCAAAGAGATGTATACTTTTAATAAGTATACCTGACAACCTCCATGTCCATCATAAACCCCAAAGAAATGAGCAGACGAAGGACTTAAAGTTTGAATGAACTCATTTGAATCTAAGGTTGGCACTGGAGTTGGAATTTCTAGAAAGTTTGGTATACCAACAACAGCATCTTCCATCTCTGACCTTCCTCCTTGCCAAGATGTGAATCCCCAATTAGGAACAAAACTAAACAGATTATGCTTCCGCTGTGAATTCATTGTGCTTTTTGATATACTTGCAAGATGTGTGGTAGACAGTATCTGCTTGGATCCATCAGTTTCCATATCCACATTATTTAGTGCAACAACAGTATCCCCAGTACTCATGTTCTTCTCTACCTGTATACCGTCAAGAAGCACGGTGGTTTTTTTCTGATTGAGCCCATCATTTTCCACATCCACATTACTTACAGCAGCAACAACAAGATCTTCAAGAGAAGTGTTTATCTTCTTTTCTTTTGCACCATCTAGATTCATGGTAGATAGTCTTTTCTTAGTCCCACCGAGTTCCACATCCGCATTAGTTACAGCAACAACGAAATCCACAACAATTTCTGAGTTGCTGCCAGAATCCAAGAAATCAGGCTTGTCACTGATTTGAGGACTGCCAACACTCTTCCTATTATTACTGGTGATTAGTTCATCTGTTTCACAGTTAGTCCTTAAATCTTCTACATATTGCTCAGTACCCATTCTATCAGTTACGCCGACTACTGATTGAGAGTGATTGTTCTCCTGATTGATTGTATTACTAGAAGTCAAAATACCACCATTGTGCATTTCCACTTTCATGACATCCAAAACAGTATATTTATCCTTCATTGCTTGCGTAAGTATGGCCCTTGCACGAATTCCAGTCTTGCTGTTGTTATAATTGTAGCAAATACTTTCCCTGAAAATAGCCACGTACAAAAGGCAATTTGATAAATGTTGGCTCCGAGAACAAACTTGATATATGAACTATTAGATCAAACTCATCACAAATTATATTACGCGATCTTAATGGCATAGCAACCTCAAGTGAAACATCCTCCATACGTACTTTTGTTCACACACTTGAGTTCATAACTTCCCCCATCAATTAGACTTACCTTTCAACACAAACTCTTTCTTTTACTTCAGCACTTGAACCAACACACTTGTACATAACCTGACATAGAAGCCAATTTAAAACCAAATTACAGAAAAACCAATTGACCACATAGGCACATACAAGAATTTATGCATCTGCAAAACAGACAATTTGTATAATCTAGACTCAAACAATGCTATATACATGCTGAAGTAAACAACTCTCCCAACCCTGAGGTGTAACAAGAAACACTTAATATGTATATCATGCTATATGTATTGATATGCCCTCCTTTTCTAGAGTCACCTTCTGACTCTAAGAGTAAAGCACCGAAATGATCATTGATTTCTTATTTTTCAACCCTCTTAACTAAATCAAAACATAAATTCTGATAAATTACAATTTAATATGTAAAAACTATGGCAAGTGCATGAAATTGAAGAATTCACAATAGAACTTACAAGTGACAACAGAAGCTCATAGAATCATATCTATAATTCCTCAGAAACCAGATATCAATCCAGGTACAAAGCTTTAGAGACACTACATATCTCTATTCTCTTCTCAATTAACACCATAATCACAGAATTCAAAAACCAAGAAAAAGTGAAACAACTGATAAAAAAGAAAAGTCTAAAGATCTATAATTGCAGTACATGCACAAGATACAAATCTGTCAACTTATTAGCAAAATATACCTACAGTAATTTTGCACCATTAAAATCAGACAAAGAAGGTGCATTGTCTCTTACCCATACTGTTGTTTCTCTCTGTTTCCATTTGTTGGGTTACAACTTACAAGTTACTTGTGTGTTCAGAACTCTGAGCTGACCAAAAACCAAACAAAAAAAAAAAAGAGCAGGTGTCAGTCTGATGAAAATCCCATGTTATACATAAAAAAAACTAGATTGAATAATCAAGGGACACATACTCAAAAACTTTGTAACCAATTTACTAACATGTCCAACTATTAATTGTCCACAAGAGTCACATTTACAGAGTCTAGTCTCTAACCATATTTTGTATATTTGGTGAATGATAAATATGATAATACTAATGCTATAATTATTAATAATTTTTAAACGGTTAAAATAAAATTATTTTTACATTAAATTAAACTCATCAACTAATATCTCCCAACTACTATCTTCATCGTGACATTTCTTATCTATATATCTGTAGATTGTACAGTGATATTACTGTTACAAAAATTGAAACTGACATCGGTTACAAATTTTCTGAGGTACACGTGTTATTTTAGTTTAAAGTATTGCCACGTCTACGTTTGAAACTGTCCTTTTTATTACCCCTCCGTCCCCTTTAATTTATTATTTTTTTTAAATAATTGTCCCTAATCAGTTGAAGTTCTCTCTTTTCAAAACAAATTTATATTTTTTTTCCCAAATAATATCCTTATATTCTATTTTCAATGTTTAACTAATTTAATATATAAATAATTTAACTACTAACCATCTCATTAATATTTTTTTAAGATTCATGTTTTTTTCAAAAGACACAATCAAAAGGGACAGATGAAGCATAATCTCGAGAAATCCACCGGAAAGTCTCATAATGTGTGAACATCTGCATGATCTGGGCTTTTGTGGGATAGCAACGTAGAATGTGCACGCGTCTCAATCTCATTCAATAAGTTAACGATAGATGACCAGGTGGCACTCACCTTTCACCAAACGTCCTTAAAAGTCATGCTGATCCTTAACTTTTTAAAATTGTTTAGCCAACATCGAATCAAATAATAAATATATTTATATAAATGAAATTCAATATCTATAGATACAAGCTGCTAATTTAAAATATATATTCCACTTAAAAAATATTTTTGTGTTAAAAATAATCTTTGAGTTATTAATTACTATCAATTTAGATAAATATATTAATGTAAAATATTTATAATGTATAAAAATTAATAAAATAATAACAAAAAATTATAAATAATTTTTAAATTATAGCTTCTTTATCAAATAAAACTTGAACGTAGGGTAGATGACAGATATAACCATTTAGTCGTACGTCCATGATACCAAATATTTGTAAAAACCAGAATAAATTTGTGGGAAGAGTGGCAGTCTTTACTTGATGTATGAATATGAAGTTAGCAATATAATTAGAATTATATAGAAACTAAATGAAAACTAACAATGTTACACACACAAAAAAAACATCTTAAATCCACGCTTATTAAGAAAGAGCATACCTAAAATATATTAAAACTTGTCAATTGCCATAGATCATATAAATAATATATAAATGTTCACTTTCGATAAAGCAATATATTTAGGACTTCAGAAATGTTATCTATTTATCTAGCAAGGTTCAATATTGCTAAATAATAATTTATTGATCTGTGGAATAAAAATATTATTATGTAAAAGCTATAAATGAATCTGTAAATTTCATGTGATAATCAAAATAAAGAGACGTCAATAAAATGATTACATAAAACTTAAAAGGTTTATAATTATAATTATTGATACAAAATATCTACAAATTTGGATAAAAATGCTTACTACATGGTATATGTGGTGGCCGAACTTCACATTAGTTAAAATATGTGGTGGTGGCCTGGGGCACCCACAAGTAATTGGTGAATATAAGATGAATCAGACTACAAACAAAAATTATGGTTTAAAATAATGAAAATAAATTGGTATACACGAAAAATTTTAGTGGAAATGTTTTTGATAGAAAATTGTTTATTTTATAAATTTCTATGTAATTGTATTGAATCACATCTTATAATTCGAGTCATATTGAACCGATGATTTTGTATTCCATTCTAATCAGTACTAAGTCATTATTAGGTCTAATATCTTGAATTATTTTCAATTCGGATAATTTTCGATTCAAATTAAATAATATTTATCGGATTATCTAATTTCAGATATAAAATCGAATTCAGTTCCATAAATTTCAGTTTGGATGATTCGGTTCAATTCTTCAAATCCAAACCCATTTTTTACCAGGTCTACCAATCACGGAAAAGAGATTAACTTGCAAATATAAAAAGTCAAAAAATATTATTTTGCAAATATAAAATGTAATTTATACTAGGGTAGAAAGTGAACTACTCCAGGAGAAGTGAACTCAAAGAAAATAATGTAATGTGTACTAGATAGAAAGTTAACTACTCGAGGTGGCCAGATTTCAAGAAGTGAACAAACAAAAGTAAATATCATATACCCCAATAATGGAGCACAACTTCTGTCCAACTCTCCAAGGCATGAATAGTTCTAACCAATATATTAAAACTTGTCAGAAATCTATTACTCCGTTTGTAATACAATAATATACACAAATATGTAGAAGTACGGCTAAAAAATTGCTTTCATGAAACTTATTCTGATGGATACCTTGAAGAGAAACATATGTACAAACAGCATTGTGCCCTAATTTGTATGTGCTACAACCAGAGACCAGAGTACAGTGTTTACTAAGATATAATGACTTGGACATCCTAGCTCAGTCTTCCTCAACTTATCTGTACAGCTGGAGAGACCAACTTAGACGGGAGCAAAATCGAAAAGATCCAAAGGGCTCACTCAAAGATTAACTCATGTGATGCTCCTGAAAGAATCTTTAGCCTAATTGGAGACTGGGAAGTAACATGACCCTCTGTGTATATGGTCACTTCTTGTAACAGTGATAATGTTTCCTCTGTAAATCTGTATAATGAACTGGTCTTTACAACAATAGAAGCTTTACACCATCATATTTAATTCCGATAAATCATCCATTGGAATTTCAAGGCCCATAAAATCATTATCTTGCAACCCACCATCATCATCAATACCAAACCATGAATCAATGTCCTCCCCTTGATCACCAAGATCATCAGGAACATCCAGGGCATCCATGTTGGATAAATCAATGGCCTCGGAGGTGGCCAACATATCCAGGTTAAAGTTATTCTTTTCCTTGTCCGTACTTGTTCGCATTCCGCCTGAATTTGGCATAGAAGACAATCCTGTTTTTGGTTGCTCAGAAACTTTTGCAATAAGGCCATTAACTGCAGATAGTTGAGTTGTTTTCTGCTTAGGCTTTAACTTGTATTTCCTCTCTCCCTTGACATTACCAGATGTTGGACGACCAATTTTAGGGGTTCCGTTTCTTGATGAAAAATCTCTGTTGTTCCCCTTCCCTTCTCTGTCCCTATCACTCCTCTTTCCCTTAGCACTACTTGAAAGGGATGTTCTAACAACACCCCCAACAACATCATCAAGTAACAACTCCCTCTCTTTCACTCTATTTGACCATGTATCTTCATTTCCGATAGTTCTATCAGCTGGGCTGTTCATAGATGAGAGTGGACCAAGAGAATACATATCGTTGTTGCTTAATGAAGGACTTTGCTGTGACTGTAAACCTATAAGAGCTCAAAAAGATATGTAAATCAGAACCTATAAATGGTATACCAGAAATGTAATGAAACTTCTATTTGTTTATGCCTTATGGATAAGAAACACTACCTGAAACTCTACCGTCAATGCAATAAAGTTTTCCAGATTCACCATCTGTGCTAGCAGCTAATTGTTGAGCATCACTGAACTGGGATAACCTAGAGAGGAACATTTCCCTGAATAAAGGCTCACTGAAGCAGCTGTTGCCTGTACCTTCAAATTGCTGGCACCGGTCCAGTGTCCGTTTAACAAACGCTAAAGCAGCTTGCTTGGCCATTTTTCCGCTGGCACTCTTTCCACCTGGGGCATTTGAGCCCCAACAACTCTGTCAAATAAAAATTAAAGATCATCAATGTGCTGCCCATACAATAAATCGAAGTCAACCAAAGGTTTAGATGCATTCTTCGAGAATGTGTTCCTTCATATATCAAATAGTTAAGTAATTTCCTATTTCCCCACACAACGCTGGAAATAGAAATTGTAGCTGATAGTGGATGCTTACGCGATATAAACAACCAGAAAAAGGAAAAAGATTAATTGAATTTTTTATAATTTTAAAATGTGTGCGCCAACCAGTCTCTTGCTATGTACACGTCTATACATATTGAGCATTGTGGAGCAAAAATTTACCTACAACAAAAAACACCCATGATACCAAGGAGCCACTCGTTTAAGAGAGCATAGAGTTGAACATACACTTTTCTGAGCAGTTAATATATTTACATCATCTGGTATTCAAATTTATCTACTCTTAAATTGTTCACTTCTAAAAACCTGCCAGAATTTCTTTTTAGAGTAAAGTGCATTACGTATACTTACACTTTGGCTAGCATACTATTTGTAATATTAGACTTTTGAAACTACCATTTACAATACTATAGTTCACATTTGGTTACAATGCTACATTTATGCATATTTCACCTATTTTAACTGACTTTTTGAAGACTTTTTTATCAAATTATTGTTTCAGTTGCATATACTTTACTTGTGACAAACATATATGATACAACCATAGCCGTTGAAACGTAAATTGAACAAAAAAACTATCATGAAATTAGCTAAAATAGACAAAATCTGAACTTAAATATAGAAAGTGATAGTTTCATAAATATAATATTGCAAGTGACATGCCGGCTAACATGCAAATACACTTTATTCCTTTTTACTGTGATCAACCTTTCCACGTAATGGTTTGTAAAAACTTTTACAGCTATATCCTAATTCTAGATTTTCATGTAGATCTTTTTTATAAAAGATTATTAGTATTATTACTCTCTTTGTCCCATACTAAACGTCCTAATAATTTTCAAATTTTTTTCACGTGTTTCCACGCATATAAAAAATATATATGTACGTATTATTTTTTTCATACTTTTTGTTTTCTTTGAAAGTTTAAACATCATGTTTTTATAAAAAAACGAATGAAATGAGAAAATAATATCTACAAGTATGCTTCTTATTTGTGTGCAAAATGTGTAAAAAACTAGAAATTTTTATACAAAACGAAAAAAAATGAGAAAATAATATCTACAAGTATGTTTTTTATTTGCGTGGAAATGGGTTAAATAACTTGAAAAAAAATTAGGATGTTTAATATGGGACGGACGGAGTACTAAAAATTGAATAGACGTACCAATTGTATAACTGTATTTAAAAAATTAATATTAATGAACATTAGATATACTACTAATATTATAGAATTATAATATAATTATCAATTACATAATATATATATATATATATCATATTACATTATAACTATATACACAGTCCTAGTATCTTCTAGAATATAATACTTACTGTTTTCAAGTATTTTATTAACTACAAATTCATATTTTCTATTCCCTACAAGTATAATTTTATACATATCATAAACCAAAAAGCATAATTATTCATATAGGTAAACATGGAAAATAATATTATTCAGGCATTCTAGATATTTGTTTACCAAATAATATGATTCATTATAATAATCTTAATCATTTAGTAATATTTTTCAAATTTGCCAAATGACTCTTACCCTTCTCCAATCTAAACAAGTAACAAAAGATCATGCGGCCTTGTAATAAAGCACGCTTTACTGGTCAAATGAAAGCAACAGGCTGGTTAGGGTAATCAATAACTAGATGATTAATGAGATTAAAGTAATATGTCGTTGCAAAAGGGCATGTGGTTTTTCTTAATTCGGCGTTGAGAAGAGAGTGATAGGAATTCACAGAGGATCTGGTTGTTCAGCATATATCAGAAATAAAGTATAGGCACAAATTATTTTAAAAATTAAATAGTTTAGACAACCATATAGTAAACTTGGGACAAACAGCCACAAGTACATATATCAAACTTTAGTGACAAATAATATATATATAGGCTAAACTTAAAATAGAAACTACTAATTAGTTGGGAAGGGAATCTAGTCTCAAGCCTTCTAGTTTCTTCAATTCGACCAGACCCAACCACTTTTTAAGGTTCAACTATCTAGATTAGATGATTAATACATGTTAACAATGAATTAAAAAAATTTAAAATATGTTCTCTAAAATTATAGTACATTACATGAGAGAGAACATATTACAAAACATAAGTTTAAGAACATAATAAAAGGCAAACTACAGATCATATGTTGAATAATATTATAGAGAACATATTGTAGAACAAATTAACATTACAAAAAATGCAAATAATTAGGTGGTTCCCCATGTAATGGGAGTTTCCCATAGAACCTTACCATTGAAGTCATATATTTTTATCATTTGTGATTAAATGTGATATGCAATTAAACATCGATAATAATAACACAGTACATAAGAACATTATCTAAGAGTTTGTGAAGTATAAACAATTTTCTCATTATACCATATAACATGCTAATGCTAATGTTTTCCACTTGCAATATATATTTATTACGGGACTACAACACCAACAATGTCAAAGATAATTTCACTGATTGTATATCCTAGTGGCACTTATGTCATACATCAAAATGTCTTTCGTGAAATATATTAGTCTAGGACAAAACTGATAAGGAGTAAAGTCGTTCAAATTACCATGTATTTCTGATAAGCCATTCCAATGAGTTTGTCAAGAGCAGCTTGTTGGAACCCCCTATATAACATTAAAGATTTTAGTCCTGGAGCCCTGATGTGTGGACAGTAAAGATAGTAACAAAAGAAAGGTGTGACAATAAACAGAAAGGAGGTTTATTAATACTTCTCTTGCAGCTCTCTTGCTTTCGTTGTAGACTTTAATAGTTTGTCGAGCATATCTTTCTTTCTGCAAACCTGTAGGATTAAGTACAATTACATGATACTCCGAGAAATAGATGCATAGTGGCAGATATTGTCCAGAAATTGAGAGAAACAAATCATAAATAAGTACTACCTCTTAGATGAAGTTATGAGACTCAGAAATCAACAAGTTCATATTACACAAGTACAAAAGAAAAGACGTTATACTAGAGGCAGAAGGTAGCTGAAGCTAAATGAGACATATCTTGATAATTTATCTTAAACCATCCCTCTAATCCATTTGTGAGTAGTAAGAACTAGCATCTTATGTTGGTTTGAACTACTTCGCTGATATAATTAATGACTAGGGGCATAAGTGAGGACCAATAGACATGGCTTTATCATGAATTTGTAGCACGTGCGTAAGAAAAAATTGTTTACAACTTACAAGAATTAATATGGAGGGAAGGAGACCTCAGACATAATATATTCGTATATTTCACAATATAATTGTCTTGAGCACATGGTTTATGCAGAACCAGATATGGGCAAAAGTAACAAATACCTATTCAAACAGTCGGAACCCACTAACAAAGCACCAAATTTTAGGGCCGAGAATATAATTAAATCATAAGAAGGTTACAATGATCTATACAGAGATCCTAATCTCAGAGGTGAAATCCTAAAATTGAGATTTGAGGCTAAATATATGCATACCTTATTCCTAATATTTATCTACCATATTAGTTAAAGATGGAAACAATCTTATATCATATTTTATGACTAATACCTCAAATTTAGAATATATTAGTAACCTATTCTCGCAGCATAATTAACCCACCTAACAAATTACAATCTACCATAATTCTTTATGACGACTGAGAGTATACACATTAACTTTTTCCCCTCGTGTTGCACCGAATAGTGGGGTTCGCATATTCCTTTCTCATATTAGCCACATTGAATTTAAAGGACAATATACAGCAGACAGATAAATGCATAATGAACCACCAAAGAAGATGAAAGGTTAATGTATTATTATTTTAATACCAATTATACTATTAGAAGAATGTAAAACCATTCTTGAAAAGACAGTTCACAGTCAAATTCTCATGAACGGTTCTCAATTTTGTTGCAGTGCTTCAAAAGAATTTTCCCAGTGAAGCAGACAAGGTATAATAAATTGTCGTAGAATGTAGAAGTAGCTGTTATTACATATCAAACTTTCTTCTATCCCAGCTCTAAAGACGAAAGGCTTAAACAACTTGGTGACTATTTGACATAATAGCTTTTTAATTTCTAATCATTCATTACCTGGTCATGGTACTTGTCTTCTAGTTGACTGATATCACGGGTAATTTCTTCATCCCCCGTTTGTATCAAATCAGGCTGCAAAAAAGAAAGATGAACAAACAAGCATCTAATTTTCGTACAAATAAAGAGATCAATTTCATGTGAAAAGTTAAAGATAAATTCCACAGATATTTACCACACGTTCTGGGGAAAGTCCAATACTCTGAATCTCCAGTACTGCTCTTTCATTGAAGGACATTTTGTTATACTGAATGTCAGAACAAGAAAAGACAGGTACCACTGAATGGTCAGGAAGAAAACCATTTTGGGAAATATCGAAGCCAGGTGAACTCCACATGTCAGGCCTCGACAATGTGTTCTTATCTGCTAGATCATGCTCCATCTCATCATAAGATCGACGAGAATTTATTTTGTATCCATTACAACCATTACGTCCAGAAAGCTCAAAGCTTTGCACTGACCCATTACTATAAGAACCAGCTTCTATCTGTCCATTTGGCTCACATTCCAATTCATGCATGTTGAATTCCACATCTTCATTTCCACTACCACTAGGCTCGTCATTTACATCCTCTGAAATCAAAGCAGAAAGAAGTATTTGGCAAAGGGAAATTTCACTAGACATCCCTGTTCCTGAAACTATATCTTCTGGGCTAATCTCTGCAGGGTTCGTATCATACATGTCTCCTGCACGTTTAAACATGCCAGATCCACTGCTTAACATGCTACCTAACGGTGCTGCATTTGGTGTTGATGGAATGGAATCTCCATCTCGCTGTAAGAGAGCAATACACACATATTAGCATAATCTTAGAAGATTCTCGAAAGGCAAGAGTTACATCCCAAGTCAAAAATCAAATTTAGGATATTCCAGGGAAAACATCGTTCCATGAAACCATTCGCAATGTCTTCTATATTTATTCTCTTCTCAAGATAAAAGGGTCAAAGAGTATTTCAAAATCTTGCCATTCCAATCTTAGATCATTGAAAGAAGTCATTTTCAGGGGTGATAACAAGCATTAAAACATTAAATGCTCTTCTTTTTAACAAGTAATGTTGGGAGGAAATATAGAAACAAGAAAGCAAGACCAACAGCTCGAATAACTCGTCATAAACAAGACCACTATGTCTGTGCTTTCATTAGGTTGCTGACTACATCATCATATGCTATAACAAATTAACAGAATCAGTTTTGAGGTGATATTGATTAACAATAATTCCATCTGTGAATTTGCACTTCATCACCATAAGCTTTTCAGCAAATTATAAACAATCAAAATAGTTGTTTGGCAATATAGATGTTGTGCACTCAATCTATTGGAAGGAAAGACTTAATCAACTTTGTTTTCCATGAAGAAAAGGAAACTAACAGGAAGAACATGGAAAATTTCCAAACAAACAAGTGCACACTAACAGGAAACTTCCGTTATTTCACCCCCGCCGATCTGGAAACATATCTTATCTGGATTCGGCTGCGACCTGCGAGATCCGGCTACGAGTACGCATCAAGGCATTAAATTTGCAATCATATATCTATTAGGGTTCTCAGATGTGGATTCAAAATTGGACACATGTGGGTTGACCCAGCAATCAACTTGCAAGCATGATGCTCTGTATTTTATTTATTCTTTATTTGAAAGAAAAGTTCTATTGCCAATAAATTCGGTGCAATACTTTATAAGAGCAACAAAAATTCAAAAAGACAATGTAACTATAAAAACTAGAGATTTTGCTCCTAAAGAGATATGCCCCAAATGCCTTATATTTAATTTAGGATTGGAGTGCTGGAGCCTGGAGGATCATGTGTCCCGTAACAACAATAAAAGGACTCAGATCCCATACTGCACTCATGCCCTGTCCTATCTGACAAATAGGTATGATGGCGAGACGAACAGCAGTATAATGGCAACACTGAAGTATCTAACAGAGATGGAAACTAACTTCTATGTGAACTAGGGTGGATTAGTTTGGTGAACAACTTCCATCCCAAATATTTCTCTTACAGGTTTCCTTCCAGAGTTAGCTCCCTTGTGTAAATCGTAATTATCACAGAAACTTGCCAAACAAACAATATGTCTATTATAATCTTATGTGTGAATGGATATAGGAAATACCTGCTCCTTCAAATAGGCCATGTTCCCATCAGATATAAAACCAAATAATGGCTCCATCTGCCGCCAAAACGGGCTCGACAAGGCGTGAGCTGCACTAATTCTGACGTATCAATAAAAGTAACATATTAAAATTCCTCTTCAAAACTCAAACGCAAATGACTATAACATACCAGGATTAGTAACAGCATTTGCAGCAGCCAAGAGCTCTTCATGCCCATCGTCTGAACCAACTATGAAAAATAACAGTAAGTGACTAAGTGATAATATTTAAGATAAACAAGAATCACAAAGTTATTTAGAAAATATTTGAACAGAAGTACCAAGAAAATCTGCTGCTGCATTCACAGTGGTATGCTTCTGACGTGTGTAAGCCTTGCGGTCCGAGAGTTTTCTAGTTGGAGGACGGCCTGCTTTACTGAGAATAATTAAACAATGAGAAGTCAATCATTTTACCCAGCAAACAGAATAGAGGGCATCTATTTAATTACCCAAAGACTAGAAAAGGAACAAAATATCTCAACCTTTCTGTCTTGTCGAAACCAAGTTTAGCACTTCTAAGCTGCTTTGCAGTTCCCATGTTGCCATATTTTTCAGTTGTTAATGGAGCAAGTGACCTTGTGGAAGTAAAACCTCGCCCAGTTCTCCCTTGCCTCCGGATGCCATCTCCAAGATCATCCCTACTAGATACCTTATTTTTCCTAGGAGGTAGGAGAAGAGGTGATAGTTTTTGAATTTTCTTGCCAGATTTATCATCCAACTCATCAGATTTTTTGATTTTACTAGATTTAGTTTCAGCTGCTCCAGATTCCTCACTTTCTAATGTAGTCGTTGGCAAAACATCCCCTTTCAGTTTAACCTGCCGAGGAGAATTGCCTGAGATGCGCCTTGGAAAGCCTAATCCATTTTCACTGCCCACAACATCAGACATGTTATCTAAGGAAGTGGTTTCATCATTACTTGGAATAATGGGTACAAGATTTGTCCTTCTTGCTGTGCGAGACATCTTTTGGGGCCTATGACTTGCCCATTGAGCAACTGGAGGTGATGACGACTGTGCTGAAGGGGTTCTTTTACGATTACTAGCCCCAACTGGACCCGAATTCTTGCTTGTACAATGAGAAAGCTCCCAGTCTTTAGCAGCAGTTTCCCTCTGAATAACTGGAGATAGCTTTGGAACAATGCCCGAACTTGACCGTGGAGCACGAGTAGCGGCATTCAGTTTTGCACTTGATGTAGGACTCTCTGAATTGAATTCCTCCCGTGTATTAGCCCTGAAACAAGGGGAGAAAAAGTGCATAAATGTCAAATGAACTGAAATTAAATTTGCACAGGAAAACAATGAGAAAATATAATATAATAAGAATGAACAGCACAGCTAAAGGCCATTATAATAGCTTTAAAGTGAAAGTATTTAAACAGTAAGGTATAGAAATGCAAGCATCAGATTTCTCCATACTTGTTAATAACTCTGGTATTAACTCTTTCCTTGTCCGAATTGATAGTATGGTCTCTTCTATCCTGGAGGGATAAACTACTATCCTGATCAGACCTGGGGACAGCAGGGCGCATGCCCATGCTGGTCTGCTGTGCCTGTGAGGTTCCATCAGCCTTTACAACAACAATTCCATTAGCACCTCCTGGCCTGCATCAGGATTTACATAATATATCAGGATCCTTGCACAATAAATATGTGCATATTACATTCGGTGTAGGGGGGATATAATCCCCATATAAAGGTACTCAAGAATCCAATATTATTGAAATAAATAATTGACTTGCATAGTGATAACTAATGTTATAGATCAACATCAGTAGCACTCATTTAGTACAATTAGAAGATCAAGTAGCTGAATTGTGCCCAACTAAAGGTTGATATATAAAAATTACCCTATACAATTATTAGCAAGTTGTACCTCTGTTAGTAGTAAGTGAATGTACTATTGTACAATTTCCTACGCCTTTGCTATAGGGTTTGCCTCCTATTATATATAGATAGCCTCCCTTTGTAATAGATAACACATAATACATCATTTACATTTCTCCGACTTCTTTCTACACTCTCTCTAAATGATCCTATATTTCCATGATAACAAGATAGGTAACATGGTCAGTTCAAAGTATATATCAAAACATTGAAACCTAAGAGTAGCATCCATGTAGAGCATACTGTCATTGACTAATCATTCTACATCAAAATTGTTTATATACATTCAGAACTATCCAATATAGAAACAAACCCATATAAAAGCAGACACATTTTTGTCTCACTGTCATGTATTCTACCATCCTTTCAAAATTCGAAGTTAATCCTGTCAGGGAAAATATCTACAACTCAGGTGCATCATATCTAGTAACATACTTTAGTTCATATATAAAAAGGTTAAAAAAACAGCACTCTACTTATATGAAGGTCCAGTAACAGACAGCATGATATATTTCTCTAGATATAGATTGCCGCAGTGTGTCTATAACTTATTACACTATTGTAGTCTGGAAATAAGAAGTGGCCGAAGGCAGCAAATTGTCAAATAATCGCGAAATATAACCAAATATAGTTTATATATAGTAAACTCTTCCTTTTCCTTCAATAAATGTGGACAAATTGACAAAAGCATACTCTCACCCTCCCCACAAAAAATAAAAACATATAGGTTGTGAAGGGCAAAGCTGTTATGCTGTAATAGTATATATTCGCAAACAATTGCAACTAAAATCATATCTAAACTAATCTCGAGAAAGTACCAGCTCCTAAAATACCTACTCAGTCCTACCAAGCTCATTTGTTAAAATAGTCATGCCTTTCAGATATGTATATTGAGGCTAAAAAATATATTATTTTAAAAATATATTAAAATTTATAGGATAAATAAAATGGTTTGGATATCTAACTACTAAAGATGGAAAATCTAGACCTAAAAACAAAAACACCCCTCGACCAAACATAATTAGCAATGCGAATTCTATATTTCATGAATGTATATAATTGCAATTCATCTGATTCTGATGTAATGGTTTCAAACACATTATATCTGCAAGGGTTTCAAACTCTCAAGTATAGATCTAGTCTATAGATTTTATATTAGAACTACCGCAAGCAGTAGTACCTGTAAGCATAGGGGTCACTTGATCTAGCGCGACCATCATAAAGGAGTCTTGGGTGCACTCCTTGTTTTGGTTCCCTGTAGCCATCAATAGCTTTTGTTGCTGGTGAGCTTGGACCAATATCTGCCTTTATAACAGAACGTTTCTTCTTCATTTTAGTCTTCTCCCAACCATCGACGCCAATAGCTACTGTTTGATCCTCACCTTGAGCTACACTAGTACTTGAAAATCTTAACCCCTCTTTATCCCGATCAGCAGCACCAGATGTCCTTGCAGGAGTGCTTGGCCGAACATCCATCTATATCAATCAGAGATCAAAAGTCAGACCTTTATAAGGAAATTAATACAAATTTACTACGACCAAAAGGAAAAAAAATCAACAATATGGTAAGAGATTTTTTTTGCAAAAAATTGAGAGACAACTCTAGTGCAGAACACTATCATGTGATAGACAAATGCAAGCAACAAATTAGAAAGAGCATATTGTTTACTATCTCAAAAGCTAGCGAAGGAAATACCTAATGCACTAATTTGTCTCCTGCAACGCATAGGATATATTTATTTTTTAGCAAAGAACAAGCACTTTTTTCACAGCATTACAAGTGAAAGAGTCTTAAATCTGAGGTATCCACAAGGGAAATAGTACAGCCTTGAACAACAAAAAACTTCCTAAGAGATTGTATAGAAAAGAGTATATCATTTAGCAAAAAGGACCACTCCACTCTATAAAAAAAAGGTCAGATAAAAAACTTATTTTAAGAGTTTGCATACCAACTAATACAAAAACTTTTAGGCATGAAAACAATATGAAGTGTACATTGAACTAACACTTAAAAAATTGTTATCACTCAAAATCAATATAGAAGTATATAGTAGCATTGAGGTAGCAGCGGACTACTGACATCATTGCAATAACAAATTAACAAAGGTTCGAGATTAACGGACTTGCAACCAAAGAAGAAGAGAAAAATCAAAGTTCACTAAACAAACCCTGGGATCCACCATGGATGTTCTGGTTCGTTTATTTGGAATAACATTCTTGGACCTTTCTTCTGGCTTTTGTTGTTCAAGTTCAAAACCACTGGCCAGGGTATGGCTTTGTGTACCCAATTTACCTACACCGGCCCCCACAGCTGAACGATCACTTGCAAATAAGGCATTGGGTCGCTCGCCAGATATTACGTCAGGTCGGGATCGTTTCCTTGATGGTATGCTAGGAAAACACTTGTTAACTACCAATAACCCTTCATTAAAGATCTTCACACGCTCCCTGACATATTAAATGTTGCAGCTTTGTAAACTAAAGTACGCCACTCATTCAAAACAAAGAATATTAAATATATACCTGGCTTTAATTGTGCTTTCGCGCAAACCAATCCTGAACCGTTTAAGTTCCTCGGGCAACAAGGAAGCTACCTTGCTTTTTGTAGAACTAGATGGGGATTCATCTGGTTGAAGACCAATAGCAAGACCAGCAAACCGCTTGAACTCTCCTTGTCGATTTAATTTATGATCCACAATTATTGCTTTTGGATCAAATCGCAAGCATTGTAAGAAGCCCATAACATCTCCTTGAGTTACAGACGAGGTGCTTCTTGGAAGAGATGATAAAATAGGATTATCCACATTCTCACGAAAGCTACTTGATCTACCAAAGGAGGCTGTCGTGTAGGATCCACGCTGGCCAGAGGCATACAAAGGCCTATCCGGGCTAGCAGAAGACAGATCAAATTTATTAGATGTCGTCATTGTATCAGTTTCCAGGCATTCACTGTGCTGCAGACCAGATGAAAGCAGTTGTGCATGGCACAATCGTAGTGCTGCAAGACATGGAAGTTCTGTGTAAACCCTTATCAACAGCAACCCTGATTGCGCCTGCATACAATAAAAAATTTAAGAGTAGGGCCGAATTCTTTACTCAAACAAGAAATGCCTCTAAAAGAGAAACAGAATGAGAAAGTCAAAACTTCTACTCTTCTAGACAATTTTGGAAGCTTCATAAGTTTGTTTGTATTTAATGTATGCACCAACCTTAGATTTTTTTTCAGTTAGCCTTCTGCCGTGAATTATCAACCCACCCTCAGTAGGCTTACTCTTTCTTCACTTGAATAAAAATGATGAGCTAGAATTCTGACCTTGAGTCAGGACCTACGTAACCATATTAAAACACACATAATACAAATTCATAAGTTTGTTTGAATTCATACAAATACAACTAGTTGCTGTACAAATTATCTCAGATGATGTCACAAATATATACAAAGGTCAAGCAAGATGTCCAAGATAAAGAAATCTATATAAGTTATACACATAATAACATGGTTGTCACGGCGGTCAGTCGAGTCAAGTCGACAGAGGTCCGGCTAGTCGACTAGTCTGACTAGTCGAGACTAGTCGTCGACTAGTCGATAAATTATATATATATAATTTAATTAATAAATTTATATATATTATATCTATTAGATTATATATGTTATATAATTCCAACTTTTTAAATTTATGAGTTATCCAAAACTTGTAATTTACTCCCACAATGTACTCCACTCAAGCTCAGTGTTCTACTTGCTGCCTGGAACATAGACAGAAAATTGAAAATTGAAATTTTTTTGAACCAGTCGACTCGACTAGTCGACCAGTCAGTCGACTAGTCGACCAGTCAATCGACTAGTCGCCCGAAATATCATTTTTTTCAAGTCGGCAGTTTCAGTCGACTCTTCCACCTCGACTGCTCGACTAGTCGTCGACTAGTCGCGACTAGTCGAGCGCCGTGACAACCATGCATAATAATAGTCCTTTGATGTATTTATATGATTATATTGACCAACTGATCAAATCCTCCAGAGTAACAATTAATTATCATCCGTCAAAAAACAATTATTTTATAAGGATTTGTGAATTCGTCCATGTAAACCTACTACAAATGGAAAAAACAAACTTCTACTAGACCTATCTATAAGCGTAAAGGATAAACAATTAATCTGCAAAGCGTTTTCTTAAAACGGATAACGACACTTTCTAATCAGAAGTAATCCAATATAATTACACTGGAATCCAGATACAAATAATTACAGCCTAATTCACCTGTTTCTTACTATTACGGTCCCAAATATTCTAATTTGAATTTATGACCTACATGACCATATCTAAACATATTTCATATATCATACATATGAAAGCACACTCGGGGCATGTTTTACATCCTAAGCAAAGTCCAAGAAATTTTCTAACATTGCAAAAATTTTAAATGAAAAAAATCCCAACTTTACAAGTCTATTGCCCAATATAAACCTTGAGCCACAGCTCCACTGTCAACAACACACATCATTCTGTAATGTAAAGGAGACTAAGCCAGTTAATTCAATTCAACTGCACAAGAATAAAGTTTAATACAAATGACAAAAATGATTTAACTATACGACAAAACCAGCCAAACGCATACAGTTGACACATTAAATAAATAGCACTCGTAAATCATTAACAATCAAATCTATCAGCACCCTTCCTTCTTAATCCTACGTTTTATCTCTACTCCAATTCAGCTCTGAAAACATCTCGATCCCTACTTATCGAACAATTCCACTACAAATCACCTCCACAATAAGCTTCTCCACCTTCAACCATTCACCACCAAATCAAACAACCAATCCGTAAACATAAAGCTACTCACTCCGTAAAATTAACTTCAATTGCATACTTATAACCTCAATTTCAGCTAAATCACAAAACAAAATAAAAACCACATCTTTATCGAAAACGAAACCCTAGAAATCAAATCAACGTCGTAATAAAGCACAATTCAGCTTCAGCTGCATCGCAATACAATACATACACGCACACATACATATAAACACATGTAAATTAACTAACTTAAACCCTAGAAACATGAATCAAATCAAATAAACAATCAATAATCAAACAAATTGAATACGATACACATACGTACACGCATATCTACATACATATGTGTGTGTGTATACCTGATTGTATGTATATATGTAATGTTGTGGAGAGATTTGGAGAATTGAATAGATGAGAGATCTGTGTGTATTTCAAGTTAGAGGTGCCATGAGAGACGAGGCGCCCAGTGTTATGATCGGAGATGTGTTGGCTTTTGGGCTGAAATGACGTTTTTGACCTTGGTTTTGGGGGTCGTATTGAGGTGGGGTTGATCGTATTGAGGGATATTTAAGGGAAGGGAAGTGTTGGGTTGGATTAACTCGTGTGGATTCGGGTTTGACTTTTGTTTGGTCAAGGTTTCAGGCCGAAGAGGTGTGTGTAGGTGTTAAGAGCGGGTTAATGGTTAATTATGGTGTTTGATAATGGATGATAATTGAATATATAAATATGTGTTTTATTTTGTGGAGTATTTCTAGATAAAATATAAATGAAAAATATATATTTGTATTATATCATGTAATAATTTTATTATATATTATAAATTGAATATGATATTCGATATATATGATTTTCAATTAGTATTCTATTTAAGTTCTCCGTGAAATTTTTCTCTATATAAATATATGATTATGATCCATCGCAAGCGATGGTTGCAACCATCCAATTACGTTTTTTTTCACGAAAAACATTAATATCAATTTTTTTAAAAAAATTAGGGAATCACGTCATCTGTCTGTGTTTCTTACAAAGTTAGATTGTTGTGAATAATCGTTTGTTGTTAACGAGCAGTCATAAATATATTACATATACGTATAATTGAAAAATTAATTTCAATCATCGAGTTCTCTTTTAATGGAGGGATTTGCATGCGGGGAAAAAATGAAATGATTGATTTTATAAAGATGAAATTGGTGTTGATATATTTATTATTGTTGATAGTTTAAAATTTTGATTTAACTTTCAGCCTACATGCTAGGTAAATTTTACAAATTTGAGAATTTCCATAAAGTTTGACTTAACTTTTAGAAGTTTCAAACAACTCTATTATATTGGCAAGACACTTTCTTTGGTAAATATCAACCTATATTTCAGTCTGTGTTTTGTTAAAATCAAGATATATGATAGTAAATCAGATTGTTGTTCTTGGTGTGATAATTTTATTGAAACTATAATCCATGTTTTATTCATATTACCCTATTGTATCATATATATGGGTCTCAAGTGGATGTGAGCTTCTACTTTGTAAGGAGAAGTTTACTGGTTTTAAGGAATTAATTTAGACACATAGTCGAAAATCTGAAAAGTGTCAAACACAAAAGAAATTACTTTATTACGATACATATGGAATAGACAGAATGAAAATATTTTTAATAAAAATATTTTATGTGAAATCAACTGAACCGATTTTGTTGATTTCAGCTCTTTAATAAGCTGAAATGTTTTATTGAATAACTTCATTGCCAATGATTCGATTACCAACTTATTTATTTATTAAATTTTAATATATTTATATTAATGTTCCGTTAAAAATTCATTTTATTTATTTCGGTACACAATTCGGCACATAATAAAAATTCGGTCCGATCAAATTCAATTCTAAAAATATTAATAATTCGATTTTCGCATTCGGTTACCGAACTGACTGAATGCCGACGTAGCAATTCTCTGTTGAAAATTGAAATTTGTATAAAAATCTTTCGAAAATGTTACTTTAACATTGAATTGTTTTCAGAAGGCTAAAACATATCTCTCAATTCTGATCCCCATTTTTGTTTCTGGCAACTTTCGAGAAAATAAAAATATTTCACCGCCTTACCCTCAATTCATGTATACACATTACACACCCACACATGCATATAAATAGCATCTTTAACACACACCACCCGCCTGTACATCACTATTCAAATCTCCGAGCTTCGGTTTCGATTAAATGGAGCAAAACTCGGATCTCGACAACTCATTTAGGAGGCGAACGAGCGTCACGACCGAGTCACCGTCAAATGACGCCGGTGTTGACTGGAATCCGATCGGAGCGCCGGCGAATTCAAACACAGATTCGAATAAAGGAGAAGAAAATGATTTGAAAGGAAAAAATGATGAAAAAATCGGAGGAGCATTGAAATTCGCGTTGCGAGCTTCGTCTCCGGCTCATCGGAGAACCAAGGAGAGTCCACTTAGCTCCGACGCCATTTTTAAGCAGGTACAGTAGAATCTCGATAAATGAATGTTCAATAAGTTAATATTTTTTCGAGACAGTGTATTTTTATTCTCGATAAATTAGTAATTGTCTAGGCTTATAAATATGTATGTATAATTTATTGTTTTGTACTATATATATGTCGTTGAATTGTTGTTTGTTGTGTGCGAAACTGTATGATTAGAATTTAATTACTTGATTAAAACTTATTAGTGTTAGTAGATGTTAAAATATGTACTATCAGTTAATGATAGGAATATTGTAGTTTAATTAAGAGAAAAGTTTGTTGCAAAGTGTGAATGTGAAATGATGAAGTTAGGCTTCATTTAATAGTTGTAGACTGTTTTTGGTTTTATGTTCTGATGAGCTAGTGATGTGTTATAGCGACGGGATAAGGCGAGATAAGTTTCGGCACATTATCTTTTTGGTTAGCTAATATGAATTATGTACATGTATCACGCTCGCACACTGGAAAGGACGAAAAGAGAACAAAAATAAAGTTACGACCCTGAAATTGGCCCCTTTTGGCACTCTCTAACATGTATAATGTATGCAATTATGTTTAATTATTTTTGAACAGACTGATTTGGTGGGTTAGTTAAGATGTGTGGTTCTTGATTTATACAGTTGAGCTGGATTTATGCCATTTAAATAATAATGGTAAAAGTTTGCACCTTACCTTTCCAAGGGAGGTGGGGCCCATATACATCATTCTATAAACACGTAATCATTACTCGCATTCAATCAGTTTACAGGACTATTTTAATTATCAACGCATGTTCTGCATGTTGTTGTGTTAAAAGAGCCAATTTTTGGCTGTACACTTGTGAGCATTATTTTGTTTTAAATGTGCTAAAAAGGGATACGGCCGTGCACACGCTCGTCCCTCTTTAAGATCAACACATGCTCAAATAAAATAATACTTGAGCTAGAGTGGCCCTCACCCAATAAGAATTCAGGATGAGTCTGCAAGTTTGATGGTTTCTTTGTAGGAAAGGTATTAGCCCTATGCATCGATATCCTCCTACGATTTTATTTCTTTATCGACATATTTCCATACCTTATATAAAAAATCTAATTCGGCATCTTCTGGCCACAGGCCTTGGGATTTGTGAGAATTTTTTTGTCACTAGGTCTGATCTGTATTTTGGCAAGTTAATTCAACTAGCTCTTGACTGCAGTCAGTTTGCGCGTATTGCATTGCATTTGTTAGCGTTGCTTTTTTGTTAGATTGGACCGAAGTGCATACATAAACATTGTTAAGAATTAAGACACCCGAATATTATAGTCTTAAAGTTCTTAAGCTTAATGGGGAGTTGTATAAGTGGTTGATTGTTGACGGGTATACTCTCAGCATCCAAACAGACAATGCGCTTACTGCATTAACAGGAACTGACACAATTAGATTCTTTTGGATTCTTTGCAAGTCCTGTTTTTCAAATTTAGGTTTATAGATTAATACAATTTGGAAATGCTATCTTTTCAAATGCTTTCTAAATAACTTCTGCCGGAACTTCGCTTTTCTTTTTGCTGTAGCATCATATTTTGGTCTACTAACTGGACGAGGTGAACTATCAACTAATGGAAATTACTCTTATTATATTACTGGATTGCGTTTATGTACGGTTGTAGTGATATATCACTAAAAAACTAAAAGAAGAAAGGTCACATTTCTATTGAATTTAGGTGTTGATAAAGTGTGTCGCATGATTAGCATATTCTCTTGCAGAGCCATGCAGGTCTTCTCAACCTCTGTATAGTAGTGCTTGTTGCTGTGAACAGCAGGCTCATCATTGAAAATTTGATGAAGGTTCTCTCTCTCTCTCTCTCTCTCTGTTTTTTTGGTATTACACAGCCTTCACATTATTCAAGAAATGTTTAATAATTACATAGACAGTTATGTGTTTGTATGACCTGGAGACGAGACATTATTGATTGTTTTTGCAGTATGGCATATTGATTAGTTCCGGTTTCTGGTTTAGCTCTAGATCATTGAGGGATTGGCCCCTTCTGATGTGTTGGTAATAAATTGAACTCTTTCCTTTTGTAGTTTATTGTTTATATCCATGTACAATAAGTGATGTGGATGATTATCCCGCAGGGATTAATTGTACATACTTACATCTAATCTTGTATATATTTAGACTAATTGATACTGACATGGATATTATTTGCTTCCTTGACAAAATTTCAGTCTCAGCCTAGGGATATTACCTCTTGCTGCATTTGTTGTTGAAAAATTAGTGCGCCAAAAATTCATCTCAGAGAAGGTAAGTAACTCTGAAGCATTTTGTTGGGTGTATAATATACCACTTTGCCACTTTTCCCAATTGTAGTTTACGGTTGTGCCTTTAATATTTCCCCTTCAAAAAATTTAGTATTGATTACTCTTGATGTTTTTGTAGTTGTTAGTTGCCAAATAAGAAAGAGAAACATAGAAATATTTGCTAGGAGTTCATTTTAGTGCTTGCAATTAATTCAACTGGCTGGTATAATCTACAACTATAACTTAAACAAGCAAGAGCAAGCGATACGACATGTAGGTGGACTGGTGGAGTGATGCACTGTGCTTAAGATATAGACTCAAGATTGAGATAAGTAGAATATTATTCTTATTCTAGGTACAATAACATGGATCCTCTAACGTCACCAACAAAGGGGAACATGCCTTTCTGGATTATCATTATCTAAAAGGTGCTTAGCTGATGTGAAGGAGATCTATGAGGAAGAAAAGGAAGAACTTATGGGTGTTGAAGATGTTGATGAGGAATGGGAATAAAAATAAAAGGAATCTTTTTTTATTAGCTAATAGTTTAATTGTAAGCTGTCCTGCATCAATTCTGATCAGGATGGGGATTTTGAGAACCTTAATGAAGAAGATGATTAAAATTTCTTGAAGAACGAACACACTTTTTTCGTTGGTTGTTCTCTTTTGTTGTTATGAACAAAAGTTTTATCTCAACTTTTGTTTATCAAATTAAATTAAGCATGGCTTGTTTTATGATTTTTTGTCATTATGATGAATTTCTTTTATCATATTTAAGCATCCATAAACATGCGTGTGTGTCTGTGTATTTAGTTTTTATGTAAGAGTAGAAGAACTATGGTATTGTTCTTGTATCCTATTTTGCTCTAATCTTTATAATTACATTTCAGGGAGCTGTTTCTTTTCACATAGCAATAACCATGATTGCAATTTTATATCCAGCATTTGTGATTCTCAGGTTTGTTGCATCATATTGTCAATTAGGACTTGTTCTTTAAATAAGAAAAAACACTAAGCACTTAAGATATAACAATATAACACTGAAGTACATGAAGACAAGTGGTAGGTTAATGTCTAACGTCCGATGTAATTAGGCTAATCTATACGAATATAGTGCCACTATTGTCCATTTGATCATTTTTTGCTAAAGCATCGTCACTAATCATGTGTGGTAAGGTGGGAACTGTAAGTTTTCTAGATGTAAATGTGATGTCCAAACTACAAACAATATCCTCATTATATTGTTAATTTTTTTTTAAAGGGTTAATACCCAGAAGGGGTAAATCACACATACAAGACCATTGGGGTAAATTTCATCCACAGTCACTTCCCACAAGACCACTGGGGTAAATTTCATCCACAGTCACTTCCCAAGGTTTGAAGCTCAATGTCTTGGTATGCAAGAGTGGTCAAACCATCGAAACTAACTCACATTGCCCTAACATATGTAATAAATGTAATTCAATTGATTACAATACACCCTGACATAGTCATCAACCGCCAATACTCTTTCTTGAGCACACAGCTTCACTTGAGCGTGGAGCATACAACTTTCCTGAACCTTCTTTGTATAGCTATCGATCATCCTAAACTAGTCTTTTAAGATTAATGGTGCCTTAAAAAATAAAGCATTTAAATTGCACAACTGAATTTATTAATCTTGGAAAATCAGGTAACTTTTAGAAATGTGTGGAGAAGATGAAGTATTGTTTTTAGTCCTTGTGTTCTCTCATTTCTTTAAGTGATGTTGAGAATTCATCCGTGAATTGTAAAAATATAATTCAAAATGGTGACTTTATTTATTTGAAACTTTACAGGATTGATTCTGCAGTTCAATCAGGAGTGACATTGATGTTTGTTGCTTGCGTTGTGTGGTTAAAGTTGGTGTCTTATGCACATACAAATTATGATATGAGAGCAATTGCAAACTCGGCTGAAAAGGTTATTCATTAGATTATTCTAAGTCACTCTTTTAAAAACATCAATACACAAAGTTGTTTTTTTTATCCTGCTATTATCTTTACTAGCTTATATATCCCGTGCAATGCATGCACAATTATTTATTCGTATTTATGTACTTCGTATTCAAATATAAATATTATGTATTTTTTTTTGTAGTCATTTAGATTGGAATCTTTTACCCTTATTAGTGCTGTTAGAATTAATAATATAAATATTACAAATTATTATGTTGTTAATACGATTCAAACCCTAAAACTTTGTTAGTATTTTAGAGATAATAAAATAAATATTTGATTTTAATATGTTGTTGATGAAATTTGAACCTTAAACCTATATTAATATCTTCAAGATTATAAATATTAAATTTAAATATGTTGGTAATGAGTATCAAATCCTTGACCTTTGG
This sequence comes from Oenanthe sinensis, assembly GCA_028671895.1. Lineage (NCBI taxonomy): Eukaryota > Viridiplantae > Streptophyta > Magnoliopsida > Apiales > Apiaceae > Oenanthe > Oenanthe sinensis. The sequence goes on from CM053811.1 coordinate 5,759,104, forward strand.
TAGTACTTTGGATAAGATCCTTCTTTCACTTATTATCTATAGGACATAACATAATTCACCAAATTACAAATCTGTTCTTTTAAACAACAAAAATTTATGTTCAAATACTTTTCTGCTATAATTTGTATACTATCTGCCACAGTATGATTGTATGAACTTCTTATTATGAGGGAACTGCACTCTAAGTTCACCAAATGTGTACGCTGACGAAAGTGTCATAATAGTTTCATTTGTATCCTTCTTACATTCACGATGATAGCCTAAATAATATCTACTCTTAATTGCGCAAAATCAGCAATCAATTTGCAGAGTCCTAATTTGTAAAAAATGTATGTGATATATGATCTGAAATCAACGTTTCTACTGTTATGCTGATAGGATGAAACATTGTATATGGATTACTCAAACAATGTTAGCTTCAAGAGCTTGGTATATTTCATGGCTGCTCCCACATTATGTTACCAGGTAATTGCTTCAGATATGTACATCAGACATTTTTTTGTCGACTATGTTCTGTAATAATGTAGAACCTTAAACTGATCTTATTTGAATGAGATGTGATTCGGTGATTGTATTCATTATCATTACCCGGTAATTCTGTTAGTGACGTATTATAACTCATATGCCCACAAGATAGTATATAATTGTAAGACATACTGGTGGAAAATGCAAATTAAGACCAATATTTATTATTAATAGGTTTAAATAATGTAGAGAAGATTTATTTAATTTAGGAACTTGAAAAATCGATGAGAAGTTGTTTAGAATTTCTACAAGGGTGTATCCTTTTCCAATCTTACTTTCTGTTTACCAAGTAATATTACTGTTTGTAGTGAATATGTTAACATAACCTAATCCCATACATTCAGTAGCCACTAACATTACATATTATTACTCTTCCTAAATTGTTATTGCTCTCTCCGTGTGGAGGACCCTTAGTAATTTCGTTGTTGCTTCATGCTACTTTATATTTTTCTGGCTGATTTTCATTTGAAATGTTAATCCTAATACATATTAGATGATTCATTTCACAACTGGGAATCAGGATTTTCTTTAGCTGGCATATCTGATTACAGAAGGAACTGGTGGAGTATTCATTGCAAATAGCTTTTTAAGTGCGATGCAAAGAAACTACTATGTCCTGAGTATATACTCAGCTGTGTGAGTGGTGGGATCATTCTTATCGCATATTTCTATATTCTACATTAGTTAACGGCAGCTATGTTGGTTAACATTCTGACCAGTTGGGTCTCTACTCAGTGTCTTACAAACTAACAATTGCTATAACTACTTCAGTTGGGGACAGTGGATCTGAATCCACCTTTCCAGTATTAGGTTTTTATTAGACTGGTCAAGGGAATAATTTAGTCTTGCATACGTGACGATTCTTCTTTCTGTCTATCCTCTTAATGTGTAATAGTAAATATGAAAATTTAGAGATTTTTTTATTTTTCTTTCTGATAGTAATATTGCCAAATGCTGAATAACATCTTAAAATTTAGGAGGCTCACAAAGTGCTGTGTGCCCATTTGGCATTCCTCTAAAATGTGAAATCATCATTTAGGCTGCTTCTTGCTGAGAAATTCTCACTGTAAAATTTTATCAACCGTATTTCATTTTGATCTTATTTTTAGTCAGTAGCCTGCCTAAACAGTACCAAGTTGGCACGCTTCGATATATGTTAATCAGTCGCATTTTTTATTATACACTGTTTTTTCTCAAGACAATGCTAGTGAAGTCTATAAGTTTGATCATATTGTTTGTTAACTTAGCTCTTTTAGATTGGCTTGGACACTCATATATTGTCCATGTAGATGAGAATTGTGATTTTTTAATTGAATATTTTTGAAGTTTTAGTTGTGAATTCAGGAATTATAGTGATTAAAGCACATCTGCTGATTGGCATAGCATAATAGAGGCTTTAAAAGTTTCTTCTGCATATATGCTTATAATGTGTTGCAAACGAATTATACTTTCACCATATACATGTTTGTTTCCAGAAATAATCTTGTTGACACTGTTCATTGTAGACAAGCTACCCTCGCTCTGCAAGTGTTCGAAAGAATTGGGTGCTACGCCAACTCATTAAGTTAGTAATATTTACAGGACTCATGGGATTCATTATAGAACAAGTCAGTCTTTCTCCCACTAAGAAAAGTAGCCTATTCCATCAAATGTGTGGAAGTTCGGGTATCAACTGATGTGGTTTTGTTGCTTTGATGTTTCAGTATATCAATCCTATCGTGCAAAATTCTAAACATCCTTTGAAAGTGGACCTTTTATATGGCATGGAGCGGATTTTGAAACTTTCTGTCCCCACGTTGTATGTTTGGCTCTGCATGTTCTACTGCTTTTTCCACCTATGGTAATTGTGCACTCCTTCCTCTCTTATATAGACATTTTCCCCTTTATTCTTTGTTCGTAGTAGACATGTAACAAATAAGGTAAGCTATTGAAGATGATACACTTTTTTTAGTATGCTTATCTAATGTGGTGAAAGGGACCACAATTTCCTAATATGGTATTTTGGGCCACAAAGGAATAATAAATAATAAATAATAAATAAGCATTAATATAGTTTGACTGCCACTATATAAAAGTAATATTGAGACTTGATTTTTCTTTCCATCGTACATTGTGGAATCTGGAATAGGCTAGCTAATGAATGACTAAGGATGCAAATATATGTATATTAATTAATAACTAAAATGGCAACGGTTATTTAGCAACCAAAAAAATGACAACAGTTTATGTAATCCCTGTGCATGCATACGTGAATCTGCTTTAGCTAAGAGGTTAAAGCATTGTGTTTGTAATGTGATCGTCATGGTTGTTACGTCGACGACTAGTCGATGACTAGTCGATAAGTCGTTATTTTTGAATTAGTCGAGGCTCGACTGGTGAGTGTGTCGTCCATGGGTTTTACCCAGATCCGACCCGGAACCCGGCCCAAAACCCGATCTAGAGACCGACCTAGATTAGGAAATATAAGATTTTTTAGGTAACACTTACCCATTTGTTGAATCAAACATAAAGAAAGGCCGAAGAAGCCGATAAAGCGACGACATCTTCCATCTCCGATCATTTCCGACGATGGCGGCTCATCTCCGATAAGTCTTTCTTCCCTTTCTTCTGTCTTTCTTCTCATCTTCTTCTCATCTTCTTTTGTCTTGATTTCTCCGATCTTTTATTTTGATTTCTCTGACCTTATACCTTTCTTTGTTTTTTCTTCCCCGTCACCACTCAAGTTGTACCGTGTATGTATATATATGATATATACACATTTTTTTATATTTTATTTTAAAAAACTTATATTAATTTTATTTCTTTTATTTATATACTTACATATACAAAAAACGGCTTTTCAATCATTTTTTTCATTTTTAAATTATTCTTTTGCAAATAAAACATTTTTTACCCATTTTTTTCATTTATTTTTATTTTTAAATTGTTCTATTACACATAAAACGTTTTTTCACTGATTTTGCAAAATTTATATTTTTATTTTGTTTTGCAAATTTGTAATCAACTTCACAATTTTTTCATTCAACTTAAAATTATTGATTTCATTATTCTGTAATCAAATTAAACAATTTTTACAAATTACAGAACTCATTTCACAATGAACTCAGTTTTACAAATTATCACACTTTAATACAAGTCTTCAATTTCACTCTTTACTGCAAGTCTGCAAATACTGCTGCTTGCTTCACTTGCAACACTACTCCACCTCCAACACTACTCCACCTATCCAGTGTACACTACCACCCGATACTAAGGGAGGAGGATATGGAGGAGGAGATGATTTCGAGATGGATGACTTTTGATGCATGATTGTGTTTGTTTAGTTGATTACACTCTTTAATTATGTTTTTATTTGCTTAGACCTTAGAGATGCTTAATTTATAGTAGTTATTATCTATTAATATTCATTTGAACTATGAAATTGACGTGTGTTAAGTGTTAACCTATATTATATATTATAATTACTAAAAATGTATGTATATCGACTACTTGTCGACTTTTACGACTAGTCGGGCGACTTGTCGACTAATCAATTCCAAGGTACTCGGGCGCCGAGTCTCGACTTATCGACTTAACAACCATTGTGATCGTCGTCTTTAACCATTGGAGGAAAGGAAGAAGATGAAAACGAGGAGGATGACGAAGAAGAGGGGAGACTGATTTTAAAGAAGAAATAGGGGGAGAAGGAGACTGATTTCAGTTGAGAGGATCGGTAATACAATCTGGTTGAAAGGAAAAGACATCAAACATCATGCATATGGAACTTTCTAGTGGATAGGAATAGTGTTTAGTTTATTTATTGATCCAAAATAAACTTAAATGAAAGAGACAAGTTTTAAAGATGCAATGAGATGAGAAAAGGTTTATGGTTAGTGAAGAATAAAAGTGGTAAAAAAATAAATGTATGCTTTCCCACACAACGTAATAGACTGCTATAGAAGCTAAAACTGTTATTGAGATAACTTTCTTTAATACTAAATGACACCAAGTCAAAGAATTCATCACCTAATAATTACCAGTCTACCCTAGTCACACCCTTTGATAGTAAAAACCAGATTTTTTGGAAATGTCATGTATTTTTCTGATAAATATGGCGATTTTTTCTAAAAATGACTGTTTGTCCGCTGAAATTATATAAGTATATAGTTTTTTGTAGGATTTGCTGTCCTGGAGGTCACCCTCGGGGAGTCCCCTGAGGTTTAAACAAAGACTATACAAATTTAAGGGTATTTTTGTAAATAAAGAGGGTGGGTTTTGTATATACAAATTTTCCTTTCAGTTTTCTAGTGAAAAATGACCTAACCTCTGGAAAATGCTCCGATGACATTCTTGGGGCCATTTTTTTTATATTAGTAAACTTGTATAGGAATATTTTCTTTGATTAGTTAAATACTTGGGATTATTATTTCTCAACCTTGGTTTTAGCTTCTACATGAGATATATCTTAATTGTTAACCATAATTGGCTGATTAATAAAATTTAGTGTTCTTTATGGGATTTTTTAATCATTGTGAGTTTCATGTGAGGCCTGTATTCAGTGGCGAGCCTACTCATGTGCCAGCATAGGTCCAAACCCACCCTGGGAAAATGAGATTTCATGTTTTTATAGTTTGATTGTATTAGCAACATTTGCTTGGCCTACTGTTCAACTTTGAGTTGAAGATAAGCTGCATATCTGCAAGCTATTAGCATCAAACAGATAATAATACATCATAAATGAATGTTTTCCTTTCTATGATTACTTATCTCATATTTTATTTTATTTCTAAGTTAGAGTTTCTTGTTTAATTAATGTTAATATGTGTACCATTTTTATTTGCATTTAATATATTTATGTACTATGAGATATGCTATTAAAATTACATTTCATTTAAAAAATGATAATAATCCATGTTAATAATGAGATATGATATAAGATTTTATCATAAAATTTTGTTTTTCTTCGATGTATTTAGTGCATATTAACTAAATAAATTAAAAAAAAGTGAATGAGTAATGTTATCATTAGCAAATTTCACAGACTTTTGATTGACAAGATTAGAAAATACCTAATTTTTGTATGTGAAATGTTTTTACAATATAATTTGGCCCTCCCTCGACATAATTGTTGGGTCCGGCACTGTCTGTATTGCTTCAATATGAGGAGAGTGTCCTTTTGCCGTCACACAGAAGTAACATCTATATCGAACCTTGCATATTTTTAATTTAAAATATATGATATTGATTTTTCGTCTTCAGCGGACATTAAATTTCTCTAACGTATCATCTATCCTTTAATTAGATACTACATATGCTCGGTGGGCGTGTATTAATTCCTTGCCATTTCTTTGAGGGTGTATCTATGTTTTTCTTTGAGGGTGTATCTATGTTTTAAGAAGCATGCACTTTTTAGTAGATCGCCCAATGTCAGTAGAAGGAACTTGTTAGGATTATATTTAGAATATATAAAATGTTTTACATGCTAGGATTGTAAGATAATTTTGTGAAAGTTAACTGAGCCATTTATTATATTTTTTATAATTGGTTATTCATTTATAGATATCGTACCATATATCTGTGTAGAAATTTAATATGCTTGCGTGCCTTGGTGCATCAATATATATTCAATTCACTTAAGAGAATTTTACAATTTACAAGTATGTGCTCTTTTCATCTCGAGTCCCTGTGTACTAAACCTGAATCTTTTACATGTCAGTTGATCGGAGATCAAATAGTTTTTAGCGCATGTTTAGCTAGGCATCTATATTATGACCATTATGAGGGCTTGGTCACAGACAATTTCAGCAGCAAAACCAAGTCACTTAAATTTATATCTGTTTTTCTCTAAATTCTAATCATTGTGCAAGGTTATAATTGTCGAGTCTTGTTTTTATTACATATTAATATTCCTATCTTTATGTAGGTTAAATATTCTTGCCGAGATTCTTCGTTTTGGTGATCGCGAGTTTTACAAAGATTGGTGGAATGCAAAATCTGTGGAGGAGGTAGTTTTCTTATGCTCTGAAATGTAAGAGTTGAAAAAACTTCTATTGCCTATACATTACTGATACTTTGTTTTCGTCCTGATTTCGCTGTTGTCATCAGTATTGGAGAATGTGGAATATGGTAATCTCTCTCTCCCCCCCTTCCTCCCTCTCCCCCTCCCTCCCTCTCCCCTCTCCCCCTCTCCCTCCCCCTCTCCCTCCCCTTCCCTCTCCCTCGTGCGATTTTCTCCACAGTCTCGTTCTCGTCAGGATAGACCCATTTTTTCTACTTACTAGATCCCTTCCTCCCCTTCCCTCTCCCCCTCTCTCTCCCCCGTGCGATTTTCTCCGCAGTCTCATTCTCGTCAGGATAGACCCATTTTTTCTACTTACTAGATGATGAGCCATTTGTTGTAGTGATAACGCATGTCTTTATCTTTGGAGATAGGGATAATATGTTTATGAAATAAGGTCCTGTGTTATATGCAAAGCAATGTTTATAAATAATATTCACTAGATTTTTCAGCTCCTTTAAATTATAAAACACTTAAACTCGACAGAAAAAAGTTTCTGTTTACTTCACGACTCATTTTACATTCACTTTCCATGACTGCGGAAACCGCTTATACTGGTACAGGAGTTTGGGTATTTATTTACCATTTTTGGCTAATAATAAATTGTTGCTGTTGTTCTACTGATGTTTGCTAATCGAAATAGTTCATATATGCAGCCTGTTCATAAATGGATGATCCGTCATGTGTACTTTCCATGTCTTAGGAATGGTATACCAAAAGTATGATTGGCTGATTGCCCTTCCCTCTCTGAATTCAAGCATTATGAGAATTCTTTCTCATTTCTGTGCTGTCAAGGTCTGAATTTACCTTTTGTTGCTTTTTTTTATACAGGGAGTTGCTTTTTTAATTGTTTTCTTCATCTCTGCTGTTTTCCATGAGGTATAATCTACCCATAGTCCCATACGCATCCTTTTTTTTTCTTAAATTATATATACACATTCTATTTACATATGTACAATTTCTATAGCTAGTGTCCAGCCCGCAATGTGTTGTGCTGGAGGCTTTAATTTCTTATTGCAGGCATAATATGTGTGTCTTTGCTAATCTTTGTATGCTGCAGTTATGCATTGCTATTCCGTTCCACATATTCAAGTTTTGGGGTTTTATGGGAATGATGTTGCAGGTATTTTTAATACATGTACATCATACGTTTAAAATCAATCGCAACTGATGGATATAATTACACGAGGATTAGAATGCGTTGCTAATAACAAAATAATTAATTTAAGAGGGTTCTTTAGCTTCCTGGTTAGTCCCTCAAAACCACACTTAAAAATTGGGAGAACATTAAATTATGCCAGCTCGTATTATAAACTTTAAACAAGCATGGGCATGATCAGCCAATTTGGTATTTCAGATGAAGGTCTTCTGAGTGCCTTTCTTTTACTGTAATAGGTCCCACTGGTCTTGCTCACAAAGTACTTGCAAGATAAGTACACAAATTCAATGGTATGGCTTTCTTTTCCGTACACATGTCTGATTGCAATTTCAGTTTTTTTTTACCATGTCACTCCTGTTAATTCACAAATCAAAGTTGAAAATCCACAAAAGCATTGCAGAATCATATGTTGGAACTCTTTTCTGTAATGTTATTTGACGTTCCTAGAGGTAATTTGACTTAATAAATCTAAATTGAATCAATGTTGCAGACCCAGAGTAATATTTGCTCTGATTTGATCAGAGTCTGGAAACTGAATTAAAATTATTAATTTCAACTTTGCTAGATAAAATTGTTAGAGCCAAATTGGAGCAAATTGTTAGAGAAACCATCTTTTGTTTCTAGGCTACTTATAACTAACAGAGGCGGGAAGCGAAAGCTTAAGTATTGCTTTTATTATTGTAACTGGGGATTAGAATTGGGTCTGGCTGTTCTGTTGTGGATGCTACAACTATGATACTGTTCAAGTGACAAGTGGTTGCTGCAACATTTGCAATCATCTAGTTTTTATCATACATTCTGAGAGGAAGAGAGTGTTACTGTATTAGTGATGCTGATGTAGTAGTTTTATAGTAGAAAAGAAGAAACATCGAGTTGCATTTTTTGACAAGCATGTTCAACTTGAACATTTTGTTTTTATTCTCTATGATGAACAAAATGAGAAATTTTGATTGTGCATAATACACTTTGCAGGCATCATACGATTTTTGATTCGTGAAATGTCTTATAATGAATTGTGCACGAATCTTTTTCCTTGTTACCTATATTTGTTTTTTACTTTTTTATATTTTGGAACTTATTTTAGTTTGATCTTAATTCAGAATGCACCTTAAATGTATAATTTTATAGTTCTTGTACCACTTTTTGTCGCAGGTGGGCAATATGTTGTTTTGGTGTTTTTTCAGCATAGTGGGTCAACCAATGTGCATGCTGCTTTACTACCATGACCTGATGAATCGGAAAGTCAATGCGAGTTGAGTTCATCCCAGATAACAGAAAAATCCAGTACAAAATTCAGGTTGTCTCAATCAGGGTAAATGTGTCTCTTCTCCATTGAGCACTGGTGCTCCAAAATTCTATCCAACCCATGCATTTTCCTGACAATCTGAAACCGTAACTCACTCAAACTGTACACAGAATCGTCACAAAGCTTTGACGTAATTCAACTGACTAGTCTCACTATCAAACCATTAAATGTTCGGTGCTAGTTTTTTTCCCATGTATATACTTTTTTACGCTTAGACCATATGATATATAATGTTCTCGTGCTATGTTAACACGAATCATTTGTATATACATTCAATTAGCAAGTAGAAAGAAAAAATATGAGCTGATCGAACAAGATGACGATTGACGAAGGTCATGGGCTAGAGAAAATGTTTACGGATGAGGATGTTTAGTACATTGTATATCTAAAATGTAGAGAGACATTCATGTAGTTACAAACATTTAGCATCCATTTAGTAAATTTTTTGGAAGTATTGCAGTGCCTTTTTATTTCCTATAAATCCCAAGGGAGCGGGGATTAGAACATGCATGAGCTGCTTATCATCACCGAGTGCAGCAAGGCAGAACTAAGTGCCACTTTGTGTGATTTAATGAAATGTATAGAAGTATTTCCTTTTAATCACTGTAACCTGAAATTCTGGTTGAATTTTAGATGCCGACTCTCGGCAAAAATGTTTTTGGAAGGTAAAAGCTCAGGTGGCAACGAAATTTCGAAGCACTATAGTACTACACAGCCAAGGCTTTTAGTACTTGTGTAGCCAGTCTGCTAATATACCAGCTAATTTACTCTCAATGTGCACAGAGCTTTGAAAGTGTGTGTTTTATATTTAGATATTTGAACGCAGCTATCACAAAAGCCAAAAGGATATAGTTTACAAGGATGTGCAGGTACGTATTCGATTACTCGAAACCGACTTTTCTTTTCTTTACCAAATTGTGGACTTCCTAGGCGTCAAATTCGAAAAGGGAAAATAAATTCATTCGTCCCTAAACTATTGGTGTTTTATTGTTTTAGTCCTTGAACTAAATATTCCAATATGCGGGTCCTTCAACTTTTGATTTTTCTGATTGAAGTCCTTCCGTCCAAATTTGACTTAACGGACGTTAGTCAACGCTGACATGGCAGTTACGTGAAAATCAAAAATTCACCGATTGAATTCAAATTTTGATATGTTAATCTACGAGTGATTACAAGAACACAGGTGGTAAAAGTTTTCGATTTCGAGTTCACTAACGTATAGAAATCTGTATGGAAAAAACTTATTATTTCGTGTTCTTGAAATTAAAGTGCAAACTTCTATACGTTAGTGAACTCGAAATCGAAAACTTTTACCACCTGTGTTCTTGTAATCACTCGTAGATTAACATATCAAAATTTGAATTCAATCGGTGGATTTTTGATTTTCACGTAACTGCCACGTCAGCGTTGACTAACGTCCGTTAAGTCAAATTTGGACGGAAGGACTTCAATCAGAAAAATCAAAAGTTGAAGGACCCGCATATTGGAATATTTAGTTCAAGGACTAAAACAATAAAACACCAATAGTTTAGGGACGAATGAATTTATTTTCTCATTCGAAAACTAAAATAAGGTACATTTCTTTTATAAAATTATTCAGTGTTGTAATGTGACTCAACAAAATATAACATTATCCTTGGAATGTGTCTTTTTTGTCGTTTATTGTTGATAATCTTTAAGTTATGTGTTATTAATAAACTAATCAGATATTTAACTTATAAGTTAGGAAATAATTTTATACTAGTAATTTTTGTAGAGTTAAGCCAAAACAGATCATTGACCAGTTGAATAAGAGATCAACAGTCAAACTCTCTGGTGACTTTGGCTATGCTTAGCCGTGTTAATTGTTAAGTATTTGACTATCCAAGGAACGTCGATAACTGCAAATTGTAAAGGCTTTGAATCTAAAGAAGTGTTAAAAAAAATTCTAATAGTTAAAAGCTTATTTCACACTAAATTGAATTTATTAATATCAATTATGTGTTTACACGAAATAAAAGAATATAAATGAATCAAATGGTAGGTACTTCAAAAAAAACGAAACAAAATAAAATTATACAAATTTATGAACAAAAAATGAATAAATTTGAGTTAGTTCTACTGCACTAGTCCTTTCTGGCTGCACCAATACTCCAATAGTGCTCGAAGACAACAAAAAGGTGTAGACCATTTCAAGGCTTTCAATTGGAGGCAATGGGAGTTCTAGGACTAGGGAGTCCCATGTATGCAATCCTAGGAGACATCCTGATCTTTGGACTTGGTCGCGGTGAGGGGATGGGACCGTAGTTTCCATATGCTGGTCCTGATGCTACCCTTGGAGACAAGTTAACCTGTTCAAGAGCTCGGAACTGTAATTCTGTAGGATAGTCGCGAACACAACCAATACGTGGTCCAGTGCCAGATGACCACTTGCGCGATAATCGTTTTGCCATGTTAAATGTTGGTGCATTGACATGATTGTCTGAATTCTTGGTTAGAGTATCTACATCTTGTGGTTGTGCAGTTGTTGGTGCTGCATCATCTGCTGTTGCTTCCTCACTACTATTATCAAATGAGAACGAGTCATCATCTATTGCACACCTCTTTACATTGGTGAGATCTACATTGTTTTCCTCAAGGAAACCAATGAATTCTTTAAAATTTTCTTCTGTTGGGTGGTAATGCCCGCTATACGGCCATATAGCCTGCAAATGCAACAAATGAGCTTCAAATCAGACCTATAGTAGTTTGTATCATACATAAACACAATCTTTTCTATATGAATTAATATTGAACACTGGTAAAGATAAGTACCTCAAGAACACCATCATGAGCAACTAATCTTCCGGCAGCCATAGTGGCTCCACCGGAAAGGAAACTAGAATGCTGAAATTCGCCTTTCTTCTTCTTTCCCACATACAATTTCCTCGATGTGCTAAGTACAAATATCCACTTTGAACCCTCAATTGTCTCCAAAAATGTTCCACTTCGTCGGTATATAAGCTTTCCATTTTCTACAATAACTTCATATGCCTCCCTTTCATTCTGTTTTAGGAATTCAATATATTAGCAACAGATAAAGCCTGGCACATTCAAAAGTACCCTAGATGTAAATTATTGTATGATCTATATAACTTACTGGTCCCAGATATTTGATGCATTGACGTTGTAGCTTGCTCCTCGGACATTTTTCAAGGTTTACATCTTTGCCATCACCAACATCCAACCTTCATTTTTCGAAAGTGAATTGTTAGACACAAGTCATATAAATAAAAGATACATGACTAGTCTGTTTCCCCAGATAATCGAGCTACTCACCAGTAGAAGAAAGGTTGAACACTTTCGCTTGCAAACCAGACATCATAGTACATGTGTAAATTGTGTCCATAGCGATGTCGTGGATCAATCTGTTAAGCATATAACAAATACATTGTTAGTGCAGTTCTACAAATTTATCACTTTCGTAACGAATGATGTATGCATATTAATGTTAATTAAAAGAAGATAAAACTTACAGCTTCAAGCCAATGTTGTAAAGCTAACTTTTGAGCCTTTTCGCTCTTGCTTAACCCCTTACCCACCTGCAATCACAAGTAAAATTTAATTAGAGATCCAAAAATTATTCAAACATGGAATTAAATGTATAAATCAAGCAAGATATATACCTTGGCAGCTCTTGTTCTAGCCCTAGCCCATCTAGAAATTGCAGTTTCGTGCTTTTCACCATTAAAGTATGACACCGAGCTCCGCTTGAGAGCTGCAAAATCTAATGCCTTCCACCTATTAACAACCAAAAAAAAATCCATTAATCAAACTGGAAAAAGTTAATTAAGAAACAGAAACAAAAAATGCAGCTAGATGAGCAAGTTTTCGAAATCAAGACTTGAAAGACTCACCAGAGCTCCTCAACTACAACAGCACAATCAGCAAGATTTCTTCGAGTACGATAACTCTTATAGACTTTCTGAAGCTTTACTGCAGCAGCATCAAGCTCGCTAACCGGCCTAGGTGAAAACAATATCGCAGGTTCAGGAAGTGTGAGTGGTGACACTGTCACAGGTTTATGAATAAACCTGAATTCATCAGCTCTATCATTATCATACCCTGCTTTCTTGATACTCTGAACCAAGTTCTTGAATGACAGGGTTGTCTCGAGCACAATTCTCACAGGTTCATGTGTCTTTAAGCTGATTGAATTCTTTCTAACAAGTCTAGGTGACCCATTTCTTGGTGATCCAATTCTTGGAGATCCAAATGACTTGTTGATGATTTCTGAATCTGTGAGTTTGAAACTGTTGGACCTCAAGGTCATTTCTTGAATTTTCGAGATTTCTTGAATATATATTTATGCAACTTCGTTACTCGCCAAAATCTAAAATCTTTCAAGAAATTTTAGTCTCTCTCTTTGTTTCTTTCCTTAAAAACACTAGTATATATCACTTTAAATCCAAACTTAGAATTTTGAGTACAAAATGTCAATGTATAAAACCACACACCTTGTGTCTCTATATATAGCAAGTGGAAATACGCTCAAGTTTTTAATATGTACGCATAAATTTGAACCAAAAAACAAAGAAAAATACTAGTCCACTTGACCCTTGTGATACGTGTTTTTGGCTGTGGACTGGAATATTATAAATTGCAGTCTTTGAATGAAGCCAAGTGATGGGGCCTTGAGTGTGAATGTAAATGGACAGGCGTGTGTAACAAGAGGTCTCAATTAGTTGTCCTCGATGTTTTTTGTTAAGTCAAAATAACTAATCTGTAATTAAAAAATAATATATAACTAAAAAATATTAAAATTTTATATTATTAGAATCTATATATAATATACTTCAATATGTATTTTTCTAACTTTTTAAAATTATAGAATAACAATTTCTAATTTGTAATCAAATACTAGTTAATTTGATCATAAAAGGTCAAAAAAGACATGTAAAAGGGGACCAAATGAGCAGAAACTACAGTAGTAAATTTATAAATATGATTTTTGATTCAAACCACGAGTGGTTTGATTATTTGACATTCGAAAACAGGCATTTCGAATCATGTCTGAAAAACAAATGCAATTTGTACAAAACAGCAACCACCAAAAAAATCAATGAATTGTTTTGAGTATGATGCACGTCTTCATATTTTAGTTAATAATAAAAAGTATCGAATTAATTTACTGGATTGGAAAATTTTTGTAAATAATTTATAAATAAAAAATGTAAAACTTATAAAAAATTTCTAGGAAATTTCAAATACCACATTATTTTGGAGCGATTTTTTCCCTAAGCTTTGGATCGAAATATTGAGTATGTAGACCTTTTTAATTCGTTCGAGAGGGTCGGTTTTGAGTCGAGTAGAGAGGAGTTGCAGCATTTATGAATAGAGTAATTCTTTGTGTACACGCTAGTACACTCTGCAAACTCATTACCTATCAATTAGGAATACATTAGGGCTCAATTTTTTATATTGCTTAAATTCATTATTTTTTGTTTTTAGTTCGAGAGTAACAAGATTGCTTTCAAAATTATATATTTTTATACTTTCTTTTTCTTTTTTAAATAAAGGTATGTATCATATTTAATATTTTATAAATTATAATAGTTTATTTATACAGTGTAAAAAGTTATGATATAAATATGTGTTAAAAATATTTACAAAAACTTATTATATATTAATTTTTTGTTGAACATAATAATGTTTAAAAATATGTTATGTAAAAATATCAATATAATAGCATTTTGTATTGCATTCTGATGTATGTGTTAATAAAAATTGAACTTATTTCGCATTATGTGTCAAAAATAAAAGTATATCTTCTTTATAAAAAAAGTATCTAAAAAAAACTATATGCGTGGAAGAATAATTATATTATTTTAATAAATAGCTTATCCAAATAATAAAAATAAAAAAGGTTAAAACATATTAAATAAAGTCCGATAGAAAATATTATAAATGTGTAATATTAAATTATTCAATATAACATTTGATATACTTATATATTAAGGATAAAAAATTTAATTATTAAAAGATAATACACGTGATCATAAGATGATAGAAGAAAGAGAAATTATAGGTTAAAATTTCACTACAGGTATGTTTCACGTTAATTTTTATATTTTATTTTTTTCTGATTGTGATTTCAGTTTACTTAAAAAAATATGAGAAATTGATCTTAATCTATTCCTAATTTATAGGTATTGATCTTGTAGTATATACATATGTATGCCAAGATTTATTCCTATGAACATAAAATGAGTTGTGTTTGTGCATATGATTTGTTTAGAACATGTTGCAGTTGCGAGTTGCGAGCAGCAAGTTTAGAAATGCATGAGGCTTGATTGCCAGATCAGCAGCACTGCAGGACAGTCTTCCTATAACAAAAATATATTCAATTTCGGTTTTTTTACTGGACAACCAATTATATTTATTTTAAGTTTTTTTTATATATAATCGAATTTTAAGTTTTTTATATATATAATCGAAGAGTTGGGTGAATGAATGAGAATTAAACACTTCGGAAGAGCGACATAGAAATCTTCGCTTTGATATCGAAAAACGTCCCACCCAATTACCCAAGCAAGTCTCTATTTTTTGTTTTTCATGTTTTGTGAGTCTGTGTCCCTGTATTTTAATATAGTGCCCCTATATTAAAACCCCGGTACACAGGGCCGGCCCTGAGGCGGGGCGGGGGCCACCGTTCAAGATTTAAAAATTTCAGTGACACATTTTTTTAAAAAAAAAATTAGTATATATATATATTATTCAGTTAAAAAAATAATAAAATTAATAATTTTTACAACATATAAATTTATAATTTTATATTACCTTATAATATATTATTACCGGGCTTATAATATTAAAAATAAGAATTAATTATGTATAT
Source organism: Oenanthe sinensis (assembly GCA_028671895.1). Taxonomy (NCBI): domain Eukaryota; kingdom Viridiplantae; phylum Streptophyta; class Magnoliopsida; order Apiales; family Apiaceae; genus Oenanthe; species Oenanthe sinensis. The sequence continues at coordinate 5,774,987 of CM053811.1, forward strand.
ATATATATTCTAAAAAAACTAGATAATTGGTTATTAAAAAAATAAAAAAAAATTGAATTGGTATTCAATTATATATATATTATATCAAAACTTATCATAATATAATATTTTAGGATTAAGAATTTTTTTTTGCAAGAATTGAAAAACCCTAATCATGTAAAACTTTGTCTTTAAACTTATATTCTATGGCTTAATACTTGCATATACATATGTTTTGTTTTTATTTTGATGTAAAAATTCATTCTTTTTCAAATTTTTAGTGAAAATTTTGGACTCAAGTTATCTATTTGAGGTATTATTACTTCTTGATAAGTTAATTATTTGAATTTTGATTTATATGATGTTATCTAGAAAACAATTATTTCGATGTGAAAAGAGGGGAAAAAAGAATTGATAAACTAGAAGAGTCAAAAACAGGAGTTATATATATATTTGTTATCAAAGAAGCAGACTTTTCAAGTAAATTTGATAAAAATTGGGTGTAAATAAGTGAAGGTTTGAAAAAATTTACCGTAAACTTTTATTATATCATATAATATTTTTTATAATTATACCGGGAAAAAATATTTAAGTAAAATTTTTCGCCGCGAGTATCGACATGTCCCGCACACTATACAGACGCTATTATTAATTAATTTATTACTATAGATGTATGGTCAAAGAAAGGGAACGTGAAAGGAGGTTTCCATGCAAAACCGATGCTTACTCCCTACTTGTATTTAGTATTGTGCAACGTATTTCTAGATGCCGTCATGCAGGGAAAACACTTCCAATTTCCAATCACTGAAGGATGCAAGGGAGCAGCTTCATCCCGGTTGACCAATGAGAAATTAATGAAACTTTACTTCAATTTTGGTCAAGTTATTGACCAAAAAAATCTGGTTAAGTTTTTATAAACTACATTAATTAAATTATTTTGATCTCCCCATTTTTTGGAATTCCTTGTGATGATAATAGGGAGAGTACATAAAACGTAGTTCAAAGTCGAATTTTAAATTTTGATTTATCTTTAAAAAATTAATGAATTTTTAAATAAAATTTTGGGCTATTTTCAAAAATGCGTTTCTTAAAGTTTAGCTTTTACAATACAATTTATAAATTTGTAACTTAAAATGAAGTTTTAATTTTATTTATATTTTAAAGTCGATTCATGTTGTATTGATTAAATTTTTTGAGTTGCGTTGATTAATTGCATATGACAATTGAAATGAACCGATATCGATTTATTGCAGCTCCATTCTGTACATCAGTCAACCAAATTTAAAACTTAAAAAACCCACGAGATTCATAAAAAATCCCACTAGATTTAACATAAATGGATAAAATAAAATTTCATCTTTTTAGTCAATCAACTAAAATATATATCACCTGTGAATCTGTGATGGCAATTTTGAACATAGATTTTATGCATACCAAACCTGTGAATCTGTGATGGCAATTTTGAACATAGATTTTATGCATACCAAAACTCACAAGTACACGCCCACATTATATATGGATTGTATTTAGATAAATAATGAAGTTAGAAATTAGTTTAAAAAAATAATATATGAAGTAATTTCCAACTAAAGCTAGACTCAAGTAACCTCTCTAGTTCCCAAAATCCTGCGTCTCTTCTTGAACCCCGTCTCTAATATTTTTTAAGGGGAGATCCTTTTTTACCTTTTTGCTTTTCTTGATTAATTTCTTTATTTCAATAAGTTCTCAATTTTTTAAGGTTTTTTTAGTCTTTTTTTGTGAGAGTTTAATTTTTGTTTTTGTGTTTTTAATGTCCGGAATTATAGATCTGCAAGATTTTCATGAGTTTGATTCTATGATAAAGGTTTTTATGAAATCGCATGTACGATCGATTACTCAAACTCAAAACAATTGAATCATAACAAGTATATATATTCACAACATTTTCAAAAAATTGTTTGGTTAGCTTTTCAAGAAAAAAAATTGATTATATTTATAAATGTCGTGTGACCTTTTGTTATTGAATTGATTCCTTTTCTTCAAAATGAAAAGTAATTTCCTCAATTTTATTGATCATGGAATAGAATTTTAATCAACTAACGTGAATCATATATACTTCTAATTCAGGAGATATAAAAACGTGATTTCCATTAACCGGCTGATACTAATTACTTAATATTCTATTCAAAGTTTGATTGTGACTGTTTTTAACGTCCGATTTCAAAACTACAATGATAAAATATTTAAATGATCAAAATATTTCATTTTCATGTACCCTTTGAACTTCTGCTGGAGCCTACGTAATATCGACTCTCAAAAAGGGACCCCTGTTATTGATTTTAATTTTCATCATTATGTGGCCGTTTGGGGTTCCTTAAATTTAAAATAAGTTACTTATTTTATTTTCATTTTTTACATATTTTCATATTTTTTTTAAAGATAAATATTTATTTTAGAATTTTAAAACCAAATATTATTTTCAAAATAAAAAATAAGTTACTTATTTTCAGAAAAAGTACATACATCCCTACTTTTTTTCGGAAATAAGAGTTTATTTCCGGAAAAAAGCTGTTGCCAAATAGGGCCTATATTCGAGTTTAATTTCTTCATAGCTTTGTAATATAAATTTTGTATTATAAACGTTCCGAGATGTACAATATTATTATAGAAGGAATTTACACTAATATTTTTACATGACTCGTGTAAACGTTAATGCTATTTGTACATTTGAGAGCCGTGTTTGGGGACTGGATTAAGTTTTGAACTATCCTTTTTTAAAGTTTTGTTTTTGTGAATAGTTGAATACTGCTTTAATTTTCCACTGTCTAGTTGATCATCTTCTTAATGAATACTAATTGTGATTCAATCGCGATTTCAATGGCAACTCATTTTGAATGCTTTAAACATTGTTTGTTCTCATAGGACTATTCTTACCTTTGCCGACTGTTTGTGTAGAATGTGGCTGCTCTGCATATAAGGTTTGGTAATAATAGTTTATGATCGCAAGTAAAAGATATATATATAATATCAAAATAAATAATAAATTTGTTAATAGAAAAGTCTACACTTGTAATTTTACCGATCATATCATAGCCCATTGGCGATTTATTCAGCAGTCTACAATGTCATACTCTAGTCTCTATGATATGATCTTAAAGCAATTAAACATATGTTAATACCTAAACTGAAGCATACAATACAACTGAACAAATATTATCTATTTAAAATACGTGTCACTTGGAATTTTTAGAATGTAATTTAAATATTTAATCACTTAGAATTATCGCACTCCAACTTTACTTCAACCGTGGCGCAAATTTTACTTCAACCGGGCATAATTCTATGTAACATGATATGGTCTTCTCTACACGTTTTGCCATGATGACTACTTTGTAATCCTCTCCTTGCGATCAAACATTCGGGTACTATTTATATTGTTTAGGAAAAGTGATTTGCCATCATGCAACCAGACTTCATAGTTCCTTACTATTGCCCACTTAATCCATATTCGTGCGGATAAGGATATGTGAGTGACAATTTCTCTTCATCTTCTTCCTGTGATTTTCCAGGATAAATCAACCATGTGTGATCATTTACAAATCGATTAGGATATGATTAGTTTTAAGAATTTATAATCGAGTTTATTACATAACCGTCATCATTGTTATGCCCATATTTTGCCTGAAGTTGGGCTTCGCCTGAAGTTGGGCTTCTTCCTAGTGTCAGGCTTCTCCTAGTGTCGGGCTTCTCCTGGAATCGGCTTCCTCCTAGTGTCGGACTTCTCCTGGAATCGGCCTTCCTGGTATGAAGATGAGGAAGAGGGAGACGACGACGACGACTCTCCCTGAATAAGTTGGCTCACCTTGAGGAAGAGGGAGACGACGACTCTCCCTGAGGTTGGCTCGCCCTAGTGAAAAAGAAGAGGAGGAGGGCTCCCCCTGAAGAGGGCTTTCTCTGAGGAAGAGGGCGCGCCCTGATCTTGCACTGCAGACACTGTTTGAGTCATATCTCAAGTTCTAGAAGTCAGAATTGGACGATCTTACAGTCCACGCGAAGCTTATGGAATGCTCTTTAAATTAGAAGTGGTCCAACAAGTAGGCGCGCCTTGATACCTCCACTAGAGGGCGCGCCCTCCTCCGTCCGTTGCTGGGAAAGTCGACATGTCTCCCTACATTCACTTACTTGTAATAATAATCGAAGGACATAGCTCCACATTCCTCGGGTTGCCCTCGTAGGGGAGTTATGGAGGCATATTTGGCCTTATCTTGGAAGATCCTTTCCCTGTACTCAGGCGGGTTGCCCTCGTCTGGGGGCTTAGGACGTGACCTACGATTTGTGGTGGATCTAGTGCTGGCCTCCAGTCAAGGTATCCTTGGAAATAGCTGTAGTGGACCGGCTAGAGCCCACGGTTTCCGGGTCAATGTCGGATCCATGAAGTCCTTGGACCTTATACTAGGCTTTGACCTATCCAAATAAGCCCGAATGTAGAGTCCTCTTCCAGGAAGGTTCCACTTGCCTTTTCTGCATTTGATTCGAAGAAGGAAACTCAGGTTTCCTAACGGGGCTCTGCTTTGCTAAGAACTACGTGGGCTTGATCCTCTATTTTGCCTATAAATAGAGGTACGTAGGCACATTGTTGGGGGTCGGGATTATTAGAGCTCACAGCAGCCAGAGAACACAAAGCTCTAGTTATTCTGAAACCTAGCAATCTCAGCCCCCAATCTCATACAAACCACCACGCTCCGCCGCATCTCAGCCTCGTCAGATCTTTTTCCGGCAAAGAACCTCGATCTTTGTTGATTACCAGATTTCTCCATCAACAAATTGGCGCTAGAAGGAGGGGTGTTTGCATCTAAGGAGAAAGGATGCCCCTACAGCAAAATCAGAATATCAGATCTGGTGAGAGATGATTTTGAACCCGATTCAGAGATGGGAAGTTACGAATACTCTGGCTATGGGAAGAGGATGGAGTCAAAGCAACAACACAACTATAATCAAGCAGTTATGGGATTCATGAGCCGCACACGCCTATCAGGTAAACCTTACTTTCTGATATTTTCTATCGTGAATTGGGTTTTACGCAGGTAAGAAATTCTAGGGGACGACACGTCCTCATCCCTCCAATTTGTTAGGGAGCGCCCTCTTTCCCTCACTAGCCTCTCCGGAAGGCTAGTATGATTTTGTTGTTCCGACGTCTCCCATCGTCAACTTCGTCTTCAAGGCGAGGGTCGACGCCTACTCCTCCTTCGTGAGTCGATGCCTTCCCCTCGTCAGATTCGTCTTCAGGCGTCGTCCATAGTTCAGGGCGCGCCCTAGTTCAAGGTGAGGGTCGACGCCTACTCCTCCTTCGTGAGTCGACGCCTTCCCCTCATCAACTTCGTCTTCAAGGCGAGGGTCGACGCCTACTCCTCCTTCGTGAGTCGACGCCTTCCCCTCGTCAGCTTCGTCTCCAGGCGCTCCCTATGTCAAGGCGAGGGTCGACGCCTACTCCTCCTTCGTGAGTCGACGCCTTCCCCTCGTCAGATTCGTCTTCAGGCGTCGCCCATAGTTCAGGGCGCGCCCTAGTTCAAGGTGAGGGTCGACGCCTACTCCTCCTTCGTGAGTCGACGCCTTCCCCTCGTCAGCTTTGTCTCCAAGACGAGGGTCGACGCCTACTCCTCCTTCGTGAGTCGACGCCTTCCCCTCGTCAACTTCGTCTTCAAGGCGAGGGTCGACGCCTACTCCTCCTTCGTGAGTCGATGCCTTCCCCTCGTCAGATTCGTCTTCAGGCGTCGTCCATAGTTCAGGGCGCGCCCTAGTTCAAGGTGAGGGTCGACGCCTACTCCTCCTTCGTGAGTCGATGCCTTCCCCTCGTCAGATTCGTCTTCAGGCGTCGTCCATAGTTCAGGGCGCGCCCTAGTTCAAGGTGAGGGTCGACGCCTACTCCTCCTTCGTGAGTCGACGCCTTCCCCTCATCAACTTCGTCTTCAAGGCGAGGGTTGACGCCTACTCCTCCTTCGTGAGTCGACGCCTTCCCCTCGTCAGCTTTGTCTCCAAGACGAGGGTCGACGCCTACTCCTCCTTCGTAAGTCGACGCCTTCCCCTCGTCAACTTCGTCTTCAAGGCGAGGGTCGACGCCTACTCCTCCTTCGTGAGTCGACGCCTTCCCCTCCTCAGATTCGTCTTCAGGCGTCGCCCATAGTTCAGGGCGCGCCCTAGTTCAAGGTGAGGGTCGACGCCTACTCCTCCTTCGTGAGTCGACGCCTTCCCCTCGTCAGCTTTGTCTCCAAGACGAGGGTCGACGCCTACTCCTCCTTCGTGAGTCGACGCCTTCCCCTCGTCAACTTCGTCTTCAAGGCGAGGGTCGACGCCTACTCCTCCTTCGTGAGTCGATGCCTTCCCCTCGTCAGATTCGTCTTCAGGCGTCGTCCATAGTTCAGGGCGCGCCCTAGTTCAAGGTGAGGGTCGACGCCTACTCCTCCTTCGTGAGTCGACGCCTTCCCCTCATCAACTTCGTCTTCAAGGCGAGGGTCGACGCCTACTCCTCCTTCGTGAGTCGACGCCTTCCCCTCGTCAGCTTTGTCTCCAAGACGAGGGTCGACGCCTACTCCTCCTTCGTGAGTCGACGCCTTCCCCTCGTCAGCTTAGTCTCCAGGCGCTCCCTATGTCAAGGCGAGGGTCGATGCCTACTCCTCCTTCGTGAGTCGACGCCTTCCCCTCGTCAGCTTCGTCTCCAGGCGCTCCCTATGTCAAGGCGAGGGTCGACGCCTACTCCTCCTTCGTGAGTCGACGCCTTCCCCTCGTCAGTTTCGTCTCCAAGACGAGGGTCGACGCCTACTCCTCCTTCGTGAATCGACGCCTTCCCCTCGTCAGCTTCGTCTTCGGGCGACGCCGATAAGTCTGCTAATGAGGTACGTAATACTCAGGTAACTTCCGGAAACCTACAGATGATTTGTATAGTAGAATTGGTAGATATGTTATGCAGGGTAAGGACGCGTCCTCAAATAGAAAAAAGGCGTCGGAGCATCAGCCTCCTCTACTCAGTCAGGGCGCGCCTCAACCCCCCTTGGCTAATCAGGGCACGCCTCAGCCCTCCGTCATCGCTCAAGGCATGCCTTAGCCCTCCATAAACTCCTCAAGTCACAATAGCATCAAACACCCAAACCGTGCTCATGCCCAGGGCACGCCCTTACTCAACACAACTCTCAACATCTAAGGAGAAAAGATGTCACAACCACAAGATCAGTGGAGGAACGGCAGGAGGGAGGAAGAAGCACAGTCACCTGGCCAGAATCATGGTTAGAACAACCAGAACTATCATGATCATGAGGAGTATGTTCCTGAGCATGTAACCAATCCTCCCAATGTTGATTGGATCGTTGGAGGACCCCCCCCCCCATTATGATGACAAATTCAGAGATGATGAAGCTATTATTTTTTATTGAAGACATGGTCAGGAGTCTCCAGACGAATTTCAATAGATTTGATGAACGCCTTCGCACTCTCGAACGTCGCTCCGGGAAGGAGCCAATGATTCAGGGAGGGAGGCGCCCTCATGGTGATGAAGGAAGAATGCTGGAAGGTGCTCGTGATGGTAGGTTCCATGGAGCCACCCCCAGAAGGTCGGAATTTGGGAGTGGTGCTACCAACCAGAATCATTAGGAGAATACTGAGAGGATGATGGTCCTTGCAGGTGAATTCCGCCATCCTCAGATCCTACTTTTGTTAGAGCCAGTAGCATACACACCATTTTTGGAGGACACCATATTGCAGGAGATGGGAGAAACGCCATGGAGAGTTATGCAAATGAGGCCAAGTACCGACCCCTCACCGATGTCAACGGCTTGTCTTCAAGGCCAACGAAGCTCTTCAAAGGAGAATCCACAGACATCACCTTCACAGAGGAGGACGCTAAGTGGGGTTCATCACCCACATAACAATGCCTTGGTGGTGACGAAGAAACTGAGGAACGAGCCTTAGCCACAATTCATAGAAGGAATCGTGGAGGATGTCAGCGACGAAGAAACTGAAGAGTAAGCCTTAGCCAGAAAAAGGAAGGGAAAATCGGTCATTCTTGAATCTCTTCCCATCATTGAACTGGAAGAAAATTTTCAACAATCTCCCGGGGAGAGAGAGGGCGCGCCCTCTAATAGGAGGAAGGAAGAAGACGACTTTGACTTTGACCTGGATCCTTGAATGCCTCTTGTAGTGAAAAAGCAGGGCCAACAGAAGAAACTTGTGATATTCCTGACAAAATGTTTGAAGGTGGACACCCAGTTATGGAGCGCTTTAAGTTGGTAGTTTACCAGGTGAATGGGGGGTACCAGGCTCGGGGCCCCAAGATGATGTATTTGGAGTATGCTCACCGACTGATGCAAAAATTCAAGGAGGTGCTCCTGCAGCAGATGTCGAGGAAGAGTGATAGTAGTGTTGATGTCTTGACCAAATTAGGTTCTCAGAAGAATGCTCATATATTGCGGGGTGTTTCCGTTGCAAGTTCAGGAGAAGCCTAGTGTTCTCGAGATAAAGGTAATACAGGTGGAGGAAGATGTTCAAGTCACGTGGACGAGTCATATTCTAAAATATTTGAAGGAAGAAAATCTCCATATCTTGAAGGAAGATAGCATAAGGATAATTTGAAGGCAATCATAGGAAGAAGTAAACTGTTTTAGGAGGATGTTATGGACACACCAAAACTACAGGGCACACATTCTTTTGAAAAATGGAGGAGCATGGTGAATGAAGAAATTCTCTCATATTTTAATATTTCGAGAATTTGGGGGGTAGTTGTTATGCCCATATTTTGCCTGAAGTTGGGCTTCGCCTGAAGTTGGGCTTCCTCCTAGTGTCGGGCTTCTCCTGGAATCGGCATCCTCCTAGTGTCGGGCTTCTCCTGGAATCGGCTTCCTCCTAGTGTCGGACTTCTCCTAGAATCGGCCTTCCTGGTATGAAGATGAGGAAGAGGGAGACGACGACGACGACTCTCCCTGAATAAGTTGGCTCACCTTGAGGAAGAGGGAGACGACGACTCTCCCTGAGGTTGGCTCGCCCTAGTGAAAAAGAAGAGGAGGAGGGCTCCCCCTGAAGAGGGCTTTCTCTGAGGAAGAGGGCGCGCCCTGATCTTGCACTGCAGACACTGTTTGAGTCATATCTCAAGTTCTAGAAGTCAGAATTGGACGATCTTACAGTCCACGCGAAGCTTATGGAATGCTCTTTAAATTAGAAGTGGTCCAACAAGTAGGCGCGCCTTGATACCTCCACTAGAGGGCGCGCCCTCCTCCGTCCGTTGCTGGGAAAGTCGGCATGTCTCCCTGCATTCACTTACTTGTAATAATAATCGAAGGACATAGCTCCACATTCCTCGGGTTGCCCTCGTAGGGGAGTTATGGAGGCATATTTGGCCTTATCTTGGAAGATCCTTTCCCTGTACTCAGGCGGGTTGCCCTCGTCTGGGGGCTTAGGACGTGACCTACGATTTGTGGTGGATCTAGTGCTGGCCTCCAGTCAAGGTATCCTTGGAAATAGCTGTAGTGGACCGGCTAGAGCCCACGGTTTCCGGGTCAATGTCGGATCCATGAAGTCCTTGGACCTTATACTAGGCTTTGACCTATCCAAATAAGCCCGAATGTAGAGTCCTCTTCCAGGAAGGTTCCACTTGCCTTTTCTGCATTTGATTCGAAGAAGGAAACTCAGGTTTCCTAACGGGGCTCTACTTTGCTAAGAACTACGTGGGCTTGATCCTCTATTTTGCCTATAAATAGAGGTACGTAGGCACATTGTTGGGGGTCGGGATTATTAGAGCTCACAGCAGCCAGAGAACACAAAGCTCTAGTTATTCTGAAACCTAGCAATCTCAGCCCCCAATCTCATACAAACCACCACGCTCCGCCGCATCTCAGCCTCGTCAGATCTTTTTCCGGCAAAGAACCTCGATCTTTGTTGATTACCAGATTTCTCCATCAACAATCATCAATGATCAAGGACTTTAAAAACATTCGGTAACATTTCAATTATTTTTTAAATTCGATATACATGTACTAGATTTTCATCTAATAAAAAGTACACGTTTTTTAACTCTCAAAATTCATTTATAATTTACAATCTTTACTGCATAAAATGTTTTATTAATTTTCAAATTATTATTCATATATATAATGTGTGTGCTTAGTGTTTGTGTCTATATATATCACTCATTATATTTTGTCATGCACTAAGTCGGGCCTTCACGGAAACAATCTCCGTACTTTTTTAGAATATGGATATAGTCTGCATACGTCTTACCCTCTATAGACCTCGCTCTAAGCGGGATATACGAGATATATTTGGTTTGGTTTTAATTAAAATTATTATTTTTGAATATTCCGTCTATATTTAATATGATGGTACAAATAAATAAATGATGACATTTAACAACTGCACAGCAAGTCAACAATCATGTCTGAGGTCAAATTGTCTAAGAACAGCTTTCTTGTTAAAGTTGGGCATTAAAGATGGACCAATTAATAAGCTATATTATTGTTAAACTTTAAAGATGGACCAAGTAAGCAGAATATTTCTTTGCCCACATTGCCTATAAATTCAGAAGCGGGCTTTGAATAGAGCCCAAATATATTTTTCTAATTGTATATTCGTACAATTGGAGATTTTTCTCTCCAGATACACTCGTATAAATGAAAATAATTGAGTATAGACTAGTTAACTGCTTCTCTAACATTTACAATCAGTGTCAGTGTTGCATTATCTGCATTATATATATAGGATCCTCGTTTCCACAATCAATTATCAATCGTTAGGAAATAACTGTAACAATCAATCTCTTCTTGATCATTGCATGAAAATTTTAATGATTAAGATTAATATAAAATTTTTAATTACTCCTCCATAATTTCTACGGATAGGAGAAGCCTATGTGATTATTTTTCGTGGTGGTTAAGGTGCTCCACGTATAATTAGTGTGGAGAATAGAGTGATGGTCATTACTAGGGGTGTGTATTCGGTTAACCGAAACCGAAACCGAATTTTATTTCGGTTAACCGAAACCGAAATTCTTAAAAAATCGCTACCGAAAACCGAACCGAAATTAATTCGGTTATTAAACCGAACCGAATTTATAATTTCGGTTAATACCGAAAACCGAAATTAAAAACCGAAATTTAATAAAAGTTTTTGAAATTACATTACATAATATTTATAGTTATATTGAATTATATTAGTAGTTTAGTATTTTTATAAATATACAATATATATCAAAACAATTATATAAATAAATAATAAATATAATTATTAATAAACAAATATTTTTAAATTTAATATTATATTAAAGTAAAATTTAGAAGTTACTTTTATTTATCTAAAACAATAATATCTCAGTTAATTGTGTAATTCTAAATTTTTATACTATACTCAAAGTAAATTTATTTTTAATTATAATTAGGATTATATTAAAATTTATTAACTTTAATATTATTTTTACCTTATCAAAATAATTACTTGAACCAAGAGCAGCAGTTGATGAGATTGCGAGATTTTGGTGAAGCGACTTTTTCTGCGGAGTACATTATTGAGGAGCGATTAAAATTTCAATTTCAATTTTAATCATTAAAATTTCCATCCAACGGGTAGGAGATTGATCAGTAAATATATGAATATGTATACCGAACCAAAATTGTTATAATTATTTAAATTCACTTTAAAAATATAAAAATTTAATAAAGTCAAATTTAAATTTAATTTATTAAATAAATTATTAAACTAGAAGAATTAAATAAAGTTTTTTGCAACCCAAACTAAAATGATATATTTTTATATAATTTTTCAATATTATTATATTTGTCCCGTTTTTTACCTCATTTATTTATTTGGTTGTCTAAAAAGTATTGTCTATATTCATTAAATATGATAAATTAAATGTTAGTTTTGATAAATTTTACAAAAATAATATATGTTTTTAATAAATTATAATTTATTGAATATAATTAAATAAAATATTCAAGATTAAAAATGAACAAATAAAATGATTTTAAATTCAAAAAAGAGTAGCTGTTGTATATATCACATCGGTCTTCAAAGTCAAATTCTAGGTCATTTCTTTTACTTTGATTCTATGTGAATTTACAATATATATCGAAGAACATTCAACATTCGTTAATATCGTTATGAATAATGATTTACAAGATCATGTCACTAGTGATAATGCTGCAAGTAGTTAAAATGCTCAGAGTGATCTTCGTGTTCCTGTTTTAAATTGCTATGAAAATGTGTTTACATGAGCATTTATCTAGTCTAGATGGACACTGAGTCTATCAAGTGATGAAAGATATTCATACTCTAGAAGATAAATCAGTAGAAATCGATATATTATGTATGTATGCATGTATTATGGACTTATGGTTGTATGTATTTTTTTTGATCAAGTTTGGCTGCATGAATATTAAGTTGCATTTGTATAATTGTTATGTTATCTTGTATATATATTATTAGACAGTGAGAGGAAGAAAAAACTTCATTTTTATATTCATATATCAAGATCAATTACATGCATGGCTTTATATAGTCATTATAAACATAAGTTAATTACAACTGAAATGAAAAGTAAAAGGACTATAAACTCAAAGGTTGGGAAATCCAAAAGGTTGACACCATTTATGCGAAATACAAGAAGTTATCCAATTATATAACACTCTCTCTTGGATGACTTATATAAACACCATGCCTCGTTAAAAAACTTAATAGGAAAAATCCGGTGGGAAAAATCCTAGTAGAGCAAAAAGAGTACATGTGTTCTAAAAATTCAAAGGATACTAAAATTCAAAGGACTGATAGCAAGTAGAACTGTTCTAGTCAAAGGCAAGCAATTACATGTGAATTAGATCACAAGGATTAATTGCTACAAGAGGCCAAAGGAAGAGGGGTGTGGATCTTCTTCACCTTGAATATGAAGATGGTTCACATCTCACCTTTACTTTCTCACAGGTGATGGAACAAGACTATGTAACTCTGAGGAAAATTTATACTCTTCTCAACAGAAATTACTATTTGACTCAAAGACTAGCCAAGGATATCTTACAGAGGATGACCACCATGAGAAAAGCTTCAACACAGGAAGAAAAAGATGAATTAATAAAAATATGGAATCTTGAAGGAAGAAAAGTTCTCCATGAGCCTTTCTACATGATACTCTATACAAATAGGGATGACAAGGAAAGATGCATTGATATTTGCAAGGAAATCAGGAAATTGCCAAACCTGGAGCTGAATTACTTGGCAAGTCAATTGGACTATAGTATTGAAGATGAGAAGATACTAAAGGGATCATTGTTCAGACAAATGGAGGAGAGTGAGAAAAGGGAGATGACTGAGTCTAGTAGGAGGAAGAGAAGAAACTACACAAGTCAAGACCATCAAAATTCTTCTCAGAAATCACATGATATTGGTACCTCTAGTATCATTTTTCTTTATTTTTTCTGTCAATTTATGATTCTCAATGTTATGATAAATGTTTAGGGTTTTTGTTATCATCAACCTAGATTTATGATTATTATTCATATTCATAAATAGGGGGAAATTGTTAGGAATTATGTTGTATGATGATAACAAATTACCTATAATTATAATTTTGATCTTAATTTTATAACTGATCAATGGATATGTGATCTATAAATATTCATTGACTAGAGAACCATTTATCAGTTGAAGTTGTTATTAATCAACTGATAAAATGGATTGTAAAAGTGATTTAGAATTCCTTTTTGTTATCAATTGATTGTAATATGTCGATAGATGTGATCATCCAATCAACTGATGTTTATTGTCTTTGATTGATAGCTCATCAACGGATGTGAAGAATAGCTGACAAAATGTAAATATCCTAAGTCAGAATTTTTTCAAATGAAGTGATCAACGGATAAATGAGTCAATGGATATGGATGATTAACCGATGGATAAAAGGTCAATAAAAGTCAAAATCAATGGATGTCCATCAACGAATAAAAGCATCAAGGCAATCGACGGATAAAAGACAATCAATGGATAAGAGAATCGATGGATGCTCAAATATCCATTGATACATCAATGGATAACTTATCCATCAATGGATAAGCAAAGAAGACTCAACTGATAAGTTTCACGGCATTTATTAGTTGATCAAAGTTTTCTAAAATAGTTAAAGACAAATGAAAGAGATCTTTGCAGGAATCTAAATCAATGAAAGACAGTTCTATCAATTGAAATATTTATTTGAATCAACTGATAATATGGATGATAACATAGTTGTACTTAGTCAATTTCAATTGACGCGACTTAAATCAATTGATAGTGTTCTCATCAATTGATACTAGAGTCGATTGATATATGTCATCAACTGATGTATAACTTAGGCTATCAAATTGTAATTATTTGAAGACAGGAAAATTATACAAGTGAATGATGATCAATTGATATGGAAGCATCAATGGATGAATGACCACTTGATAGAAAGTCAAGTCAAAGATTGAAGATCATCAACTGATATGAAAACCCATCGATTGATATATCGATTGATAACATCTATCAATCGATAAGTCAACAGCTATTATCAATCGATGAATATCAAGATCAATCAAAGAAGAACATCAGTTGATGGATGCAAGGAAAAATCAATTGATATGCTTAACAACAAATTATCAATTGATAGGGACTGCACAAAGAGACAAAATGTCAAGAATCTTCAGACTAAATCACTGCTATGGGAGACAGTCTACATTGATCGTGAAGACTCAGATTGAAGCTGTCTTTCCAAGTCTAAAGACATTTCCCAAAATGGAAAAAGACAGAAATGAAAGATAGATTAGTAGCATTCCTGGAATAGGTATTTTTGTTTGTACTCTATTTTTGGAATCGTAAACACACTTGTATTATATAAATAAGTGTGGTAGTATTGTTAGATAAAACTAAGTTAGAATATCTTTGAGAATCAATTGATCAAACTTAAGAGCACTTTGTAAGAACAGTTGATTTATTTTATAACTTGTAAAAAGGAGCTAGGTTCTTATAAACCTAGATTATTTAAGTAAATATATATAGTAGATGGAAAAACCAATCCATTAGTAATTTTTAACATCTTGTTCAATTTATATTTCATTTTCTGTTTTCTTAAAATAATTCTCAAAACACTTAGTTTATTATGAACACATTCTAATAACTCAAAAAGTTTTAAGTATTTGTATTCAACCCCCTTTCTACAAATATATATTGATATTGTTATGAGAAATAACAAAAATAAAATAAAACGACAGATAATAATTACTGTAATAATAATAATTAATGAGTGTTGTGACTATAATTTTCTCATATATAAATTGATTAAATTTAAAAAATGTATCAATATTTATTAATTTATATTATTTTAATGTTGATTAGATTTATTTTATTTATCAAATATCATGATTCAAAATATGTGATAACGTGTTTTTGATATAATAGTATATATAATATAGTAACCAAATAAAATGTATATTTAATATCATATACTAAACTTGAACTCTTAACTGCAGAACTCAAATAATTATTTTCTTAAAACAACCTAATTTCTTCCGTTTTTTCCAATCCACCGAATTAATAATTTCTCGATATAATATTAGTGCAAGTGTATTCAATGTACGTAGTTCCATATTTTCAAACGTCAGCCACGCCTTTATTTTCAGTCCTGTAGAAATATTCTCATCTCTCCCATCTGACTTTCTTCTTCTTCATCCCTCCATTTCTATTTTACGCTACTCCACCGCCACTTTTAATCAAACTTCTACATACATACATACATACATACATACAAATAGATGTAGTTGTATATTTGTATACCTAATATGGACACTCGAACAGTTCTCTCCGATTCAAAAGAAAGCACTATAACCTCTATCAAATTCACCGACTCATTCTCACCGGAAAACACGCTTCCCAATGTATCCGCCATGAAGCGTCTCTCCGACAACATCGAATCGATCTTTTCTTCCGCCTCGCCGGACTTCGATTACTTCTCCGACGCTAAAATCGTCGTCGGAGACGGCCGAGTCGTTCCCGTACATCGCTGCATACTATCTTCTAGAAGCGCGTTTTTTAAAACGGTTTTGTGTGAAAAAGTAAGTGATATAGGTGTGAAATTAGAATTGAAAGAGTTAGCGAAAGATTATAAAGTGAGTTTCGAGGCGTTAGTTACTGTATTGGCGTATATTTATAGTGGTAAAGTTGGACAGTTACCGAAAGGTGTGTGTAGATGTGCGGATGAGGAGTGTGATCATGTTGCTTGTAGGCCGGTGATTGATTTCGTTGTTGAGGTTTTGTATGCTTCCTTTGTTTTTCAGATTTCGGAGCTGTTTGCTCTTTGTCAGGTAATTTCGAGCTTCAATTTGCTACTATTTATGGTATTGTCATATCTTTGGAGCTAAATGCGAATGAGTAGTTATTCAACTAAGTAGAATTCTTAGACATTTGACAATTCTTACTCAATTAAGGACATCTCCGACAGTCTCTTGGCTCACACCATAAATATAATATAAAAAATTAGCTCTCGAGTAGTTTAGCAACTTAGCGTGATGCAGGACATAAACTAAAAGGAGAAATTATACATACGGAAAATGAACATGCATTAATTTTTAATTTCTTGTTCAGAATTATTTTGAGTTAAAATTGTAATCGTAGATTGTTTTATGATTAAGTCATTTTTGCTTGGAATACTAGTCTGTAAAGCTTTGCATCTCCTGTTTTCTTATAAATTTAATTGTATACAATTACTACTCAACATAATAGCTCTTAGTATTTTGTTTCCCAACTTGTCTCCTTATTTTCAATTTATAATTTCCAATCTAAAGGTTGATTCCCATCTACTGAAAGGTATGTTGAGTGTGAGTCACAAGTTTGATTGTAAAACTACGGCTTTAAATTTAGCACAGACTGTTTTAAAATAGAAACTAACTTAGCTCAGGTAAACATTTACTATCAAATTGCCACATAGCAAATAGTTCAATCATTAACTCTTTATCAATGACAGAGTCACCTTTTGGACATTCTGGATAAGGCTGATGCAGATGACATTTTGGTGGTTTTGTATGTGGCAAATATGTGCAGCAGTGCTTGCGAGAAATTGTTTGTGAGGTGTATGCAGATTGTTGTTAGCTCCAATGTTGATATTGTAACTCTCGATAAAGTCTTGCCTGAGCACATAAAAAAACAAATTATGGATTCACGCATAGAACTGGGCTTGATTGGTCCTGATTGCAGTAATTTTCCTGACAAACATGTGAAAAGGATACACAGGGCTCTGGATTCAGATGATGTAGAGTTGCTCAGAATGCTTCTGAAAGAGGGGAATACCAGCCTAGATGATGCGTGTGCGCTCCA
This sequence comes from Oenanthe sinensis, assembly GCA_028671895.1. NCBI lineage: Eukaryota > Viridiplantae > Streptophyta > Magnoliopsida > Apiales > Apiaceae > Oenanthe > Oenanthe sinensis. The sequence goes on from CM053811.1 coordinate 5,792,294, forward strand.
TTACGCTGTGGCCTACTGTGATGCAAAGACCACAACAGAACTTCTTGATCTTGCGCTTGCTGATGTAAACCATACTAATTCTAGGGGTTACACTGTGCTCCATCTTGCGGCAACTCGAAGAGATCCTAAAATTATAGTATCACTTCTCACAAAGGGAGCTCGACCTTCTGATCTCACTTTAGATGGCAGAAAAGCCCTTCAGATATGTAAGAGGCTGACTAGAGCTTTGGATTACCACACTACTGAGAAAGGATTAGATTTTCCCAAGGATCGTCTATGCATAGAGATCTTGGAGCAAGCAGAGAGCAGAGATCCATTATTAGGAGAAGCATCTGTGTCTCTTGCTATGGCTGGTGATGATCTGAGAATGAAGTTGTTGTATCTTGAAAATAGAGGTGAGATATTCTGTTATTCAATGAAAAAATCTTTGTGCAGGTTTACTTATGACATTTCTTTTGCAATTAAAAGATTATATAACTTTATAGCCTCGAACATGAGTCTGATAACCATAAGTTTGTAGAAGTTTTCTTTTTCTCACAATTTGTTGATGCTGAATTGGTAATTGCCGGGGCAATTTTAGCTGATCAATCTGATAGTAAGCAAACTTGTGACTATCATTCCATTGTAACCCTATTAGTCAGTAGTTGATATCCACAAGGTGATCATGGTATGTGGATTGGATTACAATATTTTGATTCTTGTTCAAGCTTGAATATAGGATTGTTTATTAGAAGTATGAGGGTAGTGCAGCTCCTACATTAGAAGGATAAGGGTAGTGAAGCGTCATTTTTCCCATTTAAAAAATCTGTGTTGGAAAACCCTTCAAATCAGTCCTAAGTATCTTGAAACCAATATATAAAAGAGTAGGATCAAACGTACAGACTTTGTATTTTCTTGTTCAGGATTCTCAACTTTCTTTAGCCTTAACTGGCCATTTTCTTGTTCAGTTACCAGTAAATTGATGCAAGTCTCCCAACTCAAGTACCGACTGTTTATCTCTTATTCACTTTCCCATTAAGTAATGTAGCTTAACCATAATTAGCAAAAGAATGTAGCTTAACCACTTGGCTTATACTAATAATTTAATGTCCCTTGCATTTTTGCTGATGCAATGATCATAACAAGTATATAAAAAAGGCAGTGCACCTTAGAGAGCACATGGAAGAGGACACTATATAATGTCGAAAAATGACAGAGACACTCCAGCCTTTTTCTATTTATGGAAGGTAATTGCATATATCTGATGAGTGCAGTTAACATGTTAAAATGTGCCTGTCGCTCTCCAAGGGAAAACCAAGTGGGATGCACGCCCACAAATTAGGTGTCTAGCTTTATTCTCAACACGCCAACCAATTGAAAGTCTCTCTGGAGGATTACAGGTTAGTTGCTCTCCAAGGGAAAGCAACTGGGATACACGCCCACAAATTATGCGGCTAGCTTTATTATTAAGGATTACAGGAAGTTTAAATTTGTTTTCTTTTGTTAATTATTAGTTCTTGGCCTTTTGTTCTGCCGGATACATCATGATTATTGTGAAGATGATGATGAATTATACAAACAGTCACTGTTCAAATCAATGATCAAGTTAACTATAAGTCCTTTTTTAACTTTTCCTTTTAGTGCTTGTGTTTGTATAATGAATTATCCATTATGTTTGCCTCAACTCCAGTGTTTACTTTTTTAAATTAGCTCTTAGTCGCGCATATTAACAAGCTGATAAATTGTAATGATGACACCTCCTTTGCCTTTTTAGTTGGACTTGCAAAATTGCTATTTCCTATGGAAGCTAAAGTTGCGATGGACATTGCTCAAGTTGAAGGCACCTCTGAATTCCCCTCAGCTGGCATGTTTTTGAAAGTTATGTCTAATGCTCAGAGGACGACAGTTGACTTGAACGATGCACCTTTTAAACTCAAAGAGGAACATCTAAATAGGCTAAGGGCACTCTCAAAAACTGGTAATAATCCTTTTCGATCCTTTATTACTTGCATACTTGAGCAGTTAAGCTATAGCAGGTGATTTTCATTCTGGACATGCAGAGTGCATTGATAAAATAACTTTACGGCAGGATCATTACATTTTTTAATTAGTTTTTTCTACTCAGAAACTGAGCAACAATTTGATCCTTGTTATGCTATGCATTTTCACAGTTGAACTGGGGAGGCGCTTTTTCCCTCGATGTTCTCAAGTGCTTGACAAAATTATGGATACTGATGATCTATCACAGCTAGCTTACCTGCGGAATGACTCCCTAGATGAGCGAGAAACGAAAAAACAAAGATACACTGAAATTCAAGAACTGCTTAATGAGGCATTCAGCGGGGACAAAGAGGAATTTCACAGGTCTAACACCCTATCCTCCAATCTATCATCTTCTGCCTCATCCACATCCCTAGGCTTAAAGCCTAATGGTATCCCCCCTGTCAATAGATAGCAGTTGCCGACTTGCCGTATTAATAATTACAGTTAAGCAGGTCGATCTGTTTGTTATTCATCACATGTTCTAGTTTTCTTCCCTTGTCTCCCCATGTTTATCGTAGAATGTGGTATTCATTCTTTGTATTATGCTTCATATTATTTTGTAGTAGTCAGATTAAAGCACACTCATACGACCAGAAAAGTTATACCAGGAAAAATTAGGTGAAGGTAATACAGTTCCCTAATTATTTAGGTTGTTTTCTTAATGGAACTGGGAATTGGTCATATCAAACCAACACAATGTCAGAAGCCTAAGGCACGTTCCAGATATAAGTCCACAAGTCCAACTCAATTGTATCTCTAATAATCTGTTAAATCTGACCAGAGGGCGTCTTCGTTGATGAACTTCCAAGTATTAATACTTGTAGTAAATCTGTCAACACGATGAGGGTTTTATTCAATATGCAGTCAAACAAACAAAAACAATTAGTCACGAGTTGATACCACACAAAGCATACTTCAGCTCTCTTACTAGGTGAATCAGCATCTCCGGTCTGAATTCACAAGTTTTTACTTGACATCTATCCACAGGATAGCAGAATGCTTCATACAGTAAAACATCGATAAATGAATATTCAATAAATTAATAATTTTGATTAAATGATAATTATTTCCAATCCCGACTTGTGCCAAGAGCTAATGTGATAAATTAATATTATCGCTAAATGTATAAGATAATAATTTTTTGAGAAATTCTTGAAAGCCATATATAAATATAAAATATAATTCATTAAAAATATTAATATTTTCATATATAAGAAATAACACTTGAATATTTTCTACACAACTTTACTAAAATATGTGTCCACAGTTGATTGTTTCTATTTTTCGTGAGAATCAAATTCAATTTTTTTCCCTAATTATACGAAGGACATAGAGTATATCCCTAATTATTATATAAATTATAATAGTTTGATCTACATTATCTAGTACATGTGTTTAGTTCTACAAGAGCAACTCCAACCGTATTTTAGTGGGTTACTTAAAAATAATATTATTAAATTGAATCCTAGTAATTTAAGACATTATATTGTATGCCAACTCTAACATCATTCCTTATTTGTTGTTCCTTACTATTATTATTATAATAAATTCAAATTCCACTTATGTTTTGTAAAGGAGAGAAATAAAAAAAAAGAAAAAAGAAGATAGAGAAATGAATATTTAATTGATAAAATAAGATAAGGAATGACTAATCATCACTTAAAGTTAGGTAATGAGAGATGAATGCTAACTTTTTGAGGATCATCTACTAGCACACTCTTGGAGTTTCATTTTCCCCCAATTTTCTTAAATTTTAGGTAAGAGAGTAATATAAAGTTACTATTGGAGATGCTCTAATAAATTTTTTAATCATCTCAATGAATCATGTTAGAATTTACCATCATTAATTTTGTTTTTGATAGATGAATCAATTAATTAACACTCGTACCAATATATATAATTTATTATGGTTGTTCACATGCATACGGTATTATATGCATACGGTATTGAGTTTTGAATAAAAATATTTATTTGATAAGGTATGAAATATTGTATAAATTAATAAATATTAATTTATTGATAAATAATAAAATCTATACTATATTATTAAAGACGAAAGATTAAAAGTTTTGGTCGTCGGTTGGTTTGGTACCGGGTGAACCATAGAAAAGATCTTGACCGTCCAATTTTAAGTGAACCATAGAAATAATCTTAACCGTTAAATTTTAATAAAATATAATTTTAAAAGAATATAATCATAAATACAATTATAACACAAGTAATCCTCGTTTTATGCAAACAACTCATAAACATTATAATTCTAAAGAATATAAACATTACTACTAAAATACAATCTCATATTAATCTTTTAACTAATATATCTCACATTAATCTCCTAAGTAAAATACATCTCTATACAAAACAAACAAAAATTATCCTATTAAAATATAAATGCAAATAAATTATATAAAAATATATACATATAATATTAAATAAAATTATAATTATAATTATACAAATACAAATAAATTCAAATCATTAAAAAATATTAAAATTAAAAAATTAAAAAAATTCATCCGTGCATCGCACGGGATATAAGCTAGTATTTATTAATCGATAAACTAACAATCTTGCTAAAATAATAAATTTTCCCGGCCCAACGATATTAATTTTATATAATGCAATTAGAAAACCATACTAGGTCTTACCCGTGTGGAACACAAGTCCTCAATCGAACAAAACTGTTTTTTTTTTGAGAAAAATTGAACTTGCATTCAAATAATCATCTCCAAATCCAATACATGATTAAGAAAACTAGGTGGAGTAACATGCCACTCCCTTGTATCTGGCATAGAATAGAGAGTTTTTGCTAACACATGAGCTGCACTATTCGCAGATCGATAAATAAAAGTAACTAGCACAGGATTAACGTGCTGAAACAAATGCATACAATCCCTCACAATAGTACCAAAGAAAGCTTCTCCTGCATTACCATTACAAGCAGCAGCTAACACATACGAATCCGTTTCAAAAATACAGTGTGTATAACCTCTATCAATGACCCATGACAAAGCCTCCTTTAACCCAAGCGCCTCCGCTTCTCGCGATTTCCAAGCACCTGCAATTCTCTTGCCCCTGGCTGCAACAAACCAAGCTTGGTCGTCTCTAATAACTGCACCCACACCAATGCTACCATCAATGAACACAACAGCGTCAATGTTAACCTTTAACCATCCTGCTTTCGGTGCCGATCAGACTCGAGCACCTGCACTCTCCAAAAATTTACTCTGATCAATCCGAAGCTGGGTTTCTCTCCAATCCCGCAGAAGATGACCTGCAGCGTATCTGACACCATGAACAAACCCATTAATACGGTCCCAGACCCATCTGTTTCTTCGGTTCCAAATGCTCTAGGAAATCATGACAATCTCAACACCCTGCTCTTTTGACCCATTCTCAAATATCTTAGTAAACATCTCACAAGCTGTATCACTTAATGAATTTTGAATTAACTGTAACAACCCCGTACTATGCCAAACAGTCCTCGCAAAATCACATGAAAATATCACATGGACATCCGTTTCTGCAATACCATGACACCATGGACATCCAGTAGGCACATCAACATGTCTCGATGCCAGAGCTACATTAGTTGGCAAACAACCTTTGCATAAACGCCACAAAAAATTTGTGACCTTTTCAGGAAGCTTCATACTCCAGATCTTTTTCCATAGATATGTATATTGATTCATACATTCACCCTGAAGCCATCGATAACAGCTTTTGACCGAGAAAACACCTGTCTCATCTAGCATCCAGTACCACGAATCCTGTCTTTCAACATGAGGAATCGGGATAGTTCTTATTAACTCAACATCTCGAGGACAGAGTACATCAGTTAACACATCAATATCCCAACTCTTATCATCTATGGACATCAAATTATTAACCCTTATATCAATCATCCAATCACTCCTCACCGTGCGAACATAGCCATCTTGAACATCTGGAAGCCAAGGTACATTCCAGACCATTGTATCCTTACCATCCCCAATTTTTCGCCGCACACCTGCTTTAACTACACTCAGGGCTTGGTAAATCCCACGCCATACATAACTAGGAGTATTACCAAGTTCATCATGAATGATTGACGACTCCGGATAATATCTCGCTTTCATAACTGCACTGACCAACTAGTTCGCTTCAATAAGTAACCTCCACCCTTGCTTGGCTATCATAGCCAGATTAAAATTTTTTAACTCCTTCAATCCCAAATCTCCAAAATCTTTGGGAACACATAAGTTTTTCCAACCAATCCAACGCAAACCCTTACCATGAGCTCCACCACCCCAGAGAAAAGCATTCATCTTTACCTCAATCTCATCGCAAATAAAATCTGGTATATGAAACAAACTCATCCAAAAATTTGGCGTGGTTTGTACTGATGACTTAAGTAATGTCAACTTCCCTGCTTTAGATAATTCCTTATTACACCACGACTGCAGCTTATGCTGGACCCTGTCACTAATAAAACCAAAGACTTCTTTTTTGCTCTTCCCAACACGTATGGGCATGCCTAAATAATTACCAGGCTTATCTGTCTCCTTTACTCCCAAACATTCGCACACCCGAGCTCTTTCTACTATACTCGTATTAGGACTGAAAACAACATTAGATTTATTATAATTAATCATCTGCCCAGACAATATCTCATACCTGGTTAGAATATCTCGCATATGTTGTGCTTCCATGTGAGTAGCTTTGAAAAAGAAATAACAATCATCTGCAAAAAGCAGATGTGATGTACTTGGAGCCCGTCGCGCCACCTTACACCCATGGAGTAAGCCACTTTCCTCATACTTCCGAATAATCCCTGATAAACCTTCCGCACAAAGTATGTATATGTATGGGGAGAGTGGATCTCCTTGTCTGACACCCCTCTGAGGTTGAACATCTCCGAAAATTTGCCCATCCCGTAAAAAGCTATACGACACTGTTTTCACGTACTGCATAAGCCGTTGAGTCCATACTTGAGGAAAAAATCAAATTTACATAACATCATCTCAATATACATCCATTCTAATCTATCATAAGCTTTAGCTACATCTATCTTCAATGCTGCAACACCACATTTTCCTTGAGTCTTTCGGTGAATATAATGATTGACTTCGAAAGAAACCAATGCATTATCCGTAAGAAGGCGACCCTCTATAAAAGCAGTCTGTTTGTCAGAGATGATTGTGTGTAAACACGGTTTCAATCGATTTGCCATTACTTTCGAAAGAATACGCATTAACACGTTACAAAGGGAAATAGGACGCAAATCAGACACTTGCTTGGGTTGCTTCACTTTAGGAATGAGACACACCAATGTTCGATTCACATGATCAGGAAGCTCCCCAGTCTCAAAGAACTTCTTACAAAACTCAACCACATATCTGTTTACAATATGCCAATAAACTTGAAAGAAACAAGGGTTTAAACCATCAATTCCTGGCGACTTATCAGGGTGCATTGAGAATACCGCCTCCCTAACTTCTTCCTCGGTAACATCTCGCAAAAGTGCCCCTTTCTGTTCATCATTGATACATCGAAAATTTATTCTATCCGACATTTGCTCATCTGTTGTTGTGCTAGTAAATATATCCTCAAAATACTTGACAATAGTATTCCCAATAAACTTGAAAGAAACAAGGGTTTAAACCATCAATTCCTGGCGACTTATCAGGGTGCATTGAGAATACCGCCTCCCTAACTTCTTCCTCGGTAACATCTCGCAAAAGTGCCCCTTTCTGTTCATCATTGATACATCGAAAAGTTATTCTATCCGACATTTGCTCATCTGTTGTTGTGCTAGTAAATATATCCTCAAAATACTTGACAATAGTATTCTGAATCGCCTCATCTGTATCCTGCCATTCACCAAGCTCATTCTTCAATCCTTTTATTTTATTCTGCTCTTTTTGTGTCGAGGCAAACTTGTGAAAGAAGCGTGTATTTTTATCTCCATCTCGAAGCCAAAATTGTTTGGCTCGCTGACGCCAAAAAATTTCCTGTTTTTCTAACAACCTTAAGTAATTCCACCTTGCTTCCCCGTACAAACGAACCCCTGTAGAATCTCTCCTTGACCTCAGCCTTTGCATTTCCTGTCTATATCCAGCCAATTGTTTCTTTAAGTTCCTCACCAAACCCCCACCCCATTATTCAAGTCTTGCACAACACAAAGCCATTTTTTCACGAATTCCCACATTATTGCTATCATGCCAGCTTTCCTGAATATATTTTTACAATCAGCCTCCTGCACCCAAAGATTTTCAAATAGAAAACGTTTACAACGAGGCCTGTAAATCTGTCTATTCAACTGTAAATAGAGCGACAAATGATCTGATGTGGATAGCTCATGAACTCTTACTTCTGCAGATGGGAATAAATTTATCCACTCTGATGTTGCCAAACCCCTATCCAACCGTTCTGAAACCTAATGGTCTATTCCTCGCGCTCGTTCCCAAGTGTATTTGTCCCCTGTGTACCCCAAGTCTATCAATCCACAATCCAGAATTGTGTTCGAGAACCCATTTAACAACGCACGAGGATGACATTGCCCTCTTTTCTTCTCATCTGCCATCATTAAATCATTAAAGTCACCAATGATACACCATGGCAGCGTAGAAGCTTCGGCTAGCTGCCTTATCATCCTCCAAGCATCACTACGCTTACTTCTCTCCGGAAAACCATAATACCCCGTATATCGCCATTTACCAATCTGCTCATTCATCACTTCAAAGTCAATAAAGTTCGAACAACTATTAAGCACCACTACCCCGCCTTCATTCTTCCAAAATAATGCCACCCCTCCACTATGTCCCTGAACGTCAACAGCAAAGCAACACGTAAAACCTAGCTGTCATTTTATTATTTCTACTCTATTTTTATTAACTAAAGTCTCGCTTAAAAAAATATTGTTGGGCTTGTAATGATTATTTAACTCCTTAAGAAGTCTAACTGTCCGTGGGTTGGCCAGCCCACGACAGTTCCAAGCAATGAGACTCATAATCCTTGGCGGGCCTGGACCCCAGGACCCGCCATTAGCCCGTTTTTTGACCCAGTTGTCTGGTTTTCAAAAGTTAAATCATCTTCACGTCTCTCCTTAATGCCCTCCACATTTTCCTCTACCCGTTTTCTTTTTGGATCAATCACAATCTTATCACTTTCCATGTTTTCTATCCCTTGCTCCCCGATTGGTTGTTTTTGAATTTCCTTAGCCCCAATCATATCCCTTCTTTCTTGCACATTAACCTCCCACGATTTGATCTCCACTCCAACAGAATTCCCGAGATTCTCGCGAATCATCCCATCCACCTCCATGAACCGTTCTTGTGCCTGTTCCCCACCGTGTACGGTGGTTGATGAATCTCCTTGCTTATGTGTATTCACCCATGGATTATTAATCTCAGACGAGCCTCTCAACCACTTTGCTCCAGCATTAAACTTAGTTGCATTCTTTGATGGTGCTCGCAGCCACACACCGTAAGCTTTTTCAATTACTTTATCCGGGTTTTGATAAACAATATTGCAATCTCTTTCTGAATGTCTAAGTTTAATTAGCTGAGTAATGCTCTAATTTACTCCCGTTGTTAACCACCGGATGAGGTTTAAGTTAGGTCCCAAATCAGGAACCTAAGCTGCCTATTGATGGAATCTTCTCCTAAAACCCTATAGCCACCCGATCACTAAGCTCGCTAAGATTACTTTGCTTAGCAGATACACGACGACATACATAATGCAGTATCTCTAGTAGATATTCCTTATAGCTAATATTAAGAATGGGGTGAAGCCACCTCATATATCTATTATGTTAGTGGCAGTTATGTTCCAAATTATCGGGTTTAGATACTCTAGGAGAATGATGCACAGATTAAATTATTTTAATATTTCAAATAATTTTTATTTTAATATTTTTTTTAATATAATTTAAATTTAAATTATTATAATAATAATTTAAACTTTATTTAATATTATATATATATATATATATTTTAAAAAAATCATAAACTTTTATATTTGTATTTGTATTTTAATAAAACAATTTTTGTATATTTTATTTAGAGATGTGTATTAGTTAGAAGATTAATGTGAGATATGTTTTAATTAGGAGGTTAATGTTCAATAAAATAATATTTGTGTGTTTTGTTTAGAGATGTGTATTAGTTAGGAGATTAATTTGAGATGTCGTTTAGTTAGGAGATTAATGTTCAGTAAGATAATATTTGTGTATTTTATTTAGAGATGTGTATTAGTTAGAAAGTAAATTTGTGATTTTTTAGTTAGGAGATTAAAATTTAAAATTTGGGCACAATAATAACTATTCGGCCCAAATACCGACTGACTACCAAACTTTTAATATTTCGGCTTGTTAGGAATCATGTTGTATAATGATAACAAATTACCTAAAATTGTAATCTTGATATTAATTTTGTAGCTGATCAATGGATATGTGATCTATAAATATCCATTGACTAGAGAACTATTTATCAGTTGAAGTTGTTGTTAATCAATTGATAAAATGGATTGTAACAGTGATTTAGAAATCTTTTTGTTATCAATTGATTGTAATATGTCGATAGATGTGATCATTTAATCAACTGATGTTTATTGGCTTCGATTGATAGTTCATCAACGGATGTAAAGAATGGCTGACAAAATGTAAATATTCTAAGTCAGAATTCTCTCAAATGAAATGATCAACGGATAAATGAGTCAATGGATATGGATGATTAATTGATGGACAAAAGGTCAACAAAAGTCAAATCAATGGATCTCCATCAACGGATAAAAGCATCAAGGCAATCAATGGATAAAAGACAATCAATGGATAATGGAATCAATGAATGCTCAAATATCCATTGATACATCAATTGATCAATGGATAGCTTATCCATCGATGGATAAACAAAGAAGACTGAACTGATAAGTTTTACAGCATTTATCAGTTGATCAAATTTTCTCAAAATAGTTAAAGGCAAATGAAAGAGATCTTTACAGAAGTCTAAATCAATGGAAGATAGTTCTGTCAGAACTGTGAAGACTTTCAAGGAAACACCATCTTCAAGAAGAAAATCAAGACAAAGACTTGTCCAGAATAAGGCAAAGGCCTATGAAGACTGTGAAAGTAGCTACATTCTATTTTAATGTAAACATTGTAAAATGTATTTTATGCATGTTTATCAGTCGATAGAAAATAGAAGTAGAAATAAGCTGTTATATATAGTTTAGAAGTTCATTGTAGCAAGATAAGAAAAAGAAGAACAAGAACATCACATAAGAGATAGAGAATTATTTGTAGTGTTTTTCTCAGTTCTGTTTTTCATATATTGTAAGCAGCTTGGTTTTAAGACCAAGATTTATTGAAGCAAAAACACTCATTAGTGGAAAAACCAATCCACTAGTAATTTTAAAAGATTTGTTTTCAAGTTTGTTTTTAATTTTTCTAGTTCTTTCTTTCTGTTTAATCTTTCAAACACTCAAACATTTCATTATTGAATAAACTTATATCCGCAAGAATTTGAAATAATTCTTAAGTTTATATTCAACCCCCCTTCTACAAATTTTATGTACTTAAGGGAAATAACAATTGGTATCAGAGTAAGCTTTCAACACACAGACAATTAAGATCCACGTACATCAAATATGGGCCTAAATGATTCAGGTGTAAAGATTCCAGTGTTGGAAAAAGATGAGTACTTTGCATGGAAAGTTAAAATGCACTGAATATCAATGATCCGTTTGATAGTTTTAGCAGACCTATTCCATTTGTTAATGGTTTCAACTTCTTCAGCTAATTGTTCTTTTAACAATTCTTCTCTTCTTAGACTATTCACTAGTTCATCCCCAACATCCTTACTCTCATGTTTAAATTTATCTAAACAAATAAGTTCATTTTCAAGAAATGTATTTCTCTCAGTTAAGGCATCAATGATGTTCTTTAACTTGAGATTTTCTTTGTTTAAAGATTTCAGAGTGACATGCAAGTTGCACAGTTCATTTGACATTTCATTTATGGTATTATTGCATTCATCTTTTGAAAGTTCAGAAAAGTTAGTAGCTTCTACCTGATTTGATGATAAACTAGCCTCTTCATCCTCATGTTTGGCCATTAGAGCTAGATTGATGAATTCTTCAAAATCACTATCCTCAGTAGTTCAGTCTTTCTCTTTAGTCACAAAAGCATTTTCTCTTTGTTAAGGTCAAAATACTTTCTTTTATAGTCAGTGCCTTCATATAACTTTGCCTTCTTATCTTGTTTTGGCTTTCTGCACTCATTAAAAAATGACCAGTCAATACACAATTAAAACATTTAAACTTTGATCTATCAACCAAATTCTTGTTTTGGTTGTCATTTCTGAACTAGGATCTAGGCCTTTGAGCATTTGGATTCCTCTTGAATTTTAACTTTGAGAACTTCCTTGACAAAAGGCAAGGTGCTCATCAATTTCATCTAAATCATCCTGAGAGCATGTTTCATTTTCTTCACATTTTCCATTTTCTTTTCCTTTGGATGACTCTTCAACAACATTATTAGCCACCATGCTAATACCTTCTACACAACCACTTTCACTATTACCCTTCTTGTCTTCATTTCCCTTGACCATCAAAGCCACAATCTTTTTCTTTCTTTGATTCTTCTCAATCTCTTCATTTTATTATATTTCCAACTCATATGTCTTGAGAATACCATAAAGTTTCTCAAGAGTATAACCCTTGAAGTCCTGAGATTGTCTAATGGAGACAATCAGTGCCTTTCATTCTTTTGGAAGAAATCTAAGAAATTTCAAGTTTGTGTTCTCAGTTGCATAAACCCTACCATATAGTTTTAGTCCATTCAAAAACTTTTAGAACCTACTATAGGTGTCATTGATGAACTCACCACTCTTAAAATAAAAAGATTGATATTTCTGAATCAGAAGTTGCATCTTGTTTTTCCTGACCTGTTCAGTTCCTTCACATAGAGTTTGAAGAGTATCTCATACTTCCTTTGATGAAGTGTAGTTTATCACATTGTCAAACATGTCTTTATCTAGACCATTGAACAGAACATTCATGACCTTTTTGTCTGTGAGCACTTCCTTTTCATCCTCTTCTGTGAACTCAGTAATGAGTTTTGAAACATGCTTGTCAAATATAGAAGTTCCATCAGTGTTTACACCCGTGACTAGTTTCATGGGAACATGAGGACCTTTCTCTATGTAGTCGAGTTCCTGATCATGTTAGAAGAGAGGTATTTTGATACAAAGAATACAAGGGATGAGTTTGAAGTGATATATATCACCAATAGCAAAAAGGAGTCACCCTACAATGAGAAAATCGCATACATGCCATGGTTTGTATCACTGACCTCCGAGTTGTTACCTGTTGATCTTAGTTTGTATCTTTGTTATTGTCACTTGGAGCTGAAACATACTTGTTCATGTTGTAATTTATATATTTTATTATTCAAATAAATAAAACATTCCAATTTTTTAGTTTGTTTCAAAAGAAAAATAATATATATTTTAATTTTGTGTGAGACTTTTTTTTGGGGGGGGGGGGGAGACTTTTTTTGGGGGGGGGGGGGGACTTTTAAAGGAGACCTTGACTTTTGGGCTCTCTAGCTCTCCTGGAGTTGCTTGTTTTTACTAAGATGAAAAAAGAGGTTTTCACTATGGTTACGGATATACTCAAAAACACTCTCATACATATATAATCAGGTTTATGGGTAATGATCAAGTAGGGTTTTCAATCTGTTTCCATGTATAACACCAGTAATGCAGATATCATGGAACGCTGGAGGTTGATTGTCATGAGTGTGTGTGTTGTAGCGGGGCAAATTCAACTTTAACGCAGTGATTAAGTTCACGCCACGACATTTATTCAGATAAGTTATCTTAATTCTTCACATGCTCTTTGATTCTCTTCATATGAAATATGTTTGGAATGGATTGAATTTAGAGCATTTGATTAAAGTTTTTTTATCTAATTACTGATATATAATATCTGATCAGTTTGTTTTGAATTTATTACAAGATACGAATTTGTGATAATATGCTTAATATTTTGCTACCCGTACTATATACATATCCCCCAACGGTTCACACCGGCAAAAATCTTCAATTCTTGCCTTTGACCGAGATGGAAGAGTTGTGAGGAAATCAACAGAGACCATATTGATTTCCCCTTCTATGCTGGCGGTATGCTAAAGGAGGCATTTTCTGGATTAATTTTTTTTCACGGTTTGTGGGAACTCGATAACTATCATTGTGGCCTGCTGATCAATTCATACCACAGAAATAGATATTTACCTTATATATATCTTGGCTACTAGCTCTTTCTATTTTTAACTCCATAAATGTTTAACTATGCATTTTCAAGGGTGTCAAGATCTTGGAAGAAGTGTTGTTTTTATTCAATTGTGACGCTGCTACCTCTTTAGCAATTGATGTTATTTTAATTTTTAATTTGGTTTCCTGATTTGTGAGTCCCTGAAAACATACTCTGTAAATGTATTTTAGCCAAACCAACCAGATAAAAATCGTCCGACTAGAAAAAACAAAACTAAAATATAAATAATTTAATTTAAAAGAAATATATATATATAATAAAATAAAATAAAGAATACTTTTCTTGTCCGTGTTAATTTGTTCCCGCAACAAAGTACACAACCGCGTACGCGAACTAACAACCCAAACCAACCTACGACTTAAAGTTTAAACAAAACAACATCATCTATATATATACAGACACACACACAAACACACATAATCTACAGACACACATACATACATACGAACTACAAATCCAACAACTCTATATTTTCAAGAAAGAGTCACAATACATTTATTTATTTATTTATTTATTCAAGAACATAAATAAAATCTGAATTGTGATCATAAACCTGAATCGATCGCCATGAGTTTTATTTTTGGCAAGAGAAAAACTCCCGCAGGTACTTACACTTTTCTCTATCTATTCATTCATTTATCTCTGTGTCTGTGTGTGTTTTGTTATTAATAAATTGCTTGTTATTCTTGCAATTTTGTTAAATCGTGAATTAAATTTGGATCATGTTTATTATTTTTGCTCAATTTTGGATTTTATTGTGAGTTTAATTTTAATTTTTATATTATAATTATGATATTAATTTTTGGCTACTTTGTGAATTGTAATTGCGTGTTGCTTTAAGTTTTATGGTAGTGTAATAGATGAAGTCCTTGAGAAAAGCTTAAATAAGTACATTGTTTTTTTGTTGTTGTTGTTTTCTAGTTTAGTACAATGTATTTTTTATGTCGACTAGTTAATAATCTTGATGATTTTATAAAATTCTCGGGTCCCGAGGCTATTAATTTATAGAGATTTAACTGTAAATGTTTTTTATGTTGGTTTTTGCACTGATGAGAGTTGATATTGCTGGAAAATGTGATGTTTGAATATTGTGGTAAAGATGATGATTGGTTTTATTATTTGTGGAAATCAATTTTCAGAACTCCTGCGAGAAAACAAGAGAATGATTGACAAGTCTATTAGAGAAATAGAAAGAGAGCGACAGGGTTTGCAGAATCAAGAGAAGAAACTAATTGTTGATATAAAGAAAACTGCAAAGCAAGGGCAGATGGTAAGACATGCTTTCCTGGATCGTTTATATGCTTGTTTGTTTAATACATGTGTTGTGTAAAGATATTGATTCTTAAGTTACCGTTTCTTATGCTTGATAAGGGAACCTTCGTAATTTACATTTTAGATTTAGTTTCTTTGTGTAGCTACGGTCCTTCTTTGAGTAGCCTGTGATTTAAAGTTGTATTTTTTGGTCCTTGTAAGTCCTATATGTTGTCTTTCTTTCAAGTAACATCTTCAAGTACTAAAAAAATATTGGGTTTGTTGATAGCTTAACTACCTGTCCTCTTTTCCGAATATAAGCATCAATTTTAGTTTCTTTATAAGCATCTACCCTAGCAGAATAGGATCAGCTATTAGACTGATGTTTGACAACCTAGCAGAGATATTGGTATTGTGTGGGTAGCCTTGGAGTTTGTAGTTTTAAATCTTTATCAGTTTGTATGGATGTGTAGAACCCTTTTTTTTTTACTTTGTTCTGTTTGCACATTTTGTAAGTCTTTTAAATTTAGGCTACATCTTGAATTTCTGTATATGCTTGAGTGAAGTACTAGTGGTACAGGGAGCTGTCAAAGTTATGGCAAAAGACCTTATTAGAACACGACATCAGATTGAAAAATTCTACAAGCTAAAATCTCAACTCCAGGGTGTATCTCTGAGGATTCAGGTATATTTTCATTTGTGTCAATAATATGTATTCTTATCATTCAATGCAGTTATAGTTTCATTGTTGTCAATTTTATAGCCCAGGTTTTGAAGTAGTATGATCTCTATTTATGATCCTGAGCTATCCTGACAATATCAATATAGTTGCATCTTTTTTTTTTGCTAAACAACATATGTAGTTGCATCTTGTTTGTATGGGCTTTGATTTTGGTGCTTGTGAGTTTAACTTTCATTTTTGAGTAGTGAGATTAGAGCACATTATAGTTTTTTGAACTATTTATTCTTTGAAAAGGTGTCTCATGCCATTTATTTCTGTCAATTTTTTTTTTCAAATTGGGTGCCCTTTTCCAACATCATGGTGCAATCACCCTCTGATCAAATAAAACTGATTCTTGCAGTCCTGTCTGTTAGAAATTAAATTATGCTTTTTTTAAAGATTTCAGTCTTGGATTTGCTTCTCTTTGTATTTTTTGATTAGGCGATTTTTCAGTAAGAAACTTGCTAATTTTTTAATTAAGTATATCCTGTCTTGTCATGAACACAGTAGAAAGTAAGCTACGTTTTATAGTTATTACAATTTGGCGGGACATATTGTTATAAAATACGTGTACAATACTTCTGTTGGATAACAAACTATTCAAATTTAGCCAACAGTTGGATTCAATTTGGATGAATTACAAACTGAACTTTGTAATGGGACTTCTGCATAAATATTTAACAATTTGGTAACAAGTATAGTAATATATATTGCTTTTCAATTCAAGACTTGGGAAAAGATTACCTTTAAGATTATATGTAAGCCTGTACCTTTTTATGATAGCTGTTTGTTTAATATCCAAAACCGTTGGTTTATGCTGATCATGTTTCGGTTACGATTATGTATGCGGAAGTTTCTGTTATTATAATAATAATCTGTACTACTACTTAACTCTCCAGTGTTTGCCCAGACACTGGTACCCGTATGTATGTTATGTTCAGTTGACAGCCTATATGTACGGGCACGTGCCGAATAACAAAATGTTTCTTCTTTAACGCTTTTTAGTTTTGCTGATGTTGAAGATATAATAGCAATGTATGATTAGCTATCATAATTCGTATTCCCTCTATATATCTATAGACCTTGAAATCAACACAAGCCATGGGGGAGGCAATGAAAGGTGTCACAAAGGCTATGGGCCAGATGAATAGACAGATGAATTTGCCATCACTGCAGAAGATAATGCAAGAGTTTGAGAGGCAGAATGAGAAAATGGAAATGACAAGCGAAATGATGGGAGATGCCATTGATGATGCTTTGGAGGGTGATGAAGAAGAGGAAGAGACAGAAGAATTAGTGAGCCAAGTCCTTGATGAGATTGGAATAGATATCAACTCTGAGGTATCTATTAGCCTTTAAAATTTGATGGGCTTTACATCATTTTGTTGCCTTGCTTAAATTGTGTAAAAGATTTAAGTTAGTTTACTGATGAACTACATTATGGTTTTGTTTCAATTGCAACAGCTTGTGAATGCTCCATCTACTACTGTAGCTACCCCTGCCGCAAAGAACAAGGTTGCTGCACAAGCTGAGGCAACAGGAAATGATGATGGTGGAATAGACAGCGATTTACAGGCCAGATTAGACAATTTAAGAAAAATGTAATCTTTTTGTACAATCAAACATCTACTTCTACACTAAACATCTGATCTTTGTTTTTCTGAAGGTTCATACATTTGCAGAGTAAATAATTGCTTATTTCAGTTTTGTAGTAGTTAATTACAGTCTATTTCACATGAAGCTTTGCATACGTTGTTTTTATCCGTTGATAACATGCGACTATGCGAATGTACGTACCAGAACAGATAACATTGTTGCTGTCGCCCTTCATTTCTGAATAAAGAAAGACAAAACTTGTGATAGACAGATGCAATCCTAACTTCTTTACTTGGTTTCGCTTGTAGGAAACTTTGAGCTCAGGAGAGCCGGTAATTGCTGGTATCTGAACTAAGGAAAAAAAACAGAAACTAAGAAATGATAGGAGAAAACTAATAATTAACTAATTAATGAAAGTAGATATGATTAGAACTTTTAAACAAGTATTGCTGGATCCCTCAGCACTTCTCTAGAAGTCACTGATGTCAATATCAGTACTTCTCCTGAATTCTCTGACGTTGATGGTCTTTGAGAAGAGTCTGGCAATTCCACCGGAGCACGGCAAAGAGGACAATCCAAGTGAGAGGATAGCCACATATCTATGCATGAAGCATGAAATGAATGCTTGCACGTTGGAAGCTGTCTTACTTCCTCTTCTTCTTCGAAAACCGATAGACAAACTGGACATTCTTGATTATCATACTCTACTTGAAGTGAATCCTCTCCTTTCTTGTACTTAAAACTTACCCCCAACTTGTTGATATTACCAGAGCAATCTACACTTCTTCTCGTACTTGCTGATGAAACTTCAACTGGTAAACTTGTACGAGGCAATCGCTGTTGTTGATTAGCACACCATTTTATGATGATAAGGTTGTATATTGTTAGGACAAAGACCAAAGCTCCGACCACCACAAGGCCGTAGTGTAGCATAGGCATGCTGGTCTTTGGCGGCAGAGAAGGTGGTGGTGAAGTTGCAGTGTAGGGAGGATACCATTCTCGCATGATTACTACTGTTAGTTGTGCACACAGAGGCTATGTCGTAGAGTGATCTTTAGTAGGGTTTGTGGGGGGGGGGGGGGGGGGGGGTCTTTTAAGGTTATATATTGAACCTGGCGATGATGAATGAGTATTCTATCCGTTTTGCTGTATTATTATATTATAAAATATTAATGGTAATGCCGTGGATTTGAAGGAGTATGGAAGTATTTAAGTATTGAAACTTGAGACAAGGGGCAATGCAGACTAGAGTGAATGAGGATAGTTGAGTGAGAATGACCGGTGAACTTGTTGAAACCATTGGATTCAAATCAATTTTTTGTAGCAAATGTGTGTGAATAAATAATAGTATACATGTTTAAATGTACATTTTTTAATTTTAGTTTTAGAAATTGCATTCCAATCAACAAAACTATAAAAGGCTGAATGCATATCAATCAATAATCTCTCTCTGGCACTGCTTCTCCCCAATCCAGAACTCACTGTAACAATATAAATTTATCGCAAGTATATTCTTCCCACTTCCCACCAAAAAAATTTCAACTGGTCCTCGTTAAACAGTAACATAAGGTTTTTTCACCCCTCCAATCTATCGTCCACCAGACCCAATGTCATCCACCTGCCACTGGTGACTGGTTTCGTGTTCATAAGGTAACCTGCACGGCTGCACCTGCACACCATCCAATCTGCAGGTACCGTTTTCAGTTCTCAAGTTTTTTCTTCCCTGAGTCGACAAATAAATAAGTAGTTTTGATTATATTTATACATCAAGACCAAATTTATAGACAGCACCCAAAAGAACATATCGGTAGTAGGTCTTTTTTCTTATCTAAATAGCAAGATGTCACCCTAACAATTTGACACAGGCTTCACAAGACACCAAACTGCAGGCCTGCAGCTCTCATGAAACACAAGGACAGGAGATACTGCCCCATTGGTAAATTGATAGCCTTAACCCTGAAAACAATTAAACCAATCCTGCCGTCCCTCTTCCCAAGGAAGCTTAAGATAAATTACTGGGGTAGCAAATTTGCATCTGCAATTTCTTTATAGCCATGCACTTGCTGTTTAGCATAGAGCTATAAGCATAAGCCATTGGGCATCTATAAACTTATCACTTCTTCAACACACTACCAGCCCATTTTTGAATAGAAATTTGAAGTGCTATTCCTTCTGCTACAAAAAAAATAAATTGATACCTATGAATGTTAAACACTACTCTGCAAAAAAATAGAAATAGCAGTAAGAAGAATCAAAAGCACTCCAACATTCAACAAAAGAAAGCATCAAAAGCTTCACTACTAACATCTCTATAATCTAAGCAACTGGGATTTGGAAGGGGTCAGTAGCAGTAGATGGTCTGATCACTTCGTCTTCCTTGGGAGGATGAATGGTAACAAGATCAGGAAGAGGTGTCATGGGACCCTGCTTTCCTTTAGGATCCCACACAAACATGATCTTAACCTCGATTCCAAGTACTCCCTGCAATAAGCAATGCATTAGAATATTCTCAAAAACTTTAGAAACTCAAGACTTAAAAAGTTGTCGTTTTAAACTGGCATAAGATCAATCTGATAAGAAGGGAAAGACATCAACAAAACAAACCTATATCAGAAGCACGGGTCTGACAGCTGAGTCAATGTACTCCTTGACTGGCTGACCAGAAGATATCATGTAACCATCCTTGAACTTGATAGATTTTGCACGCTGAGCCCTCAACTTTCCGCTAACAATTACCTATCTAAAAGAAGTGGGTAACATCAGTGTCAAATTGCCAAGAATTAATATTTGGACAACAAATAAGCTGGAAGGCACACCTCACATCCCTTTGCGCCACTCTACATGATAAATTGTAGCACACCATAGCAAGCCCTGAAAGATTTAACTTGCCAGGTGTGTTACATTACAGCATGATGGTATTGTTAACTAAAGATAGGAATCTACATATAGTTACATAGTGCAGGGGTAACATAACATAATATCATTGTTTTTTCACAATTAAGATAGCAATCCATAGATATCACAAGTTAAACTTCCAGCGAAGCAACTTTCTATGTTTGACGGGAAATTCACACTCCCAAGTAAGTTAAACTTCCTTTCCTTTTATCAAACAAAAACCTTTAATTTTGCATACTTTTATGTGTAAGCTATATTAGTATTACATGGAATGTGGGTCATTTTCATATGTGGTACGAGTTCGGGGTATGTGGAACACATGAGGTAGGAATGTAGAATGATCACATGAGGTACCCGATAATAATTAATTTTAATTTATTTTCTCAAAATACTGTACACATATATAATGTAAATTAGTTAATAAAAATTCACTCATAATCTAAAAATAATATTATATATGTGGTATATATATTTGATTTTTTTAACATAAATAGTAGAATATACTTCAAAAAATCTATACGCATTATAGAAAATCCAATAATCTAAACAAATCCAATAACTTGATTAAGGGGTCATTTGTTAAATTTAAATCATTATTTATGAATAATTAATATATCTGAATGAATAATAATCTAAATGAATAATGAATAAGATTATTTGATAAAAAAAGTTTTGTGAGTGATGAATGGTTATATTTATCAACTTCACCTTATAAAATAAAAAACAACATTTTACAAATACTCATTTGAAATATTTTTGATAATTATTTGTAATTATCATATATTACAAAAATTCTTAAATACATGCAAAATTAAATATGAATATAATAATGATAATAATTGTGTAAATGTGTAATTTTAACGAGTGCATTTTATTATTGTATAAATATTTAGATTCTATATATAGTTAATATAATAATAAAAACTTGTGAAAGAATACATATATGAATTATGAGTACGATGTACAATACGAATACAAGGGACATTTGTGTTACTGAACCATTCATGAAGGATTTTCTTTCTTAACGATTTGGCTATTTTCAAACCGTTCAGATATATTAAAATTTTAAACAAATAATCTTAATGGAAGAAGAGATTGGTCTCATTTTTCCATAAACCCTATTAAGATGAAAATAAATGATTCCTGAGTCTAATATAAAAATTCATACTTATATCATAAAGTCATTCCTTCTCAAAGAGTTCAATGAGTTGCTCCCGCAAACCCTAGCTGTAAATCGGGTAAAGTATTCTGATTATACTCAACGATCAATTTTGGAGAATTGTTTGCGATACACAGAATTCAGACTCATCATTTATTATTAATATTTACTTACCATTTATTTTATATTATTTATAAATTAGGAAAGTAAATAATTAGATATTTAATATAATACACTCAAATCATTGACCTAAGTAAATTAAAGGAGTGAAAAAAGGAGGGAAAAAGGAGAAAAGTGAATATTTTATTCAAAAAAATAAAATAGGTGATGACTAGTTAATTCATATTAATAAGTGATGGTTAATAAAATTTAGAATATTTTAATGATTTAAGAAATCATTAGTATACTGGAGTAACATTTTTTATCATATTCTCTATTTTGAAGTTTAGGAGCTCATTTAAGAAATGTGTTGCACTTGCTCTTATATGTTTGAAAAGTTGAGTAGATGACATGATTTATAAGCTAATTAAAAAACGACGAATGTGAATGATTAAGACATCTGTGTATGTATGATCAAATACCCGTATTAATTACTTACTATAAAAACATAAATATTTTGTACCTAGTCTTCGCAAGATCCTTTGAAGAAGTCATGCCGAACCGCATGGAATTTTTCCAAACATTATTTCGCAAAGTTTCTCGTCTTGC
Source organism: Oenanthe sinensis (assembly GCA_028671895.1). Taxonomy (NCBI): domain Eukaryota; kingdom Viridiplantae; phylum Streptophyta; class Magnoliopsida; order Apiales; family Apiaceae; genus Oenanthe; species Oenanthe sinensis. The sequence goes on from CM053811.1 coordinate 5,814,961, forward strand.
TTGACAAATACATTGAAACTTCCTCCAATTGATCGACCGAATTATATAAAAATTAAAAAGGGCCACTTTTGTTAAAAATCCATCGTATATCAAAATTTGTCATTTATAAATTTAATCAAAAAAATTATATTGTACTCCAGTATATAATAGTATATCGTTAACTATTCGGGGCATGCAAAACATCCCTCAAATTGCATGAAACCATGCACATTTACATGAATATAAACAATGTGAATTTCATGTTATAACTGTATATCATGTAGGAGGTGTTGCAACACAGTGGGTCTTCTCAATTGCATGGCTTTTTTAGCTGAAAATGAGCTAAGATGTGATTATTTCGGGCATCAGTGCATCACCCATGGACCGTTTGTCTTATTTTATTCTTTTTCTTTTGAAACAAGGAAAAACAAACCCCCTATACATGTGACATGCTCAATAAATTTTAGCTCACACTATACTAATAAAAATATAAAGTTACAAATTTTAGCGCCTACATCCGAATTGGCAATTCACATCCAAATAGGGAAAATCTTAAGAAAAAACAGAGAGGGATAAAAAGATGTAAGATTCACATGAGCAAGCATGGCGTAGCCAGAGTACAATAAACTTGTAATTAGGTATATATTTTTACTAAATTAAACCTGTTTAATTTATAATTTTTATTTAATATTAAACCTTTGGGCTTTAATTTGACTTGCATTATCATTTATACTGTAAATTTAGTATGTTTTGAAGAAATTAAATAGTATATAAAATCCAGATTTGGTAGCTGCTAATTCTATAAAGAACAAAGAACCCTAGGGAATAGATAAGAATATGGAAATTTAGTTTTAATTTAAAAGAAAGAACCAGAAGTGTCATTGTTACAAAGCATTGTCTGTCTCATGGTACTGTATTGTATTGTTTGAACTATTTAAAGCTATTTTAGATTCCATATTTTAAAAAATTCCCTTTCTAATTAAATACAATCCAAGAGAAATTCATTGGGGTAGGACAAACAGATATTGGCCAATATGTCCATTTCCTATCTGTAATTTTTCTCTTTTTATGGTAAATTTGATAGGAAACTAAAAAGATTGCCTAAAGCAGCTTTTCTCCAATTGTTTCAGAGCATTTGTTTTCCTACCAAGAAAAGTATGCATGTATGAGTTTTCCACATACAGATCTTGAACACTAAAGTCCAAATTTAAAGTGTTAGCCTTCAACTCATTGTGTGAAAGGACTAGATACAGTATATTTTCTACCCCTTGAACTCCCTCAGTTTAAGCTCCAGAAAAAATGGCATATCGGGAAAGAAATAAGGAAAATTCACCGAAAGTGAATGAAGAAATTTAAGTCCACAAACTTATATATGGAAATTTGAACGAGAATATGGATAAATATTTTAAACTTCGTTACTTCATTTCATTTTTGACTACCTAAACTTAAATTAAAGCTCAAACTCACCGTTTTGGGAAAGAATGATTCATTCTACCTCATTCCTATTTTTTCTTCAAATCTTCCCTCTTATCTTCATTGTTTCCCTTCAACTTCATTTTACTCTTTCGAATTCATTGATCTCAACCAAATACAACATTGAGTCAACCAAACACAACAGTGAGGTCCCATACTCCCCTATCAAATCAAAGTTTGTTTGACAAACTATAATGTTGGTACGACATACAGCTCATGGATCACATTTAGTAAATTGCATCTTTATAAAAATGGATCAATAAAATATGGAACTTTGGATCTAGAAAGATCATCTGCCTATGTTCAATGAATAAGCATCTTAATTACTCACTACCATTTATTGAAAAATGAAAAACATATATCAATGACGATTAAATTTCAATTAGCTCCACAAGGTAGAGTTACAAATGTGACAGAGATATGAGCAATTATATCTATAAGAACTGTTACTTTTCACTAGGCCGAAGGGTCGCACAATTTGATAGAAACTACCATCACAATAGAATTGTGCATCTTCTCATAACCACAAAGTAAAAGAAGTAAAACCATATAAGGCCTGAATATTTCTAACCCGGCCTAATCCTCTTGTGACTCGCTTTTCCGTCTGACTTCAAAGCACCGCTTGATTCTCCTTCAGACGACGCTTCCATGGATTTGCTGAAATTATTCGAAAGATCAGAATAAAGATCAACAACCCTCCTTATGTTATTGTTCAATTCTCTTATCAATCCCACATTCCTGCTCAAATTGTCAGGGACCTTGGACTGGTGATTCTGATTTATTTCATTGATTAATATCCTATTCTGATCCAAAATGTTTTGCACTTGAGCAAAGCTCTTCTGAAATGTTTGCATCACCTTTCCATCTAACTGGCTTCCATTACCAAGGCCCGAAAATGTATCCCCCTCCATATCTACCCAATGGTAGAACTACCAGATCAAAACACTCCTGCTCTATGGAAAAAAAACGTGTACCAGAACAATGAGACAAATCCTATTAAATTAAATATTTATCAAAAGGAATGACACAGTCATAAGTCATAACTATGCATGTACTTGCTTATACTAACCCAGACAAAAAACAATAAGTTTTATAATTGTTTGATCCAAGTTGTGCACAAGAGACAAGTTCTGAACTAAAAAATCATGACATCAATTGAGTTTAGGTCATTTACAGAAAGATCAAATATTTTTAAAAAAACATGTACACACATTTTCGTTATTAAACCATAAATAACTAATGATCTTATTATCAACATTATTATTATCATTATTTGAGGTATGTTGAACTGTAAAAAGCAGATCCCATTTCCATAAAAAAGGAAACTTTTAATGAGTGCTGATGAATACCAACCTAAAAGCTAAGTTCAGACTTTCAAACAAAGAATGCCAACTCCCAAGACCCCAAAAAAGGCCAGTCAATGATGCAGAATAGATATGGCTATTGCAGTAAACCTCACAAGCTTACAAGTTCTCACTCCCAAGGCAGGCCACTCATGAATACATGTATACATACATATTATTAATATCTGTGTGTATAAAATCAAGAAAATGATGGGCATAACCAAAAACTTATTGGAAGTGTGGGGGGGAAATGAAAAGAAAAAAAAAACAAATCTTTCTGAAAATTAATGTTTCTTGAAAATTAAAAAACAAGGGTGAAATTGGGAATTCAAATACCTACAATTAGTACACACAAAAAGCTTGTAGCTGCAGAATCATATATTCCTAAAATAGCAAACAAAATTAAACTCAACAGACCTTATATTAAATAATCAAACAAAATCTTCAAATTTAACAACTGGGAATTCACCAAAATCATGATATAAACACACAACATGAACATATACACACATATATAAATAATATCAGAAACCCACAAAAGGCTAACAATTTATTCAAGAATCAACAGACCCATGAAACAGAAAGTGATGAAAATAAAAGGGTTGTCATTATTTTATTATATAAACCCATCATTAACAAAACACATATATACACACATAAAAAGTTATAATATAGTCTACATGTAAGTATAATCATACCTTTGAAATCTGGGAATAAAATTGTGACAGTGAGGGAGAGAAAGACAGAGATTGAAAGTAGTAGAAAAGATCGGCGATTGAATCGAATCTCCGGATAGGAGACTTGTTATTTCTAGAGAGGGAAGCATGAGAGAGAGAGAGAGAGAATATGTAGATTTGACAGTCATATGTATGTCTAAGTGTGTGTATATATATGTTTATGTTTGTGTTTGTATGTATATTTTGTGTGTGTTAAAATGTAAGTAGTGTAATAAATAAATTAATAAATGGTGAAATTTATATTGAGATTTTTGCTGATTAATTGGTTCGATAAAGTCTGTAGTAGTGGTGTGTATCTTGTGCTTGGATTGAGACATGAGATTTACACCTTGGAATATGACACATGGCCTAGTCCCACCTTATATAGCCGACATTGAAAATCTTCTTTCGATAATACTCCCTCCGTTACTAAATACTTTTCCTAATTTGACTTTTGACACTATTCATTATAATTGATTGACTACTAATTTACGCATAATTTATAAGACAAAATATAGTTATGAGTAATCTTGTTTGATTCGTATTTGTGAATACTTTAATACAGTGAAATTTTTATATTTAATACTAATACGAAATTAAAGATATTAACAATCAAAAGTGTGCGTTGACAAATGTGTCCAATCAAAACAGGAAACGTTTTTAGGAACGGAGGGAGTACTATTTTACATTCATCATTCAAGTGCACGATTTTTAAACAAATGAAAAGGAGAAAAATTTGTCTCACTCTGTCAAACTCGTTACAACGAATGAGAGTCCACCGTTCTTCTCATTCTTCTCTCTCGTTACCTCCTTCTCTCTTTTCTCTCCTTACCTCCCTTTTCTCTTTCTTACTTTACTTTTTATTTTTCAATTTACGTCAATTCTTCTCCCCGACACTTTACTAGTGTTTACCAGTAAACCTTCACCAGAACTTCTATTTGCTAACTTTGTTACTTGAAATCCAATATCTTTGTGTGTTCTAGTGCTCTACAAATCACTATATCATGTCTCGCTCGAAACTTCCCATGATTATTTCACACAAGTCTTTCTCTACTCTGTCTATGAGAACAAGCTCTATTGTCCCCCTCCTTGAGATGAAATAAACACTTACAATTGATTTACGCGACAACGAGGTTAAGGAGTCATCTGGTGGTAATATCTCTTCATGTCTATTTAGTTCATAAGAGATAAACACCTCCAAAAGAAACCCTAGTATTTTAACTAGAGCAAATGGATCTGTTTATGTCACACCCCAAAATGATTTTCTTACATATGCTTCCATGTCTCGGAAATATTGTTGTTATAGTTATGCTAGAAATGTTGATGATGATTTTGAATTTAATGAAGTTAAAAACACTGTTCTTCGTGTTTATGATTTTATTGGTCTTAAAAATGTGTACAAACATCATTCGGGTTATCTGGTTTTAAAGTTTAAGAATGAATCTTCTATGTTGTGTGTTGTTAGATTAAATCCATTGGAAACTTCAGATTGTCTCTTTGATTTAAAGGTCTGGTCTGAGGACATTCTCATCTTTGTTACTACTAATTTAACTAATACTTGGGTTATTCTGCACAATGTTCTCTTCCTTTAGCGGTTCACACAAGATTTGTGCTTTATAAGTCATGCCTTAGGTTCCCCTATTGCTATGTCAGCCGATACCTTTAGGTCTGCTACTCGGTAAGAACCCCAGTCAAAAGCCATGTTTCTTATTGATATGGCTATTGATAGCCCTAAACCAACATATATTTGGGTGCAACTGATGGAAACTGCAGTTTGGGTAAAAGTCCAGTATCAAGATACGCATATTTGTCAACGATGTTTGTCTTCTGTCTGTGAAGCAAAACTAGGTCCCTACATTTGGCTTGCTTGGTCGATACCTATGAATGCCATAGAAGATTTCTCCAACTCAAACAATTATCGTGATGAACCTTCCATGTTTACTTCAATTAAATCTAACAAAATGATGACTAAACAAGGAGAAGAAGGTCACAGTGTTTTCTTCCCATGCCCCACATTTTCTGACTCATGTTGTGGATTGAATTTTAAAGCAGGTGACTCCTGAAAAGCTTCTCCAAGTCAAGACAAGGCTCAAAACCTTGATCCTAAAGGCAAGAGGACTTTGCAAGAGTGGACAGACCAGCCACAAGGGTAGAAGCAGAACATGAATTTCAGAACATGTTGTTACAAATATAGAGATGCAAGTAGATTCAGGATAACTGCATATGCAAGAAGGACCCAGGACCCAAGAAAGGGAAGACCGGATCATAGCAATGCTAATGGCAACCTCCCTCATGTTTCATTTAAGAATTTCATGTTTCGTTTCAGAACTTTCTCATGTGTTTCTTGGTTTAACAATGTTTGTATAACTTGGATTGTATATCTGTTATTGTCAACAGATGATGCTGGGATTCGATCCCATATAGCTTTTCTTTTTTTGGAGTATGGCCTCGCTAAAAGTCACCTTTAGTTGGTATAATATTATTAAAATTAGCTATATATAAAAAAAAGATTTGCTTCACTCTCATCTTCGTTACAAACGATAAAACAAACATGTAAATAAGAACGGAAAAAATAAATGTTCGTGAACTTATTTTAAATATATTTATTAATATTATAACCGAATTGGTTCACGAATTTCCGTACTATGTTGGGTTCAAACTTGACTCATCTTTAAACAAAATTTAAAAAGCATAGTTATATTCAAATTCATTTATAAACCAAACCAAACATAAATCAAACATTTTTTAATTAAATGCCAAATATTCATAAGGGTATCGGTTCATTTAAAATCTCAATTCCTATCGAAACACGCATGTCTACTATTTTGATTAAGTAATTAATGCAATTTTATTTATGCATTATTTGGTTAATTTTATCTCGAGTTCTCGACTACAACACAATGAAATGATGAGGTAGAGACGTGTGGTCAAAAGAGCAGCAATATATACTCATTAATTCTAAAACAATATTAATCAATTCGAAATTCGTTTTAACTATTAAAAATTTAAATATTAAATTTTTTTCAGAAAAAAAAATTAAAAATAAGTTATGGAACTATACTTTATATGCACTTTAAAATGTGTGCCAGACCTTTCCGAAACGTTAACAATTGGGTGAGACTGAGGGAGTAATTGTTGAGTGCAAAATATAATAATTATATAATTCAAGAAAATTATATTCGTAATTGTAATTTAAACCAACATACACTTTCTTCGTTTTGACATTTGTATAACATATTCTGATTTGGACCTACTAAAACAATGCATTATTTTTGAATTTTTTCCAAAATAAATAATTATAATAATAGAGATAATTTTTGACTTTTATTCAAAATAATCATATTTTAGTTTTTTAATACGAGTTTCAAATTAGCATCCATCAACAAGTAAAGTAAAACTTTAATAAACTATCTTTTGGTCGAAAAATTCAATTTTTTTTCAAACTAACACGTAGAGCTAATTTAGAAATAAAACAAATACGAACGACTCCGATGGGGGATACGTGCCAAAAATATATTTATCTCATGTACAAGTTAACAAGGCTACAAGCCTCTCTTATTAACATAAGGCCCAAATCTGATTTAAAGTTTGCAAGAGTAACATATGGGTCGTCCTGGAGCCTCTTTTTGTAACAAACGCAAATTGACTTGGGCTGGACCGAACTACTTAAATTCGGTTATAAAATAGAAATAAGATAAAAACCTCTCTTTTTTTGTTGGTTTAGTTCAATGTTACCGAGAAATCGTCTTTCTCGATTAATTCTTATATAATTTGATCAATACGATTTAATATGTTTATGAAATATTTTTAAATAATATGTTCTATAGTAAATTAGATAAATATATTAAATTTTATTATAATAATACAATAAATTCGATTAATTTTCGGTTAGTCGATTAATTCTAAATCGTTATCTTAATTGATAAGTTCCTATTTCCAATTTTTATAACGATGATTTAGTTTAATAATTCGTCAGAGATGGAAGTAGCCATTATTGTCGAAGGTACGAACAAGTACATATATAAGTCTCGTTCAAAAAAAGTACATGTATACAAGTCCAGATATACTACAGTATCATTTTTAGTTCACTTTACTCAGAAATTTCACAAAACTGCCATTTTAATCAAATCTAATGCTAGTTTCAATGCTGAATTTGATAGGCTATTCTTCTTTTTTTCTAGAGCAAACGGAGTATAATGAGAAGATTTATATAATAATAATAATAACAATAATAAACTTTGTCATAAATCCATTAGACAGAAATGTTATATTACGTGTTGTCAAAAAATTTCTTGCGCTGCAGTAGCACTTGTTCATTATGGATCTTGTGGCGTTCGCTTTCCACGATGCAATATCCATAAGGGGGCATGGATATATTTGATGAATCGATCGATATAATTATGCAATGTAAACACCCTATTAGAGCCATTGCTGCAGGAAGATCCTATCAACAAATCAACAAAAGGATCCATTCTATCTTCACCGAGCAGAAGAAGACTCCCCCCGCACAATTAGAAACAATGTTACTGGCAGGAATTCGACAACATGAACCCTCGTGAGATCTAAATTTTATCAACTCTGGAGCCTCAGGGTCGCACAAAAAGAACTCGGTTACATATTAATGTAGGTTCTTACCAAATATTTACCATTGTGCAAGAACCCGACTGGATTTGTTACACCAACTTGTTGCAATTTGATAACAAACTTCTTTTCCCAGGGTGATACGGTTAAGGACTTGTCTTTTAATATCCACGTACATGCCTATTTCAGTTTGGTGACATTGAAAAAAAGCTAGTTTTTTTCCATATGCTTCCAGAATACTACTATGAAACCAACCAATTCTTTCTTCAGGCAATTTTATTTGTCGACTCGTCTCATCTTTTAAATCAAAACATACCACTACTCAACGAAATTTACTATGTAAAAATTTTGAATTTATAATTTACGTATATTTAGTTTAATAACCCATCCCAATTACTATATTCCATACTTCACAAAATATCATAAATATTGATGACTATTGTTTTAAAAAGTTGAGAGCTGACCCAAATTGTCAGGTCACAGGTGTACTATATATCTATAATACATATATATATATCCAATAAATAGTAAATTTGTAACGTGAATATTAAGAATATTATTGTTTTACACCGCACTAACACCTCATGTGCTATATAGATGTCATCTTCCACATAATTTTGGAAGTGTATACTCTTTCTTTCTTTTTGAGCTGGTGCTTAGAAAGTCTGAAAAGGCATATGAAGGATGAAAAAAGAAAATGCTCGAGGGACCTACAGACTACGAGAGTGCAGCCCACAGGGCAGAGAGAGTCTCATGCATATCTTGTACTGCCACTTCTCCACTCTCCACCCATACTTTGATTCCTGTCTCCACTTCTCAGACCACATTATCCTCTTCTTATAACATTGACCAGATTATTGTCATGCCGTCTCTTCTCAAAAATTCTCATTACCATCCCTCGATGTCTAATCAACTCACAATACTTTTGTGGTCTTTCATATTATTACTTTCTTAAACAAAATGTTTCGAATAATTTATTTTTCAAGAATACGATATTATTGTTGGTCTGAATCAAAATATAATTGACCCAAATCGGAACGAAGATATGATTATACCGAGACTAAAGACAGACAAACAAACAACAAGTTGTCACTACCATCCTAAAAAACCACAACCATAATGTTAACATTTAAATTTCAAGCCAAATTGATACATTAGGACATTAGAGCCAAGATTGTGGTCAGTACCTGCATTTAACCAGTGTTAGGAAGTAACATGGAAAAGACCAGAAGATATTAAGGGGTCTCTTTGTTCACATCTGAAAAATCCAAGTTAAAAATGTTGTAAAATCTCAAGGTTGTTGGCGTTTTCAGCAAAATTAAACAATAGAAAATGAAAAAACAAGGAAACCAAACACATGCTTCTGACTCAATTACACTACCACAGTAATTCAACTTAACAGACAAACCCTTCGCACAAACATAAGAAAAAAGCTGTAACCCCTGCCTGCAAATTCAGTCTTCAGAAAAAGGCTCTTGACACAAAAGGAACTGAATGACCACTACATGTAAGCACTTTTTTGGCTTGTGATTCTGAAACCCACAATGAAAAACTTTCACTTTTCTGCAAAACAAAATCAAGTAAATCTGCATTAATACTTTGATAACACAAAGTGGAGAGCAGCTAAAAAGACAAACTTGGTAGTGATTTGGAAGATTTAACATAAAGAATACTACCATCATGAGCCCTGAAAAAGTCATGATGTGAAGATCTAGGCATTGATATTGAGAGTTGAGTTTCTTCCCATGAGTCTTTGTTTTTTGGCCACTCATCAAAGAAATGGTGCATTACTTTCTGGGGTTCATCATCTCTTCCCATTTTCATCATCTCTCCCCACTCAACATCCTGTTTTGCCCTTGAGCTAGGTTGCATATAAGGGTATCCACTTTGCAAACCAGAGCAATTTCTTGATTTACTCATTGTCAGTGGCTGATCTAACAGCCAAGAAGAATTACCCAATGAAGAACCAGAACCAGGCATACTTCTCACAGTCCCACCAGAACTCGAAGACAAAAAATTAGGATGTTCACCAACCTCCTCTTTTATGCCATGAACATAGCTACTGTTTTTACCAATCAACACTCAAAATCAGTAAACATTGAAACAAGAAGTAATATTACTCTGACATCCATAAAAAAATTATTTTTATTTGTCAAATTTGATTTTCTCAATTCTGCCAGGAGTATACTAGTATTTTTGCTGATCCATTGCATAATTAGAGATGCTACAACATACAAATACTTACAACTATTGTAAACTAATTGTTTTACCGAGTTCTGATATCACGTTAAGGTACAAGGTTTTCTAAAACCATAAAGAATTAATAGATTAGATGGACTTAATAGTATCATATATCTTTAACTACATGTAAAAAATATACTAGTAGTGTTAGTGAATTGACAAAGCCAAACCTGTAATTTCTGTCTGATGGTCTTGAATGTGAATAGAGGGGACTACTGTGAAGTGGGGTAGCACTGTTTTGAGAGGATAGCGAAGAAACAAACTGATGAGATGCCTTGGTATGGCTCATTCTATATGTACTAGTGGAGGAGTTTTGTGGGCTTTCTCTAGTGTTTGATGAGATGGGTAACATTGTTTTTGGTAAAGCAAGACTAATATCATTCATACTAGATGATGATGTGTTGGTTTCCACGGGCTTTCTTGAACGGTTTCTGCCCCTGTGCATGTGTCTCTCACAGTACTTAGAATCTTGATATGCTTCTTTTGAGCACCTCCATTTTTTCCCATCAGTTCTTCTGCATCTTCCTGGTTCTGGATCTATTTTTCTCCCATATCCCATATGGAAATGGTTCCATCCAACTGCACCAATATAATAATATATATCAAGGTAAAAATACATTGTCCTTATTATATTTTGCTGAGACCGGAAATCATTATTTGACGAGATTATTCACTACTCTTGAATGAAATACGAAAATATAAGCAACTTACTTTGTTGAGGTGGGTGGAGGTGGAGGTGGAGGAGGTTGGAGAAGGGGTCCCAACTGCTTGTTTTGATAGTAGAGAGGAGCTCATGAGGGATGGGGTTACCAGAAACCATGTACTTGAAGATAAGAGCTTGATGTTCAAGTTCTTGCCATTGAGTTGGGGTGAAAGGGTATCTACTGGTGTTATTTCTTGCACTAGGAGCATTAGCACTCATCATCATCATTATTATGTATGTATGAGTTGAACAGAGAGTTAAGCACAAGAAATGTTGTAGAGAGGTGAAGAAAAGAAGCTTGTTGATGTTTGCACAAGTGTTTGACAAGGCATATAGTATAGTAGTTTATTTCAAGGACCATATATTAAAATTTAAAACTAATGCTTCTGATTGTATAATATGCTGCTTGCTAGTCGCTAAGGCACAGTCACGGACACAGGGACACATGCTCTCTCTTTTTCTAGTCATCTCTCTTTGCACAGGGACACGAGTGTATAATGTATTAATGCATGTAGATTAAAGATAATACATGAAATTTTTTTGTTTTATAAAATTTCAACACAAACAGGTTTAGAATTGCAGTCAACAAATGTGTGTGTGTGCAATGTATAAATGTATATCTTCTGACAAGATTCTGAAACGTGTACTGCGAAATCATAATACGAGTGTACTAGGCCTAGCTCTGTTGCACTGGCGCTGTCTTTATGGCAGATGGGCAGGTGATGTTTCTGACATTTATACGGAAATTCATAAACAAGGGGTAGCCTATACAAACAAACATCACAGATCTGATTATACTTGCGCATTAACATCTTTTTTTTATTATCTAAATTTCAATAAAGTAAGCTACCTAGATTGTTCTTCCTTTTACCACCTGCTCTGGTAAATTATTTTTTACCAGAGTAAATTAAATGATTCTTTTTTCCACTTAATTGTTTAGTTTATTGCTTGTTATTGTGACATTCTTCAATGTAATTGTATCTGTGATCATATATTCTTCTACAGAGTTTCTGGTTTACAAGTTACAGATCTCCTCCCCTGACTGTTGCTTTAAAAAACGATAATAGTTTGTATTAAAATTTTTAAGTACAGACATCCTCGTGATTGGTTGAATATTCAATTCCACATATGTTAAATATATCATAAGGATATTTATATCAAGAATTGTTTAACATATACAAGGAGTAATTGAAATAATTTTAATGAGATTTTCATATAAATGATCTGACAAATTTGATAGAATTCTATAATATATGTACTTTCTAATGTAATATTGAATATATTAAGCTCTTCTATTTTCTAAAATAATTTTTTTAAAAATTAATGACTTCGCCGCTAATGTGTCCATTTAAAAATTTTCAATATGAGCTTAATTATTTAAAAAAAAAAACTAGTACAACGAAAAAAAGGCCATGTGGTCAAACGACTTGCCATATTGCCATATGTTCAAAAACGTCGGGCAAAGCAAACTATAATGACGAGAGGAGGTCTATCTTTCCCCCTTTGTTTCGACTTCTAGATTGACATTTTAATGAACATACATGTCCAGTAAAAAATGCCTATAACTAGGAAACCTCCCTTAAATCTTTGCAAAGCAGTAAAAAATATTCACAGATGATCAAAATAAACACAACCCCATATCAAAATACATACTCAACTACAATATTTTCGAAGTGTTAGCCTCCTCAAATTAATAAACATTCTATATAATGCTATTAAATCACCAATCCTACAGACCCAATAAAACGAGATTGGGTACAATTGTACTATCTTCCATTCTTCGGCTATCGCCTCCATTGGGCAAGTGGGAGTCGTAAGAATGACCAACTATTATGTCCTCAAATTTTTTAAACAATGGATGCCTTGCAGGCAAGTCATTAGTTAGAAAGTGTTGCATGCCCAGAAACATTAACGCGACAATGTAATGAAAACCTTGTGTGGTCTATTTTTTTGAATCTTCTAATTCCCAAAATGTCCAACAAATTTAAGAAACAGCAGACTGACTGATGCTCAAAACTTGTATACTTCATGTAGAGGAAGCGTTTGCAGACATGCAAAGAGTACAAAATTTGCACAAGTAATATTTGCACAATTTTTGCACGTGGAAAACAAGATTTATATTAAACACTATAACTGACAACAATAACTAAGTTACAAAACTTGCTCTTCAAGTGGCTATTTATATATTATTATACATTCTTAGGCCAACCTTAAAAGTGAATACCCTATTCCTTCTGGAAGAAAGAAAGCACCAGATCTGTATGTACAGAGAACATTTGTGTATCCAAGAACAGCTGATTCACGTACAAGGAAAAAACAGAATATTAGTTCTTAGATTCAGTGGCAAATCAGATGAAGAATAAGCTAGGAGATATACAGATCTATAGACTCCACTTACAACAAACAGGCATACAAAACATATTGTTTTTTTCTTAGTCTTAAATGTTCGATTTACATCCCAACTCCCAAGGGTTTACAATGTATCACTGCTCGGCAATCAGTCTCAGTGTCTCACTCACTAGAATCCTTTCAGTACAAGTTCAGCTTTAGTATAAGAGTTTCATTTCCAGTTTCTTTACCTAGTTTATAATTTTTCTCGTGATGATTTAGAAATTCATAGATGTAAGCTTTCTTCTCCTAGGAAAGGTGAGAATCTTAGGGGAGTAGAGGGACTGTTAAAATATTAACATTCATCTATAGATTTCCTTTTGCATTCTCATTTCTCAAACCAAAATTACTACATCACATTTAGTTCATTACCTTTGCATGTTTGTAACCAACCCCTTCCTTTCCATACAAATATTTCCAAGCGCATTAGTTGAAAGATAGATACGAACGTATACGTATATGTATAATATCCCATTCCATGATAATATCTCGTTAAGATTTTAAGTTCTCGTTAGTCTTCCCTATTGCATATATATCATATTTCAAACTATACATTAGTTGTTGGTAATTATACTATAATGCTAACATCACGACAGCCATTTTAAATGAATTCTTAGGTTTAAAACTCAAAAGATATATTCCAACAAGTTTGAACATATAGCCTAGAATGATTATTCAGATCAGATGAAAATTTATGACACTTACCAGTTATCGTATTATATGCGATATAAAAATTTTATAACGCTCATCATATTATAGAATATAATTTGCCAAATTTCGGAATGGAAGGAGTGTTATCATGTTAATTGGGAAAGGGGGGAACATATTAAATGTGGAAAAGCCTGAAGCACCTACCCTCATGAAAGGTCGATCACGAGAAGAGAATGACTCAATGAAACTCTCCTTCAAGAGAAGTGAAACCTGACATTGAAGGAAGGAACAATTAATTATGCAGGAGAAAAAATTACAGTTTGATAGGAGCAAGACAAACACACTCCAATATTAGCAAGGTCAATATTGAAGCAAACCTTGTCATCATTAGATTGAACGTTTGTAATGGTATGAGAACGCAGGTTCGAGCAAAGAGATTCCAAGTAAGTTCTTAACACTGATAGAAAACCCTTCGCAGCTTCAGCCTACCAATTAAAAGGAAAATGTTTATAGGACAAATCCGATATTATGATTTTAATAAACATAATGAAAACATCAAAAGGATAAACCAGACAATGACAAATCAAAGTACCTGAACATCAGTATATTCATAAATTGGCCGTCTTCTCCCCAGATAACTTTCTCCTACAAGTTTTTGATGGTATTGGCTCAACGATGAAAATAGCTCTTTCTGCCGAGGTAGCTGTGGCATAGTTTGTGACTTTACCTGTGGCCTCAAGGAAATGATAGTCCATTCAAATAATAGTTATTCCAAGTGAGTAACTGAGACGGGTACTCACCTCTTGCATTCACAAAAGGACAAGCACGTTTTTATATACAGATACACAAGTATGATAATCAACGAATTACTCTTAAGAAGCATGATCAAACATCCATTGTTATTTGTTAATTTTTATAAATGTTGGCAAGTAAAACCAATTGCAATCACCTGGTTCTTGTTCACGTCAACAACAAGCACATTTGAGAGCTTTGACTGCACTTCAGGCGTTTTATTCTTCACACCCACCTACAGACAAAGCACACCAGAATGTCATAAAACCTATTATCTTAATGTGATCAGAGACCAATTTGTAATTTCCTAATCATACATGACAATCTTATACACATCAGATACTATCTATTTTTATTGTTCATTTTCCATTTAAAAGGTGTGTGTAGTCCCCAATCTATGTGCCTTCAGTTTTGTTCTGTTGTAGCCAAGTCTATTGAGATTGAAGAGGATCTTGCTGGTTACTTGGTTCTTTATTTTGTCTTTTGGCTCAGAAGTTCATCTGTCAATGGTGATTAGTTTTTTCTCCACAATTTTGGTGTGCTCTGTTTATACTCAATTGTCTATAGTTCTAGCATATAATTGTCACTGTATCGGCAACATTGTTTCTCATAACTAATTATTTATGTGGCTCTAATACTTCCAAGACCCGGGAGTCGTTGTCTCCTATTGAGAGATGAGAATAGGTTTTTCCATCCATCAATGAGAAAACTTGCTCTATATCATGTTCAGCATCAATGAGAAAACTTGCTCTATATCATGTTCAGCAGCTCCGGAAGACAATAATGTTTCTCACATTATGATACGAGTATGAGAAATGATTCTACAGAACAAAAAAACTCAAATGGAATCTAATAATAAACATCTAATCAGTGACCAAACTCAGCTGCATAATCATAGCTTGGGTTCTCGCAAAAAATTAAACACTCTCGACTCTCTAGATAAATTTATGTAGACTGCATAAAACTCAACAAGATGTAAATGATTTGAAGCTATGAAGAACTCACTATGTAAGGGACAGGTGCATCCAGGAAGTCCAGCATGTCATTTGGTAAAACCTGGAAGGTTATTTATACAATTAAATATTAGGTTATTTGAAATGGTAGTCCAAATTATTATACTCTCTACAAGACACTGAATGAAAATTTTACCGGCATTAACAAACTCTGCCACTGATATGGACGTATAAGGGGGATGATTGACAAAACCGAAGCAGACAATATTCCCTGATCGAAAAACAAATGAGCAAATAAGCAGAAATGGTTCAAAAAATAGACCCCCACTTATATACTTAATAATCGAAACTAGGAAGTTCCAACATAAAATGGGAAACCAGACATGGCAAATGGATAACCATTTCATATATATCTTAGCCCCGGAAGAGTGCAGCTCATATGAGAAACTGATTTCCAACTAAAATATAGTAACGCCTACATACCAGGTTAGAACACACAACCACAACTTGCTTCTCCAGCAGAGCTCCTGCAAAAAATGTCAACACCTAAAACACAGAAATGGAAACGTTGAGTCATTAATGTAGGGCTTCCAACACCTGACCCTGAATGATGATCATTTATATGTTAATATTTTAAACAGAAGACTGAAGAACTTACATGTTCAAGCCGCAACGATCCACATAAGCATGCAACCGCCCGTACCGATAAAGCGGTTGCCTCCTCCTCTGCCATGAGGGCATGGTATGCCTACAGAAACCAAATAATACAAAATATATTTAGAATAAAACACTAATTACCCTAAAAATTGGGGTTTGTATATTATTGTTTATTTATTTATTTGATAATTAACACACCCGCACACACATCTTGGCTTTCTTTGACAGGATTCGAACCCTCAACCTCCCGTGAGAGCAGCGAGGGAGATGCCTTTAGACCAAGAGGTAATTGGTCAGGTTGGCATATAATCAGTCCAAGAAAGGACACATAATTATATATTTATACCACCCTATTTATATGTATGATGGTCAACTCATCGCTTCAAGTAGTACTTATTTTAATAGTCTCAAGCTCCAAATATTGATTACATTTTAGATTGTAGATGATAAAATATTATAGCTATAAATTAATCTAGATTCCCTCGACTCTACAACTCAACTCAAGCGCCTTATTCCTTTTTTACAATTGAAGAAAAAAACATCTCGTGGGAAAGTTAAAAAATACATTGCAGAGAGTAATTTATATTCTCAAGTGTCACTGGGTAATGTTATGTTTTGTTTCAATAACTATGGAAGACAGAACACTATCCAAGCGACACCTTAGTAATATGGTGTGTTGTCCCATTTTCAAATATCATAGGTGGACTGGTCTCGCCTCGGTCAGTCGGTCGTATGGAGAACTTTCTTTGAGAGGACAATGGATGTAACTGAGATGCATACCCATGATAACTAGCTACTGCGATAGGTATATTAAGAAAATAAAAAAGTGGACATCAGTATGTTCCATATGGAAAGGGATACCTAGGGGCCACATTATAAAAGGTAAACAACTGTTATACAGGTATATTTCGATGTTGATTGATGTGGTCCTCCCTGGAAGCTATCGGTTAGGCATTAATCACATCATAATATTACTAATGCACATCAACCTCCAGCACATGCGCAAGCCCTCACACACACATAAAAGATTATTTTCCAGCTAGAAGCCTGGAAGGCACCTAACCATCAGAACAAGGTCTATAGTCTCTGAATTAAAAGAGAATTTTTTTTAATTAACATATAACATAAAATACATACCTCTTCCATTTCCAGACCTGTACTGCACGATTTTAAATCAATTGTTGAGCCAGCAATATGTAGAACTGTTTCATCTGGCCTTTGGTACTCCAGAGGATGCAGATGCTCTAAGGGGTGAAATTTTATTGTTGAACCCCTTGCAGGACAAGGTAATTGGTAATACTCGGATATTATTTGTAGTGAACCATGGTTATTTTCCTGCATAATAACGCAAGGAATTAAACTAAATGTACTAAGTAGCAGATTTGCCTAGAAAAAATAAGATTGGTATAGTAACAACTAATAAAATTACCTTGGCCCAATCTAGGATATCACCAGTACTGCTGGACTGGTGGTCACTGGATTGGCCCGAGAAAGATGCCTCTTCAAGCTCTGTGTCATCAGCATCGCTCCTCAAATTTCTATCTTCACTGGTAGAAAACTGAATACTGCATGCATCAATTTACACGATCTATAAACAATAGTACAGAGCAAGAAATATATAATTGTAGGGAAGAAATATAAAACATCTAAACTTAGCCTGCCTGTGGAGAAAGTTCAAACTTCATATTAAAGATAATATGCAATTGCAACCTTTGCCTACACATGTATGTGCAATTGCTCAAGTTATTAACAAATATATATACAGTAAAAAAGAGGCCCATAAATCAACTAATGTGCTTCTAACATGGCACCAAAACTCAGCTTTAAAAAAATTATATAAAACCATGAAACAAGGGGAAGATGGAAAGTTACTCCAGCATGCACAACTTCTGGGGTAAAGTATTTGCATAAACTGTATGCTTGAAGTGGAAACACATATTTTAGTGTAAACTATGAACTAGTAGAAAATTTTGACATATTTTATGCTTTAGAAGGGATAATAGTATGATGAAACATCTACCAAACAACTAAAACAAAACCAATGATGCTTTAGACGGGGTAATATGATGAGACAAAACCAATGATCAAGAAGGGGGAAAAAGAATTATAAATTTATAATTATCTATTACAAGACATGTTAAGCTAGCTACACGACTGGATTTCCACAGAATAGGAGGCAAGGACTGAGATATGTAGTGCAGATATTCTTATTACTGGTTGGTCAAAACAACTTAATATGAGACTCGGGAAATACCAAATACAGCAGGTCCGCAGGTAAGAATGACTTACCTAGAGGAGGACTCAGAACTTTCATTATGCTGATGCCGTAAAAGAGGTAAAACTGCATTTGGTACATGCCTTTGTGATGGTTGTTTGCTGTCGGCGCTCTCATCAACCAAAGTATCACACACTTCAGAAATTTGGGCAGCAACTAATGATTCTTCTTCAGAAGGAAATTTCTCAGTTACAGTATCATTTACAACAATAACATCAACACCTGCTGAAATGTCACCCTCATGATTGTGAGGCTCCAGATGACACTCCTCATTTATGACCTTAGAGGGGATGGATTCACTTGTGCCTGAATGAGATGTTTCTACATTTCCATTGAGCATGCCATCTTCTCTAATTTCTGGTGTAATACTGCAAGATGTTTCTTCTAAATTTTCATCCTTTCCTAATCCGAAAGGTAATTCGACATCTAAATCACCAATGCTTTTAGTCAATCTTTCCAGCCTTTCTTCAGTGAATATGCTACAGAGAAAATGTAAAGATTTGTTAAAACGTATTTAAAACTTAGCCTTCACAAACACATCTAACAGACCATACACATACGCTGGGTTCATAATGATCGAAAGTTAAGAAAAAAGGTTCAAAGAGACAAAAGAAGACAAGAATACCATATGCAAACAACCAAACTACACGTTAACTAACCTGTTCAATACTCCAAAATGCAGTTCAAAACATGGAATCCGAGAAAGAATGCAGTAACAACGACGAGTGGTTAATATATGGCGACTCAATGGCAAGTGGGTAGGTTGCACATCTGAAATCATAGAAACCAATCCAGACGGCCTCTGTATTATTTCGTCAACTAAGATACAACATCCGTACAAGGTTGAATCATCAGCATAGGCCTAGATAAGATATAAAAAAACATTAAAAAAAATCAGAACCTACACGATGGTGAGCTATTTATAGCACTACATTAGCTCTAACTGTCACCTACATAAACGTAAACAGTATCTCGTGTAAATTCTTTGATTTTGGTCAAAAAAACTATTATAATCACTCAAACTTGCAATGACATGTAACTATGATGTGTTTGCTTCTGTTAAGCTGCTGAATAATTATATTTGAGATCATCAAAGAAAACTGATATAATATTGGCTTTGAGGTACTACAATTTTTTGGATAACTGTGATTCCAAAGTAAAATAGCCGACTTGTATACATGTAAGAAAACACGGTTTACTGAATAAACCAATACTCAGTCTACAAGGTAAGCCAAGATGGAAATTCAGTAATTTGTAGAAGTTACAGTCATAGTTATCAAAAGCGCGCTTAAGCGCAGCAAAGCTCGCCTATTGGCTTCGCTTATAAAAAGCCCAGCTTAATGCTGAAGCCCAAAGCGGGAAAAAGCTCTAAAAAAGCGCGCTTATGTGTAGGTGGACCTTTTTAATAAGATCTAAACATAATTTTATAAGGTGGGTCAATATTTTGTCTTACTGGCCTTTTATTTTTTCAAAACCAAATACAAAACACATCCAAAATCTTTAAAACCTGGCGACTCATTCTATCAATCTGTCATCTTCAACACAAGACTTTCCGATGGCTATCTTTAAATATCATGTTTAAATTTTATCCACTTCTTAATATCTTATAGTAATACGAAGCACGGACCTAGTTCTATCTTTTTGGACCTAATTTATACAGTGTGCTTCCTTTACAAAAGCCTATTAACTCAGACTCAACATATAATAAGCATATGTACCACAGAATGATATATAAAAAAAATCAGTTCATGCTTTATAGCTTACCTGTAACCGGAATACAAATGACAGATCACTTTGTTTAAGATGTTCCTGCAGAATCAGTTGCATGTGAGCTCAAGTACAGTCCAATTAAAATATTGAGGCAGGGAGTGGGTGCACTGGGTGGTGAAGAGCGGAAATCTACCAATTATGCTAATTACATCTCCATATAGCTATGGGTCTAGGCTTTCGGCCCTATGTCATTTCCTCTTGATAAAATGATGAATTTATAATCATATCAAGAGAAGAATGCGATATTAAAGTTTTCACTAGTAGGAAGTACTTTTTAAACATAAAACAAAGGCAGAAGCCAGAATTGTGCATACCTGGCCAATTAGAATTTCATTCAACTCGCTCATTGAAGGAGTTCTCTCAATAGCATGAACCTTCGATCAGAAGTAACCAAAATCAAGTTTCTGATAAACCACCATAACAATCTTGTACATCAGAGTAACATGTCTTACATTATCGAGAGACAGCCAATCAAGTGTAACCATTACAGTTCTTATAAAGTACATGTATTGTTACACCACAAACATTAGAGGCCAAAGACCCAACATACGAATAACTCACCTCAACACCTGCAGGAAAGCAGAAAGAAAGAAGATCCCTATATTTTATAGGCAGCTGCTTTTCAGGGGGATAAACAAATAGGACCTGAAAAAAAAAAGACAGTCACATCAATTCAAGACATCTTCAGTAGTTGCATATGGAACGAGTTGAACATAACACCAGTACCTGGGGGTCAAGATTCGGTTCTATACGCGACTGATGCTGACCAAGTGCACTTTTAAATATACTTGAACCTTCAGACTTTCTTCCAAAGTAGAGCTGCTGAAGTGCCATTATATCACAGCTAGGATGAAGTCCTATAACCACCATGCTCTCAAATAGCCGCGATGGTTCTTTCAGAATCTTATGATGATCCTGTAGAATACCAGCTTATACATTATCACAACCTGATGAAAAATAACTTCTAGTCCTACACTACTGTATCATAAAACAAATTGATGGTAATAAGTTATAACCATGAAGGCATAAACCACTATTGTATAAACTTCAAATACTGCTTCCGAAATCATGTAAGAGTTGATAGATCAAACCGAGTCATTAATGTAACTCTATATAATACAATATTTCTGTCAGTTGCATCTAAGGTAAAAATGTGGGAATGAGTACGAGACAAGTAACACACCAGGGAATGTAAGTGAAAGCTTTTTGCCCATTGACGCTTTTGGCTAGTAAGAATTTCTGGATTGTAGACTCCAGATTTACTTTCAGCGGGTTGTGACAAGCCTTTCAGCACTCTGGAAACTTGACGCTGAAGCTTCTGAAGTTGGTTACCGCTGTCATCTTTAGACGAAAATACCACTGATGGTCTTGGTGAATGAACAGCAGTGGCAGCCGCAGCGGCTGCAGCAACAGCTTTTTCAGTTGTTTGCATGAAAAATGAGGCACCCCAACCAGGGCTACCCATATCTTCCTTGTTCTCCATAATTCAGATTCCCGCCTGCCAAGATCCATGATTATCAGTTGTTTCATAGATGCACACAATATAAGAAATTCAGATACATTTGCGTACCTTTTTTTTTTTAGTAAATACAATTGTGTAGTTAGTGAAGGGATACATAAAAAATTAACAAAGAAAGTACATTGAAGGTGTCTGGCTTGACTAATCTTCCACTTACAAGTGGATAAGTGGAAGATTAGCAACACTTGCAGTTTACTATCGTTAAGATTGTTAACCTTAACTTCAAAACCATATTTAAATACCAAACTTAAATACTCAATTTCTAGATAATTTTTTTCTCTGATTGCTACTGCATATGATACATGCAAAACAACCCAGTAACCTAGTTTCATAAATAATTTAACCTTTGTCCCTCCCACCTTTTTTGAAAATCAAACGGTAACAGAACCGCCAGTAGATTATCCTCCATTTCCTCACATTAAGGGAATAAAAAAAAAATCTTCATATTTATTGCTCCCAATGCTGAACACAATTTGACATGCACATCAAGTGTTTCTACCAGAACCGCAAATTGGGTTTGATAAAGCTCAACTAACATGAACTGCCCATTGCAATAAAAGATTCAATAAAGCACCTTCATTCTTAAGTAATACCAAACTTAGCACATTTTAAAGCAAAATGCCAACGTAGCAGAGACATGCAAGATTCGTTTGGTATGAGAAAAAAGAGAAGTAGGGACACGTCCAATAAGATGATAAATACGTATGCCTAAGAACTCCAGAAGGGAACGGGACAGAAAAGCTCCAATTGTAACAGAAAGGAACCTTTATACTATATACTACTTAAACTCATTCCTACTGGTGAGAGCTTGAATATGGTGTCATGTAAAACAAAATCAGACTTTAATATTGTGAAAGGATATTTAACACATAATCCCGATATAATTTGCCACATTCGTGAGAGCATCTTATTGAAGAATCTAAAGAAAAATGACACCCACCCCCCTGTTCACTTGTAAGCACTCTGATAATAAGGCATCTTCATAACTTAAAATTTAGTTTCAAATGCTTATTATTCTTCTCTTTTCCATACTACCCTTTGGATTCAAAACTTATTACCTAAATCCATAAAGGGTTCACTCCTTTCCAATAATATCAAGTATACACAACATTAACATCCCTTTTGGATTCCCTTCTACTTACTTTCTACACCAAAAAATTCATAAAGGGTTATTATTCTTCTCTTTTCCATACTCCCCTTTGGATTCAAAACTTATCACCTAAATCCATAAAGGGTTCACTCCTTTCCGATAACATCAAGTATACACAACATTAACATCCCTTTTGGATTCCCTTCTACTTACTTTCTACACCAAAAAATTCACTCCTAAACACATACTCATACAAAACATACTCCACTAAATTAACTAAATTTATCATCAAAGCACATAATTACCCCCCATCAAAAGCACAACAGATTTATTTTTCTTCAAGGACATAAACTAAACTGACTTTAACATAACAAGAAAAGCATTAAAAACAGTGCAATCACAAAAAAGCAATCAACTTCGATCAAACAATCATCAACCAGTATAAAAATCAAAACTTTAACACCTATCTAAAATCAAAACATTCATTTCATACATAAAAGACAAAACTTTAAATCAAACATCACTTCCTCATACAAATCAAGGGGTGTAACAACTCAGAAACCTCCTTTAATCAGTCCATAAATCAAAAGAATGACATACACATATACATACAGATATATATGAAATGGGGGGCGGCCAATACAAAGCCTGTTTATTTTCTGGTTGGTTTACTGTTCTTCTTTCTAGGAAATAAACAAAGACAGAAGCCCCAAACTGCAAAGAAAGAAAATGTATGTAGTATATACTATGTATCTATATGTTATTTTATGTATGTATCTATTTTAGTTTATCTTGTCATATTTTATTTAATTATAAGTTTAAAGTTTGTACACTTGTATAACCATGTTGTATTTGTAATAATTAAGGAAGTAAAAAAGAATTAAGGAGAGATAAAAAGTTAAAATTATTTTTAATTATTTTTTAGTCTAGTTGATTTTAGTAAGTCTTGAAGATTAAATGAACCAAGACAATCTTACCAATCAGACTTGTCCTTGTATAGGGTTTTTAGCCTGATTTATTTATTAATTATTTTGTATTAAGATAATTTAATTGATAATATAAAAATAGTTTAAAATTACTAATGATTATTGGTCATTTATTAAAAATACTA
This sequence comes from Oenanthe sinensis, assembly GCA_028671895.1. Lineage (NCBI taxonomy): Eukaryota > Viridiplantae > Streptophyta > Magnoliopsida > Apiales > Apiaceae > Oenanthe > Oenanthe sinensis. The sequence goes on from CM053811.1 coordinate 5,839,203, forward strand.
CTTTTTTTAACTTTTTTACGATTTTACTATCTTCCGCTTTTTTTTGCAAAAAAATGGTTTACAATAAAAAATAACCAGATGCAACTTATTTTTCAAAATGCAATTAAAAAATAATTATTTTTAATAATTTTTAATGTTACATTTGTGGTTCATTTTAATTGATTTCAGTTGCAAATATAGCTATAAAGTCGCAAATCGTATTTTTGTAAAAAAAAATTTAAAAATTTACAAAAAAAAATTTAAAAATTATATTTTTACAAAATATTTTTTAAAAAATCAGTATTTTTGAAAAATTGGTTTTTTTGAAAAAAAAACCCATGATTATTTTGGTGCATCAATTTCTAGGTCGCTTCTGAGTTTAAATTTTGGAATTTTACTTAATTACTATAGCTGTATTTAAATCAACTAAATTTGATTATAAAATCATGATTATTTGCAAGCCAAGCACATATATTCATGTGCATACGATCATCAATTTTCATGTTTATAATTTTCTTGTTCTACATGCAAAACCCAGCATCCTTGCACATTAAAAATAATAGAGTATCAAGTATATTCAAGCTAGATTTGTGCTTGTTATCTTTATACTTGGGGCCGTATATGTTGACCTTGAGTTTTCATTCTAATATACTCGTATTTTCCCTAAACTTGAATTAATTTTAGAATTTAAAATACCTTTTTGAAGAAAATTTAAAAATATATTTTGTAACTTCCATACCTTATAATAATGATGTATTTGTTAAAACCAACTACTCGTGCGGATGGGACACTAAAAACCCTATGTACTGTCATGAAAAAAAATGAATTAATATAAATTTATCAATGAATATGTCACCAAGTATTTTTATATTTATTATTAATGGATCAAGTGTAAATATTCTATTTATGAAATTCTTAATATTAATTAAAGTTAAAATTGATTTTGATATCCCATCCCCTGATTCTAACACCACCCCAACCAAATATTTGAGAAGAACAATCGAATACAGTGTAACGAAATTAAGAATCAAAAACCTTAGCTACGCACTTACACTAACGTAATAGTATAGGTTAATAACCTGAATTGGCAACATTACACATGTAAGCAAAGTAGAAATCACGTACAACATACATGCTCAATTGAAGATCACGTCAATTGTGTAGTTTCACTCATCATATCACATGTTGGAACTTAGAAGATAACTTTTCTCACGTTAGGCTTGCTATTAAATGATCTTCTCATTTTGAGGTGGCTTTGATTTTGCATGTTTTACAACTGAGTTTGACTAATGGCGGATTGACATGCCCCACAAGGCAACAATGCTTTGCAATTTGCACTTCTGGATGATGTTTTGAGTAGAAAATTGATTGGAGTGAAAAATAATTAAATGAAACTAATAGAAAATAATAAAAAGTAGGATGACTTTTTTTTTAAGAAGATGTAACTTGGTGCAAAATTTGTATGATGATATTTGAGTAGAAAATTGGTATGGAGTATACGAAACATTTTTTAATAAGTTAGAGGATCTGCGTTCTGATTAGAAATGAAATGAAGTAATAAATAATTTTTTTGAATATTTATTCAGAACATAATTCAAATTTTATTTTATTTACATCAACCAAACACCTCGGTGGGAGTAAGTCATTTACGGTGCAAATTATATTTCGATAGTATATTTAAATATACAAATTTTATTAAAAGAAATTTAATAACACAATAATAATTTTAACACCATATTATCTTAATGTACCTCAGTAATTTAGTAAGATCTTTCTAGTGTGTGCCATGTACATAAACTAATAACAACTTTTTTATGAATTGATAAATTTTTGTTAGTAAAGATTTTTGTGCATACATAGAGATCGTTATTATTAATAAGAATGGAACTAATGAAAATTTGACAACTTATAAAAAAATAATTGTTAATATGTGTACACGGACACAAAAACCCATTTAGTAATTATGATTTATGAGCCACTTAAACCAACGCATAAGACTTCTTGAAGGTCACAAGAAAATCATATAAAAGTCCGCACTTTGACAAATTAATATCATCGACCACGCGAAAACACATCAGAATTGAATTTTAATATTGTAAACAATATAATATCAAATGAGCTGAAATTAACCTGTTGCTTTGTTAACTGGAACTTTTGCAAGATGTTTTTAAAGGTTTTATTAAAATTCGGTACTTGGATAAAACAGTTGCTACCTAAAGGGGCCAATGTAACTTTTTATGTTAGCCTACTACTTTTCTGAGGACACACACGGCGTGGACTGCGCCTTGTCTCCATGCTACTTGCTCCCAAACGATAACCCAGCTAATTAATTATTTATAAGAAAGAATGATTTTGCAGCTTTGAAACGAATCTAAACTGGTAGTGTAAGGTTCGTTTGATTTAATTATGTTAACAAAAATAACTTTCATTTCAAAACCGTAACGATCACCTTTAGAGGATCCAAATTTTAAAAACCAATACTATAAATATATTTGTAATTGAATGCATTTTGAATTGGGGCCATTCTACGGTTATGACCTGGATAAATAACATAATCATCTCTCACCATTAAAAAAAACAAATAAATGGCTGTAATTAAAAAAAAAACATACACTCTATAATAAAGTGTACTACGCTCTATAATAGAGCGTGCGTAGTTTTTTTTAAATCCGATTTTTTTCTTACAAACCCGGTTCTGTTTTTAACAAAACCAACGAAAATAAACATATAACCATCAGTTTTAACACTAATCATCCACAATCTAACCCTAACTTGGTGCGATTTGCTGCGTTTGGTGCGATTGTGTTGTTATTTTTCCATCAAGTATGCATTCTAATCTTTATTATATATGTTTTTTGCACTTTTTGCATGTATATTCGATTGTTTGTGTATTGTGTGTATGTTTCATTTGCTAGTTTATATTCGATAATGTATGTATGTATGTGTGTATATTTCGATTTGTATATTTATGTATGTGTGTATATTTCGATTTGTGTATGTATGTGTTTAAGTTCGAATTTTTTGGGTGGTTTGGATTAAATTTCAATTTTTTTGGCTATATATGTGGTTTTAGTTCGAATTGTTTTGGTTATGTGTATAAAGTTTAAATTTTGTTGGTTATGTGTATAAATTTCAAATTTTGTTAGTTAAATATGTGGTTTTGGTTCAATTTTTTTTAGTTATATATGTCGTTTTAGTTCGAAGTTTTTTGGTTATGCATATTTTTGGATTTTTGTTTGAGATTTCGAATTATTATTATTAGAGTTTTGGGGTTTAATTTCAAATTATTGGAGATTTTTTTTGATATGGACTTTAGTTTATTGACATTGTTACACTTACGTAATTGTTTCTTTAATTTCATATATGTCGGATGATTTGTGTGGGCCTGTCGATCCTTGGGTTCTTCACGATCAAAAAAATCACATCAGCACCCTTATATGGAATGAGATTCACCGAAATCTTCTCAAAATTTGTCAAAGTACTTCTTTGCCTTCACAATGGAAATTAGAACCATTTCAAGTTCATCTTCTACAACAATGGGCTTTCGGAATATTTGTTAATCCTAAGGCCATTATTCAAAATGACGTGGCTTTGATTTCAGCGTCAGTGGAGCGTTGGAGGCTAGAAACTAACACATTTCATTTCACTTTTGGTGATATGACAGTGACTCTGGAAGATGTCTACATGTTGATGGGTCTTCTAGTTATAGGAGAATCGGTAACAAATCTTGAAGCAATTGGTATCAAGAATACTTGATTACACAGTTGGCCGGATTCAGATCTTTTCGTTGAAGAAAGAGAATAAGCTTTTGGTAGGGGTGACGTCAAACTGAGTTTTTTTAGGGAGATATATTGCAATTGTCCGGATAAGGATGATTCCTAGATGTTGGAGATATATACACGGGGGTATGTCTTCTATTTATGCGGTGCTATTTTATTCCCTACAAAGTCTAATAATGTTACTTACCCTAGATTAATCCCGCTGTTACTCGATACTAGTAAGATATATGGATATATTTGAGAGGCAGGAGTTCTAGCATACTTGTATAGGAATTCCCCTAAACTAATACATTTTAATTATCGAAGTAATGGCAAATCTTCTTGAGCATCACTTGAATCAAACACATAATGTCTAATATCACGCAAAACATTCTGAATATCTTGACTAATAAATCCAATATTCTCTAAACCTCTCGTTAACTCACCTAAAATATTCAAAAATGTTGAAGGTCCAATACTCGACTTATTCAAAGTAACAATCAATTGTCGAATAATGGGGGTTATGTTTCTTGACCTTTGCATGAAATGCACTTCATTAGGTTCTACCATTTTATGATTGTGTTTCAAATTAACCAATGTCACTTCTCATTTCTTTAAAATTCTCTCTATGAACAACATACATTTGTGCTTTACAACTCATTTTACTCAGAGTATCTCTATTTCTCTTTCTTTTTCGGACATCAAACTCATCCAAAGTCTTTTTTTTTAAGTCTAACCTACCACCCTTTCTACATATATACAAACTCGAACAAATATTTTTACTTTTTAAGCGTTTATGCGTAGTTCTAATTATTATCTCAAAACCAATACATCTACCATAATCTCTTATAGAACATCTCTGCCTCATCTAAACTATCAAACAATTGACCAACACAAGGGCAATCATCATTCAAATCATCCAAAGGAACGTATTCATTATCTTCCACATTTTGTGTAACATCCCGACCTTTTTTCAGAATATTAAAACAATACTAAAATATAATAATTCAAATTTAAAGTCAACAATCTTGATATCCTTAAAATCCAAACACAAAAAGTCAATTCAAAACGTAAACTACCAATATTGGAGATGTAACTCCCACACAAAAATAAAAGTCTGAATGTGAAATAAACAATTCAACTATGTAACATGCTAAACAAAAGAAATCCAATGCGAAGTAATAATTCCAACTATGTAGCATGTTTAAATCTCTTTTATTCATCTCATTTGCAAAACCTGAAATATATTAAAAGGATGAGATGTGAATCCCAGTAAGTAGTTATTCACCTTACTATCATTTCAAAAAAAAAAAAAATGTTCGTATATTTTAGAAACATCTTTTCAAAACTAACAGAGAACTATAGTTTTCAAAATCGAATAAAATTTAACTTAAAATCTATAATTCGATATAACAATGAATGAAAAAGATAAAAGAAACTATATTATTCCACAGTCAAATCCACGGTCATAGTAAGTCAGCGACACGACATCTATAGTTTTATAAGTTCAGTAACATCGCTCCGTGACTAGGTATCTATGAGTGCACACTTGTGCGCCTAGAAAGGGTATCTATGTCTAGTTTTGGAACTATTGCGAAAATTACGAACATGTTCAATACGCAGAGACTAGAAATTCTATAAATCTACGTTCTTATTTTCAAAAACACTTCTCAAAATGAAACTGATAATCACTATAAATCTTTAAACAATAAACTTTAACATGCTCTTTAAAACAAGTTGAGGTAATAGCATTTTGCTGAACATGAAAGTATATTGAAAAGTCACTTACCTCGCTACCGATATTGTACCCTTCAAATAAAATAACAATTAGACTCTTACGAGTTAATTTACACTTCAGTTACTACATCAGAAACTTATCATATCCGAAAATAACTAACTCTAAGGTCACACAACTCAAATATCATACAAACTGGACCATTTAAATAATTTCAGACTTGAGCAGTCCAGAAAAATGTCAATTTACTCTACAAAGATAACTTTATATGGAAAAATACAAAACACGAGAATTGTAGAAAATTCAGAAATCTTTCCAGAATGGTAAAATTAGTCAAAAACGGACAAGTAATGAATACATAAAATAAATAAATACGAGCTGTCAGAGCAGAATCAGCCCACAAGAAGACCTGTATTTTGATGTTTTGGACCTAAATGTCATAGAATTTGTTAACAGAATCTAAATTAAAGATGTAGATTTTGAAAATACCTTTTCAGAATGATATTACTCATAATATTTGGATAAAAACTCAATTTATTACGAATTTCCAAAGTTGTAGCACAACAACTCTTTTTAACCCAAACAAATTTAATAAACGGCACATTTTGACATACTTAATTGCTGAATTTCAGAAAACTCAAAGAATAAAAGTTGTATATAAATAAAATATCTTTCCAAGGATGGTAAAATTATGATAATGCGATAAATAACGGATTAAATACGAATTTTGTAAGAGCTCATCAAAGACACAAAACACTACACAATATAAATACAATGATCTGAAAACAAAAACCATTAACTAGATCCGATAATCAAAATTATATATATACATATATCCATACAATTCAAAACAATAATAATAACCCTCTTTTCTTATGCAGGATCACCCATGTAAATATATATTCAATACCATGTAAAGACTCATACGAAATCATATATACAATAGATTATGCTAACATGTAATTGATCACTTATACATATTATCACATACATACATACGTACAAACATACATATATATATACAAGTGTGATTACTGATACAAAGAGTGATCTTCATGAAGTGGTTCACAACCTACTTTGCAGTTCTTCTTCCTTCCTCCCCTTAACCGATTCTTCTTTTTCTTTCTGATTCTTTTTGTATTCTCTATGTGCAAGTATAACATATAATCTATCTAGCAGTTACAATTGCTGTCATTAAAAACCACGAATATTATCTCTAATTAATACTATTATTCTAATATTTAGCCTATTTTCATTTTTAAAAAGAAAATCATTTTTAACTTATAAAAAACAAATTATTTACTTGGTCAATACCATAAAATAAAGTATAAGACTATTATTTACAATTAAGGCAAACATATTAATAAAAAATTAATTACAAAAAATGGGGTTATTATATTTTGTGTGTTTGTGTGTGAATTTTTAGATTTTTTACAATTTTGTGTGTGGTATATCATCATCATCATCATCAACAATATAAAAATTATCACCATCATCATAATTATCATTAACATCGTAATCATCATTATCATCATCATTTCCTTTATCATCACCATCATCAATAATCTCTATTATTTTAGGACAAGGTTTTTTTTTATCATTATCATTATCTTCAATCTCAATTTTAAACTTATTAGGAGACTTACTGGGAGACTTTAATTTTGAAAAAATGAAAGAAGTCATGAAATGAAATAAAAAGAGCTAACTTTAATAAAACTTTAACCAATCTCAAAGTTCAACTTTGAAATCTTAAAAAAAACCGAATCTTGAAATCTTGAAAAACACAAATTTTAAAATCTTGAAGAAATTAAATCTTCTCCCAAACTCAAAATTTATAAAAAAAAATGAATATTGGGTTTTGAAATGAGTATGAAAGGAGCAAAGTTGAAATGGGTTTTAGAGATCTCATAGAAATCTTCAAAAAAATTTGTATGATAAAAGAACAAGGGTGTTTCTGAGAGATATGGGTGTGTATTCTGGGAAGACATATAACAGAGCGTAACATTAAAATGGTAAAATGAGAATTAAAAAAAAATATTGTACACTCAATTATAGAGCGTATGATTATTATTTTTTAAATCTCAGCCGTTGATTTGGTTTTGTAACGGTATGAGATGAGTTGGTTGGATGTCAAAAGATATCCAATTGTGACTGTGAATAGTTTCCTTTTGAATTAGATCATTTTATCCAAAAATATTTATAATTTTATAATTTTAAATATTATAAATATTAGATCATCCCCAAAACGCCCTCAAGACTGGCCAAGAGTCAGAAACTGAAACGGCTTAGAGGTCGGCAAGAATGAAAAATAATTGAAGACTAGACAACGAAATTATATTTTAGTTTGGCACACGTACTAAAGCTCAAACCTTTTTGGATGGTTAGATATTCATGTTATCTCAGGTTACTAATCATCATTGCGTGTTGGATTCAAACATCTTGCTATTGATACAATAAACCAATAATTTAATTATCAAAAGGCTAATTTGTACCTATTTTATGGGTCATAATTCCTCATATTCGATAATCTGAACCATCTATTTGCATCCGTGATTTTTTCATGAATAACATAAATATGAGGTGTTTTCTTATTCATAAAAAAACCTCGGATAGATAATTGATCAATCATCACATGTTATGCACCAAAACTAATATTTTATTAATTAAAAAGTGCTCTATTTTACCATATTGTATTATTTTCTTGCTAATAGAGAAAGAATGATATCTTACCCGAGCACCAGTTGCTTCACCACCTTACCACTAATTTTCTAATTAAACAAGTCCATAATAATGCAATAATTTTGGGTTTAAATTAAAATGGTTTGCTAATTGTTTGTTGAGTAGCTTTGACTATATTTATCATGAGTTTTTTAAGTTCAAATATCAAAGTGCCCTTTTCGTTAGCTTTGGAATAAGATTTTGCTCATCTCGATACTGGATCATGGCCGAGTCGAAATGTCAAATTCACTGACATTTCATTTAAATAATTCACTTTGAAATTAATTCTTTGAAGTTTATAGAGTATTATGTTTAGATTTAAACCAATATATATCAAGAGACAAACATTATATATGATATAATTATATTTTTATCTCAAAATTTTTGAAAAAACAAATGATAGCTTAACGTAATACTTGAACACAGAATAATTACAAGTTTTGACCCTTCTATTTTCCAATAATGTAATAATTAATTTGAATATTACCAAATAAATTATGTCTCTAAAATGTGCTTCTCATCTCAAAAATAAAATTATGAATGGAAGAGAATGTTACATATAACATATAATTTAGTTAAGTTCTTCAAATTTTTTAAAGAAGTGAAAACCCCGCGGAAATTATATTTATAGAATATAGGGGGTGTTTGACTGTCACTTTTTTTCTGGAAATAAGCCTTTATTTTCAGAAAAAAAATAGGTATGTATGTACTTTTTATGAAAATAAGTAACTTATTTTTTATTTTGAAAAATAATATTTAGTTTTAAAATTCTAAAACAAATATTTATTTTTTAAAAAATATGAAAATATGTAATAAAAAAATATAAAATAAGTAACTTATTTTAAATTTAAGAAATCTCAAACGGTCACATAATTACTTGGAAAACAAGACCTTTTTTTACAGTTGAAAAACAAGACTTTTGAATGACAAAAATTGACGACGATATATGAGAAGCAGCCAAACAGGGTTTTAAAAATCCCATATATATTTTTTTAAAAACACTCTTGACGAATTTTTGATTAATTTTTTATCCAAGCAACGAAATATTTAACAAATTACATGTAAACTCATCAGCACAACAATACCAATCTATAAATTATATTCATACTAATTTCATAACTAAAACTAAAGATCAGAGAACATATATAACCATAAAACCATGAATTGAAACTAAAACCTCATATGATTCATCTCCTAAAACAAAAACTCAAATCTCAATAATTAGATATGAAGGAGGCTCTGATACCAATTGTTAGAAAATTAGTTTTACAAAAGTTTTAATACTAAAAAACGAGTCCAACATCGTACTACCTTCATGTCTAATTATCAAGAACAAACTGAATGCAGAAGCGTGTCTGAATCCATGAGACAAGAGTAGTGGTGGTAATTGTGTTCTTGAGCCATTGATTGTTTTTAGTTATTGTCTTCGTCAACCAAACATTCCTTAGTTTTCTAAAGTACCGTTCAATAAAATCTCTCATTGATTGGGTTTGGTATTGTGTATCTACTCATTTAGTCTATGCAATATATAAAATCTAATTGAACTCTTTATTTGATCACTTAATTTAATCCAATAAAATAAATAACTAATATAATTGACATTATTTAATATATAGGCCATATAAATATTATTATTATTAAAAATAATAATAACAAGTTCAAAATGAGACAATTTAATAGAATTAACTTTAGAAAGATTTCCTAAAGGTACCTTTAGATTCCTTTTACCCAATTTTAATATACAAATGTTTGTGCGATTAAATTCTTTATTCATTTACTAAATTTAAAACTAATAATGGTTCGGGCAGCATTATATTTATGCTGTGTTATGTGATCGTCACCGTGACATACGCCCACAGCAGCCAATTTAGATACTTCTCACACTGGGCCCAATAGACAGTAGGCCCTGATTGAAGAAATTTATTTTCACAAAGAATGGAATAATTGTTCTTGTAGTTCTATATTTATAAATGTCATGAATTGCTACTAATTAATAAATTTGTAATACTTCAATTGTTCAATAGCTTACGCGATCTCCACCCATTACTCTATTTTAAATCAACTTTATTTTCAAATTTTCACCTTTTTTACTTCATAACCCTCTTTCTTCTCTAATCATTTCTTTAAATTTTACTTCAAATTCATTTTACCTCAATATACAACAATGAAATATGTTAAGATAGAGTTAAAGATATAGATAGAAATATAAAATGTGTGAGAGTTGATTAAAATATAATATCTTCAAATAAATAGTATGACTTCGTATTTGGAGTTGCACGGTGAATATTTTTATATTTGAAGACAAAGTAATGGATTGTTAGAGAAGAATTACTTCATTTTTGAAGCAAAATACGAAGTAATGAGCTGTTTGAAGTCACCGTCGGAGATGCCCTTAATGTGCATATAATTAAATTTAAGTTTATGTTTTACATTAATAAAGTTGAACTTATGTTTTAGAAATTATTTTTGCAAAGAAAACGTTGCTGTCAACTATGATGCAGTTTGTTTAGAGTATATGCTTGCTTCTTACTTAGCCTATAAAGCCTGGACATGCTCAAGAAAATTTGAAACTTCGGAGTATAACATTACATAACAGCTAGATATTATGTATGAAATCCAATGTGGTCTGAAATTGCACTAGAAGATAGGGCATTCTAAAGACCACATATTAGAGATTTAGAGTTGGTCCCTATGCATCTTCTAAAAGACAAGATCAGAGGACTCGGCAGCAACTTTTGGGTGGTTTCACAGTGTCTTCTTTCGTGCAGTGGCTTATTGTTCTGGCATTTTTTGATTTTTCCTTGATAAATATCTGACAGTTTTATCATAAGTCATCATTTTCTCAATCACGAATCCTAGTTTTTGACAATCCAGTAAAAACAAAAATTGCATTTTTAGCTCCCAGATGACACATTTCTTTTGTCTTGCAACTTGCAACTGCCTGTACTGCTAATCAAAACAGTGAAAATTAACCGAGAAACTATTAAATTACTTTACAATCTGCGTCTATGCATTAAGGCACAATTCTATGCAGTCCCCTGAATTTTATCATTGGTACTGAATGTTGTAAGTTTTGACGATCATTTTATAACTATGATGGTTTTGATAGAAATTTGAAAATGATCGTCGTGCTCGTAATTTTATTTTCTAGTTCAGCCACTGTCTATTATTTCTGTTCCAAATAAGAAAGTGTGAAAGACTATGTATGTGTCATGTGTGTATGTGCATAGTTGTATTTAAGCCATATGTGTAACTCTCTTAATTTGCTAATAGGCATTTTTTATTAGGACTATAAGATTGATATACAACTTTGATGTTTCAGCTGGTCCTTCAATTGCAAACAAAGAAAAGGCTAGCTACATGTTCTTCGTTTTAGCTAGATGATATGCACGCTCACATGCATCACTTCTCAAAATCTGTCTTTTACTTCTTAGCTAGTTTAGGCAAGCCCGTGAAACTGTGCATGGCCATATCTTCTAATAACCACTCAAATTCCTCAACAGTTATCCTTCCATCCTTGCTCCATGTATATTAATATGTCTAACCCTAGAAGTTTAACACCACATCTCTCCACAACCCTAGCAAACACTCAAAATGTATCTCCCAATCCTCATCCTTTTCACCCTCCTTTCTTCCTCGTATGCTTCAGTTAACGACTTCTGTGTTGCAGACCTCAAACTATCCGATACACCATCTGGATATCCTTGCAAAAAAGCTTCATTGCTTACTGAAAAGGATTTTGTTTACTCTGGCCTCGGAGTAGCTGGTAACACCACAAACATCATCAGTGCTGCTGTTACTCCAGCTTTTGTTGCTCAATTTCCAGCTGTGAATGGCCTAGGTATATCCCTGGGTAGATTAGATATAGCCGTTGGTGGTGTTATTCCAATGCACACACATCCAGGTGCATCAGAAGTACTAGTAACGATACAAGGTACAATACTAGCTGGATTTATATCTTCTGCAAACAAAGTTTACTACAAAACTTTGAACAAGGGGGATATTATGGTTTTCCCACAAGGGTTGCTGCATTTTCAGATTAATTCTGGAAAAAGTCCAGTTCTTGCATTTGTTAGTTTCAGCAGTGCTAGTCCCGGTCTTCAAATTACTGATTTTGCGCTGTTTGCAAATGAATTGCCTACGGAATTGGTGACTAAAACTACATTCCTTGATGCTGCTGTAGTGAAAGCATTGAAGAAAGTACTTGGCGGGACTGGTTAATTATTTAACTGTTTCAATTGTTTATTTTGTGTTGTTTTCTATTGTTCTTTTGATTTATTGATGTCTGCAGACACGATTCTTCTGTTGTATCTGCATAAAGACGCAGTACTTTAAATTTGTTGTTTCTGTGTTTATCATAACCAGAGGTGTTTAGTAAAATGTTTTTTTTTCGGAATGATATGTGTCATGATTTTAATGTGTAAGGTTGTAAGCATATGGAGGCAGATTTCATGTTACTTGAACACTTAGATTGGATGTGCTCATGGGAGTTCATGTCTGATTCAAGTTCAACTGATAATATGAAACTCACCAGATATGTACACAATAACTTTGATTTATTGGTACATTTTAAATAACATCAAAATGTAAAGTAATTAAAATTTATTAATATAAAGCAGTTAGAGAACACAAAATAAATGCAAACAAAAGTTGGACTGTAGAACAAAAAAAAATCTAGGAAACTCATACTTTATATGGCAGCCGCTGATCACTTGTAGAAAGTTTATGCCAAGTTTATGCCGTGTTGCCCTTGTTCTTCTTTGCAATCTTGATGTGAATGATTTGACACAATAATTAACAATACATGATCAGTTTCCACTACAAACTATTGTAGCTTACAAATCAGTTTCAAATTACCAGTTCACATCATTACAAATCACCGTCACAGTACTAAGATTTAGCAGTCTCAATAATACAAACCACATTTGCCATAGATTTAACATCAACAAACAGTGATATTTATGACTTTTTCTACAGAAAATAGTGCTAATTAACATGTGGCTTTGCAATCACCAATAGGGGAAATTTTTTGTGAAGAGTTGTACCCGTCTCAGCAGCCAGGTCCAGATCTTCCATCTCTTTCCATCCAATGCAAAATCAAACATGTGCACCAAGTTTGCTAATGCAAGCTCATTGATGGCCATGGCATATTGAATTCCAGGGCAGCCCCTCCGCCCTGCTTCAAATGGAATGAACTCAAAATGAAGACCTTTAAAATCAACAGGATTATTCAATAATCTCTCGGGGATGAATTCCTCTGGATTATCCCACAGAGCAGGGTCTGTTGCAATTGCCCAAGCATTAATCAGTGCCTGTGTCCCAGCTTTAATGTCATATCCCATTACCTTTACATCCTGCATTGCTTCCTAGCAACTAGTAGCGGAAATGGAGTGTAAATCCGCATACTCTCCTTTATCACTGCTTTCAAATAGGGCATTTTCTCCAAGTCGTCCCCAGATATTGTTGATTTTCCCCGTCCTATCTCTCTCAGCTCATTTTGCAATTTACACATGATGTCCAGATTTTTTATTAGTGCTGCCATAGTCCACTCTAATACTGCAGATGTTGTATCAGTTCCATCAAAGAACATATTCTACAAGATAGACATAACATGTCAATCGAATATATTAATACTAATACACAATAAATGACTGCGCTTGTAGATTTGGAGTCCCAGTGCTGGACTGATGTTTATTCTCAAACTTCGAATGCTATGTTAGGTAATTTTTCCACCACCATTTTAGCCTACAAACTACTGGTCACAACATTACATATCATATTCAGGGTATTACAAATCACCTGTTTGTAGATTGTAGGCTAAATTTGTTTGTATATGGAAGACGTTTCATACATTCATGTGTTTGTGAAAGACTGAAAGTAAATAACAAAGACTATGAAATGATCATAGCAGATAAGCGAAAGCTAGAGATTGTGTACTTACCAAGATTACGCCTTTAATGGAATCTTCATCAATAGTAAAAGCAGAATTATGGTCCTGTTTCTGAATCTCGAGCAAATTGTATAAATGGTCATCGCTTGAAGCCCCGATATCCAATGCTATACTGTGATCTCTAATAACACCTTCTAGAAACACATCAACCTCCTTAGATGCTTTCTCGACCCTTCCCTTCAAACCGTTTAAAGAATCAATCCAGTATAGCCATGGAATATAATCACCAACACTGAAATAACCTATTAACTTTGCTATATTCTGAAACAGTCTCCTAAATGAATTTTCTTCCCCGCCTTCAGCAGTTATAGCATATTTCCTTCCTAGGAAAATCCTAGACACAACGTTACTGAGAAGTATGTAAAATAACTCACTCAAATTTCCTATTTTTGAACCATAATCTTTGATATTTTCAACTAAAAGGGCTACTTAATTCTTCTTCTCTAACAGTTTGAAATGAACGAACCCTTTTGTTACTTGGGAGCTGAAGAACACAAATACTCTTTACCTGTCTCCAATATTCAGTATAGGGAGCAAAGACTACGTCTTTACCATTATAGAAGATTCTATCCCAGATACTCGAGTTAGGCCTGTTTGCGAAAGCAAGATCATGCGTTTTTATAATCTCCTTAGCTGCATCAGCTGAAGACACAACAATAACAGGTACACTTCCGAAGTGAAGTTGCATGACTGGACCATATTTTTTTGCCAAAGATCTAAGTGCTACATGCGGGTCTTGGTTAACCTGATGTAGGTTTCCAACTATAGGTAACTTTCGAGGAGAAGGTGGCAGATTTTTGCCAGTTGTTTTGTTACTTGACAACCACATATACAGGAAAACTAAGACAAAGAACAAAGAACATAAAGAGAGAAACAAGGATTGTTGCTCCATCATCGTATGTAATTTCAACAATTTGGTTTGATTATAATGTTTTATACCCTCAAGCTATATGTAATATGTACATATATATGTGAAATAGTGTGCCGTATTACAAAATTTGTTTTATTGGAACGCAACTAGCTTCGACTCATATGATTTGCTAATTGCACATTAACTGTCTACATTTACAACCTAGTACTATCTCGAAGTTGACATCCATCTACTGTCGGAACTAGGAACACGAATGAGTCAAAATTGAACTAGAATTAAAATTTTGATTGAGCCTTTGTTTTTCTTTCTAAAACTAATAGATATTTAAGAATTTTTCGAACGTCGGCCAAGGTTAGGGAGTCGGAGTATGGATAAGCTCCTGATTCGGTCAGTTTAGATTATTTTATAAGTAATTTATAAGTTAAAAATTATATTTATTTATAAGGAGCGCGAAACAGGGCTTCGTCATGACTCATGAGTACCATCTGCTTTGCATTAACACTTATAGGGTCCGTTCCAAGTCTAAAAGCAGCTTTACATTTGGACCCGTCCAGTCTTAATTCCCGAGTTCACAAGTTCCAGATAGTACATCCCATGTAGTCAAAGGTTTTTTTTCTTTGAGGTGCTGAGCAAGCAATGAAGCAATATCGCCAAGACCTTAAATCATATTATTTGAATGTATGCGGACAGATAGATGAAATGATACATGCAGTTGTTAGACAACCTACGTTATTGCCATGACCCAATGAATAGACTATCGTTTCCACTCATAACAAAAATAAAGTATTTTTGATTGAATGTGATTTGTCTTTTAATGGTCTTTTTAAAACTGTTCCTATAATTGTGTTAATTTATAATATTTTTTTCTTAATTAAATATGCCATAAAAATTGAGTGATTAAGTTTTATATTAATTTTAAAGTTATTAAAGTTTTCATAAATACTAGTTTGTGCCATTTTATATGAAAATTTTGTGTCTATTAAGGGTGTTCTATAAATGTTATCTTTTTGGACCATTTGTTATTATCTATCGTCGATTGACGAATTTGTGTCATTTTAGATAACTTTATATGTTATGACTTATGAGAAATCGGCCATCGATAAAAATAGAAAAAAATATATGATGGTTGAAATGAGCAAGGAAATACATTTTTATTTGTTTATGAGTATTCGAAGTTTTATGTGTCTAACCAAAGGGGATCCCTTTAGTTAGATATATATAAAATTATATTTATTAAGTATATTAAACATAATAGATATTAATTAATATTTTGGTAATGTTACATTGACTCATGTTTTGTGGTTGATTTGGTGACTTTTCAGACTCATTTGGATGTGAATGAGGGTAAAGAGAAGGTGGATGGAGGCATGAACTTGGATTTAATGGCGGAAGTAACAAGACGTGACTAGTTTTTTAGTATTGGCATGGAGACTCACAAAATTTCGAGAATTTCCGATTTTTGTGTAAAGAGTCACTATGTAAATTGATATTTTTATAATTGTTTTAGTGCACTCTTTTTCTTCTTTGAGGTTTTTTTCATAGGATTTTACTCAAATGAGATTTTAACGAGACCCTGTCGGATATAATTTTTTTTATTATTTAAATTTACGAGAAATCTCTTTCTTATGGGTCGTTCGACCCATGAATTGGTAAAGTATATCTTTCGATTTCGATTTGATGATAAGATTTTATTATATTTGTCTTTGTGTTGTATTATCAATAAAATGATTCTTCGTTTTTTATGGGGAAAAAAACAAAATTGTCAAGGAGTTTTAGATAATGCTTTCAGTTTATTTTTTTAATATTTTTGTGAACAAGTACCATATTTTTGCCGAAAGCACAAGTTTTAAAATTTATTTACATAATAAGGTTTTACATTTCAATACAATCAAGTTACAAAGATAGAAACAAGAATTGCTGCTCCATCATCATATAATTTTAACAATTTGGTTTTAATAATAATAATAATAATTCATACCCTCAAGCTATATGTAAAATAGTAAAGAATGTGCTCTGTTACAAAAAAATTCATGTTGAAACGCAACTAGCTTACACTTTGCTGCGGAGTTTTAATAAAATAGTTTCACTTTCACTCTTTTTGTGCTCCCAATTTTTAAAAAGAAAAAGAAAGCAAGTGAAAGTCAAGGTAAATTAAACATACTTTCACTACAAAATTGAGATGAAAATATTTTACTTCCTCTTCACTTCCTTTCTTTAGTTTTTAAAATTCGAGAGCAAAGTGTTAAATTCGGATGGATTGCTGCTGTATGGAAGTTGACATATAACTGGCCCAAGCTTACTTTGCACTAACATTTAACACTTACATGGTCCGCTCCCAATCTGCAAGCAACTTTGCATTATTTATTTAGATCTGTCCAGTCTAAAAACATGTTTTTCATCGATGAGATATAGACTGTAGTGCATTGTGCATACAAATTACAGGCTGTCCACTCCTTTAGTTCATTATTTGAAAAATAATGTGATCGTGAGAAAGCAATGTACGTAGATCATTTGAATATACACGTGTTGTTTCTGGCTCATACTTCATCCTAAGTCAACAACTGATTTTGTCTTGTTAGGCAATTGATTGCCTTGGTATTGATGTGTCTGGTTATTCAACCCACAAGTATGAAATGGAAGACATTGCAGGCACAAGTTGGTTGACTAATAGCTTTTCTAGAGAGGCTTAATATAAATTCAATGCTTCCATTCTTATCTGGATATCAGAAATCAAAAGATAGAACAAACACTTAGAATGTTAGTTTATGTATGAGTATTTTTGCAATTTTAGGAAATACCTAGGAAACACTTGAGAGATATTGTTAGTGAGGAAATCTGTTTCGGCACTCTGAAAATTTCTCACTCTATTTAATAATATCAGTAGCCTCCTGTGGATGTAGGCAAGTTGTCGAACCATGTAAATCTGTGTGTATTTTAGTTTTACTGTTTTTTTGATATATTTTGACTGCTGTTAGTTTCTCTGCGCACTACAACACATACACAATGACGAAATGAAATTTGCAGCTAGCCATTCAACACCATTGCCATCGTGATATTTCCAATTAGCCATTCTACATCATTGCCATCGCGATACTAGTAACATTTTGTGTATATACATACTATGCATTAATTTGGAAATGGACTTGATCATTTCCACTCAACAGGAAGTTGTTATAGGCTTTAGATATGCTCTTTTCTTTAATAAAAATCTACATTGTTTAATATCAATTTACACAGTACAAGTAGTACACACATCCAAGATTCCAAGTGCACCACAAGTCCTAGTAATAATACTGAGTACAATACTAGCTGCATTTGTACCTCCTGCAGAAAAGTTTACTACATTACTAAACTCTGAACAATGAGATATTAGGGTTTTCCCACAAGGGTGCAGTTTGATCCATTTTACGATATTTTTAGTGTGCATTTTTTAAGATTCAGTTTTTTAATAGTCTGGTTGAGCGTTTTGTAATCGATTTTTCTACAAATACCTAATGTTAATAAAACTCCACCCAACACGTTTACAAGGGCAGGACAGACATTATTGTTGTTTCGTCTCCTGGAATATTTAGCTTTTTATTTAAATTCCTCAGCCACCACAAGACAAGAAACACTACTTGGCAAGTGAATAATGCAAGCACTGATCATTGCTTCTATGATTTCTAAATAAATTTCAGGTCTCACATAATCAAAGAACAATATCAATTCTTATATGTTTTTGAGCATCCAAGTATTCTCCACCCAATTAATCAGATTGGTACTGCAACAAGTTTTAAATTTGTGCTATTTGCTAGCTTTATGTGAATGATAGGACATGATATATGAAGAGGTGCGTCAAGGTATTTTAGCCAACAAATCATCTGGTTACAACATTATTACAAATCACAGTTACCATGCTACATATCAACAGTCGATATGAGTAACAAAATTACATTGTCATACAAAGCTCAAACATCAACAAACACAACATCTTAGATTTCATTAGAAAAAGTAGAGCTAACTAGATTCGTGGCGTTGCAATCACCAATAAAGGTAGTTTTTTATGAACAGTCATACCTGTCTCAGAAGCCATATCCAAATCTTCAAATATCTTTCCATCAGGCAATGCAAAATCAAATATGTGCACTAAGTTCGCTAACGTGAGCTCATTGATGGCCATGGCATATTGCATTCCAGGGCAGCCCCTCCGCCCTGCTCCAAATGGAATAAACTCAAAATGAAGACCTTTATAATCTATAGGATTATTCAAGAATCTCTCTGGGATAAATTCCTCTGGGTTTTCCCACACAGCAGGGTCTGTTGCAATTGCCCAAGCATTGATCAGTACTTGTGTTCCAGCTTTTATGTCGTATCCCATGACCTTCACATCCTGCATTGCTTCTCTAGCAACTAGTAGCGGAACAGGAGTATAAATTCGCATACTTTCCTTAATCACAGCTCTTAAGTAGTGCATGTTCTCTAAATCATCCCCAGTTATTCTTGATTTTCCCCTTCCTATCTCTCTCACTTCATTTTTCAACTTACACATGACGACCGGATGTTTAATTAATGCTGCCATAGTCCACTCTAATACTGCAGATGTTGAATCAGTCCCATCAAAGTACATATTCTGCAAGATAAATATAACATTTCAAATGATTATCCTACATGATGCCAATATATATAGGTGTTTGCTACAATAAAAACTGATTTGGACTAAAAACCACAAGCAACGGTGATTTATAACGTTGTGACCCTGATTTATAGTTTGTTTGTAAAGATTGCAGGATAAAATAGTTCGAGGTGAAACATGACCCTGTATATCTTTATGCAAGTAATTTACAAAGTCTATGAAATGATCATGATAAGCCAGAGAGAGTTCATGTACTTACCAAGATAACGCCTTTAATGGAATCTTTATCAATAGAAAAGGCAGAATTGTTATCCTGTTTTTGAATCTCAAGCAAATTGTTTAGAAGGTCATCGCTTGAAGCACCTGTATCTAATGCAATACTGTGATCTCTGATCACACCTTCTAGAAAAACATCAATCTCATTAGCTGCTTTCTCAACCCTACCCTTCAAACCGTTTAAGGAATCAATCCAGTATAGCCATGGAATATAATCACTGAAACTGAAATAACCTATTAACTGAGCAATATTCTGAAACAGTTCCCTAAATGAATTTTCTTCACCGCCCTCAGTACTATTAGTATATTTCCTTCCCAGGGCAATCCTGGACACTACATTACTGAGAAGTGTGTAAAACAAATCACTCAAATTTACTATTCTTGAACCTGAATCTTTGATATTTTCGACCAAGAGGCCTACTTCTTCTTCTCTAACGCTGTGAAATGAACGAACCCGTTTGTTACTCAGGAGCCGAAGAACACAAATACTCTTCACCTGTCTCCAATATTCAGTATAAGGAGCAAAGGCCACATCCTTACCATTATAGAAAATTCTACTCCAGATACTTGAATCAGGCCTGTTTGCGAAAGCAAGATCATGAGTCTTCATAATCTCCTTGGCTGCATCAGGTGAAGACACAACAAGAACAGGTACACTTCCGAAGTGAAGTTGCATGATCGGACCATATTTTTTAGCCAAAGATCTAAGTGCTACGTGCGGGTCTTGGTTAACCTGATGAAGGTTTCCAATTATAGGTAACTTTCGAGGAGAAGGTGGCAGATTTTTGCCGGTTGTTTTGCTGGTTGACAACCATATATACAGAAAAACCAAGACAAAGAACACAGTGCATAAAGATAGAAACAAGAGTTGCTGCTCCAGTATCATTGTTTCTGCAGACTGCAGTTCGGTATTATGATCTTTACATAGATTTTACATGTTCTTTGGTAGTACTTATAATGGTAAAACCAACATACAAAAAAGGACTCTTATCAATACTACATATTTAATTAATAATTATAAGTTGTGAAAAATATATACTTTTTCATATTGTGTGATATATATGATCTTTGTATTCACCATTTTAATTCAGCAATAAATAGTATACTACTAGTAAGATTCAAAGACTCTTACTATATCAAAAGTATTTGAATTTATACGGGTTGTTGACAACTCTGCGTCAATGTTGCCGGCGCTACAATTTACTCTTTAAATTTTTAGATTTTAACCCGTGCTTATATGTATTTATTAATTTAAAATTTATATAAATATTTATTTATAAAAATTTATAGTTTTTTTATTTAAATTTATATCATTAAACTTTGTTATTAGTTTAAAAATAATAATATAAATTATAAATTTTAATATGTCGATAATTCGGTTCAAATCTCTTAATTTAATTATTATTGATATAAATATTAAATTTTGATATATCATTAATAAGACTGAATATTATTAATGATAAATATTTTTATAATTATAAATATGAAATTTAAATATAATTTTAATAAATATCAAACATTTATATTTTGATATTGTAATTAAAAAATTGATTTTCCTGTTTATCCTTATTATATCTAAGTAGAATATAATTTAGCTTCTATTTAGTGTAAATTGCGTAACTTTTTTTATATGTTTTTATTAATTTGATATCAATTTTATGTCTTTTTTATTATAAAAATTTATTTATTTATATATAATTATTATTAAATTAATTATTTGATATTTTTTATGAAATTTCTTTATATAATTATAAAAGTAATATATTAGGAGTAATAACTAAATATAAAATACATTAATTTGAAAATTTTTGGTATCTATGAAACTGTAACATAAGCACACTGCGCTCATATTTATCGCAGGTTAACAAACTCCGCTGGTGATATAAAATTTAAATTATAATATATTATAAGATAAAATTTGAATTTTATAATTATATTAATATTAAATAGATATTTAATTTAAATATGCTATTATTGCCCCGAATCGATACAAAATCTCTAGGATTTTTCAAGGGAGAGGAGGGGCACCTCAAGTAGTTGTACTTAGTTTGTTGCTACTATAGCAACTTCCGCCATGACCAATTTCAATGTGGATAATTAACAAATTATAAGTAGTATTATATTGACAAATTGCAGTAGGAATGCTTTGTCAAGCACCTTCTATATTTTCCTACTATCAACCGAATTATTATTATAAAATAAAATTTGAATTTTAAAATTATATTAATATTATATATATTTTGAATTAAATATGGTGTTATCAAGTATGGAACTCTTGATTTTTGATAATATTTACATAAAATCTTTTTTACTCTTATTATATAGGATATAATAACTCAGCTTGAATTTGTATTTTAGTTATATAATTAAGTTTATTATTTTTTAACTTTATTTTTAAAATTAAAATATTAAATATATATTTTATTTAAAAAATATTCAAAAATAATAATTTTAACTATATAATCAAATGATTTTATTTGATTTGAAATATAGCATATAATAAAGATAGTTATAAAGTAAAGCCCTTCCTAGCATATTGCTTACAAATATTTTATTCGATAGATAAAACTTGCCGTGTTTAATTTTGTAAATACACAATTCTTTAACATTTCTCCGGGAAAGTGACAATATAACGTTTGTTTGACGTCCTGATTTGTGGCAAAAATTTCAATGTGTTACTTGGTGCATGCGAGAAAAAATCGAAATAAAATTGAAATCGAATTGAAATTGCTGAAAACTGAAAAAATTGCGAAATTGAAAAATTAAAAACCGAACCGATCTCATTATTAAAATAAATAAATAATTTATATAAAATTTTAATATATATATATATATATTATAAATATAAATTATATGCATATAAATTTCAAATTAAAATCAAAACACAAATTAAATTTAAATTTCAAATCAAAATCAAAACACAAATTCAATATTAAAATTATCAATATAATCACGTTCGAAATTATTACTAGTTTATTACTATATTTTCCAACAAAACAAAATAAATAACCCTCGAAACAATATGAAAAACTTGTTCGAGGAAAATGCTATCGATTCTGATTAATTATTATGGCCGGGTAGGAATTGATGGCTGGCTTTGGGCTCATACTGTGAATGGGTGATTAACCGAAGCTAGCAAATGAGGATCATATTCGTTAAAATATTTAAAAAATCAAATTTTATTGTTTAAAAAAATTGAAATATTATATATATTTTTTACTAATTTGAGTTTTATAATATTTTTTATTCGGTTTTAAAATCGAAACCGGACCGTTAAAAACCGAGCCGAAATCGAAACCAATAATTCGATTACAATTGCGATTTTTAATTTTTAAAATCTAAGACATGCGGTTTCAGACCCGGTTTTAAGATAAAACGGAACCGAACTGCCCCTAGACTAGTGACACTTTGACAGGGACACCAATTTTTTTTATTGATTATATTCTCTATCACGTACATAAATTTATTTGTTTCTCGCTTTGAGTTAATATTTAAAAATTTTACACCTCTACCTCTAAATACTAAATTATTCTTCTATTTCAATTATATAAATATATTAACTTTCTTATCCAATAATATATCGAATATAACGATTACATCCTTTCGGTAAGTTTTGGGGCCTTCATCAAAAGTTAGCAATACAGTAGTATAGCCCATCTCCTTTTGACATTATTAAAGAGTCTAAAATACATATTAAATAAATTATTGAAATACATAAGATTTATATATAAATATGAGAGTATTTTTATAAAATCAAGATTTATTTAAAGTTTAATAATATATTATTATTTTATATTAAATTTTTTAAAAACTTTACCTAAAATATATCTTAAGTTTCTTTTCTCTTTTATAAATGAATATCTATATTTAAATTATCCAATCATTTAAATACGAAATATTAGTTTAAATTCTCCAAAAATTGGGTTACTATCCTATATTTTGTTTTATTAAATACGAAAAATAAATTAAATTAAAATTCAATATAAAAAAATCCAACAAAAAACCATCTAAAACCCTCTCTTCACTACTCCCAAGTCCAGTTAAAAGTACAAAACCCACCGTGCGACACACTACTCGAAAATAATGGCGGCGGCGGCGGCGGCGGCTCAACCGACCCTAACACTGGACCAATTCATTAAAGTCCACAGTTTCTTACTTGCTGCTTCAGGCATACCAACATCATTGTACAAACAACTCTACCAGAAACTCTCCTCGGAGACCTTCGACGGCGGTGAATTCTTCCAGGTTGAGCCTGTAGATGACGGCCGACAAAGACGTCTTGTACTTACTTCATCAGAATGTATGAACAAGGAGTCTCGCTTGTTTCTTGTTGATCATGCTTGGACTTTTCGTCTCTCTGATGCTCTCAAACAGGTCCATTCTCTCTCTCTCTCTCTCCCTCTCTCTCTCTCTCTCTCTCTTATAATGTACAATTTGCAAATGTAATTATGTTGAAGTTAGTTATTGATATATTCATATGGATTTATAAATATTCAAGTGTTGTTATTTTGAATGTCCTTTTTTTTAGTTGCAAGAAGTTCCAGGGTTGACACAGAGAATGGCTTCGTTAATGTGTGTCGACATAGATGTAGAATCGGGTCATGAGGAGGTGGAGGAGAATGGAATTACGGAGGATGTTATCACAATCATGGAGAGACAAGTTTGCATAGCTAAAGATAAAGGCAGGGGTACTGTAAGGTGGTTGGAGCTAGATGAGCTTGGTATTGATGATGATATGCTTCTGTCTCTTGATTTGCCCAGTAAATTCCCTGTATGTTTCTCTATTCTTTCAACGTATTTACGGAACCTTATATTTCTATGAATTATATGAATGGCTTTGAAAATTTGGGACCTAGCATAAGTGCATAACAAATTCTCATAAAAACAGTTATAGATGACGATTGATAATAGTTATAGGTATATCGTAGATGACTTCTCCCTTCTTTTAAAATAAAATTTCATTTACCTGGCTCTCCTGTGCTCTCTTGTATAGGAATGGAAAAAGTATAAATTTCAATCTGATAACCTATACTTATTTCGTAAATAGAATTTTACCACCTATGACCTATGGCATAGAATCTTAATGGTAATAAAGATATTGTGTATGTATACACTGACACGCTAATGAGCAAGGGTTAGGATTAGGCTTTAACAGTTCCAGGATTTACAGCCCTCGAATATGTACCCAATTCCATACAACAGAAGTACAGAACCTTATATGATCCTATATAAGTTTGTTTTAAGTATCTTAAATCACTATTTTGCAGTATGCTATTGATTGCTTATAAATCTTTAATTTTGTTGTGTTTGTCCCTATGCTCTAGAATTTACATGCACTCAGCCTCACTGACAACAATCTTGGAAATGAGGAAGCCGTTGTCCAGGAAATAACAAGATTAAAAGACCTTAGAGCTCTCTGGTTGAACGATAATCCAGTTTCACAAAAAAGGTAAGTTGCTACCTAATACAAAAATTGATATTGACATCTGTGTACTTTAATTTACTGGTTCTTGCTGAGAGATAACTTATCTATTCTGTTTCTAGTAACGATCACATGATGAATGCTATCCTGAGGGGTTGCCCGAGATTGGAAATCTACAACTCTTCCTTTACCCCTAGATTCAGTGAGTGGGCGTTGGGGTTTTGTGGAGGAATATACAGTAAAGATAATCCAGGATCCATAGAAAAGACCGATGGTTCCTTGAGAAGTGTGGTCTCTCTTGATCTCTCAAATAGATGTATCCACAGTCTGGCTAATAAGGTCAGCTTAACCTTCCCAGCTATATTGAGTTACTATATTCATCTCTTTTGATCAAATAATTCACCAGTACATATAATTCTTTTTGTTAACTGTCAATTATTATCAATATTAATATAGATGCCAACCATGTAGTTAGAAAATTGTTATCTTGTTTAGTGAGTAAAATTTGTTCTTTCTTATAGAAATTTAATAATCATCTGAAGGCAATTTAATACTGAATTTAATTTGTTCTGGTTTTGCTTAGGAATTTTCTCCTCAAGAAATGCCTTCTCTTTCGTATTTAAATCTGCGAGGAAATCCATTAGATCAGAATTCAGTCAGTGACTTATTGCAGCTCATAAAGGCATTTGATTCCTTGCATGCTTTGGAGGTATGTGTAACCTTGTAGCTCCTTGCACTCCATCATAAAAAAAACACGCATGAACCTTGTTATTGATATAATTTCGACAGGTTGATATCCCAGGTCCTATGGGGGAAAGTGTTACTAAAATTCTTGAGTACATTCCTAGTCTATCTCTACTAAATGGTGTGGATACACTAAAGATCCTAGAATCAGGAAAGTCTGTACTGGATTCAGTACTTCAACCACGTCTGCCTGTTTGGACTGCCAAGGAACCTCTTGCTGATCGTGTTATAGATGCCATGTGGTTATACTTGATGAACTACAGACTGGCAGATGAGGAAAAGATTGATGAAACTTCTGTCTGGTATGCAATATAATTGCTTTGTTAGTTATTGCTTCATTAGGGTGTGTTACACAGGCTTATATGCTCTAGCATTTAAATTGAAATTTTTATCTTCCGTCCTATGGTCAGCTGCGACCCAGATACTGTTGGTAGAAGTTCTACTGTAGAATTGATGATGAGGAAATTTTAAAAAAAACTTTTCATCCTTTGGTGATGCCTCAAATTTATATTTAGGACATACATATGTATAGTTTTACATAGATTATAATTTATAGTTGTGTCGTAAATTTCTATTAGTGGTAAATTCTAACAAGTAGTATTAGGACAGTCTTGGCTATAGTTTTAGTGTGAGGTTATTTTTTCAAGGATTTCATAATTGGATCTTAAACCCACTTCATATGATGGGAGTGCGGGGGTATCGGGCAAATCTGTTCGGCCTCTGTCTGGGGATTCATTTTGGGTGAGAACAAGTGGTTTGGCTGTGTAGCTACATGTCATGGATGAGAGATAATTCCTTATATGGTCGTCACCCTTGAGAATCAGGGAGGTTGGATATTCTAGATCTTTTCAAAAACAGGTGGTCACTAAGCTTAGGATTTTATATTTTTTGTTATATGGTGCTATCTTTCACGAGATTTAGCAGTTTGCAAGAGACCCTGACCATCATGACCAGGAAAAGGTGGCAACTAATAGTGGTTGGTGTTGTTTTAAGTGATTAATGATGAGTCTATGATCTTATACTAATTCATTGTGCAGTTAGGATATAATATGTAACTATATATAATGAACACCGTTATACTTTTGCAACCAATTCCTCGTATTTAATATCTAATGTTGCAGAATTCTTAATGGTGGGCCTTGTAGGTATGTGATGGATGAACTAGGTTCTGCTTTGCGTCATAGCGATGAGCCAAATTTTAGAGTGGCACCGTTCCTGTACATGCCAGAGGGTACACTTAATTCAGCTTTGAGGTTATTATCTTCTCCATCCTTTCTTGATTTTGAAGCAGTATAACTAGCCTTTCCTGTGAATCCTAGGCAGAATACTCATATGTAGATTCATCTGCATATATTTCTTTTTTTTTTTGCTAAATCATCTGCATATATTTCTCTGTCTACTAAATGCCATGCGGCCCCTGCGTCAAAATTGTGACGCTGATGCTATAAAGAACTCTGTTCTTTTTATAAAGTTAATATTATTTGTCTTCCAGTCCCAGGAGAGAATTTTTTTCCTATTAAATACTAATTGTAATAGAGCACTTAAGACTGGGTAAATTCTACATATTTGACCTTTTTTAAGGTATGTTTAACACTTTAATTATACATTATTTTCAGCTTTTCTATTTTATGGCCAACGAAGACCGTTCAAACTGGTGAAGAATGCACTCGTGATTTCTTATATGGTATTGGGGAGGAAAAACAGCGTTCTGCTAGACTGACTACCTGGTTCCACACCCCTAAAAGTTATTTTATAAATGTATGTTTCCCCCCCCCCCCCCATATTCTTGAGTTCTCTCAATCTAACATTTCCAGTTATAACTTAATTCAGTTAAATTTATATCACACGCCTGAAATAAATTTGTTCAATTTCACAGGAATACGAGAAATACAAAGAAAAACTGAAATCGTCAAGTTTTTCAAATCAAACCCTAGAGACATCCTCAACACGTAGCCTGATGAGCAGTGATGGAAATACTTTGTGTGTTTATACAGATATTCCACAAGTCGAAGAATTTCTGACGCGTCCTGAATTCGTGATCAGTATGTGTTGCTAATTATACGCCTGCATTCATAAATTGGGAAGAATTAAATTCATTTCTATAGTGCTGGCAATTGGTCTATGTTTCAATTTTGGTACTTGCTACTTCATTTTGATTAAAAGTCAAATTGATACTTTTCGTTGTTTAAATATAAATTTGTTTGGTGCATTGCTTGTGGCATCAGATCTTCGACCATCTGGGTTTATTCTAAACTTTTCTAATTTGCAGCTTCTGACTCGAAGGCTGCAGATATTATATGGACAGGTACGCAGGTGGATGAAGAAATGAAGAAGGCTACAGGGATACATGACCAACAGTACATAAATCAATTCCCTTATGAGGCTTGCCTTGTCATGAAACATCATTTAGCCGAAACAATTCAGAAGGTTAAATAGCATGATCATTTTAATTTGTCATGGGAACAAACTCATAATTGTCTCTTTGCATTATAATTATTTTTCAGGCCTGAGCTAATCCTAAGTTCATTTCTTACAGGCACATGGATTAACTACGTGGTTCCAGCCGACTTATAATCTTGAAGGACAGCTAACTCAAATGATTGGAGACTATCTTGTACGAGAAGAGGAAGGGCTTGATAACTTGTGGATCTTAAAGCCCTGGAACATGGCACGAACGATTGATACAACGGTGACTGGCAATTTAACTGCTATCATCCGTCTCATGGAGACTGGTCCAAAAATTTGTCAAAAGTATATTGAGCACCCAGCTTTGTTTAAAGGAAAGAAATTTGATCTTCGTTACATTGTGTTACTTCGCAGCTTGAACCCATTGGAAGTATTCATCGCAGATATTTTCTGGGTAAGTATTTAGCTTGTAGGGTTCATAGGCCCGAAATGAAGATAGCTGCATAGGAACTTTTGTAATCCTCTTCTCCTTTACAAGTGGCGGCCATTTTCATCTTTTAAGCCTTGTTTAAATTATTGCGTCTTTTGTTTGTGCAGGTTAGATTGGCAAACAACTCGTATACTTTAGACAAGCATAGCCTTTATGAATATGAAACTCATTTTACAGTCATGGTAAGTCCTATAATTTTATTATATGAATTGAAGAGGAAAGAAAGGAAGACACACAATAGCACAGAAAGAAACACAGAGATTTATTTTGCCATTAAATGTTAATTTAATTTGCAAAAAGCTTTCATATGCTTGGTATTGTTTTGTTTTTACATATTCTATCACATGAAAGCACATCCTTATGTAATTATAAAGTAAACCCCACATCTCATATTTGGATTCAGAATTACGGGCGGAAATTGAATCACATGAACACACCAGAGTTTGTTAAAGAGTTTGAGCAAGAACATCAAGGTGCAGCATTCCCTGCTCTGCCCTCATCCCGGCTTTTATGCCCTTGCCTAATAAAGTGAGTTCCTGTTAGTACATTCTGATTAATTATTAACAAAAATCTCGTGTGTGTTTTAGTCAATTGGTTGGATATACACACAAGAATTAGAGGAATGATCAAATCTGCTTTTGAGTCTGCGGCACTAGTGCATCCTGAAATGCACAATCCGATGTCGAGAGCCATGTACGGTGTGGATGTCATGCTCGACACCAAGTTCCAGCCAAAATTGCTGGAGGTATATAATTGTCACAAAGTTGTCATGCTTATTTTTCTATATAATATGAATTTTGGCAACGTAGCAGTCACATTGTCTGAAATTGCAGGTGACTTACTGCCCAGATTGTAATAGAGCATGCAAGTATGATACCAAATCCATACTTAAAGGTGAAACTGAAACTGTTAAAGGTCAGGACTTCTACAATTATGTGTTTGGTTGTCTCTTTCTTAATGAGACTGCCCATGTATCGCAACTTTAAGTGTGCTAGAAAACGGGGATATCTTGTAATGCATTGTATTGCTAATGGTGTTGTCTTACATCAAATCTTTGCCACATATATAAAAGTTAGATAAGGTATTAGTTTTAAGTATTCAGCCAAGTGTAGACCGGCAAAAAAATGAGACCATTGGTTGTAAAACTTTAGCTTATTGCATGAAGAATGAATTATTCTTTATTTATGTGAATGTAAATTGCATTTTTCTATTAATATTCTTCGTGAGTTCATTGTGGTGCCTTTTGACTGCCTTCAAGAGAGTTTGCTTTCAGAGTCAGATCAGTGTTTATGGTTTTTTAAAGTGAAAGCTCCACTGTGACATACTAAAAATCCATAGATGCATGGCTACTAAGCAAACTTGTTACGAAACGCCGCTATTGGTGGTTTAGTTGCTGAGGTCTTAATCTATCAAACATTGTGTGCGTAAATACATCATGAAAAACACATGCATGCATGAATTAGGTGAAGTTTAGCAAAGAGGAATGTGACATTTAGTGAAAGGCTTATCATGCACACTAGTATGAATTAAAATCAAATATATACCAAGCTGATAGCTGATAACACCTGTTATGATGGTAGTGTTTCACCGACTGCAACATTTTAGGCAATAAGAGAAATGTTGTAAACGAATATTATATGTTTTTGATTTTAAGAATGCAGCTCATGTCACCTAACTCGTAAACTCATACAATGTATACCTGTTTAATTGTATAATGATATATGACAGTGTTTGTGGCTGCTTATAAAGACTAATCCAGTCTTAAGATAAACATTAAAGCGAGTCAATCACAATTTACAATTTGGCACAACCTTTTACATGACTATCAGTCTTTTCCTCTTGTCATCTTCTTCACATAATCCTTTATGTATAGGTAGACTCTGTTTCAATATATATAATGTTATATATTGCACTCTGTTTTGAATACAAAGTTTTTAAATTTTCAAACCCTATATTCCTGTAGTATATCCTCGTACATCAGTATTGATCACAATTCAAAACGATAGATATGATATATTTATATTAAGGTTACTATGGATGACCAAGCTGTAAATTTTGTGATCCTTACCTGTCATATCCATATAAAAGTTTAGTGAGCAATTGAAAGCACATAATTTAAAATTTTAATTTGTTTAAGTTTTTCATGATCGTTTCACTTCCATCTGGAGGCTGATGGACATGAGTTTCGATTAATTTGTTCATCCGTTTTGACCTTTACAAAAGATATGGGGAGATTAATTTTGAATACACGCTTATTATACACTGTCATGCTTACAAAGAAGTTTGGTCAAAACAATTTATCGAAAAAAAAATTAAATATTTAATTTTTATACAAATCTGTCTTCAAATACAACCTATTTTAATATACAAATTCTATAAATTTTACAAAACCACCAAGTACAAATCTTTCCCAACCCTTCATTATGTTTCAAACAATACCTACGTTGATTTTACTTTTTAGGTATATTTTTTATTGATTTATACCATGTCATTCGAGTGATCTTTTAAAAAATTAAGTACCAAATTAACAGGTTATCGAAATATTTCGACAAATTAACAAAATTGCCTTTAGTAACAACACAAATAACCATAATTACAAAGGCTAGTATACATGCTCATCAATTTGTGTAATTTCATTACGAAAGTGTTTGAAATTTGATGAATCTTTTGATTGAAAGTGGAAGTTATATAGTATAATCTTTTCCCTTGGAAGTAAGTATACAAACATAAACAAATAGAGCAATTGGCCAACTTGGGATCATTTGATTAAATAAATTATAACAATATAGTAGCTTTCATAGACTGTTTCTTCCCACCAAATCGATTTAGAAGCTTCTTTTGTAATGTCAGTGTCACGGCTGCATTATGCCAACGTTTTAGCCTATGTAACGGTTCACTGTTTCAGACTAATGTAAAAGCAGCACGGGAAAAACAATAACTATTTTACTATCTATTTGAAAACGCCTTAATTTGAAATTTTAGATTTTATTTAAAATTCTAAATTTGATCAAATAATATATTTAGATAATAAATTAAATATAATTTTTATTTAAAATTTAAAACTTTCAATAATTAATATCAATTTGAAAATTTAAAATATATTTAATTTGAAATCTATTACTTAAAATAAATTAAATATATCCGATTATAATTTCTGTGTAATTAATTAATATAACCTGCTATATCTGGGTACAGAACAAGACATAGGATTCCACGGATAATTGACAGCGTTAAAAATAATTATTTTCCTCGTAAAATTTATCAACACAGGTGATAGGTGTACAAAATGGTGTATAAAAATATTTTTCAAATGTCAAGTGGATTGATTGCAATTCTATTAAATGTAATGGAAGTCAATGTATTCCCACAAATCCCACAAATCAAAACTTTCTAAATTGACATGTCACATATGTGACATTGAGACCAATTTTTTTATCCAATTTTGTACCCTTACCGTTAATCTTAATTAATTACTTCGGTGTCAAGTTTTCTGAATCGTATATATCGATAAATTAGATTATCCTCGTATATAAAACATTCGGACAGGAACATATATAAACATACAAATAATTGAATGTTTTAGTATTAAAAAAATAATAATTCAGAATGAGAGGAGCTAGCTATATAGTTAGCTAGGGATTGCAACAGAAAATATAGGACATTATCCATTGACTTTGAGAATTATGTATACTCGTTAGGTTACCAAGCATGGTTTTAAGGATTGTGATTCCATTTATGTCAATAATAATTAAATTAAATAAGGGTACTTTGCATGGGAAACAAAGATTAGATGTCTAAATACATTTATCAAGAACAAAATGTTGATTGATGCTGCACTACCAACCGTCTGATATGACCCTACTTAAGATCTCTCATATATTCCATCAATAGGACGGTTAATAATAAACAATATTATTGTTTAATTAAACCATGATTAATTAATTAATTAATTAATTGTCCTTTTAAACGCCAGCAGAATTGGTTCGGATAATATTAAAATTATAATTTATTCTTAGTACTAAGCATGTATAGTTTATGCACGCTATAAGAGAACATTTGAGACATGCAAGTCACATATATAAAAGTTAAAACATTAAACAATTAATTAATACATTCAGCTCCCGGTTTTGTGATTTTACCAATAATTTACTCATGTTTACGTCCGTAGCGCGTAATTGAAACTTGTTCGACATGTTTCATGTTTCTGATATGAGCCACAAAAGTTTAATTTATAGTATTAATCAGCTCTACTACATCTGATAATTCCAAGATTTTTTCAAAACAATGATAAGAAGTTAGATATTAAATATGATAATATCTTCTAGACATCATGACTGAAGATAATCTTAATCAAAATAATCATCTGGGGCTATGTGCATGTTTTTTGAATGATTATAATTTTCAAATTATTAATTCATAAATTTATATTCTAATTATTTTTTTGAGATTATAGTATCTTGCGGAAGGAGATAAAAATAAAAATAAGTTTTATAATCACATAAAAATAAATTTAAAAAGATTAGAATTTAATTTCATGGGTCAGTGGCACTTAATTTTTTTCAAAACAAATAAAATAATAATTAGGAGATTATAAATCGTTCATTCATGGCCTATCAATTCCATATATAAAATAATCATAAAGTTCCCTACCGATTGGATTTAAGTTTTGGAATAAATTCTTCCTCAAATCTAGAAATATAGGACAAAAAATTGATAATTAATTTACTAATTCTATTTATTACAAGACATATATTAGTATAAAAGCATTTACTAGTTTATGAAAAAATCAGAAACCATTTTGCGGCTATAGATTAGAGACATGGTTATAGACTTTAGAAGATCACAAGGAAACAGCTATGACATAATTACCGAGGCCGGGCATATGAAACTAAAATAAGTCATATTGGGTAGCCAAGCTATTTTCTATTCAACCAAACCTCGTAGACTTGTAATTACATATGTAAACCCTATCACTAATATAATGTAAAATATACTTTAATTTATATCGATATTTTTGTTTATTTTGTGGTTACTTGATCAAAAAGTACATGCAAAGACCATCCCATGATACACATACAATACAGCTATTTCCATGTGTTGGTAAAAGAGCACACAAGGAGAATATGTGTAAATTTGACACACACTCGTTTGTTTGAACCTTTGCATGTTTGTCTATATATAGAGGTCCTAAATTGAAGCATTTCATTAAGAGTACTCTTCTTATACCTCTCACAGGTACTACAAAAACCACCCAAACCATTTCATATTTTCATAATTTCCCATCTGCAACAACACTGTTCTTGGATTTGCATAAGAGTTTAATTATTCGACGCGATTTTTGAAACAAATTATTGGAGTGAAGATGACAATAACATGGAAATCTTTTGTTCCAAGATGTGGCAAAATGGAAGATGCTACATGTAAAAGTCAGAAGAAGGTTGTTCCGAAATCAAGATCAACATCAAGAATTTCGATATCGGATTTAAGTTCTACATCAATGCTCTCTCAGGACCTCTCTAATTCCCTAGTAGGATCCAATCTGCATGTTTTTACTCTAGCAGAACTTAAAGTGATCACACATGGATTCTCGTCTAGTAATTTTCTTGGTGGAGGAGGATTTGGACCGGTTCATAAAGGCTTCGTTGATGATAAACTTAGGCCTGGTTTGAAGGCTCAACCTGTTGCTGTTAAACTTCTTGATTTAGAAGGCATGCAAGGCCATAAGGAGTGGCTGGTAATATATACTCCTACTTAATACACCCTTGCTTTTTCTATTTATTTTAGCCAAACACAACAACACATACAAGTAATTATAAAAATTGTGACTGATCGAGTTTTGATGAACTTATTTTGATTTTAACAGACCGAAGTTATATTTCTTGGACAACTGAGGCATGCACATTTGGTGAAGTTAATCGGATACTGTTGTGAAGATGAACATAGGCTCCTGGTTTATGAATATATGGCTAGAGGCAGCTTAGAGAATCAGATTTTCCGAAGTATATTCCCTCTTTCTGATTAATACATCTTCATAACTCTGCTTTCATTCTAAGCATGAAATCTACTATATCTATATTTCTTTTTGTGAACAACTCAAACTGGTTTCAAGAAAACATACTGCTTAGTATGTACATTAAGGTTTATTCAGTTATTAAAATTTGATTTTTTGACTTAATGTGTAGCTTAGCTGTAATCTTAATAGAGTTTATTGTCAGGATTAAGCCTTGTACAAAGTAAAATCTTAAAGGGGATGGAAGAAGAAGTCATACATGTAGTTGGTTTTGGATAGTTGACAATATCATTGATATATCCAGATTAAGGCTTTGTGACAGCTGCATATATTGTCTAATTACTTTACCACTTCCATACCTAATCAGCCATCAGCCATCTTAGTAGTTTAAAAGTGACAAAAGATTTTTACCAAACCTGATGGCTTTTGAAAATTAGAATTTGATTGGTTCGAATAAGTTTTATATAATTAAAAATGTTACTAGATTGATGCTTATATTTTATTGAAAATTAATTTGAGTGATGTGTTTGCTCATAATATTGTTCTTGATCTCAGGATACTCAGTGTCCCTTCCATGGTCCACAAGAATGAAAATTACGCTTGGTGCTGCAAAAGGCCTTGCTTTCCTCCATGAAGCTGAAAAACCTGTCATATATCGTGATTTTAAAGCTTCCAACATTTTACTAGACTCTGTAAGCTTCTTTTTTAACCCTTCTGCTAAATTTCTGTTGTTTTTGTTGCATTCTTGATTTGATCTCAAATTTCATTACTGAACGAAAATATTGTTTTTGTTTATAGGACTACACTGCTAAGCTCTCAGATTTTGGACTTGCAAAAGATGGTCCACAAGGAGATGAGACACATGTCTCAACACGAGTTATGGGCACACACGGCTACGCTGCCCCTGAATACATCATGACTGGTAAGTGATAATTTTTTAAACAAGTATATAATACCTATAGTATAGTACTATAGTTGATAACTTAAACATGATTTCAGAGCTTATTAACTTTATGACCACTATAATGTTACTGCAAAAATTTGAATTGTACTAAAAATTTTATTTGATAAAATTTCAGGTCACTTGACTGCAGCAAGTGATGTGTACAGCTATGGAGTGTTACTATTGGAGCTACTAACTGGACGAAGGTCGATGGACAAGAGTCGGCCTAGTAGAGAGCAATGCCTAGTGGAATGGGCTAGGTCATCGCTGAAAGAACCACGAAGGCTTGGCCGAATAATGGACCCAAGACTTGAAGGCCAATACTCAGAGATTGGGGCTATTAAGGCAGCTGCATTAGCTTACCAATGTCTTAGCCACAGGCCAAAACTTAGGCCAACCATGAGTACAGTGGTTAAAACTTTGGAATCGCTAAAGGATTTTGATGCCACTACAAGTAAACCATTTGTGTACACAGTATCAACACAAAATCATGAACCAAAGGAAGAGCAGAAGGAAGACAAAGCACCAAAGGCATCGAAAAGACCAAATTACAGAAATCATTATCTCCACAAGGGTCACAAGCTGTAGAAAATCACTAAATCTCGAAATACTAATTAAGTTCTCCAAAACTGCTCCAAACCAAACTCACAAGACTTGGACAAAGCAGTACACTAGAAGAAATAAGATATTAGAAATGTATATCATAAGGTAAAGAGTCTTGTGATGTATTATTTTCCCAGATTCAGGAGTGTAAAAAGTCAAGCAAGGGAAAGTGAATATCGTTTCTATTTTTTTCAATTCATTCTTTAAATCTTGGATCTGTAGACTTTTGATAGTACTTCTGGTAAGCAGCAATTTGGTTAATTTCCACAAATTGTTATTAGAATTCAAAGAAAGTCTAATGCAACAATTAGTATCAAAATAAGCACCAATTGACTACATCTTGAAGACTTCATTTGTGCTTGCTTCTTGTCAATAAACATGATGGGATTTATATTAAGTTGAAAATTTGAATATATTCATCTGATTCCCTGTTCTATGCATTTGTTATAACTTTGTTTATGATAAATTCCATGATATGACATTTGGTAGGAAATAAAAAACTTGATGGTTAAGAAATGGCTGAGTAATAGCGGGAACGCTTCACAGCAAAGATGTCACGTATTTCTAGCTTCTCCTTCTATCTAGAAGGAGTAGTGACTACATATGTAATAACCCGTGGAATCAATACGAGGAATATTCTTATTGAGTACTGATCAAGATAGTACTAGTTGTTCGAGTTCGGTCAGTGACAACTTCTTTAAACAAATGCCAACTTGCAGTCTTGCAGTGATGTAGATCTTCAAGTCTTCGGTTTTGCTTTCTCTTACTTGTACAATGCAAGCCATTTGTTTGGGATGTCGAGTAATTTAGACACCTAAGATTTGTTATGTGTCTGACTCCTCCTTTTAGCTAGGAGGGGTAGTGGTGATTCCATTATATTAATAAACGACACATTATTATATTGTACAGATCAAGAGTGTACCAGTTGTCGATCGATCTGTGGCTATTTATTTGAAAAATGTCAACATTAAAGGATGTTGAATATCTTACTGATACTAAACCATCTAGGAGATATGATACTCTTGTGAACTCTGAAATAAAGAAGGCCCTACTTGTGTAGTACACTCGCCTCCCACCTGTCTGTAGTACACCATCCCATTAACGACAGGTTTTGTTGGTGAATGAATGCATGGCTTGCTAAATATTATGGGCATCGAATTGCAGCTTTCATATAATCCTTTGTTCGGATGGGGATGATAATTAATCGTCACAACTCCGAATTGCCAAATGGCGTCAACTCGATGACATGGTTTTTACTTTACATGGATCAACTCCAAAAATTTATAAGGAATCAAATGATGATAATTGATTTTGCCTATGGAATAATTCCAACACATAGGGTCTTTGGTTGATATTTAGTTATGAGTTATGAGTTATGAGTTTTTTTCATTATAACTCCTACCTAGTGTTTGGTTCATAAAAATAAAATTTAAAACTCATACATTAAAACCCATACCTCATAAGTATGGAGGGTATGAAAGAGAAATCATTTATTTTTAAATCAAATAGATTTATTCCAACACTCAATCAAAAAGTGATATGAGGAATGATACTTAAATCTCATACCACCGATTCCTCGTCCAACCTCATACCCTTATGCGAACTAAACGACCCTTTAGTGTTGTGTTTAGTTAAGTTAAATAAAATTATAAGGAATCAAATGAAATTTAAATTATAATATGAGTAAATGTTCAAAATTTTCATTCTCCCTTCTATTCCTAATAAAATAAATTAAAACTCAAAATCCTAATTTGATATAAAAAAATGCTCATTTCTCATTATACCATTTTCATCATATTTATGATCATAACAAATTTACATCTTTCCATTTTTCTTCAAATGTTTTCTTAAACTATTATTATTTTTTATTTCACTTGTTTTCTTAAAAATTTAATGTTTAAATTTTTATTCAGAAAAAAAATTAAAAATAAGTTACGGAACTATACTTTATATGTACCTTAAAATGCGTGTCGGACATTCTCTCCGAAAGGATAACAATTAGGTGGTACGGAGATAGCCCTAGTGCTTTAGAAGCATAATAATTTAGAAGTGTGTTATAAAACATGGCTTAACATTAAATTCATCAGA
Source organism: Oenanthe sinensis (assembly GCA_028671895.1). NCBI lineage: Eukaryota > Viridiplantae > Streptophyta > Magnoliopsida > Apiales > Apiaceae > Oenanthe > Oenanthe sinensis. The sequence goes on from CM053811.1 coordinate 5,877,808, forward strand.
AATAATACAAAAGATAGGGAGTTTGTGAGTCATGAGATGTAAAGTTTTATCATTAGCAAATTGATTGAAGGGCCTAACATTATGAATACAAACTGCATTTTACTGTTAGTTTATTTAATAGGTTTACGAACAAATTGGTGAATTTTTTTTAATGAGCTAAATTTAAATTTAAAATATTGATTTAATTAAAATTCGATAAATTTGTAACCAAGCAAATATAAACGTTCTGGAATTCAGCTTGCTTCAATTCATTTACTAATCTTGCATAAACACAGTACTTTTTTAAAGGTAGCTCAACCAGAGGACTGACCTCGAACCATCCGAGTCAACGGGGGTAGCAAGTCACTTTACATACATTCGCCTAATAATACAAAATATAATTTGTAATTATATTATATACAGGCATACAGCTAGTCTGGGCCCAGGGGTGAGCTGACTAGATATTTTATGTAAAAATTAATGGATACAATTCTCGCAGACGCGTTTGTTTGAAACATGGACATAAATAAGATTCACACACGTTTGAACACAAATTAGACACAGATATGTTAAGTCATATGCGTGCATGTGTAGGAAAATTTTATTATGAGATTAAAACGTGATAAAAATTATAAGTTAATATATTTTTATAATAATTTTTATATATTTTTATTTTAATAAAAAAATTAATCCCTTCATAGCTCCGTCACTCTGCGGAGAAAAACTAAAGAAATCTCGACTCAAAATGATTAATTTGGTGCACAGCTCCGGATGAATTCGACTCTTATATTGGATATGTGGATTTTTATACGAATACAAAAACTAAAAGATAAAAGTAATCCACTAATGCGTTTAATTTATCTTACCTTTTAGAAATAAGTGTTTATTTTTCTAATATATATATATATATATGTATGTATATCTTTTCTAAGAAATAAACACATATTTTCCGAAAATCAAACACCCTTCGTATCTTACGGGTAAAAGACAAACTGGGTTTAGAAGTCATGCACCTCTCATAGTCTGATTGGTACATAAACCACTCAGAACAATCCCAATACATATTATTGTGGTTCATCACTCAATTATTGTATTATAGCATATTTTGCACCTTTCGCCATCATTTGTTATCATAACAGTGAAGATGAAGATAACATGGCAATCTTTGTTTCCAAAATGTGGCAAGAGTGAAGATGTTTCATGCATAATTCAGAATAAAGTCATTCCTAAACAAAGTTCAGTATCGAGAATTTCAATATCGGATATAAGTTCTTCATCAGTGCTTCCGGAGGAGCTAAGCAATTCCCTAGTAGGATCCAATCTTTATGTTTTTACACTAGCCGAACTTAAAGTCATCACACATGGCTTCTCATCTAGTAATTTTCTTGGACAAGGAGGATTTGGACCGGTTCATAAAGGCTTCATTGATGATAAGCTTCGGCCTGGTTTGAATGCTCAAGTTGTTGCTGTTAAACTTCTTGATTTAAATGGCATGCAAGGCCATAAGGAGTGGCTGGTATGCATGCTTAAATACCTAACGATCTTATTTTTTTTCGATATATTTTAAGCATGCATATGTATGATTTGACAGGGTTCTGAATTCTGATGAACTTGTTATTTTGCATTTTACAGACTGAAGTGGTATTTCTTGGACAACTGAGGCATGAGCATATGGTGAAGTTAATAGGATATTGTTGCGAAGATGAAAATCGACTGCTGGTTTATGAATACATGCCTAGAGGCAGCTTAGAGAATCAGCTATTCAGAAGTATGCTCACTTTTTGATCAAATGACTTGTTTAATAGTTCTTCATGAATCTGCATCCATTATAAACTTGAAATTTAATGCCATGATCCATATCTTTATTACTTGTTCAGTTGTTCTTATACTTTGTTAAGGTGCATTGTTGTAAAAGATATGTTATCATATTTTTGACTTAATGTGTAGCTTAACTGTGATCTTGATAGAGTTCATTGGCAGGATCTAAAATTTCAATACAAAAATTAATATAATATAATATAATCCGTAATAGAGAAAATTTGAAAGAAAATATGTACCATAGCTGTTTTTTGTCTGTGCGACTACAGGGAGGGGATGAGATTGAAAATGAGCTCATTTCAACACGGTGACAAAGTGATTGGTTTACCAAGTCTACTATATTGTCAGACGTCAGCCATCAGCCACCTCAGTCGTCTCTTAAAAAGACAAAAGAATTTTAAAAAATTTGATGTCTTTTCCAAACCTAAAATTGATTGATTCTTTGTTAAATGCTGATATAAAAAAAATACTATGATTTTAAAACAGATTGTTGTTTTTTATTGTACTAAAGTCCCAATACAAAACTCTGTTCTTGATCTCAGAATATTCAGTGTCACTTCCATGGTCCACAAGAATGAAAATTGCCCTTGGTGCAGCGGAAGGCCTTGCTTTCCTCCACGAAGCTGAAAAGCCTGTTATATATCGCGATTTTAAAGCTTCCAACATTTTGCTAGATTCTGTAAGCTTTCTATTTACTCTTCTAAAAGGTTTATGCTTTTTATTCAGTTACTCAGAATGCTTGATTTGTTCTCATATTTTCATTAATGAACAAAAATCTGTTATTTGCTTATAGGACTACACTGCGAAGCTCTCAGATTTTGGACTTGCAAAGGATGGTCCGGAAGGAGATGCGACGCACGTCACAACACGAGTCATGGGCACCCAGGGCTATGCTGCCCCTGAATACATGAATACTGGTAAGCATCATTTCTTGAACAAGTTACAAAATATTCTGAGTGCAATTAAAGAGTTAACATTATATCAGAGCTTCAGGATTGACTTTATGAGTCAATAGTACACCAAATTCGAAGCTACTGACAACTACTTATAAATTATAATGTTAATACACAATCTAGAATGCTACTCAATAGTCAATACTTAATTATATTTTTCAGGTCATTTGAGTACAGCAAGTGACGTGTACAGCTACGGAGTTTTGCTTTTGGAGCTATTAACAGGACGAAGGGCGATGGACAGGAGCCGGCCTAGTAGAGAGCAATGTCTAGTGGAGTGGGCAAGATCATCGCTGAAAGAACCACGAAAGCTTGACCGAATAATGGACCCAAAGCTCGAAGGCCAATACCCAGAAACTGCGGCTCTAAAGGCAGCTGCATTGGCATACAAGTGCACTGGTCAGAGGCCAAAATTTAGGCCAACCATGCGTACAATAGTTAAAACTTTGGAGCCACTAAGGGATTTTGATGGCACTACTGGTGCATTTGTGTACACAGTATCATTCAATAGCGATGAACCAAAGGAAGATTGAAAGGTCTAATAACACCAAAAGGCATCAAAATCTGAAATACTCTAGAAATTAGTTGAGTTCTCAAGTAGAGCTCTGACCCAACTTGGATATCTAACTAGCTTGTAGTGTTTGAGCCCTTGAAGTTTTTATAACTTCAATGCAGCTGTAAAATTTGCTCATTTTCACAAAAAAAGGTACCATAAAATGCACCGATCATTATGTCATTATCTTAAATTTTGTGTAGTTAATTTGCATCATTCATGATTCATGGATATGCATACTTATATTATTTTTCTGTTTTTCCCTTATAATTGCCTAGTTGGATACAAAAGAGCTGCATGTAGTCCATTATTATCCATATATCTTCGCATTTAACTTTAATCTACAAGATATTTTTTAGAAGTTAAGTTAGTGTTGTTGATTTGTATATTGAGAATCTATAATTTAACACATTGAATTGTATTACAGCTTTGAGGCTTTTTCTAGTTGCGGTTGAATTGAAAATTAGCGAAGTGTTATTCTGGGTCACCAAAATTACCACTAATAAAGCCCCACGGTCGACCAGTTATCAAGCCCAAGCCCAACATCAATACCTATGCATCCATAAAAATTGTGCAACAAGATATCTATCTATACTATATTATAATAACCAAATTATAGAACTTTTTTTTAGACACTGATGTGAGCCATAAAAAATATTTTAACCGTCCAAAGTCCAATTTTAGGTGAACTATAGAAACGATCATAACCATTCAATTTTAATAAAATCTAATTTAAAAAAATATATATATCATACATACAACTCTATCCCCGATAGTCCTACTTTTATACAACTCCTGACGGATAATATTATATCATATTCTATATTTTTTATTTTAAAATCCTACTTATCCTATAATTTTTATTTAATATATCATTAAATTTTATTAATATTAATATATCTATATTATATATTATTATAGTCAAACAAGAAAACATTTTTTCATCTTACCTAGATGAACCATATAAAATATCTTAACCGTCCAATTTTAGGTGAACAATAGAAACGATCATAACCATTCAATTTTAATAAAATCTAATTTTAGAAATGATATATATCATACATACAACTTTATCCTCATAGTCCTCCTTTTATACAACTTCTCACGGAAATATTATATTATATTTAAATTATATTCTATTTTCTATTTTAAAAATCCTACTTATCCTATAATTTTTATTTAATATATCATTTAATTTTATAAATATTAATATATCTATCTATAATATATTATTATAGTAAAAAAAAGATAACTTTTTTTCATTTTACCTGGATGAGCTATAAAAAAATTCATAATCATCCAATTTTTGGTGAACCATAGAAACGATCTTAACCCACCAATTTTAATAAAATATAATTTTAGAAAAGAAATATCAATATATCATACATACAAGTCTATCGTATATTATATTTAAATTATATTCTATATTTTCTAATTTAATAATCCTACTTATCCTATAATTTTTTTAAATATAATTTACTCACATTCAACTCAATTTCATCACCATTTAAACTCTTTTATTTATTTAAAATTATGACTTATCATTAAATTTTATGAATATTAATATATAAATATCATTGTATAGAAAAATGTAAAAAGAAATTAATACTAAAACAAATTATTATATTAAATGAAATATTTAAATTATATAAAATAATAAATATATTAAACCCATATAACTACTCTAAAATTAGGCAAATTCATATTGATCAGTTAAAATTAGTATCGGAATTCATACTCTGTGTTTGAGATTTAAAGGTCAAACTTCAGATTTTTCTAAATTTTGTTAGTGTGTATGTATAGACTATGTTCTTGAGTTCAAAGTTCGAATTTTACATTATTTTTTTTTCTAAATGAATTTTACATTTTTGATACCTAGTAGCTAGTGTGCTTATATATAAAATTTGATTTTGAAACGACAAGAGTATCTCTCTTTTTCCACGGTGAACTGTAAACAAATGAAAGGGCAGTCTCTTTGGGTAGAGTTGTAGTTCCTATAATATTGGTGGATGAGTTGCAGCATATATTCATGTGCCAACTATATACTAGTATAATGAAATTTGAACACTCCAGGAAATTTATCTTCTCTAGCTAAGCTACTCTGGTTCATAATATTTCAACTTCTCGGACAATTATGTACACTGCATTACTTCGTATATAAACATCATGTTACCTTATTTCGGTGCTCATCTTTGGTAGTGCCTACATATTTAACGCGCACCACTTCTGTAGTTGTGTGTATTGCTGTCGTGTCAAAAACTGTATCACCTACTATGGAGAAATTGTGATTGTATATGCATTCAAGTTCGTGCAATTATTGTAAATTTCAATTTCGTATATGTAGATATATTATAGTACCAACAATAATAAAAGGTCCGATCCCTGATGGTTGCACCATTTGTCTCCTATAATTTTCCCGAATAAACATTATAAGTTTAATATAGAGAAATTTTTGTAAATTCAGGAAGGCTGGGTAATTTATTTGCGCTTCTTGTAATTGTTTTATAATTTTTTTTATCGGTAAAAAATTGTAACGAATAGATAATTATAAACAATCACTTATCAGAACTCGCTTACATAAATAATACTAATAATCTCCGGTAATTTAGAGAAGAATAACAAATAATTAGTACTCCGTGTTTTAGTTTGAAGTTTTCGATTGCGTATGTTTTGTTCAGTTATATGACAAAGTAGCTACTAGGCAAGTCATGCATTTTTTTTGTTACTGTTTCCGGGGGAGGGGGGACTAAAGTTTGACGACAAATCATTATAATAATCTTAATTAACCTCTACTTCTCCATAATGCATATGCAAGTTAGCATCCTAACATGGCCTGGTCTATATTAGATCATAGTAATTAAAAACTTAAAACTTTTTTTTTGACAGAATTAAAAACTTAAACTTGTGTGTGCATATACCGTAATATCTTTACCTGTCTCCTCGTGACAAGGACTCACCGAATCCAGAACTAGATTTCAACTTTTCTTTGCTGTCCTTTTTCCAAGCTCCCCTCCAACTTTGCGGGTGGGATAATTGATCGAACTCTTAAATTTTTTTATGAATTAATTATATAGTAATACTGTAATATGTTATTTTTGATAATAATTTTATTGAATTAAATAATTTGAACTTTTTTTTTACTAGATTGGCTTATAGCTTTATTATTTGTGTTATCTAATCGTGCTCAAATAATTTGAACTTCAATAAATGACAAACGGATGAATTGTAAATATCAAATTCAACTAAAATCTTCTTCCGCATTATGTATATTTAAGGGGTCGTTTGGTTCATGAGGCGGTATGAGTTTGATATTAGAAAAGTCAGGGTGACATGAGAATGAAATTTCATTATTGATATCATGTGTTTGGTTTAATTCTGGAATGAAATTATTTAATATAAAATATTATTGAATTAATAACTGGATAAGTTTATTATATTATATAAATAATTTTTTTTATTATTAGTAATGCTTGATTGTATATATTATTATTATTTTTTTATTAATAATGTTAATTATCAATAATAAAATTGATACACATATTCTTCCCTCATACCCACATCCCCTTGGATATCAAAAACTCATACTTTATGGGTTTGAGGTATGAGGTTTAAATTTAAAAAAACCGAAACAAACACCAAGTATGTGTTTTATCCATTCTAAACACATACCTCATTCCAGAAATTCCTGAAACAAACGACCCCTAAATTATTACTCTAGCTTAAGCCAATAAAAACAAAATCTGTATTTAAAATATATTAGTTGTATAGATACACTGCCACGTCAGCCATCATAGGAGTGATGCCAACTGTGCTAACTAACTTTCCCGCCTAATAGAATTAGAACATAGTAGTGCTAGTGTTTTGTATATATACTTATAACCACACAATACTTGTATCTTTTTCATTTATCTTAATCAATACAAAGTAAATACTTCATGTTATAACATGGTATCAAAACTTGCTAAAGAGACGACAATGGAGGATCCTAGGGCTGTAATTCGAGTCGGGTTTTTTTTGAGCTCGACACGACTCGACTCGATTAACTCGGCTCGGCTCGGCTCGAACTCGTTATCGAGCTCGAACTCGAACAGATTTCCGGGCTTGATTAAAAACTCGAGTCGAGTCGAGTATTTTTAGGCTCGACTCGGGCTCGACTCGATAAGGCTCGAACTCGAACTCGACTCGGCTCGAGCTCGAACTCGATTAATTTATTTTATAATATATAATTTAATTTATTTAAATATTTTAATTAGTTGATTTCTAAATATATAATATATTAAAATTTGTAGTGTTCTTGAATTTATAAGTTATAAGTTATTTATTTTTTAAAAATTTAATTTAGAAATTTGAGACCAAATCTTATTTTTAAATTCATTTTTCATTTTGAGTTAACAAAATGTCTGTTTGTGTAATAAATCATAAAATGACTTAAAATTGAAAAAATTATGTAATTTTATACCTTTTTTAAATATTAAAATTTAATTTAGAAATTTGAAACCAAATCTTATTTTTAAAATAAAAAGTAAGTTATTTATTTTTAAAAAAATTAATATACACTAAGAGCCCAGTTTAAAGTCATTTTTTATTTTGAGTTAAAAAATGTCTGTTTGTGTAATAAATCATAAAATAACTTAAAATTGAAAAAATTATGCAAGTTATAAGTAACATATAAGTATAGTCAAGGCACCTAAATATCTAATGTAATTTTATATTATTATTTCACATTTAATGTTCAAATTAACCGAATTAACTACTAATTAACAATTTTAAAAATTAAAATTTAAAGTAAATTATATATACTTTTTAGTAATATATTAGTATAACTTTTTAATTTTGTCTAATTATATAATATTCGGTTAAAGTTTAGTCAATTTTATAATAAAAATCAAATAATCCACTTAACTTGGATAAAACTATTTTTTCCAAAAAAAAAAAAAACTCGATAGGCTCGATTAAAGCTCGAGAGCTCGAAAACTCGTTAAAAGTCCGTTAAGCTCGAAAACTCGTTAAACTCGAAAACTCGCGAGCGGCTCGAACTCGACTCGAATACTACCCGAGTCGAGCTCGAACACATATTTTAGGCTCGACTCGACTCGACAAAAAAAAGCTCGAGCTCGACAAAAAAAAGCTCGAACTCGGCTCGACTCGGCTCGAATTACAGCCCTAGAGGATCCTACGTAATTTCGATAATCGACTCCGGGTGTTTTCTACTTAGCTTGCTCAATTTCATCTTCTTGTTGTCAATTTATTTACGAATTTTCATATTCACTTCGTGAATATATATACATATACATACAAGTACAGAGCGATATATAATAATTACGTGGTTATAGTTCTTAATTTTCTTAGTTTCTAATCTACAAGTACAATTTAACAAAGATTTAGTTCATTTCATGAACTTTTGGTGATTGTTTCTTGGATTTCTTGTGATAAATCTTGAGAATAGTTGATCGTAGGGTTGAATTTGAGTTGTTTGATCATTGACGAAGGGGTTTTAGTGAAGTTGTTGCGTATTGAAGTTATTTGTAAGTTGTGCACTCTATTTGTTTGATAAAAATTGTGACCTAAAATCTGTATGTGTGTTGATAATATGGCTCTTCAACCTAATCAAGATCTATCAAGTGTCTACTATATTCATCCATCAGATGCGTCTAGTACACAGTTAGTGTCTGTCAAATTCAATGGAGCTGACTTTCACAATTGGAAACACTCAATGATGTTGACTCTGTCTGCTAAAAACAAGTTTGGCTTCGTTAATGGCACAATTGTCATATATGAGAAAAGTGCTGTAGATTATAAATATTAGGAGAGATGCAATGATCTTGTCATCTCCTGGCTAATTTTCAATCTGGATGATAGTATTGCAAATAGTGTTATATTCATAAATACTGCTTAGGAAATTTGGAATGAGTTAGAAGAAAGATATGGTTATGCTTCAGTTGCACAAGTATATGCCTTGGAACAACAGTTGTCAGAGATAACTCAAGGGCAAGACTCAGTTTCAGATTTTTTTACTAAGATCAAACCTATTTGGGATGGTGTCAATGATGCCAGTCATTTGCCTTACTCCACCTTCAATGAGTGCACTTATAATCTCACATAGAGACTTCAACAAATGCAGCAAAAACAAAGGGTTTTGTAGTTTATGATAAAGTTATCTTATAGTTTTTCCACTGTTAGAGGAAATGTTCTTATGATGCAACCCTTGCCTAACATAGCACATACCTATAGGTTGTTTGCACAAGAAGAAAGACATAAAAAGATCTCCAATGTGACTTCTCAAACTGAGGCCCTCGCCTTCTATGCTGATAGGAAAAAGTTTCATAATCAAACTAATCAGAATCAAAAAGACTATGGCAAGACTGGAAATGCATTTAAACTTGGAAATTCAGCTGGTTCTAGTTTCAAGAAAAATACAAAACCAAACTATTTCTGTACTCATTGCAACATTGCTAGTCATAGCATTAAACGGTGCTTCAAGATCCATGAGTATCCACCTGGTTTTCAACAAAAAACAGACAGAAAACTTGCTGCCATAGCTCATCAAGCTACAACTGACTCTACTCCCAATCAACATTCAGGACAACAAAGTGAGGAGGGACAACATCTGGTGTCTAAGGAGCAGTACAATCAGCTGATGACCATGCTTCATCAAACCAGTATAATCTCAAGTCTTAATTCTGAGTCTTCCAAACATGCATTACTTACAGGTACATTTTATATGTCATCCACAATTAATGAAAATTGGCTTATTGACAGTGGTGTTACACATCATATCTGCCCTTCCATTCAGAGTTTTATTCAATATGAAGTGTCTAAGGAACCTGATAGTTTTATTACTATACCTGATGGAAGGAAGGTTAAAATCCATCATATAGGCATGGTCAAGCTTAACAATGAGATCACTCTATAAGGAGTTTTACATGTTCCAAATTTTCAGGTTAAACTGATATATGTTAATAGACTATGCACAGATCTTAATTGCATGGTGAATTTTACTAATGACACTTGTTCCATTCGGGGCCATTCTCAGAACATGCCTCAGATTCTTCTTGGTAAACTTGCTAATGGTCTATATAGTGTCCCAGCAGCTGAGGGGAAGAATATTACCGGTGCTAATGCTGCTTTAAAAAGAGATTTAGAAGAAACAATGATGTGGCATCTCAGACTTGTACATCTTTCATTTCCCCAAATGAAGATGTTATTGCCAATGTTACCAATAAAGGATTGTCAAAGTAGTGTTGTTATATTTGTCTAATGGGATCTTACACCAAACTAGTTGTGCTTATACTCGACAACAGAATAGTGTTGTGGAGAGAAATCACATACATCTATTAGACACAACGAGGGCTCTGTTTTTGCAATCTAAGATGCCTGATAGATTTTGAGGAGACTCTATCTTGAGCCTGTTTGGCCTGCCTTAAAATAAGTCCTTTTGGACTTATTTTCGGGTAAAAATTTCATATTTTGATAAATGTTTTTTATACAAGTATTTAATGTATATTTGAGATTCTATAAGTTGTAAAAAAAAGTTAATTTTTTTTAGAAAAAAGTTAGGAATCTCTAACTTTATCTTAAAATAAGTTGACTTATTCTGGAAAAAAATTTCCTCAAACACCCCCTTATGTGCAACTTATTTTTCATTCATCTTAATCAACACAAAGTAAATACTTCATGCTATAACAAAATGTAAGTTTGTCAATCAAATTATAGTCATGCTGACAGTCTAATTATGCAAAATATATGACAATATAAAGCGTAACAAACGCAAGAAATTATAAACTGATGGAGGTGCAGAGCTGGAACAGCGTGGACAGAGAAAATGATGAGCAAGATTTAGGGACAGTTAAAACAATAAATCCAAAGGAGAAGACTGGACTAGAGAAGCATGCATGCTGCTGGTGCTGTTATTGTTGGAGTATTGCAAGTACATGAGCGTGCGCTACTTTGCAGTGTTGATCCATCACTTCGAATAATAAATTGATGGGAAAGCAGTGACTGTTGGCTTAAATGGCGCCACTATCTACGCCTTTACACAGAGTATATACACCTCTCATTTGTATATATATACTATCACTATCATTATTTTCATCAATCATTGATATCTGTTGCATGTAACAAATAAAAATGATACTCTCTCCCGTCTACTTCCTTTTTTACATTTTCATTTTTCCTTTCAAATGATGTGAGAGAACTAAATAATATTTTTTTAAAAAAATTCAAAATAATGTGACATTGAGTTGATGTAATTAATATAAATGTGAGAAATCTTTTGAGAGATTTTATTTTTTTTCAAAATAAATTTTATTCTCATACATGTTCATTTCTATTTTTAAAACAAATTTAAACACCATCTTAAACTATCCCTATATTTACTATTTTAATTCAATTCATCAACTGATATTGAGAAGAAAAAAAAACATTTTGTAATATTTTTCACAAAATATAATCTGAATCACCCTTAATTATAATTCACCACATATATCTATAATTTTTCAAATAAAACATTACCATCATAAATATTAATTCCAACAACAAACCTCAAATTCTTACACAAATAACCAATTTACTTAATTGACAAGTAAACTAAAGCCAACAATACATGGGTGATGTTGCAACCTTTTCAAAAAATAAAAAAGGTGTATGTAAAGAAAAGGTGTAATTTAAAGGAGGAAGAATCGTATCTTCTTCTTGTCTGGTCAGGACAAAAACAGAACGGGAGTAAGTGTCTCCTTAAATATATAGCCGTTGCACAGACTTTTTTATTACGAATCTTGACAGTGTGTCTGGGCTCCCTTTCATTCATGGGACAACAATTCAGTTCATTTGCAAAACTGGGACAGCTGAGTTCAAGATTTCAAAAATGGGACATTTATATGCCTTTCATGGCGTTCATCAAAGAAGTAAGCCGTAAGCTGAGTGAATGATGACCGCCAGAGGAAACAGCGGTCATCGCAAATTTTTAACAATGATGACCGCCATCTTATTTGGCAATCATCAAATAAGAATTTGTTTTGATGACCGCCACAAGAAATGGCGAAGCATGCACAAAACTGGCACAAAATGACGTCGTTTCTTGTCTTATTTTATTAAAAAAACCTTCCAAACACACACAAACACAGCCGCTTGTATTAACAGTCAAACACACACAAACACAGCAGCTGAGTTAAATTAGGTAAAGTAGGAGAGGCGGCCGCCATTCGATTTGGCGTTGGTACTGTGCAAAAGGTGTCAAGCTCGCTGAAGGTCACTGTCAAGCTTAAGAACAGGTACCCACTGTCCAAAATTGCTAAATTGAAATGGTTTAATACTTGAAAAATGAGATCCGAAAAATCTCCTCTTGTTCTATTCGTGATTTGTGATGTGTATATATTTTGGTGCCGGCTGCTATACTCATTGTTGTACTTGTGTTGTTCTTGTGTGATAAATATATGTTTTTGTTGATTATTAGTTGATTATACAAGTTATAATTTTTGAATATGGCATGTATGGTGTTTGATTAAATGTGCTTGAGAAAAATGGATTTGTTAATTTATGTGTAATTGTTTGTAATCAAAGTCCTTAGAAATTTTAATAGATAATATTATCTAAATTTAAAAACAATAGATAATAGCTTGGTGTGATTAATTTGTATCAGGAGTAGTTTGGACTAGGCAGTAATAGCCGACAATGAATAATTTTCAATTTATTTCCTTAATTATGTACTCTAAGTGGATATATGTAATATATGTAATTATGATAATAATATATGTAATATATGTCATTATGATAATAATATTAAAATTCTTAATATTTATTAGAAGAAGAATATATTATAAAATATATTAAGTTAATAATAATATTATAATATTATAAATATGACAATAATATTAATTTTCTTAATATTAGTAACAACGAGAAAGTTTATAGTTAGAATTGTTGACAAACACTTTTAAACCCCCTAAAAAGGGCTTTAAAAACACGAAAAATATGAAAAAGTTGTTATTTTTCCCATTTTTTAAGGATTAGTCATTGCAACTTTGACCTAAAAAATTTGAAAAGTTAGTTACTGATTAATGCTTGAAAAGTTCCATAAACATAAACATTGGAAATTCATGAAAGGTACATAGAATACATGAAACCTACAGAAGACAATCAACATAAACAAAACAGAAATTAAATTAAAATGAAAATGTCAGGATATTTTTTGCATCTTCGTAAATCATTAGTCAGAACTGTCATCTTCATCTTCACCATGTGGATGAGATGCCCACCAGTCAACAAACTCGCGTTCCTCAATTTCCTTATATTTGACGCGATAGTTTTGATGGATTTTGTCCAGCGCTGCTCTTCTTTCAGTTTCACTGATGCGATTCGCATCTCTATCAGCATTCACCTTCCACTTTGCATTAAGACTCTCATCCATTATAGGACCCGCGTCAGCAGGGAAGTGCCAATATTCTAACTGGGTTGGTACCCAGTCTTTACCCATCCTTTCTCGTCGTGCTTTCATGACTCGGGCCTTTTTCTTTTCCAAACTCCTCGTTTGATAGTCCTGCATTCTTCTCTCCCTTTCAGCTTCAGAGATCCCCCCAACCGACTGCACAATACTTTTCAGGCTTGTAACCCCAGTTAGACTCAGAAATTTCTTGAGCATAGCTTTATCACCCCCTTTTTCACTCACATCTCCCAGATTCATCGGTTTCTTTCCCTTATCCATTTGATGCATCTTACCTACAATATATTATGAAAATGATTAGTAAGAAAGTGTACAAGTATATTCAAACTCTGAAACTCTCAAAATGATTAGTATAAGGTACCATTAGCTCACTTATCCTTTTACTCCCTTCTTACCTTGACTCATATCTTCAGGATTCATTGGTTTCTTCCCCCTATCCATTTCGTTTTGCTATAATTATAAAAGTACATTTACATGATTTCAGATATGATTATTTATAGAGAAATAAGAAACATAACTTCGGTTTGCATGTGATAACATACATGAATTACTTTGCACTGTTAGTAATTGACAAGACATGTCAATTTTTTCAACTTTGCATAACTTTACTTTGACTTTGCAGCTAAATGACAAGACATATCGAGTTTTTCAACTGATTTATTAGTTTCTCCCCCCTATCCATTTAATTTACCTATAATTTTAACTTTGGTTGGCATGTGATTAAACATGAATTATTTTGCACTGTTAGTCCTTGTTGTGGATAATTGACAAGACCTATCGAGTTTTTAAACTTTGCAGAACTTTACGTTTACTTTTACTTTTACAACATTGTAGGACGTAACTTTAACTTTACGTGATATTTTATAACATCTTAATTAATGTGATATTTTATTGTTTAATGTTGTTGAATGTTGTTTAATTTACCTAAATGGTCATTTTATGAGAGTTGTTATTTCTATGTATTGTTAAATTGATGTTTGTTTTAATGAAATGACGTGTCTGAATTATGTGCTTTTTGTCATGGAAGTTAAAGAATAAACTCAGCATAAACTTTACATAATCATAATTAAGATCATAATAATTAAAGTTACATAAAAATAAGAAAACAACTTCTTAAAAAGCACTAAGGTCAACGGCTTTTGTTAAATCTTCATAAGAACTTTCATCTGCATCTTCATTAAATTCATAAGGTTTAGCAAGTTCTTCCATCTTCTCCCATTCATCTTTCATTTGTTGGTCGAGATCCTTCACTTTTGATTGTGCAATTTCAATTTTATTGAGTGCTTTCTGCTCCTCACTTTTCATCAACGAGTATGAGATATTCCCTGCCTTGTATCGTTTATGGATCTCCTTCATTTTCTTGCAATATACGTCTAGGGATTGTGAGTATACAGAATTTCCCTCCACTTTCTTCTTCATGGGTAATTTCCCACCACATTTTGGGAAATTAGGTTGATATACTTCGGAAGGGTCAAGATCCGCAACACTTTTTCCCTTATCCATTGCTTGCAACCTAACATGTAAACACTGTTGCAGTTAATATAATTTTGTAGATATATGATATGACAAAACTACTGTAACTATAGCTGTGCAGAGATTCTTTTTTTCCAGCCTTGTAGCTTTATGTCTATTTTTGACATTGTATACTGACATTAATTGATTCGTCATTTGCTATGTTAGAAGATGTCATATAAATAGATAGCATTGTGTGCATCAATTAATACATTTTGTTCTCTCTGAATATACACATAGTAAGAATGAGTTATACTCCAGGAGATATCTTCAAAGCTATGGGATGCCCCTTCTTCTTCAAATCTTCCACAACGTTTATCAACCAATACTTTCCTCGTTCCATTCTTTCAAACTCCAACTTCTCTTCCCGCTCCACTACATTCAATAAAATATCTAAATTCTTTTCATGCTCATCAACATGGGGATCAAGACTTGGAACGCAGAAGCCTACTTTCTTCCCCTTCTTTGGAGCAACCCTTTCACGCACATCTTCAGGATTCATTGGTTTCTTCCCCCGATCCATTTGATGCAACTTATCTACAACAACTTATAATAAATATTTGGGTAAGGAAATCGTTAAAAGAATGCACATTTATAGGGAAACAACTATCAATATTGATGACCTTACTTTTAACTTTGGTTGGTCTGATTTTACATATCATTCACTTTTACTTATACTTTACAGAACTTTAAGTTTTCCTTTGCACATCTTGTATTTTTACTTTTACTTTTACTTTTACTTTGCACAGCTTTTTTAACTTGACTACTGCATTTAACTTCGCTGAAATTTTATTTAACTTTGCAGAACTTTATTTTTACTTTCACTTTCAACAGCTTAAATAATTTTGCAGAACTTTAAATATACTTTAACTTTCAACTGTATTGAATTTAACCGGGGAGAACTTTCTTTCACTTTCAACAGCTTAAAAAAACATTTAACTTTTAACAGCTTTAAAATAACTTTAACTTTTAACACCTTTAATTTCACTTTACTATTACTTTAACTCTAGCAGCTTTAATTTAACTATTAATTTTCAAATCCATTTTGGAATAATCCAAAACTCATGACAGTCATACATATAATAAAAAAACAAAATTAGGCATACAATACAAATATTATTGTGAACATCACACACTAATCAACACGTTGTGGACATCTTAAACTGCGTCTTGTATGTCCTTCTTGACCACACCGACTACACTTCTTCCCTGTCCTAGGCGCATCCATCTCTGTTCGAATTCGAACTGATTCCCCCTTCTCACCGCGTTTTTTCTTAACCTTCATTAGCCTCTCATCGGGTACTAATGTGCCATACTGCTGCCAACGCCTCGGTAATACATAATTCCAATACTCAGTTGGTTGTAAAGGCAATATCAAAGGTTCCCACAACTTCTGCAACTTCATGGTATAATGGTAAGGCTCTATCCATTGCCTCCAGTTAATGTTCTGTTGCATACATCCAGCCACGGCATGTGAACAAGGCATGTGGTGGCACTCCCATTTTCCACAAGTACAAGTAAATGTACGTATATCAACATTCTGCCTGTGACCACCCTTCCACATTGATTTTAACCGATATCGGTGTGTCATTACCGAAAATATGCTGCGTTGTCGACTAAAGGTATCCACCTTATGTGCAGTTGCCTTCTTCTCAATTTTCGCCAATATTGCATTACTCCTAGCACATAATTCCTCGCCTTTTTGCATGCTATCCTCGACACTGTTTCGCCGGTTATTCACTATCTTCACAGTTTTATAGAAGAGGTATTCCATCATCGCCGTTACCGGTAGAAATCGGGCCATTCTAATGTTCCCATTAAAACCTTCCATAATATTTGTTGTAGCTTGGCCGAAACGAGCACCACCAGTGTCATGTGCTAAGGTCCACAATTCTGGTGGAATGTTGCGTAGGTATTGTAAGGCAGGAGGTGAGATCTCACCGATTTGTTTCATGTAGGCTTCGTGTTTCCTTACCTGGGTGGTTATACCAGCTAACCACATCAAATGCTTTAGCTCTCCCCCGGGGTGGTGTGAGGAAAAATTACTTCGCACATGAAACAAGCAAAGTCTATGCACGCCCAAAGGTGGTGTAAATCCATTCCTTGAGTCCCTCATCGCAGCAAGAATACCCGGTGCCCGGTCCGAAATTATGCAAACACCATGCCTTTCCCTACATACGTGTTTGCGCAGCAATCTTAAAAACCATGACCAGTTCTCGGTTGACTCCTCATCCACCAACGCATAACATACATGATATTGATGGTTGTTTGAATCCACACCCATAGCAATAAGTAACTTGCCGTTATACCTTCCCTTCAAGAAGGTACCATCAATTGAAAGTACAGGACGAGCATGCTCCCAACCATCCATCATTGCTTTTAAACACCAGAAAATACGCTTGCATACCGAGGACTCGGATTGGGTTTCATGACTAACAGCATCAATCACAGCAACACTACCAGGATTTGAATGTACCATTGCCGTAAAAAACATTGGCAGATCATCATAAGTTGTACTCCATTTTCCATATACATCCTCCACTGCAGACTGCTTCCCTCTCCATGCTCTCAGATAATTCACACGATGATTATATTCATCATTCACCATTGTAATAACAGTCATGATGGGTATATTAGGCCTCTCCATGACCTGTTACAGATTTAACAAATATTTACATCAACTAAAATACTAAATCAATCAACAACATATTAATTTAACAATTCTATTTCACTTACATGAGGTTTAATGAGCCTAGCTATTAATTTTGCAGATATCTTCCTGTGATCCTGCATGGGCTCATTATTCAAACATGTGTGATTACCCCTCATCTTTGTTATTTCAAACATACCGTGTTTCACCTTTTTAGCAGCTCTTAATCTCCGTGGACAGTAACCGTAAACACACTTTGCAATGAACTGAGTTGGATTACTCTTAAACACTTGGTAGTTCCGGTCACTCTTGGTATGAACCCCCCTTACCGCTGCTATAAGGGTTTCCTTATCACGAAACATACAACCAACTGATAATTCTGAATGTTGTGGATCGAAACCACTAGACATGCCATACTCATCTCGCACCACAATCGGGTTGTACTCTTCATTTTCAAACCAAGGTGCACCAGCTATATGGTGGGCTTGATGTATATGCGTCGGGACTTCTTCTAATTCATCCCCGTCATCCATAGAGTTATCGCTATCATCCTCGTACTCATCCCAATCCTCACTACTTGAAATATGTGCATCAAATTCTTCATTTTCATGGATGAGGGCCAAGTCTCTGCCAGCACTTAGTGTAGTTGTATCCCGTGGGGGAGAAACATAAGCATCAACATTTTCATGGGGGAATCGATTTTCGAAGGCCCTACTTGTGGAACCACCAGTATTTACTTGGCTGCTTGAACCGCCAACATACGTTTCGGGGTTACCTCCTCTACCAAAATAGTAGTCCGACCAACCCGGAGTGCCGTACTCAGGAAACTGTCTCGAACCATAATCAGGTAATTGGCTTGAACCATACATTGTTTCACATGTTGCATGTGTCGGTTGTGAGTACCAACCCTGGTTAGACATATGAACCTCGTCCGGAATAATCTTTTCAGCCTCTACATACAAGGAAACATCACCCATTCCCATCTGCATCTGCCTAGGCACACTGAGCATCCTCCGTACATCATCATCACATGTTATATCAGCTATATAGTATCCCGACACCAAATTACCTACACCTAACTGGGGATATTTAAAACTCATCTTCAAATTCCAAGATGAACTGTTAATATTCATTAATACATACACCACTTCCTTCAACTCTTCATAAGAAGTTCCCCATTTAATATATTGCATTCTTTTAGGGTCTCCAGTACTATATCTTATATCATCATCTCGTCTGATAATTTCTCCACCCCAAAAAAAATTCACGTTTACGTAATCTTCCATTTTTCCTATTTTCAACACCAAAATACATATTTTCATACTCAAATACATATTAACAACACATACAATTTTAAACATATGTATCAATACACATAATATGATAAATAATTATAATATTATAATTATGCTAAAAATTATTATTTATTAATTCTTAACTAACATGCAGTTACAAAAAAAATTCTGTTAAACTCAAATTTGAAGACAATTTATATAAATTTATCATACTCAAAATGGCCTTAATCTTAATCTTATAATAATAATATTCACTTTACGAATTTAGACTTTCATATTAATATCATTGTCATTTTATAATGTAATCCTCTATTGTTAAAAAGTTTAATATTATTATCATAAAATACTTTCAAAAAATACTTGTCATATTATTAACAAATTTAATATTATTATCATAATTTTAATTTTAATATTTCTATAATAATATATTTTAATATATTTATCATATTTATCAATTTATTATAATATTAATATTAAAAATATATATTTTATAATATAATACTCTTTTTATAAAAATACTGGTCATTTCATTAAGAAAATTAATATTATTGTCATATTTATAATATTTTAATATTAATATTAACTTAATATATTTTATAATATATTTTTCTTCTAATAAATATTAATATTATTATCATAATTACATATATTACATATATTAATAATATTATCTATTATTCTCTATATTAGTAAATTTAACATGCGTTAATACATAATTTAACATGCGTTAATTAACAACACATACAAATTTAAACATATGTATCAATACACGTAATATGATAGATAATTATAATATTATAATTATGCTAAAAAATTATTATTTATTAATTCTAAACTAACATGCAGTTACAAAAATAATTCTGTTAAACTCAAATTTGAAGACAATTTATATAAATTTATCATAATCAAAATGGCCTTAACATAAATTCTAAACAAACATGTATGAATATATAATATTAATGAAATGACATATCAAATTTACAAGCAATCGTAAACAAAGTAACAAAGTAAGTAAATAACCTCGAAGCAGGAGAGTAGAACGTTTGAGAGGCAAGCCGGAGAGTAGACAGAGGGAGAGGCAAGCCGGAGATAGCAGCAGAGTTTGAAAATGGAAAAGGAACGTAAAATTATAAGGAAAACAGATATGATAAATAAAAAAAAACTTTGCAGATTTTCAGTTAAAAAAGTAGATAAGATAAGATAAAAAAATATATTTTCTGCGGATATTCAGATATTCGGATAAGATATATTTTTCAGATAAGATATTTTTCTAAACTTTAAATGAAAATATAAAAAAAATAAATTATCTTTGGTGACCGTCATCTTATTTGGCAATCATCAATCCTTTTTTCCCTTTGGTGACCGCCACACCAAATGGAGGTCATCAAATGAATTTTTCATTTGATGATTGCCATATTATATGGCGGTCATTGTACTCTAAAAACTATATTAACAAATATAGTGACCGCCAGTCTACATGGCGGTTATGGCTACATTTTTAGTCTCAGTCTGTACTTTCGATGAACGCCATGAACGGCATTTAGGTGTACCATTTTTGAAACCTTGAACTCAGTCGTCCCATTTTTGATAACCAACTTAGCAGCTGTCCCATGAATGAAACGGAGCCGTGTGTCTGTGTATGTATGAGCATTGAGCACTGAATACTGATGCACCCCATCATCTAGATTCTACCTATTCTTGTTAACCGCGCTCTTTGCATTCACTAAAACACCCCATTCTTTATCCGCTCATGCCCAATTGCCCTCTTTATTTACATAAATAAGGATTACGGGTTTCTGTTGTGTGTCCACAAAAATGTGTTTTATAGTTTCAATGTCATTTAATACTAATTTATCAATTTATTAACGTCTTCATTTAATACTAATTTATAAACATGATAACGTCTTCATTGTCTTCAATGCTGTTATAATCTTTTTATTTAACGATGTATAACTTATATTCTATATTAGTTTATATCTGATTTTTTTTATTAATTTACTTATTATTAATTTAATAAATAAAATACAAAAATTTCATCAGTTATGTATCATATTATATTATTATTTTATATCTTATTTTGATTTTAACTATTTTATTCAACACATACATCTCTTATTCAATTATATATTACTTATATGTTAATTTTATTTTTCTTTACAATACTGATTTTTATTTTTATAATTATTTTAGAAAACAATATAAATACAAAAAAATAGTACTATAATTTAAGTTCTAAATGTAAATAAATAAATAATTTTAAAAATTAATATAGTGCAAGATAATAACCGATTAATGTGAAAAGTTTTTTGACATGTGTATTTTCTAATATTATTTGAATCATAACCTGAATGTATTGAATTTTTCGATTATAACTTTAAAAATAAAAATGTATAAATAAATATTTTAATTTAATTACTTTCTATATATAATCATAATTTATTATTTTTATGTGTATTTTTTAATATTAAATAAATCATGACGATGCATGCGTTGAGTTGTTAAAATAAAAATATACAAGTAAAGTTTTCGATTATTAATCACTTACGTTAAGCATTAAAGAACATATTTAATTTTTAGAAACGTTGTTACCCCCAAAGCATTTAATAGACCATTGAGTTCGGCATACAAGACATTGAAACTATAAAACACACGGGAATGGACTGAAATAATTATGAATTTAAACTCGCTTCAATAAGTGTTTCAAGAAATGCTGGATGAATATTTAGACTGAATAAAAAATGAAATTTATTCAGAATGTTGATGAGCTTGACTTTTTAATTTTAATTTAGTTAAAATTTTCCTGATTTTAATATAATTTTTCATGTAATATGATAAATTAAGTTTAATAATAATATATTTAATGGCGCGTTTCGTTTAAAAATCTGACCGAGAAAAATATGATTTAATTCAAATTTAAAAGCTGTTCGAATTTGACTTGCTTCTTAAATGAACTAAATTCATATAAAATATTTGGACATGATAATTTTAAAACAATATAATACCCATAGTATAATTTACTCTAATCAAAATTTCAAATTCTTTAAATTTCGTAAAAGGAGGAAAAAAGTTAAAGAAAAAGCATTAAAAAAAATCAACCTAAAGTATTTTCGTACAAGTTCTAACATTCATTCTGTACGGGTTATACGTTAGAGCAACTCCAACCATATATACCTGTTAGCTATAATATAGCCATGTCATCTAAACAGTAATTTTTTTTGCTAACAATTCGTCGTTCCTCCTCTCCAACCGTTGCTACTGTTAGCTAAATTTTTAGAAAACCATGTTCATGTACGCTTGATATAAAAGACCACAAGCCGCCTGTTAGGAATAATATCATGTTTTAGACTTTAATTTTCTTTTATTTTAAAGGATAAAATAAATTTAAAAAATAAAAAACATTTTTTTAAAAAAATAAAACTGTTAAAAAATAAATTTAAAAAACTAAAGTTGGTAAAAAATAAATTTGAAAAATTAAAGTTGTTAAAAAAAATAAATTTGAAATATAACTAACCATTATAGCTAATACCATTGGAGCACAACACGTTACAGGTTCAGCAAATTTTACCTAACTATTATTTATATTATTTTAGCTAACCAATTTAGTTACTCCCCTTGGAGATGCTCTTAGGTGTCAATATAATATATATGCATTATGCATAGATGCCTGATTTTTCAAAACATATCAGGTACTTGGTTTAAAAAACATGTTTCATCTGTCCCAATTCAAGTGTTTTGTTTGATTTTTAGAGTTTAATTTGACTAAATTTTGATTGAAAATTGTATATATAATATAATTATAAAAAAATAAAAAGTAATATCATTAGAAAATATATCATATCTACTTTAAAATGTAACTTTTAATTTTTAAAAATTATAAAAGAATAATTTTTAATCTTCAAACAAAGTTTGGTCAAATTGATCATCAAAAGTCAAACAAATCATTTAAATTGAGATGGATGGAGTATTAGATACTTTTTGCATTACACGAATTAAAATAGCAACTATAATTAAGGAAGAAATAATAAACCCGTAGTTATAATCTGATAACTAGACATAAGAACGTTGCAAAACTATGTTACTATCATTTATAAAATTATTATAAAATATACTCAAATCACATGCAATTGTTGCTATTATTGTATAATCACATGCAACTCCTCAATTAAAAAACCTTAATGATGTAATTTTCTACTAGAAGTCATCCTTAATAATGAAAAAACGTAGGGGACGAAAAAAGGGCGTAGAAATTAAAATACAAGAGTACAATATACATGTACGTCGTACTATGTTGCCACGTCATCATCCAGTACAAGAGAGTAACGGTTCATTTTTTAAAAACGAAACACGCTTTTTAACCTTCACTCTAAATATGTTTTTTTTCAAAAAAGAAACCGCCGGTAATGGCATAAATGTAATAAATCGAAAACACAAACCTTAAAAAGAAGCAGTTACATTTTATATACCCAACACTGGTCTATCATACTTTCCATCTTTTGTGACAGCAGTTCACAGTTGCAGTTCCACCCACTGTCCTTCCCCCCTTCAATATATATACACACATTACACACAATCCCATCCCTTATCTTCTTCTTCACTTTCATTTCAACTCCATTTTGCTCAATGGAGTGTATGATATATTTATGTTTAGTTACAATTTTATTACAATCCTTCACCAATGTTGTTGTATGTAACAAACAAACTTATATTGTTCACATGAAACATGACATGAAGCCTGAATCATTCGAAACACATCACGATTGGTACTCTTCGAGTCTAAAATCAGTGTCTGATGCTTCTGATACGCTTCTGTACACTTACACTACAGCGTATCATGGATTTGCGGCTTCGTTGAGTCTCAAAGAAGTTGAAATATTACGTGATGCAGATGCAGTTATCGATGTTCATCCAGAGTATGTTTATAAATTGCACACTACGAGAACACCCGAGTTTCTGGGATTGGATAAGGATGTTGAGTTGTGGGCTGGTAGATCGACCCAGGAGCTTACTCAGGAGACATCTGATGTTATAATTGGAGTTCTCGATACGGGCGTCTGGCCCGAATCGATGAGCTTTTCGGATAGTGAAATGCCGAATGTACCCGCCCGGTGGAAGGGCGAGTGTGAATCGGGTCAAGATTTTGACCCGAAATTATGTAACAAGAAGTTGATTGGAGCACGGGCTTTTTCTAAAGGCTACCAAACTGCAATTGGAAACTCACCCAAGAAGAGTAAGGAAAGTGTGTCTCCCCGTGACGTGGATGGCCATGGGACCCACACGGCTAGTACTGCGGGTGGGTCCCATGTTGGGAACGCGAGTTTGTCGGGGTACGCGAGTGGGGTGGCGCGTGGGATGGCTATGCATGCTAGGTTGGCTACTTATAAGGTGTGTTGGAAGGCTGGGTGTTTTGGTTCGGACATACTGGCGGGGATGGAGCGTGCAATTCACGACGGTGTCGACGTGCTTTCGATGTCGTTGGGTGGTGGGTCTGGACCGTATTATCGTGATACGATAGCTATTGGTGCTTTTACTGCAATGGAAATGGGTATTTTAGTGTCTTGTTCGGCCGGGAATAGCGGTCCGGTTCAGAGCTCATTAGCCAATGTAGCCCCGTGGATTATGACGGTCGGGGCCGGGACTTTGGACCGGGATTTTCCGGCTTTTGCAGTGTTGGGAGATGGGAGGAAATTCACTGGGGTTTCATTATATAGTGGTGATGGAATGGGTGAAAAACCGGTTGGGATTGTGTATAATAAAGGTGGTAGTAGTTCGAGTAATTTATGTTTACCCGGTTCACTCGAACCGGAAACGGTTCGTGGCAAAGTGGTCTTATGTGATCGTGGTGTAAACGCGCGCGTGGAGAAGGGGAAAGTGGTGAGGGACGCAGGTGGGGTTGGGTTGATATTGGCTAACACGGCGGAGAGCGGTGAGGAGCTGGTGGCTGACAGTCATTTGATTCCGGCAGTCGCGGTGGGTCGAAAAATGGGAGATGTTATAAGAGAGTATGTGAGCAAGGAGGAGAACCCAACTGCTGTGTTGAGTTTTGGTGGGACTGTGTTGGGTGTAAGGCCTTCACCCGTGGTGGCTGCGTTTAGTTCTAGAGGGCCTAATGTTGTGACACCCCAGATATTGAAGCCTGATGTGATTGGCCCTGGTGTTAATATTTTGGCTGGATGGTCTGAGGCTGTTGGCCCTACTGGATTGGAGTCTGATAGTAGGAAGACTCTGTACAATATCATGTCAGGTATACTCATTTCTGCAATTTTTTTGGCTTCAATTTTGCCTTTTTTAGTAATATATTGCTTTAGGTAGTCTATTAATGTTGTGTTGGTTGATTAATTAATCTCATTTGCTTGATATCGTAAGTTCTTTAGTTAGTAGTCACCTGCTCAAGCTGCTTGGATATTGGTCATTACTGGTTAGATTATTCCGATTGCTTAAACTGCTGAAATTGTTATGCGATTTGTTAAAAATAATTAGGTACCAGAAGATCAGTTGCCTGTATAATTATTAGAAGCTACAACATATTCTACAGATTATGTTTGTCCAACCACTTAAGCTGCTTAAATCATTATACGATATTATGAGAAGAATTACTTAAGATTAATCTGTGATCTATAGCTTGGTAGAACTAGAACACAGATTATAAGTTAACTAATAGTAACAATGACAAATACTCGAGAAATGATTCGCCAAGAGGCTGCTACAAGCACATACATTCCTTGCGTAGAGTCTTGACATTAATCTCTTTTCTTAATATTCATAAGTCACAGTCTTGTCCTGTCAAAAAAAAATTAATAATTCACAGTCTTGATATTCATAGGTTTTATTATCTGTACAGAATAAAAAGACCAAATTTACTAATCTCAAGCAAGTATTATTGTCTTAATTTTGGGTGGGTTGTTGAAAAGTAAAGTGACAGAACGATGGCTGACTGTAATCTGATATATGTAACATAAACTATGATGATATTGTGGATAGTTTGTTGTAAAATCATGGTGGGGATTCAAAAATAAATATTAGGCCATTGTCGAGACTTTATTGCTCTACTTGTTAGGTTGAGGTTGTGCCGCATAATTAGGTTTTTTTTAAGTGCTCACTTGAGTATGGGTTCTTGTTCCCTGATTCAGGGGTTACTCAAGTCTATTGATTCCATATTGTGCAATATTTGTTAATTACATTGGCCTCCATGCTACCGTACAGCAAGCTTTAAACTTTATGATTGTAGACTCATTTGTTCAAAATATTTGTACCATATTCCAGTCAATTTTCGCAACTCTTGTTGACAATTTTTACACGGTAAAAATGATTAGGTACATCCATGTCTTGCCCTCATATCAGTGGGCTAGCAGCACTGTTGAAAGCAGCACATCCGGAATGGAGTCCAAGCGCAATCAAATCTTCCCTCATGACCACTGCCTACACTGAAGACAACACCAAAT
Organism: Oenanthe sinensis; assembly: GCA_028671895.1. Classification (NCBI taxonomy): domain Eukaryota; kingdom Viridiplantae; phylum Streptophyta; class Magnoliopsida; order Apiales; family Apiaceae; genus Oenanthe; species Oenanthe sinensis. The sequence goes on from CM053811.1 coordinate 5,904,445, forward strand.
CCCCACTCCGTGATGCAGCAACAGGCGGGTTCTCTGACCCATGGGCATACGGATCAGGCCACGTTGACCCTCACAAGGCCATCTCTCCTGGCCTTGTATATGACTTAACATCACAGGACTACGTTGCATTCCTTTGCTCCTTGGACTACACCGTTGCTCACATTCAAACCATTGTGAAACATCCCAACGTCACATGTTCCAAGAAATTTGCTGATCCAGGGCAGTTGAATTACCCGTCATTCTCAATCCTTTTTGGGAAGTCGAGAGTTGCACGCTACACTCGTGAACTGACAAATGTGGGATCTGCAGGATCAGAGTACGAGGTTGTGATCAATGCACCTTCGACTGTTGGGGTGACCGTGAATCCAACTAAACTCGTTTTTAAAAACGTAGGAGATAAGCTCCGATACACAGTTACATTTGTTTCAAAGAAGGGAATGAACAGAATGGGAAAAAGTCTCTTTGGATCAATCAGCTGGAATAATGCTGAACACCAAGTTACCAGCCCAGTTTCTTTCCAGTGGACACATGCACTAAGATAAGAATACCTTCTAGTGCATTTGATCGACTGTCTTTTGCTTCTCTCGCATTGATCAAAGTCGACCCTATTTGCAATTCGAAACTGAATTGCAAAATGATGAATGTGATGAAGCCTGAGTTAAGGAGACTTATTGTGATTTTATAATGCAGATTTAGGCTTGTTGTAATGAAAATCCACAGCATACACAGTTGGATTGGTGCTTAATTTAATATAATTATTTTCTTTATTGTTAATTTTTTGTATTGTGTTTGATCTGTTCTATAAGATGTTCTAAAGATTTATTAACATTTGCAAATTTTATTTAGAATTCAGGGTTCATTTGTTTCCGGACCTAATTATTCATATTAGAAAACTCTATCATGAAAATTGGCCACTTTCCAATAAGAAGACGCATTTCAATAATATACGCATCCGAAAACAAAGCCATCTTTGACTTCGTTAATTTGGAGGGAAAAAAATAATAAGGCCTTTACTTTCTATATTCTTAAAGCATATTATTATTATTATTATTATTATTATTATTATTATTATTCTATTTACTTAGAGAGCCATGTTTTAAAGGCTCACGTACCCTTCTGGCATTGGATCCAAAACTTATTAAAAGAAAATTAGAAGTTAAGAACTTAAGATTCGTGTACATGTAGAAAGCTATCCATAAAACTAGTCCAGAGAATAAACAGCCTTGGTTTTGTGCAGCACTCAATTGGTCAATTTGATTCTCTACTTAGTCAAGATTTGCCGAACCATTGAATCAAAAATCATTTAATTTGCTTTAGAATACATATATGGCTCTATATAACAGGCCAGAGTTTTGAGTTCTACAGAGTCCTTAGAGAGAAAAGGCAGAATAAATAATGGCTTCAGGAGAAAAGATAATGCCGATAATTAGCAAAAATTTCTGTTTATCTGCTCAAGTGGTTCTAAAAGTTCGAAAGAGGCCGCATGTTGTGAACGGAGGAGGTTTTGTAGTGACAGATTGCCGCCATAAAGTTATTTTCAGAGTGGACGGTTGTGGTGTTTTGGGCAGAAAGGACGAGCTGCTTTTAAGTGATGGTGATGGCAATGCTCTGCTTCTCATTCGCAGAAAGGTATCAATCTTCTCTGCAAATTTATAGGTTGTTAGATAATAAGCTTAGAAAATTTCATCATATGTTTTTATTTCAGGGAGGACTAGTTGAAGCGATAAGCATATATAGGCAATGGAGAGGCTACAGTGTCGAGTTCAAAGGAACTGATAGGCCACTTTTCAGAGTTAAACAGCCTACTTTACGTATTGTGAATCAGAATCTGATCAAAATTTCTATTGATGCAAATGAATACCAAAACCAAAGGTGGGATTTTGAAATCAAGGGGTATTTTCCAGATAGAGCATGCAGTATTGTCGACTCCAAAGGCTATGTAATAGCAGAGGTAACAGATATTCTCGCTAAAATTCTTTCTGAGAAGAGGAACTGTTGTTACTTAAATTAAATTGTCAACTGATTCTAGTATCGTAAACACAAGATAATGGATTACCTGTAGGTTGGTTTGGAGGAGGGAGTGGAAGAAATAACAGCAAGCAATGATCTGTACCGTGTTGTAGTAAATCCTGGAATTGATCAAGCTTTTGTTATCGGAGTCATTGCCGTTCTGGACTACATATATGATGGATCAACCAGATGCTAAAACAAATGAGTGAAAACCCGAATGTAGATAATACAAACCTATACCTTTCGTTCATCCCTGCAAACTAAGCATGATTTCCTTGTCTTTTGGTGAACCAAATAAATAATGTTTATGGAGACATAATGTTCTAGAGTGTATATAAAGCCTTGTTATTTAGTTTCCAGAAGTACTAAAACTTGTATATTCTGTGTGAAGCATTAAATTCCTAAGTTCTCTAGTTGACAAGTCATCCAAACTAGTTCAAAGTTTGAGTTAATTTAGTAGTAAATCTGAAACAGTTTAATCCAAACTACAAGAAGCCGTATTCAAGATAGAATAGGAACACACAAAAAGAGTTTTATATTAATCAAAGACGAAAGACAAATTCTTGAATTCCCCTCAAGAATTGAACTCATCCTTCCACAATTCCTGGAATAGTTTCTTTTATGGAATCCTGAGGATGTTTACACAAACATGGGACATAAATAGGTCAATTATAGCAAATTGCATAAAATATTGAACAAGAAACATTTCAACTTCAGATGTAAGAGGATCAACAAATAGGTTTTCATAATTCACTTGCAAGCACACAAAGTAATACTGTAATTTGGACATGGACTTGAGAAAATTCAGGACCTAGAAGATAAGATAAAAAAAAAATGTTAAATAAACGGTACATGGAGAGACTACAACCACACCTTATTATCCACCAGAACTTCAGCATCCTCACCGTCAGCTTCGCAAGAGGCATCTCAACGCTTTTCCTGAACATCCTTATAAGAAAAACTAGATGTTATAGACATAAGAATCCCAACACTAGTTATTTGATGAAAATCATCGGTCAATATCCCATAGATCATACAAAAAATTGGAGAAAATCATTCTGCCCAATTGCCAACAGGGAGCTGATCAACAGAAAAGGACAGCATTGACTGATGGCACTTGTGAGGATTACAATTCCGATGACTTTGGACAACTGCAGAGCAGAATGAAATCGGGATGAAATATCTGAACAAAGAGATGGAGACTTGAATGCTGTTTATAGTTTTGAAAAGTTAACCAAAGCAGATCACCAATTACCACTGACACAATACTCATGTCCTTCACCAAGAATACATTTCATACGATGATATTAAAATCAGACCACAATATTGCTGCTCACCAAAATCCTCTGTCAACCCCAATAATATGTTGTGATTAAAGTCTACATCTATGTTCCGCAATGATATAATGCAATCATGTTAAAGAAAACAATAATAATCACCAATTACTAGCAAGAATATATTGTACTGATCCTTTATTGAACCAGGAAACCATAATCTAGACAATTTAAAATAACTGATAAACGTATAATTTTATATGTCGAAGATCTTGGCTCCCTACAAACTACGAATCAAACAAATCTAAAATAAGAAAAAACATATTTAACAAACTAGTAATACAAGTTCCTGCAAGACATAAAAGGTAAGACCTAGGAACCAATATTTATATATGCTACTGACAGGAAGCTGCTACCATGTACTGCTTGCTGCAGGAATCAAAAGACTGTGTTGTACCTTCTCCAAATAAATCAAGCTGATCCCTTGTCCCTGATCTCCTGTAAAGGGCTTGAAACAAGACTCTAAAAACCAACCTTTCTATTCTCCAGTTAAATATAACTTTGAGAGATAAATTGAACTATTGGCTCACACACTGGTTATTTCTAACCAATTGTAAAGTTAAGTTGCTAAAATTATTCAAAATAAATATATTATGATACACAAGTTGATTTCGTAAACAGCATAGAATCTAATGCAACTGGAAGGGAGAGTACAAATATACGTATTCTGATAATTTCAACTCATTAGAAAGATAGCAAAAAGGACAGCAAATGGATTATAAAGATCAGATCCAGGGGTGCATACTAGAATCAACACAAAAGACCACAACAGTCAATTTTACATAATTAAATTTTTACCTCTGTACAAGATCAAGTGAGTTTATTTAGAATAAGATTCTTAAGTTATCATGTTTAGTGATAATTGCACACACTTTACACGCTGCTGCAACATAGAGAAGACCACCAACAATAACAAACATAATATGATTCACACAGGGTGACAACCAACATCTTATCACTTTACAGAACGTATGTTGTATGACAAAAACGGACCAGCTTAAATTTTTTTGTAGCGGATCCATAAAGAACAAAAACTGTAATAATGCATGACGATCACGTAGATATTTTAAAACTATGCCCAGACAAGCAAATCCAAACATATATTTCTGAAACCCAAACATAGAACTTTTTTCATACATGAACTTGCTATTGCTGTTTAATTATGTTTACACATGTTAAGCTTTGACATCCATATTCCCACAATACTAAGATGCATTAGCTGCAAGATTAGCTATATTGTAAAAAAGGAAAGATAAAGTGACCATTATCTACAAATCCAACAATTTTCTATTGTACAATAACCAATCTAATCTCAATCTGAACCTGTTAATGACCCGTCACTCATAGCCATGGTCACCCTTAGAGAAAGAAATATCAAATAGATAGTCATAAGGCCAATGCCCAACAACCTGGTAGGGCGCATATCAGATTTTGGTAGGACAAATAGTGACCATACAAGCCCTAGCATAAGAAAACCCAGGGTATAATACAAGCTAGAGTCTCGAGGAATTATATAGAGATCTGGTCTCTTATACCAGGCTCCGAGCAGCATAGAGATCCCTAAACCAGCAAGTGTGTTGAACATTGGCCCAGCAAAGCATCCTGACATGGCAATCTGGACGCCGTCACCACCATTCATTGCCAGTGCAACATTAGACATTAAATCACCCATTGAGTTGCCCCATGCCAGTACAGTTAGCCCGAGGAGAGATGGATTAACTCCAAATATAACACCCAAGGACACCAGCAGAGCAACCAGTTCATTGGCAATAATGTAGAACCAGATGATACTCATAAAGAAGCCACCAAGAATCCATGGTAATAGGTAACTCTGCGGTGGTTGATCTGATGTAGTGAATTTAAAAGCAAGAAAACCAAGAGCACAGCCGGCTACTGTTCCAACTACATATGCAATGTTACCGTTCCAAAAATTTAAATTATCTTGGGTGTTCCAAATAAGTGCCAGAAGAACAGGGGCCAGTGAAGCACTGGCCACAGCATACCCCTTTGACCACCGATCTTCCTCAATTACAGGAATAGTCAATCGTCTTGGGAGCACAAATGGTAATTCCAGCACCGAGAATATCCTAGAACATGAAAATTTTGAGTTCTCTGTTGTCTCTTCATCATTCCAGCCCCACAAAAGCTTTGGGGTCTCTTGTAAACTAGCATCTATGGAATCATTTGCATAGATTGCTACATTGGAAGCCCACATCCAGTGAGGTAACTTAGTTTGGAGGTGTGGCACCTCGTTTCCAGATTCCAAAAGTCCGGAATATAAAGATTCCTCATCTCCGTTTTCCTGGATAAACATACTTCCTGCAACTGGTAACAATTGCCTAACAGAATGCAGTTTCAACCTTCCTGAACCTCTTCTCAAAATCTCATAGGCAACAATGGAAAATGCATAAACAACATAGATAGCAACAAATGCAATTGCACCGCCAGTGCTCAGCTTCCCAATAATCAGAATGACAAGCAAGGAAATAAGAGCAAATAGAAAGAAACATACATCTCTCAGAAAACATTTCTTGTCAATCTGAACATGCTGATCAGCTACAATAAGAGCAATAGTCCCAACAACAACACAAGTCACAAACACAGCTCCACCTAACACGCTGTTTAGCCCAACTCCTCCTTCATCACTACCAACAAAAGCAGCAATGCTAGCAAACACATCAGGCGCCCCATTACCTAACGGAAGTAGAGTCACCCCAGCAACAGTAGGCGGCAAGTTCCACAGATCAGACAGCTTCTCAAGCGAACAGCAAAAATAGTCTGAAGCAGTATTACCCAATAGATAGAACAAAGCAACCAACCAAACTCCCAAAACCAAAAAGCCCAAAATTTTAACATTTTCGCAATCACAAGAGAAAAACCGAATGTAATCGAAAAATCCTCCTGATGTACATGGAGGATAGGCAGTCAAGAACTCACACCGGCTATTGTAGCCTTTATGTTCATACAATCCAGCACAAGCATCAGGCTCTTCAGCAATCAAATCAGTCGGTATATCCCCTTCTAAATCAGTTAAATTCAAGCCAACTTGTTCTAAATTTCTTCGGATCACAGTCTCATTGTGCATCAAATCACCTCTCAAATCCCAATTCTTGTCAAAATTAAAAGATTGTTTCTGTAATAAACTTTTAGAAAAGCCCTTTTGGTAAAACAAGAAAATAAGCAGCACAGAAGCACAAAGACCATTAAAAGCTCCACGAAACTTCATGTGTTTCTTGTGATAAAACCCATTGAAAAAATCAACAAACCCCATCACAAAACCACCAGAATTCAACAAATTTGACCCAAGGAAACTTCAAACAGGATAATAACTAATCAACTATAAAGTTTGAATCTTTAGCCTTGAGAACAAAAAGGGGTCTATGAATTGACAAAGGGGTGTTTGGGGAATTTTTTTCCAGAATAAGTCAACTTATTTTAAGACATAGCCAGAGATTCCTAATTTTTTTCTTTTTTTGTAATTTATAGAATTTCAAATATACATTAAATATTTGTATAAAAAACATTTATCAAAATATGAAATTTTTATCCGGAAATAAGTCCAAAAAGATTTATTTTAAGGCAGACCAAATATGCCAAAAATGAGACAACAAATTGGCAAAAAAACAAAGAAAATCACAACCCCTCAACATAAATAAAAAACACACACATCAAGAAAATAAATGAAGGGAAGATTTGTAAAAAGAGAGTAAAATGCGTGTTCACCTGAAAAGAGGGAAGGCAAGGGGACACAAAAGAGGAAGCTTCGTGGAGTTTTGAAGTTGAGGGATTAGGGATGCATGTATGTATGTAAGTAAATATACACACATCATACATGGAAATATTATTGAATGGTGGTTTGGTGTGAAAATTGTGTGTGTGTGTGGGGGGGGGGGGGGGGGGGCGAGAAAGAAAAGAAGGAGATGGTTTGGTTTGGACAGGCTTGTGGGAGGAGAGGAGATGGGGGCAAGTGTGTGTGATATCAGACAAACAGCATGCCACGACCACCTAGACTTTTGTCTCCATTCCTCCTTTCTCGTCCAGCATTGGATCCGTTCTACTTATATTGTATATCATTTATTTGTATCATTTTTATTTCTTTAATATATTATTAGTAGTAGTAGTAATTACGGAGATCGTTTTTTATTTAAAATGTCGGAAATTATGTATGTATTACTCGTAGAACATTGCAATGAAAACGTGGATGCTATATTGTACTGCAATATATAATATTTTTCTTATAATATATACTAGCTTATAACCCGTGCAACGCACGGGATGAGATTAATAAATTATATATTAATTGTTTTATATGATTTAAATATATAATAATTATTTTTTATTATATCGGTTATAATAATATAATACATAATAAAAATTATTTATAGATAAAATAATAATATTATTTTAATATTCATGGGATTTAATTAATAAGTTTTAATATTCATGATATTTAATTAATAAGTTGTAATTTCAAGTAGAAGTGAATTGAGATATGTTATTAGATTGTTGTACAAAAAATGATTCAGCGATGATAGAGTTATATGTAAAATATATATGTTTTAAAATTAAATTATAATTATATCATAATTGCATAAAAAAATCATATAAAAAAAACTTACGATAATAAAAAGAGTTGTATAAAAAGAGGACTTACCGGACGGACGACCAATTGACTAAATTTTTTATTTTTCTTTAAATTTAATTAGGAAATTTTTATTAATAAAAAGAGTTACAAATATATTAGAAATATTTTAATTAAAATTTAAATAAAAGAGTATATTTTAATGTAGGTAAAATATAATATAATTTTAATATTCAAAAATTTTAATTTTAAATAAATTAATGTGTTTGAGCGATGAGGAAAATTGAAACATGTTAGTAGTTGTAATTTCAAGTAGAAGTGAATTGAGATATGTTATTAGATTGTTGTACAAAAAATGATTCAGCGATGATAGAGTTATATGTAAAATATATATGTTTTAAAATAAAATTATAATTATATCATAATTGCATAAAAAAATCATATAAAAAAACTTAAGATAATAAAAAGAGTTGTATAAAAAGAGGACTTACCGGACGGACGACCAATTGACTAAACTTTTTATTTTTCTTTAAATTTAATTAGGAAATTTTTATTAATAAAAAGAGTTACAAATATATTAGAAATATTTTAATTAAAATTTAAATAAAAGAGTATATTTTAATGTAGGTAAAATATAATATAATTTTAATATTCAAAAATTTTAATTATAAAATTTTAATTTTAAATAAATTAATGTGTTTGAGCGATATGGAAAATTGAAACATGTTAGTAGATTGTGAGTACAAATATATATTCTAATTAAAAGAGAAGTTTGTTTAAAATAATATAATATAAAAATATAGATATAACATAGTGATAAAATTTAATTAATGTTAATAAAATAATAATATTATTATAATATTTATAAAATTTAATATTCATATAATATAATATAAACATAATATAATATTATTTTATCCATGATGAGTTGTATAAAAGGAGTACTAACGTGGGTTAGAGTTGTATATAGAGTGTTGATGTCGATTTTCTAATTTGAACATACGGGTATTGATAGGAACGAGTTGTTCTAGTTTGAGCAAAAAATTTCTAATTTGAGTAGAGCTTGTGTTTTGATAAATAATTTGTGTTATGCGAATAAAATAGAGAAATAAATGGAAACTAAAAAAAATGCATATTGTTTATCATAAAATTTAATGATATATTAAATAAAAATTATATGATAAAATTTAATGATATATTAAATAAAAATTATAGGATAAGTATGATTCATAAAAAAAGTTTATAGAATATAATTTAAATACAATATAATATTATCCTATCTTATTATCGTGTATAAAATGAGAATTACTGGTATTAGAGTTGTATGTATGATTATATTCTTTTAAAATTATATTTTATTAAAATTCAATGGTTAAGATTGTTTCTATGGTTCACATAAAATTGGACGGTTTATATCCCGTGCGATGCACAGATGAATTTTTTTAATTTTTTAATATTTTTATTTCAATATTTTTTAATGATTTGAATTTATTTGTATTTGTATAATTATAATTTAAATTTTATTTAATATTATATGTATATGTTTTATATAATTTATTTGCATTTATATTTTAATAGGATAATTTTTGTTTGTTTTGTATAGAGATATATTTTACTTAGGAGATTAATGTGAGATATTTTAGTTAGAAGATTAATATGAGATTGTATTTTAGTAGTAATGTTTATATTCTTTAGAATTATAATATTTATGAGTTGTTTGCATAAAAAGAGGATTACTTGTGTTAGAATTGTATGTATGATTATATTCTTTTAAAATTAGATTTTATTAAAATTCAACGGTTAAGATTGTTTTTATGGTTCGCTTAAAATTGGACGGTTGAGATCTTTTATATGGTTCACCCAGTACCAAACCAACCGACGACCAAAACTTTTAATCTTTCGTCTTTAATAATATAGTATAGATATAGTCTCAAATATTTTTAGTAAAAAGACAATTTTTATATATTTTTTTTCATTATAATGATACATTTAATATTTAATTTAAGAATCTTGATGCTTGACAAGTAATTGTTTTGTCATCTATCTGCGCTTTTTTATCACATATAATATTATTACTTGTTTTTTTTTGAATTTAGGGGATTATGTCATTTATCCGCGCTTGACACGCTATTTTCAGGTTCTTTACTCTCCGGAAAAAAGCACGAAATGATGATTGTGGACAATAGCTTGTTCTGGACCAACTATCTTGATTTAATTACATTTTAATGGCATAAACTATAACGTTTTTGCAAAAAAATAACTCAAATATAAATTTTACAAATTTGTTGGCCAAATTATTTATTTTTTAATACTCGATTTTATTTCGTCAAATTTTTTAACGATCGTTAATGAATTAACACTTAATTGCATTTTGATATGCTGAATTATAATTGTTTTTTATAAAAAAATGAATCAATTATAAAATTTACCAATTTATTGGTCAAATTATTTATTTTTTAATAATTGATTACATTTAATATTATTCACTACCTTTGTCTTGACATTATTAATGTCGGGACTATTGAAATAATTTTACATTCATTTAAAAATGAATTCAATGAGTCTAACCTAAATGTAGAGAAAAAATTAACATAACTTACAAATCAAAAAGAGTTTAGTTGTAAGTACGTGATTAGATTTTATTTTATAAAATATCACTCTTTTTAAGGCTAGATTTTCTTTTCTAATTTGAAGTAAATTACTGAATTAACCTCATAATATTTTTATTTTATAAATTTATAGTAATATTATTTAAAAATTTAAAATATGATAATTATATGAAATACAAAATAAAGTGTGAAAACTAGTTAAAAACTTAAAATACATATATAGTAGAAAGACGACATAAAAAAATGTTAAAAATTTGTTTAAATTATAAGTGAGAATAATAAAAAGTGAAAGTAAATTAGATATACATGCCCTTAATTCATTAACGTTTATTAACAAAATTTGACAGAATGCAACCGATTATTAAAAAATAAATAGTTTGATCAATAAATTGGTAAAATTTATATTTAGGCCATTTTTTTTATAAAAAATTATAATTCAGGTCATTAAAGTGCAATTAAATCTTAATTCATTAATGTCTGTAAAAAAAAATTGATGGAATACAATCAACTATTAAAATTTAAATAAATAGTTTGGCCAACAAATTAACATATTTTATAATTGAGTCATTTTTCTGTAAAAATATTATAATTAAAAAATTAAAATGCAATTAACATGTTATTTATTAATGTATTTCTATTATTAAGCCCATTCGTTTATTGTATCTTTTAAACTTAAAATCTTATAAAGTTTGATATCAAGTCTATGCAACCGCGATTAATATTGACTTGACAAAATACGTGTACACGAAAGTGGACAATTCAATATTTAAAAATTATTTAAAAAAATAATTTTATAAACTCTAATATTTTCATAATTAATATTAAATTAAATACCCATCTTTCACAATTTTAGAGTACAATATCCAACTTCACATCATCCATAGTCCAGAGACTGTCATAGATTTTTCTTTCCCTACTATAAATGTTCTATAAATGTTAGTGACTGATTATGATATACTACAATATAATATTATATACCGTCTTTGGTAATAGATGGGGAAATGTGGAGTCAAATGTCAAGCTAATAAATATAATATTCGATTCTTCCCTTAAGAATAATTTATATAATTTTTTATTTTTTATTTGCTTAGCCGCGTTGAAGAGAACTTATTTATATTATCGCTTGATCACCATCTAATCTACCAAGTTTCTTATTTAATTTTTTATAATTAATTTAATTAAATTTTAATTGAAAATTATATATTATATAATTAAAAGAATATATCATTAAAAAAATATATTTAATATACTTTAAAATATAATTAATTTGAGACGTGTTTTCATTAGGAGAATAAGATGGATTTTATTTAGGGGAATAATTTATATAATTTTTTATTTGCTTAGCCACGTTGGAGAGAACTTATTTATATTATCGCTTGATCCACCATCCAATCTACCGAGTCCAATTCAAGTGTTTTATTTAATTTTTTTATAATTAATTTAATAAAATTTTAATTGAAAATTATATATATTATATAATTAAAAGAATATATCATTAAAATATATATTTAATATACTTTAAAATGTAATTAATTTGAGATGCGTTTTAATTATGAAAATAAGATGGGTTTTACTTGGGGGAATAATTTAAAAATTAGGCTCAATAATAATTATTTGGCTCAAATACCGACCAACTACCGACTGCCAACCTTTTAATGTTTCGTTTTTAATAATACTAGCTCATAACTCATGTGAGACACAAATTTCTTTAAATTTTTTAATACATTTAAAATAAATTGAATAATTTGAGCGGTGATTGAATTAAGATATTTATATTATAGATAGAAGAATAATAATATTATATCATTCTTGATATGTAACTAATTAGTTGTTATCTTAAAACTTAAAATAGATAAAGTAATAATAATATTATAATATTTGTTAGATTCGATTATGAATGATAATTTTAAATAAATTGAATAATTTGGGAGCGATTAATTGAGATTTTTAAATTTTATTTAGTATATAATTTTAATAAAATTTAATATAGAAATAATAATAATAATAATAATAATATATTCATGAGATTTATTTAATTTATTGATATTTTAAATGAATTAAAGAGTTTGAGCGGTGGTGAAACTGAATTCTGTAAATAGATTGTATTTAATACAACTACATTAAATAAAAAGTATAAATTTTAATATAAGTATAAATTTTATGTTATTATTTAGATATAATATAATATTAAGATATAATTTTAGGTGAAACAAAAATGAGGGATAATCAAAATATTGATTATATATATTTAATTTTTTGAAATTTTAATACTATTTTAAAAGAAATAATAATTTATAAATTTAATAGAGTTTAAAGAGTTTAAAGAGTTTGAGTAGTATTGAGATTGAGATATATAAGTCAACTATATTGGTTACAATTGTATTGAATTTGTACTACTATATTATCAATATTATATTATTATAACTAATATTATATTATAAATAAAATAAATTATATATTTTTAATATTTTTCGAAAGTGTTTACAATTTTTTGGAAAGTGTTACCAACCAAACCAACAATAAACCTCTGTTTTACTTTTTGGAAAGTGTTACCAACCAAACCAACAATAATAATATTATAATTATTATTGGTTACAATAGTATTTTATATGTGAAATAAAAACGAGGGATAATCAAAATATAGATGATATATATTTATTTTTTTTTGAAATTTTATTACGATTTAAAAAAAATTATAATTTTAACAGAGTTTAAATAATTTGAGTAGTACTGTGATTGAGCTATATAAGTCAAACTGTATTGGTTACAATTGTATTTGATTTGTACTACTATATTATCTATATTATACTATGATAACCAATATAATATTATAAAGAAAATAGAATAAATTATATATTTTTAATATTTTTGAAAAGTGTTACCAACCAACCAAATCAACAATAAACCCTCGTTTTGCTACGGTATAAATAGATAGTATAGATGTGAGACTATGACTGTCAAATGGATAATTCAGATATGGATCTGTTTGTATCGGTATCCGAATCCGAAAATTTTTAAAGGTTAATATCTGAATCTGGATTCGACGGATACTATTCGGATCGAATCCGATTTTAAGAAGTTTTTTAAATTTATTTTAAAAATTCAAAAAAAATTGCAAAATAAATATTAAAAATTTAATTTAAATTTTTTAAACTGAGTTAAGAGTCAAAGTAATTTAAGCCTATTTTATTTTTTAAAATTAATTTTTATTTATCTTTTCAATCTAATTTTGTTATCTTTATAATATTAAACTCAAATGATATTTTTATATATGTCTATAATATTTTTACAATTATATAAAATTTGTATAAATATATTATTTAATGAATATATATACACACACTACAAAATTAATAGAATAAATTTTAAATTATATATATATATATATTATATTATTTAAATATGATATATATTTAATTTTAGATTCAGATTTTTTCGGATACGAATAAGCTTATATCCGTATTCGTATCCGAAATTATCGGATTCAGATACGGATAATATCCAGTTTTTCTTGGATACGGAAAATATCCACTTTATCTCGAATACGAATGAGATATTACAGACGGATATCGGATTATTCGGATTTTTTTTGAAGCCCTCGATGTGACGATATTAAACAAAAAGGAAATACGTGACGATAGTAGAAAGGTGGGTAGACTAATGTTGGGCTCTCACTTGTGAGAAATAAAAGTTGGATCCGACTCATAATATTGGGCTTGAAAAGAATTTTAGCGCAGCATTTGCGAAGGATTAATAAAGGGACTGCTTTATTGTACGGGCAAGGCCTGCTTTTGAAATTAGTATTTTAAATCAACTTATTAAAATTTTGGAATCTCCATCTTGGTTCGCTACTTATAATTTGTACAGAATTTGTGCAAAGTTGCACTCGACAGTCGACAGTTGAATTAGATGAACTTGACGAGGGATAAGATGAACTGTGTACTTGTATTATAGTTGCGATCGACATTGCAACATTAGTAAGATGAACTAACCATGGTAGAAACTAGAAACTTATCGATCACCAAGCTAAAGTGCTAATTAAGGCCTATAATTCTGATACTCAATGTGATTAGATTAAATTAGAATAAGCTCTCGATGATTTTATTCACTATACATCTTTTGTGTAAACCGTGCAGATTTCTGGTGAAATGGAATCTATTGCAGATATTTACAAGAGGTAGTATTCTACATTGTTGTCAACTTTGAATTTCAGAAATATGTTGAAACTTATCTCCATAGAATATATTTCGTTATAGTTTTTCTCAAATCGTCTACGTAACTGTCAACAATACTTGGCTCGAAATTAATAAACTACTCCTCTCAACACACAAATAATTCTGAGTGTAGCCATCAGAATCTAATTTTTCTAACAGATCGAGTCTGGATATATCTATCCTCTCGACACAAATAATTACAAAGACTTTAAATAAAAATCAATAGCTGATAAATAAAGAGTTGGGTCACCAGAGGATAACATTATCCTCTCCTCTCCTCTCCAAGTACATCACTCTGTACAATTATTGTACTCGGTTAGTAGAGAAGCTGATTAACAAAGCAGCCATGAACTCCATGGTAACATCATTTTTGGGCTTTGTACTAGCTTCTTTACTAGCAATATCAGTTCAAATCTTCTTCTTTACACCAACATACCCATACCAACTTCATTTTCCTTCACCATCTGTGATTTTTCCACCTAACAACCACTTACAGGTACACATATTTACACTTTTTGATGTTCCAACACAGCTTATAAGTTCTTTTCAAATTTGATATCCTTTTTGGTTACGGAAACAACCTCTCTACTCCAGTAGTAGAGCTAAATTTTGCGTATATTTTACTCAACTCCTGAGTGAGATATACTGAGTATTATTTTGTATGGTTAATACTTTCTAGTGCTATTTCTTTTTTAGGAAGTGGTGAAACTTGGAGAAGGAATGCTTATGTATCCGGAAGATGTTTGTGTGGACAAAATGGGCATAGTGTATACAGCTACGAGAGATGGATGGATAAAAAGAATGCATACCAATGGATCCTGGGAGAACTGGAAGATGTTCAACACGGATACTTTACTTGGACTCACAATCACGGCAGCTAATGATCTCATTGTATGCGACACCATGGAGGTCGTAAATACTCGAAAACTTGTAAACAAATATGACAATGATATATAATAGAAGAACTGCACTCGAGTTTGGAGTATAATAATGTATAGTGACTACAAGACTAAGATATAAACTAAACGATTTGCAGGGTTTGCTTAAAGTTAATGAAGATGGGGTGAGTGTTCTTGCATCAGAATTTAATGGTACCAAAATAAGGTAATATTTTTATGTAAGTGAATAGTAACTAAACATATATTAATAGGTGTTTTTTGAATATAAACTAATTTAGCATACGAACTTCAAACTGGTGATTTGTATGTTGTAACTGGTTTGTAGGCTAAAATGGTTCGTTTGTAGTGGAAATAATGAGCTTATATATTTGTATTCTAGATTATATGCATAATTACATATATCAATAAGAGCTAAAATAATACTAATTAGTTTAGTCAATCAGGTTTGCAGATGATGTAATTGAAGCATCAGATGGTACCTTGTATTTCAGTGTTGCAAGCACCAAATATGGACTCCATGACTGGTACCTTGATGCGTTGGAGGCCAAACCTCATGGGCAGCTCCTCAAGTATGATCCTTCCTCCAAGGAGGTATCATTAGTGTTGGATAATCTTGGTTTTGCTAATGGCGTCGCTCTCTCTAAAGATGAAGATTATCTAATTGTTTGTGAATCTTGGAAGTAAGTGATACAAATGCAAGTTCAAGACAAGCTTGACTAAATTATAATTCTATGTTTTTTGTATACTGGAAGTATTTTAAAAAATTTGTGGGTTGTATGCAAGATTTAGGTGCCTAAAGTATTGGCTAAAGGATGAAAAGAGAGGAAAAACAGAGATCTTTATTGATAACCTTCCAGGTGCACCAGACAACATTAATCTTGCTCCAGACGGTTCATTCTGGATCGCTCTTATAAAGGTATATAGGCCATGCAAGAGTGCAGAATTAATACTGCTGAAACCAATACTACCAAAATTTCATAACATTGATATAATGACATTTCTCTTCTATAGATGTACACGAGCAAGCTGAAGTTTTTGAACACGTCCAGTGCAATCAGACATCTTATAATGACATTTCCAAGATTATTCAATCTAGTCGATCCCACAAGAACAAGAGCAACAGTAGTAAATGTGGACGAGGATGGGAAGATAACTAAACTGCTGGATGATCAAACTGGAAAGGTTATGTCATTTGTTACATCTGCTTTGGAGTTTGAGGATAATCTCTACTTGGGAAGTCTAAACACCGACTTCATAGGAAAATTTCCCCTGAAAACAATATAGTCTTGCCTTTTGGACTAGATGTGATCTTACACTAGTTGCATTGTTGGCAGGATATCACTTTCTTGCTACATTGCCTTTAGTAATATAAACACTCCTACAGTCCTACATGTAACTTGAGCATTAAAAAGTTGTTGTATTGTAGGACAGTAACAAACTGCAATAATAATAGATTGGCATATGCAGTATTAAATTACCTGATCAGTGTTTGGTTGAGTGTTGTCATTACTTTTAAAAATCCCATTGAGAAGAGTGGCTGTGAATCTGTGATACCATAAAGAAGTAAAGAACTATAAACAAAATGAATAGAGCAGCTAAAAACATAGGAAAAGAAGCAAAATAAACATGCTGGGAATGGTGGGAATCAATGTCTTTAAGCACCAAATAAACTAAACAATGAAGCTGAAATCACTTTCTTCTCACCATGTGAATGTTGTGGAGATACTCACCATGTGTTTGATCATGTGTTTGTTTGGTGATTATTCTTCCTTACTTTATTCTCCAGGTTGGTTTTCTTTTATGCTTAAGATTGAGTTGATTGACTAATCTTGCTTAGAGAAGAAAAAGTCTCAAAATTATTATTTAAATTAACAGACTGGACTTTTATATCATGATACAAGATGAATAGTTGAAGTTATTCATGATAGAAATGAATGGCGTGGAGAGCATCATGACAAATTTGAATGTTAGAAGTGGTTTTGTATCAAATATGGCTTCTAGAGGGAATAAAATATCTATCCTTACATTTGAAGTAGCTAATACCATTGCTAAAGGTTCAAATTTGTTAGAGTCTATTTCAGAAGAAAATATACAATGAAGAATATTTTCTTTTATTCAATCATAATCAATTGTTTCATCATTCGATACTTGAGAAAATATATATTCAATATTATAATATCATTATTTATGGTAAATATCTAAAAAGATAATTTAAATATATATATAATTATTATATTTCCTAATACTCTCCCTCGAATTGGAGCATGAAGATTCGATATGCTCAACTTACTGAGATAAAATTCAAATTGCTTCTTACTAAGAGCCTTTGTAAATATGTCTGTCAATTGTTCAGTTGTAGGAACGTAAGAAGGAGATATAAGACCATCACGAATAGCGTCTCGCACAAAATAACAATTCACCTCAATATGTTTCGTTCGCTCGTGAAAAACTGGATTCTTCATAATATGTAATGCTGACTGACTATCATAAAATAAAGGAATAGATTTCTTGTAATGAATCCCAAGACTTAGCAAAAGCGCTTTTAACAACTTCAACTCACAAGTAATAGAGGCCATGGAACGATATTCAGCTTCAGCCGAAAAACGAGATACTATATGTTTCTTCTTAGTCTTCTAAGAAATTGGAGATTGACTAAGAAATATCAGCCAACCTGTAAGAGATCGCCAAGTAAGAGGACATGTAGCCCAATCTGAGTCGCATCATCCAGTAAGAGATAAATCACTATCTGAACGGAGTAAAATTCCTTGACCGGGAGTCTCTTTCAAATAACGAACTGTTTGTAATGCTGCATTCCAATGTTCTTCTCGTGGATGTTGTAAAAATTGAGAAATGACATGAACCGTGTATGACAAATCTGGACGAGTTACTGCCAAGTAAATTAGGCGACCAACAAGTTTTTGATACTTTTCAAGGTCAGCAAGATATGCACCGGTAGCATGAAACAAGTTTATGATTTTGTTCAATTGCTAAAACTGCAGGCTTAGCACCCAATAAACCAGTTTAAAAAATAATATCAAAAGCATACTTTCGTTGGCATAAAAATAAGCATTGTTCACTACGAGCCACCTCAATACCCAAAAAATATTTTAGCACACGAAGATCTTTCATATGAAAACAAGAACTAAGATAATCTTTAAATGCCTTTAACGCACAAGAGTCATTAACAGAAATAATAAAGTCATCAACATATACAAGAACATTTATTTGTACACCTCCCTTCGTATATGTGAAAAGTGAATAATTTCAATAAGATTGCATGAACCCATATTCATTTAAAGCTGTAACAAGTTTATCAAACCAACAACGAGGTGACTGTCTTAATCCATATATAGACTTACGAAGACGACATACCATACCTGGATTTGAAGATTGAAAACCAGGTGGAAGTTTTATATACACTTTCTCGTCAAGATCACCATGTAAAAAAGCATTTTGGACATCCATCTGATGCAATTTCCAATTTTTCGATGCAGCAATAGCTAAGAAAGCTCAAACAGTTACCATTTTTGTCACATAAGCAAAAGTTTCATTATAATCAATACCTTTCACTTGATGATTACCAAAGACAACCAATCTAGCTTTTAACCTCTCAACCGTACCATCTGAGTTGTACTTAATTTTATACACCCATTTATTACGCATAGCTTTCTTCCCAGGATGAAGATATTTCATAGTCCATGTGTCATTATCTTCCAATGCTCAATTTTTTTTCCCCATAGAAGTACACCATCATGGATCTTTTATAGCCTCCTTAAAAGACCGTGGCTCAACACCTACTGTAATAGCTGCAAGAAAATTCGATGTTTCATAGAAAACTTATCATAAGATACATAATGTGATATAAAAAAATTTGCACTTGAAGGAGGGTTAGAAGTAGATGAACCATGAAATGCACTTTTCTTTATTGGTGTATTTGTCACAAATTCCTTTAATTTAGTTGATGGAACTTTTGTTCGCATTCCACGACCCTCCACATTCGAAACCTCATTCACATGAGATTCTGGAATAACCATCTCCGTAGGTGGTGTCAACACCTCGTGTGTAAGAGTTTGCGAGGTTGGGGATTGTAACTCTATTGTCCCCTCTTGCAAGCCATGATACTCAAATAATTCTGAATCATTTATATACACCTTGTTATCCATGGGAGAAATTGGTTTATCATTCACAGAATCATTGTCCATAAAAGGAAAATGATTCTCAGAAAACTTCACATCACGGGATATAAAAAATTCTTCATTCTCCGAATCATATAGCTTCCAACCCTTTTTGCCATACGGGTAACCTACGAAAATACACCTTCTACTACGACTTGCAAATTTATCCCCTTTGCTTTTAGGTTATGAGAAAAACACAAACACCCAAAAATACGCACAACATCATATGAAGGTGGGGAACCAAACAAAATTTCATATGGGATTTTATTCTTTAAAACATCGGAGGGTGTACGATTAATTAAATATGCAGCAGTTAAGACACATTCTCCCCAAAATTTGATAGACAAATTTTCTTAAAATCTCAATGCACGTGCAACATTCAAAATATGTCGATGTTTTCTCTCTACTCACCCATTGAGGATTACCCACACAACTTGTTTGGAAAAGTATGTTATTTGCCAAAAAATATTTTTTCATACAATTAAACTCTGTACCATTGTCACTACGCACAATTTTTATGTTTTGAAAGAACTGACGGTCAATAATGACAATGAACGACATAAAAGATTCAAATATCTCTAATTTATCACTTAATAAATAAACTCATACAGCACGAGAAAAATCATCCACTAATGTCAAAAAATAACGTTCTCCACGTGAAAGTGTATTATAAGAACCACATAAATCACAATGGATTAACTCAAATATCCGTGTAAATTTATTATCATTTATAGGAAAAGTTTCCTCGGTTGTTTTGTTTGATGACAAACTTCACATGTTTTATCTAAATCCCCTTTTAAATTACGGAGATCTGGAATCAATTTTACTACTTTTTCAGAAGGATGACCCATTCGTTTATGTCACAATTCTAATGGTGAACTTACACTTGAAATTGTATTGACATTCAACATATGACGCAAATAATAAAGTCCATCTCGTCTTTCACCCGTTCCAATAACCTCTCTCGAATGAAAATCTTGTTATAACACACGATTCAGACAAAAAATGAACAAAACAATTTTTATCATCATTCAACTGTGAAACTGAAATTAAATTACAATTTAATTTAGGAACATAAAGAAATGAGACAAATTTTGGTTATAAGTTGTACCGTTCCTTCTTTAATTGCTGGAACCTTCTGACCGTTTGACTAACCAAATGAATAAAAAATCACATCCTTGATATTCTTTAAACGGGATAAATTACCCCTAACATGATTCGAAGGCCGGGTGTCTATTATCCGTTCTTTGTCATAAATTTAAATAATTTCAGAGTTACCAAAAATTGTAAAAAATTGTCTTTGTTCTTCAAAATTTCTGACAACATGTAATTTTCATATATCATGTTCAATTGATTTACGTATGCAGAGATAAAAGTTACCTGACCCGCATCTAAGACATGAAAAATATTGATAAAAGTTTATACTCTTGTTGAATCATAATCCATTTTCTCAACATTCTCTCTTTGGGAGAGAATATATATTCAATATTACGATATCATATCCGGTTTCTTATGAAGGAAATCATTCACTCGGAGGGAATACAGCTCTTAGTTTCCACATATATGACAGAGTTTGCTTAGAATTGCTGCTGCAGACAAAAGGTTAGTCATACTTTTGTGTTAGTGGTGACCATTGCTCACAGTGAAAGTAGTTATAATCAGTTTTTTCTATTCTGATCATTGCTTGTAGGGAGGAATTTGGTGTCTTTTTAGGTTTGGAGATCTATGTAAAGACCCACAATGGCACAATCTGGGGCGTTACTTTGCAAGGTAACTGAGCTTTCAATGTATAATATTCAATATAATCTGTTGCAAGACCGAAGATATATAAAACTTATAAATGATTGTGTCGTCAGATTGGATACAGACCCTGTGACCCAGAAACAACTTAGAGAAGAGACTGAGAAAACAATGCAAGAATTGACCAATCTGGCTCAACACACTTCTTTAAGCTATTACACTTACTTTTTAGTTTCCCTAAAATCGTCAGGGCATATGTACACTTTCTGAATGATGTACATATTTTTGGCTTGGAGTTTTCTGCAGAGTGTTTGATGCATCTAACACATAAATTTTATGAGATATTTAAGCGATTATCAGATGTGTGTATATATATTTCCGGAGACTCAATTGCAAGACCAACTCATGAATAATATGCAGGAACTGTATCATGAATTGCATACTTTAGACAGATTTGAACAAGATTACCGCAGAAAGTTTGAGGAAGTTGAGTCTTTACATCTTCCTCATAAAGGTTAGGTCCTTAGAATTGGAAATTGTTCTATTATTCTGAAGCTCAGTTATGATAGTTTACTTTAGCATTCACACTCAATATTTTCAATGATATGTGTTTTTACTTTTTTATATACAAAGTCTTCTCTCAAAATATATTTCATAGTTTAGTGATTTATATCTTGTGATATATTCAACATTATCAGTCACTAGATAGGTATCACAATTATTTCTACATAGTTATACACATGTTTAAATCAATCATTCTGTACCTTTTTAGGGCTATTTTTTTCTAAAATTTTGCAGGATTAACAACTTGTAAATAAATAGTTAAACAAATTTTAAAACTTTTAACAATTGTCGTGCTTGGCACGATATTCAAAACTTTTTATTAGTTCAGTCATGGGTTTTGACACCTGAGTCCACCTCTCTCTGAGTAATAAAGAAGTAATAAAGAAGGCTAAGCTGACCGGATCTTCCTCATAGCCTCAAGATTGGAAGCTGGCCGGAGGCAGTCGGTGGCCATGATGCCTTGCTTAGTGATCACAAGTTACAAGCAGAGCATCTCTAGATCGATTAGGATTTTAACAGGTTAGACACTACTTTACAATTTACATGTGCTTTTACCCATTACAAGTTATGATAGTTTACTTTTTTATACCAATACAGGTTGTAAAGAAGCTCGTCGATATTGTAACCTTCATACATTAAAACATCTTGGAAGCATTTGGGGATAATGGTATATATACACATACATATTTTATTTACTTAATGTATAGTTTGGAGTTTTAAAGCGATTATTATCTTGCATCACTCATTGGATAATTTTTTTGGAGATTACAATGCGATGGAGGGAACACTCTCAAGTGATTGCTGCTTAGTTTTTTTGAATTATGAAATTTTGCTTCATCATGTATAGTGGTCTTAATATATTTGCTGCAACTTGGGATTCAGTTGTTCATTTTATTTTGCTGTGAAAGTGGCAGGCCTGACATCTACCAGAACAAAGCCTTGTAATAAACCTGAAAGACTAGGTGTTGCTGGTATTGCTTTACATTATGCTCACATAATCACTCAAATGGATAACATTGTAAGTGATAGTCATTTTTCTTTTGGGTTAAACTTTCTTGTGGATGGTTTTGTGTGATTGAGGTGATGTAATGTAATTGTTTCTACTAATACATATATAGGCCCCTCCTAATGCAAGAGATGGATTGTATTATGGGTTACCAACCAATGTCCAGATAGCTTTGCGTTCTCGGTTACATGCATTTGATGCCCAGGAAGAAGTATGCACTCTCCCCAAGTTCCTTTTAATTGGTCTTGTTTTTTTGCTAATTATTTTAGTGTTATTTTTATGTCTTACCTCTGTGTAATATATTGATTTTTAGCTTACGGTTCCTCAAATCAAAGCGGAAATGGAGAAGACTCTCCAGTGCATTGTTCCAGTTGCTGCATACACTACCAAATATGTCCATTCAGTCTTTGATTATTTAGTAAACAACTCTAATTTGCTTCTTTTACGAAGGAGTATAATTTGTACTTACCTGCTTGGTCTTGTAGATATCTAACCTGTTAACTAATTTTGTTTTTCATAATCTGATGGAAATTGGACAGAGCACATCAATGTTTTGGTTGGGTTGGAGAGTGGGCAAACACTGGGTCAATGAACAGTTCTCTGGTGTATGACTTGACTTGTACCTTTATTAATTATGCAAGTGCTAATATTGTTGTGCCCATCTGGCAGTATGGATTTTCGTGGCAAGAAGACTGGTGCCAACAACAGCGTGATTCGTCTACCGACACTGTATCACGCGGATAAGCAAAAAATGGATCAAAACATCCTTAAATTAGTGGTTTTTCTTCACCGTCATCATTAGAGAGTAATCGTGATGTCCAAGAGAAAAAACTTTCTTTGGGGGACAAAAATTTATTGGAGGTAGTGAAGCAGAGAAAAATGGTTACTGGGATGAGCAAAAGCCAAGAATTTGCAATTGGAAGAAAGGGTTCAATTAAAGTTCTGGCATTAAGTCAGAGCAATGGCAGTTCTCCATGAAGATTCTTGCCGGCCGGGCATCAAAAGTCGAGCCTTTTAGATATATTGGATGGTATGGATCAACACGAGCTATTTTCCATCTAATCATATTGCTTATGTCTTTTGATTACATATGTTCGTTAGATATCATACTTCATATCCGATTGTATATATTGTTATCTGCAGTGGGGGTAATATAGTATAATGAAAGAAGAGAGTTATGTTTGAAATTTCGTAAATCATTAAGTTTTGAGATCGCTGGTAATACCGTCTACATTTCTTTACAGTTTGTAGAAAGCTTTTATAGCTGCTTTAGAAGACATGGAATTACTATAATCAGTTAAGTGATTTACACGTCTAGCATGCGCATAGATAGATCAACTGCCATCTGTGTTTAGCTTGTACTGGCTACAACAGTCTGTTTAGCGCAATTATGAAATCAGGTACTACACATTAAAGTAAATGACGTAAGTTGGAAACCACATTAATAGTTTGTGAAGCCTCAACAACGTTCTGTGTCAATGGCGAGTGCAGGGAAACATGTTTACAGAGCTACATTTCTATCTTGAACCAATCGTCATTGATGAAATTAGGGCAGGACCTATTGTCAGCTTTCCCATCCTGAACAACTCATCTATGGAAATGAAGATGCTGCAAACAATTTCGTTGGAGGGTATTATACAGGTAGGTCACATATTTGTCCATTCAGGATGTATTATTTACCTTTACATGTTTATTCAAGTTATACTTGCCTGACTTTGCTACCTTGATTTGATTTTTATAAACCAGTATGGAAACGATCCAGGGTGAATCTTCACGCAAAAAAAATGCAAAAAATATGATTAAAAAGTTGCTTAAAGTTGTGCTTTCTTGGTCCCTTTGAAGACATTCTCAATAAAATCAAGGTCTACTTTCATTTATCTGCATGTCTATTTTTAACCATTTATCAACTTGAGAGTCTGATTTAAGGCTGCATTATGGCCTCTCAAAAGTGTGGTAATTTTAATATGTATTCTGAGTTGCCTTGAATTTTCATGCAAGTGGATGCATTTCCTACTTCATTTAGTTCACTTAGGGATTATTAGAGTTCATTTGTTTATCCTCTTCATCATCCAATAGTGCTAACTTATCTGCCACATAAAACACATTTATATGTTAATATTAATTAGATCTTGAGCATGATAAATTAATGCAAGTGTTGCGCTTGGTTCAGGGTATTAATCATCCAGAAGGTCAAAAAAAATTTAACAAGGTCCTTGTGGGTCTTGTGCGGAGAATTTTAGATAATAACAAGCAGGTGCAAGGCAGCTTGTTCGGCTTTTGCAACTCTGGAAAAGGTTTCTATTTAAATTTAGCCAGCACTGTGTTCTTGCTTTTGAGAATGTCTTCTTTGTGAATTTTTTTCCCGCTTGTAGAGAGCTGCTAAAGAGTTGGCACTCCGATCACATATAATATTGCAGCACCTTGTGTGCGCATTTGGGGAATATCAGGTTGCTCTTTGATGCTTTATTTCCTGTTTTGTGTCAATGTTATCAGTTGTCACTCCAAATAGTATTATTGTCAGTGTTGGCATGCGGTTCTCTCTTTCCCTGCTTTCACTCTTATGTTTTTTAAATGCTTCCACTCGCTCTGAGGCAGAATTTTAGGATTGTGTATGATGATATTGGAACTCTGAACGATGTTGTTGGAGGGGAATTGGAGCAAGTGCACGATAAAATCATTTCCCCCCCAATCTGTAATTAGCAGATCATTAATATTACTGTTCACTGGATTTTGTTCAGGTCCAAACTTGTACTCTGGCATGAATACTGCCTCTGTTTGGTTCATATATCTGGTTTTTGGTCCTCATTCTGATGATACAGCCTATGCACCTTGATGTGCTCATGACGCCGTTGATTTCTAAGTGGCAGCAATTATCAAATACAGGCAAAGACCTATTCCCACTGTTGGAGTGCTTTACATCTATAGCATAGATATGCAACTACCTCTTATGCGAGTATCAGATTGTAAGTGCTTGTCTGTATTCTACAAGTATCCATCTTTTTCTTCTACACTGATAGTAGCTGTTGAATTTGCCTATAAGTTTCTTACTTCTTTAAACACACACACACACACACACACCTCTCATTCTGAATTCCATTTTGGCGCATATGAGCCTTGATAATGTGATGGTCAACCAGTCGAGAAGGTTGATTGTCGTATTTAGAATGATGGAGCTAAGAGACTGAATGCTCAGACCTTATTGTGGATGTGAATTGTGATTATAATTGTATGTTAGTTGGGATATTACATGAGAACCTTATGCTTTGTCAATTTATTTAATATCTTAAAACACCATTATGCAAAACATAAAACTAAGTTTATTATGTAAATTGCATATCAGAGATTCCTTACAGAATCTTATATATACATTTGACATTGTTACTAGATTTGATTTTTATAAATTAGTATGGAAACTATCCGGAGTGATTTTTCACGCAAAAAAATGCAATATATATGGGTAAAAACTTGCCTAAAGTTGTGCCTTCTTGGTCCTTTAAAGATATTCTCAATAAAATGAAGGTTTGCTTTCTTTCATTTATCGGAAGACTAATATATTACTACTAACATGTTCATTTTCCTCAACACCACGAAACAAGGACCGTTTGGTTCCTTAAACTTAAAATAAGTTATTTATTTAATTTTTTTTACATATTTTTATATTTTTTAAAGATAAATATTTATTTTAAAATTTTAAAACCAAATATTATTTTCAAAATAAAAAATAAATTACTTATTTTCAGAAAAAGTACATACATATCTATTTTTTTCCGAAAATAAGAGAAAATAAGTGATTGGCTGACCGGGGCCAAAGCTTGTTCTTATAATTTTGCAACTTTCATAGCAGCATATCGCTATTTCTGTTTATTGTAAACCATTCTGTTGTAAGTTAACAGTTTAGGTCCTAATGAAAGTAGAAACAAGATAACAGTTGCTATAGAGAAGTTTAACAGAATTATGCAGCAAGACAGATTTTTTCGATATCAGCGGACTAAGATATAATAAATTTCACTTCAAATCAAAAATTATAGAAATCAGAATATGGAAATACATGGATGCACATCTAGAAACTCAATGTCCGGCCTGGATTAACATGTTAACTACAAAAAAACAAAAATACATACACTGTTTCTAGATTATGCCTGTGGCTCGTACGGATTTTAAAGTTAGTTATTTATTATAACAGGAGAAGTTGTCTCCTAATAAGATTTAATTGGAATTTTGTAGGAAGTAAAAAAAATCATTTATTTAGGGAGGGATTTCAAATTCAAGTTGTTTAATCAATTTATTTAAAATTAATTATTTATTTGTTAGAAAGTGTGAAATATAGTATATATTTCAATCAATTTTTTTAATAATTTAAGATTTGAGCAAAAATTATTTACTAAATAAAATAGCGTAGTTGGCAACTATTTTATTAAAAAAAGTTATATAAAACCATTATATAATTAAATATTTTGAGCACCATAATTTGATCGATAAACAAAATATATTTTTCAATTTAATAGTGATCGAGAACATATAATATCTAATTCAATAGTAATTCTTACGAAACTCAACCCAATAAAAGAATTATTAAAACCTTTTATTGTAATTTTATTCTTACATTCTAATTTAGGGAATAATCTTGTCTTAGATAATAAAGGGAACCGATAACTCATATTTGAGTACTATAAATTTATGTGTTCAGGTATTATAATGCATGTAATCAATTTTCACCAATAAGAAAATGGACTAATCAAGCCAGTTAGAATTTAGGTTCATTTTATAAAAACAATTAAAATATATTTTAGAAAAACTATTATTCTTGAAAAGTGTATAAAAATATTTAATTTTTTTATTGATTCAAATTGTGTGACAACAAATAATAATGAAGTTGCATGTTTATATGCCAATGTCATTTCATCGCATTAATAAAGAGTCGTTTGGTTCATAACTTCTATATTATGAGTTTTATCTATTTCAAGTTTAGTTAAAAAATTTTAATTTTAATTTTAAAACCCATAAGATATGAGATTGAGGTATGATGAATCTAATCAAAAATTTATTACTTTTATCTTTATTTATAAAATTACATGTTAATTTTTAAAATAAAAAAATTATAATGATGTTGTTTAATATTTAATAAATAATACTGATTTATTTTTCATATTAACTGCATATATTTTATTTATTTATTAAAAAATATATTCAATTAACAAATTCATTCAACCAAACACATGATATCAGAAATGATACTTCATCACCACACCATCTTAACCATTCCTGGTTTAACATTAGAAGTTCAAAAGAGAAATTATGCATAACAAATATGTGGAAGTTAATAAATAATTTATTGAGAAATTGGCGAAAATTGAAAAAATTATGATATTTTATCACAGAGCAATACAATTTCAAAATAATTATTTTATTAATAAATATAAATATTACATTTTAATGAAAATAAAATAAATATTAATTCCTTTAATTTTAATTTTAAAAAATTATGGAATTAAATTATTACACTTACTATAATATTCTTGGCACATCAAGATCATACACGTTCAAAAAGTATCAAAAAATGTCTTTTTTAAACTATTTTACCGAATTTTCTTAGTTAGGGTGTAGCGGTCTTTTATAATAATATTATTCTTAAATTATATTCATTCTATCATTTTCATCATTTTCATTTATGTATATATATATATATATATATATATATTTAATAAAAAATTTATTTATATACAATATTTTTGAATTTATTTTATAAAAATTAGAATTTTACATTTTGAAATAAACTTATATATAAGTATAAATATATTTTAGAAAGAAAATGGGAATAAAAGTGTAGTAGAAAAAGAGCGAGAGAGCTATTCTTCAAAATTAGACTTCACAACAATGACTGTGAATCTATGATTACTGTTTTAGTCTCAGCTTTATGTAATTTTAGTCAAAAATATTCGGAATTCTGTTTGTTTTTGTTGACTATTTTCTAGTCTATATATTTTTGTAGAGCCTCGTGATAAGTTACTATCACACCTGTGAGAATCAAAAAATCTTTCTACGATCCGTGAGGGTCCGTTATCAATAAACCTTCCTAGTTTTCTGTAAGCTTGTTTAAGAAAGTAATAATATTTAAAAAATAATTATATTATTAATTAAATCCATTTTAAATTATCAAATTAGCACAGCTAAGATTTTACACTATTTTAGAAATATTTTCTTGAAAAAGGGGGAAAAAGAAAAAAATTATTTTTTATCTGATTTCCCACTGATTCTGTCCCAAAAATTTAAACACATCTTTATTTTTGCACAAATGGATAAATTATATTGAGCAAATTGTGACATAACATGATAATGATAAAGTAATATTGTAAAATACTCTAGGGTGTAACTTGCAAAATATGATATTCTATTTAAAATACGAAATATTAATATTACCGAAGTTGGTAATAAAGAAACATAATAAAGTAAGACAAGCAAACATAAACAAGTTAGGAAGGTACAGTAGAGGCGTAATATTCGGAAGGTAAGTAGCTTAAAGTACCAAGTAGTAGGAGTATTATAGGATTATTATTACATTAGGTTATTAGATGCAAAATCAAGAAACGTGCCCTGTTCCCATTCATTTATTCCACGCGAATGTGACAGTGCTGCCTCAAAATCTGCTTTATTAATCAAATAATAACATCATCGTTTAAATTAAATATATCATAAATTCGTAGGCTAGTGATACAAAGAAAAGCAACAGACTCCATGCATTTTATTCGGACGTTTCTGTTATTATTTTTCAAATCTCTCTCCTTTTTTATTTCTTCTCCGATGACTGCTTAATTTATTTTCTCCGTCGTTTCTACATTTTTTTAAAATATTTATTTAGAGGCGGTGGTGTTACCAACTTCTGAATATATATTATTGATATAGTGTATGTATATGTTTGTGAATCCAGAGCAATTATATCAAATTGAAGATCTGGAGCTCTGTTTCTCAGGTACCTCTGTCACCTATATGTGTGTATGTGTGTGTGGATTAATGATTTATGTGTTGATGTTAAGTGTTAGTTTGGAAATGTTAGATCCAGGTTTATGTATATGTTATTTATTAATTTACCTGTTTTTTGTGGATTTGATTATATGTGGATGGAAATTATTTGTTTTCTTAAGAACATGGTTCGATAAATTTATTACTTATTCTTGGGAAGTATCAATTTTATGTTGTTGGAGCAACATTGCAGCTTGCTGTTATATAGAGATTATATCTTAGTTGGTAAAGTAGGAAATGACACAGATATAGTTTGAATTTAGTTTGCTTTACTTGTGTAAAAAAAATTGATTCGTGAATCCTTAATAGCAAGTTTATTTTCGGAGAATTGGAAAAATGATTTTATCTGTCATTCTGTTTTGCTATTGCTTTAAAGCTTTAATGATGTTTTTTTTTGTTGAGATACAGATACTTGATGAAACTGATTGATGTTGAGCTTGTCCTTTTGTTGACGTAAAGATGAAAGGAGGGTTTAATGGACTTCGAGCTAAACAGCTATCTCTATTCCTTATGGCAGTTTTCTGCACGAGTATTCTTCTTTTTGGATGGGCGAAATCCCCTATTTTCTCCTCTTTGATTCCTCCTAAAAGTCGGGTCTTGAACCTTCCTCCAGGTATAGCTTCTTGGATACTTGTATACATCTTTTTAAATTATTAGAAACCCACCACTAGTTTGAGGAACAAATGTAAGGAATGCAATTTAATTAGTTGTATGGATTTAAGTTCTTTTACTTGATGGTGACAGCATTTGATGATGCTCAAGAGAAACAATTTGCCGAAGGATTGAATGACTTAGATGGAGTGAGCACGAGGGTTGATTTGCAGGAACCAGATCATACCACAAACAATGATTCTATCACCAGCGGAGCTGTTGAGGAAGCTAAAGAATTGCAAGTTGTGGAAAAAGTAACTGGCCAGGATGAAGCGAGCAAGAGGGTCGATTTGCAGGAACCAGATCAGACCAGAAACAATGATTCTATCACCAGCGGAACTGTTGAAGAAGCTAAAGAATTGCAAGTTGTGCAAGAAGTAACTAACCAGGATGGAGCGAACAAGAGGGTCGATTTGCAGAAACCAGACCATTCCGCAAACAATAATTCTTACACTAGTGGATTTGTATCGAGGCAAGGTAGATCTAGTTTATTATTTGTTTAAACTATTATCCTCTTGTGCTCTTTTCTTTTCCCCTTTCATCGTCTTATAAATATTATGTATGAAAATATTAAGCGAGGACCATATTATTGTGGCATGCTGGAAATACTAATTGAACTTGCTGGTAGCTATCCATTCTACATGTAGTGCCTGATATTTGTGCATCTTCTTGATGCACAAAGTAGATACTTTTGACATTACCTGATTAGTTTTTACAAGGAAGCACACTTATTAAGGTCAGGCTCCCTTTCTTCATTATTTTTTTTTGAAAAAGGGGATGCTTTAAGTTTGTCTTTATGATGTTTAAGTGGTAAGCGCAGGGTGCTGAATGTATACGTATTGCATGATCATAACTGTGAGTTGTGACACTTGGTTGATCACATATTTGCAATCTTACATCTTTAAAAAGATTAACATCCAACAACATTCATTCAGTTATCTGTTTATTTATTAGCTCTATAATTCTGCTTGATTAATTTTAGCTTCTGTAATTTCAATGTAATGTATATTCATGTACTTTAATGTAATTATGGTTCGGCAGAAACTACAGGGAAGGCCGTGGAGATTTCTCATGAAGAAAATATTTCAAATAATCCTCTAGATTTAGTAGCACCTCTTAATTTTGTGAGTACAAACATATCACTGGCAGGAAAAGAGAATAACACATTGAATTCTAGAGGTGAAAATCAAGGTACCTATTGCTATTCACTTGTTATTTTTTACGAAGACATTTTTCTATCCTTTCTTATTGACCCATAAACTTTGTTTCCATCTTGTTGAATTTGTACTTCAGACTGTAGTAATGCCAAAGGAAGATGGATTACAGATGACAATCGTCCGCTATATTCTGGATTCAGTTGTAAAAGGTGGCTTGCACCTATGTGGGCTTGCCGCTTGACGCAACGCACTGATTTTGCATACGAGAAGTTAAGGTGGCAACCAAAAGATTGTAAAGTCCAAGAATTTACGAGTTCAAACTTTTTGAAAAGGTACTGTCAACTTTTTAGTTAACAAAAATACTGGTTCATATGGTGGTTCCTGCCTTCCTGGCATATGAACACTGGATATATGAATAGGCATAGTCCACATCAGTTTACATAACTACATGATCATTGCTCAACAGTTCCAGTTGTCGTGAATTAAGAAATATTATAATGTCACACACCCAAATTCAAAAATACATTTTCTTCTATCTTATTCAGTTTTGCATCCTTACTGTTTGTGGTATAACAAGATTTCTTTTGGCGATGACTATTCCTTCCAGGATGCAAGATAAAACCCTAGCTTTCATTGGGGATTCCTTGGGCCGGCAACAGTTTCAGTCACTAATGTGCATGGTCAGTGGTGGTGAAGAAAGGCCTGATGTTCTTGATGTTGGGAGCGAATATGGTCTTGTGAAGGTTCGTGGACATGCACGTCCTGATGGTTGGGCATATCGGTTTCCTAGTACCAACAGTACCATTCTATATTATTGGTCATCAACTCTTTGTGACTTGGAGCCTCTTGATATTAAAAACCCGACTACAGATGTGGCCATGCACCTTGATCGACCTCCAGCATTTTTGCAACGATTCTTATCCAAATTTGATGTAGTAGTGCTAAATACTGGACATCATTGGAATAGAGGAAAACTCAATACCAATCGGTGGGTCATGCATGTTGGTGGCAAGCGTAATACCAACAGAAAGCTTGTAGATATAGGCGGGGCTAAAAATTTCACAATTTACAGTATTGTCCACTGGCTGAACTCTGAACTCCCAAAATATCCAGGCCTGAAAGCGTTCTACCGATCTATCTCGCCTAGGCACTTCTTCAATGGAGAGTGGAATACTGGCGGTACTTGCGACAATACTTCCCCAAGGTCTGGGAAGTTGGAAGTTTTGCAAGATGAGTCCATCGATCTCCAGGCTGCAGGGGCTGTCAAGGGAACAAATGTTAAACTCTTGGATATAACAGCTCTATCTCAGCTGAGAGATGAGGGTCACATTTCTCGGTACAGCATTAAAGCCACTCCTGGAGTACAAGATTGCTTACATTGGTGCCTCCCTGGGGTTCCTGATACATGGAATGAACTCCTTTTTGCACAAATCTAATGAGTTGTGATGCCATGACAAATGCAATCAACATGAAGGGAGGGGAACAGTGTTTTACAGTTTTTGAAACCTGAGCCAGCATTCAAATACTTGTCACTCTTTGTTCTTAGCTGCTGCAAAGTCCGGTAACGGTTTCGTATCAATTAAAGTTTCCCATACATGGTACATTCATATCCTGGTAAAATTAGATTCTTACCGATAATATTACATGGTTTTGTTTATAATCATGTGATGCTCCCTAAACCAACTTCAGCAAATAGTGGTAGTCGTAAATTTAGTAGTTGCATTAGTGACTAGCAACTTTTAATATATCCAGTTTAGTTGAGACGTCAAGGGGAAGCGACAATTTTAAGGCTCCCGACATTATACTGTATTTGCTTTGATATCATACATTATGGCACATGTATATGTCTATTTTTTGTATGGGATAGTACTTCATACATGTTATCTTTTGAGTTTTGTATTTGTATTTGTAGGAAAATTAACGGTTTGTAATTTGGAGCTTCCTACTTCAAGATATCAAGATATGAGTGTTGTTTTAATGAAAGTGTGTCAACCTGTATTTCTTAATGGTTGTTAAAGGTCCAATTTTGAAGAATTAACTGTGATGATAGAAAATGTTGTAGATGTTGTTCTATATACCATTAGAAAGCTAAGAAAGTATAGTTTCTAGGAAAATTAACGGTTTTTAATTCGGACTGAAAGATATGAATGTTTTAATGAAAGTGTGTCAACCTGTCATGTATTTCTTTATGATTGTGATCAGAATGTCAAATTTCGTCCGCATCAACATTAAATTTCGAATTTTAGGATGGCAACCCTGTGTTTTACTTTTACGATATTGGTGTACGGCAACTCGTGTATAATATCATCAATTACATTATGTATTATGAATGGTGAATGGTGAATTTACAGTTTGATCAACGATGATAAATAGAATTTCAATAATTAATTTATAATTTGAAGCAAACTGTGCAAATTGTAAGCACTATGTGTGTGTATACAAATGAAAATATCAATAATAATAGAAAACTTACAAATTCACCCCGGAGATTTATGGCTTCTGGTGGATAATTGCGATGCCACGAAACTAAGTTTGAAACTTGCTCGGTGCTGAGATAATCAGTATATTTGAAAGTGTTCGGGGAAAAGAATTGTTTTGTTAGTTGTGGCCAAAACTTTAAATCAATAAGTCTATGCGGAGAATTAACAAACTTTTTAATCACACTTCTCAAATCCCCCATGAGAAGTGTAATATATCAATATAATATAAACAGGTTCCAAACTTACAAAAAGGAAACTTTTGATGAGTAAAAACATATGTACGAAAATCAACTCTATAACTTACCTTGAGATTGGACAGAAGAAATTTTGAAAGTATTTCGAGGAAGTGGTAACATAATTCAAAATTTTTAAGTTGGTTTAATTGGTGGAGTTGGATGATGATTAAAATCCTGTTTTTTTGCTGTTTACTCGTTGGGTTAAATATAGGATAGAAATAAAAAGATACATGTGATTAAGAATTTTTAATATTCATTATTATGTGATGTTTTGTTGATATATTATAAATTATACTATAATTAATTTGGCCTAAATTGAATAAATAATAATAAATATTACATTTAAAAATATTTTTTATATAATGTAAAAGTTTATAATATAATATATTAATAAATTATCAAATGTATATAATTATACCATTCTTTTACTTCATGTTTTTTTATTTATGGGTAATTTTTTTATATTTTTTGAAAGGTATAAATAAGTTAAAGTATCTTTCATATATTTTAGTTTATTGTGATAATATTATTTTTTTTGTTTAAAGTACATATATAGTTTTCATATGATTGTGTGCAATACTTAAAATAGATTTCATATGATTGTGCAATACTTATAATACTTATTAATAATATATAAATATATAAAATACAAACCGATTATTATTCTTATTGTTATAACTATTACAAGTATAATAATAAAAAATTTATCAGTGTATAACTGTATTTTATTTAATATGATCTAAATTGAATCATTAATAATATATAATATAAATACGAAGTAATTTTTATATAAACTGAAAATTACAAATTATTTTTATATAGACTTAAAATTACAAATCTCTTTATGATTTGAAGATTAGATTTCAACTTAAAATCTAAACTGATTTTTATATATTAATTATTATAAAATATTATCTATATAAAAATTGTACATGATTATACAAATTTATCATACTAATTTTTTAACTTTGAAAACATATAATATTGATTACGTAATATAGATTCATCTATACTATACTATTATAACCGAAAGATTAAAAGTTTTGGTTGTCGGTGTGGTACTGGGTGAATCATAAAAAATCTTAGCTGTCCAATTTTAAGTGAATCCTAGAAACAATCTTAACCATTGAATTTTAATAAAATCTAAATTTAAAAAGAATATAATCATGCATATAACTCTAACACCAGTAGTCCTCCTTTTATACAACTCATATGATAATATTATATTATATTTAAATTATATTTTTTATTTTATGAATCATACTTATCATATAATTTTAATTTAATATATCATTAAAGTTTATGATAACATTAATCTTCTAACTAAAATATTGAGCCTAATTTTAAAATATTAATCTTCTAACTAAAATATCTCACATTAATCTCCTAAGTAAAATACATCTATATATAAAACAAACAAAAATTATCCTATTAAAATATAAATACAAATAAATTATATAAAAATATATACATATAATATTAAATAAAATTTAAATTATTATTATACAAATACAAATAAATTCAAATCATTAAAAAATTAAAAAAATTAAAAAATTTAAAAAATTCATCCGTGCATCGCACGTGATATAAGTTATTATGTATATATGATACATGTGTAGAAATAGATAATTTTTAATTCTTTTAATTGGATATGATAGTTATAGTACTGATTAATTGTTAGTTATTGTCAAGAGATTATTAGCCCTATTTATAATCATTTGTTTATAATTGGGTGATATTTGTGATATATATGAGTCATGAATTTTACCCAAGTTTTATGTGAAAGGACAAAAACAGCCCAATTATATATCATGGACACACTTAACTCAAGGTTATAGTATATATTATGGACACACTTAACTCAAGGTTATAGTTGGTAAATAAGTGGTGTGATTTATGTAAGGTAAACCGAGTAATTTAGTATACATTGATTGATAGGTGCATTTTTAAATTGAAAATCAAAAATCAAAAATTAAAATTAAAGCAACACTCTTCCTCTAAACGAGTATTAGATAAAATTTATTTACTTACAAACCAATAAAATTGCTGAAAAACTATCATACTGAATACTGGCAGAGTGAGTGAGCACACTCACAAATCACATACATAGGCTCTCCTTTTATATATTTTAGAATTTAGATGCTAAGCAGTTGTTACTGTAGGTGCAATTGTCAACAAAGTAAAAAAAACAAAAAAATGGCTTGCCAGTTGCCATTGTCGCTTTTCCCGTAAAAATTGCATCTGGCTTGGATTTATTTCCTTGTATACAAATTGAAGCAAACAGACAGAATTAGCATGCAAACGCTACTCAGAAAACTAAAAGCTAAACAAAAGACTTGCTCCAGTATACAGAATTAAATAAAATCTTTGTGCATCACATATTCAATAAATTAAAATGAATTAAATGATAGATTTTATACAATTTTCTGCCCGGTGTAAAGCCTGAGGTTCAGACAAAAGCAAACATCATAGCATTGGGCATTTGGACTTGAAAGAAAGAAACACTTCTAAACAGCCGAGACTAAAATCTTGAAAATTTGAACTCCCATGTCACTTTGAACACCCATGTCACCGGAATTAGAAACTAAGAACCCAGCGGAGAAATATCTAGGATGATAGGATCAGTTTTATTCAGAGTTTCTTGTTATACTACTCTGCATGGGTTCATTTCCCAGTTTTGCCACTAGTTTTGATAGTAAGCTTATCCTCTGAAGTTGATGCATGGGATTTACCTACTGTAAGATCTTGTTCATATTCTTTAACTTTCACTTCTGACTCTTTTTCATCATTTTTGACTGCTATTTCGTGAAAAGTCTCTTGGATCTTTGTCATACCCTTTTCCACAGGTTCAATTGCTTGATTAATGGTCAATACAACATCCTCAACAACCTGCTTATCATATATTAAGGGAACAATTATTACTTGGAGATTGTTACATTAAAGAACACTTCAAGTGGACAAGAAAGTGAAGCGAGATCTTACATGATGACCTCCTTGAAAAACAATATCTTGAACACTCTCTCTTACACTGGTCTTCTCATAAACAGCTGGGTTTTCCTCATCGCCCTTATGTGTCTTCAGCATTGCCTTGGTTGTTTCGGTTGTAACCCTTGAATATTCAGAAGATGGCGACAAATGATAAGGACTTGCAGAAAAGACAAAAACATGGGCAACAGCTGCAATAGCCATCTGTCAAAGAAAAAACAGCTGGCATTATATAATCTAGAAGGAGAGAAAGAGCCAACTGAAAGGCAAGAACTGAAAAAAGAAGACTTTTTGGGATTAAGCTTTCAACAATAATATAAATTTACATGGTAGATGAACTATATGCCATCTCTATAAAGTTCTAATATTCAATCATTGACCAAATGTTACAGTTCTAACCAAATATCAAGAAATTGCTACAATTTTCTACAATGATCTTAATTTGCAACATTAAATGAACTAAATGTCCCTCAGATACAAATCTATGTGCATTTGGCTCTATAACTTCATCAAAAAAATGTCCCTAGCCAGAAACTTGAACATCTTCATAGATCTTAATATCAAACAAAGAAGAATATTTAGTTCCTCATGGGCTACAGTACCTCTGTTGAGGCTAGAGAAATGACTGATCCAAGTATCCAACAAAAGGTAAAGCTTAGACCACTAGAGGAATATATTGAACATATAGAATTTACTTCCACAAAGTTAGCTGAACAGGATTCAGGTTTAAAAGCTGATTAAAACTAGTGATCTAAATTCTAACAAAACAAGCTCAGAAACAAAAATAGATATATTTTAGTTGTAGAATGGTAGGATGTGATAACAGTATAAGCAATTTCTATTATTATTTATAGCTATATCCTATATGATCATTGAATTATGGTTGGTATATCTGCCTTCGTTTGTATAAAAAGAACTAGACCTGAGCTGGTAAAAAAGTTGGCTGCAATGTTCCTAAAGATGTTTTAGTTTCATAGAAGTTAGTATCTTTCTATTTTGTAGCACAGAAGAACTCACTTCTATACAAATTAAGAAGTCCTGCAATGCTGTTTCCACTTCTCCTTGCCGAGGCAGAACACCCAGAGAAGACAATAAAGCCAGACCCAGACCTTGCCACCAAGTTGCAAACACAATAGCCTTGAAGCTAATGAACTTCGCCAGAGGTTTTATCGGCTTAAGTCTTTCATGAGTTACATTATAGAACTGCACAAGGCAATACAATGACCACGTCTGGCTGAAGTTTAATACTACAGCAATATACGGGTATCTGGAAAAAAAGTGAAAATATACCATTGAACTAGAAGTGGAGAAATAATTCATTACCTAAATGTACAAGAAACATGAGTAATAAGAAATTACGTATAAACTACACATGTAATATAATATGCAGATCCTAAATACATATTGAATATCAGTTAAAATCTGTCTCTCTGTTTGGTTGGGATGAATGAAATTAAATTATTACTATTTTTCACATTTTTTTCATTCCATTCCTACCTCATTTCTTTTGGCCAAATAGTTCATACAATTTTATTTTAAATGTGGTAGGTCTTCTAATTTTCTACAGTTACTGCAAAGACATATTTTTTTATGCTACAAAGGAGACTTCGTTATCCAGAGAAAAACAAAGAGATATGACAAGACATAGCTAAAATATTCATCAGAAAGAACTAACGAAGTCCAATGGATGCTAATAAGCATTAGTGCAAAATTTTAGATACTCTTAGTCTTTTACTCGTTAACAGTACGTACCCGTAATACCACTTGAACTCCCCATCACCATATACACCAAAGATCTCCAATACAAGTGCTAAGAATGCACAGACAGTCTTTAAGATCATCTGAGCTATTAAATGTATTAGAATTAAGAGATTTACATAAAAGTACACAAAGAGACTTTTTCCATAACTCACATATTGTACTAGGCCAAACTTCTCTATTGTCAGCAAGTCTTCTCCAAGCATATTTGGTCTACGAAAGAAATCAATAAAACTTCTTTTCTGTAGCTGTGGTCCGTCATCTTCCTCCAGCAAAGGCTTGTTCAAAGACTTTCTTGATTCACTTTCTAGCAGTTCTATGACTCTTTGTTCACCCCCTGGCGTAGATATTGACCAAACTAAATATCTTCAGAATATTATACATATCTCAACTGTAAAGAAATCATACTAATAAATCCAAAACTTCCCACTACACATGCTAGATGGAGATATAAGGACACTTATCAAGTTAGTTTTCTTTCAGTGAATTTCTGTTGATGAAAACATGAGTAAAATTTAAACACTGTATGTGTGTGGGTGAGAGTGAGTGAGTGTGAGAGAGAGCATAGTATCTCCTGATTCTACTGCTTACCAAGAACAGCGATTAGGTAACTTCCAAATGAATAAAGGGCAAATGCCTCATAACAGTTTCTTGATATGTCAAGAGCCAAAGACAACTTTGGGTTCACCAAAGATATAATCTGAGAAAGGCATAGATAGTCAGATCTAGTGAGAGGAACTTCCAAAGTAGCAAGTCTCGAAAATTATGTGACATGAATAGTGTTCCATAAATAACACCCTTCATTTGAGACACAGACATAGTAGTCGCAATTGTACTATTCAAAATTCGACAATAAAGTACAATACAATACAGCATGAGTTTGAATTCTAAACGTTTTAGGATATCTTTTGTACGTAGGTTGCACGTGTCTTGCCACTGTTATGTTTGATTCATATGACACGATTTGTATGTTACATTACAGGAAAAGGCAAAGCGAACTTCAGCAAGTTTATGATATATAGGTGGCTACTCACGGGAAGATGCAAGTAAAAGATGAGAATTGGATGATTATGATGGCAGACTGAGAGGAAATGATTATAAATCATTGACCTTAATATTGATTATGATTAATGATAATCACAATTTAAGCCTTGCTTATTTCATGAAGACCTGCCTGATCGATTACAACTGTTTTGGTTTTGAAATAAATTTCAGAGATTTGTCGGATGATACAGGTCAATCAACAACTTGAAACAGAAGTGACACTAAATGCAAATAATTGCCGAAATAAATTAATGCTAAGCCTTCCTGATACTGTTGTCCATTAGAAGCCTTATATGATACACTCTTTTTGAGAATGGGTCATGGCATAATTGGTTAATATTGTTTGGACTTTGGATATGGCGACAACTTCTGTTCCACATCACATTTATTAACAAATTTAAG
Source organism: Oenanthe sinensis (assembly GCA_028671895.1). Taxonomy (NCBI): domain Eukaryota; kingdom Viridiplantae; phylum Streptophyta; class Magnoliopsida; order Apiales; family Apiaceae; genus Oenanthe; species Oenanthe sinensis. Next base: position 5,945,308 of record CM053811.1, read on the forward strand.
TTTGCGTGATAATTTTTAATGTTCACAAATATGAATTAAATGGAATAGATACTTACCGACTGAATAGCATAAATGGGAACCATAAAGAGAACTCCAACAATCCATTTCTGCTCCTGAAAAATGCCAAAATACAAGATTAAAGATCCTACTACCTATGAGTATGGCTAAAAAAGACGGGAACAGCATATTGACCGACATGCTGACGTATACATTTGTTTTTCCAATGTCAGTAGAGAGAGCATAAAAAATCTAAGAACATGAAATGCACCTATTTTTCCCAGTTTTTAAAATTTTATATTCTTAATTTTAACAATAGAAAAGAAATTTGACATTGTAAAACATAACTTTCTATCTAAATTCCACAAAAGGTAAAACTGTTGACTTGAATGAATATGAATGTCAATAATACAACTTGCTAATAAAATTAATCACAATTCTTATACCCTCAAATCAATTATACATTTACATTCTTTCTAAAGAATTGAGCATAGCAACTGTAAGCAAGATGAACTAACCTCAGGTTTGGTATATGATATAAGATGTTGGCGTATTAAACTAAAAGAAGAAACCAATGCTATCAAGACAGAGCATCCTGCAAAAATGACGGCTGGTTGATAAAGATCACTATATGTACTTTCGTGAGCTGAGATGTTGACTGACGCCATACCATGAGCATCTTCCATTATGACTAAACTTTAACGTTAAGTATCCTAATAGTGTGGTCTTCACTCTTCAGTATGCACTCATCTACCTATAAAATTAGGACAACAAAATTACACAGTGAAGATGGCCACATTATGCTACAATGCATTTCTTGATTCTGTAGTCAGTGTTTCTACTTGCAAGAGTGGAAAAAGGCAGTACATGACAACAAAATAAGGCATCTAACATGTGGGGTCAGTGCAAAATGATCAATCGCAAAGGTTGTGTTACATTTTTGCAAGGGTGCTCAGCATTTTACACTTCGCTTGTATACTATTGTCCACCTTTGGGCAAAGTTTACAGACTTGTTTTTGGGCATCTCCCAAAAGGATCATTCTAATAAAGTTAAATGAGAGTTTATACTTTATATTTAAGGGATTCTTTCTTGAACTTTCAATGCGGGACTTGGGTTAATATCCCAACAGCCTCCATTCTCCAACTAATAAATGCATGTTCTCATGGAATTATGGAATATTAAAACAGTGAATATGTAAAAATTAATACCATCATTGCAAAGTGTACCCAGGACTATGAATTTTGAGTCTCAGTCACATTTTATATGGCTTTAGCATATAAAAACTGTGTTTTATTACTGTTGTTGTTATGTCAAAGCCGGGTCTCCACGGAAACAGCTTATTCACTCTTCGCAGTAAAGTACTCGGCAGACCCCTCTCTTAGCATACACGGGTATGTTTGATTTGGCTTGGTTCGTAAATATTATCCTTCTTACACTCTAACAGCAAAAATTATGCACAATTGAGTGCATCCTTCTTCAATACACCAAAGTATTATATAACAAGCTCTAAATTATTTCAATATTAACATGTCCCATACTACTCCTTAATTTGCTGGAGCAAAATCATATATCTTAAAAGTTAGTATTCAAATCCAACCACAAAAATCGACAAATGGTAAAATCATTTTAATCCATGCATTAAATATACATAATCTTATTCAGAAGTAAGGAGGGTAGTATAGTCTTTGACTAACCTTCTATATATATATATGTATTAATGATGTAGTGTGTGTGACCTAATTGAGAAGAAACAATGTAGACGTTTTGAGTAAAATCAGTTCTGTAAATATATTGTTATCTCTTTGTTAATCTTTTTGTTCTTCAATTACTTGTCTTTGATTCTCAAACTTACAAAGTTATCATGGTATCAGGGCCAGGTTGCTCGAGGGCTTAAAATAAACACACCCGCCTTCCATTTTCTTCTTCTAAAACTTATATTTTTTTAGTTTGAGAAGGAGATTTCTGCTGTTCTCGAATTCATCTATCAGACTCAGCTGGAGTTTGCTGCTTGTATCGAAGATTATTGTCTGGCGATGGATCAATAAGAGAGATCATATAAACTTCTTGGTGGGTATGATGCTAGGCAGCGTATGTACAGTTTGGATTTGGAAACTGACAACAAAATGGCTAACATTGTATTCTGTCCAGAGGGATTTGAGTCTTCCTTTGCTAATCGACCAAGAATTAAACTCCCAAACCTTCATGCAACCCAACAACAACTCATGGACCTGGATTACAACTAATGTTTCTTCATTACATGCTACACTATTATAAGAGATTTTAAGGATTATCAAGAACACAGAAAGAGCAAGATAGAAAAGTGTTGTCTAGCTGAAAATTCTTCTTCATCTGGCAGCTGATACAAGAAAGGAAACATTTCCTTTGAAATTCAAAGCCGGGAGTTCACATCTGAAATGTGCAGAGTGAACGAGTACTCGAGTTAAATATACAGCTTAGCTTGCATCGTCAAGTTGCTCAAATTAAATAGCGCTTGCATAACCAAGTTGCTATAATTGTGCCTCGAATATCCGTTTAAATTCCGGCGCCATATTCTGTTAAGGCAGCCAGAGACCTTGAAAAACCTCATGAAAGCAGTTGTAAATGGATGACAAGGAAGAAGAGAGATCGAGAGAGAAATGAACAAAAACAGTCCTCAAATGGCCAAAAGAGCCGGGACCTGTGAATGTGTTTAAAGCTGTCCTCAAATGGAAATAAGCTTAAACCAGTCCTTTAAGGCAGGAAATGGAGCACATGTCAGGACATCGAAGATTATACGCAGTACACTCCAACTATTTTTCAAAGACTAGCGGCTTGACGGGGAGTATTATGGCTTGATGGGGAGTATCAAGGAGTAAGGAGGTATTTGATTAACCTTATATATATATATATATATATATATATATATATATATATATATATATCCATATATGTATATATATATATATACATATATGTATGTATCAATGATGCAGTGTGTGTGACACAACCGAGAAGAAACAAGGTAGCCGTTTTGAATAAAATCAATTTTATAAATATATTGTTATCTCTTTGTTAATCTGTAAATATATTGTTATCTCTTTGTTAATCTCTTTTTGATTCTCAAACTTACAAAGTTATCAAATCTTAATTAAAATCAAGAACAGAATAATAACAAAAAATAAAAAAACAAATCATGATCTATGTACATAATTCCACTTACCTGAGAGTAAGATCATTTGTTCTTCAATATGGTTGTTCTCTAAACAAGTACAACTACACAAAAAATTATACTGTAGTAAATATTAACGTGTGTGTGTGTGTGTTTTAACTGGGGAGGATCAGTGATGTAAAGTTCTGGAGAAGATGAGAATGAAAGGACAAACAGATTAAACATACATACAATACAACACAGAGAATGCTAAACAGAGAAGTGGTGTATGCTTGACACGTGTTGGCTTTGACACGTGGGTTAAGCGGCGATTTATAATTTTATTATCCTTTCTGGCTTCTGTTCTGAACTGGGCCTTCTATTACTTCTATGTTGGGCTTTAAAAACTTCTGTGGGATAAGTTTTTGAAGTAAAATTTTACGTGCCAGAAATTTGTTCAGGATATTTCGTAATTTTACTTTTTGCATCGCATCCTATTCATTTAATAAAATTTATTATATATATGATGAAAAAATATTTAATTATTTTATTACATTATATGTATGAATTATAAATCAAAATAATTAATCTATTCAATAAATTAATGAATTTTTATATAATCAACTAAATTAATGATATCATTAATAATATTTTCGTTAAATATATATTTTTTATTTCAAATTTCTTTAACTTAATGCAATATCTTAATCTCAATTTGCTTTCGCTACAGTATGAATATCTGAGATATTATTATTTCTGAAAACCCATACTTTTTTTTAAACAAATTGCGGAAATTTCATTAACTTGGAGAAGAGTCACACATCAGCATTTCCAAGAATCCATGAGGAGGAGACGTAAAATGGGTAAAGCTATTTAGCCGGCAAAGAATGCGAGACATAAATTTAATTGAGAAAAAGCTCAATATAATACTATTTTTAATTCAAATGTCTAAAATGAAACTATCTGAGGAAATAATCTAAAATGGCACCTGAAGACGCTACATAGAGTAGTGTCTTGTTATTCTTGCCCTACACGCGACATGATGTAGCGTTTTGGGTTTTTTTAGCCTTACACGCTATATCGTGTAGCGTTTAAGGTTTTTTTTAGTCCTACACGTTATAATTTAACTTTTTTTTGTTTTACTCCTAATAAAATAATAATAATAATATAACCCCAAAACCAAACACATTTAACCGTTTTTAATATTTTAGAATTCATCAATTCCTTAATTAGGTTTTAGAAATATTAAACTTAAATTAAAAGTTAAGTATTTGAATTTATAAGTCTGTAATAAAATGTTCAACGATTTAGGGTTAGACCCTATACCCTAAACCCTAATTAAAGTTAGGACCATAATTTAATCGTTTTTAATATTTTAGGGTTCATTAATTTCTTATTGGGTTTAAATTTTAAAAATATTAAACTTCAATTAAAAGTTAAGTACTGAATTTATAAGCATGTAATAGAATGTTCAAAAATTTAGGGTTTAGGGCCCTAAACTCTAATTAAAGTTAGGACATAATTTAATCGTTTTTAATATTTTAGAGTTCATTAATTCCTTAATTGGTTTTAGATTTTAGAAATATTAAACTTAATTTTTTTTAAACTCGACATTAACTAGCATTTTTATAAAAAGTTTCAAAATTATAATTTTATAAAAAAAATAAAATTAATGGAAAAAAAGTTTTAAAAATTTATATTTTTCAAAAAACCTCTAATATTTAATATATAAAGTTAAAAAAAATCCTAAACGTTAAACGTGTAGCGCGAAAAAAATCATAGATTGTCTAGCGTTTTTGGATGCTATTTCGAGTCATTTTCCAACCATGTGTCATTTTAAGAATTTTGTATAGAAATTATACAACATATGCCAACACCCAATTTAATTAATACCACAGTGCCATTTTTTATGAAAATATGTAAAGGACGCATGTTCGATAAAAATAAATTCTGGTTTAGTTGTATTATATGCTTTTGTGTCCATCTGATATATTATGCTTATGGATATCTAGTATCCTACAGTCTCACTGTTTTTCATGGCTAGTATAAGACTTTCCCGTTTGGGAAACTCAACATGCACCGCCAACTTACTAATGTTTTCTCCAAGGGCTTCCAAAAACTGCTGAAATCTTCTGGAATGGATCGATATATATCAACATAATACACATATATCTTTTGCTTATGTTTGTTAACTAATTTGGAGACCCTTTCCCCCTGCTTTCGCTCTAAAAATATTCTATCCGTATATCCCGTTGGCACATTATTAGTGATTTTGTCCAACTCCTAGCACATGCTAATTGTAAAATTTTGAAATTTGATTTTCAAAATTGAACTACACACCCTGGACTTGTATGAACACACTACAAGAAACATTAATATTTTCAGTTGTAAATACTGTAATTTCTTGTAGTGATAGACCGCCGGCATGGGTGGTCCTATGTTGCGAGTCCTTTATATATATAAATATACGAAATATGTAGCATATATATACGTTAGGGTCCCTAAATATATTTTGACTAGGATCTCGTATATAGACTTCAGGTCCGCCCAGGGATGGACCCGGGGTCGAGGGGAGTCTGTGATCCACACCAAAGCTGTAATTATTGATGCAATGTGTAGAGCTACCATGGTAGGCTAGAAAAAGTGTGATTTACTTTTATTTACTAATTATGATCAAGTGATTCCTATTCGTCTTAAGTAAAATGTTGTGATTCCAGTGCACCAAACGAGAATGTTTTTGGACCACAATCTTGAGATGGCTTAGATCATTTACATATACACATATATATTAATGGTGAAATAACAAGATTAGAAGGTGATTAGGGTCAGTCATTTAACTATACAATGTAATAGGATAGACCACACCTTGGACTTAATGCTACAGGGGCAACATATATGCATGCCTTGAGTTAATTAAGTACTGCTGCTTACATTTCAACATATATTCCTAAATTTGTTAACATACTGTAATAGAACGTAGTGCATGTGAGAGACAGTAACTTTTATATAAATGAAATAGTACAGCTGAAATGTTAATTAAAAAATTGCCTATAACAAAGTGATGGCTATTTCCAATGATTATTCATAAAGATTGTACTGTATGTTGACAACTTGACACAGTACTGCAGAATATAGTTTGGGAAAAGAACATATAGATGGAGTCCTTTGACAGGCATGATATTTTGATGTTGTTGGATCGTTGAGTTACCGACTCTTCTAAAATCATATATTGGTAGAAAAAATTAAATTAAATCTTATAATTTTAATTCGGTTGAAAATAACTCAAGAACTCTAGCATTACTTAAACTTCATGCCATGTTATATAAGCTATCATTTTAGGCATTAGTTACATTTGATCAATATTGACACAATTAAATATTTTTACATATAAAGTTGTCCGGCAATATCCACATTCATCAGAATGTTTTATATGAAAAGTTGTCAGGTTATATTTACATTTATTAGAATGTTTTTATATAAAAAGTTGGCCGGAGTACTACTCTTAAGGGGCCTCCGTCAGCCTACACCCCACTTGCTCGAGCACAATATTCTGTTCCAAGTGCTTAACCGTAAAGTTCAGTTGCACCGTATGTACTCATGTGACTCGACAACTTCACATGTGTATTAGTAGTTCCAGAAAGAGAGAGAGTCCGATCCAGAATTACGTGCGCTGTTCTTGTTATTTCAGCTTAATTACTTCACACTACTCCTTGTTTAAATGGCTTAATATCACTTAGATGCCTAGATAATTCTATAATGTCCCAAAATTTTCAGGCCTGTCGATCAGTACGTAGATGGTTTCTGCTAAGGCAATGATTTTGGCATCATCTAGCTAGTATTCTAGTGTAGTATAATGGATATCCCCTTCTTTTGGTAATAAGAGGTCATGGGGTTCGAGTCTTAGTAGTCGTATGAGAGTGACTGTGTGCGAGTATAAGGCCTCCATGCCCTCCACCTTTCCCTGATATATGATCGACGATTCGACATACCACTCCACAGCTAGCTTCAGAAAGAATATGAAAGGTTTGGTTCTGATATGATGTCATGAAATTTAACTGATTGATCCCATGGAAAAAACTTTACATGACCTTTTCCTGTCAAAAATTAAAAAAAAAATATATGATCTTCCAGTTTATTTGGTGAGACCTAATCAACACTCTGAAGTCTGAAACAACTTTATATCTTCAATTCTTCATCATTTCTCTTTACAGTTATTATTGTTTAATTTCTCGTAGTGGTGGTAGTTGTATTGTGCATGATTTACAAATTTGGTTGTGCCACATATTGCTATATGAACTAAAATCAAACAACAAAAAGGATGAAATGATAATGACTACAATAGCCAGCACAAATATTGTGGTTGAACTGTCACCAGAGATTTTAGCAAAGGGGTTAGGTATATGTTAATCTTGTAGGTTACTATATTGTAGATATCTACAATCTTTAATGATCAGTTGCAGGAATTCAGATATTCACTCACTTTGAATTTGAGGGTTCAAGCTCTCATCGAAGCTTGAACCCTCAAATTCTTGTTACCTCTTACTCGCATTCTTAATACCTAAATTATCCGAACCAACAGACGATATATATTTGTTTGAGGACATGCAAATCTCAAGAATAGTATTAAACTACACTCTAAGCAAGTCAGCAAGGTTAGTGTAATTTTATACTTAGGTATGTGTTAAGACTATCATATCCATCCTTTTAGCTTCACTGATAAGAGCGAGCTGCTCACGCCTCACATTCATTTGATCGTCATGTAGGGCACTATGTAATGCGATCAACAGAAAGAGCAGAATTTTTAGATTTGTGGATGGGACCAGTGATGGAAGTTTTAATAGAGGTTTAGTTGGGTTGTTATTCATGACAATAGTGTAGGTTAATTTAATTGCAATAAACCTGAGCAGGCAGCCAGGCAGGGGTGGTTCAAAAAGTACGGATGTAGAGGTGGTTCGGTCAGTACGGGACATCTTCACGCTATTTGTAGCATTTTCCTAAACTCATAGGTCCCCCATTCTCATGGTTATCTGACTCACATATTTGTCTTTGATGATCGACTAACTTATAGCCAACTTATAGTCAGTATCATGTCGTATAGTGTGTGCGCGCCCGCGTGCATTACATGCTATCATAATGAAATGCTGACAAGAGTTTTTATAGTATCCAGACATAACAGAGTACCATTTGAAGCATCCACAGTTATACACTTAGACTTCATCTTGCTAGATAAAAGTTCCTCCACCCTATTTGACTGTGTAAATAATAATTTACTGCAGACACAATAGAAATTTCTTTATTATATGAATCAAACTGCAATGGTGGAACAATGGATAATTTATTTAGTCTAATCTTACAGTGGTAACTTGAAAATTTTAAATCTTGTGGTTTCAGTGGGAAAACCACAACTCTATCTCAAGCAGAATGATAAATTAAAAGATAAGATTACTTATATGCAAATAATCACCCTCTCATGTAGATAATATTATATGTCAATAGATTCATATAAAATATTAAAAATCACTGTCCAAGTCTCTATACAATAATATCATTGATATGAGTTATTGCAAAAAGACAAAGTGACTAAAAAAGAATGATGTGAAAGCTGTGTATGGGAACTTGAACCAATAGAGAGACTCAAAGCTTTGGCACTACTGTCCCCCGACTACTATTTAACATATGGTAGCTTCAATTCCATTTGTCTTGTGGGATTTGTGTTATAAGTATTTGATATCACTAAATCCACTGCCACCATAAATAAGTATCTGGTTTTAGAGTGCTTTCTGGTTCTGTAAATGAAGGTAGGAGAGGAAATTTAGTGATTGAATATTTTATGATAACTAGCATCTTCGATTTCTTACCAATATTTGTAATGTTTGCTAGCAGATCTTTAGTTGGATGCAAAGCAAGGCAAGTGGAAAACAAGGGTCCAAAACACAGAATTCATTAGCAGCTAAGAGTAAGTGTTGATCGATAGTTTTAAATTCTTATTCTGCATGTTAAATTTAGTAAGGTATAGTATGGGCGATTTTGTTTTGAGCTTTGGATACAAATTGTCAAATTATGAGTATATGGATTATTTTTGTTGCTCATGTCTCTGGCTTTGGTTTGTCAATATAGAATTTGTTCTGCAAGAACCTTCTAAAGAAGAATTTAGTGATTGGCCTCATGGACTCCTTGCAATTGGCACATTTGGGAATAACAATGTGACAGAAGAAATTAAAAAGAGGAATCTTCATCTGATTGAAGCCACCTGTCAGGATCATCTACAGGAGGACCTCACTCCTGAAGAAGTTGAAGAGCTTCAGAAAGAATTGAATTCAGAATTAGATAAACCAGAAGTTGAATGTAATTCATTGGATGGACAAGATAATAGCCTGGAAAGTAATGGATTCACGAGTAATATATCGAAAAGAGACATTCAACACCAGCGTAGCAGCAGTGCTGTTCTCATCAGGAGGAAGGGCAGCCAGTTAGACAGTTCCCGCAATGGCATTGGCAAGAAATCAATGTCTTTTCTCTTCAAAAAGATGCTTCTCTGCAGTAGTGGATTCTCCCCAACTCCCAGCTTAAGAGATTCATTTCCAGAACCGATACACGTAGAATCACGAATGAAGAAGGTAGGGAAATAGACAAAATATTAATATTGATGAATAAATACTGAAGTACCGATTTCATCAGAATTCAGATTATTTCATGATTTTGACTCTTTCATCTATCTGTGTCAGATTCTCACGGCTATTTTGAGCAAAAAGATATATCCACAAAGTTCTAGCCCAAAGGCTAATACCCCAAAGAAATATTTAGAGAATAAACAATTTTTCATGACTGATAGTGATAGTGAAGATGATATGTCTCAGGAGGCAAGGGATGGAAGTAAATGGGTTAAAACAGATTCTGAATGTAAGTTTTTCTAATATGTGCTTATTACCATTCAACTTTCATATGACAGATTTGCATGAACTCTTCTGCAATAGATTGAATAATTAGTTCTTATTAATGCAGATATCGTTCTAGAGATATGATTTACCTCATCTTGAAGAATTTGTACAAGAATGGTCTGTGATTCTTTAACTGCCTTGTCTCGAATGTACAAACTTGAGAATCTGCATTGCTATGAAATCTAATGCGCATATATCTTTCATATCCATCTGCGATGAAACTTTAGGTTGTCTGCTTTGTCAGGTTTGCTGTCAGTTCAACATGTGATACAAAAATTTTGGTCCTTATGGACGAAGTGAAGTTTCAGTAAGTCATGTGTGATATGAAATTGTTAAAAGAAAAATAAAACAGAGTTTAAAAAGAGGGTGAAAAAGTGGGACACTTTAACATCCCTCTTCTTTATTACCCTGAGGTTATTGATATTATTAAGATTCTACATTTGTAAAATGAATTTATCAAGTACTATTAGAATACAAATTCAAATTCTATATGGTATGTGAATATAAGGTATTGGGGTCAGCTAGTAAAAATTCATATTTGAATCAGGTACACTATAGTCATATCAAACGGGAGAATAATGCTATTATGCTAGTTCATTCTTATTTTCTTTCTGGCAATGCAACTGACCATTAGCAGTAAATGAGTGGGTTTCTGGTGGTGAATGAATGAGTCTAGTTGTGTGTGAGTATTGTGGTACTTGAATCCATAGAAATATGTGTATATTTGCTATAAAACTTATATCAAGCAAGCTTAAGCTTATCTCTATAGTTCAAAACGATAGACAAGCCAAATTCGAATACACGTGAATGTGAAGAGCCCTAATATAAGTTTATGGAAAAGCCCTTGAACCTATTCAGCTCTTAGAATACAAACACATTAATGAGGTTTTGACTGAACATCAAATGAGTGGTATCTTCTTCTGGAGACTTGATTATATGTAAATCAGCAATAAACAACCTTATTTTAAAAAGAATTTGAGAGAAGCTTATTAGAATAGTTACTAACACTTACAGTTTAGCACTTGAGCTTATATCGAGTCAAACTCAAGCCAAATTAACTTAAATCCGAAACAATCTCAAATACAAACTCCAACTCTATAACAAATTGAACTTGAAGTGCTATTAGAGTGCTGTTCAAACTCGACTACTTGGTTGGTTTAAGGTCCTTTCTGCCTACTAGCCCAAGTGACATTTCCACATAACCCTCGCAATTTTGTGTAGGTCCTGACTAAGCAATACTTTTTTTGCACTCTGCACGAGTAATAGTGCTGATGTGAAATTGTCAAGACTTTGCAGAATCAGTCCCCATTTTCCTTTTAGAGAGAGTTTAATTATATCAGCATTTCTATTTTGTCATACAAACTTGGGATCTGAAAATGTTGACAACGTCTGAAAAAAAACTCCAATTTTGTATAACACTTTTTAATTATATCATTATTAAAGCTTTGGGGGTTCAGATACTCTTTGTTCGCAACCTTGTATGATATTCATTCTTCTTGCAAGAGTTCCAAATAATTTAGCAGAAAGCATGTCAAATTCGTTATCCCTTTCACCATCAGACTATACATTATTGAAGCACTAATTAAAATATTAAAGTAGGAATCAGAAACAACACTAATCAAACTGCAAAATTGTCATATTTTACAGTACAAGCAAGATAGAGCTTTTCATGCGTAGGGTAACACAAAAGCAGAATTTGGTATACTACGGTCTATGGGAGACTCAAATATGTATAGCACTCAGTTTACTTCAGGAACAACGCTAGAAAAATCTCACATTAACCAGGTAGGGTTAGTAGTGAAATGAGGGACTTGTGAGCAGGAAATCGTGAAACAAGATCAGAATGTTTTGCCAGCTCAAAGTCAGCAAAGTCGAAGGCTGGAGCACAAGTGCATCCAACAAGAGAAAAGTGCTTCTCAGCATCTATGGATGGATTTTTCTCTATTACATTATTTGTAGTAATCTTGAAGTCATTAGCTGGAAATGCACCAAACCACACATTTGGTGGCACTGTATACTGCAGTAGTTGATTTGCTTCTATTATATTAGAGCCAAGGTTAGTTAACTTAACACAGCCATCTGTCTCATTCATCTCCACTACCTGGAAGATAAATATTGAAGAAAACAACATCGAATTTGGTACTTCTGGAAACATCTATTGCGAGCACCTATCCTATTAAGGAATAAATGAGATGCAATGTACAGGTGCTAAGGAGTACTATTTTTATACAAAGCATCTCAATAGACTGTTCTGTCCTGGATAAAACAACAGATGCCACACGTTTGGTTGGGAAATTTGGGGAAAAGTGAGACCATAATATACTTTTAATTCTCAGTACTGTCATTAGTCTATCTATTATCTAATTGCAAGTCACTCTTATAATCAACATGAATGCATCAAAGTACTAATTAAGTAGAAACTGATCCATACCGTAAGAGGATCTCCCAAGTAGAAGTTCCAGGTTTCTGAACATGGAATACGATGGATGAGAGACACACTCCCAGATGGCACTAGAAAGTATATATTTGTACTGATAGGACGATCAACCTTATCTGTAGAGACACAAAAATCAGAGAATAAATGGAGAAAGACAACATGAAGAAGAACATCGTATTGGTTCAAAACTTAAAATCAAGAACATGAAGTCCAAAGGTTCTACAAGTTCAATAATATTTATCGCAATCCTCTTCATCCATAAATTCAAAAATATGACAACATGACATGATGCATTTTAGTTAACTATATCAATAAAAAAAACATAACAAAATGTCCCACAAAATTTTGTAACCTGATCATTACACACATGGTGACATTTAGCTAATGACTTTGTTCTTATCATGTTTGTACCAAAGTTTAGGAAAAAAGTTATAGAGATATGAGAGAATAAAGTGAAAGAGAGGACAATACAGTGAGATGGAAGTTGAGATAGGGAAAGGATGACTGAATTGTCCCTAAACGTCTCTGTGTAAAATCCACCTTCTGGATTAGGCTCAAGTTTGAGCTTGGCAATTATCTGTGAACTTGTTGTTTCCATTTTTGCTTCTTCTCCCTCCATTTCTGACTATTCAATTAGTATGTACTAAGAAATATTGAAAAATAGTAACTGCATGAAAGATAGTAATATTTTAAAGAAAGTTATTTTTTGGACTCCGATTCAAGTTTAGTCAAATATCCTAAAAAAGAAAAAATAATCAAATATTAGTTTGATTTTGGAACAAGTTCCAATTAAAATGAGGTAAGATGCATTTTTTATGGTTTAATAATTATTATGTGCAAAAGTTTTAAAAGTCAATCACATAAAATATGGAGTACATTATACATACAACCTAGTGAACCATGTCACATTGTTTATAATTGTCTAGATCTACACGCCAAACACAAATTTACACAAACTATAACACTAAAATGAATCATTTTTTTCCAACCCCACTTTCAAGTTTCAACTAATTCTTAAAAATCTTGATCTCATTTCAAACATACCATCTCCACTTCTTTCATCAACTCCACTTCAAGATCTATACATACACACATATATATGTATGCATACTTCCAAATCAAGCTTTGATCATCATTACCATCTTTTTCAACCATGGTAGAGTCCCCACCACCTCATTCTTGGCGGGCCCACCACCGGAAACTCAACTTTACTTCCCAAAGAACCCTATTCACTCTCCTCTGCATCATTGCTGCCTCTTCACTATTCATTTGGTACAAAAGCTTCATCACCCAGTTCCCCATTTTTCGAATAAATGTTCATGTGAGTGTAGAATTGCCTGCATTGCGTCCTGTGGTGTTTAATTTGACAGAGTTTGGGGGGATTGGAGATGGGGTGAAGGTGAATACTGAGGCTTTTGAGAGAGGGGTGATTGCGATTTCTAAGTTTGCAAAAAATGGAGGTGGGCAGCTTAATGTTCCTGCTGGGGTTTGGTTGACTGCTCCTTTTAATCTTACTAGTCATATGACTTTGTTTCTTGCTCAAGATGCTGTTATTCTTGGAATTCAAGTGAGTCTGTTTCTTTTGATTTTTGTGATTTTGAGTAATTTTAGTTCATTTAGTGCTTTAAAGTTTGAATCTTGATTGTGCAATGATGTTATACGTAGCTCGAAATTTGAATCATATTTGGCACACACGATTCGATTAATCCGAATATGACCCAAAAGGACTAGTTTATTATTACATTTCGATTCCATTAAGCTCGTGTATTCATTTTATCACATTCAAGTTTAGGTAAGTTTAAATGACACACAATTGACACGAATTACTAACATGACTTGAAATGCTTCCATTGTTATCAAATTTCATTAGGTTTCAGAATGACACGGAATTGACACATATAGTGACACAACCCACGGAACATAAGATTGACACCCCTATTCTACTTGCTAAGTTTTCACCACGAGTATATCAAGTTGGCAGTTTGTATGATAGAAACTGATGATATGGTTGATACTGAACCACTGATATATCAACAGAGACAGATATCATTTCAGAGGTTATATTGTATTAAGATATCATTTCAAAGGTTATATTTTTTACTAAAAGTGATATATGTATTATTTATTTGTTAAAGCATACCCTGTTAAGCTAAATGATACCGTCTTGGAGGTTATTTTATATTAGTACTCCATTGATATATTTAAATACTATGGCTTTTTAAGTTATATCATTGTTCAATCACTTCAAATAGTAGATTGTTCGAGTTAATTGTAATCAGATTTCTTTTAATTGCTGTACTTCATGTTTTATACATTATAGTTCACATATTGCTTTTGGTTTTTAGCATTATTATGTGTTTACCAGTAGCAACTATATATTCACCTTCTTTTAATGAGATAAGATCTTAAGGAAACTTGGTAACCTATATTAGCACTTGTAAGATAGGCCTATAGATGGAAATCCCCTTCCATGATAAACCTATTTATGTTAAAAAATAATAAAATTATGGTCACTTTACGAAACATCTACCACAACTGTCTAAACAATATTTGGGCATTCACATAGCAGTGTACTTTAGCTTCTAGAATTGAGCTTGCCATCTATGTAATACTTATTACATAACAGAAACCTCTAAAATTCTGTGTTGTGGGACTTAATTAGTAGATATCTAGACATTCCTCAGTGAGATATACTGCATATCGTGATTGCTATGGATAATTGGGATTGCAGAGAATATTTAAGATCTGTATTATATAATAATTTTCCATTCCCTTCAAACATCAAAATTATCTCTTCATTGTATCATTGACAATAAATTCCACAGACCTTTCAATGTCACAATATGTTCTAGGGATTCTGCACTACACTATACTAGAATTCTTCGCTTAACATAAGTCTAGAAAGCCAAAGAACTTAGACACTTACATGGCAGGCTTTATACTACCCTGTTCAAATATTTTTTCTTGGGCCTGTCGCTCAACTGCTGCATACCAGCACACTAACACAGGTCCAGGAAGATTACCATCAAGTTAAGAATCACTGAACTAGGGAACACATGCAAGTTGGTCTATTGATCTTAAATGCCAGATGACATAAAATTCTGAAATCCGTGATTTTCATAGTTGCTGTAAACTTTAATCCAAAGTCAGTTTATTCCTAAATCCTAATGTTCCAAATTCTTACTCCCCATCTTAGAGGGTATTTAGATGAACTTAAAAATTGTCACTTATTATAGTCTTTGAGTATGTAGATTATAAGATGCTAAATAGTAAGTACCTCTCCAGTTACTTTTTCATTTTTTCACTTTTTAGAGGCAATATTGAGCGGTTTTCATGTGTAACAAACACGTATATAAATTCATATGCCTTAATTTTCCCATCCAAACAGGCTCTTACTGTCCTATAAAACTTTGTCCATATTGATTCGAAATTTACGCTCAGTCTACGCTTTGCTGAACCATGACATATAATCGATTTCACTCTATCATCTTTGTCCTTGTGAACATGATCTTGAAGAGGCCAATTCACATACCATAGCTTTTCATATTTTGTACAAATTGGATCAACCGTGAAGACTGTAGATTCTGGACTATAGATGCTTTTCTTTTATGCTAATATCAAGATATAATGAGGTGATGTTGTGAGTTTACAGAGTGAATGTTAGACCAAGTTGTTTAACTCTTGCCATGTGTTGCTGATAATCATGTCAATCATAATCATTCAGAAAGCTTTCTAGATTTCTGTTCAGTCTTCTCATTAGTGTATCAAACTTTATTTAAAATAGGATATCAAACTTTTTTTATACTGCCTAACATGTGTTACAAAATGATGTGGTATACCTTTATTAGACAATATATGATACTCCAAACTATATTGTAATGGTCTGTATACAGTACCAGATATACTATAGACTTTAGATAGGTTAGCATGCAAATCATGATGCCAGAGATTAGTATGTGAAAGAGAACTCTAAAAGACCCGGGGCTAAAATATTTAATAATAAAATATTTGTAACATCAACAAACAAATAATTATATCCAAAAGTATAGAATTAATACTACATGCAGACACTTGTGCTAATCTGCTATGAGCTATTCTTGATTGAACAAGTAATGGGTGGCATTGTGGCAATGAGACTTCTACAGTTGTGAATATTTTGATAATGTTGCCAAAATATTTCAGTATCTACCACTGTAAGAATATCCCTCCGGATGTATACCATCATTCAACCACTCTTTTTGCATCCTATTATTTAATACAGTCCGGAGTATTATTATTGCAGAACAAACTCTTTCACTGCAGTAGGTAAAACCAAAACTGGCTCAATAATTAGATAAACTAGAGAATTCTCCTCCGACTTACTACATCTGTAGTAGTAGTTGAAGATGACTCGCTCTGCTGCTTGAAGTTGCAAATCAAAATCAAGGCATCGATCATTGGGATCATGTGCGAGTACAATCTTCTTGAAGTGAAATCATTGCAGGAGAGAAATTTTTGTAACCAAGTTCACGGATCACATACATATGTGTAGTTTCACATCAGATGGACGTGAAAGATATGCTTTTTATGTTCATAAATAGTTACGATCTAGTTTTAAATGGATAGATACTGGCATGTTTATATTAATAAAGTTATAAATAACTAGACACTGTCTATCATCGCTTTCCATTATTTATGTTTGTTTTTGTTTTTTGCTCAAAAGGATGAGAAGTACTGGCCTTTATTACCTCCTCTGCCTTCATATGGACGTGGGAGAGAGCACCGTGGAGCTCGATATGGAAGTTTAATTCATGGTCAAAATCTCAGAGATGTTGTCATTACAGGTTAGTATCTTGTTCATCTTCTTGTTGAAACCTATAATGTGAAACAATGTTTGTCGAAGGCTGTAAGTATATAACGTATAACATATATAATGTACATTTTTTTATATTATTTTGAACTTCCGTCTGATTGGACCTTAGAATCCACCAATTCGATATGACTTCAGTGAAGCATGTCCATTCAGAGGTTGAACCTGTGTGTAAGGTTAAGGCAAGATGTGTATGGATATACGTGTTAGTCCTTCTCCTTTCATATTGACTAAAAATATTGTTGCTTAGAGCAGGACTTTATTCGTCTGTTTAGTTGGTTAAACAAGAACCAGACAACATTCTATTTCTCTAATCAGAAAAAAAAAAGTGCAACTGATCCAAACTGTCTGATTTGGTGGTCAAACCATACAAATCGTTTGACTGGACCAGTAATACATCCATGTATTTTAAGCTATATATAGATTAGCATAGAGCTTTAAAAACACTCAGACCTGAACCGTTCATCAAGAACCTTACAGTGCATTTAATGCCATTTTATTCAGTATTCATCAAGATGTTATAATTTATTTATTTATTTATTTTTTTGCTAATTGATGTTATAATTTATTGTAGTGATGTTTTGTTACATCAGAGTAAAACAAAAATTTTAAAAAAGTGACAAGGGTTGAGAATAAGTGTGAGTGCATGTTGTGTACTTGTGTGTCTGCTGTGGGAAGAAAAAATTAGTATCAAGGGATGAGAATACGCCCTCATGGGTGAGCACTGTGCTGGGGGGTGGGGGAGGAGTTACGGTAAATTTGTAAACGAGTTTTCTTGTCATTTAGTTGTCACCAATTTTCACCTGACAGACATTGCTTGATGGAAAATTGTATGCAAATTAAGTAAATTAATTGTAGGTACAGTCTGTAGGTGGCCTAAGATTACTGTGGGGCCAGAATAACCAGATTAACATGAATGATACTTAAGGTAATAAATCTGCTTATGTAAATTTAATTCTCAATAACAGGGCATAATGGTACGATTGATGGACAGGGTCATTCATGGTGGAAGAAGTATCGTCAAAAGCGTTTGAATCACACAAGAGGCCCACTTGTGCAGATTATGTGGTCAAGCGACATTTTAATATCAAACATAACCTTGCGTGATTCTCCCTTCTGGACATTGCATCCCTATGACTGCAAGAACATAACAATCAGAAATATGACAATCCTGGCTCCCATATCTGGAGCCCCAAATACTGATGGCATTGATCCTGGTAAGTGTGTTTTTCTACTTGTTTTTCTGTGCTCATTAGCTATTGGTTGAATCCCCCTTTTTGTTGTCATCTAATTCCTTTAACTGTTAGTAATTTATCATTGTTTATTATGTGTCCTTATGTACTACAGAATTCATGAAGTTAAGATTTCCAATTTCCTTGCAAGTTATAAGATTTACCAACCATCCTCAACCCTCGTAATGAGACAACTATTGATTCTACAAAAAGTGCACAACTTTTAGAGTATGTATTATTATTGTGTTACTAAATAAAAACTTCTTGATTGCTTGTTTTTGCTTTTCTAGACTCGTGCGAAAACATGATAATCGAAGACTCTTACATAAGTGTGGGGGATGATGCCATTGCAATAAAAAGTGGATGGGATCAATATGGTATCTCATATGGTCGTCCCTCGAAAAACATTCTTATCCGGAACCTTGTTGTTCGCTCTATGGTCAGGTATAATTTCATGTATACTATTAGTACACATATTAACTTATCTATTTGCTATGTGTGTAATGCCCTAAAGGAATAATTTTATAATATCAGTTGTCCTTGTCCCTAGGCCATGCATGCCTCTGAGGGACACTCTGAAACTCCAAAAATTCTGTGATCATGGGTACTCTGAATCTCTGATTAATACTCTTCAGCAGATTCCGAAGGAAATCTATATATTTTGACCCCTGTTTCCCCTATACTCGTATATTCTTAAGAGCAGGTTTAAAAAGGTTACATAGTAGATCCAAACACTAGTGTGCGGCATATCGGTTTGTTTATTTTATCAGATTTGAATTTTAGTTGGGTGTTAATTTATTCAAATATGAACCGATGCAAAATAGGAGTCTAATTTAAATAAAAATAATAATGTAAGTATGTAATATAATTTATGTAAATAAATAAGATTAATTCCAAATAGGCGTAAACTAACCATTTGTATAAATAAAATGAATCAAATCAGTAAATGAACCAAACCTTTCATCAAACACGGGTATGGTTCAGTCTTGAAAGAAATCTTATTTAAAACAATTTAAAATAATTGAGTAGTCAAGTTTGGCCCCATGTGTTGGCAAGTGAAAGTATAAAACTAGTGATATTCCTCATGCTCCTTGGGGTCGAATTTGAACATCAGGAGATTGTAGATAACAATTAATTGGAGCATAGTAGAAAACATCTCATCAGTGATTCAATAAACATCTTACCAGGTAAAAACTATTCAAGTAGACGGAACTTGTTAGCTTGAGATAATACTTGATCACTTCTTAAGATTTATCTTTAGCATTAAAATATAATATGATTGTTCCATGTTGGCTGAACCTGCCTACATACCTTATAAAGCTGCTTTTAAATAAATCTGGTAATTCGTTAAGTACTCAAGTAAGAGTAAGATGTCCTTGGCATCACATTGTTTGGTTATCAGGCCATTGTTAGCTTATCTACAAATAAAGTTGCATATCTTACTCCAATTTTTTTTACCCTTTTTACGTAACCAAGAGTATTGTTGTGCGTCATGTCAAATTGTAACTTAGACTTGCGTTGTCTAAATTATATCAGTGCCGGCATATCAATAGGCAGTGAGATGTCAGGTGGAGTGTCAAATGTTACTGTGGAGAATGTTCTTGTTTGGAATTCAAGGCGTGCTGTGCGGATCAAGACCGCTGTTGGAAGAGGAGGATATGTTCGATACATCACATACCGGAATCTGACATTTGAAAATGTTCGGGTTGGAATTGTCATCAAGACTGATTATAATGAACACCCAGACAAGGGTTTTGACCCGAAGGCCATTCCTGTGCTTCAGGACATAAGTTACAGTTCAATCCACGGTGAAGGAGTCCGTGTACCTGTCCGTATATATGGAAGCCAAGACATTCCAGTGAGAAATGTCACTTTCCATGATATGTCAGTGGGGATTACATATAAAAAGAAGCACATATTCCAGTGTGCCTATGTACAAGGCCGTGTAATAGGATCCATTTTCCCTGCACCATGTGAAAACCTTGATTTGTATGATGAGCAACGGCGACTTATCAAGAAGTCTGTGTATCAAAATATATCAGATATAGATTATGCATTTTAAGGTGATTGTGTATCATTTTCCAGAGTCTTCCATTGATCTCTATCCGATCAGATTGTTGGAAGTTTTGTGCAATAGCTCGACCTTATTCTCCTTTGTTTTATTATTAGCAGGCTAGCTGCCCAAATTTTCTATGCCTGTTCCTCTTACAGAATATGTAAATAGATCATGTACAAGCTGAAATATATCATTTTTTATGCTTTTGATTTGAGGTGTGTATTTCTGTGAATTTACAATTACAAGGGTACCGAGAAAGTAAATGATACTATACAGATACTTAACCATCTACCCCCATGGAGGTAAGGGAGAAACAAGCTGCGATGCTAATTGCTAAAGCTTTTCTTGATGACAGAAATTAATCCCATTAAGCACCAAGTATTTACACCTTGAATCATAACATTAGTATACATACTAGATCTCAGTTTTCACTTTTGACAAGGACTGATGCTGAATGATTCTGAGGTAAGGGTAAAAAATATTGTGCAGATGGTAAAAAAATAATGCGGACAGACTGCAGAGAACAAGTTAACTGCAATGTATCAGAAGAACCAAGAGATATTCATGCTTGCAATCAAATCGGGTATCTATTGTCTTTTGTCGAAATGGAATGGCCCTTTTTGTGAGCATATTTTCTATAAAGTGAATTTGGATTGATCATATACATTCTGTGACACTACAGCAAAAATACAAACACCATGAAAAACGTTTTTCTTCAAATAAACCCACCCCTGCTGCACTTATCTACATCAAATATTCAGCTACGAGACGTACTGGCGGCAGTTCTTTTATTTTCTTTCTTCAATTTATTTAAACACATACTACTTGTCGGCAGGTTGACTAAATGACATAAACGCATAAAATAAAAATATATTATTCTGTACGACTTAAAAGTAGAGTCATGTATCAGTGTTTTCTGAAATAAATCTCGTCTTGGTAGTACTTTTGTGTTAGAAGAGGGTTATTTTGTACTACTACGGAGTAACAGATTAACAATGTCACCTTTGTTGAAATATGTGGCATTAGCATCGGAAGTTTCGTTTTGGGTATTGGAAAATTTCGCCAGTTGAGCTAAATTCTTGACATGAACGTTTTTAGTTTGGTGTGCCTTGAAATGCATTTTTCATGTGATGTGTATTATGCCAAGAAATTGAGTCTTTTTACGCAAAACTTATATTATATATGTAAATGCCTATATATATATACACCCTGTAATATAGGTTAAAAGTAATTTTAACAAGCTGCTATTAATATGACATATAGGAAATGTACATATATTAGAACCAGGTTATGAACTTGTAGAAACACAAAGTTGAAAGGATTATGAAAGCTTAATTAAAGACAAAATTAAAATTATTATAATTAAATTATGGTATAATTGAAAATATAAGATTAGTGAAGGGAATTATAAATTTTTAAAAATTTAAAAATTACAAAAAAAATGTTTAGATTAATTTTTTATTATATTTTTGTAAATAAAATTATGATTCTGCACTATTATTTTTAATTTTTTATTATAATTCTGTAAAATTTAATAAAAAAAATTACGATTCTCACGTTTAGCAGAGTGTTATTCTATAAATTATATTATTTGTATGTATTGAATATGTATATATAATTTTTATTAAGTAGGAGAATCGTAAAATGAGTTGCAGGACTGGTTGGAAAGACACCAATTATGTCCACTTAATTTTCGAATTTTTTACAAATTTTTTATTTATTTTCTATTTCATATTTACAAAAATCTCCAAATCCCCATATTATTTTATACATATGAATATTAATTAACTTAAAATATGGTATAATATTAAAAATAAATATAATAATTATTTCTATATGGTATATTTCTAAAACCCAATTAATATAACTATTTATCATCTTGATTAAGTGAATCAATTTCATTAATCAAATGGAATCTTCAAGATTTCATCCTTTTTTTTTGAAAATTCAAGATTACATCCTTAATCTCAGGATGAGAGAAATTTTCTTTTTAATACTAAAAAAAATAGTTATATTCATAATTTTCATTTTAACAAGTAAATAAATTTCATGGCTCTAGACAAAAAGGGTGCTCGGCAGTGGCCGCCCTCGAGTAAAGTGTGATTCTATTGTTTCTTGTTTCCGAACTTTGAAGCAGTGAAGTAAACGGTGTACGTAGTCTCAGTTTCGTTTATTGACTCGTTCTTGTTCAAGGACTAGTCAAATTATTGGTGTGTTTTGTGCCATCAAACGCGGCTAGTCTGCTTAAATGAAACTCGCCTTTGATATAGAAATTTATGCTGATTAGGATATTACAAAAGTCAATTTCATATATTTAATAAGTAAAAATATGTTTTAAAGAAATAACAACCCAATTACTATGAATAAAAGAAACAATGCAAAGACAAAATATAATTATATCGCATAAGAACTTAAAATGGTACGGTGATGAATTGATGATCCTAAACTTACCAAAAAAGTTAGAAAAAAATAAGTACTAAAGTAGTGGCAAAAAACAATAACATATATAAAATAATTTACATTTAATAAAATCTAATTTAAAAGGGATATATATCATACATACAACTCTATCCCCATAGTACTCTTTTTATACAACTCCTCACGAATAATATTATATTATATTTAAATTATATTCAATATTTTCTAATTTTAATAATCTTATTTATCCTATAATTTTTATTTAATATAATTTATTCACATTCAACTCAATTTTATCACCATTCAAACTCTTTTATTTATTTAAAATTATGATTTATCATTAAATTTTATGAATATTAATATATAAATATCATTGTATAGAAAAATGTAAAAAGAAATTAATAATAAAACAAATTATTATATTAAATGAAATATTTAAGTTATATAAAATAATTAATATAAAATTTATTAATAGTATCCGTGCAAAGCACTAGTTATAAGCTAATATTATATAATACCACAACACACATTTTTGGTGAAACGTTTTATTCAATATAATTTTATTTCTATGTCCTTACATTCAAAAGTATTTTTACTATTACACCCTTATAAACACTTCACTTATCAATTAACATTTAGCCCCCTTCATTATAAATACATATCAATTTGACATACTTATTAATTATAATATTATTATATATATTAATACATCATATTTACTAATATATAATAAAATTAATTATTTTATAATTACTTTTTATATAATTAATATATATATATATATATCACCAATATGAGATTATATATATTAATTTATCAACATATGATATTAATGAGTTATTCGTGAGACATGGAAATTCACTTATATTTTAAAATATGTGTAAATGGTTAGAAAACTCGAACTACCGGCTACATGATTTGATTACAAAATATTTTAATACATTTTAATATATGTGCAAAACAATATGAATTGATTGAATTGCTTAATATATACGATAATTTTATCACTTTCAGAAAGTTTATTTATTAAATTAATTATTTTATTATTGTATGACATTCGATAAATGAAAACTTAATTACGTGTAATATTTCAATATGTTTAATTATTATGAGAAATATCATATAATTAACGATATATTTTAAATTTATTCGTGTAACAAAATTAAGTTATGTTTTTCAGGAACCAAATTATTCTTGCAATCATCAAACTATGCTGAAAAATCTAAAGCAATAATATAATTAAAGTAAATTCATAAATTTAATCGATTTTTAGAGTTGTCCGTGTAAGAGCTAGTATATTATAATACGAGTAAAGAGTAAAGCTACTTAGAAATATATATATAAATAAAGATGCCTATAATATATAGGTCTACAGACTATATTACAAAGAACTTGATTTGCACGTAGCTCTAGAAGTAAAATAATTACTTGATGTACTTAACAATATACAGTAGTTGGAGATTAATAATAGTATGAGTTTTAAAATTACTTAGAACAAAGACCGTGTTAATGTGGTACGTATACTGCAACATGTTTGGAGTATAAGTTTCGGTTCAAAGTCGTTAGAAGTCTCTATGAAACTTAGAACTCACCTAATGCATAGTGCCATCCTATGTCAGAAACACGATTAAAATAAGCAATTAGACCACGATTTTATTCTGTGTTTTAATATTATGCTTTCAGTTGGTCACCAGAATATTTAAATATACAATTTTAAGACTAATTGACCTCGACAACTGTGTTAAATGTTAACTAATCATTCTCATTTCTCTACTCTTACTCGTTTTAAACATTCATGGTACTGGAAATTGGTGGGAAATTTACACTACGTAATTTAAAATTTTGTATAGTTCAAATCTTAAAACAGCTTGGTGGCTGTTTGGATATTTAAATAAATATTTTGATAAATTAATATTTGTCTTTCAGTTCTAGTATATTATTATTTAATTTTTTTGTCAACTATTATTTATTATTCTTAAATGAATAAAATCCCTGTATTTTAATTTTATAAACCGTGCTTGAAATTAAGAGCTTTCCGAAATGTCTAACTAATTTCCTTTAAATATATGTCTAACTTGTAGAGTGGTTTACACTATATACTTTTATTAAATTCAAGATTCTTTTTCTTCATCTAATGAAATTCAAGCCACAAAGTCTATCCCGCCTCTTATCACAACGAACAAGTCATCAACCGAAAGTAAATTATTCTTTACTAAATTCGTATTATACTGCAAAGAATTCTTCTTTTTATTTAAGAATCGGTAATGAAACATATATCAAGGTCTTTTCTATGATATGAGAGAATGCATGTGAAACTGAACAATGTAATTTTTTTTTTAACAAAAGAACAGAGTAATAGTTAAAAGGTTTAACACATTAGTTTATCCTTTATCGTTCAAATTACTAATTAAGATGACAAACCGGTAATATATATAAGTATGATCTATCGAGTTCTACTTATTTTGAGGTTGAAAGTTTTTTGACTTTAAACTTTTGTATTAAAATATTTCTCAATTATTTAACATAAATATTAAGTCCTATCATTGTTTCAAAAGTGAACTTTCAATTCTAAAAACAAGTTGTATAACAAGAAGAAAAGTTTCAAATATGATATAATTTAATTAGATAGTCTTTAAAAAATTCTAAAGTCTTGGAATAGTTAAAATTATAATAAAATATAATCAAACATGTACTTTTTAAAACAATTTGGAATTTTAGAAAAATCAATAAAAATAAGGGTAAAAGAAAAACTAACCACCACTATTTTCTTCTAAGATATTTGGAAGGTTACGTATTTGCAAGTGCAATTAATTTAGAGTGTAAATGGGTAACAATAAAATCACGTGATAAGGTATCGTATTAACCACTATTCACTACTATACTCACATTGCTCGTGACTCCCATTTTCAAATCACAAACCACACACAAGCCAATGTAATTTTACATTTTTTGAAAAGGAAAAAAAACAATATTACATTTTACTTTTACTTTTTTTTTTCAACTTAATAAAAGTTTAAATAACACAAAATTGTAAAAACATAATAAGAAACACGGAACATGACTACAGGAGTAAAGTATTGGCCACATGGCCTAGAACAAAAGGAATTGGTAAACAATGGCGTACCAAGATGTATATACACATATATAATTATATTACACACACAAGATACTAAATACTCTATGGACGTGGTTGTATAACAAATTTCAAACTGAGAAAAATTCGACAATGAACCTCTTTAGAAAACGATGGGAGCACATGCCGTATGCCTACCGTCTATCTATCCATATCTATACAATTTGTTGGTGATATAAAATATTGGTACAATTATGAGAAAACAAATTGTGGGGTGCGTGTCTTTGTTCAAATAAAAACAATGATGATATAGTTTAAAAGTAGAGGATGAAAATGAAAATTTTGTGAAATGTAAGGACTGAAATGTGAAGAAGTTGAACAAGCAAGATACATGCATCAGTATCCACTAGTAAAGGGTGTGTTAATAAGCACGTGCGCGGTACACTATAGAGTAATACAAAAGTTGAATAAAGAAACACCGCGTAAGAAGTGTGTACTATATTTAAAAAATTAAAATAGCATCATTCTATTTTAATTAATTTGCTTTAAATTTTTAATAATAGTAATTTTTAATTTATAAAATATTTATCAAAAGGAATAGCTAGACATAACCTTAATACATTTCAATAATGATAACAACTTATTTTTAATGACAAAAATTGAATTTTAAATTACCATTTCATGCATGTTCTACAAAGACTCTAGGCTATCAATTTTAAATGCATATAAAATATGATACCCGACTTAAAAAATAGAAAAAAATAGTAAGACCATGCCAGACAGGCGTTGAAAGTTGCGTTGCAAAGAGAACACAACACCCCCATATATTCCTCGTGTTTTAACCCTCCACCATTAACACAAGCATTGTCTAATCTTCTATATATACACACATAAACATATATCTACATCTCCATCAATCAACCCCAACATTTTTATTCCTCCTGTCAGTGTAATTTCCTCACAACCATAGCTTCAATATTATTCCTCTTCATTTTCAACACACCACCATGTCTACTTCTTCCATGATTCTTGATTCCGGCAAGTTTTCCGGCCAAAGGGCAGCTAGGGGATCATCTGACAAGTCAAATTTCTCGCAGACTTGTAATCTTTTGAGTCAATACATGAAGGAAAAGGGTCCTCTTGGAGACCTCAAGCCTGAGATTTTCCGGCGCCCAGCTACTCCTCCCACCACTATGAATCTTTTTCCGGCTGTTGATAAGCCCATGCAAGAAATTCCGGTGAAGTCAACGCCGGAAGCTGGTCAAATGACCATATTTTATGGGGGTCAAGTCATTGTTTTTAATGATTTTCCGGCTGAAAAAGCCAAGGAAATTATGATGTTAGCTGGAAAAGGAAACTCTACTACTAGTCCAAATAATATGGTTCAGAAACCAAGTGAAGTTGCCAATCTACCAAGGCCTCCTAGACCAACTATATCAGGTACTTTTACTACTTATATCCAAACCAAACCTACATAGTACATAAATGGAAACCCTACATATATGCATGTACTATTTATCTAGCTTCATCAAGAAAATAATATTTCTAATAAATTGTAAATTATTTTTGTAAAATCAGGTCTTCCGATTGCAAGAACAGCTTCATTGACTCGTTTCTTGGAGAAAAGAAAAGATAGGATTGTTGCACGAGCACCCTACGGTTCGCCGCCGGCCAAAGCTCCTGTGAAGCCAGCTGAAAACAAGTCTTGGCTAGGGTTAGCAGCGCAATCTCCGATGAAATTTGAACAAGCATAGAATTCGGACTTCAAAAATCATGATATTACCAAATATTTATTTATATTATGAAATTATTAATTAGAAGTTTGTTTTTACTCCTCTATTTTTCGGTTAACTTATGAAGTTAACTTTGTACCTGGCTGGGGCGCAATATTTTTGCTTTTTTCTGATTGAAGAAACCCGGATAGATGATATAACTCATTTCGTTATTCAATATTGTAGTTTTAGTGGTAATGTTCTGTAATTAATATGAAGAGAATTAAAATCTCTATTTATGTAGTGGATCCGTTGTTCTTTAGTTGTCTAAAAAGTTGATTAAAAAGATACTTGTCTTCATTTCAAGATGCATATATGGCTAAATTTATTCCAAATTAATATTAATTCGAAAGAAAAAAATTCACTTTTTTATTTTTCCATCATTTTTTCAGTTCATCGGGGAAGTGTTATTCTTTGTCACATAAATTCTTTTACTAATTAAACAAACCAGTCAAACTATAGTAGTTAACACTCTACAATACAGATCACAGAGATATAAATAATTGAGTATTTGAATTCATCACTTACTGAAACACAAGATTCGCTTAAATTTAATTTTGGCTAGGATACATGTTACTGTTTCAGTTATTTTCTTATACTCCATCAAAGAGTCTTTTTTAGGGATCACGCCAAGGGTCGTCAAGACTTGTTGGCCTTAATTTAGTGTTCAAGAATTTATTCATACCCGGACATTTTTCTCTAAGTTGTCTCAGAGCGTATAGCTGCTGGTGAGAGCAGTGGTTGTTGTAATCAAAATTCGATTCTCAGAAATATGGGGACTTTTCTACATTTGTGAGCGTGAGTCGATCTTATCTTGTTCTTCAATAAATCCGATTTACATGTCGGTGTGTGAATAGCATGCTACCGATTGGGTGTTCACAAAATACATTTTGTAACCAATTTTTTTCTAAGGTGTAATAACTGGGAGATTTTGTAAAAATTAGTTAATTTAAGTTAATATTTGGCCGAAATATAATTGCTGGATAAAAATAATAAATGTAATTGCCGTTTGTAGCTTTCCATAACATCTTTTTGTTGGAAGTTATCTACAAAACTGAAATTTCAATGCATAACAAAAAAAATAATTACATATATTCTTTTAAATATATAATTTATTTGAAAAAAGTTATTTTTAATAATAATGATAATAATAATTATTATTTAGTAGTATAATAATAATATTAACAGTATTTATAATACAAACACGTACAATATTTCTACATGTATGAATATTTACAACATTGAAATATACAAGGGCACTAATCAAACTTAAGTTAATTGTGGAAAAGTATACTATAAATGAATATTTGATACCTTGAATGTATGATGTGATTTAACTGAAAAAGTTTATTTCCACTAGAAAATATCTTAATTCGAAAACATAATGATATGTTAGTAGAAAGCAATTTATTCCAATATGCATATAGGAACATGACTGCATAATTATTCTGGAAAATGTCAGGGCTGTCAAATTGATTCCTAATTTTTTCACAAATATCACATGTTTTATTACCAATTTCAAATTAACCTGTCATTTCTACCATTTGAAAATAATTTTCAAGTCCATTTTAGTAATTCTAGCACTACTCAATTATTTTATATATTTTCGAGCTACATATGGGTGAAGAATATTCTTAATTGAGTGATAGCTAGAAAATTACTCTCTTTTCCGTTATAAAACGAGTCTTTAAGATTTATACAAAGAAACTAAAAAATATTATCAATACAACAAATAGTTATTATAAAAACATATTATATTAAATTTGTCTTTACACAAATTTATATTTTCCTAATTTTTCAGGCAGAATAATATCAGAAATTAATAGAAAATATCCACCGACAAAATCATTACATAATTTTCCTTTTATTCCTTATTTAAGTGGTCCATTGGTAACTAGATTTTTCAAAAAATTCAAAGCAACAACTTGTCATTACAAATTACAAACAAGTTTACCAACGTGCAAAATAGAAAATACAAACAAGGCATCTTGACGAAGCAACCTAGAAACTTAAAAACGTCTAATTAAAGAAAGGAAAAAACAACACGCGCATGTGGTAGGTCTATAAAGTAGGCCACGAGAAGAAATATTTAGACATGATACTATTAAAACATATAGTATTAAATTGACTGGTGGGAGCTAAAGGTTCAGGTAGGTCGATTGAATATGATGCGGATTCATACCAAGACCAAATGAAGAGTATATTATAATTTAAATGTAGAGTACATTATTTTTTTGGTGTTGAGAGTACATTATTTATACATATATTTATATATTAACAATAATATTGTCACATTGTTCACATCTTCATATTTAAATATCGGATATACTACACGTTATGTTTGTCCTACCTTTTTCCAAGTGTTTTTTTATAGGTTAATTTCTTACAAGTGTAATTGTTAAAATTCCATTTTAATTTATAATTTAATAAATTTGTACAATAAAATATATAAATTGATGAAGAAAGTTTACGTTGCTACTCTGCCACCTTGCATGTCACCTCATTTTATTCTCATTTGCAGGATCACTTCTCATAGTAAATGTCTTTCATACTCTTTAGCTACTTTGATTAATTCTGTTACTGTGAGGTCTTAGTTATCTTTTCCATTTCCTAGTTTGTTGCTTGTTCCCTTGTGTCACCGTTGTCACACCTATATGTATGACGAGTCTGTATTGATTAAAAATATGAATGAATATTTAAATTTGACGTTGGTTCTCAATTTCGAGATTTGCATATTGCTCTATTCGTCTTTATAAATCATACTTTAATATATAGATATTTAAAGTTTTTTTTAACAGAGCAGTGAAGAAGATAGTCACTATAGTTAATTAGTTATGACGTGGTTCGCTCCTTTCTTACGATCATCCTCTCATTTTTCATTCGTAATCTAAGTTTGTTGCTGTTTTTTAGTCTTTTTTTGTCATATTCCAGTGGTAAAGAGTGGTAATTAATCTGGATTAATTTCAATTAGACAATTAGTCGTTGTTTGGTGACTGAATTGATTTTACATCTATCGGGTTAAAAAACGTATTTGATAAAAATTGGTCAAAATCGGTCAAAACTCAATATATAAAAACTATTTTATAATAAATTCAATTATTTAACTTGCAAGTTTGTCATTTGATTTTAAAATATTATAAATTTTATTAAATAATCACTTAAATCTATGTTATGTATAAAAAATAATTATATATAAGAAAATAATATTAAATTATTCCTGATTAATCGGAATAATCCTGATTATCCGATTAAAATATATTTCATATTCTTTTTTAAAACTAAAAATATAAAAATTTCTCAATTTCCAACAGAAATCCCGTTACCTATTTGGTGGGGAGATCTGCGAGCAAAATAATTCTCGTTCAAGAATTGAAGCGGGTTTGAAAATATCTCGGCTTAAAAGCTCAAATCCTCAATAATATACAAGTTATTTGATTCATTATTATCACGAAGACGACTAGTCGTCGACACAAAGGTACTTAGGTGTCGAGACTTTTCGACGCCCGATTTGAACCTCGGTGCCCGACTTGGGTTCCCTGACATAACCATGATTACAGTGCACAATTGCATGATTCGATCAATGACAATACACAAGAACGGGATAGAGATGTACTTAATATCGAGATTGATTATTTTGCTTGATTTTTATCATCACTTATATTTTTATTTTCTTAGACATGTTTGATATTTGGTATTTGCATGTTATTATGTAGTAAACTGTAAATATGTTTAATTTGAATTTATTACTCTATTACTTTTAATTTAAATTGTGAAATTAATGTGTTTAATAACATCTATACTATATTATTATAACTGAAAGGTTAAAAGTTTTGGTCGTCAGTATGGTATTGGCGAACCATAGAAAAATCTTAGCCGTACAATTTTAAATGAACCATATAAACAATCTTAATCATTGAATTTTAATAAAATCTAATTTTTAAAAGAATATAATTATACATATAACTCTAACTCTCGTAGTCCTCCTTTCATACAACTCATCACAGATAATATTATATTATATTTAAATTTTATTTTTTATTTTTTATTTTACAAATCCTACTTATCCTATAATTTTTATTTAATATATCATTAAAGTTTATGATAACATTAAAAATTTGGCAGTCAGTCGATATTTGGGACGGATAGTTGATTAATTATTGGGCCTAATTTTAAAATATTAATCTTCTAACTAAAGTATCTCACATTAATCTCCTAACTAAAATACATCTATATACGAAATAAATAAAATTATCCTATTAAAATATAAATATAAATAAATTATATAAAAATATATACATATAATATTAAATAAAATTTAAATTATTATTATACAAATATAAATAAATTCAAATCATTAAAAAATATTAAAAAACAAAAAAAAATTCATCCGTACATCGCACACGATATAAGCTAGTATTTATTAAATCTAGTAAATATATGTATATGAACGACTTATCCACCTGTTACCGATTAATCTTGTTGAAGATAGGCGGGGCTTAAGGCTAGACTGGGTGCCTAACCATGATTTGATTGTTTTAAGACTGTAACTTTCGATGCTTCATCCACAAGCTGTTTTTATGATTTTATTTCTTATCGACTTATATTTGTCATATTGATTAGTCGTAGGCCTTATTTGATAATTTGTAGTTAGTTGTTAATGAATTGAATTAGCTGTTAATGGATTGAATTAATTATTTAAAATAAAATTATTTAATAAATAACTGTTGAATTAGCTGTTTATATTTTAAGTTAAAACATGACAATCATTTAATTAAAAAAACTCATTCAAATAATTTATTTTAAAATTAGCTTATTGAATCCAAACTATTATTTCAACCATTTAACTATCAAACATTAATATTACATGATATATCTATTTAAACCACTGATTTAGCTCAAAATTGTAAGAGTAATTTTTTCCCAAAACTCTAATTTCCAAACATGGTAATAGTCTTGAGGGATGTGAGCAATATAAGTATGTTGAAAAAAATTTATTATTTTATTATTTTTGTTTTTCAAATATAATATTTATATTTATATTATAATATAATATTTAAATTTTTATTTAAAGATCTTTTTTAATTTTTTTTATCAAATTATGTTTTTATGCACGCGTAAAGTCTAAAGGGGACGGAAGGAGCACTCAGTTTTTTTTATAAATCGCCTTGACTTTTGAAACACATTCTTAAAAATTACTAGTCGCGCTGCGCGCGGTAGATCTCGACAAAATTATAATAAAAATGTAAGTTTAAGTATTGTAGATTAAAAATATTAAATATAATTAAATAACTATTTTAAAAGCCGAACCTCTTTCATATAATATGGTTTGGTAATAACGTATTTATTAACAAAATATTAATTTAACTCAGTACAATCTATCATCAGCAAAACTTAGAATAATAATTTTAATTTAAAAATAATTAAATAAAAAATAAAACTCATATAAAATGTATATAGATAAATGGTTAATAATAAATTTTAAATTTATTACACAATTATTATCATTACCACAACAGTTAATCAAATTTAAAGTAAAATTAGGAGAATAATATTCTAATAAATTATTTTAAATTTAACATTATAGATTTTTTGGTTAACAATAAAATAAGTATAGATATATCGTAATTACATTTTATTTAACTGACACATCTAAAATATATTTTGATTATAAAAATTAATGAATCAAATATAGTACATAAATAATGTAATATAAAATTTAAAACTAAAAATTAGTTAACCAAGTACAAAACATAAAAATTGTAATTAAAAATTAATATTAAACTAAAAGTTTATAATATATAAGTTATATAATATAAAAATTTATTCTACAACATTAATATTTCATTTTAAAAATTAATTTAAAAATAAATCAAAATAATTTTGAAAAAGAAAAAAAAAGTAAGGATCATTTCGATCCCCGGAGTCAATTAGGCGGCATGTTTTCAGGGAGTTAGAATCCAGGAAATTTCTGACTATTTGTTGGCCTGGTATGTAAATTCCGATGTTTATATGTTGTTTTTTGAATTTAAGTTGTTCGTGTTCTCTGTTACTTGGATAGATTAATCAGGTATCTCAATTGCATTTATACATAAATCATGTGCGGTAGCTTTTTGATATGATGTTGAATTTGTATTGTTTTATTTTATATCTTTAGCGCTTGATTTTTGATTTGTTATTGTTTCTGTGTTGTAAGTGTTTATGTTCTTTATTAGTCGATGGATTCATTAGATAGTTTTGAATCAATGAAATAAACACGATTATAAATTTACAAAAGGACGTGGTTCGTTTCTTGGCAAACAGTAATGATATAAACACGATTATAAATTTAGAGGAGAATTTGCGAATCAACTTCTTTGCTCGTTCTTAATTAGAGTAGATTAATTGAACATCTTATATGGATATTATCTTGTATGTTTAAGAGAAAACGGAGGACAATATAGAAAATTATATGTTGTTTTCAGGTATCAAAGGCCTTCTCCAATGTTAATGATGATTCACCTAAAGTTACCAAGTATCGTCTATGCAATAAAGGAGGTCTCATATTTTCATGGAGATAGATCCCTTTGTTCCCACAAGTTTTAATTCTTTCTACGTTGGCTGCTTTTTGGGGATTGATTCAGCATCGTACAAAGGCCATTTTATCAGGTAAGCTCAACATTCTTTGGATTTATATAATTCGATTGCATCCCAAATAAATACAATACCTTTAAACCTTCCCACCCCCCAAAGAATAGCCAATTACTCTCCTTCTTTGAAACAATAACATAAGAATTTCATATCTTGAGAAGAATAGGTGATACAGACTCATCAGCTCCACTAGAAAGGACACACATATTATTAGTTGTGATGCCAAAACTATTAATTCAGTAGTTTGTTAAAATTTTATCTTTAATTACTAGCTAGCTATATAGAATATTTCCGAAGTTGTGGATTTAACCTGAGAAACAACTCATCATCCAAAGCTGTTAATCATAATTATCAAGTCATAGGTTGTTCCACAACAATAATGTGTGTCACCAGGACCAATTCAATAAGTGATTTCGTAAGAAGATAGTTTGCCACTCCATAAGAATCTAGATAAAGTCCCTTGGAATATTTTGGAAACTATTTTATTGGGGAACATGTACATTGTACATAAACAATATCCTTTGATGGGAAAAATTACTAGTTAAATAAGCTGGGATCAAAGTGATGGATGTAAAATTAATCATTCTCAGAATAGAACAAGGTTCACAGAGGTGTGTTTTGGGGAATACTCAGAATGACATCTGAACAAGGAATAGAATAGGGCCTGTCACCACCAGACCATTCGAGGGGTTACAGGTCACTACCTAGTAAGAGGGTTTATGCTTCACTAAAACAAGGAATTTTCCCACCTCTGCAGGAGGGGCGACGGCATGGGCCTTGGCAGGGGTCTTGGCAAGGAACAACAAATGTGAGGCCTAAAGAGGCAGTGAACTGCAAATTCTATAGTGGAACCAGAGCCTAATAACTACCAGGATTGGGTTGTTAATAATGTAGCAAACAAATTTTTTTACTAAATCTTTTGTTGAGCTGGGAGGTTAACACATCAACCCTTTTATTGTCCAATTCTATTAGGTTGGGGGGCTTTAACCAGATAGTCAGTATTATAAAATACGAACAGAGCTGGGGGTAGTGCCTTAGTGGCTGAATACTAAAGGTTTTTAAGCAAAAGACAAAGTCCCTTTTGTCAACACAATATCTAGTTGTGAGTGAGATTAACCTATATATGAAGGTGTGGTGTCTTGAGATACTCTACTACGAGCTCTAGATGTCTAGCATCCTAAGCTGCCATAGGTTTTGACACAATAATAATGTGTCACCCGGACCAATTGAATAAGTGATTTGGTAAGAAGATAGTTGGCCACTCCATAAGAATCTAGGTGAAGTCTCTTGGAATATTTTGAGAACTAATTTATTGAGGAACAAATACATTGTACATAGACAATATCCTTCTATTGGAAAAATTACTAGTTAAATAAGCTGGTATCAAAGTGATGGTTGTAAAGTTGATCATTCTCGGAATAGAACAAGGTTCACAAAACTGTGTTTTAGGGAATACTCAAAATGGCATCTGAACAAGGAATAGAATAGGTCCCGTTACCACCAGACCATTCGAGGGGTTACGGGTCATTGCCTAGTAAGAGAGGTTATGCTTAACTAAAACAAGGCATTTGCCCACCTGTGCAAGAGGGGCGGCATGGGCCTTGGGAGCTCTGAGCCTCTGACCCAAAGTATTAAAGGAACAACAAATGAGAGGCCTAAAGAGGCCGTGAACTGCAAATTCTATAGTGAACCTAGAACCTAATAACTACCAGGATTGGGTTGCCAATAATGTTTTAAACGCAATTTCTTATTAAAGGAAATTTTTGAGATGCGAGGTTAACACATTAGCCCTTCTATTGTCCAATTCTATAGGGTTGGTGGGCTTTAACCAGAGCTGGGGAGTGCCTTAGTGGCTGATTACTAAAGGTTTTTAAGCAAAAGGGGAAGTCCCTTTTGTCAACATAATATCTAATTATGAAGGTGTGGTGTCTTAAGATGCTCTACTAAGAGCTCTAAATGTCTAGCATCCTAACTTGCCATAGGTCGTGCCTCCCTCCATAAGAATTCAGATGAATCCCTTGAAATATTTTGAAAACTAATTTATTGAGGAACAAGTACATTGTACATAGACAATATCCTCTATGGGAAAAATTACTAGTTACATAAGTTGGGAGCAAAGTGATGACTGTAAAGTTTATTATTCTCAGAGTAATTTTTTTTTACTAGAGATAGGAGAAATAAAATGCGAGATACAAACTAAAAGGTGCTACATATTACGTGTTTTCTCAAAAACCTATTTCGTGTGGTCTTTATTCATGTGGGCTACCAAGAGAGCTTACATTGTGAAACCGGTACCACAAATGTGATACCATGTCTTTTTAGAGTTGTGTGTGGTGAACTGATGCACAAATTTGGTGTCTAGAGCAGTGGTAACAACGAATTTCAATCAATTTGTTTTTTCAACCCACCTGGAAATAACAAGAAGACGACGTAGTATATTTTTTCAGTATGTAATTAACTTATCACGTCCCAAGTCAAAATTGAATATTGTTTGTTCTTTTAAAATTGGGATTGTGGCCTAATGGACTTCACACAAACATGCAAATTCCTAATAGTGGGTATCCACATAAGTTACCACGTAAGTGGATAAACACATAAATTCTTGCAAGACTGCAATTACCATGTATGTGTTTATCCACTGTGTGTGAAGGCCAGTAGATCAAAACCCCAATAAAGAACGAACGATATTTAATTTTGACTGTGCTTTAGCTGAAAAAATATTTACAGATGAGCAGGAAAAACAAATTGATTAAAATAATTTGTTATCACTGCTCCAGAAGCTATGGAATCACATACCAAATTTGTGCATCACATGATCACACACAATTCTAAGAAGACATGGTGCCGCATCTGTGGTACCAGTTTCACAAAGGAATCTCTCTTGATAGCCCACATGAATAAACTCGCGAACATAATGTTCAAGTGTAAGTTTCCTCTAATTGATTGTAAGTTAAAAGATTTGTTTGATAATTGAGGATAAACATTGGTTGTGATGAATTTGAAATGAAGGATCAAAGTTAGTCACATAAATGCTTCGAACATACATATGTCATTTACTTATTTTTCACATAAATGTTTGTAGAATATTTTTATATGATGCAATGAACAAGTACCAAATTGGTCTTTTGCGTCATTTAAAATAGATTATTTAGCCGATTATTGATTGATATATATGTAGGAGACACATATTTTATGGATCTTTTGTGCCGGTTAAAATAGTGACAAAGTTTTTTAACACATCGATTAAAAATATAACACAAAATATCAAAACTACGACGCATAAAGAGTAAAATATTCGACACAAATAATCAAAAAAATGATGTAAAAAATGGGCAAAAGCGTTAGCGACCGACACATAAAGTTACTAAAAGTCATTTTTGATTTTTTTTTTTAAGTTTACAAATAACAATTTCTAGTATTCCAAGGCAAACAAATATAATTTTATAATTATAAAATTACAATTTTTTTACATATTGATGGTTGTAATTTTATATTAAGCAGTTTGATGACTGAACTTAACTTTAGTTTGATGACTGAACTTAACTTTGTGGAAGAAATATGAATGAAATAGAGTACTTAATAGATATTAATATGAATATTTATGATTGAATTGTCTCAACTCGTTTTATTAAATATATAAGAGATAAGAGATTTGGCGGAAGGCCTTTTAAGTGTTTTAAAATATTATCGGATAATATAGCCATCAACGTGCACAAAATATTATTGTTAAAATATATTTTTCATTCAGAGTTTGCACTTTACTACAATTATTTTTGTCTTACATAAAATGGACGTTAAGAACTTCTACAATATTACACCAACATCAAATCTCATAGGGTAATTTGAATGAGCTAAGTGGACTGTTCTTAGTAAAATTGTTGGGGAACGAGAATAAAGAATTAATATATATGATATTAATTAGATTATATTTGTTTAGTGTA
Source organism: Oenanthe sinensis (assembly GCA_028671895.1). Classification (NCBI taxonomy): domain Eukaryota; kingdom Viridiplantae; phylum Streptophyta; class Magnoliopsida; order Apiales; family Apiaceae; genus Oenanthe; species Oenanthe sinensis. The sequence continues at coordinate 5,983,776 of CM053811.1, forward strand.
GAGATAAATAGTATATTTATATGTGGGCCTTTTAGTTTATTAAATAAGTAGCTTATCTATATTAAGCCCATTTGTTAACGGGTAGTAGTCCATTAGGTTATTTGATTAGGTTTTCTATTCTCTACATTAGTATTATAATCCCCACATATTAAATTAGACTTGATTATTGGAATATATTGAAATATTGAATTGGGTCTCTTTTATGGGTTGCGATCCATAGCTTTTCTCCCTTCTGCGGTTGGGAAACCCTTGGGATAGTGGGTGTTCTGCGGTTCATTCACCCAAGTTATATCTATTATCGTATCTATTATTGTATTTATATTATAAATCATCACTTTCACGAGTTGTCCTGCATAAAAAATTCTCTTACAGTTGTTCAGCTTCATAACGTACAAGTTAGATGAAGAACATTATTATCTTAATGTACAAATTATCTAACTTGTACAAAGATCTGCATAGAGGCTGATACTTCAATAAAAACCAAAGGAATAAGACATTGTAGCAATTTCAATATCCAGTGAATAACAAACCCAAGAGAACAAGCTAGATTGAGTCTTGAGAATGCATGCAGTTGTATCAAAACTTTGACCCAGTGAGCTTTGCTTTCATCATATCCTAATGCACCTTGATTCCGATTAATCATCATTTAATATATAGGAGTTAAGTGTTATGACAAGCATTTTAATATTACCATTTAAGTTTACCTGATCGAAGGAGACACTAAAATAAAAGTAGCTTCAGTAGACTTGTAGTTAAAATGCGCATTTGAGAAATATTTAGAATTTGCTTTCTCCAAGAAATCTGTTCATCAAAGCATCTGCAGATGGATAGGAGAAGACTAACATCATATTCTCTCACTTGTATGTTTTGTAAGAATACATATATATGTTATCGCATCTGGGCTGACTTGTATGTACTGATTTTGCAATTATGAGACTAATATATGCTATAGATAAAATCTCTATATATACTACTATACATAGGGATTGAGGACAAATGTACTTGAATTACATTGGCTGGTAGAGGATTACATTGCTGAAATTTATGAGAAAATAAACCAGCCATCAGTGTTTTCAGAAGTTCTCAAATAGTATACTAAGGAAATGCACAAAGTTAGCCTACTCATATTTCTGTCCCATGTAATTTACAAATATTTTATTACCGGTGAGGAAAGATCTTGGTCTTCCGAAAGCTCAAAATTTTTTATTTTCTTAATCCTCCAGGTTTTCTTTAAGCATGTATTATAATATAATAGCATTATTTGATAGTAATGTTCCCTTCGTTTTAGTATATAGCCGGGACCTTATTTTCTCTAATGATCTTCTTGGGCAGAGAAATGCATTTATACACCTTTGCTTTACCTTTTACCAAAACAAGTGATATTGGAAGATTTGGTTATTTTAGAACTTTCTGATTTGGACTTGTGACTCTTTCAGCAATTAGCCAATAGGTGTATTTGGCTCCACTAATACTCTATTAATTATTTACATATATGCATGCAAGATTCTTGTGCGTCTTCTGACATGAATGACAACTGATATTGGAGTTACACAGGTGTATGGGACATAACAGGGGATAAAAGAGACAGTCTCAATGTTCTCAAATTCATTAAGATATGCAACATGAGCAGATTGACTTTAATTTACCTAGGACGAGAAGGACTATACCGACTCCAGCGGTTAATTTCTGCAAGGCAAGTTTCTCAAGCAGCTTTGACGATCTTGTTCACGTTTCTTAGCCATTTCAACAGCATTGTCTTTCTTAACTATACAAGCAATCACCAATCAGTTAGGCTCAAAACACGACTAGGGACTTCTGTAATCCTTAATAAAGAAAGACTGAATTAGTCAGATGTTCAGCATCACATACTCTGTTTGTTTAGTTGTTTTCTCATAATCCGTTTCAGTCACTCTTGTGGTGTTTCCTTTTTCTCGGCCTGCTTCTTAGAAATGCTCTCACTACCTGTTGCTTTACTTAATTTTGCCAATGCTGATGAAGTGCTGCTACAAAAACTTGTAAATCATCATTAGAGTAAAGCATGCCAGCCGCATAATTAACCACAGGCCCATAATCCCCTATCATACCTGGCAGGTGGTTTCAACAATTTAGAATTCTTTTCCTTATAGCTATATTAGTTTACATGCTTATTCCTGTGTACTTTTCAACAGCTTGTTTTCTTCACAAACGTATCCCCATAGGCATATATTTCTTCCTTCTAGCTTTGTCACATTATTTATCAGTGCAGAAATTCTGTAAAGTTTATAAGCTGGTAAAATAATTTTTTTACCTTCTTTTTTTGTTTGGGCTTTCGCTGCAGTAAGGTGAGGCGTTGCTAGATTGGCTTAAGAAATGACACAGAGTGGACGACTGCAAGTTGGAGGCAGCCTTTTTACTTTAGTTGTTAATCAAGTTGTGTTACTGAAGCTAGTTTGAATCTTAAATATGCCTGGAAGTATATGTTTGGGCTTTTTGTTCAATCTATTGGATTGGCTGCCTTTGAACCATGTGTTTTTGTTCACTTGTTATTGCACATGTTGAATGTATTGAGTTTGTCATATCAATTGCGGCATTAAATATTATTAGACATTGTCTTTGATTGTGAGTTAATGTTTGATTGAGAGTCGGATCCTGTCGTTCAAATTTATATAACTAACGCCTTGCTCCCTAGTTTTAAAAATTGAGGAAAGCAAGTGAAGGAGTAAAGTACTTCCATCCCAATTTTGGGATGAAAGTTTTGGAGTGAAAGCATGTCTACTTTACATTCATTTTCACTTGCTTCCTTCCTTATTAAAAACTCGGGAATACAAATAGGAGTGAAAGTGAAACTACTTTACATACCTTTCACTTGCTTTCCTCCTTTTTTAAAACTCGGGAGCAAGGTGTAAGTTCTTTTTAATTTGTTCAGCAAGATTCAATCCTATGTTAAGGATCGTGTCTTAATATCGACAAATGTAGTTATATTTTATAATTATTATCCTTACTTTTTTATCTACAGACTACAGATATATCTAGGAGTTGAGTAGAACATATTTGAACATTGATTTTTATTCCCCACGTGGTTTAGGTGCTATGCTGTTAAACTAATGATAGATTAGTGTGTGATTAGCGTTTTCAAGAAAAAAATTCATGTTTGACAGGAGAACTGAGAGAGTATTTCGATAAATATGCAGGTTGTGCTAGCAATAAGTCTGATCATCTTAAACTTCAGATATCTAATTGAGAATATGACTTCCGTGGGTTCTCTGAGAAAAATAATATACGCATACGATGCACTTGTAAAGTTGCAGAGTTCAGTGCTACAAAAGAGACTGCATCTAGAAAAAGAAAAATTGGAGATGAAGCTGAATACGGCTTGCAAGACTATTTTTTTTGGCATTATAATGGTATTATGATAATAACACGTGTATCAAATTTTATGTGAAAGGTTAAGCCTTTGGAATCGTGCAATGAATATCAGTTAGTGTATAGGAAATATAGCATCAGGGGTGGAGGACAGTATGGCCGGCGAGCACAAGAGCATCCCCAATGCCAACCCACTTACGCGTGGGGTTATTTTTTTATTAACTAAGCATCAAGTGACCTTCTAAAAAAAAGTGGTCACTCTCCTCCAATGCACAACCCCATTTTCACTCGCAACCGGGTCCCATTTAACTTTATTTTATTTTTTCTTTCACGATACTTCTTATATAATAATTGAATTTAAATGAATAAATAACATGTCACAGAAGTGAGCAGCAAAATTAAGCAAAAATAACAATAATAAAAAAAATTGAACGGGCCACGGACCGGCGTGGTGGGACGCGACCAGTTTTTTAAAAACCGTCCAATGCAGTAGGTCATCTATTTTATCAACCTAAGTCACTTTGTGAGTCCTGATGTTTGAATTGGACATGCATTGTAGTTGCTCTAAGCTGCGCTTACCCTGAACTCTGACAAACGTCAATTTTCATTCAGCAGCCAGCTCTCTCCTCTTTAACGCGCAAACCAAAAAATGGTAAACAAAATTTCCTGAAACTTCATCTCTTTATTCAGTTTTGTTATTAACGATTTACGATTGGGTTATGTTGGCCGGATTGAAAAACTAAAATTTCAGTTTGGTTTGATTTTATTATCAAAAAACAAATACACTGGCCAATCCCATCCCTGCTTGTGTATTTGTTAATAAATGTAGTAAGATCATGCTTCTTTTAATCTAAAGTAATTTTAAAAACATCTGTAACTAGTATGCCTTTAGCTTAATGATCCTCCTTAAAATTTGTACTTTTTTTTGTTAAAATTAAAATTGTACTTTATCACAGTGACGCATAATTTAATTCAATTCACTCGAGCTACTCACCTCTCTGCGCATTCACTCTAGTGTTTTGTCATGAGTACTATTAATCCCACTCGTGGTAGGTTCATCACCTCTACCTCACGACCGGTCTAAGGCCTCTGGCCCATCTCCAACAATGAATATAAGTGATGAAGTTCTAGGGTGCTTGGCCGACCATCTTGAGTCTCTGTGCTTATTCTATAAAATCATATATTAAGAAAGAAATAATAAAGTCTCAATTATAATATTAATGAATGTATGAGTTATATAATGTCGCAAAAGAAAGAGAGGAATGATTAAAGTGGTGGAGCATTCACCAACTAGTGCACTTTCCGGTAGTGAGTTATATAATATCGCAGAAGAAAGAGAGGAATATAAATATATAAAATTCTATTATATTATACATATTGTGAAATTTTTTAGATACCAATATGTGGCATATACATTATATTATTTTATTTGATACATATAAAAGTATTATATTATAGATATTCTTAAAACAAGATATATATAATTAAATGTACTAATAGTTTTTGGAGCATAAATTAAAAACGTTATTCAACAAAGAAATTATTTAAGAAAAGATAGTGAAAGAATCAAAAATTTAAAAGAAGTAATGAAGATAGAAACAGATAAAAAAGAAACATTAGAAGGAAAAAAGATAGCACAAATATGATAACTAATGAGTATCTTATAAATAAAAAATTAATATTAAAAAAGTAGAATATATACATATTTATCAAAAGAATAACACTGTCAACAGAATAATACAAGAGATACTGATGTTTTATTTCATCTTTGATCTGCATTCCTATATAACGAGTCTTAGTCAAACTTTATATCCTTGACTTTTTATATAGAATACTATTTGCAAGTGCCTAGCGTTCTAAAGATTGTGCTATATATATTTCTAATCTGTTTCCTTTCCTTTTTTTTTTTTATTTTTGATTAAATGCTCTATAATTTTATATCTGTTTTAAAGATTGATATATTTTGAACTAATTAAATGATGAATTCTAAATTTAATTTTTTTTCATTGTTGCTTATAAAGGAAAAAGGTGAGTATAATTTGACGGATTTTTAAAGATTATTTTAAGTATTTTAAATTAAAAGGATCAGTAAAATAATATACTAGTTTAGTATAAATAATATTAACTATGCAAAAATTTATTTAATTTATGAATAAAAAACAACATTTCAAGTTCCCAAGCTACTTACTAACCAACCTATGGTCCCTTGAGGCTTTGACATACTTATTTTTTGGTTTTTCAGTGAAATCTATTTCTTGAAAATTAATACATACAAACTTATAACCCGTGCGAAACATGAGATATCTAATATCGTTGGTTAATTATTATATTTTTAATAAATATAATAACCATTAGATTCTAATTGCTATTTTTATTATTATACAATGATATTTATATATTAATATTCATAAAGTTTAATGATATATCAAATAAAAATTATAGGATAAGTAGAATTTTTAAAATATAAAATATAGAATATTATTTAAATATAATATAATATTATCCGTGAAGAGTTGTATAAAAAGAAAGATTATGGGGATTAGAGTTGTATGTATGATATATATTCTTTCTAAAATTAGATTTTATTAAAATTGAATGGTTAAGATCGTTTATATGATTTACCTAAAATTGGACGGTTAAGATCTTGACCTAGTATCGACTAACCAAAACTTTTAATCTTTCGGTTATAATAATATAGTATAGATATCAATTCTGATCCTAATTAATGCCTTAACATAGTTTTTATCCCGGATGATAAAAGATAAGCTTTTTACCACTTGCCCTATCCAATGGTACTCATGCCTTAACATAGTTAGCTTGTGGGTTTTTTTGGTGAGTTTTATCTGCTGGAGATTAATGTCTAAGACTGATTAATTTGCATGTTATTACATAGTTGCAAAAGAAAGAAAGGAATGAGTAAAGTGACAAAACACTTTGAATTTGGAAATACTTCTAATATTGCTATGCATCAAGCTAAAAAGATTCTTGAAAAACTGCCCGGTGGATTTCCCAGTTTTGCTAAGTTGATGCAGCCATCAAACGTTACAACTAATTTTTATTTGGTATGCTCTCATATTATATCTTTTTATTTTATTTTTTATGAATGATATATATGTGTTACATTTTAATATGTGAATAAATCTTTCTTTATTGTTCTTATCTGGTGACAGTGCCTTCCTGCAAAATTTTGTAAAACGCATTTGTCACAATGTGATCAGAAGATTGTATTAGAATATGAAGATGGTCAAAACTATGAAACAATGTATCTTGCAAAGTATTATACCCTTACCGGGGGATGGAAGGCTTTTGCCAAGGCACACCAATTGGCCCCCGGTGATCTTCTGATATTCAGAAAAATTATGCCTCTTATGTTTAAGGTAATTTGTAGGCAAGCAGTTTACCATTTGCCTAGTTTGTATTATTTGCCAACATATTGGCAAATAAACACTAAATGTCTTAAATTGATCTAGTATTCGTTTCTGCAGGTGATTATGGTTAGAGCTAAGGATTTAACCCAAGAAGAAGAAGAAGAAGAAGAAGCAGTAGCTCTTTCCTTACACAGCTTATCGTCCTCAGAACAAATTATAGGTACATCTATTCCTGAAGTTTCAGCAATTACTAATATTTTCTGATCTCAGACATATGCTATAGTTGCAAACTTTTGTTTCTTATTAAATCCTCAAGCGGCCGTGCCCTTGATTTGGAACTTTTTTTTGAAGCCATTACTTCTTTGTATGAATATATTTAAACTTTTTGTATATATATTTTTTCATTATTGATCAATATTTAATTCTTGAATTTTAAATGAAGCACCTGGGGTTACGGTTAGCAGCAGCCGTCAGCAAGCAGCAGAGAGGCCTACAAGTCCACTTTTGCTATGGGAGAACAACTCTACACACGTAAATAGCAGCAACGGTGGATTTTCAAGCTCCGTTCTTGATCACCTCGTAAGCAAGTATTATGAGCTCTGCTGTGCTCAGAAATTGTACCTGCATCAACATCTTGTGGGTAAATATAATTCTATATTAATTGCTGGAATCATTACACAAGTAACTACTATATCTGATTCTATTAGATCCAGCAACCTAAACACCCCACATGATGCACTTAGAGAATGGGACAAGCAGTTAGCAAGTTTTGAGCGTTTAGGCATGGAGGTCAGGTTTCTTCGTGAGCAGCTATTCCGACTCATACATCTTGCATATAATCCAGACACAGAAGTAGAATCAACAAGGATTACAGAAGCAACATGTAAGAAAGAAGATCTTATATCTAAGGTTATGCAGATGAATCAGACTATTAATTAATAGTCGATCTGAAGGGCAGGCTTACGCACCTGGAAGAAGCCCGCGTTTGATTGAGATTGTCCTCTTTTGACATCAATAAGGATAGAGTTTGTGTGATTTATTCTCTAGCAATTGAAAAAGGATTTAATTCCTCAGCAACAAGCATAGAGTTTGTGTGATTTATTATCTAGCAATTATCGATGTTAACTCGTGTGTGCTGTGTGATGTTTGTATGGGGGTAGAGGTGACTAGTGTGTGGTGTGTGTAAAAATGTTAAAAATAATATTATTAACAAAAATAACAATTTTTAGGTGAATGGCTGATTTTTACCGGACACATTTGTGAATTGGGTATTCCATTTTATATAAGATACCCAACTCATAAATGCGTATCTAAAAAAAATAGAGATATACATTTATGAGTTGGGTATCTCATACCCAACTGACAAATACGTATCATATGTATTTCTCAATACACATTCATCAAATGCGTATTTAATCTGTTATTTTTCACCATCTTCCTCTAGAACCAATATTTTTGTGAATAAATGTACGAAAATGAGTTAATTTTCTCCTTCACCGGTGGTGTGTGATGTTTGCGTGGGACACATGTATGTTCATTTTAATATTAAATACTGCAATTGATATTTGAACTAGGATTCATACAATCGAAAAATTATATTCTACATATATGGAATAAAATGGGTGAATCTATTATATATCTATCACACATATAGAAGATCTCATTATCATGTCTATGTATAGTTTAAACAATAATAAAAATGGAGAAACGGATCACAATTTTTGAGAATGCTAGATACTTGCAAATAGAACTAATCAATTAGATAAAAAAAAACTTACAATGTAAAATTTAATTGAGACACTATTTTTTTAAAAAATTGATGGGAAAAAACCTTAATAATATGATTTGACATGATTTATGGGCATTCTAACATGGTCCATTGATATATTCTCTTAGATAGTATAGTGTTTTATATTGACCGTTTATTCTACTGTTGTCATTTCAATTTCAAGAATTTTGCTCAGCACAATTCATCACACATTCACATTCTATTGTTGGTCAATTTTTGTGAAAAGTGTATCACTTATTCTGAAACAAAACCCATAATAGATTAAAATATTCTTTCTAAACACAACAAATGAACTAGAATGTGTTGTGCCTAAAATATAACTCAAATCATATTTAGATCTGTGAGAATTTAGAGGCCCAATTCATAGATCAGAGAGTATTTTTAGTAGCATAATTGTATTAACGGTTAGAGTTCACAGGAGTTTTCTAACTGTTAAGAGGACATCTAGACAGGTTGAGGCGCACAGATACAAGTGTACCTATTGAGAGATGATAAAATCCGTATGAACAACGATTGTAAGGAGGTATTCATATCTCAGGAGAAGTTGTGTTTACTCTGGAGAAAGTTATGTAATAATTAGTTGGCTTAGATTAATTTGGGGGCACCTCATGCAGACTGAGGTACACCTTCTTGAAGTACCTGCGAAAGAGAGGAATTGAGATAGCTACACGTTGATTGGAGATTGTTCCTAGAGGTTGACCAAAATGAGATCATAAGGGGATAGCTTGGACATGTTCTAAGTCCGCCGGATGGGCCGTAGATGTACAATTTGACATGGACTCAACTCCTATAACTTAGGGGAACCTTTATCTCATCACAAATTATCTTTAAACATGATTCTAGTAAATCAAATGATGAGATAATTATCACTTATATATATATATATATATATATATATATATATATATATTTGATGTATGTATACAATTGGATAATCATTATTATTCATCAAATGGGAGGTTTATTTGAGCTATGACACCTCATAAACCTCAAATACTATTAACATAAGTGTTTGGAAAATAATCAAACATCTAAAAATGCGATTGATCCATATTATCTAAGGAGCCCAAACCCCAAGAACTAATTAATCAAGACTTGATCCCTATACTATATATGTTGACATTTTGCACGGGTACATTTACGAGTTATATACACACATATTGACGATTTTAGGAAGCTCATATGGTGAAATAGGATGTTACAACGTCCTTATTCTCTACAAACCTTGCAAAAAGAATTACCCATTCTTTACGATATTCGTTTGTTAATCTCGACTGAGCAATGGAGAACCTCACGATTTAACTAATGTCTGCGTCTATTCTTACTCATTTCCCTCCAACAAAATGCATGAGAAAAAATATAAAATTTTACCCTAACTGGCACATATTGACACATGCTTTCAACCTCTTGTGTTATTTAACCGTGCGTGATCCCCGTAAAATGAATATGTATTACTCCATCCGTTTCACCCGATAGTTAACATTTAGGTGATGCACGGAGATTAAGAAGAGTAAAGAAAATGGAAGGACAAGAAAGAGAAAAAAGTAAACTAGTGGGGGCCTATTAACTTTTGTAAAGAAAAATATGTTATTTAAGGAAATGTTAACAAATGGATGAGATATCTCAAAAAGGAAAAGTGTTAAAAAATGAATGGTATGAAAGAAGTAATATTTTGGAGGTTGAAAAATTGTATGTAGGCTCATTTTTAATTAATAATTAATACTCTTCTCATTTTAAAATATATGTAATTTTTATAAGTATTTTAGATTAGTTTTTCATTTTCACCTTCAAATTCTAAGAGAAAAACAAGTTATTATCTATTTCTTGAAGTTTGCACTCACTTGCGTAATATACCTACTATGTTAATTATGTTAGTATTGGTGTCCTAGAGACAATACTATTACGCTTTATTGAAAACAATTATGGATTATGTTCTATTGATTATTGAATAAATATTTATTGTATTTTTATTTTAGTGCATAATAAATTGAAAGCATAATAAATGTTCTTGAAATTTTGATACGTATATATATTCTTTAAGTATATGACTTAAAAATGAGATCATATGAATAGTATCTTATTCCTAAAATTTCCTAGTCGAGTATTATTATTTAAGGACAATAATAATGCACAAAAACTAGTATGTTTGTTGACAGATGACCATATCTCATTGGTTATAGGTATGATGATACTAAAGTCAAGAATATAAGTGCATGTCTCAATGCATGACACTAGAATGACCCGTCGTGAGATTCTACATATTAATAAGTGTCATAAGTAATTCTCACTGTAATAATGATGTAATGATTCTCTGACTTGAAATCATTATATTTCAATACGAGAATTAATATACATTGATAACACTCAAAGTTACTTTTAGCCAGGTAATGATAAAGGTGGATATTGGGTATACTATGAATCGTATGAGAAATATGAATGATAGATAAATGATTTAATCCTCCTATTTTAGGAGTGATATTATTAGCCTCTTGATTGAGTGAGACTATAAAATGCATGGTCATGCTCAAATTTTGATTTGTTTAATAGTCTACTCATTGATCAAGGAAACTCAGATTAAATGTTGAAGAGGATGACACAATACATGCCTCAAGTTTAATCTATAATATAAGGTTAAAAGGATTATATTACATTGTACATTATTCAAGAAAGGTTTAACCAATTTAATTATTATTATTTTGGTAGCAATGATGTATTACTAGATGCCGCTCATTGTTTATAATTTTATTATTGGATAATAAACTTATTGTCAACGTAATAATAATCTAAATGATTACACACAAAGAATGCTTTAAATTTGGATTATTTATTTAAATTGTGAATTTAAATATAATTATTATTAATTCGAATGTAAATAATTAATTGAGTTTGATTTGATTAATTAAAATAATTACAATTCATTTTTAATAATAAAACCAAATCGGTTTGGGCTTTGGAAGCCCAAATCAGATTAGCTTATCCATCTCTAGGCTATAGCCTGCATATAAATACATAATGATGTATTGTTTTTCACACACTTCTTGAAATTTGTTTTGAGTGAAAACCCTAGCAGTCCCATACAAGAGAGAGACAATGAAATCTGTGAGAAAAAAGGAAGCTAAAGAAGGTGATCCAAGGCTAGTACATCAAGGAAATCGTTTTCGGCGTTCGTGTGGATACCATTAGTGCGTGGTTCTTGCAGTAAGGGTTACAAGGTGATTGTAGTTAGGACCTTCATTAAACACACTCACATAAAGATTCGAAAAGGTTAGACACTAATCCACGAATTAAATATTATGTTTTCGCATGAATCCTGCGAAGAGTTTTGATTTTTATTCCGGTGCGTTTCACGTTCGAAACCCTTCAAATTATTCATGTTAATGTAAAAAATTGAATGGTAAATAAGGTATATATATATATGTAAATTTTCTATGAAAAATCTTATATGAAGTACTAATCGGAGAATATTTATATATTGCAGAATCAGGACATATGAGTCTCCTATTTGTACTATATTTAAAAATATTTTATTGAATTTAACCCGTATATATATATTGATCATGACCAAAAGATTTATATGTGATAGATACAAATCATTTTTACTCATACATTAATGCAAAAAGATTATGACACTGAAATGCGACTAAAAATCATAGTATAAGAGAATGAATAAATAAATACCTAAATTCAATATATATATATATATATATATATATATATATATATATAATATCAAAAAGACGTTCATCACTCAAAAATTGAAAAGCAAACGATAAATACGTTTAATGAAAAATATTTATTTGAGTAATTGAGAAACCAAGTAAAAAATATAATTACACGACACATGAAAATATTTCTGAACATGAAAAAATCTATAGAATATTAAAAATAATTGTAAAACAAAAAAAAATTATGTGCACACAAAATAAAACACAAAATTACAGTATACTAATAATACTAAATAGTGTTCTGTAATTTTTTAAATAATTTTAAATTCTAATTAAAAATAATTTTAAATAAACTTTTGCTAATAATGAGGAAATTGATTGATTTCCCGGAGAAAAGAACGTGTCACTAGTCATAACGCTAAACCACCTTTTTTTTTTTTTTTACCATGTTCATCATTCATTTGTGTGTAACTATTAGCTGCATTTTTTCTGTGGGAGCAAAAGTCAGCATTGTCACCCGTTAGGACATTACTGGATGGACAAACCGTACATCAACCAAACTAAAAACCTACTTGCCCACCAACCAAATTACTTTTCATAACTGCATCGGAAAAATAAATTTATATATTATTTATAAAAAAAATAAAATAAAAATCTATTTAGAACTTTTTTAAAAATAACAATTGTAAAGTCAAGTAATTTGAGAGGAAGGAAATATATAAAATGACTCTATATTTTAATTAAAAAAATGACTTTACTCTTATTCTGTAAATTATTGTTGGTGAAAATTCTATAGCTTGATTTTACAAAACAATATTTATATACAGCATATATACAAATAAAACAGGACAAATATATATTAATTAGCAGCAAATAATACCGAACTACTAATATCAGAGCTATATCAACAAATATGCAACTAACATACAGACTCTCTAACCCTTAAGATACTTAAATCTGCTATAAACCTGAACTCTCGACGGTTGAATCTCCTAGCCCTACGTGTTGTTTCCTATATAGGATAATTAAGTGGACATTAAACATATCAACTTGGTACAAGGTAATTAAAATGAGATAGTCGAATCCCAAAAAATTAAATATAGAATGAAATTGTGGGTCATAAAACCAAAAAAATCTGAAAAATAATATCTTACAACTTATATTAAAAAATTTATTTGCTCCAAACTTTTATTATATTTAGTAAAAGTCAAAAATATAATGATATCAGGTCGATCTCCACGTTAATTTCAGTACGGAAGATATATGTTAGCATATATAATCAATACACATCTCCATGTTAATTTCAGCCCCGAAGATATATGTTTGCATATATAATCAGTACAGAAGTGACCCGTATGGGGGAAAATTTCATTCAATTCATCAAAAATTCCAAAGAAATGATTCTTGATATGTAGTATATTCACATGGTTCCTCATCCACCTCTTGATAATGAGAAGCACTGTTCATCTGAGATGACATATAGAACTCGTTTGAAAGATCATCAAACCCCGGAAAGATACCAAAGTCAGGGACCCCGTTATTGGTCCATCCCGGACCTATGGTCGAATATTGATAAAAAACTGAGGACGTGTTTGCACTATCCATATTGAAACGGGTTGCTCCGTCGGTTGGTAACTGTGACTGCGATGGTGACTGAGATAGAGAAGGCGAGTACTCCACTTCTGGTAAACCAGGAGAAGAAGGATTTGAACCTGGTTGGCCAGATATCGCAAACTGAGTAGCAGCTGCTTGAATTTCTGCCGGTATCATTGACCTACCGCCTGGTATCTCTGGTGGATTATTGGGAAAGTTGAAATTTGCGTTAGGGCCTCGGAGACAGAATAGGGCTGCATCGAATGCTCTTGCTGCTTTTTCCGGGGAATCGAATGACCCTAACCAAATTCTTTCCCTACTATTCGGCATCCGAATCTCAGAAACCCATTTTCCCCAATTACGTTTTCTAACTCCTCTATACTTGCATGATGACGATGAGGTCCCGGAATTGGATGATTTTACAGGGTTGTACTTGTTATCTTCATTATCAACAAATGTAGTAGTACTAGCAGAATACTCTCTTGGTTTATCAGTCAGTGTTGGTTTCACCATCACGTCTTATGAGTCGATCCTTATATGATGATGAAGTAAGAGAATATTTTGTGAGAATTAGAATGACGGCTCTGAAGTATATATATGTATACAAAGACAGAGAGTTGTGAGGATCCACAGTGAGTGAGTGAGTGAGGAGAGTAAGGTCAACGGAGCGTGTTGGTCAGAGGGTAGAAGAAGTCTTAGAAGGAGAGAGGACACCTGGCAGTGAGAGGAGAATTGAGGTTTTGTTGATTTACGCGGTGCAGTTGAGTGGTAACTTAAATTTCAGCAGCAAAACTTAATGGACCGATAATTTTTTTAAATTAGAGTTATGTGCACGTGAATTTAAAATATATATGTACATAACTCGTGGGAAATTAAATAAGCAAAAGGAATGCTTGTTGCACCTTTTTTACTTTTTTGTTGACAAAGGTTCGTTGTTGCTTGATAGTCCTTTTGCGATTATTCGTGGGGCCGATGGAAATTTTACTTTTGAGTCTTTTACTGAACATTTTATTCGTATGTAGTATGTACTCTAGATTTGTTTATATATTTCAGTGATTTTGTAGGGGTAAAATGTTTATAAAATTTTTAAATGGTTGACCGTTGATAATACACCGATGTCAAAATAAAAGTGATCATGTTTTGGTCAGACCTTGAAACAAATTATTTTGCTTTTGCTTTACATTTCATATATGGAGTACAATAATAGTTTAAAACATGATTACTTAAAACCCAGATAGATATAATTATTATTTAATATTTAGTTATTAAATAATATATTATATATATTGTATTTAAGTAGAATATTAGTTATTATTAGTAAAAAAAAGTGGGGTTGAGAATAAATAAAAAAGAGAGAAGAATTAGGGTTTTATCTTGGCTTACGTTATTTTTGTTAGAAAGGAAGGAGAATGAGGAAGAAAGGAGGAAAAAGGAGATACTTAACAAAATCTAATTGGAGCAAGGATTTTAGAGTTATAATGTAAGAGATCAACACCCTCGTTTCATGTAAGCAATCATATTTTGTTTAAGATATAGAACTTATAGTTTTTCTATCTCTTATATACATGAATTAGGTTTTATTCTGATTGAGATATTTAGAGTTCCTGAGCATCATTCTTATTTTCTGAATTTTAAAGTAGGGATATGTTCGTTATACCCTCTCTCTCATTTGATTTCAAAAATTCGTATATGTGAACTTTTAACTATGCTGAATTCTGGTAAAATTGATAGTAAATTCGTTATATGTTCAAATTGAGTGATTTCATACTTTTCGAAAAGGGTTTTGAATTTCCTACAACTTTTGTTCTTTAACTTTTCTAATATTCTGCTTTCAACTATGAGTTTTCTCCAATTTATGTAATCTGGTAGTGTATTTTTGAAACAGAGTACTCAACTTTGGAAATTCGTAGTAAATTGAGTTTTGTTCCAAAAATTATGAACAATATCATTCCGGAAAGATCTTTTCGATATCTGAAATTTTTGTTTACATTCCGTTGGCAAACTCTATGATTTAAATATCATAAATATCAAAATACTTGTGAAATCAGGGTCTGATTCTGTGCTGACAGCCCACAAATATATACTTTCTGAATTCGTTACTTATGTGTTTTAAACGAGCCTTAGCATTCTGCAAAGGTCTTGAAATTATCTACGATTCTCGTGTTTTGTACTTTTTCAGATAAATTCATTCTAGTAGAGTAAATTGCTACTTTTCTGGATAGGTCAAGTATAAAATTGATTTAAATTGTGTACTTTATATGATGATTTGTGTTCGAGTAAGCTATTTTGAAATGATATATGTTTATGTCTGGATTTGGGAGATATTGTAAGACCTTCGTTTTTGAGTGGAGTGAATCTCATGCTTGGCACCACCTATACGGTGTAATTAAATAATATAGGCGTGTCATCGGAGGTATGAGACACGTATAGTCGCGACTAATTTGTGTATGTTTGGCCATTTGGGTAGCATTATACTTAGTGTCTTGCAAGCCCCGGTAAGATTTTGGGTAACATTTGCTTTGTGCTATGCAAGCCCCTCTGTAAGTTTTGATGATTACATATTTCTGGATCTCCGAAAATGTAGGACATCCTGAAAGTATAAGATTATCTCCCATTTGAGTTAGTAAATTATGCTTTTCGTTAAATTATTATGATGATGACTAATAAGTATGAGAGTAATATTATTTTAAATGAAATTGTGTGTGTTGGTTTTGTAAGTATCTCCCTAGCCTTTTTTGTCTTTTCTTATGGTTTATAATTTCTTTTCCAGTTATCAAATTATATTCATTTTATCGTTGAATCTATCTCCTGCTCACTTGACTTGTTTTATATCCGTATATGAGTTTTTTACTCATTTCCGGTCTTTGTTTTATTTTTATTTTTCCCGGCACGTAAGAATGTTTAGGTGACCTATTTTATGGGGAGAGCGAGAACTGCGAATTTAGAGGAGTTCATTTATTTTTATTTTTTCATTTTATTAGACTCTTAAAATTTTATTCGGAATTGATACTTATGAATTTAAATCCGAATTTGGATGATTCAGTTTATATTTTTATTATTGGATTGTAAGTTGGATTGGAGAAGTTGTAACGTTTTATAGATTATTGGAAAATTATTAATTTTATGAATTTAAATAATTCTTATTATTGTTGGGATGTTAAAATTGCATAGTAACTTCTCACCATCGTTCAAATGTTTACGATGAATAATAAATGTGTGCTTAAAACATGTCCATAAAAAATGTATATATTTTTAAGTTAGAGAATTAAACAGACTTCATTTCGACTTGTAATTTAGTAGTTATTCTTTTAATTCAATATCTTTTTTGAAGTGTTTCCTATTTAAATTTTATTTATAATATTTACTAATAATTGGATTTCATATTTAAAAATTAATCATTATATGAAATTCAATTTATCTTTTATTTCACCACTGTAAAATAGCATTTTTATAAATTATTTATTATTAGATAGAATTCTATTTATATATTTAATATTGCTTTTAGTATTTTCAAGTATCGGTTAAGTTGATAAATCGTATTCAAAATAAGATTATTATATTATACAGGTTATATTAAATAAAATTATATTTATTATAATTAACATTTAATCCGACGACCTGAAATCCGGGGGTTAGCGGATTCGGTGCTACATCGAACCGTAAACCATAAATCTCAACATACAGTTTTTAAAACCCTTACTTCTTCATAATTATAATAATATTACAATTTTGTGCTCAAGTTCCGAATACATACTCAGAATACAAAACAAAGTCTCAACCTGACTATTAAAAAATAAGGCACAACAACATAGAGAATTAATAAATGTGCATGCCCCTGCCATTTCAAACAAAGTCTCAACCTGACTATTATATTATATATATACATATAGACAATTATTTATATCGAGTTTGGTCTAAATAAATGTGCATGCCCCTACCATTTCAAACTTATAAATTAAAATAAATATATATATATAATATAATTTTCAAATTATTTATTGAAGAAACAAATGAGATATAGCTCATTTTTTTTAAATGTATAATCACTTGACTCATTCAAAATCCAAAATGAAATTCCCGGCTCTAACCCTGAAAAAACAAACTAGATCGAGTTAGTGGACATTCGGTGAGTTTACAAAAATTATAAATGTAAGTTATTTAAAAAAGCATCACATGGCAATTTATGAAGGTTAATTTTTTTTTAAACTTATTACACAAATAAATATTTTTTTAATTTAAAATCAGAAGGCCCTGTCTTGGAACAGCAGCTTAGTGTTTCAAATTTAAATCTATGACCGTAAACTTTTTTTAAATAGGGTAGGAATTAATTTTATTACTGTAGTTAGTTTTCAGAAAGTTTAAACATACAAAAAAAATTTATGTATTAAATGTTTATATTTTTAATATTTAACTATAAACCAAACCAAACATACTCGGTATATCCAGGGTCTGAGTAAGGTAAAATGTACGCAGACCATGCCCTACTCCAAAAAGGCGTTGGGAAACTGTTTCCATGAAAACCCCCGATTTTGTGCACAATAATATAGTGAGTGCTAAATATAAATATACTAATACCATGTAGACAATTATAAATAGTACCTACAAGATGATAATCAATATTCAGAAAAACATAGACCAGTAAGACCCAACTTCAACCTCCTGAATGCGGCGTCGCCAACCAGCCCTATCTAAGGTCATGTCACCTGTAAGGTTTAATACCACCATATTCAACTTTAATTGATCGATCCATGTCCTTTTTGGTCTACCCCGCTTTCTCTTCTCCAAAATGAAAATACTCTCAACCCGTCTAACTGCAGTCGATGACCGTCTACGTCGGACGTGTCCAAACCAACGCAGACGCTCCTCCATAACTTTCTTAGAAATAGAATCCACCCCTAACAGTTGGCGAAAAACATCAATGAACACATGATCGACCATTGTGTGGCCACATATCCATCGCACCATCTGCATCTCTGTCGTCTCCGACCTACATTCTTGAGCCTTCCGCAAAGACCAATCCTTAAAATTATATAATAATGTAGGTCTGATTGCTACCCTATAGAATCTACCCTTCAATTTTAACATGACACTTTTATCACACAACACTCCCGTGACAGCCCTCCATCTACGTCAGCCTGCCTTAATACGATTCGTAACATCTGCAGTAATATCTCCGTTACTCTGTATAATAGAATCTAGGTACTTGAAACTATCAGTCTGCGGCACCCTATTATCTGCAATGCAAACGACAACATCTTCTCCAGTATCATCTCCGCTAAAATTAGTATAGAGATATTTTGTTTTAGAATGACTTAGATGCAATCATTTAACCTCCAATGTCACTTGCCACTGTTCAAATCTCGCATTAACCTCACTCCTTGACTCCGCAACTAAAACAATATCATCAGCAAAAAGCATACACCATGAAACATTATCTTGAATGACATGAGTAAGAGTATCTAAAATAACTATAAATAGGAAAAAACTTAAAACCAAACCTTGATATAGTCCTATCTCAACCGAGAAATATTCAATATCTCATATTCTTATTGACATCTTAACACATGTCCTCACTCCTAAGTACATATCTTGTAAGTTGTAACCTTGTTATATGGACTACGTCTACATGTCTTAGAGGTTAAGAATATTATTCTAACCTCTTGAACCTTAAAGTCTTTCCTCTCTTTACATCCTGCAGCAAGCCTGCATTTCCTTTAAATCCTCGTTCACATCTGGTTTAATCCCTCTCCGTTCTCAGCTTGGCCGATATTAGTTTGTAAGAAAATCCGTAGTTTAGTAGATTCCGTCGTAAGTGCACTCGTAGTATGTAGATTTATTTTTTAATAAAAATAAACGTATTATTGATTTGAAAGATATTTTTCTAAAAGTAGATGAATGTATACTCTGTATATGATAGCCTGGCCTAGTGAACAGTCATGGACCTCTTTTATCTGTCCAGTTGATTAGCTAGATCATTACTCTTTGTCGTATCCGGATCACACACAGGGGCGGATGCACAGTATTATGAGGGGGTGGACCGGACCCCACTCAACTTGGACCAGTACCTTATAAATTTTTTATATAGTGTATTAGGAACCCACTAAGATTTATGGAGAAACTCACTGAAAAAAATGTAGGAACCCATAAACCCACCACACTTTGTAAGCCCAAACAAAAATTAAAGCCCAACAAAAATATCAAACACAAATAACATGTTATTTGTTAACAAAGAAAAGAAAGAAGCATACGACCCAATACTACTTGTCTACTTTTCCCCCAATTTGAAAATATGTCTCCAGTCTAGTGGCGATAGTGACGAGCCATACTCGATCTCTGCTACCAAACTACCTGTCTGACTGCCTCTCTCGGATTCTTCCGAGTTTCTTATCACCTGCTAGTGGTTAGTTGCTTTTCTTTTATTTAATTAGGTATTTATTTTTGTTGTTATATCTTTACATGGTTAAATATTTTATATTTAGATGTTTAGATTGTTAGTAGTTTGATTTTATCTATCTGAAATTGTTAGCACTTAGTAGAGACCAGAGTATTCCAATATGAAAAATGATAGTTTAAACCACTTAATCAGTAGTGAGTAGTCTGTAGTCCAATTTTAATAAATAAAATGGTTAATTAATTATTGTTTTTTTTTGCAATTAACAGCTTCAAAATGAAAAGATACTTCTCAAGAATAAATGTTCCTCAACCTCCAACCTCAGAACCATCTATTAGACAATCATCGAGATAAATATTTCTCAATCTAGTTCTACGCCTTCAATGCCTAAACTAATTGATTTGAAAGAACTTCCTTCGGATCCATGTGAAAGGAAATTTTTTTTAGATTATCATCCTAATCAAAGAGATGAAATAAGGAGGACATACTTAATTAGAGGACCTTGTCAACCACGTGGTCATGAATTTCCAGGGGGTAAACAAAGGCGTTTTAATAATACATGGTTTGGTCAATATGGTGGTTGGTTGGAGTATAGTGTTAAAGCCGATAAAGTCTTTTGTTTGTATTGTTATTTATTTAGTGATCACGTTGGAAGACAGGGAGGGGGTGATGCATTTGTGGTGGAAGGTTTTTATAGTTGGAATAAAATGGATATACTTAAAGTTCATGTAGGAGATGTTAGTAGTTCACATAATAAGGCAGTTAAAAAATGTGATGATCTAATGAGGCAAGACCAATCTATTGCCGTTGCAATACATAAGCAAAGTGATATTGCAAAGAATGAGCATCGAATTCGGTTGAATGCTTCAATCGATGTTTGTAGATATTTGTTGAATGGTGCATTATCTTTTCGTGGTCATGACGAGTCGGAAAATTCTCTACATAGGGGACATTTTTTGGAAATGATAAAGTACACACAAAATCAAAATGAAAGTGTCCGTAAAGTTACATTAAAAAATGCCCCGGGAAATAGTCAAATGGTGTCTCCTAGCATCCAAAAAGATATTTGTCATTGTTTTGCACAAGAGATACTCAACTCTATTCTTGCCGAAATTGGTGATGACGTATTTGCTTTGTTAGTTGATGAGTCTAGTGATGTATCTAAAAAAGAACAAATGGCTATTGTTTTTAGATATGTTGATGATGCATGTGGAATGGTTAATGAGAGATTTGTTAGTCTTGTTCATGTAAATGAGACATCTTCTTTAACTCTCAAATGTGTTATTGATTGCTTATTTGCTGAATTTGGATTGAGTTTCAAACAGATTAGAGGGCAGGGTTATGATGGTGCAAGCAATATGCGTGGTGAGTTTAATGGGTTGAAAGCTCTAATCATGAAAGAAAACAATTCAGCTCATTATGTATATTGTTTTGCTCACCAACTTCAGTTAGTTGTTGTGGCAATTGTAAAAAAACACTTTGTTGTAGGTGATTTTTTTGACATGATAGCGGTTTTGATAAATGTGGTTGGTGGTTCTTGCAAACGAACAGATATGATTCGAGATAGTTAGAAAGAGAGGTTGTTAAAAGAGATAGGCCTTGGTGAAATAGAAACTGGAAGTGGGTTGAATCAAGAGCTTTCTCTAATAAGAGCTGGAGATACACGTTGGAGTTCTCATTACAAAACACTTATGCGTTTGGTAGATTTGTATCCAACTGTTATGGATGTCCTTGGCTATGTTGAAAAAGAGGGTGACAAAGATTTACAACAACGTCAAGCAAATGGTCTTCAAATATATTTCACATCTTTCAATTTTGTTTTCTATTTGCACTTGATGTTACACATCTTTGGACTCACTGAATCTCTATCAAAAGCTTTACAAAGAAAAGATCAAGATATCTTGAATGCTATGTCAATGGTGAAATCAACTAAGAGACAACTACAAAAGTTTAGACTCGATGGATGGAATCCCCTTTTGCAAAAGATCTTTTCATTTTGTGATAAACATGGCATTGAAAAGTTGAACATGATGGAGCCTTATATTAATCCAAAAAATCGACGACAAAAAACAGGGATCACATATGAACATTATTATTCTTTTGACTGTTTTAATGTTGTTGTTGATATGCAAATTGCAGAATTTAATGACCGCTTTAATGAGGTCAACTCTGAATTGCTCATTTGTATGGCTGCTTTGGATCCACGTGATTCATTTGGTGCATTTGACCCGTTACAGTTGACGAGGCTAGCTGAATTATATCCTGATGATTTTGGTTCAATGGAGAGGATGGCTCTTGAACATGAGCTTATCATATATATTGATAATGTGAAAGAAGATGGAAGATTTTCACATTTGAATGGCATTGGGGATCTTGTGAGAGTGATGGTGCAAACTAAAAAGCATATTTCTTACCCTTTAGTGTATCGACTACTAAAACTTGCTTTGGTTTTGCCGGTTGCAACCGCAACAGTGGAGAGGTGCTTTTCTACAATGAAACTTGTGAAGTCGGATTTGCGCAATCGAATTGGTGATGAATTCTTAAGTGATTGTCTTATTTCGGCTATAGAAAAAGAGGCGCTTGCTAATGTTACTAATGAAGATGTAATAATTCGTTTTCAGAAGATGAAAACTCGTAGAGAGCAACTTTAGTATGTAAAACATTTCTTATTTATATCATTCTTGTACGTTATTAAGCATTATAGTATTCGTATTGATATTTATTTTTATTTTATATTAGGACCCCACTGAGATTAATTCCTGGATCCGCCACTGATCACACATGCATGTCGAAATCACTCTCACTCATATTTTGTCTCTTCGGGGTATGATATTTATTTACTATACTAAAAAATTCACATTTATTTGTGGTCTACCATAAATACAAAATAGAAGTTTCGGCACACACTAAAATCTGAGAAATGAGAACTCACGTTCATTTCTTCTACGAAGTTTAAATTATGTATACAGTTTATTTAACTTATTCTCTGTATTTACATAATATATATCGCCAATATCATCTTGTATTATCTTTGTATAAATTACAGAATAGACTAATTAGTTGAATATTTCCCCCAAATAATATATACATATATATATATAATTTTTTAAAATAAAATTAAGATTTGTATATAGTTTGTAATCGATTCACAGATCATATATACCTTTGAATAAAATATACGTATTTAAAATTAACATTAATTAGGCCATGAATTCTTATTTGCAGTAAAGATATTTTTTTAATGCTTTCTCTATATATATTATTATGTATTATATACGCACAATACCAACGTTAGATGCGTGTGACAAGGGCATTGAGGTTACTCAGTCACTTGTTCTCTCTTAGACAGCGAACTATGTGTATGCATTGCCATTCGTGTCTATTTTTGGTCATCTTTTTCATACTTTGACCACACATATATACATATAGTGATATAGATATAGAAGTTATGAAACTCATCACTTAGCATTTGTAATATAGACCATATATATATATATATCCACATCACGCATTACTTCCTTTAAAATTGATGTTAAAAATGAAAGCCACATTTTCTTCGTGTTTAATGCTACTATCAAACCAGAGTACAGTCCGTGTATATGCAAGCTGGATTTGCATATGGTATATCCTTTCACTATCATCTTATAATTTTGAAATAACTGCTAATTCTCATAGTGTATCAATTCAAATTAGCAGATATGCTAATCTTGATTTTGATTTTCTATTATTTTCAATATTTTTAAATATTTAATATGCACAAAAACATACAAATATAGAAAAAATTATTGCCTTAATTAAATCTTGGACCTAAAAAAATTTAATGGGAAGAAGTTGGTTTTCAAAAAATTAATAATTTTAATTAAAACTAAATTTAATATTATAAATGAAAAGAAGTCGATTTTATATATCTGCCGAATGATAAATTTTAAAAATTTATCATTGTAGATATATAATTAAACTTTTAAGTTCAAACCGTAATTTAATGAATATGACTCATGTTGATAAATGTGTTATCAATTGTTATCACGAAAATGAGGGAGGTCTTTCATTTATGTTTCTTATTTACTTAAATATGTTTGATATTTGATATTTATATGTTATAATATATAATACATATGTTTAAATTAAATTTATTATTTTATTATATTTAAATAATAAAATTAATGTGTTTAATAATTTTATTTATTAAATCTAATATATATTTAATTTTTTTACGATTAATGGGACGACATGTCAACTAATAATCTTCACTAAGCAAACTTAGCGTCATCCCATATTCTCATGTACATAATATGAACTTCTATATTATATCTATATATACTAGCTTATAATTCATGCAAATGACGGTATTAATAAATTATATATATATATATATATTAATTATTTTAAATGATTTAATTATTTAATTTAAAATTTTTAATATGTCGCTTATAATAATATAGCTTATAACCCGTGTAAAGCATGGACGATGTTAATAAGTTATATAAATTAATTATTTTATATGATTTAAATATTTAATTTAAAATTTTTTAATATGTCATTTATAATAATATAGTATATAATCAAAATTATTTAATATAGATAAAATAATAATATTATTTTAATATTTATGAAGTGTAATTTTAAATAAATTGAACAGTTTGGCACCTACGACCTACCATGCCGCTTTAATAATATAGCATAGATATATGAAGTTCACCACAATTTTAGCAAGCACATAAGTTGGAACCGTTTTTTAAATGCAAATTGGAATTACAAATGGAATTGCTAATTTCACAGATTATGTATTGAAATCTAGTTGATAGGTGGTTCTTATATATCACAATGCTTCTTAACTAGATAAGTGAGTACATTAACAATTCATATATTCTGATCGAGAAGAGTATGAACCCCATGCACATGTGCATCTGCCTCACGCACGCATAAACTAGAACTCTTGACGTGTGAGGACTGAGGAGAATATATTTTAGCACTGGATATGAATGCAGGAACAGACTTGTATATTAATCATAATGAAGTTAGTAAGAGTAAAAAGATATAGCAAAAGCCATGGTACAAAAGACGATCACCTTGTAATTTGTATAACCAGATAAAATGAGCATTCTACAGCCCAGTCAAGTAGCAATCACAAGCCCTTCTGTTTTCGAGATCTACAGAGTGAGAGATGAACAGAGCAAATCAAAAAGCTAACACAAGCACTAACTTCAATTTACTAGAGCACCAAGAGGATAACAGGGAAAAGAAGATATCCACAATGAGAATTATTTTTTAACTTAGCAGGGATGGATGCGAAGCATAAACTACAGCTGTTAGATTCACTGCAAATATTAACAACTCATAGGTAATAACAAATTGGTATATTATGAAAGCTATACCACAAATATCCAATGCGAGCAACACAGATGCAAAGCAATGAGCAAAGGCAACTCAACAAGATGGATAAGATTCGATATCATTAAATGATATGGAAGTTTTAAAAAAGTGGTTGTTAGCATGTGTCCATGGACACACACTAGGAAAACCGTTAAATAAAAATAACCAAAACCGACTGTATAGCTAATTTATGAAATTCACTTGGACAAGATTCAAAATCTCTATCAATCGAGCACCACAAGTTCACCATATTCTTCACCAGCAATGGCCTTCTCCATAAACGTTTCTGGATTCATATCAGTTCCATCATCCTCCGAGAAGAGAGACATCAAGTTTTTGGAATAGCCACTAACAAGCGCCACCCCTGGCTGGTTTGCTACAACAGGCGTTGCTCTAGAGTTCCTCACGTTCCAGAATACAACCTCAGGCAGACAATATCCTTTCTCTGAAAACTTCCGAGTAATAGCCTGATAATCTGTTTCCCTCTGGTCTAATTGGTTTGTGACCTGATAAAATTCCATATCACTAAACACAAACACCCTTTTAATCATCTGATCTTCTTTTAAATTCCCTATCATGGCTGATTGCAATATCAAATCAAACACCTTCTGAAGATCAGGGACACCTCCCAACTTCATTTCCCTCACAAATTCAAATTTTGATCTCAAATCTTCTCCTTCCACCTTCAAAAGCTCCGGTTTGGTGTTCAATGTGAGAATATTGCGCTTCCAGGGTGAGTTCCTCGCTTAACTCAGATAATAACACAGCAAAAGCCAGTGACACGTCCATAGGAACACCATTCATTTTAGAAGATACATCACACACAGCAAGACAATTTTTCAACTTTCCTCTCCTGGACAATCTGTGAACCATTCTTTTCCGTTGGCTTTCAGCTAATTTTCCATTCCCGTAGTTAATACCCCCAATTATCTCCTGTGGAAACCAACCATCACTCACTTTCCCTTCCAAAAATTCCCTCTTCTTGTTAATTTTTACTTTCTTCCCCTCACTGTTGGAAGAGTTAATGGGCTAACACCGAATTTTTAATCTCAAACCACTCGGCACCTGCTATATTTATAACTAATACGTTGAATAATAAAAATACAAAGATATACCACACTCTTTATAGATATAGATCAAGCTGCAACTTATATATTTTGATGTTCACACAAAACTGGCTACTGTCTTTTCTAAACATATGCTGGTGAGAGTTTCAGCTCTATCTCACTCTCCTTTTATCTTATATCTCACTTCGGTGTGATGTGTTTTTTACAAACTAGCTGCATGCCTTATTTATAGGCTAAAGATATTACACTTGACTTCATTCCTTACATACGATATATTTATTAGCCCAGTTATACAGTCCAGCTATACGTGAATATCAATGCTAGCTTCCGTTGTGTTGTTCATCTCCTACTTCCAGGTTTCACATGTAAATGTTCATGTTATATTGCCACACTAATATTCACCGTCTTTGACTAGGCAGAAGTACAACATAGTATGTTGATAAATCTTTCGAATAATAGTTGTAGTGTTCATCAGCCTACCTTATTTTCTGGCTACATTTACCGTCTGTGTGTTCTCCCATGTAGTCACCGTTGTTGACTTTCAATATTGCCCAGAAATCATATAACTGCTGCATGTTTATTCCATATTTTTTTATTTCAGCCGCCAACTTTAATTTACTCATGTATGTATAGCTATTTCATGCATCATAAAGAAACCCATTTGTTGTTATTATTTTATTACTAGCTTCATGTTGAGAGTTTGAATTCTAACACTCTCCCTCAAACTCGACTTTGCATTCCGAGCTTTTCTTTCATTTTTTAAACACATCCGGCTTTAACAGCTTCGTAAATATATATGCTAAATTTTCTTCAGTCCTGCAGTGCACCAATTTCACAATTTAGTCGTTCACTTGTTCTCGAATAAAATGATATTTGATGTTGATGTGCTTGCACCTAATCTGGGACACCGTATTTTTCAATAGTGAAATAACATATTTATTATCCACATAAATTGTAACCGGACCTTCTTTTGCAAGATTTAACTCGCCCAATATATAGCTTAGCCACATAGCTTGACACGCGCACATTGCTGTTGCGATGTATTCTGCCCCACATGTTGAGAGAGCAACTGTTTGTTGCTTCTTTGACAGCCATGAAAATATCATTGAACTGATATGAAAAGCATAACCCGAAGTGTTTTTCTCGTCATCCAAGTCACCACCATAATCACTATCTGAATAACCAACTAATTTTGAATTTTGAGAATGAGTATAAAATAAACCATGATTGAGTGTACCTTTAATGTATCTCAAAATTCTTTTAACTACCATGAAATGATCTTACTTCGGCTTCTCCATGACCTACTAACCAATCCAACTGCATACATAATATCGGGATGAATGAAAGTTAGGTACCTCAGACTTCCAACCAAACTTTTGAAATTTTTTGAATTTACCGACTCTCTCGTTAAATCAACTCTCAGTTTTATGCTTGCTTCTGCTAGCGTACTCACTGACTTGCATTCTTCCATTCTGAATTTTCTAAGAATCTACTCAGTATATTTTTTATGTGACACAAAAATCCCATCTTTACTTTGCTTCACTTCGATTCCAAGAAAGTACGACATTTAACCAATATCTATCATCTCAAATTCGTTAGTCATAACTTTCTTAAAATCATCAAACATATCAGGGTTGTTGTTAGTAAAAATCATGTCATCCACTTATAAGCACACGATCATAATATCTCCCTTTGAATTTATTTTTGTGTAAAGTGCATGCTCATACGGACTCTTCACAAAATTATTCTTATGAAAATATTCATCAACTCTTTTGTTCCAAGCTCGTGGTGCTTGCTTCAACACATATAGTGATTTCTTTAGCCGATAGACTTTACCTTCCTTGCCTTTTTGAACATATCCCTATGGTTGCTCGATGTAGATTTCTTCTTTGAGATAACCATTCAGAAATGTTGACTTCACATCCATTTGAAATATCTTCCACTGATTTTGAGCTGTAATTGCTTTCAAAAGTCTTATGGTATCAACTCTTGCAACTGGAGTAAATACCTCATCATAGTCAATCTCGTATCTCTGCTTATAGCCTTTAGCAACTAACCCTGCCTTGTACTTTTCAACTTTTCCTTCTTGATTGGTCTTTGTTTTGTAGACCCGTTTGACACCAATTGCTTTATGTCCTTCTGGAAGATCTACGAGCTCCCAAGTGTCATTTTTCTTATTTGCACCAATTTCTTCATCCATGGACTTGTTCCATTTACTTTCTTCAGAAGCCTCCTCAAATGTAACTCGATCACATTCAACCATTAAACAAAATAACGAATAATCAAATGTTGTTTGTGCCGGACTTGTTGCATCATAGATGTCATTCAGACTCCGCATTTTTCTTGGTACTCCTCATGAACTATTGTTGTTGCTACTTCCTGAACTTGATGGTGTCGAGGCAGGAGTTTGTTGGTTTGGACTTTAAGGAGTAGTTGGATAATCATCTTCATCATTTTCAATGTTGGAGTCATCACCATCATCATCATTAAAGAACATACCTGTACCTTTTATTTCTTCCTCTCTCCATCTCTAGTAATCTGATTCATCAAATTCAACATCACGAGAAATGATTAAATTCTTTGTGAGTGGATTGTAGAGCATGTACGTCTTGCTTCTTTTGTCATATCCGGTCAAAATACATTTTTCGCCTTTATCATCCAGCTTCTTTTTCTTTTGATCAGGAACATGTGCATATGCAATACATCCAAAAATTCTGAGATGTCCAAGTGGTGGTTTGCTACCACTCCATGCTTCATTTAGAGTTTTATTTATGACACTTTTTATTGGACACCGATTCAATAAATAAACTGCACATAATACGGCTTCAGTCCAAAAAGTTCTTGGCATGTGCTTTGCTTTCATCATATTCCTTGCCATATCAAGAATAATGCGATTCTTTCTTCAACACCATTTTGTTGAGGAGTGTATGACATTGTCAACTGATGATTGATTCTGTGTGTTTTGTAGAAGCTTTTAAATAAATTTAATGTATGCTCGCCTCCTATGTCTGACATGAGTACCTTTAAATAATGACCACTTTGCTTTTCTACCATTGCTTTGAACTCCTTGAATTTATCAAGAGCCTCCACTTTTTCTTTCAAAATATATACCCAACTTTTCCTGCTAAAATCATCAATAAATGTTAGGTAATACCTATTTTTGCCAAGTGATGCAATATCAAATGGACCAGCTATATCAGTATGAACAATCTATAATGGCCTTCTGGCTCTCCATGATTTTTCAACAGGAAAACTTTGTCTATGTTGCTTCCCCATGACACATGTTTCACAAAAATTATCTAGTTCACTGATTACTGGCAAACCGTCTACCATTTTTGTCTTTGATAATAATTTCAACCCAGAAAATCCAAGATGACCAAATCTCAAATGTCATAACCATGAGTCATTTTTAATGACCGATTTCAAGCAATTCTGCACCTTCGTCTGCATGTCAAGCGTGAATAGACGATTCTGTGACATCTCCACATTGACAATCAATTCTCGAACTTGATTTCTGATAATGAGAGAATTATCATGCATCTGTATATCATATCCTTTCTCCACGAGTTGGCCAAGACTGATGATATTATTTTTTAAAGCAGGTATATAATACACATCATTGATATATATATTTTACTAGCCCATACATATTTTAACACGGTGTTGCAGTCTTTATTGATGGGAGTGTTAGAATTCAAACTCTCACGTCAACAAAGACTGCAACACCGTGTTAAAATAAGTGTGCGCTAGTAAAATATATATATACATCAGGGTATTAAGCTGGAGTATGCAAATAAACAGAGACAACTCTACAAAGCATGCAGATAAGGTTTAAAGCTATATAGAGTTTAGAGCTTCTGGATAAATCATGTTGGTCATAGTCTTCTTTTGTACGATGTAGTCATAAATGAATAATGACATACGTCATGCTGTTAGAATGTATTTGTAACACCTATAAATAGGGATCATTGCTGCATGTAGTATACTACATCGAGTGAAAACAAAACAAACAGTTAGAGAAAATAAATAGAGCTCAAGCTCGTAGTCCAGAGAAAGGTTGTAGCCTCCTTGTAATAGAAATAATTACGGTAGTATTGTGTGAGTAATAAAAGTGTTTTTTTTTTATTTTAACAAATTCAGATTATACACTTTATTGTATAAGCAGGTGCCTGATAATCAATATATATTTGGTGTAAAAACCCATCACGTTTACATGCCTTCAAATCTTTTGCAGGTTTCCTCCATCTCTCAAGTAATGCCTTGCAAAGGGGAATAAACACTTGTTTTCTCAACTAATCGCGAACACGATAAGCATAATGAGCATCCAATAATGCATCATCATACTCCTCTTTGGGAAACATCTTCCTTGCTATACGCTCACAGACCAATGTAACTCTATCGTATGATGAATCTAATGAAGGACACCACTTAGCAGCTAAACTAATATCCCTCAATCTACCAGATTCCAATAAATACGAGATTAGCTTTTAAGCATTCGGCAAAGAAATCTGAAATTCTCTCAAACAAGAACCTATAATCAGAGTCACTTCCATATCTAGTAAGTGCTGTTTTAGCCTTTGAACTCTTCCCTGCGCCTCTTAGCCTCCTCCTTCTCAATCGCCTCCCTCTTTCTTGAAGCTAGCACTCTAGCCTCTCTCGACGCAACCTTACTAGCATCACTAACCCCCTTAATCATCTTCCTTCTACCTGCATCTGACCACCTCTGATGGTCAAAAGGCCTCTTAAATTTATCACTTTGATAATTCCCATTATCAACACGCTTATGTTTCTGTTGTTTAGCAAGTTTTCTATTGGCATGTACAACCCTAGCTACCTGCCTCACATTACTACCCAAAAGAATCCAGTACAAAATCTCCATCAAGTCCTTAAAGTATTCGAACTTGGCAATTGTCCCCACATTACAAGCTAGGGTTTTTGGATGATTCTTATGAAGCCAAAGCTATAAAAACCCTCTTTATCAGACTTTCCAGTACCTCGAACGCCACGAAGGTTACAAATTAATTTAACAGTTGTGATCGGGCAATGAACATACGCCTCCCTAAGATAATTAATAAGAATTGACTCATTCATGTTGGGAACGACATGGAAGAAGAAATCAAGACAAGGGTTTCCGTGGAGGAATAAGTTTGAGATGAGTTTTCCGTAACGGGATTTTGGAGGGCTAAACGGTTTTGTAATGGAATTAAAGTTTGAATTTAAGAGATCAAGAAAAGGATTGCCAGTTTTTGTTGATTCTGCACTGGCTAAAGATAATGAGGGTTTAGGGTTTTTGATCTCGGGACGGCCTACTAAGCAAAGAGACGACATTATTCAAGTTAAAGATTGTTTAGTGTTTGTTTGGAATATGTATTGATCTTGATCAGGGTCGATTTAGGGTTTTGTATTGGGATTGAAAATTTGTACACAAAATAACCACATGGCTGTATATATAAATGCATGCAGGGGTTTTCAAGGCGGTTTCACTATAAAACAATCGATTATTTTTTTATTGTATACACCAAGTAATTGCTTTTTTCTGTTCTTTTGCCAAGTCATCGCCTTCATGTATCCCATATATAGTTCGATCTATTCTTTCGGCAAAAAAAAAAGAGAATGTTTTGTTAAAAAATAATCTAACATGTTTGTGTTTTTGAATTATATTTTCTTCATTTTGATTTGAAAATAAATATTTTATTATCGACGTGTTATTCTATATGTAAGGAATAGTATCTTTTCGGGAAAAAAAACTGAATTGATATAATTCATCAGCAAATACAAAAATAAATTTTGCCATCATATATATATAGGAATAAGTGAATAAATAATGGAAATTATGTAGGATATGTATTTTATATTGAAAATTAAATAATAAAAACGGAAGATATATTCAAGGCGGCCGCATTAATTATATATACACACATGCATAAAGGTATCAACCCTAATTAACATCCCCAACACACAAATCTCTTTTCAGGGTCCATGTTATTCCTTCTACTCCGCGGTGTGCGTGGAAGGAGGGTTATTGTACAAAAATGTGCTTTGGTTGCACAGTTTTCATCCCAAAACCCTAGCGGTTAATGTTGAGGCATTGGCTAATTTTGGTTATTTTAAGGATTTACCGGAGATTCTTCATCAAAATTCTGATTGGTTTGAGAAAAAGAAGTGGTGTCAGCAGTTTGAAGAACAATATCATCATCCGTATAGGCAGTTTGAAGAACAATATTATCCGTATATTGATGAGTCTAGTCGCGAATATGTTAAGAGGCCTTTTAATTTGGACATTGATAAGGATGCTTGGCGGACAAGGTCGAGAGAAGCTAGACTTTTGGCTGATAAGAAGAAAGTTAAGGATCAAATCAAGAAAGCCAAACAACTTGGGGAAGAGAACAAGGTTGTTCTGTCTACCAAGGCTGTTACGAGGTACATGCGTGACCCGGATTATTGGTTTCTGTACCAAACTATTTCTGATTTCTTTGCTAATTGTCTTAAATCGGACGTAAAACTGCTTGAATCGAATTTTTTTAATAATATTAGTTTGGCGGCCAAGTGGTGTCCTTCTTTGGATTCATCGTTTGACAGGTCCACATTGTTGTGTGAGAGTATATAGCCAGAAAATTTTTCCTAAAGAATTGTATCCTGAATATGAAGCGACAGATTGCGAGAGCAAGTTCTAGTTCCTCTAAGGAAAGCTTTGCAGTTGCCGGAAGTTTATATGGGGGCGAGCCAATGGGGTTCTATTCATTACAATCGTGTGGCCTCAGTTGCCATGACAAATTACAAGCAGAAGTTCTGGAGGCATGATAGATTGAGGTTTGATGAGTATTCGGGAAAGGCAACTATTTCATCTGGTGCATTGCTTCCTTGCAAGATAATAGCATCGTTAAATGATGGGGACTTAGGCACACTGGCAGAGCTTCAGTGGAAAGGAATGGTAGATGATCTGTCTAGCAATGGAAAATTGAAGAATTGTATTGCGGTGTGTGATGTTTCAAGTAGTATGAGGGGTGTTTTCTTAGATGTATGTTTGGCGCTTCGCATTTTAGTATCTGAATTAAGTGAGGATCCTTGGAGTGGGAAACTCATTACGTTTGGGACCAATCCGAAGCTTCAGAAAGTTGAAGGGGAGGATTTGAGAGACAAGGTTGATTTTGTGAGGCGCTTGGAGGTGGAATCGAACACTGATTTTCAGAAGGTGTTTGATGTGATATTGAAAGTGGCTGAGATAGGGAAATTGAAACAGGACCAGATGATTAAAAAGATATTTGTGTTTAGTGATATGGAATTTGATATCTCAGAGAATATTTGGGAAACGGATTACCAAGCCATAACCAGGAAATATACGGAAAAAGGCTATGGATCTTGTGTGCCAGAGATTGTATTCTGGAAATTGACGGACTCAAAGGTTACGCCTGTTTCAGGGGATAAGCCAGGGGTGGCACTGGTCAGTGGCGATTCCAAGAACTTGATGACTCTGTTCTTAGAGGATAAAGGGGCTATGACTCCTGAGAGTGTTATGGAAGCAGCCATTGGTGGCAAGGAGTATAGTAAACTTGTCGTGGTGGATTGATCAACATGTTTCTTCTATTGCACACAAGTTTTGTCATAAGTTTTCTCTTCAAGTCATTTCCATATTAGGCTCGGTGATGTATAGGGATGAATGATTATTTTTAAAGTGATATTACACATCTAATCTTATCTCTTTGGTGGAAAATCAACAAGAATTTGAGAGCATGCATTATGTGGATAATTTTGATATTGTACCCACAGTTTCATCCTATGTCAAGTTCTCAGGTCAGCAATGCATATGTTGGACTGCATCTTTTTTTCATTATATTGCTGCAAAATCTGCATCATAGCATGTTTGCTTCTTTTGTTCATCCAGTATCTGCCGTTTTTTACCCTATTAAAACTTGATTTGCTGATTTGTTTGCCAAAAAATTTCAAACCACAGACCATCGGCATTGCTAAAACAATGTACGGGAAAACTAATTAAACTGATTGGTTAATCATCTTTGACTGCTTCTCATATGATCTGTTTGTCTATTCCTAGACGAAAACAGAAACACAATTCCCATGGTTTCAGTTGATTTCGTTAGTAGGCGTACGGTTCTAACTGTAGGTTTATTTGGTTTATTCAACTAACATTTTTTTAATATGCATACTTTTCAAAATGGACATGTATCGGGAATCTTTTTATTCTCCTAATACAAATTTGAGAACTTGTTAATGTATAGGAATTCAAGCAACAAGGTATGTTATTTGCATCTTATTGGGATTGTAGTTGTCTATTTACGAGGAATAATAATAAAAGATAGGGAAAACTAATTTCTTAAACTAAACTAGTAACATGCATTCTACCACCTATCAGGAACCAGGTATCAAAACATGCATATGCAAATCAACGTGTTATATAATCAAGAAAAAAAGCTGCAACTCACAAAACACACTCATACAATATTGCTCACTACCAAATTATTAAACAATCAACGTTTAACAATAATAATCACGCACATATTAGTTCACAACACTGCAAATCTTTCTAATTTCCCCTTGTGTCCCCGTAAGGACCTCAATAGAGCCCATACGCACCATAGCAGCAGCAAACTTAGCACGCCAAGTCGATCCAGATCTAGCATAGTTCAGCACATTCTTAGACGTCAAAGGGCTCGTTAACAGCGCCTGATCAGAGGTCAATAAACCTCTTTTATTCGTCAACCCCACATAATATTTATTGTCCAAACGTGTAGGTGTCAGAGAATCAAGACTCGCTATAGGATCCTGTGCACTTGATTTGGGACACTTTGTCTTTAACAATGCAGCATATCTTGGATCCATGGACGGATCTTGGGGATGTGTTGTGTTAAAATTATAGAGACGATCTGAAAATTTACTACAATGTGAATCACCAATAGAATGAGCGCCAGAGAGTGTGACCATTTCATCCAATGACAACCCTTTTCGTGCAAAGTTTTCTACAAGTTGCTTGGCGTTTAATGAAGCTGCAGGGAGATTTTGTGGAGCTTCAGCATATAGTGAAACACGTCCGTCACGACGCCCTGAAGGAACTGCATATTTAATGCCTCCTGCTTTAAAAGCACTGTCACGGGCAGCGAAAGCTACTATGTCTGAACACGACACCTTGTTGGGACATATAGCTTCGAGTTTAGATTTGGCCTCATCAATCACTTCAAAACCTTGTAGACTTGGCATATTATTTGGATGAGATTTTTCTGCTAGATTATTCGGTGTTGAATCCAATAATATGGAAGCATCACAACCCTGAAACATAAAACCAAAGCCATCGAATCAAATAGATTTTACAACTAATTCAAATTCGACAAAATATTATTGGAAATGCATGATCATGTCAAGCCCTCGTAGGACTTGACATGCTCATACATCTCAAAAAAGCTTATACAAACAGAGCCATGATGTGTAAACAGAACATACCCTGACAAAGCAGTCATGGAAATGCAATCTAATCAGGCTAGCAGCAATGCCTGAATTATTGGAAAAAGCTTTGTTCACAACGTTTCTAACAATTGACTCCGCCCGTGGACAGCTTCTACTATAGTAACCAACCTTTAGTGGGGGTGAGGAAGCTCCCATAGCAGATACAATACAAGAGAGAATCAAACAACAATAAAACACTAGTTCCATGCACTTCGAGCTCTTAATATTCATCATTTTCGATAAAAAAAAATATACTTGTTACGGGAGGCGAATTAAAAGTTAAGACAGAAGGTTTGTTTAGCTTAAGTTGATGTACGTATGGATGAAATTGTGAATGTAGTATCAGTGGCAAGTACTATGTTATTTATAGTAAAAAAACGCGGCATAAAGTGATTGTGCTGAGTAGGCTTTAATCATATTTTATTATTGTTTAGGTAGAGACGCGTGGAAATGTAAATTGTATTGCGATAATAATAAAATTAAACCATGTTCGGCTTTCAAAATCCCTTGTTGGACTAAATTTATAATTATAATAGGTCTTTCTAGTGTCCATGAGTAGGACTAATTTTTATGAGTTTGTTTCATTTTAATTAGTAAGATTTTTGTGCATACAAGAGAATAATAAATTGAAAATCAATAATAATTTGACAACTAAATTCCTAATGTGTGCCACTAGAAAAACCGATTTATAATATAAGTTATGAATTTAATTTAATTTAAGAGTGAAGTTAAAATTTGAACTTTTAATTATTATTTATTTGGGTAATTGTGTAATTTATTAATTATTAAAAATGAAGAAATAAAAATAAAGTTATAAGTGGCTTATTGTATTATAATATTATATTTTATCAAAAAATAAAAATAAAATAAATTACTAAAGTGAAGGCAAATACAATCATTTAATTTATAAATAATTTATAAGCTGAAAAATATATATTTTTTAATTTATAAACTCCTTATAAGAGATCCGAAACCGGTAATAATCAAATCACGTGTGACCTCCCCCGCATATAGCTAACGTAGCACATACATGGAAGCATCAAACTTTTTTTTTTTATATATAATAATCACCGCTGAATGTTCTTTTTTTATTCCAGCTGGCACAAAAGCGTGTGTCTGCCACAAGGCCTCATCTTAAATTATTTCTTGTTGTATTTTCTGTTATACTTTTATTTTTTATATTTTAATTTAGATTTCTATTTTAAAAATTCACTTTTTAGTTTAGTTGTGCATTTTAATTAATCAAGATTTCAATTATTTAGTCAATTAGAGGTCATTAAATCCATTTTTATACAAATAAAATTTTAATATTTAAAAGTAATATATATATATACTAAACTAAAAAGTGAATTTTTAAAATAGAAATCTAAATTAAATCCATTTTTATACAAATAAAATTTTAATATTTAAAAGTAATATATATATATATATATATATATATATATATATATATATATATATATATATATATATATATATATATATATATATGAGAATAAGGATCCTAGGTAGTTCTAAGATAGTGATTGATTTGAGTGTATTATATTAACACTCTAATTATTTACTTTCCTAAGTTATTAATATAAAATAAATTGTTAATAATATTTAATAATAAATGACTAGATTTATTGGTTTATATGTATTTGTTGCAATCTTAGAAAAAATATCCTAAGGTTAACCTATTATATATATATATATAGTTATATATTATGTTTGATTTTTAATTTTTAATTTAATTTTTTTAGTTCAAAAATATCATATTAAATTATATAAAAATATTATATGTGTTATATATAATTATAACTATTACAAATTTATTAATAATTATTTAGCTAAATTATATTCACATCTTATAATATTTATTTAGCTAATTTAAATAATATTTATTTTTTAAAATAATTAAACTTATAACCTTACACATAAGTATCTCTTCCAACAAATTTTCGGTTGAATAAAAACCAAAACCAGAATTTAAAATAACAAAAAACACTTACCACTTAAATTATCAAATTATGTTTACAATAGCATAGTTTTTTGTTTTTGAGGAATTCAAATAATATTATTTATATACTTTAAAATTTGACATATAGTACAGTGAGGTCAAGTTTTGACGGGTGCAATTCAAAAAAGATGGCCTTGGTGCTTTATCATACTAAAACTAAACCATGTCCGGCTATGAAACTGTGTGCTAAACCCGGTATATGGTATAAATTAATGAAGTATGCTACTCCTTTTCTTTTTAAAATTAGAATGTACTACATCTAGACGTCCTTACCACGAGCTTTGGGCCAAGTGAACGCGGTACATATTTCTAAAGAGCAAGGCAAGTAATCAAAAATTGTTTCAATTTTTTTTATTAAAAATGATGTGGCATGATACGTATTTTGTTTTAATTCGTAATCGCATATGTATTTACGTGAGATTTGATATTATTATTAAAAAAATTACTAATTACACAACTCATAGCATTTAGAATAATTTTTGGAACAATTTTTAGAGTTCTTGACATTTTTCATTTTCAAATTACTACTATTATTATTACTAGCATCTAGACTTGTGCTGATCAAAGATCTACTATAAAAATTGGATTAAGTTTGATTTAAATCATAATTTAAATATCTGAACTTTTACAAAATTCCAGTGAATTGGATTTAATTTTGAAAATTGTAGAAAAATTATGACACCAAGAATTTACGAAGCCAAGTTTATATGAAAAATAGTGTTAGTTTTCTGGTCGAACTTTATTCAAAATGCCCTATTTAATTTAGTCTCGTATCTTTTTTTACCCGATATAGTTACATTTTTAGGATTAAAAAAAACAAGACTCGATTCATCATTCATCCGACATGGTAATAAGTTCACAAGTTCTTGCATCTTAAAAAAACTCCTAATATATTTTTAAATATATTATAAAATATCAAATTTTTAATAAGTTTATATATATATATATATATTGATAAATATGTAAATTTTAACAATATTTTTTCATATTAGAACTTTTTATAATTAAAATTCAAATTTTAAATATGATAAAAAATAAAATAAATGAATAATTTATTAATAAAATAAATTAAAAACCACATTTAACCCCCACAGACCTGTTTGTTTAGGTTATTTTGTAGTTATTTTTATTTTATTTTTTACTTTTAATTTTGATGAAACTAAATTACATCTTATGGTAGTATAAAATATAAAATATCAGTGTTTTGTTAATAATTATGTAACTAGTAATTATATATATGATGAATTAAATCAATTAATAAAATGATTATTATATAAGTAGGTAACTAAATTTACAACCTAAACAGTATAATTATTTAAGTTTCAAAAAAGTTGTAATTATATAACTCAATTATATCAAAATAAATGTTGGACTTAAATCAAGCCTAGCCTATTTAATTATCTGTCTTGCTGTAACTTAGTTTGTGCTTCTGTAATAGACTAGTGACTTAGTAATTCATGTGTAATTTGTAACTAGAAGTTTTCTCTGTTTATCTTCAAATTGTAAATTAAGTCAGAAATAAAGTCAGTTAGAAGATTCAAGTTGAATCATGCAACCAGACAAAGAAGACTGTGAAGAAAATAAAAAGAGAAGTTATCTGAGAATTCTACTAAGGCAAGTTACTTGGTCGAGAAGTCAGCCATTCGAGAAGTCAGAACTGTGGAAACATTTCGAGAAGTCTCAAAACTTCTATCTGCTTAGTACTCGATCGAGAAGTCAGTCATTCGACAAGTCAGGTATTGAATCCAGTCGAGAAGTGTCAATTATGAGGCATTCGAGAAGTGAAAATAAACAATTCGAGAAGCTAGCAAATGGAGCATTCGAGAAGTGATAAGGCTGAGTCATTCGAGAAGTCAATATCAAGCATGTATTCGAGAAGTCTAATCTGATCGAGAAGTCATCAAGCTGAGTATGCGATCGAGAAGTCTAGACATTCGAGAAATCAAGTATTCAGGATCAATCGAGAAGTCACAGCTGTTCGAGAAGTCAATCTCCTTGACTTATCGAACCAATTTCAAGAAGAGTACTCGACTGCAAAAGAAGCTAGTTTCAAGGAAGAATTGCAGAACAAGACAGATGATGTTGCAGCTCTGTTTATGCAGGATAAGTCAAACCTGCACAGACAGAGACAAGTCTACAATGTAGCTGGGAAGATAAGCCAAGAAAAGTGACAGAAGAGATAAGGCAGGATGGAGCAGACTGTCACTACAGTGTTAGCTAGAAATAGTCATTAGTCAAATGTAAAGCAATCTCTGTCTATTTCTAGTTTTAGCTAAACTGTCTCATGTGAGCATGTGCACAGGACATGTTGTCTATATACTTTATGCACAGCCACATTTGATAGTGTCTTGAGCATTTTTACAATAGTAAGAATCCCAGAACAAGAAGCTGAAATTCAAACTGAATTTCAGATTGTAGCAAAGATCATTCTAATACAAAATTAGATTGAAAGTTACATCTGTGTCTATATTATTTCCTGTTATATGTCTTGATAAACACCTTCGTAATTCCATCTGTTCTTCAAGCTTCGAACAAGTTCTTTTCAAAAACAAGAAAATTTTTGAAGTATACATTCACCCCCCCCCTCTGTAACTTCTGGGCCTCTAAATTCCTAACAAGTGGTATCAGAGCCAGGCTGTAAACAAACATACAGACTAAAGATCAAGATGAGTTCTCAGAAGTTAAGCAGCATAAAGATTCCTACCTTTGACAGAGAAAATTACAACCTATGGAAGAAGAAGATGCTGATGTTCATAAAGGCTGCAAACCCCATGTATCCAGAAATATTAAAGAATGGTCCTTTCATGCCAGTAACTCTAGTTCCTGAAACTACTAGTGGGTCTGAAGTTATTCCTGCAACATGGATACCTAAAGATCCATCTCAGTACACAGACTCAGAGAAGGAAAAGGTTTCTCTTGACAATAGCTTAATGTTAATATTAATTGAGTCACTGGATCTTGTGATGTACAACAATATTGTCAATTGTACATCTGCCAAACACATATGGGAGACAATAGAAATTCTGTGTGAAGGAACTGAGGAAGTAAGAGAGAATCAAAGGCAGCTCCTTGTTTCCCAATATGAAGCATTCATGTCAAAATCAAATGAGGGCATAACTGAAGTATTTGAAAGGTTCAATAAACTGATCAATGATCTTCAACTTCATGGGAAATATTATGAAACAAAGGAGAAAAACATGAAGTTTTTGTTAACTCTCCCAGAGCACCTGGAGCATAAAATCTCTGCAATAAGAGAAGGAAGAGATTTGACAAAACTTCCACTTGAGACACTCTATGGAATACTGAAAACATATGAGCTGGAATTTTATCAAAAGAAGGCCATTTTAGCAAATAGAGGAAAAATGGCAAATGTCTCAAATGCCCTGGTTGCTAAGGAACCATCAACAATTGAAAAGACTGGTACAAGCAGGAAGTTGAAATCTGAGATGATTGAAGATCAGGAACAGGAAGACAAGGACTCCATCAAGAGTGAGTCAGAAGAAGATGACTTCTACACCATTGAAGAACTTGAAGGCATGGACAACAAAACAATGGCCTTCATGGCAAAGAAGTTTGGAAATTTGAGATTCAAAAGAAACAAAAGTTTCAAACCAAAACCAACCTTCAAGTCTTCAAGCAAAGGAAGGAATCCACAGAGAAGCTCCAATAATGGAGGATACAAGACTGGAACAGTTGATAGATCCAAGATAAGATGCTATAACTGTAATGATCTTGGACACTTTGCAACAGAATGCAACAAACCTAAGTCAATCAAGAAAGATAAAGACTACTTGGAGTTGGAAGCCAAGTATGAAGCTCTTCTCAAAAAGCAGACAGGAAAAGCCTATATTGCTGAAGGAAAATGCTGGGATGATACAGATGAAGATGAGGAGGAAGAATATGGGAATCTGGCACTCATGGCCAACTCACATGCTGGAACTTCATCCTCAAACTCTCAGGTACCTTCTTTAATCTCTCTTGATATGTCAAATTCTCAATACAAGAAAACTGTGGAAGATTTAAGTATTGAGATGTTTAATATTCACACCAGTATGACTGCTGCTTATGAGGAGATTGCTAGGTTAGTGAAAGCTAATGAGGAACTAGTTGCAAGAAATGAGACTCTAGAATTGTCTGTTATAAACATGGAAAACTTTAAACAGGAAAATGAGTATCTCAAGAACAAAATTGTTTGTTCTGAACAAATTGAGAAGTTTCTTAAAGAACAAATTTCTGAAAATGAGTTGAAAATTAGATCTTATCAAAACTCAGCAACCATTGTTAAAGAGTTTCATGAGAAGAACAAGGAAAGCACTAGGATTGGAGTTGGTTTTGATTATGAGAATCTTAAAAAGAAAAAATCTGTTTTAACAAGAGGCAAAAAGATTGAAATCCAAGGTAATCCTCATATTTTGAAAAATGTCAAAGAACCAATTTTTAAGAAGGCTACTGTTGAAGTAGATGAAGCCAGTATGGTTATCAAACAACAATTAGATGATGAGGATAAGGAAGCAATTGAAAGAAATTTGGCCTCTGTTGAAAAAGAAGAACCCACAATCAGAACCAAGTCCACTCCTGTTCAAACTGAAACTAAACAGGATGCTCAGAAAAATGATGCTATGCATGCTAAAAAGAAAAAGGCTAATAGAAATGGAAAAATAGGCATTAACAAACACAACAACTATGCACCTGTTCATAATGCACCAAGAAAGATTTGTAAAAACTGTGGTTCAACAAATCATCTTACTCACTTGTGCAAGAAACCTGTTGTGGGAAATGATAAGTTTGCCTGTGGTTATGTTAAGCCTTTAATGCATGATAATCATAAATTTTGTGACAAATTTGATTGTATGCCATGTAACATGAATATCATGAATACCTGCTTTAGGCTCAGGAAACAGTTTGTTGATGGATGCATAAGTCAGAATTTGTATATCAACAGTCCTAGGCCTAAATCTGCTAGTCCTGTGAAACACAGAAAACACTCCATGTCACCTAAGCATGCATCTAGTTCTAAAAGCACTAATCAAGCAAAAAATCAAAACAAGAAAAATGAAAATGTGCATGTGCAAGTGACTGAGACTGTTAAGAACAGGAATGATATTCATGTGACTAAGCATAAAGGACCCAACCTTGTTTGGGTACCAAAGAAAACTTGATTTGTGCTTGATTGCAGGGCACAAGTAAGAAGAAGGTCATGTGGATTTTGGACAGTGGCTGTTCAAGGCATATGACTGGTGACAAGGCCCTGCTGTCACAGTTCAAGGATGAGGCTGGCCCAATGGTAACCTTTGGAGACAACAGCACTGGTTTTACCATGGGATATGGC
This sequence comes from Oenanthe sinensis, assembly GCA_028671895.1. NCBI lineage: Eukaryota > Viridiplantae > Streptophyta > Magnoliopsida > Apiales > Apiaceae > Oenanthe > Oenanthe sinensis. The sequence goes on from CM053811.1 coordinate 6,027,148, forward strand.
AAATTGATTCATGGAAATGTTGTCATTGAAGATGTAGCCCTAGTCAGTGGTTTGAAGCATAATCTTCTCAGCATCACTCAATTCTGCAACAAAGATTTGAAGGTGGAGTTTGATAAGGAACTGTGTCTCATATCACACAGGAAGACAAAGGAATTTGCTCTGCAAGGAGTAAGAAAAGGAAGCCTGTTTGTAGCAGATTTGGACTCTGCAAACAAGGAGAAGATTTGCTGTTTCTACACAAAGGCCTCAGAAAATGAAAGTATGCTCTGGCATAAGAGATTATCTCACCTAAATCTCAAGAACATTAATTCTTTAGTCAAAAGAGAATTAGTGAAGGACCTGCCCACACTTGAATTCTGCATAGAAGGATTATGTGAGGCATGTCAAAAAGGGAAAATGAAGAGATCTAGTCACAAGAGTAAGGAATTCACTTCAATCACAAAACCACTACAATTAATTCATATGGATCTGTTTGGACCAGTAAATGTCATGTCCATGTCTAAGAAAAGATTTGCTCTAGTCATGGTTGATGACTTTTCAAAATACACTTGGGTGGAATTCTTGCACTCAAAAGATGAAGCTCCTGAGATCATCATTGAAAATTTGAAAAGATTGGATAAAGGCCCTACACCAGTAGTTGCCATAAGGAGTGATAATGGTACAGAATTCAAAAATGCTATACTCAATGAATTCTGCAAGGAAAAAGGAATCACTCACCAATTTTCAGCCCCAAGAACTCCACAACAAAATGGAGTGGTTGAGAGAAAGAACAGAACTCTCATTGAAGCTGCAAGAACCATGTTAGCAGAAGCCAGTCTACCAACTAGCTTTTGGGCTGAAGCTGTTAGAACTGCATGCTACACTCAAAACAGGACACTCATCAGAAAACCAGTTGGAAAAACTCCTTATCACATCATGACAAATAGAAGACCATCTGTAAAATACATGCATGTGTTTGGAACCAAGTGCTTTGTTCTCAAAGATGATGTCAACAACCTTGGGAAGTTTGAAGCCAAGGCTTATGAAGGAATTTTTGTGGGATACTCTTTGGACAAAACTGTCTATAGAGTATATGTGATTGATCAACAGAAGATTATGGAAAGCACAAATGTGACATTTGATGATTTCAAGTTCCCTACTATGAATCTGGAAGGAGAAAACTGTGACACCTTGAGGTTTGAAAATGAAATAGAGACTGGAACATTTGCAACTGAAAATGTTACCAATATGCATGAAGAGTCACATGTAGATATCTCACATGGAACAAATGTGGAAAGAGAAAATGAAGACTACAGTCATATTCAACTTGAGAATTCTCCACACAATCCTAGCATTCACTCAGGGGGAGATTCTCAAGGATCTGCAACTATTGGCAATCACTTCAATCAGGAAGAAACAAGTTCAAATGATAGAGATGGAGCTCATCAAATTAAATGGAGTAGAGCTCACACAGCTGATCAAATCATTGGAAATCCTGATGAAGGTGTAAGGACAAGAAGAGCAACTATAAATGAATGCCTATTTGCTTGCTTTCTGTCTCAAAATGAACCAAAAAGGATTGAAGAAGCCATGTTGGATCCAGACTGGATAATTGCCATGCAAGAGGAATTGAATCAATTTGTGAGAAACAATGTTTGGGAATTAGTGCCACCTCCAAAGGACAGGTCGGTAATTGGCACTAAGTGGGTCTATAGGAACAAAATGGATGAACATGGAATAGTTATAAGAAACAAAGCAAGGCTGGTTGCAAAAGGCTATTCCCAGGAAGAAGGCATTGACTATGATGAGACTTTTGCTCCTGTTGCAAGATTGGAAGCAATTAGAATTTTTCTAGCCTTTGCAGCACACTCAAATTTTAAGGTATATCAAATGGATGTGAAAAGTGCATTTCTCAATGGTGAATTAGAAGAGGAAGTTTATGTGCAGCAACCTCCTGGCTTTGAAGATCCAAATTTTCCAGACTTTGTTTACAGACTCATTAAAGCATTGTATGGACTCAAACAAGCCCCTAGAGCATGGTATGACACCTTGTCAAAATTTCTTCTAGAAAATCATTTTACTAGAGGAACTATTGACAAAACTCTTTTCTACAAAAAGCATGGTGAGGATATCATACTTGTTCAAATCTATGTAGATGATATCATTTTTGGATCTACAAATGAAAAACTGTGTCAAAGGTTCTCTAAGCTAATGCAAGGTGAATATGAGATGAGCATGATGGGAGAGCTCAATTATTTTTTAGGCCTTCAAATAAATCAAAGGGATGATGGCATTTTCATAAGTCAAACAAAGTACATCAATGACTTACTCAAAAGGTTTGACATGCAAGACTGTTCTACTGCCAAGACTCCAATGTCTACAGCTACAAAACTTGATGAAGATAAGAAAGGAAAAAGTGTAGACATGAAGACCTACAGAGGAATGATTGGATCTCTCCTTTATCTCACAGCTAGTAGACCTGACATAATGTTCTCTACATGCCTATGTGCAAGGTTCCAGGCAAACCCCAAAGAATCTCATCTCATTGCTGTCAAAAGAATTCTGAGGTATCTAAAAGGAACATCATTCATGGGGTTATGGTACCCTAAAGAAACAGGATTCAACTTAGTTGGATATTCAGATGCTGATTTTGCTGGGTGCAGAGTGGATAGAAAAAGTACCTCAGGAAGCTGTCAATTTCTTGGACAGAGATTGGTATCTTGGTTTAGCAAAAAGCAACAATCAGTTTCTACTTCCACAGCTGAGGCTGAATATATTGCTGCAGGAAGTTGTTGTGCTCAAGTGCTTTGGATCAGGAATCAACTAAGGGACTATGGACTAGTGTTAGAAGGAATTCCTATTATGTGTGACAACACTAGTGCCATCTCAATTGTAGCCAATCCAGTCAACCATTCCAAGACAAAGCATATTGATGTAAGGTACCATTTCATAAGGGAACATGCAGAAAATGGAGTAATTAAATTATTCTATGTTTCTACACAAAAACAGTTGGCTGATATATTTACTAAACCACTTGATGAAGCCACCTTCAACAGGTTGGTTAGTGAAATTGGAATGCTAAACTCTTCAATTTAGGTGGCCAAATAAATATATCTTTTCAACTGTTACAACAATTGTTTCACAGACATGAACTCAAATGATTTATCTAAGTGAAACAAAACTGGTATATGTTTATAAATATGTCAGTTATATTGTTGTACATATTGTTAACAAATGTTTTTAAAACTATCTTGGAACTAATTTCTTGTTCTGAGAAAGCCTGAAAAGAATTATTATACTTGTGCATTATTAAATAACAAGTGTGATAATTAAAGATTCAGGAATATCAATCAGACACATTTCTCTTTTTAAGATGAATAAATGGATTTTATTTATCTAAGAAATGAAGTCTGTAAATTATTATTCTATTTTCTAAGTGAAAATGGAATAATCTGTCAAAAACTAGAGTTTGTGATTAAGTTGCCATCATTTTCTGACTTCTCGACTAGTTACTTATTTCTTTTGAGTTCTCGACTCATGATTTTGTGAGTTCTCGAATAGCTCATTTTTAGAGTTCTCAATCGAGTACTGTCAAGAGTTCTCGAATCATCAGAGTTCTCGACTATCTCAGTTCTCGAATCATGTATATATATTCTTGAGAGTTCTCGATCAAATTCTGACAGTTCTCTACTGAAACTAACTTTACTCTTCTCTGAGTTCTCGAACATACAAAATCGATTACAATTCTAGTCGAGTTGTCTAAGTATTATACATAGCACAGTAGAAATAACATTTCATTTCTACACTTAATTTCAAACTCAAAGAAACCCTCTCATTCTACAGCTACACTTGAACCCTTGCTATTCTACTCTCTAAAACCTTCGATTTCTTCGTTTCTCTCTTTCTATACACAACTCTATGGCATCTTCAAGCTCGAAACCTGCAACTGAAGTGTACGTAATTCCTGAAACCAACTTTCTCGCCATTGCAAGAGACGCAGATGCTAAGGCGCAGTACAAATGCTTCACTAGGTTTCTCATCGATTCCTATCTGAATGAAGCTCTGTTGGCAAACCCCACACTATATCTCGACATTCTTGAGCAATTTTGGAAGACTGCTGACTGGGAAAATATAGCTTTGGAGGATGGTAGGTCAAAAGTGGTTGTAACCTGCAAAATCCAAGGAAAAGACATCAGTTTTGATGAAAATGATGTGAATACAAGCTTGAATATACCAACCGAAGAGTTTAATGAAGAACCTACTGAAGATGATCTTCTAGATTTTCTGGACTTCATTAGGTATGCTGATAATCTAAAGAGAGGAGTTGATGAGAAGTTCAAGCTGGGTAAATTAAACAAGAAGTACATGAGGAAGGAATGGTCATTCCTGTTTGATACCATCCTAAGAGTCTTCACCTGCAGAAAAACAGGGTTTGACCAGATAAGCCTCATTGCCTTGAAGCTGGCCTACTCATTAGCATACAACCAAAAGCTCAATGTTAGAAAGCTAGTTCTTGGGGAACTCATAACCAGGATTCCCAAGAGAGGTAATGAAATTTTCTTTCCTCGCTTTATTCAATTAATTCTCAATTATAAGAATGCTGGTTTAATTGAATTGCCTGGAATGAACAAACAAAGAATTGGCTACTCCAAATCCATGTCAAAAATCATTTTTGCCACATTGGATAGGAGAACCACCGTGAATGTCCCTCTCATAATCACTCCTCACATGAGGAGTGTATTTGAGGGATATCCACTAGTGCAGCCTAAATATGGTTACCTTGATACAGTAGGAGGTCCTAAGGTTGCAGAAGTACCAAATGCACCTAACCCAAGGACTTCCAACCCAACTGCTAGCCCTTCTTTGAAATCCCTAGATGTTAGCAAACCATCCTCTACATCCTCTCAACAGGGTGTAGTTGCAAAGAAGAAGAAGGAGAAAGCTGTTAAGAAAAGAGTGTTAGAAACAGTTGTAGAAAATGAATCAGATGAGTCACCTGTGGAGCCTTTGACCAGGGGAAAGAAAAATAAAAAGGCCACAACAGACCACTCTACATCCTCTCAACAGGATGTAGAAGTTAACAAGGGATTAAACCTACTTCTAGGTGCACTTTCTCAACAAGGTGCATCTATTGAAATTGGGAGTCAGCCCACTCCACCCTGTACAGAGTCTGCACCATTGCAGGAATTCACTCCTGTCAATGAAGAAGCTGTAGTTGAAAAAGAGACACACTGTGCACCAGTAGGATCTTCTCTTGAAACTTCCCCATTTTCTCAGGGGGAGTTGCCAATACTCAGTTCTACTCACACTCTACCTGCTATCTCTCAAATTTCATCTCAACCAAATGTGTCCAGCCAAACACATGAAGTTGTTGATCATCAGGACTCTTGTTTCCCTGGTGAGCCCCATTCAAGTGACTTGGTGCATGACACCTTGTTCACCACTCAGGACACTCCTTTAGATGGTGAGGGAATGCATGCTGAGGCATATCCTGATGACACCATCAAAACCACAGAGGTTCCAGGAGTTTTTACTTCAGACTCTGTGGGGGCTCAGGCATTTCAAAGCCAAGTGTCTTCACAGACATTGGGTAATCTGGGGGACCTCCACACCATGCAAATGGCATCCCCTAGACACTCCCCAGTCATTCAAAGACTGTCTCCTCAGGAGAATTCACCTATCCATCCAGTGTCTAATGAATCATCTGAGAAATTGGATGAGGAAATAGATGCTGAGGGGACTACTGTCACAAGTGGCCCTAGCTCTCACTCTCTGTCACAATGGCTGGAACCTGTGCAACATGACAGGGATTCAGGACCATCATCTCTTGGTGGGTCACTTTCTGATGAGAAACTAAAGGAATTGTATGGAGATCAGTTGGAGGGCTTCTATCACATTGCTCAGCAGCTTGTGACTTCTCATTTGCCAAACAAAGACTATGCTGCAATCATGCTTGAATATGCAAAAGATCAGGAGGAGTTGAAAGAAAAGAATGCAAATTTGGATGAAAATGAAGGTGAAAATGTGGATGCCTGGCTGGATGGTAAATCTGCAGTTAGCATGCAAGAAGTTTTGGAGTGGACTAGACAGAAGTATCTCACTTCTCTTGGATCTTGTGAGAAGATTTTTACTCCAAGTGCCATGTATGATGCAATTCATGAAGCTGCAAAGGCCTCCACCATTGATACCTTAAATGCCAGAGTGGATTCTCTCACATCCACAGTTTCACAAATTGTCTCAGATGTTCATAATCTAAAAAATGAGTTTGTCTCTACTTCTGCAAATCAAGGGACTTCTCTTGCCAGCATCTCAGCACAACTCACCTCTCTACAATCCCTCATCTCCAACCTAAGCACAACTAGTCAGGCTCCTCCAGCACCTTTGCCAACTCCAAGCTGGACTAAAATTAAGCCAAGTCATTCTTCCTTTCTCCAAAGTCAAGATATCAACCCTAAGGGGGAGAAGGAAAGGAGAGAAGAAATAGAGGCTGAAAGGCAAAAGGCAGTTATGAGAAAGCTCAGGAGTGAAATTTTAAAGCCCAAGCCCAACTCTGACAAGGAGTTTCTTGAACTTCTGCATCATATCAAAAAGCAAGTCCAGGGAAATCATTGGAAATATAAGAAGATGCTTGAAAATGCTATTGTTGCAGTAAGGGGAGTTAAGTTTGAACAGAATGGACAAATGTTCAAAGAGCCACTCATTCAAATGGAATCTGGCTACTTTAAAGTTTCAGTTACTCTATTCCAAAGGCTTTCATATACTGAACTGGAATGTCTGTACAAGGGAGTGGAGTTGGTAACCCAGGAAGATGAAGAATTGAAGAAGAAAATATTGGGGCCTCTCCTACCGCTTGCTCTACCTGAATCCTACTGTAGTCCAGATGGTGTGATGTATATGGCTAGAGAAGAAAAACTTGCTCATTTCAGGATCCCTCAACATCTCAATTCAGGCAACAGAAGTCAAATTATTAACCTAATTGAGTTGATTGAAAAGAAGAAGGTGAAGCAGATAGAGGACAATGAAATTGTAGTGAAAATGAAAAAGTTTATCTCTGGACAAATCTCTGAATTTGCAAAAGAAGAATTGAAGAACAAAAAGAAAGATGATGACAATGAGGATCAGGACAAGAAGGATAAAAGGTCTGAATCAAGGAGTGATAAGGAAGGAAAGGGAGAAGACAAGAAGAAGAAGGATGAAGACAAGAAGAAAAGAGACAACTCTGAGGACAACAAACAGTATCAAAGAAGAAATTCCTCTAAGCAGCAAGCTGCTGGCACTCATTCTAGTTCACCTACCAAATCTCAGGGTACTAGTGTGATGTCAACAGTTTCTGAAACTGCAACTGCCATCAAAACTAAATCTCCAAGAAGGATGTTCATGAAAGTTACTGCACATGGAGTGATAAGGAGGGAAATTAAAAAGGAACAGTCAAAGAAACTGAAGCCAAGCCAACATCTCAAAGTCAACACTGCCACATCAACCAAATTCAAGAAATCTACTAGCTCTTTGCTAGTAAGATGTCCCAAGTGGAGAAAACAACTCATTGTTCCTGATAAAGGTCTACCTATTAAACCTATTCAAGAAATTGCTGAAACTGACAAGGTGAGGATCAAACTGTGGAAGGCTGACAGAATTGTCAAGGTAGAAGTCAGAGACAAGAGGATGTTTGTTACTAATGTTGATGGAGAAGAAAGAGGATTTCATCATGACAACAGTGATGCTACCACTCATGACATTAGGAGAGTGATTAGCCTGTTTGACAAGAAATGCATGATTAACAAGCTGAGAATGATGGAAATGGCTCAGTACTTGGAAAGGAAGTATCAGAAAAAGACTGACAAGGTAAGATACATGGAGGAGATGATTGAGAAGAAAAGGAGGGAGGAGGAGAGAGTAGAGCAGTTGTCTGAAGAATTGAGAAGACAGGGTAAAAGTAGAGTGTTCAAAGATCCTGACAGAGTTGAATTCAAACTGAGAAGTGGTGTCACTGTCAAAGTTAGACTCAAGTTTGTCCAAGACTATCCAATGCTCACTCTACAGATTGCTGCAGACATGCTGAAAGATGCAATTTTGATTGAGGAAATCATGGCCAGACAAATGATACTGCAGGCAATTGAAGAAAACAGGGCCAGGCAAGAAAAGGAAAGAAAAGAAAAATATGATCAGGCAGCTCATCAACAACAACAATATAGGTAGGCTTGATATCTTGTATTAATTTGTAAAATTCATCATTTTCCAAATTGGGGGAGATTGTTGGACTTAAATCAAGCCTAGCCTATTTAATTATCTGTCTTGCTGTAACTTAGTTTGTGCTTCTGTAATAGACTAGTGACTTAGTAATTCATGTGTAATTTGTAACTAGAAGTTTTCTCTGTTTATCTTCAAATTGTAAATTAAGTCAGAAATAAAGTCAGTTAGAAGATTCAAGTTGAATCATGCAACCAGACAAAGAAGACTGTGAAGAAAATAAAAAGAGAAGTTATCTGAGAATTCTACTAAGGCAAGTTACTTGGTCGAGAAGTCAGCCATTCGAGAAGTCAGAACTGTGGAAACATTTCGAGAAGTCTCAAAACTTCTATCTGCTTAGTACTCGATCGAGAAGTCAGTCATTCGACAAGTCAGGTATTGAATCCAGTCGAGAAGTGTCAATTATGAGGCATTCGAGAAGTGAAAATAAACAATTCGAGAAGCTAGCAAATGGAGCATTCGAGAAGTGATAAGGCTGAGTCATTCGAGAAGTCAATATCAAGCATGTATTCGAGAAGTCTAATCTGATCGAGAAGTCATCAAGCTGAGTATGCGATCGAGAAGTCTAGACATTCGAGAAATCAAGTATTCAGGATCAATCGAGAAGTCACAGCTGTTCGAGAAGTCAATCTCCTTGACTTATCGAACCAATTTCAAGAAGAGTACTCGACTGCAAAAGAAGCTAGTTTCAAGGAAGAATTGCAGAACAAGACAGATGATGTTGCAGCTCTGTTTATGCAGGATAAGTCAAACCTGCACAGACAGAGACAAGTCTACAATGTAGCTGGGAAGATAAGCCAAGAAAAGTGACAGAAGAGATAAGGCAGGATGGAGCAGACTGTCACTACAGTGTTAGCTAGAAATAGTCATTAGTCAAATGTAAAGCAATCTCTGTCTATTTCTAGTTTTAGCTAAACTGTCTCATGTGAGCATGTGCACAGGACATGTTGTCTATATACTTTATGCACAGCCACATTTGATAGTGTCTTGAGCATTTTTACAATAGTAAGAATCCCAGAACAAGAAGCTGAAATTCAAACTGAATTTCAGATTGTAGCAAAGATCATTCTAATACAAAATTAGATTGAAAGTTACATCTGTGTCTATATTATTTCCTGTTATATGTCTTGATAAACACCTTCGTAATTCCATCTGTTCTTCAAGCTTCGAACAAGTTCTTTTCAAAAACAAGAAAATTTTTGAAGTATACATTCACCCCCCCCTCTGTAACTTCTGGGCCTCTAAATTCCTAACAATAAACGAGATCGAGAATTTTAAATTGAGAGGAGAAATATATTTAAACTTTTGAAAGGTTTTTATGAGTCTCTTCAAACACTAATTTAAGAGAAGACTCTTTGTGTTTTTTAGCTAATTTTCGTATACTTTATAAATTTGAATTAAAAGGAATATAATGTTTGGATCTCAAATGTTACAAACGAAAAGGTACCTCATAAGAAGCAAATCAACGGGGCAGAACAACCCCTCCAAAGTTCATGTGAAAATCATACGACAATTACAAAACTCCCTGCAACTCGTGCTCTCAGCTGCAATTATCCCTCAGTTAGCGATGGTCGTGGCAAAGGCTTGCCTACAGTTCCACGCGTGTTGGTGCCACATAAATTCACCATCAACTCGTACACTTCGTGCACTTGCATCTCGAGCTCCAGGCTCCACAACATCATGGTAGTTGAATGCAATCCAAGTAAGAGCATTTATCAATTGTTCTTCACTAGCACGACCACCAATAAGCCTAGAGTTCTCAACAACAACCCATCCACCTTCTTCGTTAACCTGCAAAGAAGTGTCACTTGCAAATAGCTCATGGTTAGACATCTCATCGTCAGAATCCAAGAGTTCATCTCCGTATCCAATAGTCACCAAATCATGACTGGTTTTACCCAGCTTGTCTTTCTTATGCAGTAAGACACAAGTCATTCATCTGTAAGTTTTCACAGAATCCAGAGTTTCCAACCCAGTCGAAATAATCTTGATAAAATTAACCATTTTCATTTCATGTAAAACAAAGATTTTGCACCAACCACAGTTCCGACATAAAGAAGAGGGTAGAGAGGTTACAAAAGTCGTGCTAGTTAAAATATGTTTGTCTTGAAAATAAATCAGATTTACCAAAATATTCTCATTTTTAGGAAACAAGTTAGAGTGAAATCGAGTATAAGAAAGGTAAGGAACAAACACATTATCACAAACATAGTTTTCACAGACAACATATTAATCAAACAGGTCATGTGCAAAGGTTGCGACGAGATATCAAACAAACACAAGAGATTCATACGCGATAAGGCATACCCATTTGCCATCAAAACAGAGTCAATGGAAGCAATCAAAACCTTACTTAAGTTATTAAGATTGTCGTTTATAGCAAATCCAAATTCAATTTTAAAATCATTGGAATAAAGAGTAAAGTGAGAAAATAAACCTTGTTTACCCGTTCATTTAGAGACACAACGATCTATCTGTCATTGTGTATTCGTTTTTTATTTTTCCAAATCATCAACGATTTGCTTGTGAAATAACCCTGCAACTTGTTGTATTCTCTTTTCAAGACTATCATATTCCAAAACGTGAAACGTAGAAGATGATAGTTTGACTAGAGATCTCGTGTGTAGAAGCAACTTAATGTGTGAATCTTTAACGCCAACATATGAGTAAACCAACCCAGCAAATAGAGTTACAAGATCGAAATAAGGAAAAGGAAAGACAATACAAGGAAAAGAGAAAAGAGACATGAGATGAGCAAGTTTAGAACAAAACAAGGGAAAGAAAAGATTTGAGAAAAGAGAGCGTAAAGAAATTAGGGTTAGAAAAGGGAGACAAGGGAGGCAAAGAGTCTTTCTCATCCCCTCCTAGACTCTTTGTGTTATTTAACTTGTAATGCTAGCGGGATTGAAGAAACAAATTTCAAAGCTATCATGAAGTTATACAAAGCTATCACCGCTCATTTGATTCGGTCTGGGGGAGTGTTATCGAATTTGAAATCAGGAATTGAATTAATATAGTATTAATATTGAATATTTTTTTTGATATTATGTATTTAATTTAGTGGTGAAATAAATTTATTAATTTAATATATTTTTTAATAAATGAATACAATACAAACAGTTGATATGACAAATAATCATTATTATTTATTAAACATAACAATATTATTATAATCTTTAATTTAAAGAATTAATATTTAATTTTATACATAAAAATAAAATTAACAAATTCTGATTTGCTTTGATTTTTCATACTCACTTCCATTAAGTTATTAAAAACTGATATTTTATATGTTTGATTATAAATTTTAAAATTTAAAATTTATCAAATATTAAGTATAAAATTAGTATAGACCAAATACTCAAATATCACGAATCAAACATTAAATAGTGATTAACATACTTTCTAAATTTTAATGTTACGGTGCTTGGCTCGTGCTGGTACAAGGAGGTAACGCTGCAGAGACCAGATGGTCACGACGCGTCTACACTAGACTTGGCAACCTCCGAAGTTAACATAACATAAAGCAAATGTTAGAGGTCCACTCTTCCTCATTCTGCTTGGAAGTTCTTCCTCATTCTGCTTGGAAGTTAAAAGTTTAGAATAATTATGGATATATTATGTATATATAATATATAAGAAGAGTTTAAGGGAACTACATAATAGAGAGAAGAGACAATTTTCTATTCATATATCATATATCTAAACAACTTCATACAATGCCTTTATATAGAGGCAAAACTCTTGAGTTACAATAAGATGAAAAACCAAGAGTTGAGAAAACAAAGAGATGAAGAACAAAAGGTTGTGAGAATTACAAAGATCATCCAATTTATACATAACACTCCCCCTTGGATGACTTGTACGAACATTATGCCTCGTTAAAACCTTACTAGGAAAAACCCTGTGGGAAAAACCCTAGTGAAGGAAAAAGAGTACATGAATTTGTACAAAAGAAAAGATAAAGAGTGTACAATTAATTTATGTCTCCCCCTTATCGCAACATGATAACAATGTCAACATATATCTCGAAATCTTCGCATCCCAATCATGTGTACTAATTTCTCGAAGGGTGATGTAAGAAGTGCCTTTGTGAACAAATCTGCTAAATTATCACATGAATGTATCTGACAAACATTGATTACTCCCATTTGATGTAGCTCGTGAGTAAAGAAGAACTTTTGATCAATGTGCTTTGTCCTATCTCCTTTAATGTAACCTTCTTTGGTCTGAGTGATACAAGTTTTATTATCTTCATATAAGGTAGTAAGAATTCCTTTGTTGAGTGAAAGACCGCATGATTCTCGAATATGGTGGACCAGAGACCTTAGCCATACACATTCCCTGCTTGCTTCATGAAGTGCCAATAACTCAGCATGATTTGAAGAAGTTGCTGTAAGGGTCTGTTTTACATATCACCAAGATATTGCAGTATCACTATGGTTAAGGGGAAAAGAGTGCAGCGCGCAAATACTCCCCCTCATGATGATATCGCATAAAATTTTAAAGTTGATAAGTTCCAGCGTTGTCAAAATTTCCAAATGTAATAATTGAATCGCCTCAGTAAAAGAATCTTCAATGTATCCATCTTCGATTTGTGTAGCTATTATTGTATAAAGTTTATAGAGCTTTCATCCCAATGAATATACCGCAATCATGTCATGCTGTTTCCACTTATCAATTTAACCATATACATATATGACCATATTTCGGAGTTGTCAAAATCCCAATATAAGAAGTGCCTGCAAGAGTCAATTTCATAGTATACCAAAATAATAACATTTTCCATATATGTGAATATATCTTAGTTAACGATCCCAGATCCGAGAATCAAAATAAAAATATTCCTCCTGCAAAATCAATTTAAATCCTCTTTCAAATAGGTTAGTGAAGATCGAATAAAAACGTCTTTACGTACCTTCACTATTTTCATACCTTCATATTGTACCTATTTCAAAACATGTAAAATAAATCTATAGATTTATTTAAGCAGGGATCCATATAATTATCAAAACAAATCAATATTTGAAAATATGGTAATTCAGGACCCTTTTTTTTTTACAACTGTTCACAAAGATCAGTATATTACATCCCTTCAGGGAAAAGATTCTTTTCAATCTGTACTAGATAATTATATAATAATTAGAAAGAATGTCACAACGGTATATATCGTATATTTATAATCCTTCTAGGATTTTTATATTCGCCTATAAAGATATATCATCTACTTAGGAATATATTATCCTTTCACGGTAGACACCAACAAACACTACATAATAAAAATAACATAAATAAATTCTTGTATTTTGATTATGAGGTGCAACTCATTTCAATGTTAATTAGAAACACATTCTAATTCCATCTACTCTGGCCAGAGATTTTATGAGTTGTCACCTATAATTCAATATACAAAAATAATAGGCATTTTATTCCGGAATAATATTGTATCGAACTACTAGTCAAAATCCCTTTTCAATTTAAGGAGGACAATGTTCTCGAGAATTTGATATACTGCTTCAGGCAGTTAAGATCCTTATAAGACACGATGTCAAGTGGGTAAATTAAACAAAATCCTTCTTATATTGTCAGACTATTTAGCAGTCAAATAATTGTATCCACCACAAAATATTATTTTTCTCCATAACCAATACAAGCTAATCATACAACTATATGAGCTTTAAATTCATAATTTCTAGATCTTCATTTTATTTTCATGTAAATAATCATTCGTATCCCACTGACTTAACACCTTTAGGTGTATGAACTACAGTATCAAATATTTCTCTATTTTAGGAAATAATGATTCTTAGAGCGCGCTACTTTCACAACTTCGGGTGTGCGGACTACAAGTCCAAATATTTCTTTTTGTACTTGTCTCAATTATGTTTCTTATTTTCTTTGGCCAATTTTGTCTACATTCTCTAGTAGAATTCAATTCATGATCCTCATTCTTACTTATAACCTCAAGTATTATGTTAAACATATATCATCGATTTTGATTTGATTTATAGTTCCATTTTATTCTAAGCATGACATAACATTTTAGGTATCTTTACTTCATCTTTATTTTTCCATGTCCATACCATTTTAAGTACCTTTATTTTTTCTCTATTTTGCCATGTCTATAACTCTTCTGGAGATCCTTCATAGTTGACTTATCAATTTACCCATTATCAATCATTGCTACCTTTTACTTTCAAACCCTTTTTTTTCCAGTATGGAACCTTCTTGCCTATCACGCTTCGAGCGTTCTTTAGACATATTAATATCTTGAGGTTGTCCTTCTGGGACATTTAGATCTCATTGTAGCATTTGTAGCCGGTGTATGTGATATGATTATTATTTCAGGTCAGTATAAAATATTCAAATGAATCATCTTATGAACTTCAGGTTCACATTCTTTAATATAAGGATCGAGATTAGATAATGATAATTCATTTCTATAAATATATTCACCATCTATTTTTCTCCCCCTGATTTTGAGTAAACAGACTCGTTAAATGGAGTCATAAATATATACACATAGATGCTTCCAAATGCACTCATGTGTGATAGATATCCAATTCAAAAAAAATCAATCTTATTATTGTGGTGGAATAATCTGAGCTGACCAATAATTTGTTTATAATTGGGAGAAATTATGATAACTTATCTATATAATGCGAATCCATTAATACTTGATTGAAAATACTCAATAATTTTTCATGGACGAAATAATACTTATTAAGAGATTCACCAACATTATGTAAATGCATAATTTAAATAATCAACATCACTTACTTCAGGTAGCGAGTTAATAATAATTAGGCATATAAATAAATTGTTCATAAAATATCTATGTGGTCTACATTGGGAGATTTTTATCTCATGTCATATCTTCATTTATTCATCCTAAAAAATGATAGATCACAACTATATTTTTATTGGTGATCAGTTTTGCCTTATAAATAAATAACATTAGTATCATTGAGAAGAATCTTCTGGTTCTTCAACGAAAGTCCATATAAAATTTTAATCACCATTCGCATCGTTATGAAACTGGGATGACTTAGTTAGTCATATTAAACTATGATGTCAACAGTAAACTTCTGGTTTACTTCAAAATCCATTTCAATCGTTTAGTATAAACTGATGGAGGATATTGAAAATTTCTCCAAATTACTTTTAGTGCCTTTGGTTATACTCAAAATTTAAAGGCACTTAATCTTCATGTTGTCATTTATATCAAATTATATTCTCCAATCTTTTGAGAAAATATAATTACATCAATAATATACATGTTCTTCTACAATAAAATTTAGTCGGGGTGTAAAATAATGGCTATAACAAAATATATATGCTCTTCAAGAGTCTTATATTAAGAAACATATAATGAGGCATCCAATATATAATACTCCCTCTCTGGATGTCTCATATTCAATATATAACGCATTGACACTAGCCAACTTTATTATAATCAGCCACATGGAGTCACAATACCAACTCATAATTTTAGTAACTCAATTTTATATGCGGGATACATACTCATAATTTTAGTAACTCAATTGTATATGCGAGATACAGAAAGTGAGTCAGTGAAAACAAATTTCCAACAAGAAATGAGGAAGAAGAGAAGCGGTCGAAATGGCTAGTGATTCTGACTGATACATCGAAATTTTAAACGCATAACATTTATTATATTGTTCATATCCAAAAAAAAATATTAATCTATATCCTTCAGGGATTTCACAAAAACTAAGTGCTCATTTGGTTGCACGTAAGAATTAACTTCATATAGGAGCTTATAGTTCCTTGGAATTTAAATTAATAGGAAGTAGCAAAAGTTGTTTGGTTGTTGGTGTGAGAATTTAAATTTATATGAATTTTAAATAATCAAGGGAGGGGTAGGTAAGCAACTTTCCACATATCATGGGTATTTAAAATTATAAGAAAGTTACACTTCCCTTATTTTGTTTAACCAAACAACTTAATTAAAATCTACTTCCAATGTATTCATATATTAATCAAGCGACCTCTAAACATATCAAAAATTGTAAAAGTATCATAAAAAAAATTTGTTTGCATAGAGACAACTTCTGGTTGTTATTTCGTGCAACTTCTGGTTATTATTTCGTGCAACTTCTGTTTGTAATCATTTATTATTATTCTATCAAAAACTTCACATAAAACTTCACAATATTATATTCTCACTTGCTTGGATCATGCATAATATATAATTTATTTTAATATGTAAAAAAAGTAATTTAATAGAGGTGACATAGTGTGTCTGGGCACAAGTCATCCTGTATAATAATAATAAATCTAACTTTTCCACTAATTTAAATTTTATGTCCTCATAAATCTTGTTTTAACACAACTTTTTATAATCATTTTCTCCTATTACATACCATTACTTACGATATCCACTCAAATCATATTGTAACAATTATAAAAATTTGAGTGAATCTTAAAGAGGAATAGTAGGTATGCAGAAGAACGAGTTTTAAATATGAATAATTTAATATGTATGCCACAAATACAAAATAAAACTTAAAACATATATGGACATTTCAACATGATTGCATATATTGATTAATCCAAAACTTAGAGAATATCCAAAACATAGAGAATAAACTTAATCCAAAAATAACATAACAATATGTAAAAAAATCAGAATTGACCTTTCAGAAAATAGATAATTTGCATCATGTAAAAGACTTTATTTCAAGATATGTAAAATATGAAACTTATAGATAATCAAACAAGTTTTCCAGAATGTTAAACCTCATAAAAAGTGAATTAATAATGAATTCAAAAAATAAAACATGGGCTGCTATAATCGAAAAACAATAAACTCCTGGACAAATTCTAATTTACACCTTTTAAAAATAATAAACATCATAAAAGACAGTAAAATATGATTATAACTTAAAGGTCTCGAAAAGATCTTTCCGAATTGATATTACACATAATTTTTGGATGTATATTCAATTTATATGATTTTTCAAAGTTGTAGTATCCTATTTCCGAAGTCACAACAACAATGTATACATATGACAGAATTTCATAAACGTACATGTAGAATCTCAAAAATCTTAAACTATGAAAGTTTTAGACAATTAAGATATCTTTTCGAAAAATCTAAAATAATACAATTTCGAGATAAAACTTACGATATATGTTAACGTGCATAACTCAAACATATAAATTTATAATAATGTCATGAAAATGAAGAGAATGGTAAAGATGCGTACCTCAAAATCTCAAAGTATGATTATCAATTCTCTAAAATTTCAAATTCGGACCTTAAGCATCCTTTAAGATTAACATGAGGATTGAAAAAAAACCTTGAATCTATGAATAAAATGCAACTCATGCTTTGTCACTGAAAACACCCTTAAACGATTAACCACTTGCATTTTGAACCAAATCAACCCATCAAAATAAATTTTAAACCTTATTTTCTTGAATACAAGATGCACCATCATACTACCAGAATGGAAGAGCAAGTCGTGCTGATAACGTATTATGTATATATAATATATAAGGAGAGTTTAAGGGAACTACATAATAGAGAGAAGAGACAATCTTCTATTCATATATCATATATCTAAACAACTTCATACAATGCCTTTATATAGAGGCAAAACTCTTGAGTTACAATAAGATGAAAAACCAAGAGTTGAGAAAACAAAGAGATGAAGAACAAAAGGTTGTGAGAATTACAAAGGTCATCCAATTTATACATAACAGGATAGGTTATTTATATCATTAGGGCCGTTCCTCATATATCGGCGGAAATTCTGGCGAAAATTTCAAATCGACCCTTAAAAAAAATTCAACATAATTATAATGAAAATCATATGATATAATATAAAATTACGGTAAATTTTTCCAAATCTTCTCTTATTTTCACCAAATTTTTAGCAAGTTTGTTTGAAAAGTCTATTTTTTCGATAACAAAATTATCCATAACTCCTCTTTGTGACTATTCTTACTTATCAACTCGTTTTTTCCTCTCTTTTTACCTCCAGATAATTGTTTTTTAGATAATATCATATAAATTTGACTAAAATTCTCACTAAAAATAACATTATAATAACGCCTGAAATAGATAGTTCAAATTCAAAATTCTCTCTAAGAGTTTGAAAAATATCTATATGAGTATTTAGTCATAAAATATAAATTTAAAGACAAAATTTTACCTGATTAGGACATATAGTGTATACACTATGAGGGTGTTTGGCTTAGCTTATAAGTAATAAGTTACTTTTTTTAAAAAAGTATTTTCATATTTTTTTTTAAAATTAATATTTATTTTAGAAATTTAAGACCAAATCTTATTTCCAAATTTGAAAATAAGTTACTTATTTTCAGAAAAAGTACATATATACCAACTTTTTCAGCTTATAAGCTGCGCCAAACGGGGCATATATTATACGGCATATACTTTAATTATTTTTATTTCCATTTCTATCCTTGCAATTAATATTTTTAAAAAAAATACGCTATAAGGTATATTGAAAACTTAAATATGTACTGCCGCACTCTTTGACCTGCGGAGAAGATTAGATTTCCGTGGCCCTATAGCATTGAACAAACATATGCTTCTGTAATTATTTACCTTGCCACAATGATGAGCACTAACTGGAAAATAATTTATAAATTAGAAAAATAATTTATAAATTAGAAAAATAATTTAATTAAATAAAATTTTAATTTATAAATTAGATAAATAATTTAATTAGATATATTTATATTAATAAAATTATATTATAATATAATAATTTTTTGAAATATAAAAATTACTTCAAAAATAAAAATGACTAAAAATTTTAAATTCTGTTATACAACTAAAAATTTAAAAATAAATAATAATATTATTAGATTCGAATAACTAAAAATAATATTAAATTATTATATATACAATATAATATAATATTTATTAATAATATTATATGATAATTATTAATAAAAAATTAAAAAGAACTAAAAATTATAATATTATATTATATTATGCCAAAAGGAATGACGCTCACAGAAAATTAGATAAATAATCTATAAATAGAAAAATAATTTAATTAACCCATTTAATCTCGAGCCGATAAATTTTTAATTTATAAATTTTAGACAATAAACGATCTATTAAATAATAAAACAAAAATAATAATAATTAGATAAATAAATACTTATAAATATAATACTATAATATAATAAAATTTAATTTATACTATTTATATAAATATATGTAGTTTAAATTGGTTGGTTATCAAAACATATTCAACTTTGGCTGGTTAACAATTTCCAATTAATATAGTTATTAATAAAATATATATATTAAACAATACCTGATTACTTGGGGCAGCCCTTTCAAATATGGGACATCTACGTTCGCTAAAAAAAATGGGAGATTTTATGAGCGTCAGAATATATGACGCTTATCACTGTGTTTTGAATTCTCAAGGCCTATAATTGATGCCATGTTCTAAAGTTCTTCAAGGCTTAAATTTCCAAAAAGCCTTGAAAGAAGTTACTTATGTAGAATTAATTCATATGAGAAAATATGTAGAATTGTGAAGGAAAGTTACCGGAAAAGATGTGACCAACTGATGCTAAAAATTTGATTTACTAGTCCACCAGAAGACTGGGATCAGCAAACTATAACTGCAGAGGATAGGTACAGAAAAATATGTGCAACGGAGAACGTGTTAGTTGCCCTTCAATCCGAACATGCGAGCTAGATCGTGCACGAGGTCATCATAACCCTTCTGTGGGAAACTAATTACGTTCAGCACCAAGCCGAAGCTTCAGAAAGTTTTAGGGGAGAATTTGAGAGCCAAGCTTGATTTTGTGAGGCTCTTGGAGGTGGAATCGAACACTGATTTTCAGAAGGTGTTTGATGTGATATTGAAAGTGGCTGAGATAGGGAAATTAAAACAGGACCAGATGATTAAAAAGATATGTGTGTTTAGTGATATGGAATTCGATGACATCTCCGAAAACATCTAGAATACAGATTACCAAGCTATAACCAGGAAGTATACGAGAAATGTTGTGGATCTTGTGTGCCAAAGATCGTATTCTGGAAACTGACAGACTCAAAGGCTATGCCTGTTTCACGGGATGAGCCAGGGTTGGCACTGGTCAGTGGCTATTCAAAAGAACTTCATGACTCTGTTCTTTGAGGATAAAGCGGTTATGACTCCTGAGTGTTATGGAAGCAGCCATTGGTGGCGAGGAGTATAGTAAACTTGTCGTGGTGGATTAATCAACATGTTTCTGTAACTGCACACAAGTTTTGTCTTCAAGTTGTTTTCATATTAGGCTTGGTGATGTCTAGGAGTGAACGATTATTTATAAGTGATATTACATATCCGATCTTAATATTATTGTGTTATTTCATATCTCTTGGTTGGAAAATCATCAGGAAATTTGTGAGAGTGCAATAAAGTCCTCAGGTCAGCAATGCATATGTCGGACTTCATTTTTTTATGATCCTGCTGCAAAATCTGCATCATAGCTTGGTTTGCTTCCTTAATTTGTTTATCCTGTACGTATCTTGATTTGCTGATGTGTTTGCCAAATTCTTTCCAACAAGTAACACTATCAGCATTGCTAAAACAATGTACGGGAAAACTAACCGTTCCCGTAGCATTGCTAAAGGTTTCAGTTGATATTTACCCCGGGCCTCTGTAGCTTGCTTGAAAATTGTATTTTTGTATAAGCAATATAAATTATCTACTTCAGGGATTTCGTTTGTAGGCGTACGGTTCTGTAGGTTTGTTTGGTTTCTTCAAAACCAAGTCACATGCTATACGCCTTAATATAACAAATTCAAGTAACAAAATATGTTAGTTGCATCTTATTTGAGTTGTGGTTGTGTATTTATGAGAAAATAAAAAGTAGGGATAATTCTACTACCTATTAGGAACCAGGTATCAAAACATGCACACGCAAATCAACGTGTTATATAATCAAGAAAAAAAGCTGCAACTCACAAAACACACTCAAACAATATTGCTCACTACCAAATTATTAAACAATCAACGTTTAACAATAATAATCACGCACATATTAGTTCACAACACTGCAAATCTTTCTAATTTCCCCTTGTGTTCCCGTAAGGACCTCAATAGAGCCCATACGCACCATAGCAGCAGCAAACTTAGCACGCCAAGTCGATCCAGATCTAGCATAGTTCAGCACATTCTTAGACGTCAAAGGGCTCGTTAACAGCGCCTGATCAGAGGTCAATAAACCTCTTTTATTCGTCAACCCCACATAGTATTTATTGTCCAAACGTGTAGGTGTCAGAGAATCAAGACTCGCTATAGGATCCTGTGCACTTGATTTGGGACACTTTGTCTTTAACAATGCAGCATATCTTGGATCCATGGACGGATCTTGGGGATGTGTTGTGTTAAAATTATAGAGACGATCTGAAAATTTACTACAATGTGAATCACCAATAGAATGAGCGCCAGAGAGTGTGACCATTTCATCCAATGACAACCCTTTTCGTGCAAAGTTTTCTACAAGTTGCCTGGCGTTTAATGAAGCTGCAGGGAGATTTTGTGGAGCTTCAGCATATAGTGAAACACGTCCGTCACGACGCCCTGAAGGAACTGCATATTTAATGCCTCCTGCTTTAAAAGCACTGTCACGGGCAGCGAAAGCTACTATGTCTGAACACGACACCTTGTTGGGACATATAGCTTCGAGTTTAGATTTGGCCTCATCAATCACTTCAAAACCTTGTAGACTTGGCATATTATTTGGATGAGATTTTTCAGCTAGATTATTCGGTGTTGAATCCAATAATATGGAAGCATCACAACCCTGAAACATAAAACCAAAGCCATCGAATCAAATAGATTTTACAACTAATTCAAATTCGACAAAATATTATTGGGAAATACATGATCATGTCAAGCCCTCGTAGGATTTGACATGCTCATACATCTCAAAAAAGCTTATTCAAACAGAGCCATGATGTGTAAACAGAACATACCCTGACAAAGCAGTCATGGAAATGCAATCTAATCAGGCTAGCAGCAATGCCTGAATTATTGGAAAAAGCTTTGTTCACAACGTTTCTAACAATCGACTCCGCCCGTGGACAGCTTCTACTATAGTAACCAACCTTAAGTGGAGGCGAGGAAGCTCCCATAGTCGCTACAATACAAGAGAGAATCAAACAACAATAAAACACCAGTTCCATGCACTTCGAGCTCTTAATATTCATCATTTTCGATACAAAAATCGCGTCCTGTTACCAGATTAATTAAGACAGAAAGTTTGTTTTGCTTAACTTGTTACAAGTATGGATGAAATTGTGAATGTAGTATCAGTGATGAGTACTACGTTTTTTATAGTGAAAAAACGCCGCATAAAGTGATTGTGCTGAGTTGGCTTCAATCATATTTTATTATTGCTTAGGTGGAGACGCGTGGAAATGTACTCTAGATTGTATGGTAATTGTTATAATAATAACAATAATAATAAAATTAAACCATGTCCTGCTTTCTTGTCAAAACAAAAAAAAAACCATGTCCGGGTTTCAAAATGCCCCTGTTTGACTTAAATTTAAAATATTAGCTATGAATTTAATTAAATTTAAGAGTGAATATAAAATTTCATTTTTTTATCATTATTTATTTGGATATATTTATTGTAATTGTATAATTTATAAGTTATTGAAAAGGAAGTATTAAGAACATGGTTGAATAAAGAAAATATTTATGCCAACTTTTAATTTTAAAATATCAACTTTATTTATTTATTATATAAACACATTTTATTTGATTAAATTAAATTAAAAGTTCCTCAAGTAAAGTGGCGGCAAATACGAGCATTCATAATCAAATCTGTGTGCTTCATTTGCAATGACCTTCAGCATCAGTCTATTTTCAAATTTCACTTCAGAATCTATGAACGTTCTCTCTTTTCACACGTATTAATTTTTCTTAAAGCACTTATTATGGCGGAGATTTCACAAACTTTTATTCCAAGTGGCATAAAAGCGTGTGTTAGGCACATACCGTCCCCTTAAATTATTGTTTGTTATACTAATCACCGACTTTTCATGCTAATCACCTTTTGACAAACTATTATTCCAACTATTTTTAAATTAAAAACGTGTGTGAGGCACACGCCATTAACTTAAATTATTTTTATCATATCTTTTTCTATTTTCATTTTAAATTACATTTTCATTTAAAAAATTCAATTTTTAATTTTATTATATATTTTAATTGATCCAAATTAACCTATGATCATTAATATTTTTTTAATTGTATATGTTTGTATATTTAATTTTAATATAGTAGTGTTTTATTATTATATTAATATTTATTTATTAGTTTGAATATTTAATTCAATATGTTATATGATAATTTATATTGATAATGCATGAATGTTAAATATTATATACTGTATGTATAGATCCATGCAAAGATTTAGGTAGTCAAAATACACAGATAATTTTTATTATTATTTTGGTGCTAAAAATATAAAAATAATATAGTAGTACGGTGAGGTCATGTGTTTGACAAGTGCAATTCAAAAAAGATGGCGCAGGTAAACATGGGTTAACGTAGTACACTCCTTTAATTATTAGCCAATGTAGTACGGTGAGGTAGGGCTGTCAAACGGATAATCCGGATACGGATTTGTCTATATCCGAATCCGAATCCGAAAATTCGTATCTGTATCCGAATCCGTATCCGAATCCGAAAATTTTTAAAAGTTAATATCCGAATCCGGATCCGACGGATACTATCCGGATACGGATAATATCCGGATCCGAATCTGATTTTTAATAAAAAATTTATATTAAAAATTCAAAAAAAAATGCAAAAAAAATATTAAAAATTTAATTTAATTTTTTAAAATTGAGTTAAGAGTTAAAGGGATTTAAGCCTATTTTATTTTTTAAAAAATTAATTTTTATTTATCTTTTCAATCTAATTTTGTTATCTTAATAATATTAAACTCAAATGATATTTTTATATATGTCTATAATATTTTTACAATTATATAAAATTTGTATAAATATATTATTTAATGAATATATATACACACACTACAAAACTAATAGAATAAATTTTAAATTATATATATATATATTATTTATGTGATATATGTGATACGATTTAAAATGCATAAAATACTATAGAAATATAAATTGATATATATTGAATATAGATTTTAAAGTATAACCATGTATAGTGTATATATTAATTTATTAAATTAAAATAGACATTAGAGTTGAGCTAATTAAAAAATATAATTAAATCAAATTAAATGGGCTTATAACTATAAGTGTATGTATAAAAATATATAAATGGACTTATAATTATAAATGGGTTTAAAAATATATAATCATATATTATATATATTAAAAATATATATTTATATATATTATATATAATTAATTTCGGATAAGGATATTTTCGGATACGGATGTGCCTATATCCATATCCGTATCCGGAATCTTCGGATTCAGATACGGATAATATCCGGTTTCTTCCGGATACGGATAATATCCGTTTTTTTCCGGATACGAATACAGATATTTCGGACGAATATCGGATTTTTCGGATTTTTTTGACAGCCCTACGGTGAGGAACTATATAGCATTATAAACTACATTGTTACTTTGAAATTTTTATTTAAAATTATAATTGAAAAATAAAAAATTTAAATTAATATATGTTTGTATAATTTTATTATTGTATAGAATTTATGAGATATTAAGAATATAAAAAATGTATAGGTTATTCATATAAATAATAACATTAATTTTTTTAAAATAAAATTATAAAATGATATAAATTTATCGAAAAAATATCTCCTAACAACTTTTTACTTTAAATTATTTTTAAAATATTATACAAGTACATATTTTCAACTTAAAAATAAATATCACTTTAAATTAAAAACTCTAATCCAAAAAAAACTGGTTCTAATCCTGTGAGAGTCTGTTTGACTAAATTTAAAATTGCGATTTATGAGACTTAATGTAATAAGTCGGGAGCTTAAAATGCATGTTTGAGTAATTTTGTATTATGAGTGACTTATGAGTTTTAAAAATATAATAATAAAAATAAAAGTGACTTATGAATAATTATATGAATAACTTTTATCAAAATATAAAAAAAAAGTAAGTTACTGAAAAATGAATCTAATACTTACTTTAAAATTTAAGTCAATTTTTGGTAAACAGATATTTTGCGGCTTAAAGACAATTTTAAGCCCCGGCTTTGATTCCGGCTTAAAGCTCAGTCAAACAGTCTATCCGGCTTTTGAAACTGTGCGCTAAATAACCCTCCCCGCATAAGTTAATGTAGCGCATTTCTTTATATTATTATTATTACTGGCATCTAGAAATCCGTACCACGGGTTTTGTGCTGACTAGAACGTATACAAATTGGATTCGTATCACAATTTAAAATATCTCAAAATTTTAAAATCCAATTAGATTGGACTTTTTTGAGGATTGGAGGCTTGTATGAAAAATACATGGTCTATTTTGAGTTTTCGGGATGGACTTTATTCGAGTTGCCCTGTTTATAGTTTTATTACTCTTTTTATTTCATTCTAGTTTTCTTTTATGAAAAAAACTTATCTCAATTATCAATACTTATCTAAGATTATCCTAGCGTATTGTCATTTTCAATAATATTAACCTTTTCTACACACATATTGAATTAATGTATTAATGTATCAATACTTAATTTTTTTTAATATGCGTAAAAAATTTAAAAGACACAGTAAAATTAAACGGACTGATGGAGTACCTTTTTTTTTTCCACCAAGTATAATTTCATTTTCAGGATTAATAAAACGTACAAGACTGGGTTCATATAACATGTTAACTGAGTTCATAACTTCTGGTGTTATGGTAGCAATGTAGCATACTAGTATGGCACAAGAAACAAATTTCAAAGCTATCACGAAGTTATGCAAATTGCAAAGCTATCAATTGGTTTATATATAGATATATACTTTAAAATTGTAATGTTATGGTTACAAGGTGGCAACGTTATAGAGATCAGATGGTCGATCACTACACTAGGCTTGGCAGCCTCCGGAGTTGACTTAACATAAAGCAGATGGAGGAGGTCCACTCTTTCTAAGTCTACGTGGAAGCTGAAAGTTTAAAATAACCGTGACTAAGCTAATTATTTCCTCTATTGAATTATATTTTATATTATATTTAGAATAATATATTTCACATGCTATAAGATAAAGTTGTCAATTATTGTTATTAATTAATTAGTAATAAAACTGATTAAGGATCGATTTTCATACATTGCTTAAGTGGTTGTTATTATATATATAGGATTTTTTTTATAATTTTATTATATATGTTACAATAATTATATATAACTTTAATATAATTTTAGTGTAATAATAAATTATAATTTTTAAATAAAATAATATATAATAATATGTTCTGTTAATATCTTTAGAATTAATATTATTAACATTTAATTTTAATATGTTATTGACATTATTCAATTTTTTTTTGATAAAGACATTATTCAAAATTTAAAATTTTAATAATATATTAGATATTAAAATATTAAATATTTTTAAAATATTAAGTGTAAAGATTATCCACCAACCAAATTTGATTTTTATTATTTCAAGTTTAATAGTATAGTATTGTTTTTTCAAAAAAAAATAGTACTCCCTCCGTCCCATATTTCTTGGTTGATTTGATTTTTGCACATATATTAAGGAAGTTAATAATACCTTTTTATTTTAACTAATAAATGTCCTCCTTTTCTTAATTTACCACTCATTCCAATAAATAGTTATTGATGGGTTGATATTTTTATACAACATTATATATAAATACATGTAAATAAACACTTTTTTTAAGCAATTAATCATTGATAGTATTGAAAATATCAAATATGTATTTATATAGATTGATTAGTGGACGTCTTAATTAATACATACTAGCTTATATCTCGTGCGATGCACGGATGATTTTTTTTAATTTTAATATTTTTTTAATGATTTGAATTTATTTGTATTTGTATAATTATAATTTAAATTTTATTTAATATTATATGTATATGTTTTTATATAATTTATTTGTATTTATATTTTAATATGATAATTTTTGTTTGTTTTGTATAGAGATGTATTTTACTTAGGAGATTAATGTGAGATATTTTAGTTAGAAGATTAATATGAGATTGTATTTTAGTAGTATTGTTTATATTCTTTAGAATTATAATGTTTATGAGTTGTTTGCATAAAAGGAGGATTACTTGTGTTAGAATTGTATGTATGATTATATTCTTTTAAAATTATATTTTATTAAAATTTAACGGTTAAGATTATTTCTATGGTTCACTTAAAATTGGACGGTCAAGATCTTTTTTATGGTTCACCCAGTACCAAACCAACCGACGACCAAAACTTTTAATCTTTCGTCTTTAATAATATAGTATACATGAATGAAAAAACTAGGTTATTAATTATCATTAGTCAAAATAAAAATAAAAATCAGCTAATATTTTAGGATAACTATAAAAGTTAATTCAACAAGAAATAGGGGATAGAGAGAGTAATAATATAGTACTGTATAAATAGTTTTTAGGCCCATAATTCTTCCTTTGCTGTAGTCTCTAGTACAGTAATATCAATAACATTGAACAGTCGCGCAAGACCTAAAACCTATTTGCACATTCTTCTTTGCCACGTTGTCAAGTTCTTTAAGGCTAAATTTCCACAAAGCCTTGAAAGAAGTTATTTATGTAGAATTAGTCCATTTGAGAAAATATGGAGCCATCAATATTTCTCATTGCTGAGTTTTAATATTAAACTATAAAAGACACACTAGCTCTCTGAAGGAAAATTGTGAAGGACAAGTTATCACATGCTGGAAGAAGGAAAAGATGTGAACAGGTGATGTATACAAATTTGATTTACTATTATCACCTCAAAGTCCACCAGAAGACTTGGATCAGCAAACTATGACTGCAGAAGATAGGTACAGAAAAATATGTGCAAGGGAGAATGTGTTAGTAACCCTGACTTTAGGGCTAACTTATGTTTATACATTTACAGACTTCTCCATGTACTTCAGTTGTAAAATCGTAATTCTCAGGTTGTATAACAAGTAGAGGAAGTAAGAAGCTATAGCTACAAATCATTAGTTAGCACTACCACTTTATCCACCATTAACATGTAAAATGGTATGCTCTTTAACTACAGTTTTGGGATTGACGAGCACCAGGTTCCAAAGCAACCACATAAAAACTTTTGATTCGAATGTACTACAAACGCCTAAAGGGGATGCAAGACTACTTCCGACTACTAGTCCATCCCTTTATCGATTGAATGAGGCGGCTGAATTATCGTCATACTGTCCTTTCCAAGCATTACCACTGTCGCTCCCACTGCATGTTTGGTTCAGGACTGCTACGTTACCCAAGTCACCATCCAAACTCATCTGATGCACCTCAGCCGACGATAGTATCTTGATACTCTGAACACAACCAAGAAATTCCCTGAAAGTAAACAGAGAGTTGCATTATGGATGGTTAAAGGAAACAAAAGCAGACGTTATATCAAGATCTGGTTTGTAACTTACTCCCATGGGTCATCACCAACAAGTAGCATGTCATTTTCGTTATCTACATACACAAGTTTCCACTCATTTCTTTGTGGATCTTGCAGTTGCCCTTCAATTCCAAACATGCGAGCTAGATCATGCCTGAGGTCATCATAACCCTTATAGCGAGTAACATCAATAGTTCTTCCCACCGAGCCACGTTTCTGAACCTGTATTTATTGCTTAACATTAGATACTAAAATGTTGCTAGTACAGAAAGAGTATACACTGCCATTTAACGCTAGCTACCATGGTTTTTATATGGTCTTACTATGTAAATCTGGAATTAAAGCAAAGAACATACCTTTGTATATGTTCTCATTCGTTGTGTCTGGTTACCCCACAACCCACTACTTACTACCCCTGTTTCATTCATAGCGATATCAACATCATTTGAACAGCCTGGTTTGAATGACATGTTTGGCACTCCAAATGATTGAGAATCAATTGCAGTAGATAGCTCTGTCTCAATATCTCGTGGGGTGCCACCATAATTCGACAGTACATTCTGAGAATCAAAACCTCTTGACAACAAAGCATCAGGTGTCAACCCATCAATATTTACTGCAAAAGGAAGATTACTCTTCACATGTGACTGAACATCCCCGTCCAAAGTGAAGCCAGGGAGTGAGAAGTTTTGGAGTCCAACTTCCAAGCAATATGATGTAGCAGATGAGGAGACCTCCAGTTGATCACTGGCAATACCTTTGTATTTAGGTTGGTCTGGTCCTTTTGGGTTGGATATTTCATGTTTCATTCTTATATCAGACCTGCTTTGAGGCTCTTGAAGCGAATTAGTAGCAGGACCAACCACCAATTCATCTAGAATTCCTCCTGGCCCCTGTTGGTTCTTGTTTAGGAAGTTTGATGGGGCCATCTGGCAATTATTGGTTGATGGAGAGGTGGAACATGAAGGAGTATCCCCGTCAGTGATACCAGAATGAGCTCTATTTATTAGTGGTTTATGTTGACTTGGAAGTTGGTTCATTGCAAATTGTGCTGATGGAAGAAGCATTGATGCAGAGAAGCTGTTGCCACTTATTTGCTGCTGAGACATAGACATCTGCTGCGATTGACGATTTTGTTGAAAAGCTTGTTGCTGCAAGGGCAACTGAGGATCTAGATGAGGGCTTACTGGAGTCGGAAGTTGTTGTTGTTGCTGCTGCTGCTGCTGCAATTTCTGCAACAATTGTAGCTGCTGCTCTGAAAGGCTCTGCTGCATTGTATTATGCATTTGTGGTCTCTGTGACAAACTCTGCTGCAGTAGCTGCATTTGAGCCTGTTGTAGTTGTGGATGCTGCTGCTGAGGTCTACTCATTTGTTCCATAGATTGCTGAAACTGCACGTCTTGCGGTAAGGATGACAGCTGTACAGAATTTCTATTAGTTATGGGGTTGGTTTGCTGCAATTGTGTATTTCCTGCAAGTAGTTCTTGCTGCTGAAGCTGAGAGTAATTAATCGGCTGAAGTGAACTTTGGATTGGGATCTGATTAGAGGACACTCCTCCATTATTTACAAGGGAAGATTGAAGTATTTGTTGCTGCTGATGCAACTGCTGCGGACGGGGCTGCTGCACTTGTACCAGTGGCTGTTGTAGTTGTTGCTGTTGAAGAAGTTGTGATTGTTGATTTTGTTGTAAGGATTGTTTTTGTTGGTGTTGTTGCTGTTGCTGTTGCTGCTGGGATTGTTGCTGCTGCTGTTGTTGTTGATGTTGCTGGTGCTGTTGTTGTTGATGATGTTGCCGGTGCTGTTGTTGTTGATGTTGCTGGTGCTGCTGCTGAGAGTGTTGCTGGTGCTGCTGCTGAGAGTGTTGCTGGTGCTGCTGCTGCTGTTGCTGATTGGCAGAAGTCTGCAACAGTTGCTGCATCTGTTGCTGTTGGTGCCATGCCAAAGATGACTGCTGCATTTGACCACCTAGCTGGTTTTGTTGATTAGGTTTGTTGAATTGGAGATTCGGTAGAGATAAAGCAGGAGTTTGAAAGTTCAACAGTTTAGAAGGATCATCAGTGCCAAGACTACTTTGCAGGGCAGTTGAGGAAACAACAGGAGAAAATGATGCTGGTTGAGTGCCTGGAAACCGCTGATTCTGTTGCATGCTCATCCATTGGACTAAACTCAGACCAGGGAGTATAGAGTTTGAAGCATCTTTCATCCCGTAATCATCAAGCCAGGGCATGCCTCTCTTAAAAGCATTCTCCATGTCAGATTCGTCATCTGTAAAAGCACTTGTTAGATACAAAAGATATAACACGAATATATGTCATTCAATCAAAAGTAAACAAATAATAATATATATGAAAGAAAACCTTAGACATTAGTTGCAACGATAATTCTGATACCTGGTAACCCTGCCTGTCTAGGAAATTTAGGTCTGAAGAATGGAGGTGGACATATGTAGAAAGGAGTCACAACAGGCTCAATATCCCATATTGAGACTCGACTGGGACGTTCCCCAGCAGTTGATTCATCCCATCCAACCTGTTAATAGTACAAGTACTAAGTTTCACATGTTCAGCTGATATTAGGACTGGGGAATCCTAATTAAATAAGAAAAATGCATTGCAAATAAACCAAACTGCAACCACTGTTTGGTGTGGTAAACATGCGAGAATCAAAGAAATATAATGCAGTACTTGGGTTTGCAAATTCCAGTTTACTGGAGAGCTGAAAAGACATTGTAAGCAAAGACTTTACTGGAGATTTTGATGGTCAAGGCATTAGTATGGTTGCCAACACTCTCTAACCAAACTATATTTTTATGCCCTCTGCAAAGACAGGACATCCTGATCCATACATAAAAACCATCCACAGTGGCATGCCCAATACCTGAAGATTGCGCCATTGAGAACTTTTCCAACGAGTGGCATCCAGATCACTGATGCCTGTGATGGTACCCATGTATCTGCGCACTCCTGACTCTTCTGTCTCAAACATCATTCTAAACCTCATTCCAAGTGAAACTTGGGCATACATTGCTTTATTATACTTGGCTAAAGGTATCACAAACTCAGCTGGGCTAGCCCTGTATAAATTTACTAGAATGAGTATTTTATATTTTGAAAAATTCAATAAGTATTTTAACCAAAATGATCTGCAGTACCTTGGATTGTAAAATATGGTAAATGGGCTGTTATTAGCAGCAGCATGAGCAGCTGCAGCCAGAATCCCAATGTGCATGCTGTCACTGGATATAACAGATGAGGAGAGAGCAGGCTGCTGTCGATTAGCACGTCTTATACCCAAGAGAAGCTGTGATTTTTCATCTCTACACACAAAAATGTACATTCAGGAAAAGTAGCAGGGCTATGTAGAACTAAGAAGAACTGAAACAAACAGCTTTCTCGTACCGTATAAATAGGACAGAATCACCGGCAAAGAGTCTTTTAGAGCTTACAAATACGCTCCAACCTGTTGTCAACAGGTGCCTTTTTGGTTGGCCTGATGTACATATATTATTGTGTAAAAGGTTAAATGATATAAAAATTCTTTAACATACTTGATATTTTAGCTCATACATTTTTCACCCTAATTTGAGAGTTGACACTAGCTTCTTTCATGCATGTATGTATATAGTAAGTAAATCAGGATATCTTGAAGATGGAAGAGGAAGGAGCAAAAAACACACAATTGTTTGTAGATGAGGCCAAGTATGGCAAGTACAAAGTAGAAATTCTATAGCCTTCCAAATGAAAGGAATTCATAGATTAACAATATTTGGGTCTGAACCATTGTAACCAAATAATTGGGGGGGGGGGGTATAAGCTCAGGGACCCATTTTCTTTTACAGCCATATGCGGGAAAGTGGGAAACAGAACTCAAGTACAGACTTTGCAGAAGCAGAAATACTAGTAAGACCAAATCTTATTCAGTTATTTGTCTCGGTAACTAATACTTCATAAAGCTTTCATAACATAAAGAGATTACTTCAATCGAATTTCTTTGACAATCATATAGAGGACGAGGAGTCAAGCACAGACTTTGCAAATAGACGAATGTTGTATTTGGTTGGGAAAAATGAAATCATGAGGGAATGAAATTTGTACTATAGCATAGTTACTCATGTATATATTTCATTCCTTGTCCATTACATTCTAAGCAACTTAAACTAGAGTTCAAACCCATCAATTTGAGAATGAATACTCCATTCTTAATTCTACTTATTTTTACTTAAAATTGAATCATAGAAAATTTGCACCTACTCATTTTATTTTATTTTCATTCTGGACTCTTATATCACTTCATTCCTCTTGATTTTTGTTGACAATTTTGTATTCCATTCCTTCGCCATATCATTCTCTCCAACCAAACAGAGCATAATTTCCAGAGTTATTTTATTATATCACAAAAAGTTCTTCATTTTAGACATGTTATTTAAACAATTTGAACGTCACAAGGCCTGAACAACGAACTTAAATTGAGACATTAAATTAGTATGTGAAGGCCTCTGGCTAATTGATTCCATTGAACTTACCAGTATATGTATATATGCATTACCTCTTATAAATATAAATTACAATGTATACCTTAAATTAAAACTTTGACCCCTTTTATTTAAAGATTTGAGTCTTTTGACCATATAGATTACAGCAATATATTTGATTCGTATATTACCCTGGCTCTTTTTTTAACCTGAGTAGATGTTGGACACTTGAATTTCATTATGAGTCAAAACATGCAAGATTTAAAATTCTTGCAAGTCCCATACTTGAACTTGGACACTTCTGCCGAATCTGGGTAACCTAGGTAATTTTAGAGAAGAAATAATTAAGCGCGTATTATCTCATGCCTGTTTGTCATGGGATACCTTTCTCCTGAGAGAAAGATATCTATATAAGATACTATAGCTTCACTAATAGATATATCACATTTTGTGACAAGAAGAAATTATGAATAACTTAACACCAGTGCAGCTGGAAATAAGAGCTCAAGCAGAACTCTTCTAAAGAGATAATACCTCGAAAGATATGTCTGAATGTCCATGTCTGGTCATGTAAATCTCTAGCTACTATCTCCTGAGCAGGGGGTTGCATTGTAAAATCCTACAAATTACGTCTCTAATGAATACTCGTAAAGGAAAATTGTCCTTATTTATATTAATATAAATTCAGGTTTAAGCACAATGTAAACGTGTAGCACATACGAGAGGTGGAAAAATCTTCTCAGCTGCTCGACGAGGTACAGAAAATCCACCATGAGTGCTTGTGTCACTAGCTGTAAGAGTTTTGCAGAAGAATTCAGCTGGTTGTCTGCTTTGTTTGAGTCCCATGTCAGAAATAAGTAAAGCATCCTGATCATACTGCAAGAAGAATGCCATATTAATTAGATTTCAGACATGATCCATGTTTTCTGTACCGGTCAATAAAGATAAGTAACTCGGGTTCAATCAAGTAGCTGACATACTTTGTTAACAGGTTGAAGAGTCATCTGTGCATATACCTCATCAGTTTCTGCATCAGCCTAATCCAAGTTAAAGATAAATAAGCAGCCACTCAAGTTACTAAACAAGCATTACTCTTCCCGACCATCAAATAATGAAGTGATTCACAATATATGCTAAGTAACATAACAGAATATAGCTCAAAGTAGAATCCATTAAAGTTACTTTGTGGTTGGAAGAATTCATACCTGTAATGTGACATTATGAAGCATGCACACTAATTTGGAAGGAAGGTTAGGATAACTCGGGATTCCATCAGTCTCCTTTTGCATTGATGCAGCAACCTAAATAAGTTCCATAAGAAAACAAACTATAGAATTTTCCATATTTCACTAGGTAAAGAAAGGCAACCTACTTGCTCACTGTGACCTTGAGGAAAGTACACTACAAGACTTCCCACTGGAGGTAAAGAGACCAGCGGCCCAGCACAAGCATGCCATAATTCAGAATTAATTGCTTTCCTTTCTCCTGCTTCCATATAAGAAGAAGCTTGTAATAGCCGTCCCAAAGTAACAAACATAACTAAACATACTATGAGCAAATGTTCTCCTCAAATACACAATATAGTATCCTCAATATAACGGTGTTCTTGAAAAAGTCTGCATTTTTCTCAGTACGCGTGAGATATACAATGCTGTCTTTTCTAAACAGCAAAGCAA
Source organism: Oenanthe sinensis (assembly GCA_028671895.1). Taxonomy (NCBI): domain Eukaryota; kingdom Viridiplantae; phylum Streptophyta; class Magnoliopsida; order Apiales; family Apiaceae; genus Oenanthe; species Oenanthe sinensis. The sequence goes on from CM053811.1 coordinate 6,062,087, forward strand.
TATGCCAGAGGATTCACCAGCAAGCAATGCCCAATAAGTGATGGTAGAACAAAACTTGCAAGGAGACTTCAAAAAACTCTTGTAGTGACTTTCACCACCAAAGATACAAGACACAAATAACTAAATGAAGAATCACATTACGTCATGATCACCCTTCACCCAGAATTTGTAGTGCCATGAGATGTTTCTTAAGTACAGACGTACAGTGTGTGCATCTCAAGTTCAGTGTGTGCATCTAATACCAAACATGAACACTCAAAAAAGAGAATATATATCTAAAAAGATTAAGTTTTTAATTTAATATTTTTGCTTGAAATTGGAAACTTCAGCACTTAGCTTCACTAATTAATATCTTAAGCTAAGTAATCCTACTTAAATATGGAATCTTGAGCAATAAATTCAAAACATTAAGTTAAATAACAAAACAACAAAATCATAACAATACTTTGAGCTTCAAACAAAAAACAAATCAATTCAACTAAAAAGGGTTAAATTAGAGAAACAAAGGAGAAAAAACAAAGAAACATACATGGACATCAAACATTAAGCAGACAGAGAAAAAAGGGGGTACAAAAAAGGTTTCATAGAAACAGCTGCAGCAGCAAAACATAATGATAGTAGCCAAGAAACATCACAACAATGGAAAAAGTACTATCCCAACTTACACATACATACAGATAACATTTATATACACGTAGATACTGATAATTGTAAGCATTTGTACCTTCTGTTGGATTGGAAACATAACCATTTGATGAAGGAGCCTTCATACTTGACAACATAAACACCTTATCAAGACACAATCTTTTGACTCAAATTCACCAAGATTCATCAACTTATTATCAAATCACCCTCCATTTTGGCGCCAAAATCAAGAACACAATTCTCTTCAAAGACTTGATTTTTAGCCTAGAGATACAAATCACTTCAATAAAAATACTATTTTTGAGCTTCTAAAAACCAAAGATACTTATTCAGGCTAAAATTTACTCAAAAGGGTCAAAGCAGAAAGGGCAAAAACATCTCCGGCGACGGAAAAAATCCGCCGGAAAGCAGTAGGCTTCCAAAAAAGATGATATAAATATAAAATAGAGAAAAGGGTATGTGTAAATGCACGAGAATCGAGGTGGATAGGGAGAGAAATAGAGAGAAAAGTAGAGGAGAGTGATTAAATTTGGTCGGAGAAAGAGGGACTTCACCGGAAAATATAACGGCAAGTAAAGCGAAGTTGCTTTATAGAAGCTATACAGCTCGGTAGCTAGAATAGAATAATACATACAAATTTGATGTATGTATAACTAAAACTCTAGTCTGTTAAAATTTTAGTGTATTTAACTTAAAATTTTGATAATTGTTTTAATATACTGTATAAAAGAAATACATAATATATAAAATAAGATAGAGATGTAACAAGTAAATTTATTTATTACACTTTGATTTGTTACACATGACATGCAGTCATGCACACTTTTAATTTTTAAATGAGGTTCCGGGTTTTGCTCTAACAGCTGACAATGGACGTTACTTGTAGGCGTCGTCCGTTTATCATGTTCTAGGTTAGAGCGTGACTTCAAATTCCTAAAAATAGGTTATAATGTTAAAATTTCCAAGTTTAATAAAAACGTTTGATTTATCATTATTACTTTAAATTATATAGTTATTTTTTATTTAAATTATTTATACTTTTAAAAAAATTCACTTTTAATAATAATTATTTTATTAATTTTATTATTATAAAGATATGTATGAAATTAATTATAAACTTTTATAAAATATTAAAATAACACTTTAAAATTAATACATTCAAAATTGTCATTTAAAATATTTATATCATTTATAAATTATTATAAAAATAAATAAAAATTTAATTATAAACTAATGTATATATAATTAAAATTCTAATTATAAACTATTAAAAAAATATTTTATAAAATATTTATAAACATAGTAAATTAAAAATATAAATATTTGAAATTTCAAATATTTAATTTTATTTGTAGTTAATAAGAGTCGAGTATATACTCTAGCAGTTAGACTACAAAGGACGATAATGTTTAGTACAGATCTAATAAACATGTTACATAATACATATAATCAATATCACTCTAAGGTATAAAAAAAAAACCAATCTACTAAAGGAGAATGATTTAAAATAAATTTTTTTAAAAAGAATATTAACATATCTACAATTTATAAAATAATAATATTTTTTGACCAAGCACTAAATAATAATTATATATATATATATATATAATGAAAAAGAGCTAGCTTATCATATAAAGAAATGCTAATTTGTTCAATGAGCCAAAAAGATGCTTTATTTGTATAGCACCTTAATTTCAGTACGTATTAAAAATTATTTGTGTAATAATTAAGCATGCTGATTAAGCCATCAACCTTAATAACCGGATACATTTCACATGCGTCAACAAATGGAACTCCAACATTATTATTCTTAAAGTAGAATAACAAAGATCAATTAATTCCAATTAGTGATACTATGAGAAGTTGAGAACGTTAATTGATCCTGGTCTGCATCACTATTATTTTGAAAATGAAATGCACCTACGGTCAACGGTCAACACACTATTTAGGTTTTGTATAGACAACTGCACCCGCGACCCGATCAGTACGTGTAAGTATGATTTATGAATAAAACACTCATAATTCATGCTAGCTTTAAATCCGGCACGGAACACTTTTTAAATATTTAAAATATATTTATTATAATTAATATATTTTATTTTATATATTATAATTATTTTAATATATTTACATTTTGAAATAATAAATATAAAAATATTATTTTATTCTTAACTATATTTATTAATTACTTGTATGATTGTTATATATATATATATTTTTTTATATATTATATAAAAATAATATTTATATAATAATTGTTTGCTTATAATTTAATTTAGAATATGTACATATTTATAAAAATATTATTAATATTTTCATTTGTATTGAATATATGAAATTAAATTAATTATAATTTAAATTATAAAATTTATATTGATTTTATAGCTATAGAGATTATTTGATATATGATTTTAATTTAATGTATTTTAGTTTTAACCCCTTTGTCCAGGTATATAATTTTATATATTTCTGAGTGATTATGTATATTATATTATTTACTATATATCCCATCTATATATAGCTTGCATGAATTATTAAGAACATCTGACAAAGTAAAATTTAGATGAGTTTTGCCTTGATAAGGGTTTGATCATTAAGTCACCTAGCTAGGTCTGAAAACGCAAGTTAGTCGTGCATGTGTGTCGTTCCACCACCATCAATACAAACCAGCCCCGGCTAAATTATAAATAAAAATTTAACAAAGACTAAAACTGGATTTTTAGTTAATTTTAACCTGCCCGTAACCTAGCAGATAAAGTAGATTTCGATAAGACTGAAATAAATTTATAATTATTTTTGAAAGGTCAGTCGAAACTGGACGAGATAATCCTGTCTGTTTCCAATCAATGTTGGTATGAGATGCGCGTGTATAACTGCATATAAGGTGGCCATATCTATTATATTACTAGTTGACATTGTAAGGAGTAGAGTTGTCTTCCGTTATTCTTTAAGTGCATCAAAATTGGAGTATATGCGCAGAGTCATAAATAAATAAGTGTACATTGGGTCATTTGTATATTTGGCATAGAACTACTACTAGGAAGGAGCTGGAAACAGTCTCCGAGCATGTGAGATCATGCAGCTTTTGTCGCCCCAACTGCCTCCTAATACCGACCATACATATGCATATATATCGTATATAGTGTGCGTGTGTGTATGTATCGTGTTTGTGTGCAGCTTTGAGGAATTTTTATTTTTCTACTCATTTTCTAAAATACTTTTTTATTATTTAACCTGATGGTGAGCCAAATTCATACCTATTAACCTATCTCATCTGATGAGCCTGGCGCGGTTTGCTACGGTTTAAGCTCAAATTGTATCGAAACCATTTAAGTGTGCTTTTAAAATTTAGAAACAAAAAATAATTAATTTCATTCGATTTTAGCAAGTCCGGTTCAGTTTTATATAGTTCGATTTCGGTTTTAAAACGAATAGTATTTTATTATATTAATTATGTATAAATTGAGATTAAAAAAATAAATTTATGAATAAATTAATTATTGTTAGAAAGTCGTTCGTCCTTCGTATATGTCTCTTTGCAATGTCGACATATTGTGTCTTCATTTACATGTTAGAGAACTTATGAGTAATGTCTTTAATGATGAGATCTTGTTTGTTTGCACGAGAAATACTGCATTTCTCCGTTTATCCAGCATACGAAAAATTATAACAATAACAAAGATAATGACTATCCTTCACATCATAGGGCAATACTTCACATAAAAGCATTTTACATCCCTTATATATATACATAGTAATATCAGTGGAATTTAAAATCAAGTGCATGAGGCCAAACATAAATATTTATATTAAAATAATTAATAATAATTGTTATTATATTATTACGGTTCGGTTCGGTTTTTATTCGGTTTGTAAAATTTTTATAACCAATATCGGTGCGATTTTTATTCAGTTCGGTTTTTAATCAGTTTAATTTTTTTTGATTCTTTTTCATGCAGTTTTCAGTTCGGTTCGTTGCTCATCTCTAATCCTACCCACTGCTTTCTATTTTATATTGGAAGAAAGTTCCTCCATTCGTTTCATTTTATATGTTATTTTTAAAAAATTAAGTATATTAAAAAACATAATATATATAAATTATTTTTTTATTTATATTCATATTAATTACAATGATTGAGATAGTTTTAATACATAATTTGAATAGTAAAATATCTTTACACATAATTTGAATAGTAAAATATCTTTATACTAATTCCTAGTATTAGTAACCATACTTGGTCAAATGATTATTTTGAAAATTATTTATAAAATTATATTAAATATAGATAAACCTATATTAATTATACGATAATATTTTTTTCAAAGTGACATATACGGGGTATAGTTTATTTAAGAAATTATTGAGAATATGTACATACGATATTATACTTATTTTCTGATTCATTGTAATAAATTAGTATATTTAATATTTTATGAAGTTCTCATAAAAATGTAAATGTAAATCTTCAAACAACCATTCGTGTAGTTCTGAAGATTCTAGTTCTTCCCCGTATTGCACCGCCCTTCATCTTACCTGTACGGAAAGCTACGGACTCTTATACACACAAATCATTCCCTGGCCTGTATATATTCTATGTATGTCTTGACTCTCGAGTAGTGTACTACTATTCCTACTCTACTTTTCTTAGCAATATATCAAACTTGGTATGTAGGATGCAACTTGAAAGTTAGTTTAATTTGCATAAGTATATTTATGTGCTTCTTAATCTATAGAAAGTATTTAAATATCATGATGGCATTGGCATAATTGCCTCCATATGTGTACCCTTGCGAGTTGGGAATCGAATAGGGTAGGGCGAAGATAGAGACCAAACAAGGTTGTAATCGGGCTTGACTTTTGAGCTGCTTGCATGTTTGTTTGCTGACTTTTAAACATATACACACATATATACCCATACCAAACTTCAATTCTGAAATATACATATTTGAAAATAGAGTTTCATTGCACCCTTTAAAACACATTAATTAAAAGAGAATATTTTCTGCACGTTTAATTGAGTATGCGAGCTTGACTCAAAAGAATTTGAAACCTTGCGTTAAAAGTGAAGATAAACAAGTAATATAAATTAAATTTGTAAACAAATTCAAATTTAAGTACGATTGAATAATTTAAATAATAAGAATTTATCCTATGTTGTTTCACATTTTGAATTCTTAGCCGAGAGATGATCAAGGGTCCATATGAAAAGAAGCAACGCACAAGGAGAACAAGATATGATATTAATATATTATGCACTCCAAATAAGATGGACATGACATTACTAATATGCATGGGGGTAATGGGGTTTAAGACCCTCATTGCATAGAAGAAATTACGCATAAATATTTAATATAAATAATTATTAATTCTCATTAAAATAAAAATATTAATGATAAATAATTAACTCATAAATTTATATTTTATTTTAACGCCACATTAAAAAAAATTACTCCATCTCCAATCACAGTTAATATGCATTCTGCATGCTTTCACATCCATATGATATATATATATAGGGTCCTACTCAAATAGAAAATAGAAAACCTTATCATTATACCTGCCGCACCCACACACAAATTATATACACCCTCACACACACAATCCCATCTATTCTCCTCCGTTTTTAATTTGATTTTTCCCGTCAATTGGTAAAGTTTTTTTCAAATCTAACTTCACCACATTTTATTTCATCTCCCAACGATCAGTTTTCATACCATATGTGCTATATTTCGGCAAATATAATTTATAATTAAAATAAATTCGTCACTTATCAGATTCAAACTTCAATCACTAAATTATATTACAGAAACCACTAATTTGTATTATAGAAATCACTAATTTGTATTACAGAAATCACTAAATTATATATCCTGGCTTCACAAAAAATAATGAAAATCGTTGAAAAAATAAAAGCCACCGGAATATATCACATATAGTATGCAAACTGATTGTTGGGAGATGAAGAAAAATGTGATGAAGTTAGATTTGAAAAAAACTTCACTAATTAACGGGAAAAATCAAATTAAAAACGGATGGATTATGTGGGATTGGGTGTACGGGGGTGTATTTGATTTGTGTGTGGATGCTCCCCTTGCCATTAGATTAGATTGGATATGTGGTGTAGATCTTATTTTCTATTTTCTATTCTAAGTTATTTTCTATTTGAGCAGGACCTTTTATATATATATATATATATATATATATATATATATATATATATATATATATATATATATATATATATATATATATCATATGCAATAAAATAACAACCACAACGCTGAAGAACTAATCGGCATCTCCAAACATATCAGTTCGATTCCTTTTTGAGGATAGGGAATCAAATATATTGTCATCAAAGAAAATCGAAAAATTTGAATTAATTTGTTATATATATATATAAAATATTATCTAAAGAGATGTTACTGAGTTAACTTACATAAATTTCCTAAGGTTAAAAAAAATCTTATATGAATACATCACGAGGTTTTTATTTTAATTATAAAAAATTATATACAATTATAAAAATATTATTATTATTTTATATTAAAAAATACTTATATCTTAGAAAATTTTCTTGAAATCAAAATCACCAACATTATTCTCTTTATCTAAATACAAAAACCTCGTTTTCTAGTGGCTAACACTTGACCTCCCTCGTTGAAATATTAAAATTTATGTAAAGAATATAATATAATTCGATATATGCAGTCGAACTGTGGAAGGACAAATCACTAAACTAAAAAGAATGGTGCCGTTCATGCATATAATATATGCGATCATGATTGAAGATAGCAAGATCTTTTGTTTCGATTATCTTCTTCTTCGTGTGATTATGAAAGTGAAATTAAACACACAAAGAAAGACATAGGTAAAGGAAAGAAGAATGTGGTATCCATTCAACGAGAGAATGGAATGCAAAAAAGAATGATTCCCCGCCTCTATATTTAAAAAGTGAATATGCATGCCTAATGAATGATTTATGTGTTAGGTATGCACATGCTCATCGCAATCCCGATTCCGCCCATAACTAATAGTTTAATGTAATAATTTATTTTATTAATTTTTAATTATTTAATTATAATCTATTCATCAAAGGAATTACTCATAAAATTAACTATATAAGAGTACGAGATATATGCACGAGTAACAACTGCGCCACAAGTTGATGTTGAATATTGAATCCAATTCTTTTCGTAATTTATTAATTATAAGCATTTCTTTTTTCTTTAGTTAATTATTTAAAGCATTTCTGTATTTTGCTTCAAAGTACATAATATCATATTATTCTTGAGTTAATTGTGAAATTAAGCATTAGTTGCAGCCAACAAGAATAGATAGTTTATTATTTTCATTATTAGGAATTCTTTTCTTTTTAATAGATACATTCTGTTGGTATTTTTATTGATTCTGCATTTAGTTTAATGAAAAATATATTTCCATATTTTTTTAATCTTGAATTATCAAACATGTGCATCACATATATATCGATCAGGCATGAATATAGAACCGAATAAGTGTATTTGGGTGTTGTTATACGAAGCGAAGGGAAATGGCTCTCAGCCTCTCATCATTGAAGAAGATGCTGATCATGAGATAATTCCAGACACAAAAACTATATAGTAATCAAGAAGACAATGAGAAGACACATACAGTGCATCTCCCTTAATGATTCCACCCCACCGTTAAACACGTTACCTGTCCTAACAGTAATATTTAATCCCTAGCATTAGAAAGATAAAACATAATTTATTGTTTATAGAGTAAAAAAAGATACTGTTAGGGATTCATATCTAGACATATTTTTTTTTATTTACAAAGAGACAGAGATCGGGATTTCATAACACATAATTAAAATTTAGGATTTTGATACATGACAACCATTTTGAAAAAAAATTGTTGCAGAAGGGCGTATCACATATATAATATTATTAGCTTTGGTAATATATTCATGTAATATCTGACGTTGAACAGAATGTATATGTTTGAGGCCTTATAATGTATACTAAATTATTGGTTTTTATGCACTGACTTGTGGTGGTTTGACTTTCAATTGTGGGTTTGAGTTGTTATAATTTATGTAAAAATGAACAAAATAATAATAACAGAGTACATCTACATGCACCAAAAACTGGAACATGTACTTCTCCAGCGTGTGGACATGCAGATGATAAAAAGTTGTGTGTACCACAGGAAATGGAACATATATCTAGTACTAGCAATACAGTAATTCCTATCGATCACTTGTTGTATGCTATACAGAGTATAGATATATACGGTATAATCTAATATTCGTTCGTGTGTGTGTCTCTCTCTATGTATAACTGAGAAAGAGACGACGTCGATGATGATGTTGTTGTCATAGAGGGCAATAAAAGTCAACGTCCAGGTGATTTCACAATATCTCTAATTTGCTGAAGGTGTAGAAAATGGAAGGATACATGCATTCCTGTGTTATCCACAATTCCACATAACAAAAAGGTTGTCACAGCACACAAATTGGTAAGTAATGTAGGGCAGGCAAATTGAATCACATCATTATAATGTAGGGTGCGAATGTGCAATCAATCATGTTCCACTCTCTGTCCCTCAACTTGACTAATGCATAAAAGTTAATTAGAAAGCTCTGGTGGTTGTTTTGTGGGCTAGCTTATGTTTTTGGCCATGGTGATTGATAGATGTTAATCTTCTTTTTTAGTTGATACATATCTTTAATTCACTCACCTCGATCTCGTATATAATCTATCTCCCTTTCCTATTTTTCATTTGAGATCTTTTGGAATCTTTAAAACATAAACTAAACATCCAATTACTTTAAGTATGCCTTCCTATCTTAATTATGCTTATATATATAATTAAATTTTTTCGCAACTGTTTTATATAGAGATCAAGTGGATGTTAATTAATCTCTTAAAGGTACTAGAACTGTTTAGTTTTCAGAGTATATATATATAGGCAACTGCTCAAAAGAAAACTTTATTTTGGAGAAAACTACAAACCAGAATCTTGGCCATCAATTAAAATCTAATCTGATGGCTATCATTCAATCATTTATATATTGCTTTTAATTTGAAAAGGATAAATGAGTAATTTACATTAGTGTTATATATAGAAATTATTATAATATTTAATGTATTAATATTGCATTAATGATTTAATTTGTGCAAGCATATATGTAATTCTTATCTCGCATATTTCATATGTAATAAATATATTTTATTTTCATATTTCATATATTTTTATTAAACATTAATGAAATATTTCATATATCATATATTCCATATATATTTTTATCTCGCATATTTCATTTTCTAAGTGAAATAGTTAGTTGAACATGATTTAATGAAATCTTAATTAGAAAAATATATTATATTTTAACTTGAAATATGTAATAACATACTTAGCAAAATAGTTTGTAGAATTTTAATATATAGTAGAACACTAAATAAAATAGTTAGCGGAACACATGGTGGAATTCTAATTAAAAAAGATATTAAATCTTAATTTAGTAGAATACTTATATGAATCTCAATTTAAAAAAATTAAATCTTAATTTGAAATATTTAATAAATAATTAGTAAAAAATCTTAATATTTAGTAGAACACTAAATGAATTAGTTAGTAGAATAGTTAGTGAAATCTTAACTAAAAAAATATGTTAAATTTTATTTTGAAATATAGAATTAAACACTTAGTAGAATAGTTAGTGGAATCTTAATATTTAGTAGAACAGTAAATAAAATAGTTAGTAGAACATTTAGTAAAATCTTAATTTAAAATATGTAACTAAATAATTAGTAGAATAGTTATTGGAATCTTAATATTATTTAAGATTCTATTAAGTATTTTATTAAATTTATAAAATTTAATAGAATATTTAGTAGTGTAACACCCCCTTCCCAAAATGAGATGAGGGGTTACTTTCAAACCACAAACCTGTATATAGAGTACTAAAATCCACCTTATAATAAATAAATAGGTCCAACAATGTCTCCAAAATAATATTAAAACCTCCAGAACAATTCAAAACCTCTAATAATAAATAATGTCTAAAAAGAAATGCGAGAAGTTCAAACGTCCTAATAAATTAATTAAAGGTAGCTCTCCATCACAAGCCCAAGATTCCCCCTAAGTACCTGCCAGAAGAAAGAATACTGCATGAGCCAAATGCCCAGTACGGATTGGAATACAGTTTATAAAACAGAAAGAAGATATATAGTTTGACAGTTATAAATAAACATTAATTTTTAAAACAAGGCTGAAGCAAAGAGGGGTTAGGATATTTCATACCGATACAGAACAGATAACAGATACACACATCATAGGGTACCTAATGCGTGCAACAAACCGGACAACGTGTACGGCATATACAACGTCACCGTCAAATATCAAATCACAAATCAAATCAAATCTCTGGGTGCACCCACGTATCCTCAAACAAATATCAAATGCGCAAAGCTCGCCACCTGAGCTATCAGAAGGATACGCCGTGACTAATCACACTGTCACAGAAGTGTCATGCCACTGGTGCCGCAATGACATGGTTGTAGTACCCCTACAGCTGGTTAAATCGGTATACCCTATATCACTCTAAGGGTTCAAATAAAATAATTTTTACAATTTTAAAATCACCTGAACAGATATTTCAAATATTCTACGCAGATATGTAACATACATAATTTTCGAAAATCGTTGAGACAAATATTTAAATATTTCAAAACAGACTTTAAAATAACTTTTAGAGAATCAAAACAGTTAAAACGAATAATAACGGAAGGAACAGATTTACGAATAGAATGAATTAAATATAATTAATCCTACAAAGAATAGCGCTGAAGAGAAAGGGGACGAAATCCGTACCTCGAAAATTACAAATACAAACACTAACGATATCCACAATTGAGCCGCTAAACACCCGGTTCTCGATCTAATTACAAAACATATTTTATTATTAATAATTATATACTTAAAATAAATACATGAATAAGGAAGAATTAATCACAACCTTATATACTATATACGACCCCTATAAAATTCATTATTACCGAATACACCTAATATTATAATATATAATTTAGTAATATAAAATAGACACTAAAGCTTCTGGATCAACATAACAAAACAGGTGTACGACGTGCTTAAAGTCATTACTACATATTTATATAATAAACCAGTAACATCATCTTGTACACCAAAATTGAATATAAATATATATATGGTACCAAATTTGCTCAAGGTTATACATGGTCACCATAGACGCACGCGAGTACTTTTCCTTACTCAAAACCGAATTCACAGCATGATTAATACACCTCCCAAAATACTACCAAACTAATATATAATATATTAGTATACGTATAGTACCTCCACTTCCTTACTGATTGAACAAGGTGTAATGAAGATCTTTGTCGCCCCTTTTCTTCTACGGCAGCTCTCCCTTGTATAACTCACCAAATTGATTTTAGGGTTTTATAATATATCTCAATACCTCCAATATATTTATATAGACTCATTAATTAATATCCTATTTATAATCTAATTTAAAAGCAAATTCTATTATAAGTCAAATATTATTAAAATAAATATTATTAAATAATCTCACTAATTCTAATCTAATTATAATTAATAAAAATACTAATTAAATAAATACAGATATTACATATATACCCCCTTAAAAAGGATTCCGTCCCCGGAATCGAACGAAACTAAAACTCATTCCTGAATCAAATAAGTGCGGATATTTATCACAAATAGATTTTTCTAGTTCCCAAGTAGCCCCTCTCTCAGAATGATTTATCCACAAGATTTAAACAAACGAAATAATTTTCTTCCTCATAACCCGCTTCTCTCGAGCTAAAATAGTTTCAGCATCCTCTTCACAAGAAAGATATTCCTTAATCTTATGTAATGGATATTGAACTACCTGCAACGAATGACATTTGTAGCTTCTTAGAACAGACACATGGAACACATTATGCACATGAGATAACTGTGGTGGCAATGCTACTCTATAAGCAACTTCCCCCACTCTCTCTAACTTCATTCCAACAAGTCGATGCTCTACATTTTCTACCATGCAACGCCTCAAATGGTGGCATGCCAATGCTCGCTTACCAGCTATTATTGTGTGCAAACTCCACAAGGTACATATACTTGTCTCAATCACCAGACCACTCTAAAGCACAAGCTCTCAACATATCCTCCAACGTCTGAATCGTCCTCTCTCACTGCCCATTAGTTTATGGATGAAAAGTTGTACTATAATTAAGCATCGTACCTCAAGCCTGCTGAAATCCCTTCCAAAAATGTGAAGTAAACCTCGTATCCCTGTCTGAAACTATCGACACAAGAACACCATGAAGTCTAACAATATCTCGCTGAAATATTTATGCCAAATCATGAATAGGAGTAGTCTCTCTAATAGGTAAAAAATGAGCTGATTTTATAAATCTATCAACTACCACCCAATTAACGTCATTCTTCCTGGAGGTCCTCAGTAAACCGGTCACAAAACCATGGTAATGTTTTCCCACTTCCAAACCGGGATATCCAACTACTGTAACAGTCCACTAGATCTCTGATGTTCAATCTTCACCTGTTGACATGTAAGACATTTTCTCACAAACTTTGCTATGTCTCGTTTCATCCCACTCTACCAAAAGTGCTTCTTTAAATCCCTATACATCTTAGTAGAACTTGAACAAATAGAGAATGAAGAACTATGAGCCTCAGTCAAAACTGCTTCACGAACTTCTATATCTACAGGTACACACAATCTACTACCCAACCATACCACACCATGAACATCAACATGAAACTCCGATTTCTTTCCATCTGCCACATTCGATCTAATATCTTCTTACCCTATATTATTTTTCTGACCTTCCTTATCCCTTGAGACTAGATTTGATTCCACCTTCAAACTTGCCATGCTTGCAGCTGATCCTCCAACATACAATTCTACACTCAAACGCTCCATATCTGAAATAAGGTGCTGCTGAGTAATAAGAGATGCAACACTTTCCAAATTCTTCCTACTAAGAGCACCTATCACTACATTCGCCTTTCTTGGATGGTACTGAATTTTAGCATTATATTCTTTAATAAGTTCAAGCCACCTCCTTTTTTTCATGTTTAACTCCTTTTGTGTAAAAATGTATTTGAGACTCTTATGATCAGTGAAAATGTCACAAGTTTCTCCATACAAATAATGCCTTCAAATTCGTAAGGCAAAAACCACTGCTACTAACTCCAAGTCATGGGTAAGATAGTTTACCTCATAAGATTTAAGCTGCCTAGAGGCGTATGAAATCACCTTCTCATGCTTTATAAGAACACATCTCAATCCTCTCTTAGAAACATCACTATAAACTTGATATCCTCCACTCCCTGATGGTAAAACAAGTATAGGAGCCGACACCAACCTCTTCTTCAACTCTTGAAAACTCTGCTCACGATCATCATTCCACTCGAACTTAACACCCTTTCGCATCAGCTGAGTCAATGGCAAATCTATGAATGAGAAACCCTCTACAAAGCGCCTATAGTAGCCTGCGAAACCCAAGAAACTCTTCACCTCTGTCACAGTGCTAGGTCTCGGCCAATTTGTGATAGCCTCGACTTTCGCAGGATCCAACTCAATCCCCTTACCAGACACAATATGCCCCAAAAATGCAACCTGCTCCAACCAGAATTCACACTTTGAAAATTTTGTAAACAATTTCTTTTTCCTCAAGATTTCAAGTACAATGCGCAAATGTTTATCGTGTTCTTCTTTACTCCTAGAGCATATCAAGATATCATCAATGAAAATCACACAAACTTATCAAACTAATCGTGAAGGACGCGCCAAATCCATAAATATTATTGCTGCATTCATCAACTATAAAAAACATCACAAGAAACTCATAATGACCATATAAAGTACGAAATGTTGTCTTCAGAATATCTTCATTTCTTACTTGTAACTGATGATAACCCAATCTCAAATCTATCGTCGAAAGAAATATTTTTCCCCTTGCAAATAATCGAACAAGTCATCAATGCGTGACAAATGATATATATTTCTAACAGTCATCTTATTCAACTCCCTGTCGTCAATACACAATCTCATAGACTCGTCTTTCTTCTTCACAAAAAATAATGGAGCACTCCATGGAGATACACTCGGTCTGATAAATCCCTTATCCAACAAGTCTTGTAGTTATTCTTTTAATCCCTATAACTCTACTAGTGTCATCGTATACAATTATTTTAAATAACTTCAGCCCTGATGACAAATTCAAGAATAACATATACATGCTTTTGTGAATTAACACATCTTTTCATGTCTCTGGAGTATTCTCAAACCTACAATTATAAAATCCACCCACTGCTTTCTTTTTATACTCCAACATCTCTAGTTATATGAACCACTTAGGTTAGATCTCAATTCATATTTAAATCTCTCATTACTTTAAAGATGTCTCACAAACCCTTCGAGCAATCCAACTTAACAAACTTTTTTTTTATGTAATTTAAAATATTCTCATCATCATCCTACCTAATGAAATATAACATCCAAAGGTAAATTTCTTTATACACACTTGAGAAATATTGCATGATGAACACATTAATAAATCAATTTCAATCCATTATCATCTTGAAATTCTTTCATCTAGTCGCATTCATATTCCCGCACCACATTTCAAATTTTATATATCTGATTTCACATCCTACCATGGTAGCGAACATAGTATCTCTTTACATTTAACTCATTGATAACCAATAATCCTTAATATGTAGCTCATATCCCTAGTTGAAGTCTAAAAGCCATACAATCCTTAGCCAAAAATTATCTTACTCATAAAGCCAAAATAATTCTAAATACATCTTTCATTTAAAAATCTTGATCTACAGTTACTAACATACTTGCATCCTCATAGATCGTTCACTTTCCTTTTCAATCAATTGCTCAAAAATGTTAAATCAATAAATCCTTAAGATTTAATCAAGGTCATGCATCACTATCGATAATAAGTTTGCCTAGATAAGTATATTATATAGATTCTAAACACTCTTGATAATTATCACAAAGACACATAAAATGATTCATTTACAAAGACTAAAGTGAAGGATTCTGAATAGATGAGAAAGAAACAACAAAATGAGTCAAAACATATTCAAATAATGGGAAAGCTCCACGTCTAAAATGATTCACAATATCAAATACAGGTACGAATGAAGTTCGCAGAAAGAGACAACTGAAGTAGTTTATCAAATTTAACAAAAGTGAAATAATTTTGAAATGAACGCAACTAAATGAAATCTCAAAATTGAATACCTGTCCTAACGGCTACCCAAACTCACAGGTCAACCTAAATAGGTTTTCTACAAGAAAGAACCTAAGCTCTGATGCCATCTCTGTAACACCCCCTTCCCAAAATGAGATGAGGGGTTACTTTCAAACCACAAACTTGTATATAGAGTACTAAAATCCACCTTATAATAAATAAATAGGTCCAACAATGTCTCCAAAATAATATTAAAACCTCCAGAACAATTCAAAACCTCTAATAATAAATAATGTCTAAAAAGAAATGCGAGAAGTTCAAACGTCCTAATAAATTAATTAAAGGTAGCTCTCCATCACAAGCCCAAGATTCCCCCTAAGTACCTGCCAGAAGAAAGAATACTGCATGAGCCAAATGCCCAGTACGGATTGGAATACAGTTTATAAAACAGAAAGAAGATATATAGTTTGACAGTTATAAATAAACATTAATTTTTAAAACAAGGCTGAAGCAAAGAGGGGTTAGGATATTTCATACCGATACAGAACAGATAACAGATACACACATCATAGGGTACCTAATGCGTGCAACAAACCGGACAACGTGTACGGCATATACAACGTCACCGTCAAATATCAAATCACAAATCAAATCAAATCTCTGGGTGCACCCACGTATCCTCAAACAAATATCAAATGCGCAAAGCTCGCCACCTGAGCTATCAGAAGGATACGCCGTGACTAATCACACTGTCACAGAAGTGTCATGCCACTGGTGCCGCAATGACATGGTTGTAGTACCCCTACAGCTGGTTAAATCGGTATACCCTATATCACTCTAAGGGTTCAAATAAAATAATTTTTACAATTTTAAAATCACCTGAACAGATATTTCAAATATTCTACGCAGATATGTAACATACATAATTTTCGAAAATCGTTGAGACAAATATTTAAATATTTCAAAACAGACTTTAAAATAACTTTTAGAGAATCAAAACAGTTAAAACGAATAATAACGGAAGGAACAGATTTACGAATAGAATGAATTAAATATAATTAATCCTACAAAGAATAGCGCTGAAGAGAAAGGGGACGAAATCCGTACCTCGAAAATTACAAATACAAACACTAACGATATCCACAATTGAGCCGCTAAACACCCGGTTCTCGATCTAATTACAAAACATATTTTATTATTAATAATTATATACTTAAAATAAATACATGAATAAGGAAGAATTAATCACAACCTTATATACTATATACGACCCCTATAAAATTCATTATTACCGAATACACCTAATATTATAATATATAATTTAGTAATATAAAATAGACACTAAAGCTTCTGGATCAACATAACAAAACAGGTGTACGACGTGCTTAAAGTCATTACTACATATTTATATAATAAACCAGTAACATCATCTTGTACACCAAAATTGAATATAAATATATATATGGTACCAAATTTGCTCAAGGTTATACATGGTCACCATAGACGCACGCGAGTACTTTTCCTTACTCAAAACCGAATTCACAGCATGATTAATACACCTCCCAAAATACTACCAAACTAATATATAATATATTAGTATACGTATAGTACATCCACTTCCTTACTGATTGAACAAGGTGTAATGAAGATCTTTGTCGCCCCTTTTCTTCTACGGCAGCTCTCCCTTGTATAACTCACCAAATTGATTTTAGAGTTTTATAATATATCTCAATACCTCCAATATATTTATATAGACTCATTAATTAATATCCTATTTATAATCTAATTTAAAAGCAAATTCTATTATAAGTCAAATATTATTAAAATAAATATTATTAAATAATCTCACTAATTCTAATCTAATTATAATTAATAAAAATACTAATTAAATAAATACAGATATTACAAGTAGAATATTAATATTTAGTAGAACACTACATAAAATAGTTAGTAGAACACTTATATGAATCTCAATTAAAAAAATATTTAGTAGAACACTAAATGAAATAGTTAGTAGAATAGTTAGTTAAATCTAAATTAAAAAAATATATTAAATTTTATTTTGAAATATATAACTAAACACTTAGTAGAATAGTTAGTGGAATCTTAATATTTATCAGAACACTAAATAAAATAGTTAGTATAATAGGGTTGGAATCTTAATATTTAGTATAACACTAAATAAAATAGTTAATGAAATCTTAATATTAAGTAGAACGATAAATAAAATAGTTAGTAGAATATTTAGTAGAATCTTAAATAAAAAAACTTATTAAATCTTAATTTAAAATATTTAACTAAATAATTAATAGAATAGTTATTGAAATCTTAATATTATTTAAGATTCTATGAAGTATTTTATTAAATTTATAATATAACAAAAATGTCATAACAATTAGTAATAGTCAACATCAATTAAATAACATTAATAACAGTTATATAAATTTAGTAAGTATCAATCATATTTAAGCACTAAAACATAAGATATACTTTTAATATTTATTACAAAATTACCACTAATAGTGTAAAACTTTCAATCAAATCTTTTTTTTATAAATCAACGTTTGATCTAAAGGTTTCTTAGTTTCCTGCATAAAAGAGTATTCTCTAGATCTTATCCCATATATATATATATATGGTAATGTATAATTCACCATGCAAGACTAGATTTCAAGTCAGATTTAAGTCAACTATAATTATGTTACTAACTATGGATTAATGTATAATTATTTTAAGATTTTCCTCAGGGCAAAGTTAGCGGTGGCAATAATTACATGGTAGCCGGTATATATATTAGTCACGTATGGAGACAGAAGGATTCATATATATATATATATATATATATATATATATATGCACTTGGAAGTAGTAAATATTATCTAGTTTGGTTTTACTTGACCGTTTAATTTTTTAGCACACATCTCTAAATTTTTTAACTATATAGTTAAATTTATTATTTTTAAATTTTTATTTTTTTGAATAAAAATATTAAACTAAATCTTTTATTCACACAAAAAAAAATAAAATAATAATTTTAATTATATAGTCAAAACTCTTAAAAGAATGTATTAAAAAATCAAACGCCAAATATTACCGATGAAGTATTATTTAAGTGAAACCCTACAAGGAAAAGCAGAAAACGAGATTCACGGCATGAAAAAGGGTACAGGGCGACCCTCCTTTGTTTGTATTTCTGAGTTATCTTTAGCAAAGAGCTACCGACCGTGCATATTACTCGATCACTTCATTCTGTTAATTTTTTTTAATTACAGTATTATTTAAGTTTCGGCATATATCTTTTCATTGTAAAATCAGATTGATTTAAACAAACTCCATATCAATTGTGACCTAATTAAAAAAAGAAAAAGAAAAAACAACTACATAGTATTGCAAACATATTGTATGGATATTTTGTATACATACATGGTTTGTGTTTGCAGTAAAATACCATTTATTTTACCCATAACTAGCTCTTCGGTCTCCCCTCATTCATGCAACTCGAAAAAGCTAGTAATTTATTCCCTAAATTCATGCAAAAGTCGGCGTATATTACCTATAAAATTACGGCACGGTCGTCAGGAAGGAGCTGCGGAGGGCAAGTGGGATGACGGGCTCTTGATTTTTTAATATCATGCTGGAAAAAATACACTATATTATACTCAAATTATATATTAATAAAAATTTACACCCTAAAAATATTTAGGCTTAAAGATTATTTAGGTGTAGTGTGATTCTAGTTTTATTCTCATTTATTTTATATAATTTGTACTTAACAGTTAACATTTAAAAGAAAAACAAAAACATTCAGGCCTGCATTCATTTTTTTTAAAATTCAATGCACCATTTCATCCACCGTAACCTGCTCCCTCAGGGTGCTTTCCAATTCTTATCACTTTTTTTGTTATTTTCTGGCACGTATTTTAAGGTGGATTTTAAGGATAGTTCCATAACTTAATTTTAAAATTTTCTTTTTTTGTATAAAAATAGGATTGTTCTATTTTTATACAAAAAAGAAAAATTTTAAAAATAAGTTATGAAACTATCCTTAAAATCCATCTTAAAATACGTGTCAGACACTCCATTTTGAAATGATAACAAATGAAAAGGATGGAGGGAGTATCATTTAATAGGAAATATTAGTATTTCTCTATGAATATTTATACATATTTTTTTTTAAAAAAACTTGTTTCTGAAATTTAAAAAACAGAAATGAATAGCCGTCATATGATAGTATATTTTAAGTTTAGTCGCCCATTAAACACCGACAACTCCACGAATAATTCAGCTTGCGCCTTCCTTCCTGCAGCATGCCTTCCTACCCTACCTCCACCGTGTGATAACATGTACTTCTTCTTCTTAAATGTTAATCTAAAAATTAAATTTTTTATAATATGCATTCATTTCATTATTCAATATAATTTTATGAAGTATTTTTCAAAATCACTTTTGTATATTTATATATCTAATATTATTATTTTAAAACAACAGTATTTTAACTAATAATGGATAACCGTAAAATATTATATTTAAATTTTATGATATTATACTACACAAAATTTGTAAATAAAATTAATATATTAAATGAAGGGAGTAGGATATACACGTTGCTACTATGAATAATTTATATTATGTTAGTTGTACGTATATATTATTACATATATGCTATATAAGTATATAGCTTATAACCCGTACAAAATCACTGATAATATTAATAAATTATATATTAATTATTTTATATAATTTAAATATTATTATTATTATTAATTTGTTTTCAACATTTTTCTATACAATGTAGTTTATATATTAATATTCATAAAATTTAATTATAAATTATAATTTTAAAAAAATAAAAGAGTTTGAATGGTGATAAAATTGAGTTTAATATGAGTACAACTATATTAAATAAAAATTATAGGGTAAGTAGTATTCTTAAAATTGGAAAAAATAGAATATAATTTAGATATAATATAATATTATACGTGGCCAATTGTATAAAAGGAGGGCTATCGGGTGATAGAGTGTTATGTATGATATATTTTTTCTAAAATTAGATTTTATTAAAATTGAATGATTATGATCTTTTTTATGATTCACCTAAAATTAGACGGTTAGATCTAATTTTAGGGTTCAGCTGGTAACCGAAATGGAAAAAAAAAATTCTTGTTTAATTATAATAATATTAAATTTTAACCCTGCGCATGGATATTTAATTTTTATTTTCTTAACTTGATTTTTATATTAAAATTACTATATTTTTATAATTTTAAGAGATTAAATATATTAATATATTATTATATATTCTTTTAATTTTTTTAAATTATATATTCATATATATATATATATATATATATATATATATATATATATATATATCAATTAGAGGTTATAAATAAAATAATGTTAAAGTAGTTAACAACATTTAAGTATAGTGTGAGTTTATTTACATTTTCTATAATAAAAAATAATTTTGATTTATAAATATATGTTTTTAAAATTTTGAATTTTCTTTTTAAATTTCATTTTCTATATTATATTTAATTTAATATTGTATTCTTATAAATAAAAGTTGAATAAATTAAAATTATGTATTAATATTTATTAAATTATATTTGTATTATTTATTGATTCAACAGCTACTAATTTCAAATTTAAGTCGTCATTCAAAAATAATAATTTTCATATATAATATAATAGATATTTTAATAACTGACACGTTTCGATATCATAACATTTAATAGTATTTGGATAAAATTATTCTCACGCTTATTACTTATAAAATATAACAATCCTAAAATTATATATATATTAACGTATTATATCCTATATTTAATAATATGTTTAACTAATATATTTATAACTCCTAAAAAATATTATTATAGATAAGTTTAATATTTAAATTTTATTAATAACATATTATTAATTGAAATAATTTAATAAAAATCTTGAATTAACTCATATTAACATTATATGAAAATTTAGAATTTATATTATAAAATATTACTCCCTCCGTCCCTCCCATTTCTTTATACTTTTCTTTTTGGGACGTCCCGCCAATTCTTTACATTACTAAAAATAGTAACTTTTAACAATAAAATACATTATTACATCCACTATTTCACTCCATTTTTTCAACACTTTACACTATTACACCCACTACTTCACTTATTTTAATAATAAAGTTACTATTACACCCACTACTTCATTTATTTTAACAATATTATACCCACTATCCTGGGTTTTCGTGCCCAAACCAAATGTAAACATTTGACCGGGACGAGGTAGTATAATTTAAAATATTTCGCATGTGCGAACTCACCGAGGCACACTTTAATCACTTA
The DNA here is from genome assembly GCA_028671895.1 of Oenanthe sinensis. NCBI lineage: Eukaryota > Viridiplantae > Streptophyta > Magnoliopsida > Apiales > Apiaceae > Oenanthe > Oenanthe sinensis. Next base: position 6,084,343 of record CM053811.1, read on the forward strand.
TAGTAACTTGATGACCTGGAAAAACTGAAAAATCGATTAATCTGAAATCATATTCCAAAAACTAAATGGAAGTTGGAGCCTGACATTGCAATTAATATTACAAAATATGTTTGGATATGTTAGTACAATTAATAATATATATATATATATATATATATATATATATATATATATATATATATATATATATATATATTTAAATATATAAATTTTAAGATATATTTAAATATTAGATTTATATTAATATTTTTTAAGTTATAAGTGTTAACTTTAAATATGTTATTAGGGAGTATCGAACATTTGACTTTGGTAGTACCATTTATTTCTTACTCCCTCCGTCTCTAAAAACTTTTTCTGTTAATCATGTGCGCGTTTGCCAACACACACTTTTTAATCGTTAATATCTTTAATTTCGTATTAGTATTAAATATAAAAAATTTACTGTATTAAAGTACTCACAAATACGAATCAAACAAAATAACTCATGACTATATTTTGTCTTATAAATTATGTGTAAATTAGTAGTCAATCGCTTACAATGAACAGTACAAAAAGTCAAAACAAGAAAAGATTTTTGTGACGGAGGGAGTAACATTTATGAGAGAGTGTCCGACGCATTTTAATGTGCACGCATTTTAAGGTGCAGATAAAGTATAGTTTCATAACTTATTTTTAATTTTTTTTTTCTGAATACAAATTTAAACATTTAATTTTTATTCAGAAATAGAAAATTATAAAAATAAAGTATGTAATTATACTTTATATGCATCTTAAAATACGTGTCAGATACTCTATCAGAAATGTTAAAAATCAAGTGGACGGATGGAGTACGTGGATAATATTCTTTTTACTCTTATTATATATATATATGATATAATAGTATAGATTTATTATTGGACTTCAATTGGCGAGCTTTTATTATTTACGTACATGTATAGCTGTTATAGAAATACTATGAAATATCAAAATATACCCTTGCCTTTTTTTTTTTAGTTTGTACTTGTTCTTTTAACGGGAAAGCTCACTTCGCCATATTATCGCCATACTATGAGATGTCTTCTATCTCTAAATTATAAATATTCGGATAATGATATATGCTCCACAATTTTATGCCGGTAACTAAAACTAAAGAAGTGATTTGAAAATATTCGTTTATTTCGCAGTCGTTTATCTGTGAATTTGATTCTAAATATCGAGATTTGAAAATTGTGCAAAATGTGTCAAATGTGCACTTTATTACTCAATAAATTTTAAAACTCGATATCCACTTACTTTGTATATAAAAATAAATGAACGATATAAAAATTTAAGACGATAAGAAATAGTATATGGTGACAGCAAAAAATCACTATTTTTTGAAGTTTTGTTGCAAAAATATCTATTTTTTAAATCATCAATTATTTAGAAAGATTTAGATACATATTTGAAAATATAATATTTTATTTTAGAGTGTACCTCCATTTTGTTTCTGAATAGGCATTTGTTAATAGAACGTGTATTACAATCATTAAAATTAAGTAATACATTCAAAAACTATTATTTTTATCAATTTTTATGCAGTAGTTATTGTTTTTATTATTTTTTTCATGATTAATCATGGGAAGAGATCTACTTTTTTTCCCGATTTTTTACTTGCTGTCCCATGTCTAAAAACATGTTAGAAAGACAGATATAAAAACTAATAAATAAACTAGCAAAAACCAAAACTCGTTTCCTACATCATTAGCATCCTTTAGGAATTAAGATTATTCTATACCCCGATTAGAAAACCAGAAAGTAATCAGCCGTGTAAGTAGACCACATACCTACCTTTACGATGCAAAGAACATGTACATGTTGATTTTCTCATAAATGCACAATATTTTCCCCAAGGATATTGTATATACGGATATTACAAAATTAGTTAAGGGCTGGCTCCTGAAAGATTAGATTAGGACTTAAGTGGGCCAAATAACATGTGCTATGTTTTAAAATTAATAAATGCTGGGCCAAGCTATAAATGAATGGGTACATCTGTGGGCCTCTACAGCTCAACCCAGCAACTTGTGAATCTGAATTCTATTAGACGTGGGGTAGCTTCGACCTCATCATTGGTATAATGGTCGTTCGCCAGTCAATTGTTTGATTAAAGATGGATTAGCCTGGCTCTTCATATGATTTAGAAAAGGATATATCAAGATTTTGCATAATTAGCTATCGACTTCTGAGGTTTATGGTCTAAAACCATGATTAGTACCTGCATATTGGCTCCTCATGTGATTTTAGAACTAAACACATTAAACTTACGAGACCTTACTCGAAAGTTTGAGGGTGTTGGCACATCATTCTCTCCAGATATGCCGTGTATGTTTAATTTAGTGATAAGATGAGAGAATACAGTCTGAAATGTAAGAGAAATTCCACTCTCCTAACTCTCTAATGGTGAGTTTTGGGAGAGCAACTTCTCATGGTGAACTCCTAGTAGGCACACTGAACTTCGGTAGAGGAAACAAATACCTCATTCATCATCTCTGTCAAATCCCAATATGCAAGTCCCAGTCACGATCACACGTTCCACTATTCAATAATTCGAGGAAAGGACACTACAAGTGAGAGGACTCTAAAACTTTGCAATGCAAATTACATTCAATTATGCAGTGCCGCTAGCCACACAACTTGGTGGAGACTTGAGATGGCTATTACCTTGTACTCATCCACAGGTCATGATTAGGAGAATTCAGCGTTTAATCTTCTGCTTTTAAAACCAATAAAGATTACTAATTCGTACATGTTTAACAATTATTAACAAGGAAGCTGTACAAAAAGTACAAATGCTATGATAGGAAACGACATACAAACCAAGAATCTTTAGGGAACCTATGAGATCTTTACCATTCAATTATAGATGCAAAATTTGATGTGAATTGTCAACCACACTTCATTTCAGAGTTGGACCATTGTGAACAAGTCACAAGGTACAAACCCCGTACAGTCATATAGTTGTTTTGCCCTATCTAACTTCCAATTAAGACATGGAAGAAATAAAAATTGTGAGTCCCGTGTGATTACGATGGATGACAATCATGACAGGGGACTAATATTGTGCTTATGAAATTCTGTAACCCGTATTACCTACCAATTAAACATAGTACGACTTAATATTTAAGATTTACTAGCAATTCGTCTCCTCTTTGATCCTCCTTTCTGTTTCTGGTCTCGGTTTCTCTTCTTCAATTGCTTCTGAAAGGCCCCTCCGACCAATGATGGTTGTTCTTTCAACGCAAAACTTTTTGCCACGTGGCCCAAATGAAGTTTCTTTACCATAAAAATACTTTTGAGCTCACCACGATGAGCACTGTATGCTCGCACCCAAGAGCAAAAAGCACTCATTGCAAGTTTCTTCATGCTTGGCTGATACAGACAGGAGGAAATATATGACTGACTGAAGCATTATCAAACGACTTTATATCAACATGTATACAGTATACAACACGTTGATTAGGAACTATAATCAAATTATCAGAATTCTGTGCTTAGTCCTTTATCCAGGAAAAAACATGTAAATGATGGTGCTATTCAACTCTAATTCTCCAAGTCTCTAGTACCATTTAAATTGTAATTTTTCTTGGTGACTGGGACAGTGGTATATATTCGTTGATCAAAAATATAATCATGTATTAATTAATTAGATATTATGAGTCAACATTTTATAATTACATTTAAAATAAACTGGGGTATAATATGAGAAATTATTATACAAAATATGATTAAAAAAATATTAATGCCTTGGCAGAGGTCACCTCCTAGTCAATAATAAAAGCAGAAGAAGACACAAGGCAAGGTGTGTGCCGCATCGGAGTAACCTAGAGGAAAACAAGGCCTGGCTATATCATATTTATAAATTAGAATACTGGGACCCTGTTTTAGCCTTATTGGGCTTGATGCCTTGGGCCTGGGTTTAAAATACCCCTGTGATGTATATGGTTACATCTGTAGATCAATTTATCTTCATTTGCCAAGCAAAGGCCCCAGAGGTTCCTGGGCATTTCATTTTTGAGCCAACCTGCTGTATAGGCATATACTGAAGCACTTTCTACTAGTTAATTTACCTATGTGTTGCCTGCAGTTGTGTCTTGTCTGTCATGCTAAATCTTCGCCTAACAAGCTTTTTACCTAAGTCTAGTCCCATATCCTGGATGACATTTTATAGCCAATTTACGATCAATGAAGCAAATTTAACTAAATCTCCTCAAAGTTTAATATCATACTCGAGTCGGGAACATTTACTTCATTTCCAAAACACTAATAGCCAATTATTTTTCACACAATGTTTTTTGAACAAACATAATGGTAAAAAAAAGGAATAGAAAACTAAGAACAATTAAAAATAAAATTTATAGACGTGGGTATACTCAATACTGACCAGTAACAGTTCACTAGTGGATTTCACAATCTTAACAGAGGAAAATTTAGCATTTTCCTTGAAACTAGTAAAAATTCAAAAAGAAACAAAAAATAAATAAATTATGATCTTGCACACACTGAAAGAAAAATGATGAGGAACAGAAGTGGAAATAAAAAAGAGTTTCCATATAGTTTATATATATTTAGTATTCCTGAAAACTATATAAACTATATAAAAAAACTATTCTATTTCCACTTCCATTCCCATCAATAAACAAATATGAATTTTGAGTGGAAACCTTACCTCGGTTATGACGACTGATTCTAGTGCTTTCTGCAATGAAAGCACCCAATGGTGCATCTCCAACGATACAAACTTCTTGACATTCGGATTGCGACCATAAAATGGCATGCTGTCCAACAATTTGAGAAGAGGATACTCTGTGAGCAGCACGCCGTGCCTTTTCAGCTCATCCAAATAATCAATTTCAATTGGCTGCAAAAATAATAAAGAATTTCCTCTTTCACCTAAACGAGCAGTTCTTCCTACCCTGCATTTTGCAAGATACAATCTTTATGTTTGCAGAAACTAGAAGGTGAGTATCAACCTCTGAATAACAACACACGAGCTGCAGTTACAAAGAAACAACCCCCATGGAAGTTCAAAACAGTACAAGGATCAAGGATTGAGGGCTGAAGGACTCAACACTTACATGTTTGGTATAGGGAAGACAGGAAATGACTCAGGTTAAGTGACATGGCATCTGTTTTCTCATGTCACAATCTAAACACAGACCGTCTCAAGTCATACATATTTGACGGCTTTATAAGGTCATTTTACTTGAGTTATAAGATAGCAAGCTAGTTTGTACAAAAAAAAGATAGCATGCTAGCATTCGTTCAATTATATCAGTATAGAAGTTTTTTAAGTTTAATCAGGAAATTGGAAGTTACTACCAAGTTTAGTTATCAAATAGCCATTTAAACCAATATGAGAATTTGTCAATTCCAGAAAAGTAGTTAAAAACCTGTGTACGTATTCTGTTGCCTCCCCTGGGGAATCATACTGTATAATACACTTAACTCTCGGAAAATCCAAGCCTCTTGCAGAAACATCAGTAGACAATAGAAGAGCTGATTTTTCTGTTTTAAATTCATTAAATGTACTTCTCCGCTCCCCATGATCCATGTTTCCATGTAATCTATAAGTTTTGCATTCTAAAAAGAGCCTCGCTTCTGATTCTGACATTGAATTTGGTGGCCACTGAAATTCACTCAGCAGTAGATAATGAAAATCTACTGCATCACATGTTGAGAAGAAAACCACAATCTGCAAAATTAGTTGTTTATTACATATAGTACTATGAAAAATATCAAAATATGAAGCAAACATTTACTGAAGACAAGCTTCCCTTATGCACAACTAAGAAGGTTAACTCATGGTCACCTGTATTCATCATAAACTAGTCAAACAAATAATGACCAATAACAAATTTAACACTGGAAATTGACAAGCTAAGCTGACAAAATTTGTACAAAGCCCACCAAACTCAGTTTAGTACTCAAAATGTTACTGCCTAGCCTATCCCAGGACCCATGCCAGTTCATACCTTAAATACGTCTGTTACTCATTTTACATACCAGATTACTATGTATAAGTTTCATCATTAAAATACTCCAAATAGATGTATTTAAAAATCTGCAACTACTGATTTAGGCAACTATAGTGATATTTTTATTTTAACAATTTATAGAAAAACAGAGAAACAAGGTTCTTTTAGTTTGAATGATATATTCCCGTATAATATACCTATGAGAACTTTAACTATTATAGATACAGTTTTTTTTCAAATGTAAATAGAATAATGTTACAAACAAATCCCTGTAATACTCTAATAGCCTATTGAAGTACTAAAACAAATATAAATAGAATAGCAATGATCTTGCGAACATATCAACTCTGACCTTTGATATGTTTTCTTATAGTATTACAACACATCTAAAAGACAAACACAAAGTCGTTTATACACACCAAGAGATACTGGCAACCAGATAGAGAGACAGTACCCATAGTTGTTCATAATATAATTTTATAACAATAGAATTTGTTCACTTCATAAATTAAATATATCAGTTCAAAAGATATACACAAGAAAATGTCAAAATTTAAATTAAGTAATGTTAATGACAACACGAATGCCTCAGAAACAGGAACTTTGCTAGTATATTATAAACAGTATTGTTATATCTGTAAAGTATCTGTTTTGATATTTATAGTTTAAATTTCTATATTGGCAATAGAAATGAGATGAATGGCCCTAGTAGTAAACCTTAAGTCCTCTAATGTGTAGTACAGATAAAATATAATTAATCTAGCAAATTGCAAGACACAAAATGCTCAGCGCCCAAAAACTAGCTCCCATACCAACACGCATGCACCTTCTCTTCCCGTAACCTATTTCCAGACAGAATGGTGTGCAAGTAGTGAGGAGTTTGCAAATTTACAGTTGCCTTACCTTTTGAGTACCAGATTCCTCAAAGAGTTTTTTCAGAATAGACATAAGCACCACAAGCCGAGAACCACAAGACACTGCGGAGAGAAATCAATCAAAGTCTTGAAACCATATTCCATTAGAGTCGGAGATCAACAAATACACTACATTATGTACCTTTCACATATCTCTGAATTAATTGAGCTGGAACATTATATCCTCCATTTGACAAATTTGTCAATTTTTCAGGACCATCTGATGCATTATCCACTTCGGCCTCTAGAGAGCTAGCAGTCTTGCACGATGGCTTTGGTTGCATTTTTTTATCATCAAGACCAATTGTAATTGGATTTTCTAAACTGATATTGGCAAGATGATTTACTTTATCGTTCAAGGTGGCTGACAATAGCAAGTTTTGCCTCTGGACAGTTGACTTGTCCTGTCTTGAGCCCAAAACAGTGAGTATCTCTTCTATCTCCTTACCATATCCTAATTCCAGAATCCTTTTAGGGCCCACATGAAAAAGAAATTGAGAATGAGCAAGGCATAAATGTGTAACAGATAAGAGTTTCTGCATTATTGAAATTCTTTTCTACCTATCTGCTTCATCAAATATTAGCCAGCGCAAATTCGTGTATACAAATGATGATGTATTCTTCAAATGATCCAAAAGACGGCCAGGAGTTGAAACAAGAATAGATATACCTGGAAATGACCATTACTAAAGCATGTTAAACACTTTAATATACCTGGACATGTGGAAGTTCCATTATTGTTTCCAAGCTAGAACTTTTTCTCTTTGAAACCAATTCCAAAACCGGACCTATGTATGTTACCAGCTTCTTTAATGTCAATTGAAGATCAGTTGGTGGAATTTTTTCTCAGCGTTGTTCCTTCAACAAATGCCCATTATTTTCTAGAATTTGGCTATTAAGACAATGAACTAGCCACAATATTTTTCCACATATTCAAGTCAAACTAAGGACTTGCTATACCTAAATATATTGCAGTGACTAGTAAAGCTTTGAAAAATCGAAAAACCCAATATGTTTTAACTTTTATATCAGAATCCGAAATGGAACTCTGATAATTAGTAGTACCTTTGCGAAGCCTAGCTTTCTCTTTTGCCCTGCTTTCACCACCCATGATATAACCTGGAACAAGCCAATGTAGACGGTGCAACATCTTATCCAAGGTTTCATAGACCTGCATGCACAGCTCATGTGTTGGTACAAGAACCAACGCTGCCACGGGCATACCAGATAAAGCAGAAATCAAAGTCAAGCTCCTTGCGATTAAGACAAGAAGGATATACATTAATACTTTAAAATTATGCAAACTAAAAATTCTTATGAATAAAGCTTATAGGATCATAAAATACAATACATTTATTTACCCATTAGTTGCCTACTACTCCAAGCAGACGTGGCCATATAAAATATAATACCATAAGCAGGGGGACATCCAAATTAAATATCACTTGCTAAATAAACTGTTATGTGTAACTCTAGTTTCTCTTGTAAATTTATCTTTATGTTACATGGAGTGTTGTGTCCATTATGAACTATTAGTCAATTTACTTCTACATTCAAAGCAGAACAAGGATGACAAACAATTAGAAAAGAAACCTGCCTTTAAATACAAAACTTTTTATAGACTAAATAATAATTTAGAAAAGCCAAGACATTTAATCAATTTATAATTTGTACGTAAATGATGTAAAGACAAACCCTTATCCGAACTGTGAATGTGAACGTCCCCAAAACTATATGACTTCATAGTTGACTGTTTATGTAACTTCTGTAAAATCTCATGATTCTAGTTTTACGGAAATTTATTCACTTACACTTTTTATGTATGAAATTTGCATATAAGACTAGTGTTGTGTTTGGTTGAAAAAATTGAATGGAATGAATGGATAGAAAGGAAAACAGTGGAGGTGGTCAGGCAAGAAGGAAGATTTGAAAAAGAAAAATGAGTGAGTGCAAATTTCTATGATGAAATTTGAGAAGAAAATAGGTATCATAGAGAATAGAGCATTCTTTCTCAAATTGAGGGTTTGAGATCTAATTTAGGTTGTTAGGAATGCAACGGAGGAAGGAATAAAATTTTTGAACATTTACCCAATATAATTCAAATTTCATCCATCCCAACCAAACACAACATAAGGGGTTTACCAACAATACTATAACTATGGTGGACAGGTATTAAAGCTGAAACATTATACAAAATTTTATCATGTGTACAATAATAAGTTAATAACACACTAACACATATATAAGCCAGATAAAAAAAATAGATTACACATATATGAGCCTGATAAAAGATGTATCATCTTGTTCCGTAATCAGTTGACAATAAGTAAGATATAATCACCACCACTATCATCCGCAATTTAATAATGCTTTAAGTCCTAAATTTAGGAGCACGCGAAATGTAACCTCTGCTACAGTGCCCTCCAAAACTCATACTTAATTGCAAATGCTAATTAAACAATTAGGAAAGACAAGGTACCTTACTAATATTATCCAAAAACTTACACATGCATAACTATGCAACAATTATATTTGTAATAACTAATGAACACATTGTTCAATAAAAATAACAACATACCATAAGTACCATCGGAACGATTAATTCTTTGTTTATCATTCTGCAACAACAAATGATGAACAACCATCGCAAGATAAACTAAAGTCTTGCCAGTCCCAGTAGCCGCATTAACAAGCCTAAATTCCCAACATTTCAAAAAGAAACAATTTTTCAAAAACCAATAACATTAATCCCCTAAAAACAAAACAAAAACATTAAAAAAAAAACCTTACGCGTGCTTCCCGGAAAGTATAACAGGAACAGCCTGAGCTTGAATATGTGTAGGAACCTTAAACCCCAATTTCTCTATAGAAAAGAAAAACCCAAGTTACAGAATCATACATACAACAATATTTATATACATACATATATAAAAGACTAAGAATGTGTGTGAAATTGTACCTTGTAGAATATTACACAATCTGGGGTGCAGACCAAGTGTTTCAAAAGTGCAAGAAGCAAAGACTTCATCATCATGAGCTACTTCAATTGTGTTTTTCTCCTCGATTTTTGTGTTTTTCGACATGTTTAATTTCAAGATTTTGTTAGGGTTTATGTTTGTGTTGGGGTTTAAGACAAGACTAGAAGAGTTCAATCTAGATTGTATGTTTGGTTCGGAGCTCCGTTAACCCGGATGATTAGTTAAGTTGGGTAGAGGTTTGGGCCTGGCATTGAGGCCCATTACTGTATTCAAGAATTTTAGAAACTCAAGGACATGGCTTGCAAAGTTGCAATCTTGATGAGAATTATGACCACAACTCCACGTTAGTCTTTAGAAAGTGTTTGTTTAGAAAATTAATTTTTGGTGTAATATGTAAAAATGATTTAAATTAAATTTTGAGAAGTTAAATTAATAAGATAAATATTAATTTTTTTATTTTAAATGATGAAAGTAAAGTAAAATGTTAAATTTTAAGCTCGCTGGGAAGAACTGTTGCTAGTGCACATCATCTTCAAAATATATCAAGTTAAGAATTTTTTTTTAATATTTTAACTCAAACAGTTTCATTAAATAAAATAAAGTTTCGAATCCTATTCCCATTTCCCAATCCCTTTCATGAAACCAAACACATAGGGCAAGACAATCACTTAAATTATATGCTCCGTTAATTTTTATTTTTACTAAATATGGTTATTTTTAAACAATTTTTTCACACAATACTCTTAAGAAGAAGAATATAACCTGTATTATGTCACAATTTCAAAAGCGTACACGGATGAATTTTAAGATCAACTTTTCTCCTTGTAGGCAATACACACAGGGTGGGATCATCCAGATATTAATCTTGACAACCCAGACAATTGGTGTGTTACGTTTTATTTTCTATTCACGCAAGGCATTGCAGATATCTATATTGTGATGTAAAGCATCTATCGTTCGACAATATTGTGTTCAGATGGAGTGATGGGGTGTTACAAATTTTAACAACTCTTTTGCCTAATAGTTTTTCCTACATCTCTGATTCTCAGATTAAAAACCAATTGGGTTTTTGAGATGAAAGCTCCTGAATCTTATTTGTCCATTCGAGTAAAATTTGGGCACCAATACCACAGGTGAAATCATGATTCCGAAATAATTAAAAATTAAAAAATTATGGTTAAGTTTACATGTTTTATTTTTTTATTGAATAATTTCCCTCTCTTTTTTATATCATCTCTGTTAGTTGTTGCTACATGCTTTCCAGATTTTATGTGTGTAGGTTGTGCCGCTTCCGGAGGGTGGATTTTATCTATCGAAAGGAGTGAAGTTTCGAATTGTAATATGTGCTACGATGAAGAGACAAGCATTTGCATTTGAAAGAAAAAGAAAAACCTTCCGGGCATGGTTGTAAATTGTAATGTTTTTTTTGCTAGGTTAATATATTTTTATTGAAGTATAGAAGTGGAGTCAAGTTTCGCCAAATTTTCAAACGAGGAAAATCATGTTACATGCTCACAGAGCAACCGAATTAGGAATGGTGAGCATCAACTAGCACCAAAATCATCCACACTACATGAACTTAAATTTAAGCAACACAGTTAAAACACAAGAACATGAATTAGACATGTGAAGGCAACATCCTATGTCTCTTAGCTGTGTTCCAGTGACCAAAACGGTCATATTTGCTTGAAGACAGCCCAATGACTAAAGGGACTGGTGGCTCAGCATCAACTTCAGCATTAAGAGACTTTGGAAGAGCTTCTTCTTCAGCTGCTGATGGGCAATGCTTTCTCTGAGTTCGCATGTTAATCCACTTCTTATCAATGATGATGTTGACTTCACCCACCACATCATGGAGACCTCTTGTCCTAATAGATCTATCTCATCCAAGAAACCTAGACATGCCTCTACGAAACCTTTGGGAGAGCAAACCAAGATCAATCAAGAACAAGGCGTTTTCCATCCTACAATAAGTAGATTGGAAAGGGGAAAAGTCGGGGCAGGAGCGGGAGGGTTAGAAATAGGGAAGAGAGAGGAAACGACTCTCATCGAACTGCTTGTAAATAGTAATGTTAGTTACACGAACTTTTTAAATATATTTTTTGCTCCCATGAACAGGTACAGATACTTTTTTGTAGGCCCTTTTATATGAATAATAATAATGGAAAGATGAACTGTTCCAATGTATTACACATTTATACCGGATCTAAATTATTTTTTTCTTTTCATTAGCAATGTCGAGTCCTAGTTCGATGTATAATAATATGTGAGAAATGCACATATTACATAAAGTGGTAGTCTTCCAAATTGTAATGTTTTTTATTTTGTTCGAAATACCACTAGTGTTTCTAGTAGATGGCACAAAGCTGCATCTTTTCAAACTTTATACTCCCCTCATACTTTAATTGTTGCTCTGGATTAAAACGACTTTCACACAACACTCACTATTAAAGTTTTGTTGGCAAATGAAGTAATAGCCAGCTTTCCTAGCTTTAAATGTAGCAATATAGACCCTTGAATGAATCAATGCTACGGAAGGAGTGCAAACATGAAACATGTTCTATGTTTAGTACTAGTACAGTATATACAATTACAATGATACTAAATTGCTCAACATTATAATAACAATAGCAATCAATTCACGTAAACAAGGAAAACTCAACTAGCTCGAAACACCTTAAATATCAAGAACACAACTAACTCTTACTAATTTTGCATTTAAACCAACTTTGTTATTTTCTTATACAATTAAACACCAACCCTTTTCTCTCTTTCGGCCTTGTAATATATATATATATATGTGTGGAGAGCATGTCGACAACAACCGTTAATAGCATCCAATTTTTGTGTCATTATTATACGCAAAAAGTTGGCTGCAACTAACGTTAACTGTAGATCCGAAACTTAGATATCTCATGGATTAAGCACGAATTTTGGGCGATCCATGAGATTAATCAAATAAAGAGCATTACTAGTAACTCTAGCAACATTAGTAATCTTGCTTCTAACATCACTTCTCACTTTCCCATCAATCTCCTTAAACCCATCAAGACACGTATCTTCATTAGTTAACGCAGCACTGACCCACGTCTCCACATTGTTCATCTGCCACTTGAACTCACTACCTCGTCTAAGATGCTTTAACTCTGACAGTGTCCTACTAAGTTCATCAATCGAATCTGACATCTGACTCACGCAGTCACTCATTGCGTCTTTCTCTCGCTTGGTGCTTTTATTTTTAAGATTCGATAAAAACACGGAGGCTTTTTGTGACCTTGTTAGGCTTATTTTAACCGCGGCTTGGGCCACGTCAGTTGGGGTGGTTGCGGGGGGAGCGTAGGTAGAGAGTGTTCGAAGACATATTTGTGGGTAGTTTGCGTGGATGCATGATGCGTGAATGAGGTCCGAGGTGGGGATGTCGGAGTGTGGTGTCTTTGCGGCGGTGTTGTGGAGGAGAGTGGTGGAGAGAGAGAGGAAGAGGAGGAGAGTGAGAGTGGCCATAATGTGTGTGTATGGTTTGTTGGGGAGTGTGTAAATGAGGTACGTAGGGTGGGATTTATAAGGGTGGTTTTTCATCTCATATAATATAACGGTCGTTTGTATAGGGCACAATTATTTTGAAAAATATATTACTCTACTATTTTATTCTGTATTATATACTCCTTCCGTCCCATATTTCTTGTCTCATTTTGACTTTTCAAAATCAAATTAATCAATTTTGACCAACAAATTAAACATATTATATAATAATATATATTTTATAAAAAAATATTATTATAAAATTTAACTATTCTATTTTATAAATCAATTTTTAAAGTCGTAAAATTATAAATAAATATTTTTAAATTGTTAGTCAAAGTTAAAAAAAATTGATTTTGAAAAGTCAAAATAAGACAAGAATTATGGGACGGAGGGAGTAATATATATATATATATAATAGTAAAAAATGTAGCAAATAATATTATAATATACAATAGTTGAGAAGGACATTGAAAATTAAATGATGAATAATTGTATGTATTATGGTAAAGAAACTTCTAGTGTTAACTCTTGGGCCCATCCTTAAATTTCATTACCTAGCTTCTAGTTTTTAATATTTCGATTATAACAAGAAAAATAATTTGAAAATATATATTATCTAGCAAATACCTATATCTCTTTTTAAAAATAATACTCCGTAGTTTATAGTTACATTTCAATATTTCAAGGTATGAATGCATGGTACTGTTTATACACGCATAAAATGTACTAGTGCGGTGCGGCTTAAAGTAGATAATTTGAAAGAATAAGATTGTGCAATGCGAAATTGTTAAATTTTGACAGCAAATGTGAGTTGGCAAATATCAACATGATTGTCAATCGTAATCGAATGGAACTCTGTTGAAAATACTTACATGACTTGGTTAAAATTATATCATCATCTCCTATTTTAGTTAATAATTACTCCTCTCTTTCAAAAGAAAAGGATTTTTTTTCCTCTCAAAAGTAAGTAGCTACCCTATCCTTAATTACTATCGAAGTACAAATAAATGAAAATTTCATTTACAGAATCGTAATTAAACGGATGTCATGAGACCAGGCAGGTGTTAAGTTTTTTTTAGCATTAAGTGAAGGTTAATCGAGTCTAATGGAATCAATTATAATATTTGAACTTAAATTAATATAAGAGTTCGGATTTTAATCTAACTCAGATTTAGAATTATGTTTAGAAATTAAAATTTTCATTTTTAATCTAATATTTAAAATTTTCGGGATCCGAAACAGACGCCTCACCTCAAATGCTAATATTAGTTAGAGGTACATTTGTACTTTAATGTGTGACTATTGCCCGCAATTATCTTTGGTATACATCTTTTCAACAATGTCATGCAGTGAAATGTGAGACATTGATAATCAATCAAGTTTGAATGTAGTATCTCAACCCTAAATATTGATTGGAACCCAACAGATCGAGGGACAAATATAGTTAATAGTACTTCAAGTATCCCAAGTTTCTTTGTTTGCTTTACTCGAATAATTTCTTTTAGTAATCAATGTGGAACATTGCATGATCGTTTAGGTGTATCTAACTTTAATTAGATTTGCACTTTGATTAGTCCTATGGTCAACAACATATCTAACCAATGCGGCTTAGCTCCTTAAAACACACTAATTCTTTGTTTAACATAAGACAATCGTGAGTACAAATACAATTAAGTGAAACATATATAGATACAAATTAAAGCAGTGCATGTATATAAAATTCTTGACTCCCAATAGTATTAACTGCAACATGGCATGTGACACGTACAGTACAGGCAGCAGTGGCAGCAGAAGCCAACGAATGGCCCCCATCCCAACCAATACCTGTACAAATATCAATACCACCACCATCACTCATCAATTATGTATCAGGGTCCCCTAGATGTCTGTATATTTTTTCCGATAAAATCCACATAAAATATGAAAATTTAATATTTTCAAATCATACAAGTGAAAAAAAAGAGACGAACCGTCTTATAGATACATAAAAATTAAATGTTATTAATTAAATATAATAATATATAATAAAATTATATTAAAAGATATCGAATACTATCTTATATAATACATTAATATATTAAATTCATATATATATATTCGCCATATGCATGTCTATGAGCTATCAGTCTATCAAATACTATCTAATTTTACATGCTTTAAATTTCTGTACCATATATGAATGCGATAACCATTGGATAAATTAGAACTGAAAAAAAATTGAATCCTCTTTTTCAAATAATTTTCTTCTTCACTGCTAGTCGATTGCCAATTACGGCCCAGTTATCCGACAACTTTTTTTTCCTAGATAATTTAGGGATTTTATAAATTTAAAATTAAGGGAGTACAACACCCTGGAAGTTGGGGCGCAAAAGTCTAATATCAAATCATAAAATGAGCAAACTCATTTATAAGTTCTAATAAGTTAATACCTTATGGCTTACAAACCAAAAAATAATTGCATTCTACATCATGGAAACATAAACAATTATAAACCAACAATCTAGCATTCGTTTAAAGATAACATCATTCGCCTTTTAACTAAGTGTCAGTGACCAAACCGGTTGTCATTGCTTGAAGGCAGTCCGATCACCACCGAAATAAGGACATGAGCATCTTTATCAACATCTGCATCTGAAACCATATTCTGATACCGTATTCTGAGCAATGCCTTTACCCTTGTCTTTGTCGCTGCCATGCTTAGTTACTCCCCGATTTCCTTCAGCAGAAGGAATTTCCATACCCTCTGAATCAGAGTCCACCAAGATCACCACTTACTTGCCTTTAATATTTCTTGAAGTCTAACCCTGAGCTATGGACATCCGTTTATACACCATATTAACTGAAGTTCTTTTGTAACTGTGTTCAGGAGATTGAGCTATTGGGGAATCATTGGAAGCTTGGACCTCATTCAAGGAAGGATTATCATAACTAGGAAAAGGACAAGGAATATGATCTCGATTGATTGAGGGCTTCCTAAAAGGCAGAATTTCTAGAAAAACAGAACAGAAAGCTGAAGAGTGGTCATTGAAAAAGTACATGGGGCATAGGTTATCAGGAGTGAGGTATTTAACAAGGACTCGACTTTGATAGCGATTAGAATGACCAGGCAGAGGGACCAGAACAACAGTAGGTTTAACACAAGTGCATCAATTGCAACTAAGACAAAGGCCTCATGAGCTGGATCTAGCTTTTGAATTTTCAGCCAGATTTGTTCAGAAAAGGCCTTAGGCTCACCAACAATAGTGCTAATGGCACAAAGGCTATCCACAGTCCAATAAGAAAATGGAATATTGGTAAGAGAGATCCAAACATCATGTTTGACAGCAGGCAAGCTATGGACATGCTCGTACCAAGAGTTCAAGAACGGTTTAAAGTCATATACCTCTAGATAACTAAATCTCAAAATCTTCCTATAAGATTCATAAGTGTCAAATATCAAAACACAATTGCCATTGTAGTGATTAAGCACCTTAATCAAACCTAAGTCAACATAATTCTTAAGCAGGGTATCATGGATAACTTGAAATCTCAAATTGTTAACAGCTTCAAAATAACCTAAGCAACACATATTCCAAACTTTCGTAGACAAATCAAATAACTCATTTGAGGGCTTAATGTTTACATGTCCATTCAGCTTGTAATGAACTTTCTCTGTATGTTATCGAATTGCTTCAAAGCTGACCTTAGAATCGTTCAATTCTTATAAATCAAAGTGTTCAAGTGTGGATAAACTTTCGTAAGTCTGAGTATGTCCTGCCGGTTGGGTAGGGTCTTGGACTTGAGTAAACTTAGAATTTCCTCCTAGAGACTTCGAGGAGAGAGGTACAAGTTTCATGGTATGAGTAGATCTATAAAGGCAAGAAGCTTCCAAGATGTGATGGATAAACCAAACATCATCATTAATGGAAAGAGGGTTGACATGAGAGTTCGAGGAATCCGAGTTTGAAAAAACGGAAACAAGAGACATGTTGAAGAATCCAGAAAAAACAAAGGGGGTGGAAGAGGAAGGAGAGAAAAGGAGATTAGGGTTGGAAAAGGAGAGAGAAAAACGAGAGAGAGGAAATGACTCTCATTAGGCTCACTTATTCAAGGTCTCATATCTGACAACTTTGGTTCATAGTGTATCTTATATTTTCACTTGGAACAAACATTACAATTATAACTACATCACGGATCACTTTTACATTATTTTATTTTAATTTAAAACACTATAATTATAAGCATATCCAATGACAATAGATAAAATGGTTAGTTATATTATGATTATGTAAAATTTTACTGAATATGTAAGAGTTTGTACTCCAACCGTGCGTATTAGCCATAATAATTAGCTATATTCAAAAATATTATTTTATAGAGAAAAGTTATATGGAGACCGCATTTTTGTTAGAGACGTCGGAGACGTCGGAGACTATATATGTACGACTTGTAGAACATATTTTGCAGAACAATATATTTTGCAATGTTCTGCAAGCAGTACATATATGGTGTCCGACGTTTCCAACAAAAATACGGTTTTCATACAATTTAACCCTTATTTTATATATAATTATATAATTTACGGCTTGACATATATAACTTAAATAAGGTAAAAAACTGACATAAATATTTTAGATAGTGGCTAGAGATTCAGCAAATATAGAAGATAAAATAAAGGATATTTATAATTTTTGCTAGCCGGTATTATAATTGGAGGACTATATATTTTAACTAATATCCATGTCGTAGTGCCATCTAGATTTTTTAACCTAATAAGTGATGATAATCGGAGATGTTCTAAGTTTATTTTAGATAAAAGAATATGTACTTTTAAAACAGAATATTTTGTTTTAGTGCAATATGCAGCAGAATAGGTTGAAGTTAATTTTATGGATACTGTATTTTCTAATTAAAAGAATGTAAAAATTAGGTTATTTTAATATAATGATGGTCTTAGGTTTAATCTTTTGCCTCAATAAAGTTGTTTATATATAACCTTTGTGATAATCTGTCAACTTGCTCAAATCTCGATTTTTTTAAAAAAAAATCGGATCAAATTCTAAATTGATATCATATAAAAAAATCTTATAGCGTGTATAGAATTATTGAAGGTGATTTTAATTTTTAAATATATTTTTTTCCGATAAAAATTAAAAAAAAAAATTGGTTCCCATACACCGAATGCATAGGTTCTCTAATAATGAAACAAAACCTAGATGAGTCCCGTGATCCCATGAAAAACAGTAGGGCATTGTCACAAACACAATGCATATGGACAGCGTATTAAGCAAAAGGCTTCTATGGATTCACACTACGCAAAACCAATTATTCAATCAATTTGTACATCTCATTAACTCATTTGCTGGCTATAGGCCTAGCGCATTTAGATAGGAAGCTCTCAAGCTCTCCCGGTACTAGAAGACCAAGCTGTCAAGCATATGTATGTACTTGTTTACATCATTTGCTCAGAGATCTGCCGTGGTGTTTTTCTCTTATATGTTGCCCCAAACCCGAGACAAATTCTCTGCAATATAATTGTGGAGATTAGTCTCAGCTACAAAAATAATGAAGACTCAGTAAATTAATGAGGGTGTGGATGAACCAATCTTCCACAGATTCTGCAACGAATTTTTTCACTTGATTCCTTCTCCTACTCGAGTGTCTTCATGTCATCATCATCAGACTGAAACCAAATAAAAATCCATGACGCTTCATCAATTTAACACAAAAACACAAGTCTCCCCGCAATCATTAACGGAACATGCATATTAAGGACAATTGCAGAAATTATTTCAGCCAATATTCTCCTAGTGATTATTTCACCACATGACTTGCGGTACTTTGGGGATTGATTATAGATATAATAGCATTGCAAAGGCGTATGATTTATTCCCACTTTAGTATAACTTTATAAAAATAAATCTTTTAAGAAAACTTGTCATTACTTGCAATGTTGCTATACAATAAAAACTCTTACATGAAAAGGAACTAATAATAAATACAATGGGGCCATCAATATTAAATCTAAATTCTCTGAAGTTGTAAAACTCATGGTCACGATGAAGACAAATTATACATGATTCTATACACAGTCAGCACTGAAACCAAACATGTAAACAACCATAACACTACATCAACTTGTAGAAAAAACACAAATCTCCATGAAATAATTAGTTGAACATGTATCTTATCAGGGACAAACAATTGCAGAATTATTACACCCAATATTCTCCTAATGATGACTTCACCGCATGAATTACAGTGTTTTGTGGATTGCTTATAGATATAAAATAGCATTGCAAAAGCATATGCTTTATTTCCATTTCAGCACAGCTTTATGATATTAAAATGTTTTAAGAAAACTTGTCATCACGTGCAATGTTAATCCACAATAAAAACTGTGTATGAAAAAAGCACTAATCATAATTACAATGTGATTAATATATTAAATCTAAATTCTCTAAAGCTACTGTTGGGTCTCAATATTCTGGACTTGGGAAAGACAGCCCATCAAAGAAAGTGGCCTTTGGACCAAGCCCAGGACAAAGAGAATGCAGCTAGTGCTAGAAGACGAGATAAAGAGGGATGATACCAGGAAAAAAAAGGGGGAGGACTGAATATGAAAATACTTGTGAGAAATGTTGATATTAAAGAGAACCTATATTCCAACATTTGGCGCTAGAAGGAGCTTTGATTGTGTTTAATTCTCGCGATTAGCAAGTGTATTACAGATAAGTTGCTTGTTCTAGTCTATCAATTTTTCTATTATTATATTCAAATTTCGATCTATTTTGGGTTTTTTTTTCTTTTATCATGAGAAGTTTGTGCATCTCAACCGGTGTCCATTATCCAATTTATGTCTCTCTGTAAGAAAAGGAGTTAGAAGGATTCAAAGCTAATGATGGCACATCTGTTGCAGCAACTTGAAGTGGGGGGAAATTTTGAACTCAACCAAACTCAGTCCACCTCTCTACCAATTCATTATGACTTGACGTTTTCTTCAAAATTGGTGTTCAATCAGCATAAACAAGTTGGAAATTAACAGATCAACAATTTTATATATAAAAGTGATTCGGTGGAATGAGCTTCAAGCTGGTGGAAATCGACACATCTAATTAGGCGATTCAGCCTCCTTACTTCGCAAGTATATCTACAATTCAGCGAGCCAACTAAATAGATGGTAAGGTTTTGTGGGTAAAGGCATGATGCTCGCTGAACTAGAACTAAATAGTAGACGTGTGTTTTGTGAGAATGAAATAACTTCTTGTTGCTCTATTTGTTTGACTAAGTCCTTTCGAAAATCTACAACTATTTCAAGTATCTTACTAGCAAAGCTCATGTTCCTAACATTTCAAGCATGAAGCTATTAAAATTAAATTTATTCAAGGTCCTCTTGTATGATATGATGGTTTTCCATAACTCAACATACAGATTTATTTGAATTATCTACTAATTTGTATGTAATTATATGTACACCATATTACATCTTATTGTAGACTGATTATTATGTTTCTAAGTTGATACATGCTATGAATCACATAGTCTAATGCTGCTAGATAGTCCATGTGTACATATACAATATACAATGCCTCATTATGCTGCTGATTATGAGCTCTACAATATCTCATTATTTGTTTGATAATTTTCAGGCTTAACTAATGTAAGAACTAAGAAGGATGACATTTCATATTTTTTTTTTAAACTGTGTCATATATTAAATCCAAATTATCTAAATTTGCGTGAAAGATAAAATTCACTGGCATTAGCGTAAGTGTTACCTCAAAATCTGAAATGTGTCCAGGCTCAGTCCCAGCTGCATAAGAAATTGTAGATATGTCATATGTTAGCTGTATTTTTATGTTTGTATAACCGAAATAAAATATGTGAATAAGACGGTATAGTAGTATCAAGTATACAATATATTACTCACCAACATTTAACAAATACATCAATTACAGTATTTGACAAATATTTTAAAACAAACTAAACCAATGCTTCAAACTTCTCCAATCCCACAAGTGCAATCCCCAAGTTGACCACAGAGGTAGCAGATTCAAACTTCTCCAATCCCACAAGTGCAATCCGAATATTTAATTTTAAACAAATATTTAGGAATATATAGACTCACAGCAAAACAAACAACAATAATGCTATCAGCTACCTGAGAGATCCTATAGGGATAATAGTTTGTGTTTTCCCCGCTTTAAGTCTCACTCCTGCATCACAAAAATTAACATATATAATTCACAGTCTTTAACAATGTATTAAGACTGTTATAACTTTTTTGTATATGTTATTATTAAAATTTACTGTATAATTCACAAATTAAATATTAAGATAAATTTTAAATTTAATATTAAGATAACAAGTTAACACATAATTCCACAAATCTTTAATCCAAAATTCATAAAAGTGCAAAGTTAATTAATAATTTATAACAAAAATTAGAAAATTTAATTTTAAATTTAAAAGAGCAAGTAGTTGGTTTAAGATTTACAGCTTGTAACACAACTAGGCAACTAGCAACTTCATTTATCAGATAGCAAAATAATTTATTATTTTGAAATTAATTTACATAATGTGAGACATTATTATATGCGAGATGAAATTTTTTTAACTCTTACTGATATTTTAAAAAAATTAATATAAATAATTAACAAAAATAACTCTTACCTACTTTACATAAAAATTAAAATATAATAAAAATATGTACCATATTCCATTGTGTTAAAAGAGGCCGAGTTGGATTTGGTTTAAATAAGGAATGTTGGACTTACTACTTAGAACCGAAAAACCGAAATCTTTCATTTTACTGAAATTGAACCGAACCGATCTATCAACATAAACCGACCGTTAAAAGATCGGTTAATTTGGTTCGGTTCATGGGTTAACCGAATTTCAAAAACTAGAACCTCAAAACAGAGAGCTTAAAACTGATAAAATTTAAACACATGAACCATACATTGACATTCAACTAATTCCATAGTCTGATCATTTTCTTATACAAGCACAGTCCAAACAGTCAAACATAACCAAAATAACAATCTATAAATTGAATATCTCTACAGGTCTCGTGACACATCAAACATTCATATACAATCAAACATCTACTACTTATTACACCCTAAATGTATCATATGCTCTTGTTGGGAAAACAGACAATTTTGCTTCTCCAAAATGGCTCCTGCTGCAGCCTGCAGCCACAGGATGTTTAGATACCATCACGTTTTATATGCTTTGTCCATTGTTACTACAATATATTTTTCTTTTTTTGCTAAATCCAGATCTTCATTTTCAAAAGCATGAAGTCCATAACCTGATCTAGAAACACGATTTAACAGGGCATATTTATTTAATTCCAGACAAAAAAGAAATACACAACTCAATTAACCAGAATATTAATATCAATAACATTATACCATGAAATGACCACAAACTTCGCATTAACTTTTAGGAATATAGGATGCACCGAGGAGGCACATGCCAAGTGGTTTAGCGCACAAGATTTAGGGCCTGTTTGGCAAACTGCTACTTATGGAAATAAGGGCTTATTTCCGGAAAAAAGTAGGGATATATATACTTTTTAGAAATAAGCCCTTATTTTCAGAAAAAAGTAAGTTCATATTTGGTTTTAAAATTCTAAAACAAATATTTATCTTTAAAAAAAATATAAAAATATGTATAAAAAAAAATATGCTACTTATTTTAAGTTTATAGAACCCCAAACACCCACTTAGTCAAACAAAGGAAAAGTAACTTCATGCCGGTGGTTTATTAGTTCACTAGTCATCATCTGTTATAGACTTTAGATGTAAATGTTTTAATTTTCGTAATTTATTAGTTGAAATCTAAGATCCTCGAAATCCGATACACTTCATCTTCCTCTTACATCAAACCTGAAAATTGTAAGTAATGAGATACACAGCCCAGTAAATAATCAATCGATCCAACTAGTCGGGTCAAGTAACAAGTAATACATATAACAAAACATAATTTTCGATACAATAACTATGCATATAACTTTTCGATGCACTTTCATATTCTTGTTCGATACGATAAGACACAATGACTGCACATAAAACAATAACTTGTTATCCATAATTTATACCACGACCACTACAACCCGGTGATAACGGTCCTAAATTTTCAGAAAACTATCACTACCACCCAGCGACTCGGTCCTAAATTTTCACAAACCATGACATAGTTTACAGATTCCTACGACTTTTAATAACAAAGATAAAGAAAAAGAATACAGATTTGTATCGAAAGAGATTTACAACTGTTTAGTCAAGGTGGCTCGAATAGAATATCAAAGAATAAGGAGATCTCAATCTATATATAGAGTTTTAAACCCTATAACAAAATCTATTACGATTCAAATTCGATCCATATTCGAAAACTCATTATTATAATCTAATTTTAATTCCTAACCTCTATCCAATTTTAATCCATTATTATTATTTATCTATTTTAGTATTCAGCACATTGTTAAGGCACGCAAACCTGAATAGGGAAAAGCTTAGTAATACCCTTGTTAGCCAAAGCATAAACAATCTCACTAGAAATCCCAAGTTTTGATATTTCAAGCCCCTCATCATTGCTACTACCCCCTTTCTTCACTTCCTCATCATTTACCTCCTCTACTACAGTACTAGTACTGGTAAATGATGGTGGGTTATTGAATTTCAGGGCTTCTTTCGGGTTTTCGCAGGCGGCGCAGGCGGTTCGAACTGTAGTAGAGGAGGTAAATGATGAGGAAGTGAAGAAAGGGGGTAGTAGCAATGATGAGGGGCTTGAAATATCAAAACTTGGGATTTCTAGTGAGATTGTTTATGCTTTGGCCAACAAGGGTATTACTAAGCTTTTCCCTATTCAGGTTTGCGTGCCTTAAAGATTATATCTTTTTATGTATTGTGTGATTTTCAAGAATTCTTACTCCGAATATGTTGAGCTACACATTGTTTTCATGTTAGGTAGCTAGTAGAAGTAGAGCTATTTTAGTAACAAGCTAATTTTAGATTTAGCCTAAAAAAAGTGTCAATTTAGTCGGTGAGGATACATATCACATGAACCCAACGAATGGCCAGCAAGTTGGAAGAAACCAGTTACAAACACCGCCAACACTTTATTTATTTATGTGTATGTAATAATGTATAGGTTACTTATTTCATTGAAAAGAATGAAATAAGTTTTAAGATTAGTGAAATGAATAATTCTCGAAAAAGATGAAGAGTATTATTAATAATATAAAAATCACTTATTTAGTGACTTGACATTCGAGAAATTTAGAACTTGAAATCTTAATCCTATTCTGAAAAGCTCTTATTTAGACCAAGATGTGGTCAAACTTTGTTGTTGGACTTGGATGAAGGATTAGGACCTTCGGGACTTACTTATAAGACCAATACAATTTTTTATTGTGATATTTGTGACAATTCTTTCAATTGGGCTAGTTCAATGGTCCATCCTCTTGGCAAACTGGGCTGCTACCCAAGGAAAATAAAATTACAACTATGTGACCCCCTGACTTCACTTGGACTATGTGGACATGGAAGTCTATATGGAATGTGTTTATTGTGTGGGTGTGAGGACTGCTGATATAGAATAATTGACGGAATCACGAACCGGACATGTTCGGTAAGATCGGTATGTTCGTCCGTATTCGAGTTCGTTAAACTCGTCCGATAAGCTTAACGAACTCGAGTTCGAACAATAAAATATGTTCGGTAAGGTTACCGAACATTGTTCGGTTCGTTAGAATTTTCGTCCGAGTTCGTTAAGAGTTCGTTCGAGTTCGGTAAGCTCGAGTTCGTTCGATAAAAAATAATAATATTTACATTTTTTATTTTTCAAATTATTATATTTATTTATTTACAATATTATATATATATAATTACCGAACTGTTCGTGTTCGGTTCGGTTCGGTATGTTCGCGAACTGTTCGTGTTCGTTCTATTCGTTACCGAACTCGAGTTCGGACAAGAAAAATTGTCCGATAAGCTTACCGAACATTGTTCGGTTCGTTAAGAATTTGTTCGTGTTCGTTAAAAGTTCGTCCGAGTTCGGTTCGTTTACGGCTCTAACGGAACAATTCGATTTTGGCGGCGGTAAGTTGGAAATATTTAAGGTTCCTTATGTATTGCACTTACAGTACGAAATTGAATTGAATTGTACAAGTTCGTGCTGATCAAATAAAAATAAATACATATTACGTGTAATATTCATTTAAAAATTAATCAATTTGATCAATAAAAATTAAAATTATGATAATTATTTTGAAACGAAATGAGTACCGCTTTTCATCGAGGTTAAAATCAGTAATACAATTAGTAATACGTTTATGACACTAAAATTCTGTAAATCGGATCATTTATAACTCTGTTAGAATTTACCACGGATCGTAATGACTTAATTTATTTATTTTTTGACAAATATAACTCTGCTAAATTGTGATAGAACTTTCGTATTACCCACCTTTTGAAACTGTTTTGAATGAAAAAAAATCACTACGAATCAAATTTTGTAAAACCCAAATCTAAATCACCCTTTTAAACAGAATTATAAGAAAACTATGTACATTCAAATTCAATTTAATTAAGCTCATATATAAGAACAACCTAAAATTTTGTTTGAAAATATCTATTTTATTTCAAATCACAGATTTTAAATGACAGAATTTAAATTGTTATTTGAAATTTTCATATTTATACTAATATTTAAATGTCTTAAAATTTCAAAATATTTTATTATACATTATTTAATTAAATTTAAAATTTTAAATGAAATTTAGCTCCTAAACAGATCATAACTCCAATTTTTATGTATTTTTTAAAAATGTACAATCTTGTCGAATTAATGTAGTCGTATATCGTAAACTGACAAATATAGTACATGTTGGAGTATTTGTGGAGTCGTATATCGTAAACTGACAAATAGGAGCTAACAATTATTTTGTTTTCTAGTTAAAGCCTAAAGTTCCCCACGGTCATGCATGCAAGCAAGTAATCACTTTAATGTTAGAAGCAGTTTTGTTTTGTATTGTCAAGAAAAGAGAAAAAATCGTGGAAATCTAATGTTAAAGGCGGTTAATTATAATTCTAGAATGCATCATACTCACGTTTCATTGAATATTTTTATGTGCCTAGAACAATTGTTAAATCGAATGGCTTATTCACGTACTTGTATTTATGGAAAACACGAATTTCGCTCATTTATTAACAAGATAAATCTCAAAATTAAATTGTGTTTAATTTAAAATATCGATTCAACTGGATTAGAGGAAAATTAAATTTGATTCAAGCAAGCCGAATCAAAACTTTGTTTCTTTTACATCTAAGATCTATAAATCTATAAATACACATACACTTGTTTGATTCAGCTTTGTCTTCTTAAAATATTCTATTTGATATATAAGTGCTTTCAGTTACAATGCTTGAATGTCAATATTTTGTCACGTTCAAAGTTTATTAAATACCAAGTAGTGTTAGAATGTATTTGCGTTGAATTCGTAGTGCTTTGTGTGAACCTTAATTAGAAGTCATTTTTCCCAAGTGATCAAGGGTTTGGATATTATATATAGACGTAGTAAGTTTCCATACAAAAAAAACAACATACAGACGGAAGAATACATATTGTACAAGCACATACGTATATTATATTGGATAATAATGTGTTCTTGTAATACCTATTTTATCATGTAGATAATTTTTTTTTAAAGATGAATATTCCACGATCCAAGATCATAGTTGTTTGGTTTGTTGATATTGCTTATAATTAAGTACACATGTAAATACATTGAGGAAGTCAACTCATTATAAGTTTATGGACGAGTATCGACACATGCTAGCTATAGAATATATGATATTAACTAATTGCACGGTTAATTGTAGCATCAAGCAATATGCATGATAGGGGATTCGTAAATTACAAAGAAATTTAAAGCTTGAATGGATAGGAGTTGGTCATAGCTAATAGAGTACTACTTTAGTATAATCTTAATTAGAGTAGTAGTTCTTTTTTGCTAAGCAGTACGGTGTGATCTTAGTTGATCAAGCAATCTTGTTTAATTTAAAAGGTACTACTCAACAATATCTGCTGGGTACGTGAACTCTTTGAATAGGGGTATCACCTAAATTTGTTTGGTAATTTCACTTCACTCATTGCCATAATCTTTCTTCTTATTTTCTAGGATATTTCGTTTTTTAGTCCGTGGGCTGCACAAGCACCCCCACCTGCCCACTCCATTTCTCTGAAAATAAAATATGTTCATACAAATAATAATAATAATAATAACCGTATGTATAGTAGTTATATGCATAGAAAATTTACAATTCATACATCTAAACTAGCATATATATATATATATATATATATATATATATATATATATATATATATATATATATATATATATATATCACTTATTATTTAAAAAAAACTTTCTCGATCCTCAATTCCTCATACGAGTATACATATTAATACACTAGCTACACCTACATATATAATAATTAAGTTATCATAAAATTTTATATAGATCATAGTAATTATTATACTAATGTGTACTTGCTGTGTAGGACGTAACGGAGAATATTTCATTCAACAGAATGTGCGATTAAGAAAGTGATATTTCAGACTAGTATAGATTAGTAGTAACGAAAATTATGTTGGGCCTGCTAAAGTTAAATAAGAAAACAAATAATATTTTCACTTCTTTTTTTTTCCTTCCATTTTTGATGCACCTAGACTATTATTTATCTTTCTCAATGTGCGTGTTCACAAACAAAATCTTCCGCTTAACTCAGCTGCGGGCATGGTTGGACCAAGAGAAAAACAAATAAATTTCTCACTTTCTGAAAGATCGCAGTAAGTTTAATAGGCTAAATTTAAGGTTAACGGTCAATTTATTTACATAGTATTATACTACTTTGAGCGATGCTAGGCTGCTATATTGTACCCCGGATGCAACAGTTCTAACCTTTTTATGGATTTATTATCTTCCAAATATTTTATTCGTCTAGTTGACTTTAAAATATTATGAAATTGATGTGGATTATATATTAATTCTATAGTTGCTATCTGATCAACTTGAAATATTCGTTAAATTATTTGAACTCCGTTTAATTAATACATGTATCTGGTTAAAATCATTACTGAGAAGAGGGCTTGAACATACAGAGAAATTAATTATTTTCAACCCACTTTTTCAAGTGAATTGCACAAGTTCAATATTTGAGTAATCCTACAAATACTACTGCAGTGGCCGTCGATGAATAGTTGTCGGATAAAATTCTATAAAATACCCCTCTATGAGAAATGATTAAATACTTCATTTAAACTCAATTGTATTAAAAAATTGTAAAAAGAATTAGTCAAATAAAAATATTATGCGACTTATGTTAAAAAACACAAAAATAATTAATAAATATTTTTTCCCCAAAATTGAAAAATAGTATTAGCTAGAAATAACTTATTTCCCTTACCTAATATTTTCCAATTTACGATATCATTTTTGTCCAAAAAGTTTATTTTAATAAAAACTTGACGATACAAAATATTTAAAAAGTTAAATAATGTACATATAGAAATTAATATCAAATTTCTTATAATATAAACTAATAAAGATTAATCATAAATGAATGTACATATTAAATTATGAAATAAAATCATCGAATATTCATTTATATATGTATTTATTTCGTGTATGTATATTTTTTAGTTATGAATTGAATTAATATTAAGTTATTTATGCTATTTTTGTAATGATTAATGTTATAATGGAATACTTTTGTAATAAATAATGTGACGGAAAAATGAACAAATTAAATTTTATATATAGAACCAAATAAGTTATGATTTTTCCCGACCATCTAACAGCATTACCAAACAATCGTTACAATTAAATTATATATATGTTAGGTTGGGATTAATTGTACATTTGTACTTCTTATTTCTTATCGATGCGAAATAATACTTAAAATATCGCTAATAATTATCTTTATGTAGTTTAATTTAATCATATATATGTAGCTCGGCACTTTCATGTAGTATTGAATAGTACAAATTGTATATTCAATTCATCGGGAAATTGTATGTGTAGATATGCCATGTTAACGAAAACCGGAAAAATGGATTAGTTTTATCATTTCTAAAGAATGCAAATTATTCACCGCTTTAAGAGCAAAATGGAAAATTAAATATAGAATTTGCGAAAGCTGAATCAAAATGAAAATCCTGTTGGTTATGCTATTTCTATCTTGTAATTTTAGCATAAGGTTGCACTCGAAAATAATATCTTCATTTGATTAATTATCATAATTTATTAATTAATTAGTAGAAATTAAAGTTATTTTGTTCTAATTCATACCAAAAAATTAAACAGCTTTTATATATTACTTTGTCAGGATTCAAACCCCAAATGTACTTAACAGCTGGTGGAGATTTTTATTTTTTGACGAGACCGACCGAAAAAATCAAACGCACATCTAGAATCAAACAGGACCAAGAAATTTGCAGTATTATTTACCTTGAATTAAGAACATATTATTATATTATAAAACATATAGTTGATTGTGTTTACTTTTTCTTCCTAGACAAGTCTACCTCACCTCACCTGCCCCTTATAACATGCATGGTGCTTTAGGCTACTCATGCAAATGTTCCTATAAATACCTCCTTTCATCTCCAAATCAAAAATCATCCCTTCTTTTTGTTCTCAAACAGCAAAATACAAAAGCTACAAAAACACACACACATATTTAACCTAGATAATTAATGGCTATTTTCTCAAAGATTGGCATTATAGGAGCTGGAATTAGTGGCATAGCTGCCGCTAAACAGCTAGCTGAATATAACCCGGTGGTGTTCGAGGCCACGGAGTCTCTTGGAGGAGTGTGGAAACACTGCTCTTTTAGGTCCACAAAGCTTCAAACTCCTCGTTGTGATTATGAGTTCTCAGATTTTCCTTGGACTGAAAGAGATAACACGAGTTTCCCAACTTATCAGGAAATTTTGGACTATCTTTATTCTTATGCTAACAACTTTGACGTGTTGAAGTTTGTTAAATTTAATTCAAAGGTTGTCGAAATCCGTTTCGTTGGTGATCGGGAAACCACTGATTCTGATGGTAAGATGGGGAAGTATGGACGTTTACTTTCCACTGGCAAGCCATTTTGGGAAGTTGCTGTCCAGACTACTGAATCAGACATTCAGGTGCGCTCGTTAAATATATATATATATATATATATATATATATATATATATATATATAATTTGAATTTGTTTGTTATTAATTACTGTCGTAAATAATATTTTTATTGAAATGCATAATATCTTCGTCAAAAAAAAAAATACTGTCGTGAATTTGGTCACCCTAGATCTCTCGCGAATATTTGATCCTTGATATTAAAATAATATGCACATGCATGAATATGTACGTATGAGTATGAATATTCTTGTACTGGTTGCAGATGTATGCGTTTGAATTTATCGTGATATGTACCGGAAAGTATGGGGACGTACCCAAGGTACCTGCATTCCCCCAAAACAAAGGGCCGGAAGTATTTGAAGGAAAGGTGATGCATTCCATTGATTACAGCAAACTGGATCAAGAAGCCTCTGTGGAACTTCTTAAAGACAAAAAGGTCGTGGTAGTTGGCTATAAGAAATCTGCCATTGATTTGGCTGTTGAATGTGCTGAAGCAAACCAAGGTATAATTTTAATCCCTAGAACTCTAGAATTATAGCTAATAGAGTGTGAGTTGTGTGTAAATGTGACAGAAAGTTAATATGCATGCATCATTGTTTTTGTTTAAAAAGAAATATATATCCTTGATTATTTGACATTTTTGCTTCTGCTACGCATTGTTACCCCATAAATTAGGAGAGAAAAAATAAAATTGCACGGTTTGGGAGAAGAATTTAGGTTAAAGGTGAAGTGTGTCAAAAACATATATTTTTTCAATTTAATATATATATTTTTTTCAATTTGTTTGAATGATTGACGTGTCTTTTGACATAACAATAAACAAAATAAAATAATATTAAAACTTCTTGAATTTACCACTCGCGAGTCACGAGTATTGTTCTTGAATTTGATTTAAAGAAGTGGAGCAAAAATGTGCAGTTCTTACCAGCACCGATGCACCTTGCATGCAAATCTAGCTCCATCTAAATTTTAATTTTATTGTCGATTTGATAAACTGCAGGACCAGAGGGCAAACCATGCACCATGATTGTCCGGACTTTGCATTGGACAGTTCCACACTACTCAATCTGGGGGTTACCATTTTACATGTTCTATTCAACAAGATTTTCTCAGTTCTTTCATGAAAGGCCTAATCAAAGCCTTTTGAAGACACTCCTCTGTCACCTATCATCTCCTGTGGTAAATTAACAATATTCTACTATCTTAAATTTAACTCTTGTATTCATATTGCACTTGCTGTCATAGTGTTATCTAACTGTACTCACTGTCACTAAACCATGCAACTTATATTAATGTTCTACAGAGGAGGGCAATTTCAAAAACGATCGAGTCTTATTTGGCTTGGAAGCTACCATTAAACAAGTATGGGTTGAAACCAGATCACCCCTTTGAGGAAGATTATGCGTCGTGTCAAATGGCAATCTTGCCTGAAAATTTCTTCTCTGAGGCAGACAAGGGGAAGATCTTGTTCAAAAGAGCCTCGCGGTGGTCGTTTTGGGAAGGAGGAGTTGAATTTGAAGATGGCACGAGATTGGAGGCGGATGTTGTGTTTCTTGCTACTGGTTTCGATGGCAGGAAAAAACTGAAAGCTATATTACCTGATCCTTTTCGCAGTTTGATGGAATTTCCGTCAGGCATGATGCCCTTGTATAGGTAAAAATACAACACATTAGGAGCATAACTGTTTTGCACATCACCTCTACCGAAGAACTGACTCTTTAACTTGATATGTAACAGGGGGACGATCCATCCTTTCATTCCAAATATGGCTTTTGTGGGATATGTGGAGAGTGTTTCGAACTTGCACACTGCAGAGATACGATGCAAATGGCTGGCCCGGCTTGTTGGGGATCACTTTAAGCTACCAAGTGTGGAGAAGATGCTTGAGCAAGTAACCACGGAGAATGAAATCATGAA
The DNA here is from genome assembly GCA_028671895.1 of Oenanthe sinensis. Classification (NCBI taxonomy): domain Eukaryota; kingdom Viridiplantae; phylum Streptophyta; class Magnoliopsida; order Apiales; family Apiaceae; genus Oenanthe; species Oenanthe sinensis. The sequence continues at coordinate 6,116,855 of CM053811.1, forward strand.
AAAGACAACTAGATTTTACAAAAGGAACTGCATATCTACTTTCAGTATTAACCACAGTGATGAAATATGTGAAGAAATGGGATGGAGCTCCTGGAGGAAGAAGAACTGGCTAGCTGAAGCATTTAGCCCTTACAACAGTCAAGATTACCAAGAGCAAGAATTAAAGGAAGCATAATTCTATAAATTTAATCAATTCTTTTGTTTATTTATGGCTTTGCCAGAACAATAACTAGAAGATAATTACTACAAACATTATAATAAACACAATAAGAAACTACCCATCTGTGGAATAGTCAATAAGAATAATGTTCTTCCTATCAGAACCTGTAAGGTGTTTATGGTTCAGTCAGGAAAGAATACTAAAAGGTAAAACCCAGTGTAGCATTTCATGCAGTTATATATATATATATATATATATATATATTATACTTGTCAATAAAACATTTAGTATTTTTGTGCAGATAGATCCATGAAACTGATTATGATTGTTTATACACTTTATGCAAACAAAAAGTGTGCATTTAGAACAATTTACCTACCATCAGAAACAACACAGATTGAGATGAAACTGAGTACTTAGAAAGATTTACCAACTTTCGAGGACCTCCAAGATTTCATAGATATGCTTTCCGGGTTGAAACTTATTAGTTAGATACACTACCGCGTAAGCCACAATAGATGTGAAGCCAGCTGTATTCATTATGTTATAACAACTAACTTTCCCGCCTAGCAGATTAGTCACAGAATAGTGTAGTGCTTGTTTATATACCAAGAGACTGAACCATACTTGTATCTTTTTCATTCATTTCTATTTTCTACCAGTACAAAGTAAATACTTCATATTATAACATGGTATTAGAGTTTGGTAAAGTAACTGCAATGGCAGATCCTACGTAACTTCGATGATCGATTCCAGGTGTTTTCTACTTAGGTTACTCAGTTTCATCTTCTCGTTCTTGCTTTCTTTATGTACTTTCATATTCTCTTCGTGAAAATACGTTGATATACAGTAGTTACGGTGTTGTATCGATACATTCTCTAAAGTCTTGGTTTGCAGACTGAGAAAATCTTTGTATGGATTAAGGCAAGCTTCTAGACATTGGTCTGTTAAATTGGCTACAGAACTTATTGATCAAGGTTTCACACAGTCCAAACATGATTACAGCCTATTCATTCATAAGGGTGAGACTGACATCACCATAATGGTTGTTTATGTTGATGATATTATCATCACCGGAAACAATCTTTCTCACATTCAACTGATTAAAAATCATTTGAATGATGTTTCTAGTATCAAAGATCTTGGAGGATTACACTATTTTCTGGGAATTGAGTTTACATATCTTCCTTAAGGGATTATTCTTAGTCAAAAGAAATTCACTAAGGATTTGTTATCTTGTTGTCCAGATCAGTTGAAGTCCAAAGTTGTTACTCCCTTACCCCTTCATACCAAATTATCTATAGTTTTTCTAATCCCGAGCTTTATAAATCTCTATTAGGCAAGCTTAATCATTTTACCAATACTCGACCAGATTTGAGCTATTCAGTTCAAGTTCTGAGTCAATTTATGCATTCTCCTACCAATTTGATTTATGAGCCTTTAAAACATACACTCAGTTAGGTTAGTCACACAACTCATCAAGGTATTCTCCTTAAAGATTTAGATCACCTCACTCTGCAGCCCAACTCTGATTCAAACCAGGCATCCTGATTCTCGTCTTCTGCTGCATCTGAAGGCTGTGGATGATCTTTCTCCTGTCACGCTCCATTGTGATAACTAGTCTGCAATCTAAAATTGAAAAATAAAATCTAGTTCTAAAAACAATGATATTTCACAAAATAAAATCTTAGATTTATAAGTTATGTTAAAAAAAATTCTAATCTCAAATACTTATCAAACACTCAGCTTAGACTTATCATATTCATTTTTTAAATGAATGTAAAATTTTTCAATAATTCCTGCATTATTAATAGCAATACAAAGATAGAGAACAATATTAAATGCAATCAACTATTTAAAAATTATTAGTTTCACCATCAAACTGATAAACTTATAATTGAACCATTTTTTTGTAAAATATTTATAATTTTAGCCATTCAAGTACAATTAAATCTTAATTTATTAACAACCGTTAAGAAAATTTAACTGAATACAATCGACTATCAAAAAATAAATTATTTGGCCAATAAATTGACAAATTTTTACAAATGAATCATTCTTGTGCAAAAAATTATAATTCATGCTATTAAAGTGCAATTAAATCAAAATTTTATATTAAGTATCAATAAAAATATAATATTTATTTAAATATTGATCAAACTAAAACTTTAACTGAGCTCAAACTATAAAACTTATACATACAAAAGCATCCTTCATAAAAATTGAAATAAAAAAAGGAAAAAGAAACCGTTAACATTTATTAGTTGCAAGAGGATAAAAACCTAAAAGAGATAATACAGGAGTTGAGATCTTTTTTTGAGGATCGACGAATCGAATAATATTTCTGTTCCAACTTTTGGCGCGACTAAACCCTTCAATGGTATGCAGTTAAATGCTACAACAACAACAATAACGTCACCGAAATCGTTAGGTATGAATATGTTAGATACTCGTAACTCGATTGGTGAAATAGAATCTCTCCCCCAAAAAGCATGTTTTTTTTTACCGATGCACAAAGACAAAATTTTGTTGTGAATGAACAAGATGTTGAAATAAATTAGAATTCTCAATTCTCTGCGACGTCTAGATGATAAAATCTTTTCAGGAACGATAAAATCATAAAGTTTTTTGTCTCTATTTCGAATTATTTTTTGATATCTTGGGATAGATTACTCGAAATCTTACTTATCGGATTCCGTTGTGGAAGACCCAATTTTTTCTACACCATCGGCAAGTGGGCGGTGCCGTCGTGCAGTAGTAAGGTGCACAACATTTCTATTACGCCTCATTTTCATTTGTTTCATATTATATAAAAATTTGTAAGAGAAGATGAGAAGTAAACTAGAAAATGAAATAGTCGTAGCGTAAATGAACACTGCCCTAAAGTTGAATTTGCTCCGTTATTTACGCACGGCATCTTAGCAATCAACCTCCAGGAATACACGACTTCTATTTCTTTGGTGTAGTACAAAGAAATAGATTGAAATTACCCTTGATCATTGCCCATGAAATGTTTATATATCTGAGAAGGTAGTTTTTGAGTTTTCTGCCCTAAAAAATTTTCTTTTTATATTGGTATCCCTTTGTAACTCCCAGCAAACAAAGAATCAAAGGTCACTAGTTTAAAATAAATAAGTTGAAAAAATAAAAGGTCTTAAATAATAATTTATTTTTCTTTTGAAACAAACTAAAAAAATGTAATAATAAAATATACAAATTCCAACACAATTAAATAATGTAGTACATGCATATTCAATCGAATCATTTTTATATATGCATATTCCATCTGATCATTGGTTTGTGTTGAATTAAAACTCTCGGTCCGCAGATTTGACCCCACCCAAACCCATCCCGAAATTTTAATGGAAACATTCGAACACGACCAAACCCATTCCGAAATTTTAATGAGTCAGAGATTCGAACACGACTCGATTAAGTTTCAAGTTACCCAACACAGCACGAAATATTTGTGGCGATACAACCCTGACCCGACCCAGCTAAAAAATAAGCAATAATAGTTCCTGGAAATAGATTGTTCAGTAACAATAAGTAGAAATATGAATTAATAAACTACAAAGTTCTGAATTCTAAATACTGAATACAACAACAAAAAAAAGGTGCTAATTAAGTGTACAATTCACTCTGCAACCTGATTCAGACAGCGGCAATTAGGATATCCAAATTTCCAGATATTCACCGTGATCGAGCCCTGAAAAAATATACATATATGATATGGATTAAACAAACACACACGCCTATACAAAGAGTTGTGCATGTAAGCATGTTATCTATATGTGTGTATTATAAATGATAATGTTCTAACTTGTAAACAGATAATATAGCGCACAGGTGATTGCGCTATGGCTCTCAGGAATAATTTCCCCCCACCACCAATTATACAACATTCTCTAGCTTTAGCAAACCAAAAGATCAACATTTTTGTTGGAGTTAAGCTCAGGCCCCCAAAGCTATCAGTCAAATATCGCGGGGATTTCACAAGACCTATTCTGAAGATTGTGTCGGCCTAGTCCTATGATAAGGAAGGGGTTGATGACAAGGTAAAACTAACAAAAATTGTGATTCTAAAACAAATAATAGAGTAATAACCCCCAATAGAGGCTGGTAAGATTCAATTTCCTAATAAAAAGGCGGTTTTGGTAATTGGGACATGCTTTGTTTAACCCCCCATACAAATATGCACCTAATTGAATATAATTTTTGAATCAGAGAAATAAAGTTGTATCCATAGTAAAATGTATATGAAAATGTATTTGTGATATATCAGCCAACACCACAATCATTGTTAAAGTCTGCAAGACGTAAGCAGAAGGGCATAGAAGGGCATAAAGGGCTTGCCAACTCAGAAATAGTTACGAAAATGCTAGAAGGTGTGGTAAGGGGGAAAGATATAAGGTGTGCTAGAACATCAGGAATTGTTGATAAATACGATGAGGAGCGAGCAGATCAAATTTCATCGGAGATGCGTTATACGATGACAGGGATTCAAGTAAGTCAAGTTCTGGGGACCGACAAACCAGAGGTCAGTGTCAATAACCTAGCACCTTCTGCGGAGGAGAGGGTTTTGTCAGATGCGGAATTTCAGGGGTCTCCTGGTGGCTCATTATATGAACAATGTCTGGGAACATCACAAACATCTACCGTAATAGAGTATCATCGTTGGTTTATTGAGACGACAGCCCCTCTGGAACAAATTTCGGAGAAAATACTATTGGGCCAATTCCAGTCTGGGCTACAAGGGGACAAGGGTTATGCAAAAATTTGCAGTTAAGTTTGGGTGGATGGGTGAAGTTAGTAGATGATATTTTACCACTGGAACTCGGAAACTCGGATGTCATATTGGGGGTTCAATGGTTAGAAAAGTTGGGAACAATGTGGACAAATTGGAAAACACAAGTGATGCATTAAACACAAGTGACAGCTCATGGAGGTTTTGTCTAGATTACCGAGCATTGAACAAAAAAAAATCCCGGACAAGTATCCGATTTCCGTGACAGACGGGATCTTGGATGAATTACACAGGGCAAAATATTTTTCTTTGAAGGTAGGGTATCATCATATTTTAGTACGCCCTGAAGACACACATAAAACAACTTTCTGAACTCATGACGGGCATTATGAGTTCCTTGTTATGCCTCTTGGCTTTTAACACCCTGGCAACCTTTCAATCTTTGATGAATGACGCATTCCGGCCATTTTTACGGAAGTTTGTACGGGTGTTCATTGACGACATACTTGTATATAGCAGAAGTAAGGCAGATCATGCAAATCATATGCAAATAGTGCTGGGAAAACTAGCAAACCACAGCCTGTTTGTAAACCAGAAGGAGTCCGCATTTGAAAAGACTTCGGTTGCATATCTTGGACATGTTATATCAGAGCAAGGCATAGCAGTTGACATGGACAAAGCACGAGCAATTTTGGAGTGTCCATTGCCTGAGAACTAGCGAGATTTGCGTGGATTCTTGGGGATTACAGGATAATACTGTAAGTACATTCAGCGGTATGCTCAAATTGCACAACCTTATTACACGAATATCGGGTGTTAGCCATGCCAATGACAATGACCCAAACATCGGGTGTTAGCCATGCCGGACTTTGAGAAGGCATTCGTATTCAACACAGATGCTTCAGGATTCGGAGCAGACGTGGTTTTGATGCATGAAAATAGGCCTATAGCATTTTTTAGCAAATTACTTGGTCTACAAGCCCAACAGAAATTCATATAGGAGAAAGAGTTTATGGCAATTTGTCTTGCAGTACAGAAATGGAAGTATTACTTACTGGGTCGACATTTTATCATCAGGACCGATCAAGAAAGCCTGCTACTTATTCTCAACAAAGGGAGATTACTCCCACGATCATCGAGTGTGATTACAACCTTATTACACGAATACCATGACTCCCCATTTGGGGGCCACGCAGGAGATGTCAAGACAGATTTAGGGGAAAGCAATACTATGGCTTTCAAGTGGTTAATAACCAGTTGTTGTATAAAGGGAGATTTGTACTCCCACGATCATCCAGTGTGATTACAACCTTATTACACGAATAACATGACTCCCCATTTGGGGGCCACACAGGAGATGTCAAGACAGATTTAAGATTGCAGCGGATTGGTTTTGGAGTGGGATGAGAAAAGATGTTGCACGACGTGTCCGATGTTGCAATGTCTGTCGACAGCAAAAGATTTCACAAGGGCTTCTAGTTTCAAAGGGCTTCTACTCTATCTCGGTTGTAGTGAACCGTTTGTCTAAATACGCACATTTTATCGGGCTAAAACATCATTTTACAACAATTAAGGTAGCAGATGTGTTCATAAAAGAAATAGTGCGACTCCATGGGTTCCCTACATTGATTATCTCAGATAGAGATCACAAATTTCTGAATCTTTTCTGGAGTGAATTGTTTCACTTACAAGGAACAGCCTTAAAGCACATCACTGCCTATCACCTTCAAACCATGGTCAAACAGAGAATGTTAACAAGGGGCTTGAAACGTACTTACGCTGTTTTGTGATAGGTTGACCAAATTCCTGGGCCAAGTGGCTGGCATGGGCTGAATTCTCATACAACACTTCCCCGCAAGGTTCCACTAAGTTATCCCCTTTTCAGGTTTTGTATGGAAGGGAACCAGCAACTTTAATTCGGATGGGGCGGGGACAGACAACAGTTAATAACCTTGAGGAAATGTTGCAAGAGCGCGATATTATTCTCGATAAAATTGAAAATCAATCTAAGGGTCAACAAAAAATGAAGAAGGCAGAGGACCTGAAGCGTAGAGACGAAAGTTTTGCGGTAAGTGACCAGGTATAGTTGAAACTTCAGCCTTATCGCCAACAGTCACTAGCTCAACGACCTACGAAAAGTTGGCAGCTCGATTTTATGGCCCTTTCACTATCATTAAGAAAGTGGGATCAATTGCATATAAACTTCAGCTTCCAGCAACAAGTAGAATCCACCCAGTCTTTCATATGTCGCAGACTCGCAGTTGAAGCATGCAAATGGGACAACACCAGTGTCATCTACAATTCCTGCAGAACTGTCCCCGGAACTGGAGTTACTTGTAAAACCTGAGGAGTTACTTGATTTGAGACAGGTTCAGAAGGGTCAATCCAAAAAGCTACAAGTCTTGATTCAGTGGAAAGGTCTACCCCATTTGAAGCTACATGGGAAGATGTTGCTGCTATTCAAGCTCGTTTTCCATCCTTTCACCTTGAGAACTTTGGGGGCAGGGTAATGTGATATATCAGCCAACACCACAATCACTTTAACATATGCAAGACGTAAGCACGAGGGCATAAAGGACACTCCAACTCAGAAATAGCTACGAAAATGCTAGGAGGTGTAGGCAGTGGGGTAATGGGGAAAGATATAAGAAAAGAGAGGAAAATATAGAGAGACAGGAATTAAGTTGTTAGTATTATAATTGTTGTGTGCGAGAGAGCTGGGCCTCTCAAAAGCTCAATAGTTATCTTTCCTTTTGAGCATAAATAGTATTTTCTTTTTGATTTATAAACTGAGAGATATCATTGTTCTTGTCAATTCATCACAGTATTCTTTAATTTCTGTCACCTACAGGAGGACCAGGACCATTCAGTCCTGCAGAATTTCAGTGAGATCACACAAAGACTAGGGTTACAAGACTACATTGATTACAATGAGCTACACAAGCATCTTGCTAGTCTTGGAGATATTGGTAAGTACATGAACTACCTCGGTCATTCATATAAATAGTAGATTATCAGTGTGGGAGCTAAGAATACATCTGGGCTATGAATACAGAGATGGTAAATTCATTTTGACCCACGCATCAATTCATGGTCTCTGGAAAAGCCATGTCAAAGATGGTAAGGTGGTCAGCGATATTGACGACAAGGCTCCCATGTTGAATATATATATATATATATATATATATATATATATATATATATATATATATATATATATATATATATATATATATATATATATGCAGTTAGTATGTAACTTATATAACAAGGATTGCATTAAACTTCCATGTTATATCAATTTTGTTATATTTTATGCATAATATGAATTAAGCATTCAATAATTAAACAATACCATCAGATCAGACGAATATTGAAATAAGACACCACTCTTGTAACACCATATAGTTTCACCTAGGATACAATGTAGACAGCCCAACTCCAATTACAAAGCAACATCTAGAACCCAAACACAAGAGTACATTTTCACCTAGGATACCACTATGAAAGTCTGTGTCAAGGAATTTAAGTTTGAGAAATATATCACTCTTTCGAAAGTTTTCCTTAAAATTATTTACTTGATCTATTTTACCAAAAATTTATCTTATTTCTTTACCTCCAACATGAAAAGGTAATCTGTGGCTTCAAAAAACAATTTGAAAACTAGAAAATTCTTTATGTCGAAAATTACCTCAATGCCGAGCAACAAAGTCAATACACAAACATATAGACACAAAACAAACAATCTCTATGTCTATCTAAGAGTAAAATAAGTGGAGACGAAACAATGTGTATGAGCGTATAAGATTAAAGTAGATATGTAAATTAAATCTGGAGACTGAGAATTAGTTAAATTTTCACTGCTTTCTATAAAAATGTTCACTGCTTTCATTGTAATTTCACAATTTTACACTTAGAAGATGAGAGATGAAACTACGAATAACCCCCAAAAACCTCGCCAAAAGAACACAATATATGATATGAAAACAGCAGTTGCAATAAGAAAACATTTTTGTAATTGAGAATAACCTCACAAAAAGGGCATTAACTAGATTAGCATATGTTAGTAAATTCGAGAATAAGATTAAAAACTCAGAATACTGAAACTTTTTTTATTAATCTAATAATCCACTTGCAAGTAGAAGTAAAAACCTAAATAGACACTGGGGGTGTTTGGGAGAACTTTTTTCCAGAATAAGTCAACTTATTTTAAGACAAAGTTAGAGATTCCTAACTTTTTTCTGAAAAAAGTTGACTTTTTTTTGCAACTTATAGAATCTCAAATATACATTAAATACTTGTATAAAAAACATTTATCAAAATATGAAATTTTTACGCAAAATACATTTTCAAAGGAGTACATCATCAATCAGCATCCCTCTCCTTCAACTTCATTGTGCTGTAAATAAATACGCTCTGGTTCTTTTGATCTTCAGTGATTATATATTACAACCATCTCCCGTATGATCTGCCAAATCATAATATGATCAAGTATTATTCTAATTATCAATCAATAATTCATTTAACATAGTTAATTCTATATTGCTTACGATTACATTGATAACTAAAAATTGTTCATTTATTGTTGTAGTTGGCTGAGAAATTGCTTGAAATCCCTGGCATGTCTGTGAAGTTGAAGAAAATGTGGAGGCCTACAAATCATACAACCAAACTTATAGATTTCCTTGCACACGAGATGGCCAAACATGGTTTTTTTAGTTTGTGGTATTTTGTCATTGCTTTAGAAGCAGCCAGCCCATATTTTGATGAAAATGGGAATTTTACGTTGCATAAACTAATTTAGGAAATGGGGTACATGGAAGGAAAATTCACTGCTTACAATTTCAAGATGACTTCAGTAAGAAATTGGGATATCAGATTCTCATGACATATGGAGGCAAGAAGGAGAAGGGTAGATTGTACCCCCGGGAACTTGGAGTGCTGCTTGGTGGAAATATTACAAGGATGAATTATATTTTACGGCCTGAAAGTGTTGGTCAAAAGCTTGATGATGTGTTTTTTCTAGATGGCATCTAGATAGTTGTAGTATTTGACTCTATTTTTGTAAGTTGGGTCATATTATGTCATATTAGCCACGTGTTTTGGACCTTAGATCATCGGTATTTTATGTCTTATATAGACTGCTTTAGCTTATTATGTAGCTTGACTTTTATCGAGACTTACAAAATGGTTTGCACACCTTTTCGAATAAGCTATTCTTACTTGCACTTCCTTGGGCATTAGATTGATCTTTAAAAACAAACTGGACACTAATCCTATTTGCATAGCAAAAAAGAAACCTATTGCAAGATTGTGACATACCAGCACATTGTAGATTAATTATTATCAAAACCAAAATATGTGGTGGAATTTCCACAACGGAATTCAATTATATTTTGCAGGGCAGACTAAAGTACAATGCATGAAGTCATGAGGATAATAAAAGCATAAAATCCATTTCACTCTTTTTACCTTGTACAACTGCATATCTAAGTCTTCATAAATCCTTTCCAACATCTCAAGTTCTTGTGATATATAAAAATAGCACTATCACTGTAAGCAAAATGCAGATGCGAAAAGGTAGTTACAAATGGCATCTTCAATCAATAAAAAACTAAACCCAAAAACAGTATCAAATCCAGTATGTCAATTGGTCAATTCAGTACCTAAACGTTTGTTTCTTCCTTGGTTGCAAATGCCTTGTACCCTTGCCAGTAGTGCTCCTATATCCAGAAAAAGAAAGACAATACAGATGCTTAGAGATTAAACATCACTATTTAGACCTTGTACTTTGAGGATAAACAGAAATCTGCTTGTTGCTTTGACTATATTTTTGTTAAAACTTTAGGGAGCATGGGGGTGTTTTTTGTGACTTTATCAAGATGACCACTGCTCTAAAACATTCCACATAATGAAAAGCAGAGATTATAACAGCACAAAAAACATTATTAAATTATCATAATCACATTACCTCCTCCTCCCTTTGCATTAGGATTCTTCTTCCTTCATTCATACAAAAAACTCGTTTAAAATTTTTGTCAAACTCAGCACCGTGTAAATGAAATACCTTAATTGTTTGGACATATCATTTCGTGTCATTCCTAGCATACAATTGTGTATTGTTATAAGATTTACTTCCAATACACTGCAAGTATGACATCAAGAAGATGAATATTCAAAATTTGCAGAATGCATATTCTCAAAATTTAGACATCCAAAACAAAGTATGTGCAACTCTATTTATATATAATAGATACTACTACAACCCTCTCTTTATTCAACAGTGTCTGATCTCGCGTAACACAATTCACTGTGGAATGTAACCGATTCACCGGATCTTAAAGACTAACACTAAAAAAATCGATATGAAAAAACTAAACAACTTGTATGTTGTAGAGATATTAATCATAGTAGCATATATGTGACGGTTTTGTTATGATTCATTCTCTAAAAATTTGAATATAAAATGAATATTTTATTTTTTGTACAATAATACTTTCTGTAAAATTTCTATGAATCAAAAAAAATTAATTTAAAATTGTAAAATTCTAACTGACAAAAAAATTATAAAATTCTAAAAAAGTTAAAAATATAATTTACGTGACGTCAAATCAGATACATAGTGATGATTGATTGATAATTAATAATTGATTGATTGATTAATTATGAGGAAAATTTCATATCTCAAATTAACTAGCCATTTATAAATATATTTTATTAACTTATTATCACACTTGATTACTTGAATATAAAAATTTAGATATAACTGATAATTTTTGCTACTTGTAGAATTTTAACCGACTAGTGACTGATTTTCAAGGCTCTTACGCTTCTTTTTTGGCAGTTTTCTATCTAACCAGTAACCCCCACCCATCCTTCTATCTATCACAATTTCGAATGATTTTGTATAATTGATCATTATAGGCTAATTGGGTTACATCAAAATCATCATACAATGAATTTTGTATCTATTACATGCTCTTCCCTCCCTGGTTATGCATCTGAAATAGTAAGTTTTTCTTTCTCCAGATTTTTATATTTTTATTATGAAAATTATTTTCTAAACTGATTTTTATGCTCAGATGGGGTTTTCTGGTATAAAAAATGGATCTTTGGATGAATGCTATGGAGGGTTTGTGAGGAGGGGATATATTCATTCAGTTAAGGCTGCTTGCAGGGGTAGCTATAAGTCTCCAAACCAGTTTTGCAGTTTAGCAGTTCAAAAAAAAGGTAAATTTGATAAAACCGTTTTTGCTAGTTCATTGGTCTGTGAATTACAACATCATTAGAGACTCTTGCGCAATTCGTTTGTGATAGATGATGATGCTAGGCATCTACAATTTGTTCAATATTCATTTATGAATATAATTATATTTTATTTTGCGCAACTTGGAAATTGTGCAAGTACTAGGCATTAGACTTGACTTTTGGACTTAACCAGAAATTCAGTACAAATTGTTGTGTGCAAATAATAAAGATTGATGTCAAGTTCTAATCTTTTTTGGATATGCTAGAATATTTGGATGGTTGTTGGGAATAGAAATCGGGAATGGAGGGTATGGGAATGGGAATGATATGGAATCCCAAGGGCCGGGGAGGGTATGATTTACCCACCAGGTTCCCATTCCATATTACTATTAAATTACTAATCCAAACAATAATGTATGGGAATGAAGTTCCGATTCCGGTTAATCGAACTCATTAACTACAATCCAAACGCCCCCTATAATTTACATGACAATTTCCTGTAATTTAGTTAGAAATGTCTCTATAGGCAGCACTTCTTTATTGAAGTTGTTATCGTGTTATAGCACTTGGACATATAGAATGAATAAGCTTACGTTATGTTCTTAACAATATGAAATATGCCGTATGTTAGTATGTATTTAGTAAACATCAGAATTATGGGTTAGGTATGTAATTTGTAAGGGTCAACTTTACTACTAAAGACCAAGTGTGATTGTTATTTGACCAAAGTATGTATATAGATGAATCATTTTTTATGAAGTATAGCTAAGTTCTTAGCTCTTTTATTTGAAATTCAAAGATATAAAGGCTCAACTTTACCGCTGAAGACCAAGTGTGATTGTTATTTGACCAAGGTATGTATATCTATGAAGTATAGCTAACTTTCTTAGCACTTTTTATTTGAATTTCAAAGATATACCGATAACTGAGTTTATATGATAACCATGCAAAAGGAACTTGTTTACTGAAATTAATGTTTTGATCCTGAGCTAACATATTAAGTTGATCAATGTTTTTGGAAAGTCTTGTAAAGTTTGAAACTAAATTTACCTAGCCTTATAAATTGGCAGAATACTGGAATAGTTTCTACAAAGTAACGGAAGTAGAAAAAGGAGGACCTGAGTTTTGTCAATTAATGCCAAGAATGAGTTATGCCAAAAATGGGATAGACTGATAGAGGTAGAGACGCAACTTGACGAAATTAAAGAAGGAGATATTATCAACTTAGTGGACCTTATCTTTGATGAAAATAGGGATCATCTCGTCAAACATAATGAGCAGAAGGTATGTACTCTATTAATGTGGAATACCACTGCAGTCTATTAATGTGGTATTTATCTATATTTAGATACATACATACATATATATATATAGGCAAAAGTTCTATGGAGAACCTTATATAGAGTACTAAACGGAGAACATATATGTTCTGCATTATATTCTGCTTATTATATATTGCAGAATATAATGCAGGACATATATGTTCTCCGTTTAATACTCCATTAATACTCCATATAAGGTTCTCCATTGAATTCAACTCTCTCTCTCTCTCTCTATATATATATATATCCCTGAAACCAAGTCAAGTCATGTCAACTGAAATTTAAATGATATTCAGTTTTAGGTTCAATGATAAGACTAGATTATTATTTTACGCTTATGTAGGTAAAAGCTGAGCAGTTGGTAGGGAAGGCTATACTTCTATATTTTGTACCAGTACGTGATGACCTTGATTTTTATCAAGAAAATTGGATAACATACTTGATAGACATATACTATGATTTACTGCCTAATAATGATTTTGAAGTCATCCTTGTCGCAGTTGACGATCCTTGTGTCACTGTCAGCCGATTACATACTCGAACAGAACCTCACAAGGTTTTTGAATCTATCTTTTCTCGAGTGCCATGGACTGCCATACCATTCTCCGATTTAGCATCCCGAAAACGTATAGCAAGAAGATTTGGCATCTCAGAAATTGGATTTAATCACACCACCTCGGTTTTACTTGATGCAAAAGGTATGGTCCTGAAATGTGATGGATGTTGGCTATTCGAAATATATGGTACTCTAGGTTATCCATTTACCGATGAAAGGATAAAATTCCTGAAATCTGAAGATGATGCAGCAATTAAACAACCCTCTTTGGAATTACTCCTTGGCTCTTCAGAACGGGATTATCTCATTTCAAACAAAGGGGACAGGGTATGACTTGTACTTTGACAGCACGTTGTAATTATAAGAACATTGCAACTGAGTCATTAATTGATAATCTATTCAACACACCAATATATGTAATTCATTTGCACAACCTACTGAAGTCAGATTATTATATTTAAACTTTCCGTTGTAATGACAGGTACCTATTCACACCCTTAAAGACAAGGTGGTAGCCCTGTATTTCTTTGAAGATGGTTTAACTGATGATGGAGAGTCAACTTTAACCGATGAGGAACTCACAATAAAACTTGAGATGGCTTATAAAGAGTTGGCAAAAATCAATAAACCCTTTGAGGTCGTACTCCTTTACCTTTATGACACTTATGGTACTGTTAATTGTACTACTGAAGAATCATTCTGGAAAATATTTAAGACTATAGCCTTGGTTGGCCCTCCCATTTAAAGACCCGAATCATAAGAAGTTGATACGAATATTTGGTTATCCAAATATGTTAGATGATGGGGAAGAAGCTCCTACACTTGTTATTGTTGGGCCTAATGGAGAATTCATTGATCCGTGTGGAGTTGACATCTTGATGCACTTTGGAATTCCAGCATACCCATTCACTCGGAAGAATCTTGCCAAGTTAGAGAGTGAAAAAGCAAAGGAACTGAAGTTGGAGATGCTCTGGGATCCAAACACGATTTTCAAAGTAAAAAAAGATGGTTTGGAGGTACATTCTTTTGACAATCTTTTTAATTTCCAAAAACCTTTGAGCTTCTTCGGCATCCTTGCTTAAGTGTTTATTATGTAATTGTCCTAACATATTTAATAAAGTTTGACAACAATCTTCTTTCTATGCTTAGAAGTTCTGAAATTCATATCTCATAAGCTACATGTATATTCCTTGATTTTGGTACAAGTGCCTTGCATGTTCTTATGCTGATTATTATGGATTATCATAACTCATGCAAAACATGGGGTCTTTATACGTATCTATTAATATAAATATTTATGTTTAATTTTTTGGTTTTGCAGTTTGAATTCTTTTACTTTTGCTAATATTTTTAAAACAAATAATATATTTATTAAATTTTAATATTTTATTAATACGGTTTAATCAAAAGTGTTTGTTAGTATTCTTCACTAATAATATAAATTTTAGTTTTTAATATATTTTTTATGAGATTCGAATCTTGAATCTCTTTTAGTATCTTTGAAGTCATAAATATTAAATTTAAATACGTTGCTAATGAGTATCAAAGTTTCGAACTTTGTAGATAAGATCTCTTTTACACTTATTATGTACAAGCTTATAACATGTGCAAAACTTGACCTATATAAGTCTTAATATGAATATTAAATTTATTTATGTTGTTAATATAATTTGACCCCTAAACATTGGTTAGGATACTTATAGCTAATAATATAAGTATTAAGTATTAGCTTTTAGTATGTTGTTCATGAGATCTAAAATTATAGCTATTATAATATTATATAACTATACATATTAAATAAAAATATGTGCTTAATTAATGAGTATTGAATCTTTAACTTTTGACAAGATCTTTATTACGCTTATTATTATTATATATAGGATATAATATAATATAATTCTAAATTCGTGTTTATATGCTGTGCGAATCACAGGTTTTATTTTAAGAATTTATAAAAAAAAAATTTGTTTTCATATAGCTGTGCAGATTGAAATCCATTACTTTGTTAGTATTTTTACTCACTAATAATAGAAATATTAAATTTTAGTATATTAATTTATATTTGCTATCTTATTAAAGCTGAAATATTAAAAGTTTGGTTTATAATGATATTAAAAACAAATATAACCTACCATTATACATTATGAAAAAAATTATAATATTAAAAACAAAAATATCATATCGCTATATATCACAAACTTTGACATATGTCCACGTTTGACCTCTACCATCCCTATAGTCCTTTATATACAGGCCAAAGTAAATTGAGTAACATTAAATCGAGTACTAATTGGAGTGTGTGTGTGTGTGTGTGTGTGTGTATGTATAGAGAGAGAGAGAGAAGTTCAGTGGAGATCATCATTTTGGTGGAGATCGTGGAGACCGAATCAGGACCGTTCATTTCAATTTAATACATACATGCAAGATATAACATAATAACAATTACACCATACACCATAATTGTAGCAATGATACATTCACTCATATATTTGTGTATTACAATGATATATTTGTGTGCACTATACAATTGTGTACTGCAATGATACACAATTTTACACCATACACGTACCATATATTTGTGTTACACAATAATACCTTCACTCATATTATCAGTGTCATGCAACGATATATTTGTGTATTGCAATGATATACAGTTACACCATACACCACTTAAGATACTGATGGTGGAGGGACAGTGTTCTGCAGTCTAAACAAAACTACGTATGTCCTGCAATGATATTTTTGTGTTGATCATGTATTAGTGTGACTGGTTAATCTTATTATTGATAACTGATAAGTAATATATGTAATTTTGTTTAGACCGCAGAATACTGTTTTTTTAAATTCTTTACGCAATAATACATTCACTCATATTATCAATGTCCATCAACGATATATTTATGTATTGCAATTATATACAGTTACAACATACACCACTTTCTGATACTAATGGTGTAAAGACAGTGTTCTGCAGTCTAAACAAAACTACGTATGTCATGCAATGATATTTTTGTGTTGATCATGTATTAGTGTGATTGGTTAATCAGATTACTGATAAGTAATATAATATACGTAATTTTATTTAGACTGCAGAACACTTTCTTTTTTAGTTCTTTAGTCGTAGCCGCTAGATGAAAGTAGATCCTATGATCTGAATAACGGTCTCCACTTTTTTGGGGGTCTCCACTGAACCCAACTCTCTCTCTCTATATATATATATATATTAACTAAAATTTTATTTATCATATCTAACTTTTAATTATTATCAAACTAACTCGTTTAACTAATGTATTATTACCTACCTCGTTATTATACATATTAACATAAGTTCTCAACTTTACAAATATTTAATATCAAATACCAATCAAATATACATTAAAAATATATTTATTTAAATCTTAGTCAAGTCATGCATTAAACGGATTATAAGATTGTACAATTTAAATCCAAAATCTTTGTTAGTGTTCTTAGATTTATATAAATATTAAATTTCAATATGTTGTTACAAAACTCCGAACCTTGGCATCATTGGAATTATAAAAATTAAATTTAAATTTGTTGTTATTTAGTATTGAAACATTAATCATTTGTAAGCTTTTGGATAAAATCTCTTTTATACTTATTATATATAGAATATAAATATGAAATTAAATATGTTGTTGCTAATCAATATCGAATTTTCTTAAATTTTGGTTGTACATTGAATAAGCTCCATTTTACGCTTATAGTCGTGCAAAGCATGGTTTCCTTTATACATATTTCTTAATTTAATTAATATAAATATATGTGCATGAATTTTTTTATGTTTTTATAGTTGTTTAAATTGAAATTATTTATTTTGTTAGTATTTTGAGAACAATAATATCAATGTTAAACTTTTATTTATTTTTAATACAATTCAAACTATAAACCTTTGTTAGTGTTATACTGTTAATAGAACCAATAATATAAATAATAAATTTTAATATGTTGTTGATGAGATTTGAACTTTAAAACCATGATAGCATATTTGAACCTATAAATATTAGATTTAGATATGTTGCTAATGGGTTTGCATAACATAAAATCATAAATATGAATTTATTTTAATTTGAATATGTAAATATATATTATTTTATGATAGTTCAATTTTATTCAATGTATAATTTATATATTATATAATTATATGTCAAGATTTAAGCTCAAACCATACTTTAACATAAAATAAGAAAATATCATCTTAGTTGCGGACTTAAGTATTTTCTAATAACATAAAATAAAAAAATTATTATTAATAGAACTAACAGTTTATATTTATTTAATTATAAATTTAACAATATTTATTTTTTTAACTATACTTGGCAACTAAATATAGATTATCAAGACTTTAAATAAAATATCTTCTACTCTTGTTACAAAATAAGTTAATGCAAATATGTTGACCTTATTATTATTACTTTTCTTTGCAACGCTAAACGATTAAGTGATTAACACACCATACAAAGAAACAACAATTCATGAAAAGTGGAGCATATTGATTTCAGATAAATCCCAACTCGACTCCCTCCCATGTCACGTTTATGGTTCAATTTTTTTAATCATTATACATATTTTATTTATTAATCATGACACATATTTCATATTGTGTGTGGAAACATGTAATTCATTTCAAATGACATGAATTGAGTTGTCATCAATACCAAGCGTAATAACATTGCAGTTTCTTTCTAACTTCCTCTGTTCCTTAAACTTATTATCAGTCTCAATTTACAGATACCATTTTCTCAATTTTCTGGGAAGAGAATCATAATATATTTCGAATTGCACAAGTTATACGACCATTCTAAAAAGCTCAAGATGATCAAGGACCTATATCTCAAGATGAAGGGTGCAGATGATGAGTTTGAAGTGATCTACATAAAGGATCCATCATCCTACGATTCCCCAGATGTGCATGATTATGGTGAACTGCCATGGCCAGTGCATTATTATGGTGAAGGTTACTCACTTCGAAAGGAGTTGGAACAGAGTGTTCTTAATTATCATTACCTTCCTGTTACGTATTTTGAAAGATGTCTACTAATTGCTTTCGACCGAGATGGAAGTATTGTCAGGAAAACATTTCATCCCACTTTTGATGATACAAAGTTTCCCTTTTATGCTGGTGGTTTGGAGAAGGAATTCTGGTATCAGTTACATATGTCTTTCGAGGGGGACTACTGGAATTATTTGAGCGAGGAAAAAAATCGTATCTATAAAAGGGCACTATAATAAACGTCATCAATTCATGATGATGTTATAAATTCGGTTCCAGAACCTAGTTTTTATTATTCTAATTAACTGGAATCAAAGTTTTGACTCCTTTATTTGTCTTTAATTGTAAGCAGTTTTAATAAATTTACTGTAAGGCGTTAATATTAAAATTAAGATGTTCTTTCACTTGTTCACGCCACACACACAAGTAGTGTTCAATTAATCTGAAGTCCCAACATCACACCCATCCCAAAGAAAAGATCCTAACGATCTAGGGAAAGAAGAAAAGAAGAGAAAATGAGTGTCTGTTTCCTCAACATTTTTAAAAATACATCTTTAAAAGTGAGAAAAAAAATATTTTGGATAAATATATAAAAAAAATTCCTAGATTTTTAGAGTGTATCCTTTCTTTCTAAAAATAAAGAGAATAAATCTTTTTCCTTTTTTAAAACAAATGAACTTGTGAACTTTTGTGTGTTCAATTTACGTTCGGTTTGGTTAAAAAAAAATTCAGAAAAAAGTATACATTTTCATTTTTTTCTGAAAAAAAATTAAGAATCCATAACATTAAAAATTAAAAATTTTTAATTTTATCATTATATAATATTAACGTTAATTCAAAATTGAAAGTTTACTAAATTAATCCTATTTTAATAATTATAAACATAAATAAAATAATATATATATATATATATATATATATATATATATAATTTAGAATATAAATTATAATCAAAAAAATTAAAAAAATACATTATAGTTATCACTAATTATCATCAGACATTTCATTGTTAATATTTTTACAATAAAAAATATTTAAATATTACATCTAATATTTTTATTACTTTTTTATCCCAATAGTAAATACCTTATAAATATATATTGTTTTTTGATAAATCATTATAGAATTTTATGTAATATTAATTGACAAAAATTCATTATTTACATAATTAAATTGTTTACAATATAGAATCATGTGATAATATTAATCATAAAAAATTAATATAAACTTAATTATTTGGATAATTCAAGACCAGGTATCACTAATGATCATAATTTATTATAAATAATTAAAAAATTAAAATTAATTAAATAATTAAATACACATAATTAACATTATATATATACTACATTTGAAATAAATGGCTATTATAATATAATGATTAATTTAAGGTGTTATAGGGAGAAACTGGTATAAAACTGAGTATTTAGAAAGATTTATCATGAGAAACAACACAGATTGAGATTAAACTGAGTACTTAAAAAGATTTACCAACTTTCGAGGACCTCCAAGGTTTCATCGATATGTTTTCCAGGTTGAAACTTATTAGTTGTATAGATACACTACCACGTAAGCCACAATAGATGTGAAGCCAGCTGTATTCATTCTGTTATAACAACTAATTTTCCCGCATAACAGATTAGTCACAGAATAGTGTAGTGCTTGTATATATACCAACAGACTGAACGATACTTGTATCTTTTTCATTCATTTCTATTTTCTACCAATACAAAGTAAATACTAAATACTTCGTATTATAACATGGTATCAGAACTTGTTAAAGTAACTGCAATGACGGATCCTACGTAACTTCGATGATCAATTCCAGGTGTTTTCTACTTAGTTTACTTAGTTTCATCTTCTCGTTCTTGCTTTCTTTATGTACTTTCATATTCTCTTCGCGAAAATGCGTTGATATACGATGGTTACGGTGTTGTATCGATACATTCTCTAAAGTCTTGGTTTGCAGACCGAGAAAATCTTTGTATGGATTAAGGCAAGCTTCTAGACGACAGTGGTCTGCTAATTGGCTACAGAACTTATTGATCAAGGTTTCACACAGTCCAAACATGATTACAGCCTATTCATTCACAAGGGTGAGACTGACATCACCATAATGGTTGTTTATGTTGATGATATTATCATCACCGGAAACAATCTTTCTCACATTCAACTGATTAAAAATCATTTGAATGATGTTTTTAGTATCAAAGATCTTGGAGTATTACACTATTTTCTGGGAATTGAGTTTACATATCTTCCTTAAGGGATTATTCTTAGTCAAAAGAAATTCACTAAGGATTTGTTATCCTGTTGTCCAGATCAGTTGAAGTCCAAAGTTGTTACTCCCTTACCCCTCCATACCAAATTATATATAGTTTTTCTAATCCCGAGCTTTATAGATCTCTATTAGGCAACCTTAATCTTTTTACCAATACTCGACCAGATTTGAGCTATTCAGTTCAAGTTCCGAGTCAATTTATGCATTCTCCTACCAATTTGCATTATGAGGCTTTACAACATACACTCAGTTATGTTAGTCACACAACTGATCAAGGTATTCTCCTTAGAAATTTAGATCACCTCACTCTGCAGCCCTACTCTGATTCAAATTAGGCATATTGTCCTGATTCTCGTCTTCTGCTACATCTAAAGGGTGTGGATGATCTTTCTCCTGTCATACTCCATTGTGATAACCAGTCTGCAATCTACATTGTAATCTAAAATTGAAAAATAAAATCTAGTTCTAAAAACAATGATATCTCACAAAATAAAATCTTTGATTTATAAGTTATGTTAAATAAAAAATTTAATCACAAATACTTATCAAACACTCAGCTTAGACTCATCATATTCATTTTTTAAATGAATGTAAAACTTTTCAGTAATTCCTGCATTATTAATAGCAATACAAAGATAGAGAACAATATTAAATGCAATCAACTATTTAAAAATTATTAGTTTCATCATCAAACTGATAAGTTTATAATTGAACCATTTTTTTTGTAAAATATTTTATAATTTTAGTCATTCAAGTACAATTAAATCTTAATTTATTAACATCCGTTAAGAAAATTTAACTGAATACAATCGACTATCAAAAAATAAATTATTTGGCCAATAAATTGACAAATTTTTACAAATGAATCATTCTTGTGCAAAAAATTATAATTCATGCTATTAAAGTGCAATTAAATCAAAATTTTATATCAAGTATCAATAAAAATATAATATTTATTTAAATATTAATCAAACTAAAACTTTTAATGAGCTCAAACTATAAAACTTATACATACAAAAGCATCCTTCATAAAAATTGAAATAAAAAAAGGGAAAAAGAAACTGTTAACATTTATTAGTTGCAAGGGGATGAAAACCTAAGAGAGATAATACAGGAGTTTAGGCGACAACACCATCGGCAGGTGGGTGGGCGCCGTCGGGCAGCAGTAAGGTGCACACCCTTTCTATTATGGCTCATTTAATACAGGCACCTTTCATTTGTTTCATATTATATAACAATTAAATAATGTAGTACATGCATGTTCAATCGGATCGTTTTTATATATGCATATTCCATCTGATCATTGGTTTGTGTTGAATTAGAACTCTCAGTCCGCAGATTTGACCCCACCCAAACTCATCCCGAAATTTTAATGGAAACATTCGAACACGACCAAATCCATCCCGAAATTTTAATGGGTCAGAGATTCGAACACGACTCGATTAAGTTTCGAGCTACCCAACACAGCACGAAATATTCCTGGCGTGGCGATACAACCCTGACCCGACCCAGCTAAAAAATAAGCAATAATAGTTCCTGGAAATAGATTGTTCAGTAACAATAAGTAGAAATATGAATTAATAAACTACAAAGTTTTGAATTCTGATTACTGAATGCAACCAAAAAAAGGTGCTAATTGAGTGTACAATTCACTCTGCAACCTGATTCTGACAGCAACAATTAGAATATCCAAATTTCCAGATATTCACCATGATCGAGCCCTAAAAAAATATACATATATGATATGGATTAAACATACACACACGCCTATACAAAGACTTGTGCATGTAAGCATGTTATCTATATGTGTGTGTATTATAATAGAGCGTATGTCTCTTTTTTTTCAATCTCAGCCTTTGATATGTTCTTTTAACGGTATTAGATGGGTTGGTTGGATATCTTTTAATATCCAACTGTAGCTGTTGAACAATTTCCATATATATATATATATATATATATATATATAAAGTTATATTGAGACCGCCTTTTTATTGAAGACGTCGGAGACCATATATGTACTGCAAGAAAAACATGTTGTAGTACAATGTAATGTTCTGCAAACAGTACATATATGGTCTCCGATGTCTCCAACAAAAAAAAGGTCTTCATATAACTCTACATATATATATATATATATGTGTATGTGTATGTGTATATATATATATATATGTATGTATATATGTGTATATGTATATATATATATATATGTATATGTATATATATGAGTGACGCTCTAGAGAGTGACACTTTATATAGAGGTCCGGAGAGAACCATTTGATTCTAATGTAGAATCTCATAAATAACTTTAAAATTAATCATATTTATGATTAATAACAAATAAATTTTGATTGTAATGTAACATACAAATCATGTATTAGCTTTACAAATAATTTAATATTTAAAAATTAAGAAAAAAAATATGATTTTCAATTTGATTCTACTATAAAATTCTGTTCTGATCAATATGATTTTGCTCTAGAATTGTTTTACTATTTGTTCGTTATTATATGTCATTTTTAATATTTTTTATATGTAAATTCATTTTTAATTCATTTATACTTATATTTGATGAATAACAAAAAAAAAATCTATTTTATGTGTATATAAGGTGATTTTCTACGGAAATATATGTGTGTGTGTATTTGTATTGCAAATGATAATTTAATCTGTTTAATATCTACCAGAGATTGTTATAGCTTTAAGGAATATATTTCTCCCCCAAATGTTAGTGCAACAACAGCAGTTAATCGTTCTCCCCTGACTTCCTCCAAGTTTATTAACCATGTCCTTCCCTTGACTTCCGTCATTTTTTGTACCCAGTCATATGTCATATCATCACGATGATTCATTGTTGTTCAATCCCCATGAAGGTTAGAGTTAAACGAGTACCTAAATGAGACTGACCTTTTAAGTCACATTGCAGACCTAAGGGACATTGGAATACTACAATTTCATGTACTGATTTTAAAAACAAATGCTAACTAAAGACACTTGTGTCATTACATGTCACAGTGTCGGAGTTGCGCCTCAAGTTTAACTACGTGTATAAAAACGGAAAATTTATCCTAAATCACACGTCTATTCATGGCTTATAGAAAAGTCATATAGACATTTAACGATCTTGACAAAGCCAACTACTCTAAGATGAAAGCCCAAACTGATCGGGTAAGTACTATTAATGTGCCTAATTTTCTTCACAACACTGTAAACCAAATTTTTCATCAAAACATGAAAATAAAATGCCAACAAATGAGGAACATAAAATTGTAAGAATAAACTAGTGAGACACTCATAACAAAAATTTATTTGTTTGTTTTCATAGTTGTCCAGGAAAGCTCATAATATTAAAATAAAAATAATAAATAATTAAAAAAAATGTGATATGTGCATTATATTGGATATAAATTAGAGTATATATATAGAGACCCCTTCTACGGTCACAACAGCTGGATAAATAACATAATCAAGCTAATCCATCTCTCATCATTAAAATAAATAAATAAACGACTATGATTATTAAAAAAAAAAAAAGATGTGCGCTCTATTATAAGAGCGTAGTACGCTCTATTATAGAGAGTAAGTCTTGATATTTTTTTTCTTTTTATGCCCTTAATTTGCCACCACGTGTAAATTATTTAAAAGAAAAAAATAAATACATGTACGTTCTATTATTATAGAGCGTAGTATGTAAGTTGGTTCAGCTTCTATAAACTACAGCTTCGGCTTCATCAGATACCTAAAAATATGATTTTACTCGGTGTTGAGTCGAGTGACTCGGTTGAGTTGGTGAAGAAGCTGATTGCTGAGGAGAGTGGTGGTGAGTTACTGAGGTGACTCGTTGTATATGAGTTTTGTTGTAGTTTTTTTTATATTGATGTTAATGATTTTACGTGTTGTTTTGTTTGAGAAGCTAGTGCTGGAAAAGAACTTGAAGATAAATGTGTTGTTGGTGATTATCAGATCCACAATGGTAATAGAGCTTCTGTAATATTCATTAGAGCTCTATAATAGAGCGTATACTTTAAAGAGTAGAATTGGAATTAAAAAAAAACCATACGCTCTATTATAGAATCGGTATGGCTTTTCTTCTTTTTTTTCAGTCTCCGCCGTTGATGTGTTGGTATTAGATGGGTTACTTGGATATTTTTTGATATCCAACTGCGGATAGTGAACAGTTTCTATATATATATATATATATATATATATATATATATATATATATATATATATATATATATATATATATATATATATATATATTGCGGATAACGAGATAGTGTCAGAAATAATAAATGATAATAATATATATAACACAATTTTTATAAATTTATGTTATACATAATTATAATATTTATATAAAAATAGATTTAATTTGTTGGATCCTACAAATTTTTCATTGAATTTTAGTTTTTTTTAAAATGATTTAAATGAATAATTTCTAATTTATTATAATTATAATACTGGTGCATTTCTTTTATATTTATTTTAACACGGATACAATTTTTTTCTTTGCATATGAACTTTCGAATATTATGACCGACCCTAATTATATATCAAATTCAATGTTAAAATTATAAATAAAAATAATTAATATTAAAATTTTATTTATTAAAAAATTCAATGTAACAAATGTCATTAATCTCGGATGCTATTATCAATATAATATTATAACCTAGCATATATATAGTTCAACTGCTGATACACTTTATAAAAGTACTTGATGTGATCTTGTTATAATTGAACCACTAGAATGTTCACTGCTACAGTGTGAGTTACTATACCTATAAGCTCGCAGCTTGAGTCATGAACATTAATTTTTATAAATCTTTCGAGGATTGTATTCCGAGCCAATTTATTGAGAATGATTTACAACATCACAGGTCCGCTAGCAAGTGTAAACTGATATCCTTGGTTCTAATATTTGGTTCTGATATCCTTGAAATTAGAATTCTCAATTCTCTACAACTATTTTTTCTGTGAAATAGGTACTTCAAATTGATCAATGTGGACGTTGTATGCCGAATTATATCATATATGCTACATTAGGTTAGGTTGTTTACCAAATTGTTTGCGCTTATTAACTACTTTATCATTGAAGGGTGTGTGTCGTCTTTTAGATATTGGACTGAGCTCACTTCTATCTTCTACACCTACCTGCTTTGAGATCTCTAAATCTCTGTTAGTGCTTATTGATTACTTGTTTACTGCTTTAATTTTTAGCAGAGTTATTAATTTGTAAGAGGTTGGTATTTGATATTTTCTTATAATACCTGTCCAGTCCACATGTTTTCGATTTAGTTTTTGTGTGATAAATATAATAATTTAGTGATTACAGTAATGATGGCTTATTTTTTATTGGGTTAAATATTGAAATGGTCACTGAAATGAAATGAAAGCATAATATCACTTTTGTCATCAATCTCAACGAGGTATCATTTAGATTCCTTAAGTTGTTATAAATATCATATTGAAAACCTTTACATTAAAAAAAATTAGTATAAATATTTTTCAAAATTAATAAAATTTGAATAAATTATTAAAAATCATACTATATATAAATTTGCATTCATAGGTTATATTTAGTAAATAAAATGGGTTTTACCGTATTTAATCATTTTGTAATAATAAATCAAAGAAAAAAATAATAAAAATAATATAAAATAATAAAATAATTTCATAAATTTTGAAAATATTACTAAAAATAATAGAACCTATAAGTTTTCATTTGGTTATAATAGCATGTAAAACAAATATGTAAATTTGAAAAAAATGTCACTATCAATCCTATTTAGAGTTATTAATACCCGATATTTATGAATACTTAAATGACTTTAATAATATCTTGTTGAAATTAGTGACAAAAGTGATATTATGCTTTCACTTTAATGACCATTTTGATATTTAACCAATTTTTTAATTTTTTTCAATATCACAAGTTCCATTCTTTATGTATCAAATTAAAAGACCGAATTGGATATGGTTGTGTGTCCGATCTTTGTAAACATGGTAAACATGAAGAATGAGGAAGTGGTAATATCATTATATCAAATCAATTTTCTATTAAATTTAGTATAATTTACCAGAGAAATTATACTAAATAGTTGTAGACTTGTAGCATAAACTACCCAACTACAGAGTGGTCGTTGAGAATAATGTTTCTCCAACCTTGAAATGTAATGTAGTTTGTGATTCAGTCTGGAAAGAATAGAAGAAAAGTATACCATGTGTGACATTTGATGAAGTATCTATACTTGTGCGTATTGATCCATGTAATTAATTATAATTGTATATACACTTCATAACACATATTTTTACATCATAAAACAATTTACCTATCGTCAGAGAAGTAAATGACTAAAGATGACACCAGATTGAGATGAACTTGTGGATTTAGAAAGGTTTAAAGACTTTCAAGCAGCTTCAAGGTCTCATCGATATGCTTTTCTGGTTGAAACTGATTATTGTAGATGAGCTGAACCTTTCCGGTTTTGTCTAAGACATAGGTTTGCCTTCCGGGCAATGCACCAAAAAGATCAGATGGCACACCCCATTCTTTTCTAACCTCATCCCCTTCATCACTCAGCAAGACATACGGAAGTCTGTATTTCTTTGCAAATTCCTACATCAATTTTATTTCCTCTTATCAACAAGAATAATTAGATCATTCTAGTTCAACAAGGAAAAAAAATGCACCAGCAGAATAATAAACCACCAAATGAGGAAGTAAAATCGACAATAGACAGTCACAAGAGTAAAATCTGTCAAGCAGAGTTGAGAGTAGCTCCCGTAAGGCCGTAACACCATATGTCACAGATGACAGAATACTCGATGATCATCATCCTTTTAGAGAATGGACCCTACCCAAGACCATAATGCAGTCTTAAAACAAGTAGGGTACCTCCAAGGAATACAAACTAGTAAACAAATAACAATACTAAGAGGCGTCTAAACAAAATTAAGGAATTAAGGAAGCTACAGCAGACAGCAAACAGCCAGATATCAAAACATTGGTAACAGTAGAAAGCTGGCACACTGGCCGCGATTGAAACTCATTATAAGCTGCTACACACAAGGCAATATCTTGTCACATGTCTAAATTTATGTAGATGTTATATAGTACCCACAATTAACAGGTAATTTGGACTAGGGAAATAATGAAAACGGGAAGCAAGTTCAATTCAAGAATTAAGGTCTTAACAGTGTATGCATTCTTGTGAGTACAATAAACTTTTGAATCTACCCCAATCAATTGGCCAAGTCAGAGTTTACCAAAAAAAATATTTCCCACAAGTATGTATACATTGCACATCTTCAATTTTTATAAGCTCAAGTGTCGGAGCCATTCTTTCAAATTAATGCAGTGATGATTTTAAAAAATAAAATTTATTAATTTAACCATCAGTATATTATATAATATTAGCATTAAAGTACAACAGCAAAAGAAGATATTTTCTCAACTGGGAACTTTGTTTTACCTTGTGTGATGCTGGATCATCACCACTTATACCAATTACCTCAGCTCCTGCTTTCTTAAATTTTTCATACGAGTCCCTGAAAGAGCAAGCCTGTGAATTGCACAGAAATTTTGTTAGCATAACTGATCTAGGCCTACGTATTGTCTTCTTGTAACCCCTTATCTAATATTGCATAATCAGAGAAAGCATATAGAAGAAACTTTACAGCCACCAAGAGAAACAATTCCCTGATGTAATGATAAAATTTGAAGATTCCTCCTCTCTCATCGCACATTTACCAAGCAGTCATCTTTTGATTTCTTTGTTGGTTGAAATGAACAATTTATGCCATCAAGTTCTTAAATTTACTGGCAAAAATGTACTTGAAAGGTGTTTAGAGCATCAAGTTAAGCTAACTCACTCAACTAGGGTAGGGCGATCGTGCACAAACTACTATCTAATATTATACAAAATTGGTAGTCAAAGTTCGATACATGAAATTCGGTTAAGAATAACATCTTTACAGAAAAAAAATAAAGAAATGTGTGACGACATGGGCAACCATCATATGTAACATATAGTAATTTACATAAATACAAAGTTATATCCAATGCAAGATAATTAACCACCACTAAACATCACTATTACAGTTTCCAACTAATGCGAGGAATAAGCTATGAAGATGTTAACTTTGAACATAGATGTTACAAAACGGTAAATTAAATCCATCCTAGTAACATAGGGCAATTGTGCATACACAACTATTCAGTATCTTTAGAATCACCATATGCAACAGTTAGTAATTTATAGATAACAATGTTAAAAAGAGAAAAAACGAGAAAATAGAAACGACCTGTTTAGTGCAGCCAGGGGATTCATCAGCAGGGTAAAAGTAGACAACCACAGGCTTGCCTCTACACTTGGATAGACTAACTAATCTCCCATCTTGATCTTTCAATTTTAATGGTGGGGGCACTGTACCTTTCTCTACCTTGAAGAATCAAAACCAACATAACAGTGCTTAAAATTACCAACAAAATCAATAACAATTAGCAAAACATAAGCTATACATACATTTACAGATGCACATATTTTGATAAGTGGTGAATGAATAAAGAATGTACCTTGGCAAAAATGGAAATCTTGGTAGAGAATGAGGTAGATGGGCAGGGTAGAGAAGAGGAGTGAGAGAGTTTGAGGCCATGAAATTGTGATGATTTAGAGAGAATTTGAGAAAATGAACAAGAGGGTTTGGTAGAGGATTGAAATGAGAGTAGAGAAAAAACAAGTGAATGTTTTGGTAGAGATAATGATGTTGCTGCCATTGTAATTTGCTGCATTTGGTATATATATATGTATGTAAAGTTTCTTTCTTTCTTGTTTTCTTGGTTGATTGGGTGACTCAAGATTTTCTCAAAGATAAATAGAATGTGTGTGTGTGTAGTGTGTGTGTGCAGAGGACAGGAAGTAGATGTGGCAAATTGTTTGTTACACGATCAGGGGCCTGCTTTGTCTGAGCTGACGGCAGAGATCTTAGTTTAACTTATGATGCTATTCTTTCATCATATCTACCATCATTTTGACTTTACAAAGATTAAATTTTACAGAAATTATTGTAACAAATACTTTATTCTGCTCTCCTTTTTAGTTCCACTTTGACTTTTTACACATATAAAACAGTTTTTTAAATTATTTTTTCAAATTTTTATTTTTTAAATAAAAATTTAATATCTAAATTTTTATTAAAAAATAATTTATGAAATTATATTTTTTATACGCATTAAAATATGTATAAAAAATTAAAGGGACAATTAAAACATGGAGGGAGTATTGTTTTAGAGTTATGCACAGTTAGATAAATTTTTATTTTATTTTTTCAAAACCCATTATATTATCTTTAATTTATGGTGAATAATATAAAAAGTTTTTGAAATTCAAACAAATCTAATATTTTCAAAATAATTGTGAAAATAAATTAATACAACCACTTCAACCATTTTTCTCTCTTTTCCTGGATGGTTGAATTAAAGTTTGGTCATGATCAGTATTATCAACTTTGAGTAATGTCATGTTGAAAACAAAGTAATTAAACTTGATGCTTGTGGGCTATAAATAGCCATCAGTTGATCTGATGATATAAATAAAGTGGCCGAGTAGGTACCAATTGGAATATGGGTGTCACGAAAATCAGGCCCAACTCAAAACAAGAACTAGAGTAGTATAGTGTAGAGTAGGTTGAAAATAAACCCAATATGATAACTGATACATATGCGGAGCGTTAAAGAGCGTTAAATATCGATTAATTCATTGAAGTGACTTAAATATATCAAATATCTCATTGAATTTAAAAGGGCCTCATTTAACATATTAATGTCATGTTAATTATCATTCCGTTAACAAAAACATCTGTCGTTAATTAGATTGGCACTTTGTATGACATGTCGATGATTGGACTCTTGATGTGGCATGAATGGAGATAATTTGTATGCATTTTATTCTCTTAATTTGTCCTCATAATTTTCTATCCTAGTTGATGGACCTGAAATTCTCTTTGAATTAGTCCAAAATGATGGGGATGCAAGAGCTTCTGAAGTTACTTTCTTATCAACTCAGTATGCTACTTCATGTGTTCTTTTTCCTGAAATGGATGATTGGTCGGGCCTTACTTTTTATTGTTTTAAAGAAAGAGGGATATTCTCTTGAAGATATCATGTCACTCTTCTCATCTTTTTCCGACGTCATCTCCGAAACTCCACTTTCTCCTAAATGTGCAGATCATCTCCATTTACTGGATAGATAATATATTAAAAAATAAAATATTTGTATACATACACACGTTGAAGATGTCATGTCAGCATCTATTTAGCCCAAAAACACAGTTATTAATAATCTTTTAACAGTGTTAAGTTATCTAGTGTTGACTTTTAACGGAATGAGATTTAATAGTAACATTCATATGTTAAACGAGACCCATTTGAGTCTAGTGAGCTATTTGATATAGGGACTAGTTCTATAGTCACGGTTGGATAACTTGTACAATCAAACCAACTCATCTTACACCGTTAATTATTAAAATAAACGGATATGATTAAAAGGTAGTATGTAATATAATATAAGGTTGCGTTCACTTCGCATGAATGGAAAGGTGCTGCAATGTAATGTACGCAAGAATGGAATGAGTAAAGCAATGGAATAGCGAAAGAAAGGAATAAGCATTTCATCCATTTGTTCACTTGTCAATTTTTTTAGAAGGGAATGAAATGAAATGAATTATTACATTGTTTGATTATCTATTTTAACCTTTATTGAAAATGAACATTAATTATAGGCAAAATTTTATCACAAAAAAATTCTAGAAAATAATTTTCTCAAAAAAAGAGTTCTCGGAAAAAAATTCCCAGCAAAAAAAATCTCGAAAAAGACTTCCCGGGAAAAATTTCTCGAAAAAGAGGTCCCGGAAAGAAGTTCTCGAAAATATATCTCGGGAAAAAATTTCTCGGAAAAAGTTCCTGGGAAAAATCTCTTTAAAAAAAGGTCTCGGAAAAATTTTCTCGAAAAAAGTTCCCGGGAAAAATTTCTTGAAAAAACATTTTGCGGGAAAAAATTCTAAAAAAAGTTCACATAAAAAAATTCTCAAAAAAAATTTTGGACAAATATTTTTTCTCAAAAATATCATATATATAGATTTTGTCTAAATAAAAATTTATAAGAAATATATAATGCGCTGTATTTGAAAAAAATAAGTCTATCCACATGTTTATGATGGAATAGAATGAGAGAGAGAATTATTGATTTCATTCCTTGATTTCAAGTAAATAACCTAAATTTTCATTCCGACTATAATTATCATTCTATTCCTGCAATAATTCATTTCATTCCTGTCAAGTGAACGGAGTCTAAGGGATCAGGCTATATGATATAGCCTAAACCTTTTCTTTTCTTTTATTCCAGAATTACCCTTAAGTATCACTTTTCATTTATCACTTGCGCTGTATAATAAGCTGTATTGCTTTTTTTATCGTTTATCGTGGCTTTTTACTCACTTCCCATAGCAATGATTACTTCCTCTTGTGTAATATAATACTCGGTAGGCATTGCATTTTATTATATAATCTTCTTTTTTTATTTTTCTACTAAGAGTTTAATTTTTGTTTATCTTTAGATTGAAAATTTATGATTTTTATTATTCATTTAATGTTTTATTATTATTTAAATTTATAATCTTTCTTATTAATTTAAATTATAATTTTAGTATTAATATTTCGAATTATGTGATTTATTTTATATTTTTTAAAAAAATTATTTGTGTTCTCAAATTCATGAATACTGTAATATAGCATGCATACGCTAGATTAATAATTAATCAATATTAATCTTTTTCACAATAAATTCTCAAAATTAACTAACAATTAAAATCAAAGTTTTTTAATAAGTTCAATTTTGAAAACAAATTAAGAAATAATACATTTTTCTTATTTTTAGAGTAATATAAGTCTAAAAAATTGTGTATGTTATTATTTTGAAATATAATATATATATATATATATTAAAAATTATTTTCAAATTATATTTGATTAAAAAAAATTATATAGATATATATATATATATAAGATTATCTCTAAATTATACTTACTCAAAAAGTTTATAGAAATAATATGTACAGTATTTCATAACAACCCGGGATGAAACAAGTTGAAAAGGGAGGTACCCTTACAACCGGATATTATATAGCGTAACTTTTTAAGGGTAAGAATGTAAATATAAAAAATTGATTTACGCTATATTATAGTTTGTAAGTGTTTTTTTTTTTTAATCTTCATCATTAATTACTTTTTTTAAGAGTCAGAGATGAGTTGGTTGTATAACAGTAGCTATCCTGCTTGTGAACCTTTTCTTTTGGTATATTTGTGTCACTTTAATAAGTTTGTTTGATGAGCACGGTTGGATAGCCCAAGTGGTTAAGGGCTTATTCTCTGTCGTCCCACCCTGGCTCACCCCGAGAATTTCTTTAGAACAGATACTCATTTGTAAGGCTATAAGCCAAATTAGTCAAAAAAAAAAAATTTGTTTGATATTTAAACTCAGGATTAGAAGAAGCCCAATGTAACATTGTGTAAACAAACTTTTGACCAATAACAAATAGTACAATACTTGTAAAATTTAAGATTCATACTAATAATTAACTAAAATTTTAAGTAAAAATAATATTAGATACATAAATTAGTATTAAATACACTTTCTATGCACAATCCTTATCCAAAATAAATAAATAAAAATTACTCCCTATAATAAATTCACGTGAGCTAGTTTATTACAAATTTTAAACTCGTGAAGGCAGCATTATAAATTTATGATCATAATTAGCTTGAACAGTAATCTTAAATCAGGAATTTTCTTGTCCTCCATTTCTCATTCTCTCACTCCCCCGAAATCTCATTTCCATTTGATTTATTCCACCTCCGTAGCTCCGACATTCGAAATGGCAACCATCATCTCATAATTAATTCAGGTATTTTTCTATATACTAATGATCTGAATCTACATGATTTTGAATTTGCATGATTTGATTTTGTGTCTATAAATGCATGTACATATGTTGCTGATTAAAAAATGTATGTATGCTTACTTACTATGCAAAGATATTTATTGTTTACGATCTCCTAATGTTGAACTTTTGTCATACAAGTATGATTCGGAGTAAAATTATATGATGCATGTGCAGTTTAAATTGGTGATCTGTAAATATTATTTTTGAAGATCTGCATGCAATCGTGCGCGCATGATTGTCCATATATCTCGAGTTTTTTTATCTGAACCACAAGATCTGTTTAATTGCAATATGTGGTGCATTGTAACAAGCCCCGTTTTGGTTAAATTTTGTTTGTGTTTAATTAAAGATTGCTTCCACGTGAAAATTATATACACACAAATCGTTAATATACTTGAAATTCTTTATAGTCTAATTAATGTTATGGAATCACCATTTGGAATTAAATGAATGATATTCTCGCATGTTGTAAATCTGGATTACCATAATGATATTAAACATAAAGTGCATGTGAATATGTGATCAAAGCTCATGCTATACATGTATAAAACAATGCAGTGAATAAAAGAAGATCTGATGAGACATAATAATCAACTGTGATCGAACAACACCTAAGAAATCCTGGTTTTTCTTTAAATTTCGTCATAGTAGGCCGAGACTTTCTGGCCATGGATGACCAGGGGAGGAGCAAGGTGAATGGAATTCGCCAGATTGTTAGGCTTAAGGAAATTCTTCACAAGTGGCATAATGCAACAATCGGTCACAAGGCCGGTAATGATAACCCCGATAATCCATCAGCACCCAGTGGAATACCACCGGCTATTAATAGGAGATTGAAGGGCTGCAATGTGTATGTCGATTTGGATGAGGAAAACTGTCAAAGCCCGGATCCACCTCATGATATTCCAAAAGGGTGCTTGGCTGTTTATGTTGGTCCAGAGCAACGGAGGTTTATAATCCCTACTAGCTATCTTAGTGATCCATTGTTTAAAAAATTGCTGGACAAGGTTGAGGAAGAATTCGGGTTTGATCATAGCGGTGCCCTTGCAATTCCTTGTGAGACAGAGACTTTTAAATATCTTCTTAAATGCATGGAGAATCATCAGAAGGAGAATGGTGTGCATGACAATGGTATGTCCCTTTTTTTCTCTCTGAGAGAGCCAGATACTCTGTCTTGTAGTTTTAATATCCTGCATTTTCTGTCTTGTAGTTTTAATATCCTGCATTTTCATAGGAAGAAACAATTATATAACCCTCTAATTGTAATGATTGATTTTATTTTTCTTTTGCAGCTGAGAGATCATTAGGCAATAAGGATTAAACAGCCACAACAAATATCAGAATCCTGAAACACTTGGGCTATATAATTGCTGGATCAGCAATGATTATGAGTCATGTTTCAGGCCGGCCTGTCTTTATTTTGATTATCATTTAGCAAGAAAATTTGACATCCATGCAAGTAGGTTATGGCTTTGTAATGTTGATGGTCACTTATTCACTATTTATCTAAGGTTAGAGTTATGCAATACAAGATTAAGATATTATTGTTAATTATTGATTTCTTAAAGCCCATCATATAATAATGCCTGCCTCAATGGCTCAATGTAATACTACATGGTTCGTAACTGGGATTAATCGCAAGATTTGTGTTATCATGTTGATTATTTTTGTTGCTAGAACTGCATAGAATTATTTATGCGGGCTAAATTCCAAAATGGTTATCTTTATTATTACTTCCGTCTCATTTTACTTGTTCACGGAAAATTTTCATCTTCTATTTAATTACATTAAACACAGTCAAACTTATTAAAATAAGTGTATTCTTTTTTATGACACTTAATAAAATTAACATTTAATTTATCATGTGAACAATATTTTTGAAACAAATAAATAAGAAAATGATGCATAAAGTAATATACTTACTACTTACTACTTATTACTTAGTAAGTTAGTATTTTGGTACTGGACCTGCATATTGTGAGTAACCTTTGTCTAAAGACGCACATGAATGAATGAATGATCAATCTTGTATCCCCAAGAACGCTGAGCTTACCCTACTTATTGTTACAATCATTTTTTCTCGCATCGTAAAGTAAATTAACCCCCACGAACCACCTATCATTGAAAATTTTTGTTATATAATTTTAGTAGATGTAAAGTCAGAATTTCAGACACTTGATTTAGTAACTAATTTTAATTTGTAACTTTCTTTGTTAAAACTAATATCAGCATTTAAATATATTACTTATATTTTTTATTTTAATAACTCACAAGATACACAATTATAAAAAATTTATTCAAATAGATAATAACTTAAATATTAACTTTTCTTTAAATTAATCTGAAGTCATAAATAATTTTCTTAATTTTAACCAAACAAACTCTAAGGGACACCGTACATTCACACTACTAATTTCAAACGTATATATTAATAATTTCAAATTAAATATTTGATACAAACGTAATTACATTTTTAAAATTTAACTTATAATAACACCCATATTTTTTTTTTAAGTTAATAACACAGTTATATTTACTAATAATTAATTATTTGAATAAAAGGAATTCAAGAAAAAATAAAACAAGGTTAAAGCATGTAATTTTTTTATTAATTACAAGGTTAATATTATTAATATTAATAATTATTTTTTATTAAAATATCTATATTTAGCCAATAGCCATTTACCCAATTATAAAATGCAGTGACCAAGTAGCCTGCGGGGACAAAGTATTCGACCACTTCAACGATCTTAACTCGAGCAATGCCTACCTTGTTTGTTGAGTTGTATTCATTAAAATATCAGAATCCAACATTGCCAGGTTTATGTATAGGTAGATCCAATATATATTGTTATTCAACTCCTTAGATTTATAAACATGATTCAGGCATCATACACCTTGAGCTGAATCCTACTCAGTTGCCCAATTACAAACCACCGTTAGTTTTGCCATTTTAAATCAGCACACAGGATTTCAAGTGGGGTGGGGATGGCCGTCGGTGGGAATCGATCAAGGGGGGTATGGCATCACATGTCCTGTCTTTTTTATTATTATTAATTATTATCATCTCCTCGTTACTATACCATTCTTGCAAACGTACGTGATAGCTATTGCGTACTACATTAATACATTTAATCTTTGTACTAACTCAAGCCATTAACCATAAAGTTTTCATTCGGAGAAATCTCGTGATCAATATGATTATGATTAATATTATCGCTTATTGGCTTTGTTTGGTTTACTAGTTCCGATCTAATTCCGTCACTTAAAAATTCAATTCAGTAGAATAAATTGATGGTTAAATTGTGGATCTTTTCAGAATGATTTATTAAGCGTTCAATTTAAAATTTTATGTGATATAATTGTAATTTTATTGGTGAAGATATGCCACTCTCTATACATACAACTATACAACAAAAGAGTTTGCAAGCACGGGGGGCACGTTAACTTTTTAGCTAATTAAGCTCGTCCACTGGTCAAAGATATAATCTAGCGTTCCATGTTACTTTTGCGATAATGGTTGAGAAGTATATTAATTTCGGTCTTTTCATTTGCCCGTCCCACAAAGATTTGTGTACGGCTATAATATATCTTGTTCCCGTTCTAAATCATAACTAAGCCGACCCACTAGTTCTTGCAAATACAATTATCATAGTTGCTGTCATATCAAATAATATGTTGAGTTTGCATGCATCCACACAATGTTGCTTTACTTTCATAATATTAGTGATTTATTTAACTATTAAGAGTTTGAGTTAGATTCATAAAAAAAAACTACAAATTGTCGTATGGCACAATGTAATTCATTTTTATAAAGAAAATATTTAATGACACAGCTCTGCAAGTAAATCCAATTGCGTTTTTAAGTTAATAAAGATTAAGGCACTGGTCAAACAAGGCTAATGGGAGGAGCAGCCATGCGCAAGGCCCACTTGCCCCAACTGCTAAACATGCTGCAGGCTTCGTCCCAAAACTCCCAACTTTTTCACACTTTTCAACATCAATTTAATACCTTCAACCTTTTTTTTTACACATATTTTTTAAAAGTATTGATTTTTCAATTAAAAAATTAATCTTTTCTTTGAATAAGAATATTAGATATATATTTCACAAAAAAAATTAAAAATTTATTTTTAACTATATAGTCAATACTCTTAAAAATATGTAATAAAAAATCAAAGGTCGGTTATTTTCAAACAGAGGTAGAGGTAGTAATACAAAATTGCCAAACATATTTTAACCATGCTCCCTATTATTATTTTTAAATAATTTATACTCTTTCATTCCCTAATTATTCACCATTTCGCAAATTTATAAATATACACAAAAATAATTTCATATATTATTTTTTAACTACTTTTCTAAATATAAAATTAAATATTAAAATTGTATCAGTTATAATGTCATCATTATAAAGGTGAAAATCCAACAACAATTTGATTTGGTAAAGTTAAATGAATATAAATATAAATTTTGTCCAATAGAATTTAAATCTGATTGGGTAAAATCCCTGCACAAAAGCAACAACTAAACATTGACTCACAAGATAGGCCCTATTCACAGAAACAAATATTAGTAGATTGCTTGGCCCACTCACACGTAAGCTGATCTTTATAGGTTTTAAAAATCCTAGGTTGATTAATTCCCAATTATTCTATAAATTATTTAATTAATTTAAATATTAAAATTTAATTAATTATTATAAACAAAATTAAATAGTATATTCTGTAATAAACTTTTTAGACATGTATTAATATTTTTATTAAATATAAAGAATAATAGAGTTTATGATTTGATAGATCCATATTAAATATATAACTAATAAAAATAGGATTAATCGATCAAGTATTATTAAAATATTAAAAACATTCAATTATTATTCTGATTAATACCTAATTAGTAACTCAACCGGTTTGTTTAGATTCCTAATTTATATATTTCACGACCATTCATAAAAGTTTATTTTTAAGTAAGTTTGTATTTTTTTCAAGTTACAACTTGCAAAACTATAACTCTAGTTTAAGATAGTTTCATTCATAAGAGTAACCATAGTAGCATGTGTGTGTAAAGCTATGTAGAATATCATGCAACTGCAAAAGATGATTGGTTGGTATCTTACCAGCAAAAAGCCGCAACACCCGGTTGTCATCTAACGAGTTCCACTTGCCCAATTCAAGTATCAAATAGATGTCAAACTACATACTTGATAATACTTGACAGTTAATTGATACACTTGGCCTCGTGCTTTTAGTTTTCACCAGCACTGCCACTCAGCAGAGAAATAAGATAGAATTCTCATTAAACATACAGTTAAAGTTATTATTCATATTACTATATTAATAGTAATTCCAGTGAAAATAATTTTCATGCATTCTAATACTTTTAAAATAGTGTTGAATGCATTTTCATTCAACACGAAAATAGTTAAGTGTTTCGGGGTTTGTCCGAGCTAGATCCTCTCTTTTCATTCAAATGCATTTTCGTAAAAAATATATATATATATAGTGTTCAATGATATAACACGAAAAAAAATCCTTTTTTCCCCTTAATTATACAAAAAGCAACTTTGAGATTTTTAAAATAAATTTGTTATGTACTGTTTCTAAAGACCTGATGATGTTGGACGATAAAGGGTGTTTCGAGTATGAAATAATGTCTTTAAAATTTTAAATTCAGCTATCAGGGTTTCATCCCTCCAACGATTAAGAGGTAGTAGTAAGTTAGAGTAGCTACTTGTTACACCATTTTTTTTTAAATGTTCTTAATCCCTTACTAAATATATTATACATGTGATATTATTTTAGACAACTAGTAAATAGCTGAACAAAGTTCTTCTATCCAACTTCAAAATTCATATAAATGTCGCAATACATAGTAAATTGAAAAAAAAATCTGAGAATTATATAAAAAGGAATTGTACAGTGCAAATTAAAGCTACTACGTGCATTCCACTTAGTAAGCAACCTTATATGTCATTGATTTTTTTATTAACAAATGCAGAAAGTCTTCAATATGTGAGCGAATTTGAAAGCCTTATGTTACAGGTCGCAACAAACCCAAAAAACGAAAAGTTGGTGTGCCCGGAGCATCTCTAAGACTATAACTACCAGTCTAACTACCAATCATTTGCAGCATAGTAAACTATGGTGTATTATAATTACATACACTTTTTTAATCATATAATTATATGTAGTTTAGTGGTTCTAATATTCTATTTAATTGTATAACCTTTCTTTAAACAACAATTAATTAACGAGGTCTGTGTGGCTCCTGCAAAGTTGCTTGACTTGCTCTGTGTTATGAATTATTTAACTTTTGTAGATGTAAATTCATGAAACAAAAAGATTCAGCTACCTAGTGTTTAAAGCTTGTTATTTTAAAAATAGAGATATATGTGGATGCAAAAGCTGTAATGTTAATGAAAACAGATTGTAACTAGCTGAATGCTTTAAATCAGTACCAGATTATTCTCCTCCTAGAAGAAAATAAAATTAAAAAAAACGTTCATTTCAATGACAATCACAAGAAAAATAACTTTACATTAGTTTTCTTTTTATAATATTGTGTGCATTATTGGTCCAAGACTTGTACGTTTAAATGATTAAATCTAATAATTCTATAGTTACATACCTACATACAGCTTTAGATTTGGAAACGGAGTATAAGTTTTCAGCTTTGATTAAATTTAATAAAATTAAATCAAGTCGCAGTATTTTTTAATTTGGTTACGAGACGGCAATGCATGTTTGTATTTAAAATCTCACTCACAATTTTAGGAGTACAATATAGATTCAAGATATGCTTTGCGGTGGTGAAATCAATAAATGCCTAATTCAAGAAGTTAGATTAAGTTGAAAAATCAATTTCTAATTTCCAATCACATTTTACCCTTAAAAATATTATAACTTTTAATTTGAGTCCGAACTAGTTTTAAATAATTGATCAAATTTTTAGTATTAAATATTTAAATTTCCAAATCATTCTAAATTCTCATTCGTGATGATTTGACAGACACTTTTGGGAGGGTTAATTCTTCTCTAATTCTCAGTAAGAAAAATTCGAAAATTTGCATGAGAGTAAGAAACATGAATTCTATATGTGATTTAGAAACATACATGGTTGGGACAAACCTTTTGGAGTATATTCACAAGATTGTAAACAATGTAATCTGTGCATAGAAAGATAAGATATTAGACATGGCAGCATGTTGTTAAAATAATATTAAAAAAATATCAAATTTATTTAATACAACCAAATATTTATCAGCCCTTATAAAATAAGTCATCAAACAAATATATCAGTCTCAAAGTTAAAATAATGATAACCCCGTATTATATTTGGAAGTACATCGTGATTTGTGACTAGATGTCACATGCAATAGTAATATCTGTCTACGGAAAAATGCCGAAAAAGAGTAGGAGTTTTTGGCCTACATTATCTTCTCAATTTAGTGTAATTATAGTGTTCCTGTATCTCAAAACTAGTCAAAATGAAAATTAAAGAGTGAGCATAAAATGTGAATAAATTTTCAAAACATACAGCCAGTAAGTGGGTTCGAATTATTTTATAATAAATTTTGCAAACGTGATTCGAGAATATAAACATCAATCAACATCTTTAATTGTGCGACTGAAACTTAGCTTTCTCAAAAATTAATTATCTCATAGTATCAGTTTTAGCTATGTTTTCACTTTTCTCCACTCTAAGCATGCAAGCTTAATAGTATAACATCTTTTGGTATATATACTCTGTTTTAATTGATACTGTAGTATGGTACTCTATACAGTATACACATCAATAGTACGGTACTCTATACAGTATACACATTATTGATGGTAGTAATGGTTAAATCTCAATTCCCAACAGCTTTATATTCTGTTTTTTTGCTCTTGTTCTGGTATCATAACTTGTGATTCTTTCCGGTTCCTGGTTGGTCTTTCACTCTAAACACTACAACCTACCAGGGTCTACCAAATCAAACTAAACTAGGGAGAAAGTAATAGTAACATCAAATTGAGAGCTGGTGCATACTTTTGCAAAAACACCCTTTTTTAATTTCTAATCACTTTTCGCAGCAACAGTTTGAGACTTGGGTCTTCGGAGAATGAGCATGTGTCATTTATAAAATTTGAACACTTGTAATCTCTCTCTTAACAAAAGATACCTCTATTTCTAAATCGTGTTAAAGATACCTACATGTCAATCTGATGAATAGTATTGATATTATTTTCATAATTCTATGTTCAAGTAGAGTAATTACACGTACCGGTCAGTTTATGTAAACTAAAAGTAACTAATAAAGATGCGTCCAAAGATTACTACATATGAACATCTCCAGCACCGTCCTACTTAAATCCTAAATATAATATAAAATATTAGACTCCTAGTAATTTAATAAAAATGTCAACTCAAACAATATTTTTTTATGTTAACTCTCTATTTGTATTTTATTCATAAAAAGATAGAGAAAAGTGAGAAAAGAATCGAAGAGAATAAATATTTTATTAGTAAATATTAACTTAAGAACCATGTTCAAACTGCTAAGTTTGAGAATATAGAAGAGGCTCTTAACTATTTAGAGAGCCTTTAGAAGCATGTTGGAGCTCTAATATATGAGTGAACTCTAATACATGAGTGACTCTTTATTTTTGAACTTAAGAGCTAACATAAAGAGCGTGTTGGAGATGCTCTGTGTACTGCTCAGGCTCCCAGTCGGCGGATCCATTTTTTAGGTATGTATTTTTATATTCTAACAATATTTTTGGAAAATCTATAAATATATATTATAAATAATTCTTTTTAATGTTATATAATGTAGTGGGATGGAGTTAATTTTATAAATAATATAAACTTTAGGGAAAATAATATTAATTTTATATTATTTTAATATGAGTTGCAGATGGTCCAGCAGGATAGTATTTGAAGTTTTCAACTCTCGAGTTGGAATCCGGCAAACTTTTGAACGCAGTTCCGCCTCTTGAACATGGACCTGGTAAGTGCAGACTGCATATATTATAAATATTGACTTCAGGTTAGAAATATTTAACATATGAAAAATAGAAAAATATGAGAATATATTATAATTAGTCCATAATAAAAGTGTAATTATACGTGTGCATTTTTTCTAAACACAAAATTTTATAATTTTAGGTAAATTTTTTGAGGTCAGTCTAAAAATATAAAACATTAAAACCTTCAAAATATATAACTATAAATCGGACAAAGTTTTAAAACCATACAGAGTTTTAAGTCCCAGAACATACTAGCGATGAAATTAGAAAAAATACGTATAAAATGATTATTTTTTAATCTAAATTTTAAATTTTGGTATAATTTTTTTAAGCTTCAGGCTTGATGCCCTATAGTATATCAAGTTGATAGACAATCTCAATCATCCAAACACATACATGCACCTTTGTTCAACACCTTCAGTTTCGAGGTTGATATAGAAACACTTGTCTCCTCTGTTCTTACAAATCTTGCATGCACTAAATAAAATGTTATTAACACTATAAACTTAACAAAGTTGTAAAAATATATTTCATAAATTAAAAAATAAACAATACCAAATAAAAACATTAACCAAATGCAAAATGGGTCATAGTATATTTCTCCAAATGTCACCAACTCTCTCCTCTATACAATCTTTACATTTCCCTACCATGCTACATATACCGTACTTGTAAAACTTTACTTCTACCAAGTAAATTTATTTTGTTTCTGATTTACCAAGAAATAATAACAGAGGAGAGATTGAATGTAATTTCAACTCAACAAGCATAAAACTCAACAAGTTCATCTAGTGATTCGGGTTGAGGATCAGCATTTTCGAGCATCCATAACAAATGTTCGAACAGAACAACTTCACATGATACAACAATGTTGTCTTCATCATCACCAGACCTTTCAATAAGTTCACGAAAAACAGGGTGGTCCAAAATCTCAGAGTTGACAAGACATCGTCTCCGAGA
Source organism: Oenanthe sinensis (assembly GCA_028671895.1). Taxonomy (NCBI): domain Eukaryota; kingdom Viridiplantae; phylum Streptophyta; class Magnoliopsida; order Apiales; family Apiaceae; genus Oenanthe; species Oenanthe sinensis. Next base: position 6,161,156 of record CM053811.1, read on the forward strand.
CTTTCCAACATAAACAGGAAAATTATCTCGACTAGACAATTGATCAAAAGATGAATCTTCATCGGAAAATGAAGTGTTTGCTGCTGCTATTGAGCTGTTGGAGCGGCTTAGCTTTCCGAATGACTGCCATTTCTTGAGAACCGACTTGATTTTTGTTAATTTTCCTGTTTTTGCCATTGATTTGTGAAGGTTTAGCAATTTAAGAGGAGGTGAAAGAAGAGAGAGAATGGGGTTTTAGTATTTTAGTGGTGTTTGATGAGTTGAGAAAGTGAGAAGGAAGGTTCGTTTATATAATGGAAAAAGAGGAAGGGTAATATAGTAAATATGAGATGATGGGTTTTCATGTTGGGAAGTGGGCCCATATAGGGAAAACCAGCTGAACTTTTTGGGCTTTTGTGTAGGGTATTAAAACTACTGTTTGCAAGTGCCCATGTTAAGTTGTTAATTACAAAATTGCCCTTTTTCTTCTCCCATATTGTGCAAGTAGCTCTAACAAAATCATGACATTACAACTTGTACAACTTTTTCGATTGTCAAGATAATCCTAGTGTCACTACATTGTACTCCACTACTACTCCAGTTGTTTTGACTTCTTTAAACTTGATACATATGTTGTTCACTTGTATGCTGGACAAAGAATTAGTCCTAATCATCTGTGGATAAATCAACCAACCCAAGTTCGGCTGGAATGAGCAATGTTTGATTGTTAATGTTGCTGGATAATAACAAAGCTTTGAAGACTAGAATTATACAGATTTCACATAATGAACAAGTCAAAGTTGGATAAGTTGAATGTGACATCAAAAGCATCCTAAAAATGTGTCATTAAAAATAATTTTTAATGATTGATACAGTAAAATCTGTATAAATTAATAATGTCATGATCGATAAATTTTATTAATTTATCGAGTTAACAGACGTATTATTAGTATTATATTGAGATCAAAATTTTATATTAAAAATATTAATTTATTATGAATTATGAGTTATTAATCTATTGATGATTAGTTAATCAAGATTTTAATGTATTAAATTTTCCATGTTTTTGGCGACACTCGAGGTCAATAACGTGTTTCACCATCCATATATAAAATTCATAGCAACACAAACAAAAACAATCAAAATTCATAGTATCGGATTACAATTAAGCAGATTAGAGAACAATTAAGGCCTATAACAAAAAACACTTTGTCAAGATCTAATAATCTATTCAACCCCAGGCTCGACGTAATCTTCGCTTAAATTTCGGTACTAGGACCCATTGCCAGCTTCAAGCTACTTCACATTTCTATTAGTTTAATTAAGCAAACCAATTAATTAGATATGTAAGCAAACAAATTAGATAATTAAAATTATATAAAGAGGGTTAATTTGGTTGAGATTTGTGTACCTACTAGAAATTTCTAAACAAAGTTGGTTGTCTCTGATTCTAATTTTTCTGACAAGTTTTTTTTTCTATTACTTTATCCTGCCCACCGAATACATTGTTGCTGAAGATGACATTGACAGACATGTGTGCACTATCAAGTTTTATGACACTATTTTTTAATATTTAATTTCATATATATCATTAGAAATGAACCCAGTATACGACTATCTCCCGTGTATTGTTGCCTTGGTGGTTTGCGAGAATCATATATTTGCTGCAAAGCGGTTGGCTGCTACTCAATATTCAATAATAATAATAATGTAGAAAACATGCAGGATTATGCTCCGTTTGAGAGTACAGTTAAAAACGGTTGTGCTGTTAAAAAAAGTTCCGATGAAAAAAGTAGTGTGAGGAAAATCAAATTATTGTTTAGTAATTTTTTTAATTTATACATATTTTGAGATATAATATATAAAAATAATGTTTTTGAGAATGTTTAATGATGAAACTGATATTTACTTCCTGCAAAAGTTAAAAACAGTTTTTTAAAAAAATATGGGGGGACATACTTTTACTAACAGCAGCTTTTAGACAAAAACGTTTTCTAGACAACAGTTTTTGGAATTTACCAAACAATTTTCTGACAATTTTTCAATAAAAAATTGTTGTAACGATATGAAACAACAATATGTGCTTTAGACTCCCTATTTCAAACAAACATAACGTTATTCGTTCGTTGCATCATTCCGCTCAATCACAATATCAAAAATCGTTTTACTTATCTGAATACTTATTTTTTATGGTCCTATCGATCGAATTCCAATTAATCTGGTCAAAATTTATTAGTTCTTCGAGCAATTTTTAAACTGATTTTTAATTTTTATAACGTTGCATAATGTATATGTTTTTTTTATTCCTATTTATTAAAATATACTATAAGATCCAATTGATACCTTTTTCTGACCCTTAAGTTTTAGATGAGCCGCTTACTTAACATGATATCAAAATTAAATGTAGTGGTTACTTAACACTATTTAAATATACTCTTACAAAAATAAATCAATCAAAGTAATAAACGCAAACAATTAATTTAGTATTGAAATTTTAAAAATAATTTATTAATAAAGTTTTGATTAAAAAATAATTTTATATATTTTTAAAAAATTTAAACTTTTAATAAGATTTTAAGTTCTGTCAATTTCTCGAATCTTAAGTACATATTTTGTGACACATCTACGCACTTGCCAGTTGGTTCAGAATATAATTTTAAACACCATCATTTAAAAATAATTCGAAGTCATGTTGAATTCACATTCAAAATATATTCTAATTTCTGATTGGAATTGATTTATAATTAAGCCTAATCACAAATAATATATCGATACATACTCCAAATAGGAATATATGGACCAACCGGCGGCAACCACCGCTAATTTAAAATTAGGAAGAAGACAGAAAATAGTTTAAGAAGAAACATATATGTTTGTAAACAAAAACATAGAATGCTTGATTGATTCTATATGGGTGTGATGGATTAAAATTATAATATGTCGGACTTTGTTGTTGATTTTTTATTTTATAAACTTTGTTTTGTTTGTTCATGAGCGATTCTATGCAGCTAGCTAGAAATCGTCCACATGCATTATATTTTACATAATTATTTAATTAAATTGATATAATTAAGTTACCTTTAGCGTCTCTAGCAACAACCATGGATCCACTGCTACTTCACAATTGTCAACTACACGTTAAATGTAGATTCACTTTGTTTTGTAGTTGATGCTAATTATGTTTTTAATTAAAGTTAATTGTCGGCATTACTTTTTTTTTGTTAACTCAAAAAAAAAAAAATTAAGTCGAGGATATAATTCGGAATGAAAGGACGAAGAAAAGGAGATTGCCAAATTTGAAACAAGTACGGGAATGAATACAGTTCTCTTTTACGAAAATGAATACAACTCTTTTGATAATAATAAGATAAGAATCGAACCTGGCCCTATTAGTTAGTTTTGGAAAGTCTAAACTAAAATAAATATATTTAAATTATAAATTCTAGCCTAGTTATAAAAATATAAAAAATTGAAAATTTAGTTCGATTTACCTAATATTTAAGTTTAAAAATATTTAAAAGGAAAAAAAATAACATTTTTTTGCTCGGGTCAAGCAGCCTCGCACAACAACTTGAGCTACAATTGTTATTTCACTTTTTCTATGGAATGTAAATACCATAAAACTCCTTACATATGCTTCTCTCATTTGTCGAAAGTGACAAATGGCAACAGTGAGTGAGGGCATGTCACATGTGGGCACATGGCTGTTGCATGTCATCCACGTTAGCATTCATATTTGACCAGAAATTCAATGTTTATGCCCATATCTCATAGACTCAAATCTATTATATATATAACAGGAAAACAGCTCCTTCCATCCTGAGCAAATTAAATCAGCTCCTTCAAGTCTCACGCCTGCTTACAACCCTATCATTCTTTTTCACCTTTACAAGTCTCACCTTATGTCTCACCCTATGCCTGCTTACAACCCTATCATTCTTTTTTACCCTTACAAGTCTCACCTCATGTCTGCTTACAACCCTATCATTCAGTGTAAAGTGTAAATACCGTTTTTTTTAACTAACATTCAAATATGAGAATTCACCCGAGTCCCGTGTCTTGCACGGGCTCTAATGCTAGTTGATCTTTAATTTAGATCTTTCTATGTAAATAACTAATACATTCTTGACAAAAAAGAAAAATAATATATAAGCATGTTGCCTCGAGTACAATTACCACTAATAATAATTAATATATAAGCTAGGAGGTAAATTCTATTAACATTTTAGAGAAATGCTAGGTATCCCAAACAAAATTTCAAAATTTTTATCAAATGCTAAGTTGTCATCTATGTAAATGATAATTTTCGTAATAATAATATAAGATCTCGCGTACATACATATGAGCCCACGTATTAAAATTTAGTGTCCTCCCATATCATTTGAAAAAAAAATTGAGATAATTTTTGAATACCTAGCAATACTCAATATTTTATTCTTTTAAGACCCTAAATTTCGAACGTCTATCCAGTTTGGTTCAACTCAAATGGAATATAATAATACTAAAAAACTGTTGGAAAGTTAGTAAATCCACAAAATAAAACACATATATCTTTAAGATCTAACGGTCATAATCAAGATTCACAATAAAGATACGTTAAACCAGTCTAAATATGTAACCTAGATCCAGTTTTAATTTTAAACTGCGCATCGTGGTTAAATTTCTATGATTTTTAGTCGAAAATATTTTAGTACACACTACACAAAACACAAGTATGATAATTTATCTACACACGTGCATGTATCCAGAATTATAAAACCAAATTATTAAATTAAGTTGATCGCTTTTACCTTGAATCCTGATGATAAGATATGATTGTTCTCTCTTCTGGGAGCACAATCAAATCATACAAGGATTATGCAACTAATTAGTACAAATTAATTACACAGTTTAATTAATTTTGAGCTTATCGCACATAGTGATCCAAAATAGCACCTGTATAGGCATGTGGTTTAGATCAATGTACATAAATATGCAGACATATGTAAAATTATACTACTATATATATAAAAGGTAGACTGATTAACACTCTAATTATTATTACAAGTTTAATTGTCGTGTGAGATTTGTGCATGCACTAGGTTGGAAAGTCGGGATCCTTTTTTATTTTTCTTGATTAATCTTTTTTCCTTCAACAAATTTCCAAATTTTTTTGAGTTTTGTTAGTCTCTTTTTGCAAAAGTTTGTTTTTTATTTTTGTATTATTCATGTCCGGGATTACAGACCGACATGATTTTGATGGGTTTGATTCTGTAATAAAGGTTTTTATGGATTTTTATGAGATCAAAACAAGTCGATGACTCAAAACAATTCAAAAAATCGTTTGGTTGCGTCTTCGAGAAAGAATGATTCAACAGTGATATATTTAAGTATCTGTTCAATTTCGATTGTATTTGTAGATGTTGTATGTCTTTTTATTATTCTTTTAAAAAAATGAATGTCGGTAATATTATTGTAGGGGAACAAAGTATATATTGTTGCATTTTGCATCGATTTATATCTGCTAATGGACAAACGAAGGATGATTATGTCGGTAGAAAATTTGTATTACCAGACGTTACATGTATTTATTTAAATATATTTCAGTTTTTATTTGTTTGTGTAGCATGTTGTTTTGGTGGGAATTTTACAATGCTGCTGCAATAATCAATAAATGGACAGATTTGGTCGTGATTTACCTGTAGTTTAACATAAAGAAAATTTCAGAATGTTAATATTAGAGGAAATCCAATGCATAGTTATATTTAGTCTTATAAATATAATATAAAATCAAAATCTTAAAATTTACCTGAAATGCATAGTTATTTTTAGATGGATAAATGCATAAATAAATACTTGATCCTATATTCAGAACTAAAGTTGGCTATGACCATTTTTACAACATATTTAAATAATTAATAATGGAGTATAAGGAGATTCATTTTAAATGAAAGTGAATGAGTTGAATAAATGTAGAGTAAATATAGAATTACTTGATTATAAAATGCAATTAATACCAAAAACTATTTCGTGTCATAGTGTACCCATTTTATATCTGGACTTGCTCTTACAAGAATTGAATGTTTAAGCTTCCAATCTTGTGATCAAGATTAAAAAGAAGAGCGCACATAAACACACACTGACACACACACAAGTTGAATCGAACAAGTTCCAAGAGTCCAAATTGCGATGCCAATAAATTTCTTACAGTAAAATATGATGGAGAGTAGTATAGGTTTCCTTTACCCTATAAGTCTATAACTGCTCAGTGTCTAGCTTCACATGGCTCTGTTCTGCTTTTTTACACGACTTAAGTTGTTGGAAGACTTGTCTGAGTAATTATTTGGACTGATGTTTACACACCATGTTTTCTATAGTAACTTCCACTCAGTCCATCTTATCCGGACACTCCCTATCTGGATAGATTGTTACAACAAATTACAAATATATACCTGGATGCTGTTTCTCGATAGGTAAAATACAGGTGCATGTTCTTCAAAGGTGAATTCCAGTAGAAAATGTCAATGTCCTCTACCTACATTACAAGTGAATTTATGCTCACCTTGAGGAGTTTGTTTTTAGTGGGATCACATGAAATGCCGCTTACTTAAAATAATATTTAAGATTCTTTTTGGATGTCTTTATATGTTACATACATACAATCAGCTCAAGGAGTTATGGCAGAACCATATATTTATTTTACTCGAAATTTAACTTCATCCTTTTGAATTCATAATGGATCATATCATATTTTTTTAGTTTTGCTATTATTTTTACCTACATTTTCTTCGATAAGAGGCTGAATATTCGAATAGAGAATTAAAAGACATTGCACTTTTATCGAAATAAAAAAAATTCACCCTCACCTCTATGCGTGTTACATTAGGGGATACAAAGTCACAATATAGTTGGGGTATTTTTTTGCTAATTGTGCTTCTATTTCTATTCAACAGTTTCCCCCCAATTTGAGTGAAGCAGTAAGCAAGAGCTGCACAAATTGTAAAGATGGGCTTGATTTGCTTAACAAAAAGGCTTGGAGTCCAGTTTCTACAAACCCAATAAGACCTTGGTTTTACTTTTTCCACGCTAGACAAAGGCCTTAAATAAATAAATGAAGCCCAATTGGTATGTAATTGCTGATAGGTGGCTCATGACTTAATCGGGCTGGAAATTTGTCATTAGTTCTGTAACTTTTATAGATTTTTTGACATACTTCAGCCTCGAGTTAAGTTTAATAATTAAAAAAATATTATCCCAGCTATTTAAAAAATCAATAAATATATATAATTTTAGCCTTCAACAAATTTATAAAAGTTAGTAATAACTTTTTCCGCATTCCGATTCTCTTAAAATCCCAATATCATAAATTGATCATTTCTTCTCTTTTTTTACAAACAAAATTTAATGCATTCATTAAAACAATTGGAAACAATTGGAAGACAACCGTCCCGAACCGTTATTGTGAAACAAAAAACAAGTTAATTAAATAACTGTTTTGTTTTCACATCGCTTAATACATAGAATATCCAAATTATTTAATCTAAAAAGTATTACAATGACATTTCGAGCAATCCAACCCACACCAGTTGTGAAACTAGTAGCATCACAATTGATTTTCATCAGAGTGTCATTTGTAGCTCAATATTCAAAACTATCGGTTATACTGATATTGGAGGAACAAATATCCCGAAATATGAACAATTTTTTGTTGTGAAATGTGAACTCTTGTGATATGTACCACCGTCCCACATTCGATGCGAGTCTTGTAGATCTCCCAAAATACCATATAAATCCTTTTAAAAAAAATTACCGAAACCCGTAACAAGACATACAAAAACATCAAAACATAACACACTTGCATCCCAAAAAGACGGGCACGACTAACAATTTTGATAAAAGGGTACACAACAATATCTCATCCAAAAAGAATTAAATTTCGATTTTATTGAAAAAACTAATAAATAGAAGATAAGAGGATAAATGTCTAAAAAAAATGGAGAAGTGGGTGTTAGAAGCATAGATATGGAGACTCTCAAAATAATTTATTTTAAAATGATCATTTCTTAATCTGACAGGTAGGTAGTTAATCAAATAGATATTTTCATTTCATTTTTTAAGTAAGGAAAATGTTTTCAATTATGTGCGAAGATTGAACCAAATAAGGAAAAAAAAATCAATAACTAAAAAACATATAAAAGTATAAAACCAAAAAATAAATATGAAATGTAACGCCATATCTGGGGGAGCACTCGGTAAAATTACTCCAGTATCATTTTATATTTCACTTTTAAGAAAAAAATTTATCTCATAATATATTTTCACTATTTTCATGTCAATATAATTTTATAGTTAAATTTCTTGAATAACATTAATATAAAATAATTTTCATTTAAATTATATATTTTTGAAATTATTTTAATTATTATAATTATTATGAATATATATAAAAATTAATTTTATATTAAAAATTTTTAATATACATAATTTTTTTTTAAATAACATGTAAAATGGTACCGTGAAAATATTATTTTTATAAAGTTTCTATATCTTCGTAAAATTACGTACACTTGGAAGAAAAAAAGATATATGCAAATATTACAAATATCACCCCGAAGGCCCGAACGTACATATACATATATTGTCTGAGTTTTCACATACGTTTCAACCACGCTTAAAACTCCATTGAAGCCAAAAAAACCAAGGTTAGATTCCTGATGCAAATTCATAAACACCCATGTTATTTGATTCTCAATTCTTTTAGGTTGATAAATAATTTTATACATGTATTAATATACTGTTGTATGAATATTATTTTTGTGATATGTATATGTGTGTGTAAATGTTTGAGAATTTAAGCTTTAAAACCTTAATTACTGAAGATTTTGTAAAAAGGGTTTTACTTGGTTGTGATTATGAATGTATTGAATTGTGTTATGTGTAAACTTTGCTTAATTGACTTAAAGATTACTTTTTTATTTGTTAAAATGAATAAAAATCACTTTTTTATATGATTGTGAGATGATATGCTTTTGTTTAGTGTAAAATATTAAATTTGGAAGGACTGGCTTGATTAAAAAGGTTTTTTGTTACCTGGGTTGTCATATATTGTGCTGGTTTTTGTATAAAGTTTGGATTTTTAATTGTAGTGTTTTTTGGGAGAAAATCTTGTTTATTAGTATCTTTTTGTTGTTGTTGTTGGATGTATGTGCATTGGTCTTTAGTTAATGAATAATCTTATGTGATTTTAAGTACCCTGAGGATTTTTCCCATTTTAGGATGAATTGGAAATCTCGAGTTCTATTAAGAAGAAGCTTGAAATTATGTTGAAAGGTTATTGTTCTTTTAGTTGTTAGGCGGTTGCTAGTTGGGACTGTTGCTTCTTTTACCAGTGTTAAGTAGTTGGAGGGCTTGGCAGTCAGCACAGGGATCATTGATTAATATGTTTAGGTCCTTTAGGAATTGAACGTATCTTGAGCTACATACAGTTACACATTGTTGTTTGAAGAATTGAGATTAGGTAGGAATGGAGTGAAATGGTTTTGAAGAAAATTGAAGTTGGGAAAGAAGGATGAAATAGGGAATAGTGAAAATGAAAAGTGCAAATTATTTTTGGTAAGGGTTGTGGAAGGATTCGGGTAGGAGATGAAATGGACAATTATCCCTGTGGACTTGGTTCCATTTTACCCTTATGCGAATTAAAGTAATCCTATGTCAGTTAACTACCTGGTTATCTTTTTATGATTGTTCTTTTACAACATATATCTGGGGATTCTTTCCTTTGTTGTAGTTTCTGACAACTATTTTTCGTTTCTTTCTGAAATGCCGAGCGACTTTTTGATTTTGTCTATCATATGCATATTGTCTAATTCATGGCAACATTAGAAAGAAGATTTTCACATTCTTCAATTTCCAGTTTAGGAAAAGAAAACAACTTCCACCTTATAAATGACTACAATGGTCCTGTCTGGGATGAACCAGACTTCGAGAATGCATTCACCTCGGACTCTAGATCCTTGAAACAAGATTTTACTTATGAATTTTCCAGTGGCTCGGAGGATTTTCTTGATGAAGAATATGGCTTAAGAGAAGATTATTCTAAATGTGTACAACATAGTGCTCCTGAGGTGAATTTGAAAAATGTATTGAGTGGTATAGCTGCTATTGTTACTGGTCGTAATAAAGATCCGAGCGGCAGTAGAGATCAGCAATTTTCCAGTTCAGATGTGTTGTTTCTTCGGTCTGAAAAGAATGGAGACACCTATTTGCAGTCTTCAGTTTACATACCTAGCGCCCCACCACTTCTGGAGCCTAATGGATCCAACTATATTGCTTATCAAAAGGTACTAGAAGCTGAACCTCCCGAGTGGATTTCTGATAGCTCTTCAGCATCTTGTATGCAGTGCAATTCGCCCTTCACTGCCCTTACCCGAGGACGACATCATTGTCGATTTTGTGGAGGGATCTTTTGCAGGGCATGTTCTAAAGGTAGGTGTTTAATGCCCGTTAAATTCAGGGAGAGAAATCCACAGAGGGTGTGTGACACATGCTATGATCAGCTAGATCCATTACAAGGTGTACTAATAAATACGATCAGCAATGCTGCGCAAGTTTCTAAGCATGATGTTGTCGACTGGACTTGTACTAGAGGGTGGTTAAACCTTCCGGTTGGATTGTCCATGGAGCACGAAATATACAAGTCTTCAAGCACATTAAGGAGTTACAGCCAGGTGCTACTCCTATTTAATTAAACCTCATTTGCAGCCCTTTTATACTGCTGATGTTGTTTACTGTAAAGCTCATTTTTTCATTGCAAGAGTTAGACTGCTATTGAGGTGTTTGCCCCCTAATTTTGCGGTAAAAGTTTAATCTACACGATACACACACCAGAAGAAAACTCTGTTATTTACTTGCACAATAATGCTCCGGTCAACATTTGTTCTGCAAAATATCGATCTGGATTTGTCCCTCTTTTCTTCTCTCTTAGATGTCAGTTTGTTTTTTTGTGTTACTAGAAAATTTTCGTTTGTCAAAGGATTCTGTTTCTGATGAAGATTTTATATACTCTGGCACAAGTTGCTAGATTTAACCCAGAGAAGCCTATTCCATCAGCAGTTCTGAAAGGAGCCAAAGGTCTGGCAATTTTAACGGTTGCCAAAGTTGGAGCGTTGCTTACATACAAACTTGGGACTGGTTTGGTTATTGCTTGACGATCAGATGGATCTTGGTCTCCACCATCTGCTATAATTTCTGTTGGGTTAGGATGGGGTGCTCAGGTAGAACTTTTCTCTGGCTAAAGGGACTTTGATAATATATAAAAGTTGTTGGTGGCATGGCGTTTTAATCACACATTGAATAATACTACATCTTAATGCTCTGTTATATTACTTGTATTTCAGGCATTTAGTGAAGCTATGTTTCTGGAACTTGAATAATTATTGCGAGTCTCTTCTACATGTTTTTGGACAGATTTTGTTTTTGGTGTACTGGTTTAGAACGGTGGAAATGCGGAAGTTCTTCAATATTACTTCAATAGTAGCATGTTTCATATTGATGACGAAACCACCTCCATATTCATGTTTAATTTATACACTGACCTGTGCTGAATATATTGAATGGCATGATGCCACTGTAAAAACCAATATTTTTAGCATCAAATGCGTGTTCTTAGCATGCTGTTAGGCTTATATTTTCAGTATGGATCAGATGTTGGAAGTTACGTGTGTTTCAAATAGGTGATGTTTTAGAGCTCTTGGAATATTATTCTGCAATGTGATTATAGATAAACTATAATAGTTTGTAGTTGATACCCAGCTTAGAGTCGCGCCAATTTTCAGGGTCTTCTTGTAGACTGAATGCTTGTTCTGTAATATAGAATACCGAATTATTTGGTATCGAGTTCTATCTCTATTTTTGAAGAATTGATGATATATTTTTTACTTATACTTTTAGGTCGGAGGTGAGCTCATGGACTTCATAATTGTGCTTCATGATTGCAAAGCAGTTAAAACGTTTTGTAGCCACATGCATTTTTCTCTAGGAGCTGGCTGCAGTGCTGCAGTGCTGCAGCAGGACCTGTCGGGAGGGTGCTGGAAGCTGACTTGCGAGCTAGTGAAAAAGGTTCTGGCGTGTGCTATACTTATAGTTGTAGTAAAGGTATTTTTTAAGGCAACTTCTTTGTTCCTTGTTTGAATTAGTAACTGCAAGTCTTTATTCATTTTATTTAATAAGTTAATTTGAAATGAGGAAAGTAATTTTGTGCGTGTAAAGGAATTCTTTGGTACTTGTCTTGTAGATCAGAATGTTCTACTCGCATGATATTTTCTTTCTAACCTCAAGTTGGAAAGGCAGTTTGCATGATGCATAAATATTACTCCCTCCGTCCCACAACTGGGTTGGGCACGGAGGTTTAGAAAATATATATGATAATGGTAAAAAGTGAGGATAGTGGGTGAAGTGGTGGGACCAATCAATATTTAATGTATAAAGTGAGTATAGTGGAGGAAAGTAGTGGATGTAGTTGATTTTTATATTATAAAATTTTACTATTTTTGGTAAGTTTTGAAATGTAAAGAATTGGGAGGGACATCCTAAAAAGGAAAGTGTAAAGAAATGGATGGGACAGATGGAGTACTTTGGAGGAATTACATGGACTGTAACAATATTCAAGTGTTGTCCAACTTAATAGAGGAAAAATTGGAAAAGATTGATATTAAGATTTTTCTAATATATCTTTAGACAGACAAACTACTTGATCTGGCAGAGTATTTTGGTGGCTTTCGTATACTAGTTTTTTGTTTGACTTTTTAAAAGCACTATGTTCGTCATTGATTGTCTTTATAATTATCTTTTTGTCCAAAAAAAAACGGCACTTGAACTTGTATTTTATCGTCCTTAAATATTCCATGCACTTGTAAAACAGTAAAAGGGTCAGTGTGGTTCTGCATAACATATATGAAACCTAAAGGAGGAAGTCGTGTGTAGAGTCCAAGAACAACAATTTCAAAGAATGCCCGGTCAAAAATATATATAAACACAACTAATAGCTATGACATACTGACTTCTAAATAAATGCACATGAAGCAACTGTAAGTAAACTAGCTGGTCACTTCATAAAATTTGAAGTTTCCTTTTATTTAATTTTACTGTGTAAATTTTCTTAGCAAATATATCTCTGGTGCTTTTGGTTTCCTTTATACGTTATAGAGGTTAAATTTGTTTGTATCACTGCGTCACTCATATGGTGCTAGGTGCATTTGTGGGAGTCTCACTGGAAGGGAACATTGTTGCAACAAGGCTGGACACCAATCTACACTTCTATGGTGATCCTTACCTCACCACAGCTGACATTCTTCTCGGGTCAGTTGACAGACCAAAAGCTGCTGAACCCTTGTATGCCGCACTTGAAGACCTTTATTCCGAATTTGGGTGATAGGCTTGGTCTACGATAAGTATCATTTTCGCCTATTATCATGAAGCATTTCATAGGAGCCTGTAATTTTATCTGTCATGACGATGAAGAGCACCAGTAAGTTAAAGGTTCCTTTCTAGGCAGAAGTGGCCTTTAGATGTTTATAAAGATTACCGACTACATAAGCTATTTGCTAGGATATTTTGTACAGTTCCGGTTAGTTACAATTATTGTGCCATATGATGTTTTCGATAGAATTGAATTCAACTTCAGTGCTTACACTCTTTATTTAATGTCTATAATCCGAATTATGGAATATGGTTGTCTGCACTTCTGCTTGTAGAATCCAAATGTCTGGATTGCAATCTTGCCCAACTGAAAGCTGAAATAGACAATCGATTAAAAAGTCTTTTACAGTGTTGTAAGAGAGAAGGAAAAAACAAAGTATAGCAAATTGTTAAAATTTAAAAGCACGTTTAGAAAAAGAACAATTATCATTTATTCACCCTTTTAAATAGTTTCAGGTTTGTAAAATATATTAAATGGTATTAAGAGGTTAAGGAACTTTTTATCAATTAGTCGATCAGATAGAAGTTAATTTGTGATTAATTAGAGGACTAATTAATGAATGTTATAAAAAATATATACCGTATAATTTTCATTTTAGCTTGCATAATTTCAATTTTTTGTTCCACTTCTTCTTGCTTAACACCTCGATAGGGCTGACAAAATAATTCAATCCGATGGATACCCGATCCATTCCGACCAGATTGAATTTTACTGAATCTGAAATTTTGGATTTGAATTTGAATTTTTACCGAACTAATACCCGACCCGAAATCTGAAATCTGATCCAAACCCGAAATCCGATAAAAACCCGATATTTATATATATAATATTATAAATATAATTTATTATATAATACATATACAAACATAAGATGAATAATTTGTATATGTTCATTTTATTATTTCATTTTTAAGCATTAATCAATACTTATTTAGTGAACTAATTCTCCATTTTATTAACGTATAATAGATTTTACTAGTATTATATTATACAAACTTTTCCTTTTTATTAATATCTGAACTATTAACTAGTTGTTAATTATATATTAATAATAAATTAATATCACAATTCGTATAATATATTATCTTTAACTATTTTTTGAAATTTAATCATTTAATCATTTATAATTGTGATTATTGTTATCCCCTTATTTCAATTATATTAAACTTTGGTTACATTCTTTTTATAAACTAATACTCCGTATATATTATTTATTTACTGGATTCAATAAACTATAAATTCATTTGTAAAAAATATAAATAAAATGGAAATGAGAATTATTCATGAAGTAACATTACATTTTAACTTGTTTTTATTTCAATGTGATCAAAGCGTAATCTTGCAAGGTATGTCATGGGAAAAAACTTAAAAACTCTTCACGGTCGAAGTAAAAGATTCCTCTTTAATTTTCATGTGTTGACATGTGAGTGGCCAAAATTTGGGAGTGTCTGTCTCATCTTCCACTTGTAAACCTTTTTCTTTTTCTCCTCTGTCCACTTACCTCTCAACTCTCAAGTTTGATATGGTACCAATGGTGGGTAACCGAGTATTAATATGTTAATATTCTATTTTTTCGAAAAACAATGCAATGAAAATTTGTAATATTGTATATAATATGGTGTCAGTGGTGGGAATCTATACTATCTGTAATCTATAATAACCATGCTATTGATTTTTTTTTTAAATACCGAGGTTAAGCCTATAAAAAAAATCATAATTATTCAATTTTAAATGAATCATAAAACGATACTAACAATTTAATTTTAATAAAATTTAATTTTAAAAATGATATATATCATACATACAACTCTATCCCTGATAATTCTCTTTTTATACAATTCCTCACAGATAATATTATATTATATTCTATATTTTTTATTTAATAATCCTACTTATCATATAATTTTTATGTAATATATAATTAAATTTTATGAATATTAATATATAAATATCTATACTATCTATCTATACTATATTATTATAACTAAATTTTAATTTTAATTATTTGATATTTGGGCCCGATAATTATTATTAACATAATTTTTAAACACTAATCTCCCAACTAAAATATCTCTCAAATTAATCTCTTAAATAAAACACATCTTTAAACAAAACACATAAACATTATACCATTAAGATACGTATATGAAAAATTATGTAATATATCCATTTATATATTACATTAAATAAATATTAAATTATTATTATAAAAATAAAAATATATTCAAATTATATAAAGAAATATTAAATCAATTCGATCTGTGCATCGCACGTATATAAGCCAGTAATATGTTAAAGTTATATTTATAAGAAAACAATTAAATGAAGAAGAAATGTTAAATGTTAAATAGAATATAAGAAAATGATTATATATATAATAAATAAATATAACAATAGAATGAAATTCTCACATCATATACTAAGCTTGTCCTAATTTTTTTATTTCATAAATTTGTTATATATGTATAATGGAGTACCTTTTATTCTCCATTCCTCCCACTATAAAACTCTCACCTAAAACTCTTTCATTATTTGAGGACTTTTGTACATGCTTTAATAGCTGATTGTGGATAACATGAAAGAAGTTGGGATTAGATCCATATATAAAGTTATTGCCATTTTCAATCATAACTAAACTTTATTCGCATAAATAAAAGTTGCATTTATTGCATAAAAACTAATTATATTAAAACTAAAAAATTATAATATTTATAAGTCAACATTAAGATAACGATATGAAGGGTATTATAGAACTAATTATAAAATTAAATTTAAAATAAAAAATAAAATAAAATAAAATATATTTATTATTAAAAGATTAATTCAACTATTGTTCCTCATACTTAATTTATCATTCTTAATAGAAAAAATAATAACATGTTCACAACTATTATTACAAATAAAAAATTTCATATAACAAACATTAAATTAATGTAATAATTAAAAGATATCCTTGCACCAATTATAATCGAATTATTAAACACTTTAGATTTGTTTTTATATAATAGTGACATAGTAGTCAATATATACGCACACTATAAAGTCTTCCGACCTAAGCTTTCGATTGGGACTCTTAGAGCAACTCAAATCGACCGATATATGTTAGCTATATCCTCCCCTTTAGCTAATTAGATAACATTCAACCACTCCAACCCTAGTCTGCAACGAGTCTGTAGCTAGTTTTTATTTTACATAATCTCATATGTTTTCTATAATTGTCAAACTCATACACATCTGTAAGGGGTTCCACGTCATCTCCCTCCTTTTCTCATCTTCCATCCCGCCATTTCTTCCCTCCAATTACAACCCCTAAATTATCTTTCCCCCAATTTCCCCTAATTCTATCTTTCTCTTATCCAAAAACAAAAAAAAACCTAGATTAATGGAAGCATCTTTTACAGATTTACTTAACAAGGGCGTGTATGATGTTGAAGAAATTTGTACTCAATCTACCCAACAACAAGATTCAGGCAAACAGAAAAAAGGTCGTCGATCAAAGAATTTCACAATGGAAGAATATATGCTACTCATTTCTGGTTGGTTAAATGTCAGTTTGGATCCGGTGCAAGGTTCGAATCAAACGCAACAGACTTATTGGAGTAGGGATCTGGAATTATTTTAATGAGCACAAAAATTTTACAAGTGGTCGTACCCCTACTTCTTTGTGTAATCGGTGGTGTGCGATTTAAACATCCGTAAGCAAATTTATTGGATACTACAATCAAATCAACGGAAGGAATCAAAGTGGTATGACTGAACAAGATAAGGTATTACAAATTTTAATCTTGATTATTATTGTACAAGCTGCAAGGTTTGAGTATTACGTTTATATATATTTTTTGTCTTGATTATGGGAATTATTATATTTAGTTAGTTAAACTTCGTAAGATTTGAATCTTGATATGATTTGATGGTTGATATCGTAAGATAGAACACATGTTTGTTCTAGGCTGCATTGCTACTGATTGTGGTTACGTAGCAAATTGTGATCCTCTACTTAACTTAGTCTTGGTAGTGAGATTATTCAGGGTCTTATTATTCCAAAATATTTTTTTAGAACATGTCCCTATTCCAGTGCAACATATCTATTTAGTGCTTGATCTTCAGTTTTAAAGCCTACTTATGTCAATGATGTGATGTCTGGTTGTTTTAATCTGCAAGTGTAAATCTATTAAAGGCATGTTCTGATATATAGTTGGCTACAAATATATTTGTTTCTCGGTGTATCATTAATATTTTTGTACCCCTTTTATGTGCTGCTGAACTATGTGTATTTATATTAAGGCTAGTAACTCATAGTTTATGTCTTTTTACTGTAATAGTCAACCTTACATTTCTGCTGGAATCAGTCATGTGTATGACTTAAAAATTAAGATTGCAGTAATAAACTACATGACTACTGATTAGTATACTTAATTTTCTATTCGGTCAGCCTATCCTATGGAATTTTACAAGTGATTTGCTGCCAGACATATCTATAAACCAGTCCAAATTAGTATGTGACATGTTTTATCTTTCAGAATATTATTTTATAAAATTTTCAAAGTTTGAGGATGCTGATCGAGCGATAGAAGTTTTAGTCAACCAATGCATGTTTTTAGGGGTAAGTTAAGTGGAGGATCACAATTTTGCCTGGTAGAAAATGAAAAGATTGAGATCATATTTCAAATTTATATGATCTAGAAAAACAATTGAAAAGAGCATTGACCAGGACTTTTTTGCCATGTTCTGATATGTAGTATGCACTTGCTCCAGTTTTTCTTTGAATTTTTCTTGCATTGCCAGTGTTCACCAGTGATCTCTTTACACAGGTTGGACAAGCTATGCAGATGTACGAGACTATCATGAAAGTTCCATTTCCTTTTATGCGTTGCTGGATGGAGTTACGAAATTCACCAAAATTCGCATCAAATATAAATAAAAAAAGCAAGACCGCTGTAAAGGATAGTCAACCGTCATCGCCATCTACTGAAAGTCCAGTGAGTTCCAATGTGCTAGAATCTGAAGAAGGGATGGAAAGACCAATTGGCAGAAAGGCAGCAAAGAAGTTAAAAAGGTCTAGAAATGAAGCAGCAGATGATGAATTTGTTGAAATTTTTAAAAAATTGAAAGAAGAAGCGCGTCTCACTGCAGTTTCAAGAACCGAATCAATTAACAATATTATCAAGATGGAGGAGGAAAGGCAAGCACGGGAAAAGGAACAACTAGAAATTAACAAAGCAAAAGAGGAACGAGAAAATCAAATTTATGAAGCCTCTATCTTGGCCATTGACACAACTGGAATGGAGTCTCATCTTGCTCAATATTATCAAGCTCTGAAAAATAAAATTTTAAGCAAGATTCTTTAAGATTTATGTTTAGTTTTATGTACTGAACAATGTATTATTAAGTTATGTATTGAAATTTATTTTGCCTAACAGCCTTGGCCGTGATGTTAAAGATGTCCTGAATGTAAGGAGCTAATTTCTCGTAATATGTTGATGAAATAGAAACCAAACACTCATAGGCTGCTTGACGAATCTTAACTTCGGGAGACAAGGTTGCCTCGCAAACAACTCTCATAATATAATCATTATTCCCTTCTGATGCATTCATGCCCTGGACAACGGCTGATAACTTGTGATGCAGTTGATCGTGCATCAGGTACAAGGGAAGACAGTGTCTTTAGCAAACATGTCTTGATCTGCTCCTTTACAACCACATCAAGTGACAGCCATCTCTGGATCCAGCTAGTGACAACAGGAAATTAGAAAAGTTTTGCTCTTGGAACAGTTTCAGATTCTCTTCTGCCTGCTTCCTCACTGTCCCATCCGCCCAATTAAGCATAATAATATTTTTGATAAATGTAATCTAAAAAACAGCATGTATATTTTATTCCACCAATATCAGGACACCTTCCATTTCCTTTGCTAGCATCTAAAAGAAATTGTCAAATTGGAATAATAAAGAAAATTCAACATACAAAGGAAAAGCAAACAAGCACCATAACTCTAAGGTTTAGTTGATGTCACCACCGTGGATCTGCCAAAGATGCTCTACAAGATCATTTTGCAATTGAAAAAGTATTTGTTTATCTCGAATTTGCTGATGCACTTGTATGAACTCTCTAACATTATTTGGACGACCGCGATTCGGAGTAACAAATAGTATTTCAACATCTGTATCACAGTGATCTTCTTCAATATGTAATTCTCTTTCATCTTCCACAATCATGTTATGCAGAATTATACAAGCTGTCATGATATATTTCATTGTGCCTACATCCCAAAAGCGCGATGGCCCGCGAATCATTGCAAATCGAGATTGTAACACTCCAAATGCTCTTTCAACATCCTTTCTAGTAGATTCTTGTGCGATTGCAAAATATTTCTTTTTGTTACCTTGAGGTTTTGAGATAGTTTTAACAAATGTCAGCCAAGAAGGATATATACCATCGGCAAGATAATATCCCATATTATACTCGTGCCCGTTGATGGTATACCTCACTTCAAGTCCATGACCTTCTGCCAAATCTTCAAATAGATGAGATCGATCTAATACATTAATATCATTTAATGATCCTGGCAATTCGAAGAAAGAATGCCAAATCCAAAGATCTTTTGAAGCTATTGCTTCTAAAATAATAGTTGGTTCATGGACATGACTTATATACATACCTTGCCATCCAATTGGACAATTTTTCCACTTCCAGTGCATACAGTCGATACTTCCCAACATTCCAGGAAAGCCGCGTTCTTCGTTTTCTGCTAGCAATCTAGCCACATCTGTCTCATTTGGTCGTCGAAATCGTCTCAAATATTCAGCACCAAAGATTTCGACGACAGCTTTAACAAATCTTCTTAAACTCTCTATTGCTGTACTTTCGCCAATTCTTACATAATCATCAACAGCATCAGCGGCTGTTCCATATACAAGCATTCTCACTGCAGCTGTCATTTTTTGAAGAGAAGAAAGTCCACGAGCACCCACAGCATCAATTCTTTGAGTAAAATAAGTATCATGAGCTGTAATTGCTTCTTCAATTCGTAGGAACAATGGTCGACGCATCCGAAATCTTCGACGAAATTGTGTTTCCGTATATGTAGGATTATCTGAAAAATAATCATGGTAGAGTCTATTATGATCTTCTTCTCTGTTGCGATCAATGACACGATGATTCATTATAGATCCACCATGACGTGTAACTAAATTTTCTCTTTGACGTCGGCGACGACGATGAACAACACTCATCATCGTCATCATTGCTTCAGTTTCTTCTTCTTCAGTCTGCATTATCTCATCAATAATTCGTATAGAGTTGGCCATTGAACTGAATTTAGAATGAATAATTTGTATAGATTCTGTGTGCTTTTCATTTCCCAATTATGTGATCTATTTATAAACAAAATTGAAATAAAGCCGTTAAGATAAAGCCGTTGGAATATGACCGTTATAATATAGCCGTTGAAATATAGCCGTTATAAATTTGAAATTTGAAAAAGTTAATAAAATAATATTTTTCAAATATAGATAACGATTATAGCTAATGTGGTTGGAGCACATCACCTTTTTGGTTATGTATAATTTAGCTAATTAATATTTTATTATATTTTAGCTAATGGTTATTGCTAACGTGGTTGGAGATGCTTTTACACTCTATATTATTTAATTTAATTAATGTAGTTATATATATATATAATACTTATAATAAATGAATTTTTCTATATATAAAAAGAGAAAATAAATTACATGGGTCCACTTCACTACCTCTATGAAACATTAAAACACATTCCTCTTTCATGAACACATCAATCCTTTGTTATATACATACACTATACATACATGGGGACCAAGGCTAAAATGATCGAAATCGTTGAAATCCCTGATGATGATCACACCCCTGTCTCTGTCTCTGTTCCCGGCGACCCAGCAAAACAACCTGGGATCGGAACCAACAAAGAAGATGCTATCTCAGTTGAAAATTACTGTCAGTCAATGGAAAACAGAGACTTTGCTCTTGCAATTATGTCCTCAATTTTCCCTAAATCTTCAAGAAACCCCAAGAAACGTGTATTTATTGACCTTTCTCGTGAAATTGAAGAAACCCCGGATGATGAAATTCAAGTTCTTGATTCATTTCCTTTCAAGAATGGTAATTCTTGTCGTAGGAGGAGTGTGAACTGCAAGTTTGAGCTTGGGGAGTCTTCGAATAGGCAATCGGGTAGTTTGTTTCTGTGTGAAATTTGTGTTGATGAAAAGTTCTCGAGTGAGTCTTTTTCGATAAATGGATGTGCTCATTCGTATTGCAGTGATTGTATTTGTAAGTACATTGGGAGTAAGCTTCAGGATAATATTACACAAATTGGTTGTCCTGTTTCAGGGTGTTTGGGGTTGTTGGAGCCTGAGGATTGTCGGTTGATTTTGCCTAGGGAGGTGTTTGATCGATGGGGGAAGGCATTGTGTGAGGCTGTGATTCTTGATTCACAGAAGTTTTATTGTCCGTATAAAGATTGCTCTGCTTTGTTGATTAATGATGGTGGGATGGCGATTGCTTTGTCGAATTGTCAGTACTGTGAAAGGTATTTCTGTGCTCAGTGTAATGTTCCGTGGCATATGGGGATGGATTGTAGGGAGTTTCAGAGTTTAAGTAAGGATGAGAGGGAAGCTGAGGATATTATGCTAATGCAGCTTGCTAAGAACAATAAGTGGATTAGGTGTCCAAAATGCAGGTTTTATGTCGAAAAGTCTTCTGGCTGCTTCTTTATTCGGTGCAGGTATTGTTAATTTCTAGACATAACTCATTCAAGCATTGCATTTGAATGTATGTTATTATCATTTTCACATTATAATTATTTACACTAGTGTGTAGTTTACACGTAGGACAATGATAATGCTTCAAATCATACCCTAATTGTGGTTGTAGGACTATGTGAATTCTTCAAAAGATACCTCAATGAACTAGTAATGTAGTCCAGGAATGTGGGATTTTTACATATTTTCTGTTTGAGGCAATTGTGTATATGGCAATATGTCAACCACTTTGCAAACTTGGTGCCTCCTTCGGCCTCTTTTGCAGTATTATTGTAAAATTTAGTAGGAATAAGTCCCCATTGTTTTTTGCTGATTTTTAAATGGTTGTTTCTTGATCAATTACCTTCCTTTTGATGCAGGTGTGGATATAGTTTCTGTTACAACTGTGGAACTCCTTTAATAAGCCACCACTGTCCTAAATGTAACTAAGCAATGAGTATAGGGAGGCAAGTAGTGGTTACCTGAACTAATGACTTAAGTACTATGTATTTAGTAGTTAACTTGAATGAAAGCATCAATATGATCCTTTCATTTAAGTTACACATGCGGTGTCCGACATGCAAGTATTCTATGCATACTAATATCTAAGCAGACAGAGTGAAAGTTGTGCCGAGACTTGTAAAATTATCTTATGAATTATAAACCTGAGATGTTGACATGGGTTTTTTTTCCTTCTTAATTTTCCTTTTCGGTTCTCTGTATTTGATATGATGATGTGAATGTACGACAAATGGAGAGATTTGATGATGGTAAAGTTAGAATTCAACCTTGAGCATTTCTTGGCACTGCCTGTTAAAATTATTTTGATAGTTAACTTACTGATGCCCTTGCCAGTGTTCACTAGTCACTGGTGTGATACTTGACATGTATATGGAAAACTTCAGCAAATACCCGGTCCACTTATCCCCCTTTCCCCCTTTCAAAAGATTAAAACCCTGTCCATCTTTCGAGAGCTGTGGAATACTAACACTTCCTTGTTGATATTTACTCAATTTGGGCATAGTTCAGACATACAGTTGGAGGAGAGTTGGAGGAGACCTGAGGGTTGCGAGAATGCCAGTGTTCAGGGTTTCAGAGTGTGGCCAATGCACAAGATACTTGGTTCATATACGAAGTTTGTAGATTCCTGACATGACTATTCTATTGTTTAGGGTTGTAAACATATGCTTCATCTTCCCTGTTCTGTATATTTGAGATTTCCTAAAATATGGAGAATTCAAACCATATAGAATACTCTGCCTTACTTGTAACATATTTACACTTTGCCCCTAGGCATCATGCATCTCCCCAACATACTGAAAATTTTAAAACAACAATGCATGATGTAGCAGTTTGAAAAACATATCACCTTTGCATTGAACAATGGAAACTCTCTTATGTACTCAGTTTCTTTGGTGACTTTCTTTGTTCAAAATTCTGATTCATTTCTCGATTACCTCAAGATACACTAAATTGACTCACCCGAAGATACACTGAATTGGCATTACACTGAAGTACGATAAATCAAACATATCAAAATCATTAATTTTAAAGAGTCAAAGAATACAAATAAATTGTGAAGAAGGATATTCTAAACATATCAAATCGAAATGCATGCACCCGAATTTAGAAAGAAAAATACACTTACCTTTAATTTTAGTACCAAAGAGTTGGTGTAATCTTATCGAGAACTCCACCACTCTATAACCCTCCCTTTCCTCTTATGTCTTCTCAACTACACTACAGTGACTACTCAGCTTATGTCTTCTCAACTACTCAACAACAAAAACCAGTACACTACTTGTAGTATAACATGTTGACTTACACTATATATATAGCACCCACATAAACATACAACTCTCAACAACACACATTATACATCAAGCACATATTATGGAAACTACAACTACTACAAAACCTAGGGTTGGAATTATCAATGTCTCTGATGATGGAGATGATGATGTTACAATACTACACTCATTCTCACCATCTCTACCTACAAAGAAAGGAACTAACATAGACACTGCTATATCTGTTGAAAATTACTATATGCAACAAGCTATTATGGCTTCTATGAATATTATAAATCCAAACTTTATTGATCTTGTTGAGTACCCAGATCATAACTTTGATGTTCAAATCATAAACCCATTTGGTATGTCAAGACCCAATAAGGGAACTTCAGTTTATGAAGTGGGTGAGTCCTCAAATTCAAAAAAATCCAATCTTGGAATTAATGACCCGGGTTTTGACCCGAATGATGATGACCCGGTTATCCCATTTTTCATATGTGAGATTTGTGTGGAGGATAAGTTGTTGGATGACTCTTTTTCAATAAAGGGTTGTTGTCATTCTTATTGTTCTGATTGTGTTTGCAAGTATGTGGACTCAAGAATTCAAGAAAATGTTACTAGGATTACTTGTCCAGTTTCGGGTTGTAATGGGGTTTTGGAGTTGGAGGATTGTCGGGCTGTGTTGCCTCGAAAGGTGTTTGATCGATGGGGTGATGCATTATGCGAGGCTCTGATTTTAGGCTCTGCTAAATTTTACTGTCCTTTTAAGGATTGTTCTGCAGTTTTGATCATGGATGGTGATGATGTTAATGGCATTGTTGAATCGGAGTGTCCGTTTTGTCGGAGAATGTTTTGTGCTCAGTGTAAAGTTCCTTGGCATTCTGGTGTAGAGTGTGGGGAGTTTCAGAAGTTACATAAGGATGAGAGGGAACGTGAGGATATTATGCTCATGCAACTTGCTAAGAACAACAAGTGGAGCCGCTGTCCGAGATGCAAGTTCTATGTCGAGAGGTCTTCGGGTTGCTTGTTTATGAAATGCAGGTTAATGTCTAGTATCATTGTTTACACTTTTGCATTAGTATGAATAAATCACATTATCATTAAGTTATGGTTTTTGTTTGTGTATGATTTATATCAGACTTGCCGCTTGCAGTAGTAGTAGTTTCTTGGTGGACCTTTGAACCTGCAAGAACAAAGTTCTTTCTTTACATGCTTCAATCTAATGAACTCAGAGGGAGATACTCAAGGAAATTTAAATCTTTTGTTACATATCATTAATGAATATGAGACTTGTCAGCATCCTCAGCATATGAGACTACGTTTTTTTTGGGGGAGGGGGGGATTCAGCTCGGTTTTATTTGTCGGTGTTTTGTCATGCTCATAACCTGCATCTTGAAATATATAAATTTTTGAGCTTTTGCACTTAAAGTCATATCTATTAACTTTCTCTTACTAATTTGTTTATCTGTTCCTCAGCTATGAAATATTGTTTTCACTATTTGCATTGTTCATGCTCTCAGATGTGGCTATACTTTTTGTTACAATTGTGGAGCTCATTTGGTGGATCACTACTGTCGAAAGTGTAAGCACTGAATAATGGAAGGTATTTGTTTAAACCCCCTTCTGATAGATACGGTTTTTCATCTGCAAATTTTATATTTATAGAATACCTAAAATTAGATCATTCATTGTTGTCCATAAATGGTAATTTGAATAATCTTAAATCTTGTTATGTCTGGATTTTTCTTTGTAGGTTCAAGTCAAGTCCCACATTTTTAAATATGAAGCGTGCATAAAATAAAGAAACTACCAAAGAACTGGTTCATAAATACTTTAATCCTTGTACTGTTTTTTCAAAAGAAATAGAAACTTAGTACTGGGAAATCTCTAATCGGTGTCTTGGTGATTTGTAAATTTCTCAAAACATGATAAAAAAATATCTATTTCTGTGACTACAACCAAAACCAAGACCCATTATCTATGATTAATTGATTATTGACATAACATTAACCCAATAAAATATAACTCTTAACAATATAGAATTATAACTATTAGTAATGATCTTATTTGCACAGAATAATTTATTTGTTTGATAACAATAGTGAAACACTGATGATCGTTAGGTAACTGGTCGGGGCAATAAATTTCTAATTGAGTTAAAATAGAAGTCTTTTATTTTTGTTGTTGTTGTTGTTCCCGTTCTCAATATTGTGGCGGAGAACAACAAAATTTCAATCTTTCTGAACTAAATTGTTGTTGCAGATTGAAAATTGAGGTGTATAAACTCATGGCTGTTGGTCCTGTGGAGATGGCTTTTGTGAAGTCCCTGTTGGTACTTGGTGTGATACCATACCATAGTGATGTGTGTATTTGTTTCTCTGTTGGCTCCAATAGTAATCAAAGTGGAACTTTTCTAAGTGCTCGTTTGGTTACATGTAGGAATTAACTTCCTATTGGAAGTATTAGTTACTTGATATTTAAAATTAACAGGAAGTGAGAAAAGTTATTTGGTTGTTGATATGGGAATTTAAATTCACATGAATTTCAAATAATCAAGAATGGGGCAGGTAAGCAACTTCCCACATATCATGGGTATTCCAAGTTCTAAGAAAGTTTCACTTCCCTTATTTTATTCAACCAAACAACCTTATCAAAACTTACCTCCCAGGAAGTTCAAATGCCTGGTTATCAAGTGAGTAACCAAAAGACCTCTAAGTTTAATACTTGTGTATCGCTGCTTTAAATGTTCTACAATCTGTTATGATTGGGCCGTACAAGGGAATATAAGAGGGTCTGAACTGTTTCATTTGTTTATTTGAACTTGTACAATAAATTTGCATAGTCATAAATTTTCCAAAGCAATTATCAAAATAAATAATAACAATAATAATCTAAAGATGGGTTGTGTATTTTGTCTTCCTTTTATGTTCCCTTGGAATTTTGAGGAATGAAGATTATTTTTAAAATGATAAGAAAAGAATAAACTATTGTTTGACATTCCAATGTGAACAAAAGAGATACCATGCAGCTTCCATAGTTCCATGTAAGCTATATTATAAATATTTAATAATTCCTAGTGATAGGATAGGAAGTTTTAGCTTCCACGCAGGCCAATATGATCATAACAACTTGAACTTAAGCTAATATGATCAAATTTATATGAAAATCATAAAAAAAGTTAATTTTATTTGGGAAAAAGAATAATATGATCATTCCGTTAGAATGTTGTCATTAAATCAGGAAATTTATTGCCAATTGCCAAACAGAGAACCCAAAATTATAAAATAGAGCAAAGGAACTTCACCAGCCCTGTCCATCAGTAGGTAAACATTTCTTATTCTATGAGCTTATCAACCTCTGCAAGTCAGAGAAAGAGACATTTTTATTATATAAACCTAGAGACACTGTTAAACACAGGGTCTTGCTGCTAAGAAACTTGAGTAAAAATTTACGAAAACTTAACAAAATTTAGCATATTCAAATTAAAATTTAACTGAGTGAAGCATGTTGTGAATGAGATGAATCGGAAGCGATGAACTTTGGAGGGAAATTATGATTTAGTGAAGTGAAATTTACATGAAGAACTTTCCTACATTGGGATCACCAAATTGTTTGAGCGAACTATGGCATTGATGAAGTGTAGATTTATTTAGTTTGACCACGACAACCACAGAATATGAACCTGCTAATGAAGTTTACAGTTGACCTTGGTGGTTCTAAAATAATTATTTTAAATTTATTATTTGATCCAGGACCTCCAGGTCCTACTTGTATATATAGAGAGAAATCACTCAATTTTTCTGGAAATCCTTTTAGGCTATGTTTTCTTCCTTGATATTTAAACCGCTAGTATACATATTGGGAAGTTTGGGTTCTGATGGAGACTTCTGTTGGCAACAAGTATCGATTGGGCAGGAAGATCGGCAGTGGA
Source organism: Oenanthe sinensis (assembly GCA_028671895.1). Classification (NCBI taxonomy): domain Eukaryota; kingdom Viridiplantae; phylum Streptophyta; class Magnoliopsida; order Apiales; family Apiaceae; genus Oenanthe; species Oenanthe sinensis. Next base: position 6,189,084 of record CM053811.1, read on the forward strand.
TCCTTTGGAGATATTTATAGTGGTTTGATCAAACTCTAAACTTCTTTTTATATCTGTCTGTTTTGGTGGACTACATATGAATTTGGTCACCTGAGCTCTTGTTTCTGCAGGTACCAACATTGAGACAAACGAGGAAGTTGCAATTAAGCTTGTGAGTTTTTTACCTTGCAAATATCTTTATTTTGATGTATAGACTTTTGCTTGTTAGTTTTAGTCCGTTGAATAGACTTTGGGATCATGTGCCGAGTGCTTGTAAGATTTTAGTAAAGTAGGATTGCATTCATTGCTAAACCCTTTCTGCTCAAACATATGCCGTAACTTTTAAAGTTGAAAATATTTATAAGACGTGTCATTTTTATAATGCTGTACTAGGTTCGGTTTTGACGGCCAAACTATGGGATCCTCCTTACTCATCACCGGCTGATTTGATAAAGAAAAAGAAATTCATCCTGTCATTTGATTTGATTTATAAAGAACAGTAATAATTTAGAACTTTAAAGTTGATGTGGACCAATCTGATGTGCAGACAGATATATTGTAGCATGAAGTGGTACTTCAATCTGCAAATATATTTTTTGAAGTGTTTACGGCTTCATTTTAAATGTTGATCATGTAAAATATCTAGATTCATAAACTAATTGAGGGCATCATATTTAGTGCTTATCTGTAGTAACCCTCCTGCAAATATTATAGATACTGAAACATCATTAGTTACATCAGGAAAGTGTGAAGGCAAAGTATCCTGAGTTGCTGTATGAATCAAAGCTGTATCTACTTCTACACGGAGAAAGTAATGCTTAATCTCCCTTTTCTGTTATATTCTCATTCATTTCTCATCTCATTATCTTTTGTGTGGTTGTATTGGCTATAATTTTAAATGCATCTGGAATTCCAAATATGAGGTGGTATGGAGTGGAGGGAGATTATAACGTTATGGTGATGGATATGCTTGGCCCTAGTCTTGAAGATTTATTTAACTATTGCGGAAGAAAATTTTCTTTGAAAACGGTTCTTATGTTAGCAGATCAAATGGCATGTCTCTTCATTTTGGACAAGTTCAAATCTCTTTCTAGATGCTGCAATGTGTTTTAATTTGTTTATGTGCTTGAATATTTTATATTGTACCATTAATCCACTCTCGCACCTTTATTCTTGTTTCAGATCAATCGTGTAGAATTTGTTCATTCTAAATCATTTCTTCACCGTAATATTAAGCCAGACAATTTCCTCATGGGATTACAGCCCCGAGAAAATCAGGTCCTGGCTTATACTTAATGTTTTCCTTGTTGGTTACAGAAAAATGTTTGTAAGTCGTGCTTCCTACAATTTTTTCCGTTTCCTTTGATGCAGGTTTCCATCATAGACTTTGGTCTTGGTAAAAAGTATAGAGACATGTCAACTCACCGACACATACCTTACAGGCGAGATGAGTGTTAATATATGTTCTATGCTATTAATTGTTCTTGGAACTATATTAAAAAGATTAAAAAACTCAAGTCTCTCATTTTCTTACATCTTTGATGGGACTGAAAAAAACATTTGTGGTCTTATGTGCTATTAAACTTACTTGTACCTACCATTTTTTTCCTGTTTATGTTTAGTCTTACTTGTCCTTTTATCCCACCACTGAGTATCCCACTACTGGACTCAAAAGACATTAACGATAGTTGGTACTTGCTAATGATATTGATATTTAATAGGTATGCCCTTCAATATTAGAGTATATTGCAGCTTTGTATCCCCTTGAAAAACACAATACAATTTATAGGGACGAAGACCGTTGCACCCCAACTTCAAAATGCGGGAATAATATGCTACGGTTAATTGGACATTGTAAACAAACCTTTAATTGGACATAATTTGAACTTAAGCTCTAATCCTCAATTAAAGGTTGAACAATGCTATTGTGGCTAATGGATTGTGGATAGAATCTCTTGGACAGAAACAAATGCAGGTTGGCAGTTTGTTAGATGTGTGCATTTTAGCTGAAAATTTTAGGCATTTGGATCCTTCACTTTGTGATTGTGTTTGAGCTATAATTGTGATTAGCAGGCAGTAAGTTCAACAAAGCTTTGGAAGCCATAAATGTTGAATTGGCACAAAAAAACAAAGAAAAAGCAACAGTGCACCAGAAAAATGGGATTTTACTCGTCTATGGTTGTACTAGAGTCTCAGGCGGAAGAGCAATAAGAATTTGGAGAGTCATTACTGGGAGGCACAATAGATAGATAGAACAGACATTGAATTTAAATTTATTTTCCCCTTCGTAACTTAAAATACATGGTTATATGATTTTTCCCCTGTGGTCCCACTGCGCCGCCGACAAATGGACGAAAATATTGTTGCTGGATGCACCCTTTTTAAAGTTGGGGAAAATTGCAGTTTACTCTTTTGATATTATAATTACTGCTGCTAAGAGTACTCTCAAATATAATACGTGTTGGCATGGAACTGCAGAGAGAGAAAAAACTTGACATGGACAGCAAGATATGCTAGTAGGAACTCCCATCTTGGTATTGGTATGTATTAATGTGGCTAATTCTTTATTAATATTCTCCACTAATTTGTTTAGTGCCTTTGCTAGTTAATGGTGATCTTATTTTAACTGTTATCACTTTTTTTTTATTGTATAGAGCAGAGCAGAAGAGATGACATGGAATCTCTTGGATTCGTATTTATGTACTTCCTCAAAGGAAGGTAACTGTTCCACGCGCTTAGATCTTAATATTTCTGTTGCTTGTTTAATATTTTTATCTGTTCTTTTCTGTAGTCTTCCATGGCAAGGTCTGAGAGGTAGAACTAAAAAAGATAAGTATGAGAAGATCAGTGTGAAGAAAGTTTTGACATCTGTTGAAGTAATTTGTTACTTTTGCTATTTGATATATTCTCTTTTCATGCGGCTCACACAGAGTATAGAGCTGATTATTTTTGCAATTTTCCCTTCAGGCATTATGTTGTGGTTTTCCGACTGAATTTGCCTCCTACTTCAATTACTGTCGTTCATTGCAATTCGAGGATAATCCTGATTATGCTTATTTGAAGAGAGTATACCGTGACCTCTTTATACAAGAAGGTTTCTGATATAAATTCTAAAAGTATTTATACATGAAAAAATAGATGTTCTCCCTTGCTTTCTGGCTTTTTATAAGAAGAGGCTAGTTACAATTATGCCATACTTTACACTTGATTGCAGGATTCCAATATGATTATGTTCTTGACTGGACTGTTAAAAAGTACCCACAGATACACACAACTGGTAAAATTTCCGGAATCCAGAAATTTGGGACCCTTGTAAGTGAAATAATAAGATTAGCTTCCATCTGCTTAGTATGTGTGATTTGCTCGATGCTGATTTTCTCTGTTAGCAGTCAACTGCTGGGCCAAGTTTAGGAATCCAGCCTGCTAACTTAAATGTTGACTCACATTCAGGTAATACTGCTGAGCAACTGTGACGTAACATGATTCTATGACTATATTCTATAGATTTTTTCTAAGATTTAATGTGTTTGCTTATTCATTGAACTGATTATATGCTTGAACCAGAAGATGCACTGTAATCATATGGGTTTACACACACTCTCATTCTTGGTGGTAATGATTTTACTGTGTTTGGTTGGGGTTGTTTATCTCCATTTGTTTTCTAACAATGTTATAGATTTTTAGATAAAACTTGACAGAGCAATTTCCATTTTCCAAACCAATTTATCAACAGATCAAATGAAATTTGATGTTGGTAGCCGTTTCAATGTTGCTGTTTACTTTCAGTGAACAGCATCCTATATCTTATGGTTCCAGACTTTTCTTAAAGAAATTCTTTATTTTGTAATCATGTTTAATGCATTTTATGCATCATCCTGGGTCTCGTAGTCCTACTATCCTAGGTCTTTAAGATTATGCTTGCTTCAGGTTGCATGCACAATCAGATTTGTCATGTCTTCTCCTTGCAGGTGACAAAGAAGTATGGCAAAAAGGTTTTTTTTTCTGCAGATCTTGGTCGTAGAGGCAGCCTTGGACAAGATATAAATAAAAGAGGGTTATCTATGCAGAAGAGTCCAGTAGTGAATGATTTAGTTAAGAGCGAAGATATGGTAAGCTCTACGGTCAAGTTTTAGTGTCCCTTGTTTTTTCTTTGACTGGATAATTTGTGCCTAAAGTTTGCAAACGCGTGCTTTATTTGAATTTCTTTTTTTCTTTTTTGCTAAATACTTTATTTGAATTTCATGTTTATGATTTTGCAGTGTCACTTAGAATTTTTCAATTTTTTTCTTTTTGTGGCTTGCAGTAATAATGGTACACCCAACAATTTGAGCAATACGTCCTTACAATCTTTTCTTTTACATTTTTTGGGGATTAGGTTTGGCACTTGTTTGAATTTGAGAATTGTAGAACAATTATAGTTAGCTGGTTTTTGTTTGAATCTGAGCATTGTAGAACAATTATATTTAGCTGGTTAGAGACTGAAGTTACCGTAAGTTCAGAATTATAAGCGGAGAATTTGGCGCCTCTGATCACTCTTGTAATTTATAATGCACTTAAGTAACGGTGTCAATCTCTGAACCTGCACTGTGATTCAATTTGCAGCTGGCAAGCTCCAGTTCTTTGGGTAGGTCAGGTGGAATATTTAGACAAGCTGGTGCCTCTAGTAGCTGTGAACCATTTGCAAATGGGAACGAGTTAGTTCCTCTTCATTCCCTAGCCTCTTATGATCTGAGCAATGGCCTGCTTCCTCCCTTTTTTATGTGCGAAATCTGTGTGGAACAAAAACCATTCGCGGAGACATTCCCTGTAAAGGGTTGTAATCACAGTTATTGTTCTGACTGTGTTCAGAAGTATGTGGCCTTGAAGCTACAGTTCAATATTACCCAAATTCCATGCCCTGATCCAGGCTGTAAAGGTCATTTGGAGCCTAACTATTGCCAGTCCATTTTGCCTCCGGAGGTATTTAATAGACGGGGGGATGCTTTATGCGAGGCTCTGATATTAGTCTCTCCTAAATTTTATTGTCCCTACAAGGATTGTTCTGAACCTTTAATACATGATGCTGAGAGTAACAGGATTGTGGAATCTGCATGTCCTAGATGCCGGAGATTATTTTGTGCCAAGTGTAAGGTCCCTTGGCATTCAGGTATACAGTGTAGGGAGTTCCAGAAGTTGCACAAAAATGAGAGGGAAAGTGGCGATATTATGCTCATGCAACTTGCCAAGAAAAATAGATGGACCCGTTGTCCAAAATGCAAGTTTTATGTGGAAAGGTCTGAAGGTTGCTTGTTTATGAAATGCAGGTCTGCATCACATCTTACAGTTTTGTCATTACTCTCTCCTTTACAATCTGCCTTTCCTTAATTATGTTTAATTGTTATGTGGTATATGCTGATCTTATGTATAATCTCAGGTGTGGACATACTTTCTGTTACAACTGTGGAGCTCCTTTAGTTAACCATTACTGTACCAAGTGCAAGCATTGAATCATGGTATGTACTTTATTAATTACATTAGCGGACAAGCTTCTTTCACTAAACAATAATTCTTGAATTATTGTTTAGTCAAACTACTGCATGATCATTGATCTGTACATCAACTTCTTCGTACGCGTGCACAAGACTCTAACATGTATAGCAGTATGGGCGGCGTCCTAATATGAGCAAGCTTATCGTTAGTTTCTGTGAGAAGCTGTTACCATGATCAATACAGATGCTAATGATGCAAATGTATATCAAGGATTTCATTAAACTTGTAATATTTGTAAGTTTGAGATCTATAATTTGGAGTTCAAATACTATTGTTGTGTAAACATCTTTTTGCACTGCATGTTTGTATACATGTATCCAATGTAAACTGATTATGACAATATATATGCAAATTCAAGCCAAATTATGGCAATAATAACATTTTTGCACAGACAAAGGCCTTAAACATCGCTCATGTTATGTGGAAGTTGGCCAGTTATATATACCAATCCATATAAGAACTACAGAAAGGTGTCTTATAGGCTTTTGCTTGGGAAGTAAAAATTTATCATCTTCATCCAACATAAGCTTTTTACCAATACTTATTATTTTTTGCAAGTCAAATTCCTATTACTGTCTGGTCATAACTATTCTTCTAGTTTATAAAAATTATCAGACAATGATTTCCCAAAGTCTGCAATCCAATTTGTTGCCATTGATACCAACTCGATACACATTCTTATGATGCAGACAAGGGCGGAACCAGGATTATAATATAGGGGGCGCCAAATAAAAAAATAAAAAATATTAATTTATTGGAGATGTGCTCGATTAAATAAAAAAATTCAATGATTTCATCGGTACTAAGAGACTGCATCATAAGAATGTGTATCGAGTTGGTATCAATGGCAACAAATCAGGATTGCAGACTTTGGGAAACTGTTGTATGATAACTTTTATAAACTAGAAGAATAGTTATGACTTTCATGGATATCAGCTTCCATGAAACGATTGCAAGCAGTAAACCATGCATATTCCGACAATGCAGCACCTTTCAAAAACATGAATTACGATAATATATTTATTTATTAATAAGTGGAACCAAAGACTTTTTCTCTTTCTGTGATAATAATCTAAGTCTTTTAATTCCCTTAATACCAACTGCCAAACAGAAGCACAAGATTAACGGTTATTCCCGCGCCATTTCAATTAAAATATAAGCAAAGAAGCTTCACAGCTCTGTCCATCATTATAATAAACATTTCTTATTCTGCGAGCTTATCAATCTCTACAAGTAAGAGAATGACATATTTATATTTATTAAAATAGAGAGGGAGAGACTGGTATATACAACAGAGGTGCCATGTTGTGCAAAAAGTTTAAATCAATGAAACTTGTAAGAAGATTAATAATTAACTGAATCAAGAACTATTAAAAAAAATAATCTAAGCTAAATTAAGCATATTAAATCATTGTATAAAAAGATGAGCTGATCCTCTGTTGGGTCAGTAAGCAGAACTAATTCTATTTGACCCTATATACATATATATTACAGTATTACACTACATGTGTGTAATATATAGAGAGATGGCACCTGATTTTTCTGATAATCGTTTAAGCATTGTTTTGCATCCCTGAGTTGTGTATAGGTATTTTTGCTGTGGAAGTTTTGGTTCTAATGGAGGTTTGTATTGGCAAAAAGTTTCGCTTGGGCAACTAGATCGGAAGTGGACCTTTTTCAGGAGAAATTTATTATGGTTTGCTCAAGCATTAATGTTTTTATAGTTTGTATGTTTTGCTGGTGAAAATGATTTTTTTTTCAGGTACTGATATTGGGACTAACGAGGAAGTTGCAATTAAGCTTGTGAGTGTTTTTGATTTCGGAAAATATCTTTATGTTTATTACTTGAAGAAAATATTGTTATGTTGGTGAATATACCTTTGCTTGCTAGAGTTAGCTAGTTGACTAGATCTTTGGATCATGTGTCTGGACTTGAGTGCTTGCAATATTTTAGTTGAAGTAGAAATGCATTTGTTGCTAAACCCTCATCGCTCAAACTTATGGCGTAACTTATGAAGTGTGACCAGACTTGAGTGCTTTTCATTTTTTAACGTTTTTCCTAAGTTCTATTTTCGAGAATTAAGTGTGATCTGATTGAGGGCATCGTATTTAGTGCGTACCAGTACTAACCCTTCCCACAAAGATTATTGATTCTGAAGAGTCTTTTTTCATCTTCAGGAATATGTAAAAACAAAGCAGCCTAGGTTGCAGCGTGAATCAAAGGTGTATGGACTTCTACACATAGGAAGCAATGGAGAAACTACTGCAGAGTGAAGCCCATCGGGACCAATTTGGAAGCTGAATAAACGAAGTTAAAAAAAATGACATTTCAAACTAGTTCTTTCCTTCTTTTTAATCATATTCACACATGAAATGATGGTAAATATGACAATGTCATGGGGAAATAGTACAAGAGAAGCATGACATGCCTGCCTCAACAATTTTGTCAACTTTAGCTTCACTGATTCCTTTGATTAGCAGGAGCTCCTTCCTAGGAGAGTATGCAACAGCTTCGACAGTGCACAGACCTGCATCTTTGAGTTTCTTTACATCAACAGCAGCAATCCCAGAGCCCTGATAGTACACATAATAAAAGTTGAAGAAAACTATAAAAATATTCTCAACATCAGCTTTAACATTACACATCTCGTCAAAATTACAAATCTCACAACACTACCAACCAGATAGCCCTATACATCGATATTGTGATGATGTGTTACACTATATCCATTACAGAAAGACATAATACAAAAGGTTTGTCACTATTGTGATTCCTTTACTATATATTTAGCCAAAAAACCCTAACATTTAACCTCCCTCAAGTCCAATCTGACCTAATTATAGTTAATTGAATGTGAACTCAATAACCCATTTGCAAATCTTTAAGAAATGAGATAAAAACACTCAATATTTGAGAACAACCCCTAATTTTTCATTCTTGATTTATAGGCTATAATAAGAATATAGGGCTCAAATGGGCAGCCAAGATTTACATAGTGGATTAAAAATTTCACCTCCCTCAAGTCCAATCTGACCTAATAACAATTAATTGGATGTAAGCCCAGTAATCCATTTGCAAAACTTAAAGAAATGATTCAAAAACACCAAATATTCAAGAACTAACCCTAATTTTTCAATCTTGATTAATAGGCTAAAATTACAATGGAGGGTTTAAATGGGCGACCAAGATTTACATAATAGAGTGAATATTTCACCTCCATCAAGGCAATTTGACCTAATTATAAGAAATTGGATGTAAGTTCAAGAACCCGTTTGCAAATCTTGAAGAAAGGACTGGACTGTAACAAACATGTAAAATACTAAATTGGGCCAAACCCATTAAAGAACATATATGTATATGTGCATATATGTGTGTATAACCTGAAGTTGTTCTACGGGGAAAGGGCCATGTTGAATCTCTTCTTGTTCAATGGGTTCTTGTACCGCCTTCTGAACTCTCTGCTGTTCCATTGAAGTCATTACTGTTGAAGTACTCTCTGTTTGTGTGTGTCTACGAGAGAGATAATAGAGAGAGAGAGAGACGGGGGACAAAGGCGGGGTATTTTCGAAAGAGAGAAAGAGGCGCCAAAAATTTTGAGAATAGAGCATTTAGGACCTTCTGATTTATTTTCATTAAATGTCAATGAATGCTTTATTTATTCTAAGGAGGGTGTATTCAATCCGGATTTTGCATTATTTTTTATATTTTAAAAATATGAGGGTATTCAATCATAATTTTAAATAATATTTTAAAATCTGGGATATTCAATTAGGATTTTAAACCGTATTTTAAAATTCGGAGTATTCAATCAAGATTTTAATTAATGATTTAAAATCCAGGGGGTATTCAATCTGAACTATTATTAATCAATTAAAATCTAGGATTATTCAAAAACTTATTAACACTGATCGATTCTAAAAATCCATGGATTATGTTGAATTTTCCTATATATTTTTGATGTTTTAAAATCTTACCTTAGTACGAGAGATTCTACTGAATTCATGGTTAACTCTATGCAGACTCTATAAATTATGTATATAATCTATCAACTCTGTGTGTAATCTTGAATCAAATACAATCAATAAAAATCAATGAATTAAAAGTAATATTTATAAATTTGAATTGAATACATCCTCTTAAGTAATAACATAATTTCTATTAAGAAAATGAAAATAATTTTGTGTTGGTGAAAAAAATAAATGAGGATTTTGCATATATGGAGTATTAGAACAACTCCAATGGGTGCCAAAAGAGTGTTAAAATGTCATGTGGTATGATGTGACATAACATTTTTGTTGGCTTTCCATTGGAGTTGGAGTGTCAACCAAAGTTGCTAACTTTTAGCACACTCCTAAAATAGAAAAAAATGTATATATCACACAATTCACACTAAAAACATATAATTTCCTATCTAATTATACTTGTAATTGTTTAATTTAGTTTTTAAATTAAGTTACAACTTTGAGTGCTAACCATTGAAGTAAATTTTATTTTAAAATTGTCAAAAATACTATTGAAGAAAGAGAAAATAAAATAATAATATTATTCATGATTTGTCATTTTAATCAATTTTAGTTGGCACCCCCATTGGAGTTGCTCTGGTGTTTGGCTCCCCTTTTTTATGGGGTGCAGCAGTTGAAAAAATTATATATTTCGATAGTTTTTTCTTCCTATTAACTTTAATAATTTTGTATTTCAAATTAAAGAACTAAATTTAAAATTTTGGCATTCAAATAAAAAAAGTTGATAATTGAAAATAAATAGGTTTGCATAAGAGAAAATAACCCCAAGATTATATTATAATTTGTTTTCAGTATGTAGCAGGATCAACCATGCTATATTAAATTTACTTGATCAACATGATAAACTCAAATACAGATTTGTACTAAACAAAAACCAATTTTTTTGCAATACGGAAATTATACATACAAAATGTAATTGAGGGGGGAACAACGGACAATAGACCACATATTTATCTCGAGTTGTTATTAAAAATTAAACCCCCAGTCCTGCAGTGTACTTGACACCTGTTGAGGGTAACCAGGAATTGCCCAGCAAGAAATTAGCCACAGTAAAACTGCTAACCTGATCCGAGCTATTCAACGCATGGAAACCAGGCCACTTGACCCTGTTGCCCAGGCCTGCACCTGGTCCAGAATTCATGTATTCCGCATAGTATAAAGTGTCCAATGCAAATGCCTCATTCCATTGCAGCCACCCTTCTGGCCTTATAGCACTACTTATATAAGACTGCATTACAACAGTCCTGGAATATAATTTCCAGGGCCGTCCGAGATAGGAGTATGTTGAATTAACTTTAAGGTTTGGCTCGACTGTTATGTTCGAAAATTGGATGGAAAAACCAGTAGGCTCGAGAGCCTCCTTTCGCCCTTGAGCTGTAATAGTGTTCTTTTGGTTTGGCAAGCCTTTTCGTGCTATAATTTGACAGTTTTGAAAAACTGCAGAAGCATCGCCAAATATAAAATCAACGGTGCCTGTAATTTGACATTCTCGGAAGAATTGACGTTGGGAGTGAGCGTATAGAGTGTCTTGATAACCACGAAATGCACACCGGTATAGTACGGATAAATCGGAGTCGGATCTGTAGGCAACTGCCTGATGTTTTTCTGGCCCTGCCGTGTTCTCAAATGTAATGTCTCTGGCTATAAATCCCTGCCCTTTAACAGCTGCAAATTCAACATCATTTATAAGGTTTTAGTAGTCTAACTTAGAAAAAATATTGCAATTTCATATGTATTAAATATTTTGTTACACTAATTGCCTAACCAACAGTTGGTTAAAACGTCAACATATGTATCTTGTCAGTACAGATATGATCACATGATGAATGCACCGCAGAACTAACTATTTTCAGGTAAAGAAATTTTAGGATGCACTAGATGATTGTGAGAGCCGGGTAATACCTAGCTAACTAGTGCAGACAATTTTATGGCTCTGCATCGAAATTTTGGCTAAGGTTATGATGCACATATGCTTGCCTTATTATAATAAAAACGTTTTTATTCTCCGCATTATTAAAATCTATCAGCAAGTAATGTACCTAAAAAACAGAATCAGAGAGGTGACGTGATTTGAGTAATTACCAAATGTTGCAGAACGATAGGTGGTCCAACCATCGATGAAGTTACGATTACCAGAAATAACTGTGACATCAATACCATCTCCAATCATCATAATGTTCCATTTCTTCTTACTAATTTCCACATACTCATTGTACACACCTTTCTTCACATATATCACAAATCTTTGCCCATGATCAGGGGCCGCTTTCACAGCCTCACTCACCGTAGTAAAATCTCCACTTCCATCCGCGGCAACCACCACATTCGCATCTACTCCATTTACTTGAAGAACAAGTCTCCTGTCATTAGGTTTCATCCATTTTGGAAATTCTTCGCCACTTATCAGCTTCCTTCCTTTCATCCACGCTGGAACGTGATCAGGATTGCCACTTATTGTATTACCACCGCCATTTGTAGCAACATTGCCGAGGATTTGAATAATTAAGGAACTTAATTGGTTAAGGCTTCCGGATACTAAAGCTTTGACCATTCCATTTGTTCCATCAAAGCCTTCTGAACAAGTGTCCTGATTCACAAGTGCTGCGCTCAACCATGTTTTCATATCTGCACCCGGATGTCCTGTGCTGTTGTCTTTAGCTGTGTTCATAAAATTCAAACATTTGAGAAAATAACAAAAAGCTAATCCAGGATCGCGCATGCAGAGCAGAATATATTATTAAGTATAAACAATCTCATAATACGCCAAATCACATCTCCTTTGCAAGAGGGAGGGAGCAGAAAAAAGTTGTTGCAAGCCGAGCATTTTTTTTTTTAAAGAACCGATTAATAAGATGATCAATTGAAGCGTTTGGTATAGTAGGAATATCAGACTATCCATGAAAGAGTGCTTGCTAAGCAATATTTACCACATTTCGGTTTTTTAGAAAAATTTCATAATTCAACAAGATGGCCTTTTTAGTGCATAAAATGCATATCATCTTCTACTGGGAGGTATAACATCTCTGAGATGCGTAGTTTTTGGGGAGAAAATTACCAGGAGATGTATCTCTTAAAAGTACACATTCTAAAGATGCAGATTTCAATAGTAAGCATATCCTCCTTCCCCTTCATATTACAAATTTGTACTTGATGTGATATTTTGGATCATCTTCAACTACGTATAACACTAATAAGGTGGGGTAAACTGGCCTTGACAAAAACAGAACAATAAATAACCTATGGAACATAAATGATATGACACGTCTAGTACATGGGTGATATTATTATTGCATGTTGAAATTCAAATTTAAATAGTACTGATATCGCAAGCTAGCTCTGGCTGTTTGCCATGAATCATGATACAATTGAATATAACTCGTGCACAAACTGTTAGTGATTATATGTACATCCGAACCAACCAAATCAAGACAACAAAAAGCGAAAGATTATTAACAAAAGTGAGTTTTTTGGTAAAGAAAAGAGAAAAGAAGAAAGAAAACATACCACTTTTAGGGTTTTGAGAAACAGAGAGAGTGTCAGTTAACTGATCAGTGGAAAGATCAAGAAGCTCAATACAATCAGAGATGGCATTTGATACACGGACATCACCAAATACGTTACCGAAACCCGAAACGAGAGACATAACTTGTTGCACAATATCTAGTGTTGATTTCACTGAACTCACAAACTCTGTTGCCGGAATCTTCAAGTACGTAAACTGCTCATCATTTGAGCTACCAAAGCTGCCTAAAGGGCAGCTAAAAAAACATAGGAATGTTACTAAAAACACAACACTAAGTTTGTTTTTTGAAACCATGGCTAGCTAGCTCTATGTAATGAAAGTGAAACAGGGCTAAAGGGGAAGGTTTGCTTGGTTTTTTGAGAAAAATATTGTAGAAAATGGGATGATAAACAAGTGAAAACAGCTGACTTTGGAAGCAGAAGGGAGTTAATGTGACAGATCTTCTAAGAGGGAAATAAATAAGAGGGAGGAAAGATGAGAAATATTGAAGCGTGAATAATGGCTGACGATACAGGGGAATTAGGTGGCAGCTACGAGTAGTATTCAAGGCTCTTGACAATGTTGCATGGGGGGTCGTATTTTTATACTAGTATTACTTGATGTTCTAAACAGACTGATCAGACTTATGTCTGATTAATTAAATTAATCTCCTGGTCTTAAGCTTAATCACAGCTTAATCAACCGTTGTTATGTTATAACTTATAACAATGTTTTGATTGTATTAGTTAATACACTAGAACCATTTTTTAACCTTAGTGATACACAAGATCACGAGTGGGCCGAGTTTAAAAGCTTCCTTACTGCTAGCCTGCTACTGATATCCAGTATATACTATTTGAGTAAAAAATATACTAGTTGTTAGTGAACAATTCGACTTGGTTTCCATTAAAAAAAATATTCAACTTGGTCTAAATTTAATTTGACTTGATTTGTTCGTGAATAAATTCGTGTTCAACTTGTTTATTATCGAGCCGAATTTGAATAATACTTTCCGTGCAATTAAAAAATTCCAAACTTAATTCGAATTGGACAAAACTCGAATATTACTCGAATAAATAACTTATATGTACATCCGAACCAACCAAATCAAGACATGTTGGTCTGAAAACATTGTTTGTTCCTGACATGTTATATATATACTCGACTAAATGTGTTCTCTGGATCACTATTTAAATACTGATCCACCGATGTTACTAGAATATTTCACAGGGATCATGTTGATTTGGAATAATTTAAAAGTTCTCCATTGCATGTGCTTTCAGAACATCTTTTTTTTCTTCTTTTTTTCTGTATTCCTCCATACTAAAAAGAAGATTACTTAATTGCCCTTTTTATTTTTCCTTGTTCGATCCCTCCATTATAGAAATCTAGGAGCAATCATCAAAGTGTAAATGTGGAATAGCGTAAAACTGCCATCTGCATGTGGAGTAAATTCATGCATGTGTACTCGAGCACAAGAATCAGGATTCTAAAATGATTAAAAATATCTACAGTAATATAAAATTTAAAAGTCGAATACGGCTAAAAATATATTTAAAGTCAAACAGAGTGGAGTCAAGTATAAGATGAAAGGTGATTCAAAGAGAGAGTAGGATCTATTAATGGCGAGGAAGATATAAAGCGGGGTGGGGTACTTGTCGACGGTGATCAAAGGGTTTCCATGTGAGGGTACGTTTGCTAATTCTCATGAATTCTCATCCTAAGTTCCTAACGCGCAAGATGAGATTTTTAGGCCATCTTTGTATTGCGTGCCAGCTTATTTATTTCACCTTTTCTCTACCTCATCACTCTCTTGATTAGATATTGCTCAATTATATTCTATCTTTTCATATCATTTGATATAACTCATCTATACATACAATGCTGTCTTTTACAAACATCCATCACCCGTACTAAATCAGCTATATATACGTAACTTTAAATTTAAGCATATATTCGATGGATGATGAATGTGAGCCCAACTGTTAGACTCGGGTCTCTCTCGAATTTACATATCGAGTTTCAACTTTCACTATATTCATATTGAATTATTGTTTTAGATTGCATTTGGTACATGCTTTAGGCAGACACCTATAATCTCATAGCGTCATATATATATATATATATATATATATAAGGTTTATTTTTTTTTGCTTTTGGATATCACCATTTTGATTTGATTCGAGGGGAATCATATATTCATATATAGTCCTTAATCCTTATAATTGTCATTAGGATCGTCAATAAATCGAATTGTTTAATAAACTTAGTCTTTGATTCAGTTCCAACGTTTGAACAACTTCGATTCGATATATTATTTGAGTTTTGACAAATAAATATGTTTATAATATTATCAAACACAGTCCAAATCGTTAAAAAATTGCTCAAATTTGAATTTGATAATAAAAAAATTGATCCATCATCGAATAAAAGTGTAAAAAAATTTAAATAAAATACAACCACATTAATTTCATTAACGGATTCAGTTAAAGCAAGTACTCGGAAGAATAAAATACATCCAGATTTTATAACAACACTCACGCGCAAAAAGTTATAAAGCTGCTTCCTCAAATCTGCCTCTAATCAAAACACATAGCATTAAATTCCTTAACGGATAAAAATTCGATCATCAGATAAGTCATCATTTTTCAATATCCAGGCCAGATGGTGCAATGATGTAGTACTCCGTATTATTTAATTAAATGTTTGTGATTTTTTAATTTTTGATCAGCCTCCACACCCACTTATTATTTGCAGACTACAGTTTCGATAATTTGCATATTGCATGCATGGTTATAATTAAGAAAATCATAAGCAATATACAGGCACACCGCGCAAACACATGTTTATTAAATTACTAATAGGAATATTATTAGAGAAAAACTGTATAACAGATTAATCTCATCCAACTAATTTACTAGGTCAAGTTAAACGACATCTACCTATGATACTAATATGCCAAACGACACATAAGAATATTACAACTGCTGCTATATATTTTTATTTTATGTATTTTGGTTTTTTTACAAGAAAATGAAAGTGTAAATTTATCAAAATACATAAAATAAAAATATACGCAGTTATCTAGTTCCTACTCTCTTTTTTGAATAATAGTTTCTATTAATATATGTAATTGAAGGAAAATATAAAAACAATTAAAGATGTAATATTAAAACAATTTTACATGACGTAATATACAAATAGTACTTCTGTTGGTTAAAGGTTAAGTGAATAATTAGAAGCACGTAATGAGCCGTTGAAGGATGCAGTAGTTATAATATTGTAATGTGTCGTTTTGCATATTAGTATCATAGATAGATGTCGTTTAACCTGACCTAGTAAATTAGTTAGATGAGATTAATCTGATATAAAGTTTTCTCATATTATTAATACTTTAATAAGTAAGGACACTTTAGACAAAAGCGTTGCTAGACGACAGGTAAACAAAACATGCACGTCTCTCTTTTTCTTTATATCCTTTATTTTATTCTGATTTCTGAAGAAAGAAACTCAGCAATGGCCAATGGGCATGATCATGACTCACCAAATCTTTTTTGTCGAATTACAATTCATTATTAGCTTACAAATCTTATAAATTTTAAATTTATTGTATGTTATTAGTTAATTTTATTTTTTATATTAGTGAATCTTATATTGTGAAGGATACACATATATTATAGTTAATTTCTAGAACATTTCATGAATCTTATTTATATTTTTAGCAAATTCCAGTATTACATTAATATATACCTTTTAAAAATTTATTAAAATTAATACGTGTACATAGTATAAGATATCTGCACTTGCAAGATGATCAATATAAAAATAGTGGAAAAAAAAGGTTTGGGCTTTATACATAAGAACGCACTCATGGAACTAAATTTTAGTACCCAAGAAATATTACATAAAGACGGATGGGTTTAAAATCTTCACTGAAATATAAAATTTTATATAAAACTAATTGATAAATTTATATAAAAAAGTTAATTTCCACCAGAACAAATATTACAATAATTTATAAATTTTTATTTTATTTTAATCTCGATATTTATAATTTTCTGAATCCACCGTTACTCAGCCTAGCCTTGTGTTATGAAAGTACGAAGCTCACATGCATGTAAATAAAAATAAGTGCATGATATAGAGGGAGTATACATATACTGTATATAGAACCATTGGTCCATTTGCAAGTAATATAGGTTGAGTGTCATTTTACATACATTTATAAAATATCAATGTGAAGTTACGTTTTGCGATGCTACATAACTCTGATTGCAACACTCTAATCTTCTATTAATGAAACTCACATGCATACTTGTTGACTATACTAGTGGTACTCTGATAGCCCTTTTATCTGTCCTGACTCCTGTATACACCTCTAAAACGGGCAAAGGGAGAAATGAAAATCTGCTAATATCACAAGAATTTAGACCGAATATCTAAATTTAATCTTGAATGCGACATTAATTTACTTATTCAATAAAATGTATAGAAAATTATCTATTTGAACAATATGTTTATTCAATTAATTTATAATAATATAGTAATATCTAAGATAAATTTGGAACTAATTAAAACAAACTTTTGAAACAAAGTACAAGTCTGCTGGAAGTTGCCGCATAAGGTATTTTGTGTTAGTATTAAAATGATAGAACACATAGGCCCATGAAGATAATAAATATTGCCACGGAATCACGATACGGTATTGAAATATTTAATATTTTAATAATTGTTCATAATTAGTCGAGACTCAAAATAAAATTATATTGACTTTTTTTTACAGGAAATTATATTGTCTTTAAAAGTTAAGATGAGATGTAAGATAAAAATTAACTTAAATTTTCAACATTATCAAAATTTTAACATATATTAGTGATGCATGCTAAATTTATATACATTTTATCTCATATTTTTCTCCATTTATCTTTTGTTTGTTACTAATTGGTCCTTAATTAGTAGTATTAAGAGTGTTTTTAACTTAGATGGATGCTAAAGATAATTTTCTATGTTTGTAGGAAAAATTGAGAAAATTATGTGCAAAAAGAGAGCTGAGAGGTAATGGGAGGCATATTTTTTCAAGGCCCTGAAACTAACTTTCAAGACCTGAAGTTAACTTTCAAGACCCTGAAATTGATATTCAAGACTCTGAATCTGGACGGGATTGTTAATATTATAACTTCCATATTTAGTTTTAATTCTCTATTTTACACTTTGAAACACTCTAAAAAATCCCATCCAAGTATAAAAACATATATATTATGGTTTTATATATTATTAGAGACATACCATCATACAATAATATAGTATAGAATAGAGATGACCGTACTTTTGAGAAAAAGGGAGAGAAACACTTAGAGAGAGAGATTGAAGGAAGGAGTGAAGGAATTCATCTGGACATCGAACGAGTTCTTCAAGTTGTATTATTTGTACTTAAACTCTTATACTCATGGCTTGTGTTATTAATATATATGTTTTTATCCGTCATGAGTAGTTAATCCCTTAATTCGGAAATTTGGAAGTATTCGTTGTTTTATTATATTTGTTTGACTATATTGTGATTTTCTTGATTTGCTTATCCGTCATTGAGAGTCTTATACAATTAGAAGAGTCTATAGGAATTATAACAAATCGGGAGAGGAGTTGTAATTCTAGTACATGATATAATATACATGATTTAAGTATTAAATCGGGAGATTGATATGCGAATTGTGAGACTTATAATTCTTGGTGCTTAATAGTCTATGTATGTACTTTGTTTGATCATGAGAGTGCGTTCATGATATAATTGTAGGCATTCTAACTTATCATGAGAGAGGACTTTATAATTATTAGAAGAATTGTTTTTAGTAAAATATTAGACACAAATTAGACATTCATGATAGTCAATTGAAGAACCCTTGTTCCTGAACTATTTTCTCTCATATTTTTTATATAGTTGTCTATATAAATTTAGCGTGCATCAATTAAATCCTTATTAGTTCCGAAATCTAATATAAAAAGTTTTGGCCAAAAGTTGAGGGGGTCAGTTTTGGCCAAAAGTTGAGGGGGGTCGCCCTGGGTAACTACATCCCTCTATTCACTTTCAGCTATACTTTACTAGCTCGATAGGAATATTTTTGCTATCCATTTTAGAAAAGATAATAATATAGAATAATAGATAATATCTTGAATTTGAATGTTAAAATAATATCGTAAATGCACCAATACTAATACAAATTATGGAGTGTCAATGTTTTATTCATTTCGAAAAGATAAAACATGAACCAATTAAGGAAATAATTATTATCGTATTCTATTGTTATCCGTTTATACTTTAAAGAAAATTTGTATTTTATTCTCTATCCTCTTCATTTTTCCAAGTAGAGCCAAATTATCTAAATATAAGAGAATTTGTCAATTTTTAGTCAGGAAATTAATTAATTCATCTAAAGCGACTTCATACGGCCCATTGCTTCGTCTACCACTACAAACTACATATTCACAAATGAATATTTGTAAAAAGCAGCCCATAGTATTAAATCTTACTTTACTGGGCTTGATGTTACTTTAAATTGGACTCGGACCACTCCAGTATTTTATGTGGACTTATGAATAATTGGATATCTGGACAGAGATGCCCAACAAGTTTATCAGTCTGCATTTTGATGGAACTCGGAAAAATGCAAGTTGTCAAACTTCGATAAGGTTAAGGAAAATCGTGCTTCTGAAAAATATTTGGCTGTATTAACTTTTATCCGAGTCTAAATTTTAAATTATATTTTTAAAATTAAACTATTAAAAGTTTTATAGTCTTAATTATTAGTGAATATTTAGACTGGATTAATTGGTTAGTAATTGAGTCTAATTTTTAAATCAAAATGCATTTTTAAATAAGATACAAATCTTATCATGTTCAAATATATATACAAATAAAATATATAAAAAATTATATTAAAATATATTTAAAATAATATTAAAATTATTATTGAAATAATAAAAATAAATTTTAAAACAATAATAATAAAGTATAAAGAAAAATTCTTATTTAAAAATTCTTTATACTGAATTCTAATATATATATAGACTTACATTCAAATGGATGTCCAAATACAAAGACGATACAATTTCTGAAAGTCTATAAATAAATATATAAAATCATGTACAGAGCTTTATTTTGTGAAGTACATCAATTACGTACATGTACAAGTATTTTATAGTCTAGGTGTCATCTTTATCTTCAAATCGACGCCTGCCATCAAATGCACCCTTATCAAAATCTTTAATTCTCACAAAGCTTCTCGATAATCATTGCGCAATAATATCACCGAGTATTCTATTTCTTGTTGAATTAAATTTCAATTTTAAAATATTACTGTATGTAATTCTATTTCTGACTTGTGCTATAGATTCATCATGAAAGTTCCAGTTTCCACTATATATAAATTTCATATACACGGGGTGAAATAGCGTTGCGCATACATATTACATACATTTTAAAAGTGTCACAGGCATTGATTTGACGATAAAGATGACACCTAGACTCAAAACTAGGAGTTTATTTGTAATTATTCGAGTTTATCTCGTACATATATTTGAATTCAATTTGAAATTTATGAGGCTGAATTGAACCTAGCTATTTGAACATATTTAAAACCAAAAATAGAAAATAATTTCATTTGATTAAGATTTTTATGAGAATATATGATTCAGATTTATGATTCCTTTATACAATAAAACGGTCATTATAAGCCAAGTCTTATCAGTCAATTTCTCAAGTCAAAAAATAGAGACAAAGCAGTAGCATTATTTGCGACAAAGCGAAAGGTGATGCGTAATATATGCTATAATAACACCACATTATTTTCACATGCGTGTATAATAATACTAACGACAAAAACAAAAAAAAGTGGAATCAATTATCTATCCGATCTTCAATATTTAAATAATTATGTTACACTTGGGGACCTAAGATTCAGACACGAACAAATGAAACCCATAACTGATAAAATTGAATACAGTATCTACATTAAGTTTCACTCGTAATGTACATGTGAAGTTGAGTGAGGCTCCAATCAATCAAGTCTGAGTCGTAATACAGTAGTCATTATCATCTTCTACCTAAAAGTTTGTGACATGCATTTGTATGTATTACTATAATTTATAGTATGTCATGTATGTGATATTCACACTTGTATGGTTATATTTTGTATCTTAGCTCCCCTGTTCTTTTTTCATCACAAAGGCACTGTATAAATATTTATATTTGCAGATCCTGGGAATTAAGCAGAAAGCAGAGACGGGCTTCTTTAATACTGTGTGTTCTTCTATTTTCTCTGTTGTTGATTTTTGGATACAGCCCTCTTCATATTCGATTGTGATATATATATATATATATAGGCAGATACTCAAATGAGAACTATTCTTAAAATGAGAACTTAGATCTAATCTCCGTCATTAAAATTTTTTAAAATAAATAAATCTTCACCACTCAATTAAAACACCCATTTTTAAATCTATACTTTCACTCTTTCATTTCTTTCCTCCACCCTCCATCTCACTCTCTACCATCTCCAACATCATGATTAACCAATCGACATCAACAATTATAACCACGACCTGATCTCTATCTTCTATCTCAATATATATACACACATATATGCCTTTGCCATATATACTTACATACATACATATGATGTAAGCATGTATGTATATACATCAATATCGATTTATGTAGTTAAATATGTTCGTATAAAGGTTTTTGATGCTGATTTGGTAAGAAAACTAATGGAATCAACCCGAGATCTATGAAAAATAATGATTTTATTTCAGAAAAATTGGTGATTCGCGTATAAAATTTAGTGATTCGTGCAAATATTTGATTATTTCAGTTTAAATTCAGTGTTTTTGTAAGAGTTTGGTGGGAGTGACGGTGCAATGGTTTGATTTTAATGATTTTAAATTTGATCATTATTAGGTGGTGTGATTATAATGGAGATTGTGTATATGATATGTATGGCCATCGACATCAACAACTATGACAACGAGACCCCTGATCTCCAACCTCTATCTCAATATACACACACATATATACCTGCACCATATATACTTACATTCATACATATATATGTAAGTATGTATGTATATATATCAATATCGATTTATGTAGTTTAATATGTTCGTATCAAGGTTTTTGGTGTTGATTTAGTAATAAAACTAATGGAATCAACCCGAGATCTATGAAAAATAATGATTTTATTTAAGAAAAATTGGTGATTTGCATATAAAATTTGGTGATTCATTCATATCTTTGATTATTTCAGTTTGAATTGAGTATTTTTATAAGAGTTGGTGGCACTGGCGATGCAATGGTTTGATTTTGATGATTTTGAATTTGATAATTATTTAGGTGGTATGGTTATAGTGGAGACTGTGTAATATGATAGATATGGTGGGAACTCCAACTATGATATGGCTGGAGTTGTGATAGAGGTATGGTGGGAATGAGGTAATAGTAGTGAGTTGGTTATGACAGCAGTAATGGAGGTGTAATGTTAATAATGTATATAATTATAACATATTTATATATTTAAATTTTGGTGATTCAGTTTTAAATTTGGTGATTCTGACTTGATTCTTAGTTCTCATTATAAGATGGTTCTCATTAGAGTAGTCCCCTATATATATATTATGTGTATCTGCACGTGTCATATTATAATCCTAAACCTATGATTCCTTAAATATATTCTTGCTTGATTGAACTTAGATTAGTCATAGTTTGGTTTCCATCTCATGTGTTGATCATACAGGCACCTATTGTGATAGTATAATTAAAACTCAAATCGATCCTTATGCATTAGAATAATGGAAGAAACAAAATTTATAAATATTTTTCTTTAATTCATCTTACTAGGTGCAATATAAAACTCATATGTTACTTGTGGGAACAAGGGATGTGAGATATATCTCGCTTAACTTGTTTGAGATATTGAATAAAATAATTTTATATTATAAAAAATTATATATATCAAAAATAATATCTGAAAAAATTATATATACTATTAAAATACAATATCTATCAAAACACAATCATTTTATTTAATATTTCAGTAATATCTCATATTCCTTATTCCCATTATTTAATACAAAACTCCATTTTATCAGTCAAATGTAAGGTAAAGTAGTTGCACAAGGTGTGAGACTGATTATATGCTATTATGGCAACAATCACACATGTACAAAAAAATGCAAAGGAAACATGATCATTATCTAGTAATATCCAGACATCCAGTATGCAAAGTTTACACGTAATCTCCGTGTTCTGTACTATGTTCAGTGAAACACTGAAACCCCGTCAGCTTTGAATATTTATCATTATCTTCTTACCAAAAATTTTGTACTCCCCGTGACAAGTGATTGTGTCTATATATGTTTATATGTAATGATAGGACATGAATATTGTGACACATACTTTAATGTTTTCTATATCTAACTCCATTGTCTTCTGGGCATTGTTCTAAAAAACGGTGACAATCATCGATCAATCCATGTTTGAGCTTACTGAATTGATTAAATTTTTTATTATTCAATTAATTATTCCGATTAATCCCCTATTTTTTCTATTAATCATGTTCCGTGTCTTTACCGACTAAGTCTCATTTGCATTTTTTACTTAACACAAAATTACTGCATAAATCTTTATATTTGCAGGGGTTGTTGGGAAGGAAGTGTGATTGCCTTCATTTAGCAGAAAAAAGAGTAGTACAACTTGGCTTCTTTGATACTGTATGATATTCCAGTTCATATTTGATTGTGATTTATAGTTATACGTATCTTTTTGTTTGTTTTTGTGTATGACATGTTGCAATCCTAATATTTGATGTGATATTTAGTTATATGCATCTTCATGTGTGTCTTTGTACATGACTTGTTACGTACAATCCTAAAATTACGAGTCTATGATCGTCCATAACATGTTTTTGGTGTTCTTGTCAAATATGAATAACTATGGAGCGGGTTTCTCTTTTGTGTTTGATTTTGGTTTCCCTTGTACGTGCTAGGTTACATGTAGGCAAGATTATGATGTAATAAACCCTCTAATTGTTAAAGATTAGCGACTTTTTGCTACCCCTTGGGTTTTTCAGAGAGTTTCTTGTACCAAAACTTGGTTTATCGTAAGTTTTAGTGGTGGTTACCCCCTAAATTCTTGCAATAATATATGAAAGAGGTCTCGAGTTTGAGTCCCGTGTACATTATGATCGATGCGGTTTTGAGAGAGTTGGTCATCTAACACCAATTCCCATGCTTTATTTATCTCCTAGCTTTTGTTGCCTACTAAATTTAGGAATTAAAATTTTGAGTTTTAACCAGGTGTTTTTGTCATAATTTCAACATAGTGTATATGTTAGTTTCATTGCTACTTACTCCTCTCCAAATTATGGAAAATGTAGTTTCCATTATTCCTTAAGATTCTCAAATCTATGTTTCTATGAACCTGTTAGTTTGTTGGGTAAGCCAAGTTTCCTTTATGTTGTTGTACAGTCTTCAAAATGGTATCACAAGCAGGTGAAGATACCATGCTGGGAAATGGGGTTGTTGGAATTCTCTCTGAGTCTACAAACAAGTGGGAAAGAAGGGTTCCTTTAACTCCATCTCACTGTGCTCGACTTCTACATGGTGGCAAGGGTCAAACTGGAGTTGCCCGCATTATTGTGCAGCCGTCCACAAAGCGCATTCATCACGATGCTCTCTATGAAGATGTTGGTTGTGAGATTTCTGAAGACTTGTCAGACTGCGGACTAATCTTGGGTATCAAACAACCTAAGGTGCTTATCTTTCTCTGATAACTATGCATGAAACTTCAAGCTTTAAACCGCGGTACTCTTAACTGACATGTTTGCAGTTGGAGATGATTCTTCCTAAAAGAGCTTATGCATTCTTTTCTCATACTCACAAGGCGCAGAAAGAAAATATGCCTTTGTTAGACAAGGTATCTTAAATATTCTTGTTTAATTTACCCTATCAGAGCATTATTTTATCACGACGATGTTACTTTTTAACTGCAATTTCCTCTGTTTTTAGATCTTAGCTGAAAGGGCATCATTGTATGATTATGAACTAATGGTTGGTGACCACGGGAAAAGATTGCTCGCATTTGGAAAATTTGCTGGTAGAGCTGGAATGATTGAGTTGTTGAGTGGACTAGGACAACGTATGTATTCAGTAACAATTTCAATAAAATATTTAGATGCTTGTTGAATTGTTCAATGTAGTTGACCTGGTAAACTTGAAGCTCATGATGCCGGGCTTAATGGCAAATCAGCTAGTAAACATAAAGATACATGGTTGATTCTAACCTTTTTGTTTCAGGGTATCTTAATCTTGGATATTCAACGCCTCTACTATCACTGGGTGCATCTTACATGTATACATCTCTTGCAGCTGCTAAGGCTGCAGTGATCTCTGTGGGTGAAGAGATAGCAACGATTGGACTTCCATCCGGAATCTGTCCCTTAGTTTTTGTTTTTACTGGTTCAGGAAATGGTATTTTAATAGTGTAAACTGTTGAGAATTTTTTTATAAATTATACTTGCAATGATATAGTTGTTCTTTCGTCACCTCTTAGAACCATGATAGTCAATCATTCTCATTTGTCACTGATTGCTTCAGTATACAATTGCATTTCCATGTTAGCCACAGCAAAAATGTGTATCGTTTTTGTGCTCCATAATCTATCTTTTCTGATTTTAGTAAATTTGTAGACATTTGTAATGACTAGCTTCTGTTCTCTGACTTATTATTTATATATATGTAGTTTCTAGTGGTGCCCAAGAGATTTTTAAGCTTCTGCCTCACACTTTTGTGGACCCCAAAAGACTTACACAACTATTTGCAGAGGTAGCCCTTCTATTTATCTTTTACGTTATAGACATTTGCATTCCGCATTTCACAATTTTTGACCCATAATGTTAAATCACACCTGACTCTTTTAAGAGCACTGGCGTAGAACTGGAGCAGGATCTAGCAAAAATATTCCTTGGTATTAGCCTAGTAGATACCCCTCTCCTCTTGGTAATATGAGGTTGCGGGTTCAAGTCTTAGCGAAGGCATGAGTGGGTCAGTATTTGAATTTCTGCAATTCATTATTTCAATAAACAAGTAAACAGAATGTGGAAATTAAGATTCAGTTCTCACAATTCTCTGTCTGATCATTCTTCTTCTAGGGGTTAAATTTGTACCAACTGAACCGTTGGTTAAGTTTGTTGTGCATTACAAGTGCTAATGAATTGTATTCATTCTATATCTTTTTGAACGATCAATTTGGTGCATCTGGAAGTCTTAATGCAAGTAACCCAGTATGCAATAATCAACATCATCTTTTATGCACTGAATTTGCTGCTTACAGGACCAAATAGACCTCGCATTTTTAGAGGAAACAAGATTGTAGTGCCTTTATATTACAAATGGCCCAAACCAAACAAGCACTATAATCTCCCTCCTAGTATATATGTGTCACTGCACCAGTTGCTAGTGATAGTGCACACACAGCATAAATAAATACAGCAGAGACAGTTCAATATCTCCACTGCAAAGTAATTACCTGGATATTTGGTTGGCAAATGGTGGTCTCCTCACAGCTCATGCTTTTGTTAACCCAAGATGATGCAAGTTAGAAATGCGTGTTTTGTCCTACTACATGTAGGGTATTGTAAATTGGTTAAGGAATAGATACAGCGTTTTGGTCTCCAATTGCATATCATGCTAAGTCGTTCCTATGTCATAGGAGAGGAATGAGGTATATCTATTCCATGACTATATATTTTCCAAGAGGTATACATACACATTGTAAAGCCTGCTTGCATCGAGAAGATATATTAAACCATTGTTTTACTACTAAACTAGATGTGTACTTTTGAGATACATTTCAACAATTGTATTGTGTATTTTACATATCATTCAGGAGAGGGATCTGACTCAATCAGCAAGAGCATCAAAACGAGTGTTCCACGTATACGGTTGTGTAGTGACTGCTGCAAACATCGTAGCACACAAAGATCATGAACAAGTCTTTGATAAGGTCTGTTTACCTTTTTGAATGTATTTACTTGGGTTCCAAAGCTAATTGTTCAAATATATGACTTTAAATACATATATGTTTACCGTGTTCTCTTATTTTACTTTCATTTTAAATTTATAATGGAGGGAAATCTTTAAATGCTTCCAGTTACTGGGCATGTACATGTTACTTGGTGTTTGATGAATCCCCGGAGATGGACAGGATGCTGCTTCATATTAATCCTTTTTGGTTAATTATATTAGTGTACCTTAGTCAGGCACTTATGTGAATAAAGTACCAAATCAAGAGTCTACATCATTTCAGTACTGAATGCATAATTTTCATACTTAATATTATGTGTGCATTGCTGAATAAGTAGTGCTAAAGAGTGCAGAGTAGATCCTTCCGTAATATGTTTTTTTCTGCGAAATCATTACACATAACAAGGATAGCAATGCCCGAATTTCATTTCAGTGAAAGTAGCAGACTGCTGTTGTGGTACACAGAAAAAAAACTTCCGAACCTTGCACGTTAGTCTTAGCTTTCTTCTTGTCTCAGCCCTATTCAGTAGTCACACTCCTGATGGTCTTGGAAAATATCTATATTTTACTTTTTGAATCTGGAAGGGCTATGAACTCAATAGACTAACTTCTTCTTTGTACATAATTAGTTAATAGTTCTACACTTCCGTTAAAAAGTGAATACACGTGATCTGGTTTGGCGTACGTCTCTGTACTGTTTCTGGTGTAAGGATTCAATTTTTTCTTTACATGATATGCCTTTCTGAATTATATACAGTTTAAAGCTTAACACCGCATTTCTTCTAATATTCTTAATCAATGTATGAAAAGCCTGAAGTGTGAATATTTGTCCTGATTTCCTTTACTGTATTTTCATCCAGATTAGATTTAAATCCCATTTTACAAGCTTAAATTGTTCATTTTATTGAAGTCTTTTTTTACACTCTGCAATTTAAATATATCTGGACAACTAATGCTAAACCTATTACTTCTTTAATGTAGGCTGATTACTACTCACATCCGGAGCACTACAGGCCAATTTTCCATGAAACAATAGCCCCATATGCATCTGTTATAGGTTTGGGATACCTACTCAATTAAATTTATTTGCTATTACCTTTTATAAGAATTTTGTATTTACAAGCTGTGACTTGGTAACATAAATTCAACCCCATGAGTTGTCAAAATTGACACATGCCTAAAGGAAAAGCACATAATTCTCAAAACAAAGGGCTTAACTAAATAAGGCCATGTAATGATGTAATGAACAAAAAGATCCTCAATTCTAGGTATCAGTTCTCATATACAAAATCCTTTGCAACTACTTGTGAAAAATTCGATAACATGCAACGTATTCACTAAAATTCAAATTATATAGTCCTCCTGGCACTTATCTGCAGCTCGTAACTACTTTTTGTTATAATATTGTTTTTTTATATATATTTCTGAACTTTTCTGGCTGTTGTTATATATACTGGCAAGTGGCGGAGATGCCTATTACTCTGATATTTGTTGCACAACTGTATGACATTCCTGTTTTTCTTTGTTAGCATTGTTTCGTTTTTATTTTTTTTGCAATGCTAAGTAGTTCATGTGATTTCATTGTCATAAATGATAGAAGTTCATTTATATGAACTGTTAAAAAAAGTTCATTTATGAAAATTAAACGCCTCAACAAATGCAATATTCTGATGGTGTTATATCCCCTTTGTCTACCAGTTAATTGCATGTACTGGGAAAGAAGATTTCCTCGGTTATTGACTGCAAAACAGCTGCAAGATCTGCTAAAGGAAGGATGTCCGCTTATTGGAATTTCTGATATAACTTGTGATATTGGGGGCTCAATAGAGTTCGTTAACCAAAACACATCAATTGACTCACCTTTTTTTAGGTACTATACTATCTCGTGTTATATATTAACATTATCTTTTCAACTAGTCATAGTTAAGTTCTACTACATATCTGTATGTAGACCCTCCCTATTCTATTGAGCCACTTACTCAAAACATAGCTAATTGTGTCTATTATCAATTGTAGATGTTGTGCTACTTTTGGTAGGACCATTGATATGGAAAACTCTGTTTCACACTATTGTTTAGTGTGCAATGTGTTAAGTTACCGATTCTTCCATAGCCTTGACATGTTCATATGTATATCATTCTTATGATGTCATGCCCTCACTTGAATGATCACTAGAATAGTAGTAAAATGGTTAGGAAGTACAAGAGATTGTATATATATTGATCTAATTAAGTAAAGGTTTTTTTTTTGGATTTTCCTTAAGTCTTTGCTATTGTTCTGGAACAAAATCAAATACCTAACAAATTTATGAACCCAGCAATAAGTTGGACTTCACTCATTCCATGTTGGCAGAAAATGTGCATTGTCATGTTATTTTTCTTCTTATCATGTTTTTCAAGTTTTTAGGACTAGATCATTAGGTGGTTGTTGTTGTTCTTATATTGACTTGTATATGTGGTGAAAATTTATTACAGATATGATCCCTTTTGCAATTCATACCATCGTGACATGGAGGGTACTGGTGTGATATGTTCAGCTGTCGATATTCTCCCGACTGAGTTTGCGAAAGAGGTAACTGGAAGCTTATTATGTGCATGCATTTGGTGCAAATAAAAGTTGTTTCATTTTCCAGAGTAACCATTTCTAATCCAGTTCTCCTTTTAAAAGGCTTCTCAACATTTCGGAGACATCCTATCTGAATTTATTGGAAGCTTGGCTTCTACTGACGACATTGAAGAACTACCGGCGCACTTGAATAGATCCTGTATAGCACATGGAGGAGCCCTTACTTCATTGTATGAATATATTTCACGGATGCGAAAGTCGAATCTAGAGTAAGTTGTTGAATACCATTTAACCACTGATAGGTTCTCATATAACTCTGTTTCTTCGTTGTAAAGTTTAAACTTTATAAATTTATCATCATAAATGTTAAGTTATCATCAGTTAGACTTTTCGTGCTGATGTTTGTTTTTCGTCAGAAAGACTTATAGAGAGTGGGAAAAAATTAATATCAGCGATACCACTGGCAGGAATGGCTCTCGTGATAGGAGACTCATGTGCTCATAGTTATCGGGGAAGGAACTGAGTTTTTTAGCTGGTTTTGTTACCAAGAACTAAAAGTCCTGGAGTTCACCTTATCAGTTATTAACTTATACTGATTAATAAAAATATATTTCATGGAGGAACATACTAGGTAGTAGTGATCATTACTCTTTAGGTTTTCAGCAGAGGTGATTAATGTTTTTGCCTTGTATATATATAAAACTATATAAGTACATATTTTTGGTTTCTATGTTTACTAATTTGTTACTTTGCACTTACTGATACTTCCACTATCTCATTTCGTGTGTTATCTTTGATTATGCAACAAGTGTACTACATTGTTTTCATACACCCTTCAGGCTTTTATTTCATGACGTATAATATACATTTAATAAAAATCAAGCATGGTT
Organism: Oenanthe sinensis; assembly: GCA_028671895.1. Lineage (NCBI taxonomy): Eukaryota > Viridiplantae > Streptophyta > Magnoliopsida > Apiales > Apiaceae > Oenanthe > Oenanthe sinensis. The sequence continues at coordinate 6,219,645 of CM053811.1, forward strand.
TGTTCCCGTCGATATAAATTATCACATAATATGTTTTTTGGGTTTAGTTGCTCGGGTACACGTGTACATTGTTAGACACGACAGGGGATCTCGAGTGTCAGACTCAAAATCTTAAAACATAGTGACACTGGAACCTGGCCTTGTGTTGAACATCGGACACTTGAAAGATATGCCACCGGCATTTTTGCTTAAGCTATGTGGATAAATTCAGCCTTTGTTATTCGGATTTGGCTGGAAGTGTCCAATATGGATGTGTCTTCAATTGTCGGACTCAACAACATTTTAAAAGTTTTACATGTTTTTGGCCCACAACAAGTGTCCATAACCATGTCGAAGTCTCGCTTGACACTCAAATAGTCGGATACTTTCCAGTTTTACTTATTTCTTGTTTATGATTTGTTTCTGTCATTTTTTTTTGCGACTCAATGTAGCATTTTTTAACTAATTATGCTGACTCAAAATTTCTTTCTGTTACTTGCAGAGATTTACCAGAAAATCTCGCAGAGTCTCACTTTACTAAGAGAAAATACACTAGATTGGTACGTTTGAAGCTCATGCTTCATCTAAGATTTTAGGTAGAGGCTCTCAATGTTGGATTTACTTTATGTATAATTACCATGTATAATATTGCTTGGAACTGACAGGTATCTTTAAGTGGCCATTTGTTTGATACATTTATGATAAACGAGGCTTTGGATATCATTGAAGATGCCGGTGGCTCCTTTCAATTGATGAAGTGTCAAGTCGGTCAAAGTGCAGATGCTATGTCTTATTCCGAGCTTGAAGTACGAAAATCTCAACTTTGTTTAATTTCAAAAGAGTAATAATGTATCATATGCATAATTATAACATTGAAATTAATGAGTAGCAACTACACCAAGTAATCTAACAATGGTAAATGTATCATTGATTCAGATTGTAAGCTAGGAAATTGTAATACATTTAAATAACACATTTGTATATAGAAAAGAAACTTCTGGGCTGCAACACCTAAATTTTGATGTTATCTATATAAATTATTAATCTGTGAATATGACCCCTATTCTTTATTTGCATATTTCAGTATTCAACTAAAAAAGTATTTTATACTGTTACAATTGCATCATAATAAGCTCATTTGTCGTCTTCTATCTTACTTTGACAGGTTGGTGCAGATGATAGTGAACTTTTAGATAAAATTATTGATTCTTTGACCGCAATAGCTAATCGAAGTGAAGATCACGAAGTTGTAACAAAGAATACCAACATGATATCACTAAAATTTGGTACCTTCCAGAATGGTGATATTACACAATCGTATAGTGGACGAAAAAGTTCTGTTCTAATTTTAGGTGCAGGTAGGGTTTGTCAACCTGCTGCTGAACTCTTAGCTTCAATTGGAAGCACTGCATCTCATCAGTGGTTAAAATCATGTATTACATCTGACCACAGCGAGCAAAACTGTGTTCATGTAATTGTGGCATCACTTTACATGAAGGACGCTGAAGAGGTACTCTATCCACAAAATAAAAACTCATCTAGTCATCTAACTCTAGATCCATATGTTTTCTTGCCATGTACTTATCTTCTTTGTTGTCTTAAAAAACAGAACTAAAAATTGTTAGATGACCAAATCCGACGAAACCTTAAGGTGTTGGTAAAAGCCACCAAGTGGATCTTATATCTTTAATACTCCCCTCACTCAGAAGCCCATTAAGAGTAAAGAGCGGATCATTAACAACCCTGCTAGGGGGCAAAATTGTGAGAATGTTGGGGGTAGGAGTGCTCAAAATCGTGACCTTCCCCTAAACTTATGCTATTATACCATATTAGATGACCAACTATGCCAAACTTTGACGTGTTGGGGAAATGCCATTAAATGGATCTTATATATATATAGTGGGTAACACTCTGCTGCAAACTTTTTAACGTGAGAACCGTGGAAACTTTTACTAAATTTTGAAGAACCATAATAAAAAATGAAAAAAATGGTGCAGAACAATAATTGTATTTGCATAACTATAATAAAAAGTTTATATGAGCATATTTTTTATTATGGTTCTGCAAAATTTAATGAAAGTTTTCACGGTTCTCACGCTAAAAAATTTTCACCTAATTGTTACCCATATATATATATATATATATATATATATATATTGTTTAATATGAAGTTATGAGAAATAATACCAAGTCTAGACTTGGCAAAGAACATGCTAACAATTTTGAAATGAATTGTTTTCAGAAAGTTCTGAACCTGAAAATTATTACAGAGCTGAATAGCTAATAGAGTAATAAGAGGTATTTAATTGAAAGATATTAAATTGAGATCAATCACATCATATAAACTTACATGATTTATGGTCGTCTACAAATACCATTAGTAGATCCATGGCTGGTAGATTGGTAAAAGTGACCTTGATTGCCCTTGGAGGCATGCTTGCCGTCTGTCTACCTAAGTGGTGGGGCTTAAATCATAATTGTTAAATTAATTTTTTTCTAGTTTGCATATTAATTATGTTTTTATTTATATTTATTTAAATGTAGTTCATTACATTATAATTTTATGTTCGGTCAGATTATTAAAGGTATTCCAAATGCGACAGCAGCTCAAATTAATGTGATGGATAATGAAAGTCTGAGCAACTACGTGTCGCAGGTAGAGTTTCAGTATTACTTCTGTTTTCTCCTTTAACTAGTTCTAACAGAAGTTTATAACCAAAGTTTGAATCATCTACAAGGAGTAGTGACAACAATCAGGAAAATCCTTCTGATTAGTAATACTTCATTCAGCAATATGAAAGATGTATGAAAAGTTTTTGTGGCTGATTGGGTATTCTCATTCTAATTAAGGTTTCAAGTCTACATCCTTTTTTTCCCTTTAAATTTCTAAATGAATTTAGGCATGAGATTACATTTCTAAGTTCCGAAAGGAAAATGAAAATGGGCAGTATGTCATAACTTTAAGGGAAATGTTTATTTTTTCCAATCACTATCAAAAAATCAAATAACTAATTACTATTTTTAAGCTAGTTTAGAATATTTGAACTTGATCGTTTTTGCTAATAATGTTATATGAATATCATAAAAAGATTGTTGAATTAAAAGATAAACTCATTTTCAATAGTTTGTGCTTCATTTTTGATAGTTAACATTGGTCTATTTCTTGATAACTATCACATAAATGCTAATTTATTGTTCCATTCTTAATTAAGATGTTTTAGTTCATGGTCTTAATTGCCAATGCATTTTTTGGGCTTACACAGGTTGACGTCGTCGTCAGTTTACTTCCTCCTAGTTTTCACAGTACAATAGCAAAATCATGCATCAAGGTATATCTAATGCCACTAAACATCTTATTGATACAATGATCAAATCACATCCTCAGGGAAATTTTTTTTAGCTGATCGCGAATCTAAAGTATGAGAATAATTAATCTTATGATGTGGTCTAACACATAAGGTTTTCTTACTCTGATACAGTGTATTAATTGATAGCAAAACTACAAGTGAAGTTATAGTATGAAATATCTTGATGCCAATTTACTTAACGTCGTGATTACTGGATTAACAGGTGATTGCGACATCAGGGAAGAGAACATGACTTGATATAGCACTACCTAGATATCTTTTGCATTTTTCAGAAGCAATTGTAACCTACTGACAGCCTTCCAAAAATAGACCTGGAAGTGTTTGAAGCTTCCATGTAGGCATACACCATATGACTTCTAACCTTAGATAACAACATCCTTATCCTTTATTAGTCAGATAAAAACAGCACTCAGCATGCTATCTTTATCAACAACTGTGACTTTAGAATACAAGGCCTATTGATGTGGCCGGGCTGCATTTTTTCTAGTATCTTCAATTTTTTTATAGAATAATCTTTGGTAGCTAATCCTTCCTTTATACTTGTTTCTGATAACCCAACGTTTGTTAAATATTTTAACTTTCAACGTTCAGTGGATAGGCACCGTTTTGATCTAGATAAGTGTATACTAATAATTTATGTGCTTTGACTGGGCAGATATCACCTGAAGTACAGCTATAATTTGCTTTGTAAATGTAAGGTGCAAAGCTAATAGACTATCAATATAAGGAATAAGGTCAGGTGAATTAGTCTGTCACAAAGTTGCATAGAGTGGAATATGAGCAGTTTAACCCGCAGCCATTGATCACCAGAAACTGTTTCTTTATAGTTTGTTGAAGTATCGTTGGATAGTTATTACTGCCTACTCTGCATATTGCTGATAGAGATATAACGATACGAAATCAATGCTTACTATTAAGATAACTAAAAGATTGAGCCATCTATATATTTCTTTTTACATTGCACGACTAGAACCCAAAGACTTAGATATAGATTCAAATCATAGTTGACACTCCAGTCGAGCTTTAGAAAATCTTCTATTTTCATTTTTGTCAGAGTACTTTTATTTTTTTATTCTTTATTTTACCAAAAAAAAAAAGTCAAAATGTATATTTTTCCTGAAATGCAGCTCAAGAAACATTTGGTTACTGCTAGCTATGTAGATGATTCCATGTCAAACTTAGATGATCCAGCAAAGGATGCTGGTATTACAATTCTTGGTGAAATGGGGTTGGACCCTGGAATAGGTAATTTATATCTAACAGTTGTTTTCTGTGCCTGTGAGATAATTTAATTTAGCAAAATTAATGCACTTTGATGAGTATATCTTTATTTATGGTACATTCCTGGAACTCTTCGTGTTCTTACAAAGCTATAACTGTCACATTGAGTGCCCCACATATTTGGATAAAATTTTGACGAATTAAAAATGAGATGTTACTCTATAGTTTATTTCTTCTACATGCCTCCGCTTAACAAATTACCAAAAAACTGTATGAGTTTGATTATATATTTGGAAACTACAAAGCAGAAGATCATCTATGTGGTTTTTATAATTTTCCTAGGTCTATCAAACTTTATTTAATAATTTTTTTCCGTTATATATGCTCAGATCATATGCTGGCAATGAAGATGATTGATGAAGCACATGCCAGAGGAGGGAGGATCACATCCTTCACTTCTTATTGTGGCGGTCTCCCATCTCCAGAAGCAGCCAATAACCCATTAGCTTACAAATTCAGGTTCATTCATGAACTCGCGATATTTTTGATGTTTATATTCTTTGTTACAGTGGAAGGTTTTTCAATTAGTATACAGACTACCCTCTAATACTTTACCATCAAGGCTCTATGCCAGGAGGGCAATGACATGCATGAAATTTAATAAACTTAACTAGGCTGCTGTTACTAGGTTTGGTAGTATTACATTAACGTCCTTCCTAGATTATCTTTGTTGTTACAGTGGGAGGATTTCCTGGTTATAAACCAACACTCTATCATCCTCAAATTCCAGGAGGGAATGACATACTTGATCTATAATTAATAAACTAAACCACACTGCTATTACATAGTTTGGTAGTATTGGATTCCTATCCTCCTGGCTAAAAAATATTTAACCAGTCATGTGTAGCATGCTTAATGTATGTGCACTTTAATATTTGTAAATCCTTATGAACATAGTGTATATATTTTCTTCATTTCAGATTTTACGAACAGTGTAATTGCATTTCTGTAATTGACCTGTAATATACATTTTATTACTTGAATGATTTTGTCTTTATCTGATTGCCAAAAGGTTTATTATATTCTTTCTGATGTCTTACATTTTATTAGTAAATAATTTTCTTATATCTTTGATGTGATACTAAATTTGCTAACAAAAACTAATTCAGCTGGAGCCCAGCAGGAGCTCTACGAGCTGGCCGCAATCCAGCCACCTATAGACTTCGAGATGAAGTAGTGCATGTCAATGGTGAGTTTTCATTAGTTTATAGTAGTTTTCTGCTGAAAGTACCCAAAGAGAAGTGGTAATGTGCCAGTCACAAAGTCTGATTCTCATATTACTTGTTTATTTTTTTTTAGGTGTAACTAAATTTAAAAATTGATATAATATACATTTACTGTACTTGGCCGAGTTGAAGTAGTAATGCATCCCATATTATGTACTCTATATATATTTATTTTTATAATCTTAGTTTGAATGGTGTTGTTTTAAATACAAATTGGAAGACCTTTTCCACAAGTTGCATTTTGGAATTCATTTCATTAACCAGGGAAAAGAAGGGCCGGGGAATCCCAAAGAGAATTTATTCATTTTATATGATCCTGAATCTTGAATATGTTGCATCAGGTGATGATCTTTATGATTCAGCTACAAGATTCCGTATACCCGATCTTCCAGCTTTTGCTTTAGAGTGCCTTCCAAATCGCAACTCTCTAGTATACGGAGACCTATATGGAATAGGAAATGAAGCATCAACCATCTTCCGCGGAACCCTCCGTTATGAAGGTATGTATTGCCTTAAATTTAAGCTATGATTCTGTTGCGTCTAAATTCTGATATTGGATGTTTGAGCTTGCCAAGATGATTGTATAACAAACATTCACATTGTGATGCTTATCTGAGGTTTCCTTTGAAGCTTTTCAACAGGAAAATATATACTATAAATTTTGAGGAAGTTTTTTGGTAAAGAAAAATATTAATATCGGCAACGGATTTGAATTAACTTGCAGTTTTACCGGAGGTAGACTTCAAAACTTCATACTTGATGTTTGGTGCAGGTTTTGGTGAAATAATGGGCACAATGGCAAGAATAGGTTTCTTCGATACTCAAGTGCACCCAATTCTTGAAAACGGGAAAAGACCCGCATATAAGAACTTCTTACTTGAACTTCTAAACGATGAAGGAAATAACTTGATAGGCACTACACATACAGAGGAGGACATTGCAGAAAGAATATTTTCACTTGGACTGTGCAAAGAGCGCAAAACTGCAGGAAGGACAGCCAAAACCATCATGTTAGTGAAATGCCTAGTAGTGGTCTGAGTACTGATTTTACTGTAGCAAAAAATATTATATGTTTGCGGACTTAACAACTTCCTTGGCGTTTGTTTAATTTTGCTTTAGATTTCTGGGACTCAATGAGCCAGAGGAAATTCCTGCATCCTGCCAAAGTGCATTTGATGTCACCTGCTTCCGCATGGAGGAGAGATTAGTCTACTCCAGCACAGAAAGGGTAATATTTAGTATTCATTAGCGGCCACCTCTTGAACCTTGTTCATTTTTCCCCCCTATTTTGTTATATAATAATATTTACTTCGACAATCCATTCTTGTGGCTCTCGTATTTCTACTTTAAACAGCATACACATCTGAACTGTCATTACAAAGACATGCATGATATTGTACTAATCTAAAACCAAATGATAAACAACAATTTTGGTAACGGTGCATTGTTGGTTAACTATGTTGTAGCATTAAAGTTTTATTTAGTGTTGCTAAGTCTCGGTAATTTTTTTCCAGGATATGGTGATCTTGCACCATGAAGTAGAGATAGATTTCCCAGATGGCCAAGCTACAGAAAAGCAAAGGGCAACTTTGTTAGACTATGGGAGGATTAAAAATGAGAAAACAACTACATCTATGGCACTTACTGTTGGGATTCCAGCTGCAATTGGAGCTTTGGTACTTGTTTCAAATTCGTTTTTATTTTGCACCAGTTCCGGAGTTCTGCTCTAACCCTTTAATCTATCTGACTAATTTAATTGTCACAGCTTCTACTTGCAAAGAAGATTAAAACAACTGGTATCTTGAGGCCCATTTATCCAGAAGTTTATGAGCCAGGTAATACCAATTCTTAATTTTTCTGTTCAATTGAATCAAAGCGAGAGCAACTGTACATATAACATACTAGACTACCGGCCAAATCAATGCAGAATATATATGACATATAAGATAATGTGAGAAGTAGCCAACATATTATTTATGAGAATATATATATATATATATATATATATATATATATATATATATATATTGTAATACTGCCCAAGCGAACATTACAATCAATTCTAAAAGAAAGAAGGCCTATTTTCTCGAAAAGACTTTCTGATGCTTGTAACTTTATACTTCCATAAGGGTGGGTGGTGTCTGTATGCTGTGAGCCTATAATAAAATTCCACTCTTTGGTTTACATTTTGGCATGATCGGAGTGTCATTTCAACTACGTAGCCTATCAACCAAGGCAACTCACTTTCTGCAGAGTATGCACATGAATTCATTTTTAGTTGGTTATAATCTTTCTTTTATTTTTTGATCTTGATTTCAGCTCTCGAACATCTACGAGCCTATGGCTTTAAGTTGCAGGAGGAGGTGGGGTAATTTGAATCACTCGGGCTTATGGCTTTAAGTTGCTTAAATAGCTGGTGCAACTTGGTTTGTACTGTACATCCCAGTGCATACACTGTACAGTTGAGTTTCGGTGTTGTATCATATTCAAAAACAAATTTAGCAATAGGACAGTGTAATTAGATCTGTTTATAAACTTTCAGTTATGATCGTTGCACAAAAATTTTCTGAGATGCTTGTTCCGATAAAGTATGACTATCAGACTGGATAAGCTTTATAATATGCAGTGAGAAGAAAATAGTCAACCTGAAATATAGATTAACAGATAAAAAATATATGGAATTGATGGAATATAATTTTTGAATCGAACTACTAGCTTTCCTTGAACTAGTGTCTTTGCTAATTTGCTTATATTTTGACGAAAGTTATATAAATACTTTAAAAATTATTCTCAATGCACCAAATGCAATTTTGTGAGTACAATGCCAACCTTAAACGCATCTGTTGGGCAAAGATTATTTAAGAAAACAAAGTACATATATAAATAACATCACTCAACAAACTGGTACGTATACAAGCTTACGTTTGAGATGAATAACATTAGCTTAGGCAAACTCCGAATTTAAATAAAATGGTAAAATCTCAAGATCATCAATAGTAAGCAAAGCGATACATGCACATTCTTAAAAGTTAAAATTTAACAGACACCCTTATAAATCAATTTATCTTCCTGCAATTGTTGCTAATCTCGCCACTAGAACCAGTGAGAGGACTAATATCGCCCATCTTGATCATGGCCTCTACGAAATCCGAAGCAAAACTGCTTGGATTATCGTAATATGTTCTTACAATCGAATCAGTTGGTCCGCCACTATACAGCTGTTGATCCGAGTGTAGAAGGCCTCGTACACAAGATTCTTGAAGTAATTGTTGTCAAAAGTCGTGGGAGATCGGAGATCAAGGGGTGCCAAATTGTTTTCACCTGAGCCTCTACTTCTTGGGCAGTTACGTGCTCGTTTTTGAGCGAATCTAGAGTCCAAATTTGTTTCCCTGTAAATGCGATCTCTGAAGTTGGTGCACCTTGCTTTTCCTATTGTGTTGGCCCCTAGTAGAGGTTTATAAAGATATTAGGACATATAAAAGAATTAAGGAAATCTTAATTAAATAAAATACCGTAGGGGAGCTCTTGTATGTACGTGAAGGGAGGGGGAGGGGGAGGGAGGGAGAGAGAGAGAGAGGGAGGGAGGGAGAGAGCTCAAACCAGCTAAGGCAACAAGGTCCTTGGTGGATAGACCAAGAGAGTTGAAGCTTGAAACTAGAGAGTCTAGATCTGAAGTTGGAGGAGGAATGCTGTTATTGGCAGCAAGCTGGCTTGCTGTCCTAGCGTCCCTCCTTAAAAGTTTTACATCCCAATCAGGCCCTCCAAGCTGCATTTGTTTAATTAAGCAAATAAAAAATAACAATATTTTAAATAAACACTACAAGAATAACATGCATCGACGATGAATTCTCGAAACATGCAATAGCGACAACAAAATAAATAAATTGCTCATGCACACTCAATATATATATGATAAATAAAATTTTACTAATTAGATATAGTGGATTGCATGAATGGACCATACAATAGTAACTCAATCTCTAGCAACAATAGCAACAATATCAGCGCACGAGACAACCCCGGGGCAATATATTTCAATGGTGGACTTTATGTCGTCAATTACTTCAAAACCCCTTGCAGAATTAAAATTCGCAGCTGCCCTTTTCTCTCCTGTAAATGTCAAGGAGAAGCGATCCATCACATCCCTGCAGGTAAATCAATACGTACTCTTTCAATATATATATATATATATATATATATGTGATAAATTTATAAATAGAAAGATCGATATACATTTACAAAGCAGCCATGGAAGAACAAGCGAAGAAGAGATGCGCCCATTCGAGTTTCGTTCTGTATCGCAGCATAAACTACTGATTTCACTATGGGGAAAATGTTTGGACATGTTTGTGAGTAGAAATCTGTCAGGAACTACAAGTTCCTGAGTTGAGTTTCTAACTGTTTTTGGTGTTTTCTGGTTTATAAAGCAGCAAATGAGAGAGAAACAGAGAAATAAAGGTAGAAGTAGGCAGAATAGATCAGAAATAGACAGAGAAACGAGAGAGATTAGGGCAGAATTAGAGAAATACAGCAGGGAGATAGAGATAGATCAGAGATAAGAACAGAAAACTTGCAGAGAAAGATAGAAACCCTAGAGAGAGAGAGAGAATCAGTTATAGAGAGAGAAAGAGGAAATTGGTGGAACAAGTTCCATTTTCATATATTTCAACCATAATCCTCAAATTACAACTGCAACTTCTATTTATAGTCCCTCCTTACTAACAACTGAGAAATGACTTAACTGCCCTTACTCCTTACTAATACTTCTACTACTCTATTGTTGGGTTCCTGACATTCCTCCCTCCTTGAAATTGAACCATGTCCTCATGGTGGATCAAACACTTCAAGACTACACCCTAGCTGTTTTAAGCAGTTTGATCCGTCAGCTGATATCATCAAGATGCCATGACAAAAGAGCGACAAAAGCTTCTGGACATACTGAAGACGACCATAAGCGGAGGCCATCATTGCAACTTCTTGTTTGCCTTCACCACTTCCTTTTACTTGGATCAAATACACCACTAATAATGCTTCTGGTTGTCTACTGTTATGGTTTCTTTTCCTTTCATATATATCACTTTTCCATTGCGAACATCTTGTAACCATGGGCTGATCATTTAGAATTCCAGCAGAACAATCATCAAATTGAGCCGTATAGAAACTCAAAAACCCTCCTGGATCAAAAACAGTTATTACAACACTTCTCCTCGAGGCCTTCTTGTTTTCAAGTCTGACTGACTTGTTTATTTCAGGTCCGCATTTTCTAGACATAGTGTAACCGTACTCGTAGGTTAGCGCATTTAACCCAAATTTCACAGAATCAACAAATTGTTGATTAATCTCGCTTATAATTTTGTCAAATCCATCAATTTCTTCACTGACTTCTTGAATGTCCTGGTCATGCAATTGCTCAAGTCGATCACAAGCTACGATTATCACTGGCATTCCATCTAGTTTCACACCATTCTTAAACAGTTCCTTGACAATTTTGGATACACCTGTTGACTCATGACCACAAGGATCAAATATAAGCGCATTGGCCTCACCAAAGTTGCTCTTACCCAAGCCATAAGAACCCTTCACTGTCAGAAAACCTTCAACAATTATTTTTCTATGGAAAGTTTTAACAATCTCTCTCATGTTGGTAGGAATTCTGGAAAATACTTCTTCACCAGCACTCTGTTTATCTTCAACTTTATAACTACCAGGCATGTCGCCATGTCCTGGCACAAGTCTATAGCACCGTAACTTCATATCACTTTTCACTTCATCTCCACTATCATTTTCACCAACCAAGACTGTTATTCTTTCAATACTTATTTCAAACTGCTTTGTCTCAAGTGGTCGAAGAGGAGCAACACTAATTGTAGGTATATGTGATATGGGGTGTGTGGCAAGTTTAGGTGTTTTTGGACGAGTGATGATTAGAGATGGTTGTTCTGGAGTAGGTAGTTCCAGCTCTTCACCTAGGCCATTGTGTACCAAACTCAAGGTATTCTCTCCATCTCTCAGGATGTTGAAATTTTTATCTTCATAACAACCTTCAGATTGTAAGGATTTAGGTGAGTTTGAGTGGTCTCCTCTTAGTGCTGCTAAGATGAATTCCTTTTCTGGCCAACACTCCTGGCCCTCCCCTGATTCTTCATCATAGATAGGTTCAGCAGCCAACTGGTGCTCACAGTGCTGTGAACATTCAAAGACTTCTGCTCCTTCAAACTTAGGGAGTTTCAACTCCAAATGAGGTACTGAATCTGGTATAACACCAGGTTGTTGCACATTTCTATCGTGCCTAGCATTGGCATTCCAATTAGCAGGAGTAACAAAACCTCTCTTTTGGTGTTTAGCCTGGATACTCCTTAGTAAACTCATCTTTTGTGCCGCCAACTCAATCGTTTCTTCTAACTTTTGAAACTTACGATTAGTTCTCTCCTTGTGTGCCAAAAATTGTTGTTGAACCTCACACAAAAGATCATTGAAAGCCCTGTCTCCTTCATTTTCCCTTATATAATACATTTGTGATGAATCTTTAGCCTCAATATCTTCCAGATTCAGAATCACAACTCAGGAACTAAAATTCTCAGTACTTGTCAACAATTCAACAAACAACTTCACAATAGATCTCCACAGCACTTCACCAAGTCAACTCAACAACAGATTTACACCTCAAATCTAGCAATTCACAACAATTCTGACCAAATACAAACAGTTCCAGACAATTTTTTTTTCAGTCAGTTTGTCAAACACTTTCTATGCACGATACTTAATGTATTCCAGCACTTATACTAATCAATTCTAAGTAGTACTCACTCCTTCAGTATACACAGACTTCCTTCACCTCTGTAGTAACTCATTCTCATAGAAAATTTGTCAAACAGTTTGTATTCACTACAGTTCAATTACTTCAGCTCTGCTCTACTACTTCAACAAACACACAAGTACACTACACCTCAACAATAACACCAGTACACAACCTCAGTCACTTCAACAATCCACAATCCACAATTCACTCCAATTAAATCACTCGACAACAAGTGAAATCAACTGAAAATTGCAATAACCGAGTAGATTTGCACTCTTATCTTTAACTATAACTAGAAAATATCTATAGAAACTAAAATAGCAAGTAACACAGCTAACACGTCTCAATTAACAACAGCTCTATGTAAATGAGAACAGGAATCAAACACCTGGTGTGCAGAATTCATAACTCTCTGAATACAGCTGCGATTACTAAACTTTCAACTTCGCTGGACTTGTTTTGAACTGCACAACATGATTGAAGCAGTGGCTGATCAAATTTATAGCTCTGATACCAATTTGTCAGGAACTACAAGTTCCTGAGTTGAGTTTCTAACTGTTTTTGGTGTTTTCTGGTTTATAAAGCAGCAAATGAGAGAGAAACAGAGAAATAAAGGTAGAAGTAGGCAGAATAGATCAGAAATAGACAGAGAAACGAGAGAGATTAGGGCAGAATTAGAGAAATACAGCAGGGAGATAGAGATAGATCAGAGATAAGAACAGAAAACTTGCAGAGAAAGATAGAAACCCTAGAGAGAGAGAGAGAATCAGTTATAGAGAGAGAAAGAGGAAATTGGTGGAACAAGTTCCATTTTCATATATTTCAATCATAATCCTCAAATTACAACTGCAACTTCTATTTATAGTCCCTCCTTACTAACAACTGAGAAATGACTTAACTGCCCTTACTCCTTACTAATACTTCTACTACTCTATTGTTGGGTTCCTGACAAAATCAGGGGAAAGTTGAGCTGACGAAGTTCCTATTAAGAAGACTACTAGCAAATAAGCAGTCACAAAAGTAGCCATTTATGCTACTTTTGCCTAGAAGCAGCCACTCTTGAAAGAGTGCATAATAGCCACTTGCGCCAAATATGAACGGGGCTAAGCGATCTGCCGAAGCTGTGGGATGTAAAAATACATCGGCAGGGGAGCGTTCCGCCTTAGAGTAACGCAAACATTGGTGAGAATCCAATGCCCCGAAAATTGTTGATTATTTTCGAGGAAGTGAAACAGTACTACTAGAGTACTAGTGTACTTGATGCAAGCTTAATTAGCAGCTAATTAATTAGGAAGAAAGTTGAGTTGTTCTTATTGTGATGTAAAATATGTTGGTGTATAATTGTATATATATAGGGAAGATGGTAGGTAGCCATGCACGGAAAATTTACCATTTCATTTTATTGGTTTAAAGAGACGGGTGAGTAATTAGTACCTCAATTTTCTAGAGGGAAAAGAGTAATTGATATACTACTTCTGTCCCAAATTATTAATTATTTTTTAAAATAAATTATTTCATAATATACTTCCACTATCTACTTTCATAAATTTCTAAAATAAACATTGATTAGAATATTAGTTAATACTATAAATATAGTTAACATTCAAAATATACATTAGAATTATCTTAATCATTCTATTTTACACTAAAGTAATTAATAATTTGGGATGAAGGAGTATGCACAAGGGTGCAGGAATTTTAAAGAAACTCAAAACTAAAATATGTAGTAATTATTAAATTTTCATTGATTGCATGAGAACAATCAGGGCTCAAAACATTTTTTTTATACTTATTTTCAATATCGATACTATAGTCGAAACAGTAACTCATGTTAGCCTGATTCTTCCATCGTGTACATGTTCTTAATTTTTTTTCTATAAAATTATACAGTATGGTGTTTTCAAATCCGTACGTGAGTTGTAGTAATGAGTAGATATATAACAATTCCGTCAAACTCCACTTATATTTATTCCGATCGAATATATCCTTTATTCTCAATTTCACGTTTAAGTTGATGAAGCAGTGAGGGAAAAATTGAGACCTAATTGTAAGCATTTGGATGACTGCCAATTAAGATGGTAGTTCTGATCAGTACGAATGCTACTTCATTAGTCTCGGTGTTTGTTAAGGAAATGTAGTTGGACTTTGTTAATGAATTTGTCAATAAAGAGAGGAGTAGAATTTCGAAAGCAACGTACTTTAGCTTTGATTTGGTGAAATAGAAATGTAGTTGGACTTCGTTAATGAATTCATCATTAAAATTTAAAATAGTATGGGTGAGTCAATAAAGGAAAGAGTGGACTTGCAATTTTCTTAAATTTACAACTAAATTTGACTTAATTGCTTACTAATTAATCGTATCTTCATGCAGATGAGGAATGCGAAAAGAAAACGCTACGATCAGACGATGAGGAAAATTGAGGGGCAAGTTATTTAATTTGTAACCTCAACTTACACCAAGGCCCGGGTTGCGTTAGAAAATTAGTCAAATTTTTTCGAAAAGTTAATAAATAATATGTTCAAAGGTACTTTGCAACAAATACATTTCATCACAAATTAAATATTTTATCAATTAGCCAATTTCCCACTTAGATAATAATTTATTATTTTATTTTACTGATGAAATTCAAAATTTATCTTCCATAAAGTAAAAAATCCTTATGGCAAGAGATTTTTTATTTAAATTTATTTTTCCAATATTATTTCTCTCTTCAAATTTATATCTATTAATTATTATTTTTTAAAAATTTTGATATGAAACGTTTCGACAAGATCCATCATAAATTAAAATTTGTGATGAAATCTGTCAAAACTAATATTCCTCAACTCTCCTCATCCATATTTTTTCTCTTTCGAATATAAAAAGTACAATAAATATATTATTTTATGCATCAATGTAAATATATACTTTCAAGTACTATTTAGGGAAATTCCTAATACTACCATTGTAGTATTGACTTTTCCAAATAGTATCAATCACTATTTTAGACTTTCAAGTAGTAACACTGTACTTTTGACTTCATCCATATTATAACACTCCGTTAGGTGACCGTTAGTCAAACGTTATAAAATTACAATTAATTAAAGGGAAATTTTTAATAGTACCACCGTACATTTGGCTTTTCCAAATGGTACCAATGATTGTTTTGAACTTCCAAATGGTAATACTGAATTGTTGACTTCATCCACATGGTAACACTCCGTTAGTTGAACGTTAATCAAACGTTACTCTTGATAAATTTAAGACATGTTTGGATGTTTGCTCACATTTTATAATTTTTTTCAATATTAAATATGATATACAATATAATATTATACTGTATCTACACGTTTTATTATTATTTAAAATCTTCATGTTTAAAATTATTAAAAATTAAACATAACTTCTATATTTAGTAATTTATTAAGACCGGATGTAGCAACCTGTCACAATAGTGTTAGCTAGAAATAGATATCAGTCAATTGTAAAGCATGTCTTGTCTATTTCTAGTTATAGCTAATCTATCTTATGTGAGCATGTGCACATGACATGTTGTCTATATATTTTATGCATAGCCACATTTGATAGATGTCTTGTGAGTTTTACAATTGTAATCTTCCTAGAACAAGAAGCTGATGTTCAATTTAAATTTCAGATTGTAGCAAAAGTTCATTCTAATAAAATTAGATTGAAAGTTACATCTAGTGTTCATTATACTCATTTCTCTATCTGTTGTTCTAACTTAAATCTGTTTTACTTGCTCAACCTTACAATCCAGTTGACAGTTTATCTAGTCCATAAAAATCAAAAGAGTGAAAAAGATTTGAAGTATACATTCACCCCCCCTGTAAACTTCTAGAACTCATAATTCCTAGCATACATGTACACTTTTCCTTGAATCCTGGACATTACTCGAATTAGTAATTTTACTTTTTCTTCATAAATCTTGTCTTCATTCCAAATGTAGATAAAGGTACTATGTGAAGATTTGACATTCTTGACACCATGAGCACGCTTCACCATTTTTGCTTGCTTTTTCTCAAGTTGCAATTGTAGACTTGACAGACTACGTAGAAATGTCAAGATCAATCTGTGAATGACTTTACCTAGTCTGCTACTTGAAACAGACTACTGTTAGGAAACTTGCTGTCTTGAATCTTCAATGTCCGCCAAGTTTACTGTCAAAAAAATAGTTGCTGTCGTCTGTTTCCAAAAGTTGCTATCACTTGAATATGCTGTCGTAGGCTCTAAAATGTAGAATGTTACTGTCAGAAAATTGATATATGCTGTGCATGAACACTTTGTGAACTTCTACTTCATGGATCATTTATTTCATTTACACATGACAGTAACTATTAATACTTACTGTCACCTACTTGACAATTTGAGCATCTTATTACAAGTGACATTTTAAACATACTGTCAAGCTATATATGACAGTATGTTTTACTTAGTTAATTATTAATTAATCTAAGTAAATATTAGTTGATTATATTGTTAGTACCACAATCTCTAACAGATTTTAATCTTATTATTTTAAAAATTTTAATCAATATTAAAATTAGTCGATTTATGAAAATTATATAAGGAAATTCTTAATGTTATCACAATAGAATTGACTTTTTCAAGTGGTACCAATGATTATAACGTTTGACTAACAGATAGATAACGGAGTGTTACAGTGTAGACGAAGTCAATAGTTCGGTGTTACCACTTGGAAGTTCAAAACATTAATTGGTATCATTTGAAAAAGTCAATAGTACAATGGTACTATTAGGAATTTCCATACTATTTATTCACTTGCATTAACTTTTTATTATATCTTTCAATTCAAATTTATCGATTAATTGGCGCATTCATGTAATAATATATTAATATTTGATAGATACATACATACCTAAAATACACAAACACATTTCTATAGTAGTTGGATCAATCGGTGTGATCTAGTCGGCAAAATGTGTTTTAGTCGAGACTTATAATTTGAATGATATTAATGAATATATTTAATTTAATTTGTTGAACTCATTGTATGAAATTAAATTAATAAAATATTTAGGCTCCGTTTGGGAGTGCTGTTGAAAACTGCTGTGATGTGAGAAAAAGTGCTGTCGGGAAAACCAGATGAGTGTTTAGTAATTTTTTTTGATTTATGCATATTTTGAGATATAATATATAAAAATAATACTTTTTTGGAAGGTTTGATGATAAAACTGATAGCTACTTCTTGCAAAAACTGAAAGCATTTTTTCCCAAAAGTATGGGGAGACATGTTTTTTCTAACCACAGTTTTTAGACTAAAAGCGCTTTTTCACCCAACAATTTTTATAATTTACCAAACACATTTCTGACAGTTTTTCAACAAAAAGCTGTTGTAACTGCCTGTAATAGCAATACTAAACGGAGCCTTAAATGTTCATGTTGATGTCATAATGCATTTAAAAGTGTTTACGAATTTAGATGGATGTTGTATCAAATGGATTATGCCAAAATTACTATATTGGTTGGGGTCTCAAGTGTAGTCAATGCACAGTATATATTAGGTTTGATAATTTTGAGGTCATTCTCAAAGTATCACACAAGATTATAACGAAATTTAATAATAATATTTAAAAACATTTATATAAAACTGACTGTTGAGATTAATTAAAAAAATGACACTGATATTACTGTATTCTACCTTTCACGTACATTTACCAACTCTATTTATCGCAACATGTTATATATTTTAGTACTAGCTAGGCTGGCAAGAATGCATGCACCACATTCTTATAAATATATATATCAATTTTATTTTTAGAAGTATGCAAGTTAATTAGACGATATTAGAAATTAAACAAAGTGCATATATAGATCACAAAGTACATTACTCAAACAAGTTGAAATTACGTTTGACATGAATAACAAAGGCAGGCCTACTCCAAATATAAAAAAGGTAAAATCTCAGAATAATCATCGATCATTGCTCAAAACATGAAGAATATAATGAGCTAAAACAAAGCCATGCATGCAACCCCTTAAAATTTAACCATGGACCACCATAATCAATTTCTCTTCCTGCAGTTCTTCCGAATCTCACCGCTGGAACCAGTGAGGGGCTTAATATCACCCATCTTGATCATGGCCGCTGCGAAATCTGAAGCAAAGCTTCTAGGATTGTTATTATATATTCTGACAATCGAATCAGTCGATCCGCCATTATAGAGCTGTTGATCCGAGTGGAGAAGGCCTCTCTTGTTGACAAGATTTTTGAAGTAATTGTTGTCGAAAGCAGTGGGAGATTGAAGATCAAGGGGTGCCAGATTGTTGTCACCTGAGCCTGTACGTCGCGGGCAGTTACTTGCACGTGTTTGAGCGAACGAAGAGTCTATGTTCTTTGTTTCATTGTATATGCGAGCTCTGAAGTTGGTGCACCTTGCTTGCCCTATTGTGTGAGCCCCTAGTGCAAGATTGAATAAAATATTATGATATAGAAAATGGCTTAAAATTAAGGGGTTTATGTAGGAAAGTATTGGAACTATTCATCTCAGACTAATTGAGGGAGAGAGGGAGAGGGAGGGAGATGGAGAGGGAGAGAGGGAGGGAGGGAGAGAGAGAGGGAGAGAGAGAGAGAGAGATCAAACCAGTTAAAGCAACAAGGTCCTTGGTAGAAAGACCAAGTTTACTAAATCTTGAAACAAGAGAATTTAGGTTAGAAGTTGGAGGAGGAATGCTGTTATTGGCGGCACGTTGGCTTGCAGTCCTAGCATCTCTTCTTCCAAGTTTTACATCCCAGTTGGGGCCTCCAAGCTGTATTCATTTGTATAAAATAAATATGCATGTAAATACATAATATATATTTGGATCACTATTTATGTAATGGATCAGTTAGGGAACCTTACAATAGTAACAGAATCTCTAGCAGCAAGAGCAACAACATCAGCGCAAGAGACAACCCCGGGACACACTTTTTCAATGGCAGACTTTATGTCGTCGATCACTTCAAAACCCCTTGCAGAATTAAGATTCGGAGCTGCCCTTTTCTCTCCCGTAAATGAAGAAGTATCATCTAGGAGAAGCGATCCATCGCATCCCTGCAGGTAATTCAAATGCATAATTAATGCATACACAATCAGAGTCATGTAATTTGTAGAAAATAGAAGTAAAAAAATACGTACATTTACAAAGCAGTCATGGAAGAACAAGCGAAGAAGGGATGCTCCCATCCGGGTTTCCTTGGATATCGCGGATTGAACGGTTGATTTTACGGTGGGAAAAAGGTGTGGGCAAGTTTTGGAGTAAAAATCAGGAGAAAGTTGAGCTGAAGAAATTCCTACAAACAAAACTAGCAGAATAGCCAAAGTCACAAAAGAAGCCATTGCCAATTATTTGAAGTATGTATAAAATCGTTGACAATTAGTTACTTGTAAGTAGCTAACTAGGAAACAAGTTAGATTGTTGTGCATGTTTTGTCGTAAAATATGTGTATATATATAGCAATGATCCAATGATTGTAGGTAGCCATATTTCCACTACGTGTTGTGTAGTAGGCATAGCAGGTAACCTAATCTCAAAGACTCTCCATGGCTCCATGCACGGAACTTTAAGCCTTTTTTTCTTTTGATTCTGGTACGTGGTGAGGAGTCGACTTTTTTCTTCTACCTCGCACTAATATCACGTTGAACTTGATGAAACAGGAGAAAAATGAGATAAAACGTTAGTGTAAAAGTTTGACTTGTTAGTTGTTACCGATTAAGAGGTCAAGAATCGTATTAAAATGGTACATGACGAATCCTATCACGTATTTAATTTAGGGTTGAAATGTATATTGATTTGAAGTGTTATTAAATTATTATTTAAATTAATTTATTATATTATTTTGATTGTGTATATATATTTTTTTATTATTAGAAATATTAGGTATCGACAGCCATCACACCCGTTATTAGTTTCTCTGATGGTTGGTCATAAATCGTTAAAGAAATATTGTAGTTAGACTTTGGTAATGAATTCGTCAATATAGTAGTTTTAATAAAGCAGCTTTAACTTGGGTTTGGTGATGACTCTGAGCAGTGGCCATGCGAATAAAGCAGAGTAGAAATCTATTTTCTTATTCATATATTAAGATTCGACTGAATTGTCTACTTAATTAATTATATCTGCATGCAGATGTAGGCTAGAGAGCTAGAGAATTACTCCTCCATCCCTGACTAGAGGTTGATTTTGACTTTTTAGGAATTAAATTAATTAATATTTGATTGTAAATTTAAAATTATTTTTTTATAATTTTAAAAAATTAAAAAATACACTTTAAAATATATTATATATATTTTTTAATAATATAAAAAATTAATTTTTTTCAATTATATATAATTTTTAAAATACAGTCAGTAAATTTGACTGTATTAAAAATAAAATGGATATTTAAATAAGGAAGGAGTAATAAAGAAGCGATAATAGTAATTATTTCAGCCAGGGGAACATGCCATACTTATTGCACTAAATTCATGGTGTGAACAAGGGCAAGACAGAGCTCAAATACTACACTAATTATTTGAGCAAAGTTTTTGGATAGAAAAGACGGAGTCCACAATAAACCCAAGGACATAACTGTGAACAATATCACATTTAAAAATTTCATTCCTCCCAATAGTAGTAACAACATAAATCTTATGAACATGTTTATTACAGTACTGAAAACATTTACTAATCAAAGCCTAAAAACCATAAGACCCATATAACAAAATAGTGTCAAGAGAGTACCCTCTAAAAAGAGAGTAGTAACAATGAGTAAGTTCTTAGACATAATCAAATCTTTAAACATCAGACCCGATAACATATCAATACTGCTTCCTGTTGATGTCTCAGAAGAAATTCGTATCGCATGATGATGTAAGTCAAAGATTTGGATAAGCGAATGCCTCTTGCAAGGGTCATGTACAAATTCTGATTAGTATCAGGCTGGATCGTAGAATCTGGGCATTGCATAACAAGCTCCACTCCAGCTCCTCCCCACCCCCCGAGGTGCCCTTCCCAACACAGTGTTTCCGGAATTTTGAATAATGGCTGAGAGAGTCCAATGGCAGAGTATTGCCTTAGAAGTCCCTGATATCTACTGGGCAACTGTTGTCCATGAGAAGATAAATCTAGAGGCACATCAAGCACTGTAATTTCTTCAAAAACTCCCGATCTATATAAAGGCATTGATATGAAATAAGAATACAGATTTGTACAATATTGAAGATCAGAGTAAACATCAACTTATCGTGTTTTCTCCTGATTTTTATCTCTTTCTATTTTATTATAAACTTTATGGGAATAAGCATGATTAAGTCTTCTCTTTCATTTCACGAAGACTTACATCCTGGCCTTGCCTGGATTCCGATTTGTATATATATTTGCTAGCTGCCCACACAAAAACTCCTAAATTTATAGTAGATAAAACCAAAAGAAAACCATAATAGTAATCTAAGTGAGAATCATTCATGTTACTGCCAATCCAACTCTTTCCCCCATTGCTTCCCATAACTTTATCCACCATTGTCACCAGAAAGATATTCAAGAAGTTTCCAGCTCCTAATGCGCTTTTGAAAAATGCAGTCCCGAGACTTTGCATGTCTACTGGTGACTGGTCATAAAAGAACTCAATCAAACCAACAGCATTAAACACATCTCCAACTCCTAGCAAAACATATTGAGGCATCAGCCAAAATATGCTCATAGGCACCACGTCTTTAGGCCCCAATATATGGTGCATTTTTATTCTATGTATTCGTTTAGCTTCCACAAAATACGGAACTCCAATGGCTACTCGAGTGCCATTGTTGGTGAAAACCTTATCTTCTGATTCCATTGGCTAGCCTACTTCACTGTACATATAACTTGTATATATGTGCATGCACATTTATATATACGAGAGGGATGATTACCAGAGAAATATCAATACATTAGAGACTAATTATAGAGAGTGGAACTTATGCTAGAGGGGATCATGGGATACAATTAACAATTTATAAATTAAGGCCGGCCCCTCTGTTATCGCTTCAACAGTTTTTTTGTTAAAAAAATATAGTAAAAGCAATTTTTTGTTAAAAAACAGATAAAAAAATGTTTTGTAAAATTTAAATGTAATTTTCTGAAAAAATACCTTTAATCTAAAAAAAAACTATTTTTAGAGAAAGTAGATTTCATACTTTAATTTACAAAAAGCTAATTTTCAAATTTGACATATTATTTTTTTATATCATATTTTAAAATATACTTAAATTAAAAAATATTATCAAACAATTTTTGAATAACACTTTTTCTCCTATCATAACAAATTTTGAAACACCCCAAGCATAAATGTTCCATGACAGTCGGTATGGTTGCAATTTTCTTTTCCTTTTCACATAATTATATGTAGTTGACAAATGTAACTCACTTTGTAGTTGATAAAAACAAAGACTCATCTATACATCGAAAAATTTATTTTACTTTTTAATTATTAAATAAATACTACTCTATTTCATTTATTTCTTATATATATATAGTACGAGTATATTGAATATAAAATAAAAAAAATTGTCTTTTATAGTACGAGTATATTGACCTAAATATTGAATAAAAACAATATTATATTATTTTTATTTTACAACTAACTTTGTATCTATCGTTCGGATATTCAAGAACGCTAACCGTATCCACAAATAGAATCTGAATCATATGTATGTTGACACATTGAAACTGATTGACGCTTCATTGGCTTAAAAACTGTTGTGCAGTGAGAAAAAGTGTTAGTGGAAAAATGGTTGAAAATAATTTATACATATTTTGAAATATAATATATATAAATAATATTTTTGAAAATGTTTGATAATAAAACTAATAGTTATTTTCTATAAAAACTGAAACCAGTTTTTTTCAAAAACATGAGTGACATGCTTTCTCTTATATCAGTTTTTAGATATAAAAAAAAATTCAGTTTTTAAATTTTACCAAACACTATCAGCAAAAAGTTATTGTAAACAATACCAAGAGGACTTGAAACATGATATGTGTGCCTTGAGAACCCTGTCTAAACTCTTTTCTTATGTTCTTTTAACAAAAATGAATTAATATTCAGAAAAAATATGAAGAGAAGAACCTTAATTTTATTGAACATTAGTAATTAAACCATAAATTAATCAATCTAAAAATAGAGGAACTCTAAGGTACTATGCTTAATTAATTAAGTCTTCTCTTTCATTTCAACACATACCTCTAGACCTTCCCTAGATTCCCTTTTATATATATATTTGCTAGCTACCCACACAAAAGCTCCTAAATTTATAGTAGATAAAACCAAAAGAAAACCATAATAGTAATCTAAGTGAGAATCATTTACATTATTTCCAATCCAACTCTTTCCCCCATTGCTTCGTGTAACTTTATCAACCATTGTCACCAGAAAGCTATTCAAGAAGTTCCCAGCTCCTAATGCGCTTGTGAAGAATGCAGTCCCAAGACTTTGCATATCTACCGGTGATTGATCATAGAAGAACTCTATCAAACCAACAGCATTAAACACATCTCCAACTCCTAACAAAACATATTGAGGCATCAGCCAAAATATGCTCATAGGCACCATGTCTTTAGGCCCCAATATATGGTGCATTTTGATCCTATGTATTCGTTTAGCCTCCACGAAATACGAAACTCCAATGGCTACAATTTGAAATATGAATCCGATGCCAAGCCTTTGAAGAAGAGTAATTCCTTGCGGATGGCCTGTTCGTTTTTGCATGAAGGGGACGAAAATTTTGTCGTATATTGGCATGGAGACTAGCATTGAGATTGTTACAAAGCTCCCAAGGGATGCTGCTGGTATTTGGAAGTTAGAGCTGCCCACATGTCGATCTAAAGTGGTACCTTGCTTGATGAAGAGAGTATTGATCTGTGCCCAAATGGTGCTTGGAATTAGTGTTGCTAGCCATATTATGATCATTCTTACCACAATTTTAGCTCCTTCCACTTCAGTAACAGTGCATGGCGGCCTTGTACCAACATTATTGTCCTCATCCTTTTGGATTGCAGCTTTGTCTAGGAACCTAATTCAAGAACTATTTGCAAATTTATTTGTCCAGATGAAATAAGTTTACTCTAGGTACTACGTTAATCATGCATACTACTATTATAAGTTCTCTTAAAAAAGAAAGAATTATTGGACTTTGAACAATTCATATCTTGCAAGTATCTAATATTAATTATAAGAGCATATTGAACAGGTGTACAGAACAGGTCAGTGGAGATGCCACCAAGTCAGTGGAGATGCCCACCAAAATCTTTAATTCCCCCAATACAGAACAGGTGTACGACTAAACCCAAAGACTTGCTAAAATGAACACACGTATAGTACACTTATCTCATTATAATGCGCTTGTACATGGAACTTTTAGGACTATTTTAGTATGTTGGACAGATTTTTCTGTCAAATTGTTGATTGATTTGTCCAAACAAATTTGAGGGCTCTTAACATATGTAATTATATGCATTATCTACCAATGATGGAGCTAGGCTCCTAATCTGTAGTTTCATTGGTTCTGACTTCTGCAGAATATTTTCTTAATTAGTTAGATATATATGTGCATGGAATAACAGGAATATAAAAAGTGTGTGTATTTATGTGCAGTCTTGCAGAATCCAAAATATGTGGACATAAATATCACTAAATGTTAATTATTGAAAAAATGATCTGATTGTTAAGCATCGTAAATAGCTACAAATAATTACCTGAAATTAGGAGTGTGATAAATTTGACGTTTTCCAGTATTCAAGTATTGTTGCGGTTTTAACTCATGTAATCCAGATAAATTTCTAGGCAGCTCATACTTCCTCTTCGCAAATGCAGTAACGAAAACTCGAATCAAATCTCCGGTGGGACTATTACCGTTTCTCAGTTTGTGCCTGTATAATGGAGTGCCCGCATAGAATATGATTAGGGAAACTATAAGACCAATTGTTGGAATGCCATACCCCAATCCCCATCCACAGTTTTCTTGTATGTATACAAGGCCAACCGTGGCGAATAACGCCCCGGTAAAAGAGCTAAACAACCACCAATTGAAGAAAGAGTCCTTGAGCCTCTTCTCCTTTGAATCAAAATCATCAAATTGATCTGCACCAAATGTTGATATGTTTGGCTTTGTTCCACCAGCCCCGAGAGCAATAATGTATAAAGATGAGTAGAAGAATGTAGTCTGCATAGTAGTAGCCTTCCTGCAAACACCATTTTCACAACTTGGCTTCAAAGATTTGAACGAAACTGCAGCTGTAAGTAATCCCATCCCCTGCAAACACAATCACTTGGTAGATAATTAATACATAAAACAAGATAGTAAAGTTGAAATTAAAACTTTTAAGATTGACAATCAGTTTTGTGATTCTATTGTTTGACATGAATTAATTAGTGACAATTAATTTGCCACCGAAAGAGCTCGTAGTCATTCAAATGATTTTTGGTGCTGATGGGACTACTGACGACAAATTTTTGTTGTCTATGAAACCATATGCAAAATTCGAACAAAGTTATATTATCAGTTTCAATTTCGCAAGGTAAATTATATAATAGGGCAGCAGTACTTAATACATGGTCTAAATTATTCATGTTCAAAAGTAGGCAGCAGTACTTAATGTTCATGATCCTTGATCGAGGAAGTAGGGTATAGTAAAACAACGTATGTCATGCGCTATTAATGGACACAGTGGACACTAGTGGGTGATGGGCCATCCAGAATATAATTATGCTGATCATCATATATAAATAAGAACAAGGTTGAAAGAGTATAACAATATCGATGCATAAACCACATAAATTTAAACACTCACGCACACTTGCATGTGTCCACTAGAACTTCAATCCGGGACTCTTATAATCAAGAGGATCGGAGAGGGGTTAGTAATAGACCAATTAAGCCTTGAGCAAATACTAATTAACGTCTTGCTCCTGAATTTTTTATGGGTGGAAAACAAATAGAAGTAAAAAACGTAGAAAGAAGTAAGTGAAACAAGGTTCACTAACATGCTCCCGAGTTTAAAAATTAAAGAATGAAATTAGTTTCATTAGTGTGCTCCCGAGTTGGAAGGAAAATATGCAATTGATTATTAAATTATAATTTTATCCTTAGATTTAAAAAGTAAGAACTAGATAATAAAGCTATATTGGTAATATCAAGCTTTTTTTAATTTACACTCATCATTTACTTTCCTTTTCATCCCACTTTTGGAGTGAAAGTTTTGAAAAGAAAGCATATAAAATTTTTATTAACTTGCACTTACTTTCCTTCTTTAAAAAAACTCGGTAGCATGATTAGGAATGCAAACTTTATTAATTGTTTTCCTCTTTATCTGCTTTTTTCCCTTTTTAAAATTCGGAAACAAGGTGTAAAATACACACTGTTTAAATTAATTAGACAATTAAGGATGAGCGGAGAGCTACAACGTACCAAAACATAAATGATAGATGAAATGGTGAAGGTCCAGAATCGACCCAAGTAGGAATCAGCTATGTAAGCACCCAGTATTGGAGTAATCCAAACTGATCCGGACCAGTTATTAACATTTCTAACAGATGTCACCGTGTCTTCATGTAGTTGTGTGGTCAAGTACACCACCAGATTGGATGCTACCCCATAGAATGCCATCCTTTCAAATGCTTCGTACCCTGTGTATGTAATTTTAACTTGATCATTAAATTAAGTGCACTTAACATTTAAAATAAAACAAAATCTACCGAAATAAATTATATATTTCTCCGTACAGAAACTAATACTACATGGAACAGGCATGTAATCATAATTTACTTTATAAGAAAATCAAGTTGTACCTACATATATTTGTCTTGCGTGTATCCGTTATATATGTACATATATATTCTTAAATATTTAACAATATATAGAGATGATCGAGGATGCATAAATATAAAAATACCAAGAAGAAAAGCACAAGCTTTCCATTTGCCGCTGGAGGCAGCAAGAGCAGGATGGCCGTGAATATTGACAGTGCCATCGTTGGTGAAAACCTTATCTTCTTCCATTGGCTAGCTATTGCTCTACTATATATTCAACTTGTGTGTGTATATAAAGGGGGAGGATTGACAAAGCAATATCAATATATTTGAGATTATATATTATATCTAGAATGGTAGGGTTAAGTGCTAATGAGATCATTATTATTAAATTGAGAATTCTCAAAACTTAATATTAATATATTGTTCTACAAAACTGATTTTCTTAAAAAAAATCTAAATTGATAATTAAATTACAGGTGATCATGAGATGAGTAGCATATATAACTAATAAATAAAATGATTATGCAAATATTGGCAGGTAAGTTTATAGAGTGAAATACGTATCTCTTACATGGGTTACCTCGACAACCAGTGTGTAGTTGGCCACTCTTTCTACACAAGTTGTAGTTGGCAAATTTAAGGGAGTGTTTGGCTTAACTTATAAGTAATAAATTTTTTTTTTAAAAGTATTTTCATATTTTTTTTGAAAATTAATATTTATTTTAGAAATTTAAGACCAAATCTTATTTTCAAATTTGAAAATAAGTTACTTATTTTCAGAAAAAGTACATATATATCAACTTTTTCAGCTTATAAGTTGCTTATAAGTCCAGACAAACGGGGCCTAAGACTCCACAGTCCACAATTTGGACATTACAGTTAACTAAATATCATCTGTATTTTGGAAGTTATAATTTCATTAATCGATTGTTTAGTTTTAGTGAAAAAATTGTTTGATAAAAAAATAGCTCAACTACTTTATTAATTTTGTATTGTATTTAAATCAGATTAAAAAAACTAACACTCCCTTTGGACGTTTGAATCTTCTCACGATAATTGAAAAAAATATATTTTAAAATAAGCCATAATAGGACCAGATGGCATATATTTATAATATCAACATATGTATAATAATTTTAATAAATAACAAAAAAATATTGGGTCAGGTAACTATCTATTCACAATTTTTGCAGCCCTATATATAATTAATGAGATGAGCCCTATGTTCCTCGAAGTTCAAAAACTTTATCACCTAAAATGATCATGTATGTTGTCGTTTTTTCTGACTTGGGGACCTAGTGAAACAGATAAATTTAAGAGAGTCGTCAAATGTGACAAGTCTCCCGAGTCCTTAACCACTTTATTGTTTTCTATATAAAATTTAAATTTCTTCATTATAGTGAAAAAAATCTATAAAATTTGATTTATCTACTTAATAATAGTTTAGTTATAAAATTGAAATTTATATTATTTTACATGTAATAGTATTTTTTTTAAAAAAATATACAAAGATTGTAAGAGGTTATTTGATTGACAACCCCGTTTATTTCCGCTTAAATTCTGGAAATAAGCCCTTATTTCCAGAAAAAGTAGGGATGTATGTACTTTTTCTGAAAATAAGTAACTTATTTTTTATTTTGAAGATAATATTTGATTTTAAAATTCTAAAACAAATATTTATTTTTTAAAAAAATATGAAAATATATAAAAAATAAAAATAAAATAAACTATTTATTTTAAGTTTAAGGAACCCCACTATATGTATGTAGAGATTACTAATTTAGGATATTGTTTCATTAACAAATATATGAAAAATACTTTCAAAAGGAAGTTAGAATACTCACTCAGCGTGGTTGTTTACCCACCTTTTACTTGCACTTCCTAGAAAATAAAATTTCTTGTTCTTCAGTTAAATATGTTTGTACTTTCTAGAAAAAAGAATTTCTTGTTTTTTAATCAAACATGTTTTTTAAGTTTTTAGAAACTTTATAAAGGAATTAAATATCCAAATATTACAACTTTCAAAAAAGTGAATACCTACAAATAACCAAACGAGCACAAGAATTAGAAATACTATATAAATAAATATATATATATATATATATATATATATATATATATATATAATAAATATGATAAAGATGTTACTTATACAACCATAGTTGAATATTATTGTTAATCAAGCCAGCTTATCTCCCATCATTAAAAAACTAAATAAACGGCTAGGATTTAAAATTAAAAAAAAAACTTGCTCTCTATAATGTAGCGTATACGCTACATTATAGAGCGCATGTCTTTAATTTTTTTGTCTTTTATGCCCTTATTGTGGTCATGTGGATATTATTAAATTAAAAAAAAACTTGTACGCTATATAATATAGCGTACATATATGGTTATAAAAAATTAAGTCAAAAAAGCCTTGAAAACATAAACATGTCTGTACATACGCTCTTTTATATAGTGTACTTTTATTTATATTTTTTTTACTATTTAAACCAACTAATTCAACTCCAAAATACAACCAAAAATCAAGATCAATACAAATTCAACTTCAAAATACCATAAACAACTTAAAACCATAATACAATTTCAACTTTGAAATCGAATCTTCTCCCAAACTCAAATTTTAAATCTTGAAAAAATTGAATTTTTTCTCAAGGTCAAAATTTATATTAAAAAATGGTTATTAGATAGTTCAAAGTATATTGGGTTGTGAAATGAGTATTAGATTTATACAAAACTTATAATCAAATAGGCAAAATTGAAATGAGTTTTAGATAGCTCACATAAATCTTTAAAGAATGATATGATAAAAAAAACAAGTATGTTTCTAGGGAGATAATGGTGTGTATTCATCATATAGATATAATATATCGTATGCTTTAAAGGGTAGAATTGAAATTAAAAAAAAAAACACATACGCTACATTATATAACGCATGTACGCTATATTATATATCGTATAGTTATTTTTTGTTTTTCAATCTCAGCCGTTGATTTGTTCTTTTAATAGTATTAGATGGGTTGATTGAATATCTTTTGATATTCAACTATGACCGGTGAACTATTTCTAATAATAAAATAATAATTATAAATGAGAAAAGTAAAAGGAAAAGTTAATGGATAATAATGCTTATTTTTACAATTTTATTTATTTGTATACCGTAATAAAACTCGTATAAAAATTTTACAAATTTACAAATTTTGTTCTGTGGTATTTTAATTAGCATTTTATTTAAAAGTTTTTCACTGAATAAAACTCCTATTTTATAACATATAAATTGTTCCAATATTAATTTTATGAAATATCCATACGGTTTTTCTTGAGTATGAAAATATTATGAAGTCAAATTAATATTTTTATTAAATTTTTGAATAACGATTACATAAAAGTTTACTGAAGGAGAGTGTCTCCCAAGTAGGAATACATCCTCCATTAATCATAGAAGGGTTTCTTGGACCCCTTTTTTGTTGCTAACTTTATATTTGGGCCAACGTAAATATAACAAGGCCTTTTTCCTAAATATTAATCTGTCACCCTAAATATTTATCATAAATTAATGTATACTCCTATTAAACTATTAGTCATATAAATTTAAATAAAAAATCTAAAAACTTCCCTACCATCTTCGTAGGAGAAGAAATAATGGAATGATGACCACAATTCATTCACATTATTCAACCAACCCACTCCACTACGCCAGACTTGATGAATGATGTTCCTGAGTTGCAGGAAACATTGCATGGTAGTCAACTGAGCTCAATCAAAATCAACGGATTCGAGTCAAATTTAAATTCAAATTCGAATTGAACTAGTCCTTTTATCCATATAAATTATCGGTTCTATAAAGTAATAGTATAATTCCACGTGGAAGCCTGAGAGCCCATAACATATTCACATTTTTAAGTCCAACCATTGCGTACGTATGTTGTATATACGAACAAACACAAGGCAAAATGTAAAATTGTAATGGAAAGTAAGAATAGTTGGTGTTGGTTATCGAGATGGACTTTTCTTCACAAATGGACTGCCCGATATGTAACTTTAGTGTGAGTCCGATAATATTGAGGCCGTTGAGGTTTTCAATTTGTGGTGCTTGTTATGAGGGAGCTCGAAGTCTCATTGCTTTGATTAATAAGCTTCATAATAATAACAACGATGATGGCACATCCAAAGTTAATCATCTAAAGTCATCGAATCAGAGTTCTAATAAGGTATGTTAGTGGTTTCGAAATTCTATATGTTCGTAAATATTGTATTTATCAAATTATGTGAACACTCTACAACCGATAGAACTACATACATTGGAATAATTTTGATGAAATAAGTTTCGGGCACAATTTTATGATAAATTTTATCAACCTGACGACGGATATATTATATGATACATGTTGCAAGTTCTAGAAACTTATGACCGAATAAAAGGTGCGGTCAAATAATAAATTTTTTGTTATGGCTAATAAGATGTAGTCGAAAATTGTCCAAGTTTAGAAAGTAGTGGTTCAAAATCTGTGATCCTAATCTATGGCATCAGATTTGGGAAATTACAGGTTGTGATCCAGCCAAAATTTGATAAATTGCATCCAATTATGCTGGTTTCATTCCAACCTGGCTTGTTTCTTTGTTCATGATTCAACATCCATAATTAAGATGCACTGTTGGATAGCTGGGCCAAATACTGTGAGTCAGAAGTGTCGTCCACTAATTAATTATAATTATTTTTTCAGGGGTTTGGGAACGCACTGAAATGGGTGAAGGAAATGACAGAAGTAGAAGAAGAATTAAATGAGAAATTGAGATTTCTTGGAGGATTTGTATCTGCATTCAAAGATCATATTCATACTGATATTAACGTCAAGCCTGGTGATCTCGGACCCTCAATTCCTGCACACAAAGCTTTGCTGGTAACTCCCCAGTGCCCAATCTAGTATACATGATGCATGATGCGTGGTTAATCTTTAGAAATTACTATCAATTTTGCATGAAATTATTGAAAAATCAAACGAGACCCCTTTGTTGCAGGCATCAAGGTCTTCAATATTTAAGAACATGATAGAGTCAGATTCATATAGAACTACCGATCATCCACCAGGAGGCACCATAACTCTTGCAGAACTCAACTACGAAGAGCTACAATGTCTCTTAGAATTTATGTATAGTGGTAACTTGAGCAAAGAAATAGTGGAGAAACATGTCTACTCACTCTCAATTGCAGCTGACAAATACGAAATACCCTACCTACAAAAGTTTTGCGAGAATCAAATGCTGAAATGTTTGAACTTGTCAAATGTTCTAGACGTTTTAGAGATCTCGGACACTTGTTCAAATTTGATCTTGAGGGAGGAAACCTTGAACTTCATTGTTAGAAACATGGGCGATATTATTTTCTTGCCTTCGTTTGAGGAATTTGCAATAAAGAATCCACATCTAACCGTACAAATTACAAGATCTTCGTTCTTGGAAAACAAAAATTCTAGAAATAAGATTTGAGAATAATACCAGAAAATAGAAATGTTTGCATTAATATTACCTGCGTTGTTTGAAACAGCTTGTTTCACCATGCTAATGGTATTAATGCTCCGAGCCACTATAGTGCTTGTTTTATTTACATTAAATTAGTTCAACATTGTCTCCTTTTACAAAGCAGGCACATAATTAGCTGCTTGAACCAATTAATTAAAACTCGTATTCTTTCTTGAACAGCTTATACAAAGTGTATACTGTGCATATGAGTGTATAAGATAGCTTGAAGATACTTTCATTCATGATAAGAAATTTATGCAAATGCTTTGCATTATACATTGTAAACGAAAGTTGTCAAGCCCGGGTTGGATATATTTGTTCCTGATCTTGATTGATTCTTAGCTATAGCTTGATCCATATCTATGATTATCATCAAGTCGATCCTACCATCTTATTCTTAGGACCTACCTTGAACTTAACCTTTGGCATCGGCAAGACATATATAGCCAACTAATGAGCTATAATATAAACAGAGATCGAGACATGGAAAACAAAATATGGTATATATAGAATATATAATCTTTTAGTCCTGGTCATTGATTTCTCTCCAATTTCTGATGGCCTGTGTAACTGCTTGTTCCACCACTTGTGCATTAATGCTTTCTCCGATTTCTTCATCCTGCACCAAAATTTAATTATTCAATTAAGTTTGCATCCTGCTTTTAAGCGATTTGAATTGCAGACATATATATGCTAGTTATTACAATATTCCCATTGTTATTGATGTGAAAGGGTAACTATTTGGCTAGATAAATCAACATAGAAAATAAATTTTCAACAGTTTTTCACCCATCCAACTATATATATTGCAGAAAAATATAATTTTCACAACGTGATATTTTTCTTTTGTTGTACTAGATGTATAACAAAAGGCATAAAATGTAAAGATATGAAAAAAAATCTACAAAAGCCCTCTTCTGAATCATGATAATTAAAAAAAATAAAATGAAAAGAAAACAAAATGCATCTTGAATAAAATAAATATGTTGTTCCTTATACTTTTTATATATATGAACAAAATACATCAGTATTGGTTTACACATCCGTACATGTATATGCAATCATGCTACATTATTTACTCCATAAATATATACAAGCAGATATATCATTGATATAGTACTTAATTATATACGTTCCAAATAGAGAGAGAGTGAGTGTGTGTGTGTGTGTTTTGCATTCTTACTTCTCCGCCAAGGGCTTCCAATCTAAAACTGTCTATACAAGAAACCCTAGCTTCGGATACAATAAGCCCCAGTTCTTCAAATGCTCCTAATATCGGGACAAGCAATCCTGGACAAGTCCTATCAGAATGTATGTTCACTAGAAACCCTTTTTCTAGGGTTTCTACTGCAACCTGCGCGCATATGTAAATGCATGAAGACATGTGTACATATAAAGACCGGCCAATGTATAATATATAGAGAAACTTGTGTGTGTGTGTATACCACGGGCCATGAGGTCTGGTTGTGACTTGAGGTTTCCCCGGTGGCAATATCTTGATTCAGTCTATCCACTTTTTGTTTGAGGTCTGCTATATACTTTGACGCGTCTACAATGATTGAGGTTTCACTTAGCTGCAATATTAACACACACAACCCCTCATGAGTTTATTTGCGCTTTAGTATTTGTACTTGCATATATATATATACACATTCTATACCTATTGGAGGAGGTCACAAATATTAAATAAACAAAAAAAGTACTACTCTTTTATTATCTCCGAATCTGTCTTCTACTCTTCTTAGTTTGTATTACACTATATAGAGCTTAGAATCGTCGTGTTACGGATGACCATTATATTAGTTGCACTTTAATCCTTAGTACTTTTTTTCTTGTGAAAGTTTGGTTACCATTGTTCATATCAAAAAGTTATTGTGAATTTTGATTTACGAATGTAGATCAAAATTATTACAAACTTAAAAACTTCATCAAGAAACTCAAGGACTTTAACACCTCAAAAATAAATATATTGCAAACATCTCAAGTTAGACATTAAAACCCAACATTTTACATGATATTCATCAAATATTTGGGAGCGAGGCTAGGGGTTTTCAGTAAGAAAGTATAACCACAACATAGAAATTTGGTAAAACAAAAGAGAGACCAGAGAGAGTCGTATCCGAAATATCAAGGTGGTATATATGCAGCAAGAAACCTAGAATTTTCTGTGGTGATATACGATGTTATGTCTAGCTAGCTAGAGAATATATAGTATTGTAAAGACCTCATCAGAAATTGAACTAACATGTACTCAAATAGGATAAAGAAACATTCTGTGAAATTTCCAAATACAAGAAATCAAATTGATGTTATATAAAGCTGATGAAATCTGAAAGGTTGCAGAGAGATTGAATTATAAAATTACTGCGTGCGAGTTTGTAATGGAACGAAGAAGTTGCAGCTTCTCATGCAGTGCAGCAGCAGCTTTCTTGTGCTCTCTAGAAACCATTCTTCCCTTTAACTCTCTAATATCTCTCTCTCTGTGTGTGTGTATTTATATGTATCTCAATCTCTCTTCCTATCTCTTCACTTTACTTTTCTCTTTTCGACTCTCTGCAATCTCTAAAGGTTTAAATAGAGAGAGGAGTTTGAGCTCTTGAATTAACAGATGGCTTTGTCTGCTTCTCAAAGGACTACTGCCTCATGAGTTTCTTCACAACAAGATAATTAAGTTTTATTATCATCTCATAATTGTACTAGTACGTGTAGACGCGTTTATCTTATTTCACTAATCAAACTCCATATTTACTAAAGACAGTTTGTCACTAATAACAATCATCTATCCGTGGTTTTTTTTAATAGATGAAAAAAAATCATAGATGGCTCTGAAAAAGTGCGGATAATTAAAGTGACTTGACTCTTAAATTCACATCAAAATTCTACTTCTAATCTTTTCTCCTATAAAAACGCAGATAAAAGTATATATCAATTGATTGATAGGCACCCGGTCCCTTTACTAATTAAATACTATACATTTTAAAACGTTTGTAAAAACTTATTTAACTCATAACCATGTGACCTAGTAATTTACATGCAATACATTTATACGTAAAACACATGAAGATATGTGTATAACAGTGCAAGGACGGTAATTAAAGTAGAGAATATATCTTAACACGAGGCCTCTGAATTGTGAGAATGGAGGAATGGTCAGCTCGTGATTTTGGTTTGGATGGGAATGATGAAACACAGGAATGATATTATATGTATGCATTATTGATATATATATATATAAAGGGATTGTGTGTGTATATTCCTCTCTACAAAACTCTTGATAAATTTTAATTTTTTAATTAAATTAATCTGATTTTGTATTTAATTAATAATTATTACTTGTATTTTTTTAATAAACACAAATTTTGCAATCACATTTACCTTTGAAATTTATATATATATATATATATATATATATGATGAATCTTCATAATAAAGAAAACACTCATGGCCAGTTCGATTGATACAAATTTAAACTATATGCAAGGGCGTTGGTTGAAATGAAAATCACGATAGAACTCTTGAGAATTATTGATTCTGCATTTATTTTTGTTGTCTTTTACCATGCATAATTGGTATCATAACATATCAAATTTATATTTGAAATTAATTTGCAGAATCACCTGTATTTGAAAAGTTCATATTCAATGCATGATTCTACAGATTAATTTTTTTAAAAATGTCAAGATTACTCTCTTTTTTTTCAAAATATAATTTCGACAAATATTTTAAACGCAAATGTTATCTCAAGCTAAGGTGTTATTCGATCACTTGTTCACTGTATAAACATAAATATAGACATATAGTTGAGCTTTTAATGGAAAATGCACTATATATATTGGTTTAATATACATAAATCACGAATAGAATGAAGCATCGAAATGGAGGTTTGAGTTGTGATAAGTGGATGCATCCAAACAATTCTCACGGGATATTTGGAGTTGCTTCACTCTCCCTCTATCTCTTTCTCAAAACAGCCGTCAACTTTTGTCCTCTCTCCCACTCTCTTACTACACGTGCCTCTCTACCCTTAAGGGTCACTAACTATTAATTTACCTTTATCATCTTTCATCAAAAACTACCTCCAGAGTTCGATACTGATGATATTAATTTAGCGTTTACATGTAATATATTTGTGTTTATCTAATTATCTAGAGGAAAAGGGAAAAAAAATAGAGTACCGGCCTGCAGGAGTGTGGCCAAGTTTTCGAACTTCTCAAAATAAATTTAATCTCATTTATTTTGAAAGATTAAATGTATTTATTAAAATAATATATTTTAAGCTCCTATGAATTTAAATTTTGATTTCACCAATATATGTATCAGTATATGTAAAGTTCGTGTAAAGAACATGCATAAATAATTAAAATTTAAATGTGTCGAATTTCAAGTATACAAGAGATAAGATACAGGTTGCATCCACAAATACAAGTTATTTGACAATATATTGACTCTTCTTGACTAGCTAGCTAGCTAGTAAACGAGACCAAAAACTCACCGTCATTAATTATGTCCAGCATTTCATTCAAACTTATTAGTTGACTTTTAAACTGTGGTGATGAAGAAACTCGGAGGGTTTGCAAAGAAATAAGAGGGTAGGAGAAGTTTTAAATTACTATTAACAATAAAAAAATAATTATACGCATGTATAATAGAAGTACATTTTCTGTATATGCTATACTAAAAGTTTGTGCAAGTATATATTTATGGCCATGTAGCTAGAAAGCGAAAGATCAATTACACCCGGAATATAAATCTTGACTTGGTCAAAATGATCAATTTAACTAGGATTCACAAATTCGTAGTTGAACCTTGCAAGATACTTCAGAATAGAGGACTTGCGAACATTTGATCGTGGCAAGTTGAACTACAATTAATGAAATGCGCCAAAATTCAATTAATGAAATGCGCCAAAATTCCTTTGTAAAAGAGTATTTGTTCAACTTAACACAGCCTATCGATCCAATCAAATTTGTTCAAGCCATCTAAAATAATGTATATTCTAACTAAAATTAATTACTTCCTGACTATTCAAAATCTTGATTCTTCAGAGAGAGAGAGAGTACTAAATATGGCATTTCGAGTTCAAAACTTTTCACTCCCAAAATCTTCAATAATTTAACTTTAATATGATGATTAAAGAATGCCTCAACCCAAAAAATTGACTAGTCGGCTGGAGAGTGTTAAAAGTATATATAATTTAATCTATAGTATTTCTCCAAACACGTAAAATCTATATATCAACTGATCATATGATCATAATTAAAATAATCAAAACAATCAGAATACATACAATTAATTAAAGTTTAATGTAAGCCAACACATACACCAAATAAATCAAAGTTCTAGATATTAAGACTATACAAAATCTAATACAATATACATTAATGTACACAGCTAGCTGGAGTTCGTAATCAATGTCCGAAATAATAAACAACAACAAAATACGATCCACAGCCTATACAAATATAAAAATCAAGTGTGTTCCACATGTTCGCAAGGACGTACTTAACGACCTTAATGTCCCATCGGTTACAAAAACCGGCCTATTCACTGCAAGACAATCATTCAAAACCGACTGCCCAAATGCTTCGGTTATGATCAAAATCGGTCGGTTACCTGTTAAAAATCGACCGATGCTTGTGATCGGTTTTAACCTTATCGGTTATGCCAGTTTGATCGGGTTTAACAATTATAACTGACCACAGAAACAGTTGGTTATATCACTTGCCATTTGCTACAAAGTGGGACCAAAGGAACACGTGTCTGCCACGTTGGAACTAAACCTACCACAACAACGGTCAGTTTTGTACAAAGTCAATGGTAGAATTGGACGGTCAAAACTGACCAATCGGTGATCGGTTATAATACATGCCATTTTATGGACTAAAATCGACCGTCCATCAGTCGGTTATGATTTCTAAATGTCACTTATTAAAATCGACCGATTTGACATATCGGTCGATTTTGCAGCAGATAGGTTTCAAAAAAAGTGTTGGAATCATAACCGACCAACTAAAATCGACTGTCTTAATGAAGAAGGTGGTCGGTAATGGCTTAAGTCGATCGGTTTTACTGGATTGCTAATGGTAAAAAAAACGGTCGGTTTTAATACCAATCAGTGGTTTTTAGTGGTAATTTTGCAAAAAAATTACATATTAAAGCAGGCCTGTTTCCTGTCATTTGTAAAGTTTGTCCTGCAGCTAAGCTAGACAGTCTTTTCCTTATAGTAGTAGTCACACTACTTCTGTTTTTGAATTACTCCACAATGATGTTTGGGGTCCTTATAAAAACAAAACTTCTACTTGATGCAATTAGTTTTTAACTATAGTTGATGACTATAATAGATTTACTTGTGTGCATTTACTTAAGAAAAAGTATGAAGTTGCAGAGGTTTTATCCATTTTTTATGCATATGTAGAAACTCAGTTTAATGTTAAAATTAAAAGTATAAGATCAGACAATGCTAAGGAATTTTGCCAAGGTGAAATGCAGGTTTTGTTTAAGCAAAAGGGAATTTTATACCAAAAGAGTTGCCCTTATACACCCCAACAAAATGAGGTGGTTTAAAGGAAGCATAGACATTTATTGGAGACTGCTAGAGCTCTTTTTTTCCGATCTAAGGTTCCACTGCAATATTGGTGTGAGTGTATCTTGTGTGCTATATACTTAGTTAATAGATTTCCTTTAACTAGTATCAATAATCACACACCCTACTTCTTGTTGTATAATGAAGTTCCTTCCCTCACACATATTAGAACATTTGGCTGCTTATGTTTTGTTGCTTCAAGTAAAGTTCACAGAACCAAGTTTGATCCCAGGGCCATTTCTTGTATTTTTCTAGGATATTCAATACATACCAAGAGGTACAAAGTGTTAGAATTTGCTACTAATAAAGTCATAGTTTCAAGGGATGTGATTTTTTATGAAAAATATTTCCTATTTTATTTTAATTCCACTGATGTATCCGTTCCTGAGCCTAAACAGTATCCCACAGATATTTACCTTCCTACTATTACATCTAGTTCCACTTCACCTAATTTTTCAGCTGTGTTTTTGAAAACTGATAATGTTCCTCCAGATCACCATAATATTTCACCTTCATGTTCTTCTTCTGATGAACATGAGCCTTCTCCTACTTGTTCTGACTCAATTGTCAGTACAAATTCTTCTCAAGTAAGTGATGTTAGTTCTATTCTTTCATAAATCTCACAAAGACAGTCTTCCAGATTACACAAAACACCATCCTACCTTTAGGATTTTTAGTGCAATGCAGTCTCTCCCACACCTCATTGGTGCAATCTGGTTTAATATTCAGATTTACCATCTGAGAAACAATGCTTAATTTTCAAAATTTGTGACTTGGTTGAACCTGCAACTTATTCAGAAGCTTCTACCAATCCTCTTTGGACTGATGCAATGCAAAAAGAGCTTCAGGCTCTACATACCAATCATACATAGGATTTGGTAGACTTACCTAAAGGAAAGAAATCTATTGATTCAAAATGGGTTTATAAGGTCAAACTCAAGTCAGATGGGTCCTTAGAGAGATTCAAAGTCAGGCTTGTAGCCAAAGGCTTCAATCAGAAATATGAAATTGATTATGATGAGACATTTTCTCCTGTTGTTAAAATGGTCACTATTAGATGTCTTTTGGTTGTGGCTGCTAGTAAAGGTTGGCCCCTGTTTCAACTTGATGTTAACAATGCTTTTCTTCATGGAGACTTATCTGAAGAAGTCTACATGAAGGTTCTAGATGGTATTCCTAATCTCCTCAACAAAGTTTGCAAACTAATAAAATCTATATATAGCCTTAAGCAAGCTTCAAGAGAATGGAATACCAAATTGACTTCTTCATTGCAGGCTCAAGGCTTTGTCCAGTTAAAATATGATTATAATCTGTATAAAAGAAAAACCAATGGTTTAATATGTGTTGCAGGCGTCTATGTAGATGATGTCATTTTGACAGGAACTGATCAACAAGTTATTTCAGATATTAAAGCTTATCTTCATCAAACTTTTGGGATCAATGATCTTGGCAGGTTAAACTATTTTCTAGGCATTGAAGTATGCCATTTACCAGCTTGTATTTTTCTTAGTCAGAAAAAGTTTACAAATGAGTTACTTGATGGTTGTCAACTAGACATTTCTAGGAAAGCCTCCACTCATTTACCTCTGCATATTAAGTTGTCTGCTGATGAAGAGGGCTTGCTAGACAACCCTGAGTTTTACCATTCTTCAGTAGGTAAACTAAATTTTTTATCCACTATTCGTCCACAGATTTGGCATATGCTATACAGTCCCTCAGTCAATTTATGCAGAATCCTCGAACTCCACATCTTGCAGCTCTCAATCATACCTTGAGATATGTAGCTCATTCAATAGGCCAAGATATTCTTTTAAAAGCTAACACTGAGATTAATTTACAGGCTTTCATAGACTATGAATGGGTTGCTTGTCTAGATTCCAGAAAATCTATCACTGGTTATATTCTTTTATTAGGCCAGTCTCCGGTTATTTAGAAATCAAAGAAATAATCCACCATTTCCCGTTCCTCAGTAGAAGTCGAATACCGTGTAATGGCATCTGTTGCTTCAGAGGTCACTTGGCTAGTACATTTACTTGAGGAGTTAGATGTGACTAATCTCAAACATGTTACATTGTATTGTGACAACCAGTCAGCTATTCATATAGCCAAGAATCTCGTTTTTTATGAAAGAACCAAACATATCGAAATAGATTGTCATTTTACCTGTGACAAGATTCTTGAAGGCTTGATTCAACTTACTTATCTACCTACTCATTCACAGTTGGCTAATTTGTTTACAAAGGTTCTTCCTTCTCCACATTTCAAAGAACTACTTTCCAAGTTAGGATTTCATGATTTAACTGATCCTGATCCTAACTTGAGGAGGGGTGTTGACAATACAAGTGCTGCCACGTCATTGCAAGTTACTTGACAGCTCAGCTCATAGAGTTAGTTAGTACTAGTCAGTTAGAAAATATATATAGTGTAGTGGTTAGTTAGAGACAGTTAGTTAGCCTAGTGAGTAAGTTAAGCAACAATGATTAATGCTAACTCTCTCTCTCTAATGAGCTTAGTAGACATTAATGAATAAATAATTTTAGCTTCATCTTCTCAATACTTACGGTTCATCTTCCTCATTTATTAACTTATTAACGTAGCTTACTCAATTCTTCAAGATGAACAAATCTGAACTACGACTTTTTTCAAGCCTTGCTGAAATTGAATTTCCTTTTCGTGCCATACGTTTTTAGTTAAATTAATCAAATTTTTGCTTCAAAAAATTCAAATTTTGACTATTAATTATATATATCTATTATATAATTGAAAAATTATAAATATTATATTATTAAAAAATATATATAATATATTTTAAAATGTAATTCTTGATTTTTGAAAATTATAAAATAATATTTTATAATTTATGATCAAAGTTTAATCATTTTAGTTATAAAAAATCAAATAAGATAATTAATTTGATATTGAGAGAATATATGAAAAGGTATGATATTAAAGTGATTATGATTAATCTCCCATTAAACTTTAGTGGCAAGGGAGGTAGTATTAATCTTTAATTTGATTTCAAATTCCTAGATTGTTGGGATATATATAAGCAAGCGAATGCATGCATCATGCATCAATGTTAAGCGTAATTAATATAATCATAGTATTAATATACATTGAATGATAACACATAAGGTTAATCAAGTAAGTCACAAGCAGCAAAACGTTATAGTTGGTGCGGTGGCAGAACAAGAATCCTGTTTGGCGTACGTTGCCAAAGTGATGAAAAATAACAAATTAACCCTGGCACAGCCATGAAACTTTAATGTTTCAAGAACGTGCCTCCAAATGGGCAAAATCCATCTCGAGTGACTTATGTATCACGAGATGTTATTATTTTCATCAGTAGCTAAGCTAGAATGAATGCATGCACACACATACACACATATATATAATTTACGATAACCATATATTGTCTGCATTCCACACAGACAAACAAAGTACCGAAGCTATTCACATGTGTGCTCGTT
Source organism: Oenanthe sinensis (assembly GCA_028671895.1). Lineage (NCBI taxonomy): Eukaryota > Viridiplantae > Streptophyta > Magnoliopsida > Apiales > Apiaceae > Oenanthe > Oenanthe sinensis. Next base: position 6,262,639 of record CM053811.1, read on the forward strand.
AATCATTACAAGAAAACAATTCATTCCATACATATTACCCTGTTCCAATATTTGTCTCTTGCCCCTTTCATTTAATCAATTCTTTGCTCCATATATATAATCTTCACTATAGAATAGCCACCATCTAGGTTTTATGAACTTTCCTCATTAATCCAACGCGTTTCGGAATATTTAATTCCTAATTATTATACTTAGCGCATGCATCTGAATAATTAGGGTTTTCACTCTCAGCCTCGATCGCTTAGCTTCATTAGTAAACACAGTACAATATGGTACCATAAAAATTAATTGTCTGGCTACCTAGCTAGCTACCTAGCTAGCTAGCTTATAAGCCTTAAGAGCAGGATGTTGAGTTCAAAAATTATTTGCTAAATTCAAATATTATTTTTTTGAAAAATTATTTTTGATCAAATAAAAGTATATCAAAAATATTATTTTTTATATTATTATATCTTAAAAAAATGCTCCTATCAAAAATATTTTAATATTATCAAATTATTTGATTTTCTAACAACATTTTTTCCCACACTATATATATTTTAAAATTAAAAAAATCTCAAGCGGGGCCTTAATTTGTCTAGCTAAATATTGAATCTTTTAGACTTAACATATTTACGATATATTTTATCAAAAATCACAATTAATTTCCAAGTTTTATTTAACTGAAAGTTAGATTCTCTTCCTATATTATATTATATAATTATATTAAAATTTCTATCAAGAAAATTCATAAAATATGTCTAGAAGGAAATTTAAAATTATTTAGATTTAACCTAGTTTTGAATATCACAAGTTAGTTCTACTAACTTATATATATATATATAAGCTAAGATTATTAATTAGACTGGAAATTCCGAAAACTACTCCAAAAAATGAGTAATCCTAGAAAACCAAACAAGTTTCTTAAAAAGTTTTACAAATGCCACATGTATTGATTGAGAAAATAATTAATGAAATGGACATATATACATTCAAATCAATATCATCAATTAAAATTACACATCTTACCAGGTAGATCATGCCATATCATTTTGAAACCCTTTTTAAGAAATTTGTTTGATTCTCTAGCATTACTCCAAAAAATTTCTAAATTTCCTCAATTTGACCCAATCTAATTAATTATTAATTAAATTTTAATTATCTATATTAGATGTTTAATTGAATACTAATATATGTTAATAATTTTATATACAAATATTAAAAGTAGCTAGAAAATATTATAAAATATATGTTTAAAAATATAATAAAATATAAATTATAGAACATGTGTTAATATTATAGTACAAAACATATAGTGTAGAACAAATTAACATTATAAAAAATATTAATTATTAGATGGTTCCTAAAGTTCTGGTTCTTGTAAAACCTTACACACACAAACGGGATTAATCTCTTCTATATATATATATATATATATATATATATATATATATATATATATATATATTATATACATATAAGTTAGTAGAACTCACTAAATATAATAAAAATATATCATTTTAGAAAGTGTTAAGAAATATAAAAAATACGTAAAAAAGAAAATTTAAAAATTAAATTATCGCCCAAAAATGATAGCCATTAATATATTTTCTAGGATTTGAATATATTTCACAATCTGGATTTTTTTTTTGACCGATTTCACAATCTGAATTTATGTTTGAAGCAATACTGAAAAATACTGAAAATTAAAGATGGAAGTAAATTTGCAAATAAACATTTATCAAAGATTAAAAATTTACAAACTTCTTCAATGATTTCTTGCACATTTTATTTATAATATGAACACCCCGCACGAATAACTAGCTAGTATGAGCGATGTCTAAAACGAGTCATTGTGAATTTGCAGAGCAATCAGAAAAAACAACTTAAAATGATGTCATCTACATAAAATACAATATTATTGTATGTAACATAATTGTCATATCGATCGATTGATAAAGAGAGAGAGTGTTTAAACTTTTAATGAGAAAAGGTCCTAGTAGCAACATAACCGACCAAGTGTTGATAGCACGTACACGGGACTGCATTAATAATTATACCCCAAAGACTAATACGTATGTATATACAGTTTCATTGAGACTGTCACGTAAAAAATGCATTTAAAACATACAAGTGACACAAAATATAAAAATGTGGTGATTGAATTTGGTAGCCAATAACCTATGAGGTGTATAAAAATGTGATTCCTTGTTTCGATTTGATTAGCATAGTGTTAACCTATTTATAGCAATGATCTAAATGATCTAAAGTCAAGAATTATTCAATACCAAAACAAAAAAGTCAAACATTACATAGTTTATAGACAAAAATTGAAGATTTTAAACATTAGAAAATATTCAAATAATGTATAGAGGGATAAAACTCTAGACCCAAACCTAATTATCACTGTTATATGGCGACATTTGGAGGGAGAGGGGTGGTATAATATGGTTGATGGATCTTTTTAAAATAATTTGTAAGAATACTTAAATGTTAAAAACTTGATTCTTTGAATTTTCAACATAATAATATAATATATTTTAAGAAACGCATTAAATTGTGGCGTCCACAATAACTTAGTCACCCATTAATAACCCAAAGCTTGTAACATGTCATAACTAATATTTAAGTAAAATAATTTTTTATTTATATTTAATATAAATTTTATAATATTAAAATTTTATGTTAGTATTATATGTTCTCTTATTTTATATAAATTTATTCTATTAAATATAAATATGTTATTATGGACCCGTATTATAATAAATATATAAGTGAGTCTAAAAAATAAAATTTTAATTAATATAAATATGTATATAGTTAGGATATTATAATAAATAAAATTATATTTAATACATATTATTTATTTTTTAGGTCCGTGATCGATCAATCAAAATTTTTAGTTTTTTAGTTATAATAACATAGTATTGATATGACTGATACAAGTTGGATAAAATTATATTTTTCCACGTTGATAAAGTCGGTATATATTTGATATATGAGATACACTCATAATAACTTTTTTATAACATGAATTAAGAAATTTAAGTAAGATCATTAAATTTATATTCAAATTAATAAAATTTAATTATATATATATATGTAATTATATATATTATAACCGAAATCGTATTATCACAATTATTAACAACATTTACCGTCTCACAGATACTGTCTCGTCTGCACCGGTCATTCGTCGACAATTTTTGAAACTATGTGGAGAAAGATTGGAGCCAGGAGGTCAACATAAACCAATTTTTCAATGTTCATGTATCGAGTTTCGGCATGTAACAAATTTTTACTAACATAATAGACGGAGAATTGTATGTGTATTTCCTCTCGGACAAGCACAACACTAATAGAATAATCTAAAACTGTTAGGTATTGAATGAGGGTCTTTAGACAGGTAAAATTTTATTTCGATGGGGTAAAATTTTATTGGAAACGATGCTCCATGAATTAAAATTTTATTAAAAATTCTTTATTCATAAAATTTTAGTGAAGCCAACTAACTTATAAATTGAAAAATATATGTATTTTTCAACTTTAACTTTTAACTTATAAGAGATAACAAATACTACCACTATTAGGGCGGATATTCCTCACCATCAAAATCGCGCTTATATACCCGCACTAATATCTATACAATTATCAAATTTAAATTTACAATTATTAAAATCTAAAATACTATATTGCTATACACCACTACAACTTTATTAATTATTACCGTCACCATATTAGTATAAAGTCATTAAAAATATTTTAAATTATCAAAAATTATCTCTAATCATTAGAATTTCAATATAAATAATCACATTTTAAACACAATCACAAATCACATAAAAAACCTCAAATTTAAACATCTCTGATTTGATTTATCTCTAATTAACATCATAGATTTTCACCACCACCTCCTCCGTTCTATCACAATTAATTCAATCGAAAAAGTTCGTCATCTCCACTAACAATGATGAGATTAATTAGTAATATTATGTTACATTCTGGATGGCCTCTCGAAAGCCTGAGGTTATTCAAAGGGGTTAAAGAACTGGGAAAAAATATTCTCGAGCCATCAACTCTATATAAGAATAAAATTATACTGTATAATTCAAAATTAAGAAAGTTACCTCCCCTTGAAAAAAATGTATTCCAATTCAATAGATAAGATCAGGGATTCTTTGTAATACCTCAGTCTCACATCGAGTAGATTGAGATAATTTGTTCAATATATAAATAAAAAGTACTACTACTAAGTGCACCAACAAATCATGATCTTTTGAGAGTCTGTGTTAGACTTGTGAATTACCCAAGTTGTTGTATTTGGGCCAGTTTACTTTGCGCCTATTTCGGATTCGGAAGTCGGGACTTGACCCGATTTTCGAAAAAAACTCGGGATTTGACCCAAATTGTCACATATGGTATTCAGAGCCAACTCTCGAAAGCTTGATTCGTCAAGTTGCCAGAGGACCAACAAATCATGATCTTTTGGGGGCTTATGGTAGGCTTGTGGATTACCCAAGTTGTTGTATTTGGGCCAGTTTACTTTGCGCATATTTCGGATTTGAAAGTCGGGACTTGACCCGATTTTCGAAAAAAACTCGGGATTTGACCCAGGTTGTCACACTTTTTCATAAATTTTTGTAGGACTTAATTTTTATAACCTTTAGAATATGTAACTATTTTATGATGATAATTTATTGTTGTTTTGAGTGATAATAGATACCGACCTAGTCATAAAAATTGATCTCCGATCATTTTGTAAGTACAATCTCAAACTCCGAAAATATTCCTTTTGATCATTAACAATCTATCATTGTCCCGATTTCTATTCCTAACAATCACCAACGTCTAGTGCTAATTTTCCAAGTCAATTTTAAAGTAATATTTAAATAATTTTATACATTTTTCACTTCTATAAATCAAATATCAAAATTAAATTGTTGAATAATATGATTTTGAAAAGTCAATCTTCTAAAATTTTAAAATATTACGAGATTAAGAATTTAAGAGAATTGTACAATTAAATCAAATCCCGCCATACATGTACAAGGAAATAATATAAAAATGCCAAAATCAAATTTAATCATTTATTTGCCCGATGCAATTACCAGGTGAAGAACTTAAGGTCCCGTCTATATTATCAACGAGGTGTGTAGTTCGAATCAGATAACTCGTGATCAAACTCCGACTTGATAATTAGATTTGAACTTGATCCAAATTGGTTTTTGAGTTTGAATATGAACAATGATTTTAAATTTAATCAGAAAAACTTGGAAACTCAAGTCAAATCAAGTTTTTTGAAATTCGACTTGTTAAATTGGAATTTAATTCGATTCGACTGGTGTCGATAATTTTTTATTTTTCATAAATATTTGTGTACTTATATATCATTAAAAATACATTTAAAATTATTGTGTACTATTTTTCACATATTATTATTTATTATTAGTTTTTTATATCTATTAAATTACATTAATTCAATTATGAGATTAATATGTATATTCTAATAACGTATTCTTACTATAATTTATATAATTATTTTTTTCTGTAAATTTCAAATAGAAGATTATTATTGTTGGTTATTAGTTTTTTCTATTTACAAAATTATTTTATTATTTAATTAGGCACAACACTTTTATTAATTAATCTTAAAAATCTAGCACAAAGTTTTGAATTGGATTATAATATGTCATTAGATTATTATATAATTATTATAATTACATTAGCATTGGTTATAGCCCCCAACAAGTTAATTTAATAAGTTGATTAATGACTATTTACAAAATCATTAGGTGGTACCCTCCTGTATTTAAATGAATAGATTAAAAAAAATTAACGGTATCAAATAATCACGTTAGATTGATAGTTTTTGAAAGTTTATTATAATAATTTTTAGTAAGGAAATAGTATTTAGGTTAAATTTGAAGAAAAAATGTAGAATGGTAAAATTTTGGGTATTTATCAAAAATACTACATTTTTACGATTTTATTATTTTTTGAAATTTTTTACAAAAATACTGTCTGCAACTAAAAATAACAAAATGCAACTTTTTTTATCTACAATTTATAACCAAATACAACTCAATGCAACTTTTTTAGAAAAAATTTGAAGTTACTTGTGGTTGTATTTGAGGTCATTTTAGTTGCATTGTTTGCAAAACCGTATTTTTGTAAAGAAAAACTTTAAAAATCGTATTTTTGTAAAAAAAAAAAAACTTATTTTTGTAAAAAAATATAAAAGTTTCGTATTTTTCATAAAACCCCTAAATTTTTTATCAATAAACTCAATATACTTATAAAACAAATTCAATAATTTATAAATTCGAAATATGATAATCTGCAAAATTCAATAGTCTTAAAAATTCATTAACAAATTAAACTTGACTCTTATAATTTATTATATAAATCGAACTCAAACATAACTTTTAAAATCAATAATTTTTTAACTTTAACTGCACTCAATAAAGAAAACAGAAACACAAATTCAATTAAAAACAACTCGAATCCACTCACGACCAATCGGCCATCATATCCTTGTACAAGCATATCGAGACCAATATCCAACACAAACATCAAATTAAACAATTATAATACTTAAACTATGCATGCAAGTTACCAACCACACATGCAAACATGTCCACAGTCCACGTACACCTAAATCCTAATTAAAGTTATTATTATTTCAATATTATTTTTACATACATATTCTTGGATTCTTTTTTATGAAAAATATATATATACCCACGTGAGTAGCATTTTGGGAAAGTACATTCACATGAGAGTTTTTTATTTGCATCAGTATATGCCTCGTATATATATACGAACTTTAGGGGAATTTAAATAGAATGAGACATTCAATAATATTGTCATACATTCAAGTTGTGTTCACTTGGTGAAAATGAAATAAAATAAAAAATTATTTACAAATTTTATGGAAAAAAAGAATATACGAGTGAAATCATGAATGAATATGAGATAATCTAAATTTTGCATGATGAGAATTGTAGGAAAATTGATGTAGAAATAGAATGAGAATTTCTTCTAAAACATAATCTAGTTCAAAAAAATTGGAATAAAACGAAACAAAAAATGAAAATTTTAAACATTTTCCTTAAACTCATCCAAATAATAGTTCAAATTTCATTTCATTTCTCACTCATTTCTTTCCAAACACAGCCTCATATGTTATCTTGATGAATCCACAGAGAATAAACAAGGTCACTTTCAAAGTGCATTTTAAGAGATATTTTCAAGATATAAATAGTACAGAGAATTAAATGGTGACAAAATAAGGCCTACGAATCCATTTATATGGTATCAACTTATATTTAAATTTATAATTCTGCTTGTGTTTTATTTTTTCCCAAATCGGAAGACTACCCGTGCTTGCAAACAACAAAACTAGAGCGATCTTTACAGCTATCATCCCTTGTCTTCTTTGTTAAACATAAAACCCTCAAAATTCTTTGACATATATTTTATTAATCATACATCACAATATACCCAAGCACAACCAATGCAACCGTAAATTCTTTAAACTCAAAGCAATAAGAGTCGCATTCCCCATTATGGAAAATTATATATATTGTGACTAGACGGATGCACAGTTGACGCGTTCAGTGATTTGAAAGGGGAAAAAAATTAAATTGTGGTTCCATGGAGTACATTTGTAAAGCTAATGAGGCAACAAAACAGAGCTTTGATTTGATTGACCTATGCTTGACCCAAGTAGAAAAGGACGAGGCTAAAGTGGAAAAATAGATTCAAAAATATATTTTTAAACTCACTTCCTTGAAAATTTATAATAATATTTATTTTTAGTCAATATTGATGATGAAATTTATCATAAAATATTTGTGGAGGGGCTTATTTACAAATTAAAATTTTTGGGTTACTACGAAATGAGATTTTACCTGTTGACTAATATATGTATACTAGATCAGAATTTACTTTGTTATGAAAGTGTTTCATCTTCTCTTGCTTATTTTGATATTGTGCACTTTGATATATATTTTTTTATAAATGATCACACTCGTTATGCATGGGTTTATATGATGAAACATAGGTTTAATATTCTAACTGTTTTATAAATTTTGCTTGTTACTTCATTCAAATATCATGTACTTCAAATTCTGCTTGTTTCCAGCAGTAAAAATTTTGTAAAGGCATTTTGGATCTCCTCTTGAATCTGTGCCATTGCCACACTCCCCGCCTGATTTCCTATATTATATAGTCAAAACACACTAGCCCGTTTATTATTATGTAATGAACTTCAGAACATAGCTCCAGAATTTCTTTCAGCAACATTGTTAGATGCAAGGAGAATTTCTCAAAGTTTGTCTGATTAACTCTAACTCTACTCTCTCAATATATTATAAATATATTGAGAGAGTTGTGTTACTAATATAAACGCATGGATTTATTTTAGATTTCAATTTTCAAAGAGAAAAATATATTTATTTTTATATGTTTTGAATTATATATACTAGTTTATATCTCGTGCGATAGATGAATTTTTTTAGTTTTTTAATATTTTTATTTTAATATTTTTTAATGATTTGAATTTATTTTTATTGTATAATAATAATTTAAATTTTATTTAATACTATATGTATATATTTTTATATAATTTATTTTTATTTATATTTTAATAGGATAATTTTTGTTTGTTTTGTATAAAGATGTATTTTAGTTAGGAGACTAACGTGAGATATTTTAGTTAGAAGATTAATATAAGATTGTATTTTAGTTAGGAGATTGAGATATTTTAGTTAGAAGATTAATATAAGATTGTATTTTAGTTAGGAGATTGATATTTTAAAATTAGACCCAATAATTAATCAACTATCCGACCCAAATACGACTACTAAACTTTCAATACTATCATAAACTTTAATGATATATTAAATAAAAATCATAGAATAAGTAGGATTCGTAAAATAAAAAATATAGAATATAATTTAAATATAATATAATATTATTAATGAATGAGTTGTATAAAAGGAGGACTAGGGTTAGAGTTGTATGTATGATTATATTTTTTTAAAATTAGATTTTATTAAAATTCAATAGTTAAGATTGTTTTTATGATTAACTTAAAATTTGACGGTTAAAATTTTAGCGAATACTAAATCGACCTACCAAAACTTTTAATTTTTCAGTTATAATAATATAATATAGATCTCAAAGTTTTGCATATTTATCAATCGCGGGACTTAATTATCCTAGCTCATATCATGTGAATCATTGTTTTAATATTTTTTAATATATAATTTGGATATATTTTTACTTTTATAATAATAATTTAAACTTTATTTTAATGTTATATGTATATATTTTATATTATTATTTATATACTTTATTTGTATTTATATTTTAATAAGATAATGTTTGTGTATTTATTTTAGAGATGTGTTTTTTTATTAATCGTAAGGATACTCATTAGTATATATTCTTACATTAAATTCGATATATGAGATGTACTTTAGTTAGATAATTAGTATTTAAAAATTAGACTCGGTGATAATTATCCGACCAAAATACCGACAAGGACTACCGACTACCAAACTTTTACACTTTGCTCCCAAGTTCAAATATAGAGAGAAGGGAAAAGAAACTTTTAAAATTTTCTCTTCATGCTGTGCTTCCGAGATTTTTTAGGAGAGAAGATAAATGATTGACTGAGAAAATTTTTAAATTTTTATTTTATAAAAGTTTCTTCCCAAAAATGGGTTGATTATGAAAGAAACTCTCAAATAACTTTTTTAAATATTCCCCCTCTATTCTTTTTTTTTTAAAAAATAATTTTTTCTCCTACTCTATAAAAAAACTTGGGAGCTTAATTTATTAAACAATTTTTATTTCTTTTCCCATTTCTTCCATTCTCTTCTTTTCTCCTCTTCAACACAAATTATACTATAAATATCATAGATTAACTTAAAAATGAAGATTCGGTGAGGAGATACTAGATAGTAGTAAAAAGTATGTACTTGTTTTCTTTTAAGTCCAAAAGTATGTAATTATGGGGGTGTTTGGGGAAACTTTTTTTCAGAATAAGTCAACTTATTTTAAGACAAAGTTAGAAATTCCTAACTTTTTTATGAAAAAAGTTAACTTTTTTTTACAACTTATAGAATCTCAAATATACATTAAATATTTGTATAAAAAACATTTATCAAAATATGGAATTTTTACCCGAAAATAAGTCCAAAAAGACTTATTTTAAGGCAGGCCAAACAGGCCATATATAGCTTTACAAGTTGTGTTCTAGACTCTTAAGTAGACAAAAGTCTTTTGATTAATATTATACTGTCTCATCCAATTATTTATACTTTTATTTTTTTGGATGTCCATTCAATTTTTTACATTTCAAAATTTTCTAAATTTTTATATTATAAAATTTATTCTCACTCACTACTTTCCTTCACATTTTCAAATCTATCAATTAAATATTAATTGACCCCACCACTTTACTCATTTTTCCTTCTATTTCATCCACTTTTCCTTCTCTTTCATAATACTCTATATAATTTTCTTAATCTTCATGCTCAACCCAAATGTAAACAATTGAGTGGGTGGGTGGGTGGGTGGGAGGGAGTAATTACTTTCTGTGTATATCTTATTAATTATTTTTATATAAATCTATATTATAGTATTAAAGTATTAAAGTTAAAATATTAGAAAATATTTGTTTGGTTTATCAGTTGATGGATAAATGGGTCACGGATTATTGAAATTTAATATAATTTTATTTACTATATATTTATATTTCACAAGAATAAATTACTCCAACATACATGAATATATACATAATTCATATTTAATAAATTCTATTAATTATATCCAACGGATATGAACAATATACAAATTTAGGTTTATATTAAATACCATTTTATTATAATAATTTTTCTAATTAGTTCATTATCCCCAAATTTTTAACAAAACTACATAAAGTAAAAAAATTCATCATGCATATTAATACGATAACATTCCTATTAAATCAAATACCAACAAAAATATAATATAAAAAATATATTTATATAATTACCGGCTACTTCATACATCGAAACTTTAAAAATTTTGATGGATTGATATTGGAGCACAGACACTAATTATATACAATATTCATATAAAATATATTTTTACTCATTAAACAAATTAATTTGTTATTACCCAATTTTTTATTAAATTTATGTAATATATATATATATAGAGAGAGAGAGAGAGAGATTTTTAACTCTACAGAGAATAATATAAAAAAATTCAACCCATGTATAAGTTTGTATTTGTAATACCTCGTTAACTATCCTGACAAATTTTAGGACTCATTGGCATAAACGTCAAGCAGTACCTCCTTGGTTCTTCGTTGGGAAGGATGGGCTGAATAAAATAAATTAACAGCGAGAAGACATTAACATGTTTTGCTGACATTTGAACAATGCGAGGAATATTTGAACATATTTTCTTAATTTTATACCATCTCCATCGCTTAAAGGTTACTTCATTTGAGGTGTTTTTAGTTCAAATTGTGCTGGAAACGGCGTTGACATATTTCTAGCCCTCATAATATGAATTAGTTTTCAACATGCTACTGATCACAAGATTCTCGAAATATATATGAATTAGTTCTCCACATGCTACTGAAACAAGATTTTATGCAAAGAAATGGATTTTCAAATGATCATGTCAAAGGCCTCAACTTATACCTATTAAATTATTACCTAGAGGTATATATTTATGTCGATCGCTTTAAAATGGTGGCGTATATAAATTTTCCCAGAATTTGGGTAAAATGTACGTACTGCAACAGTATGACAATCAGATTGTAGTGTATGAGGTCACAGGTCACGGGAGTGGTGCACATAACTAGCAAAAACACTGTAAATTTGGACGAGTTCAATAGAAATTACAAGGACAGTATTTGTATTGTGTGACAATTTAGTACTCTTTCTTTGTCCTTTCTACATCACATGTCGCAAAATTCATTACTACAAACAACTGAATCAAGAAATGTACAATCTGGGGGAGACCTGCCAGTGTATTGGGTACTGGGTTTAAGGCCAGCACTTCTCAAGTACATTATGCATATATCAATATATGCAATTTCAAGAAGATTTTTTTAATAAATAAAATGAAAAAGCATCATTATTCATAGTTTACCTATGCATTTGTGCAGCATCCGAAGGAAAATATGAGGAGTGAAATTAAGTATCGACAACCAAATCTGAATCGTACTGACAGGAGATGATGAAAAAATCAATTACTTGGCCTGTAGTATGCCCATTTCTGAAGAGAACAAAACAAACACAAATAGAGTTAAATAGTTTTGTTCCTTATATAGTTTACAGTCCTGCATGCCCGTGTGTGTTGATAAAACTTCCAAATAATCTGATGTCTGTACTACCTTGTGATCTGGACCTGCTATCTAGACCCAGATGAAACAAGCTTTCATTCAACAGGCAATATTTGGCATTTCATGTCTTGCCTGTCCTACATATTGTGTACACTTGCTACTTAGGCATGGAGATTTTAGTTCCACGTGAACCATCAGCTCAATGCACTGGCATCTCATAAACATCCTATCTTTAATCTCCAAATTCAAGAGTAGCCTTTACAGGATTTGCGCGTACACGCACACACACACTACCTAAGTTTAAAACACGCAAACATAAGTTAAGAGCTTACTTCTCTATTCTTTCAATCAAAAAAGAGGCATTGGAAAATTTTGTGAATGCCCCAACTACCAAATGCCTTCTGTGAGAGAATATCCAATAAGAGCACCATGATAGGCATTGACGGCAATGAAAGCAAGACCGATATAACATTATTAAGATTAAAGAGAGAGATAATTGGCTTATCAACTGTGAAAAAACTCATAATATAACTTAGATATTAGCTATACCATTAAAAGCACATATATAATGTGAGTACCGTGCCCACATGTGTTACAGGCAACACACACACACTGATATATATACATATGAACACACTCACTTAGCCTCCATCCATGTAAACTTTATCATCATTGACGCATACATTGCGGATCACAACCTACCTTTTACCAGACAACAGTCAACAAGGACAAAATCTTATAAGAACCTGAAGAGAAAATTAAACTTCCCTTCATCTTTTTCTTGGTTGGTGGCTGAAGGTTATGTTGAGTGAGAATTTATGGCCTTTAGAATTCCAAATATTAAATGAGCTGGTGCCTGGTGGTCATTTAACTCCAATAAATTATCGATCATTTTGAAGTCCTATATTTGATATATAATTCCACAGTTATCCATATCACTCAGAAACAAATCCAACACTGGCTTACCAGCCGTCAGGTCCAAAGTTGTATGCCACTGCTATGGGATTATAGCTCCATGCATCAATAATACGTTCACTATTAGAATTAAATACTACGAGCTTCAGATTGCAGTATGTCATCTTTGCAACGAAAGAGGCCTGAGACTTACATTAGGTAACTACCGAAATTAAACTATCATTTCACTTGAATAAAAATTATACCCCTGTTATTTTATACTCTATCCTTCAGCACAGCGATTTCTGCAAGTTTATAATGCAATGTTATTTTACTTGTCTGGAATTTTTAAAGGGTTTTAATATGATTCCTTAGGAATTAAAACAGGAAGAACAGACAATATTCTAGTAAAGATATCCTAGATTCCTATTAACGAGGTTAATATCAGAACAGTTGGTTCTAGTGAACACTTAACGGCTAACGCAAGATTGTCCCTATTGTCATGAGGACTAACCGCATCGAGGCTCTGGTATACCAATTGGACAACTAGGCAAACAACTAGTTGTCCCAGCGAAATGCAGCATATAATTTATTATTTTAAAAGTATAAAAAAGACACAGATACACACGTCTAAAATACTCTCAGTACAACAAAAAAAGAATCAACATAAAACTGCAACAAGTAAAATCTAGAAAATTATTCCCCTCTCGCCTCTTTCTGAAAGTCTAATTTTTTTTCTTTAATCTATATGATTAAATATTTGATCGAGGATTTTTTGATTTAATCATACAAGTTGATTCGGGTCAGTTATTGTACCAGTGCATTGGTGTTTGCCGAATAATACTTTTAGTCAACTGACTAACGCCATCCAAGTCAGCTGATAGTTGGTCCATGTTTTCCTACTGGTTAACTAGTCGCCGACTAGTTAACCAGGAAATCAAGCAGTAGAATGCCTAAACGAAGTAAAGAATAATCTGTAGTTTAGCATATTAGCTTGTTTTACTAACTTGCCAAAAAAGGTTAGAGTGTAGCTTAAGCCAGCAGAACTGAACTAAAGAATATTTTGCTATTGTTCATATTTCAAGAAACACATTATTTGCAACTTATTATATGTGACCATCATTTAAAGCGAAAGTGGTAATAGCAAGTTGGTCCCTGTTAATGGACTGAGTTGCCTGCCCCCAGGTATTCATTTTTGCTACTTTTTGACTTGAAGAGATATATCATTGAAATTTTACAGCAAATAATTGATTAGAAAGAAAATGTTCCTGAGAAAGAAGGAATGAAAATCAACACAAGTGATGGAAAATTCAATATGCAAGTGCTGCTGAGGTGATTTGACTTGCCGGTCAAATTATGAAGGTTTATGAAGGCCACGGTTACGTAAAAAAACTCAAATAAATATCGAAATCACAAGGGACATGCAAGGCTACGTCTCAACTGCACTTTCTCTAATACAGACTTCCATGGTAGCATTTTTAATAGTAACATACGGCTTAAAAACTTTTTTTAAGGAATCTGACAAACTGCTAAGACAGCAGTTTGGTTTATTAGGATAAAATTCAGCATTCCTGAATGGGCTTTTACTACCCAAGGAACTGGAATATGTTTACAATGAATCGATCATTGCCTCAAGTAAGCCTAAATATTCCTTGAGAACAATAATAATGAGAAGATTATAATACTGAAGTGACACACCTGAAATAAGAGGGGCTCCCGCGAAAGACATGGAGAGGTCAACCACAACATTGCCTAATTGAGAAACTGTTGTTTGGTCATCAGGAACAAAATTTAGGAAAATGTCATAATATAACAAACTTGCAGAACATATGCACAACAGAGTAAAGGTAATACAACTATAACAGATAGTTTGATCAATCAATGATACAATATCTGAGTCACATCACAAGTAATTGGAATATATTAACAATGTCCCTAACCTTGATCCGCATATAGTCACTTGTATACAACTTGACTCCCTAATTTCCTGTTTTTCTTTACATCATATGTAATGAACGCATTAGCTGTTAGTCTATTAAAGGTGGGAAGAAGGCAATCTATCGGTTCAAAGGATTCAATCCGAATAATGATAATAACCACAACAACGAGACAGATTATTGTTTTTTTAGAGTGCAATCAGCAAATCAAGAACAGAAAGTTTTTCCCCGAAGTATTGTGTACGTAGATAAAATTGTTGTAAGGCTACTTTACCAATTTCTGATATATCTCTTGTTCAAAGAAAACAATAGATTTTAAGGACAATGAAGATGACCCTCCTAACAATCTACAGATTCTTACTCAAAGTCGCAGCAGCCTAACTTTCTTTGCTAGTAACCCAAAATTGTATTTGTGTATATTTCTCCCCTGACTTTAGTAGCTCTCAATTATAGCAGCAAGGCTGGCATAAAAGCCCAATACGGTGGTGATAAAACGCCATTGCAGTACTCTCATCATGGCATAAACGTCGCCATGAAAATAATAATTCTGCATTTTAAAACAAAGAAGTTCTCCTTAGTAAGTTGTAACCAAAAAAAAAGATGAAAGAAATGCATGCCAGCCTGAATTCTTTTCTTTGAATACAAACTCACAAACTGCTGACCCGTAAAATTTCTACACAAGATTATGCTTCAAAAGTACAATTCTAATCTCCCTCTCAGCATCAGGTCTTACTTTGAAATCATTTAATCCTAACCTTGCAATAAATATTTTAAACAAGGAACGTAACCCATGTCCTTAATGTTTTTTCTTAGCATTTCTAAGTGGACATACATGTCATCCTTTTGTGGATGATGCTGATCTTTTGCGTAAAACTTATGGATCCTGTCTTTGACAGATATCCAACTGTATCCTGGCTCCTTTCTGACACCCCGCTCCTTCATCATATTTCTCAAACTAATCCCACCCTTGGGACTTCCTGCCTCCATATATGTATTGGATAGAAGAACATAAGTAGATGAACAATCTGGCAGAATGGAAAGTATCTTCTCTGCAGCCACATTCCCCAGCTCAACATCGCCATAGATTCTGCATGCTCCTAGGAGGCTCTGCCAGACCATCTCATTTGGTTTAACAGGCATTCCCTTTATGAACTCTAATGCATCATCAAGGCGTCCAACACGACCTAAAAGATCAACAATACAAGCATAATGTTCCATTTCTGGCACAATACCATAATTTTCCTCCATTGACTCAAAATAATGAAGCCCTTCCTCTACCATACCACTGTGACTACAAGCAAAAAGAACGCACAATAAGGTTACAGCATTGGCTTCAATATTCATCTGTTCCATCTTCCTAAAGAGTTGAAGAGCATAGGCACAAGAACCATGTTGTGCATGACCCCAGATCATAGCAGTCCATGAAACCACATCAGGATTAGAGATGCCATTGAAAATATAACCTGCTTCCTTAATACTGCCGCACTTACAATACATATCAATTAGGGCACTTTCTACACAACTGTCTGTCACCAAGCCAGCCTTATGCAGTAGGCCATGTACTTGCCGACCATATTCCAAAAAACAAAGACAAGCACATGAAACAAGAACGACAGAGTAGGTAAACTGGTTGGGTGTAAATCCTTGTTCTCTCATCTGTAAAAATATGATTATTGCTTCCCTCCAGTTAGAGCTCTGAGAGTAAGCATTTACCAGGGTTGTCCAGGATACTATATCTTTCTCTTCCATTCTGTCAAATATTTTTTTTACATCTTCAATGGACCCACATTTAGAATATGCATCTGCAATTGCATTATTAATACTTAGGATCGTTAATTGATACCCAGACTTCATAATCATTCCATGAACCTGTTTCCCAAACCACAACCATCTTAAATCAGAAACGGTGTTGAATACACTACAATAGGTATGGATATCAGATTTTATATTATTTTGGCACATCTCGACATAGAGCTTTAAAGCTTCTTCGCTACATTTGCTAATCGAATAGCCTGAAATTATTGCATTCCATGGCATGTTCATTCCGGAATTGATGAAGTTATTGAAAACAGACTTTGCATCATGCAGAAACCCACATTTTGAATACATATCAATAAGTGCAGTTCCCACACGAACATTAGACAACATACCTGATTCAGATACATATTTGTGAACTTGCTCGCCCTTACCAATATCACCTAGCATCCCAATCGCTTTTAAAACACTGGTAACTGTGAATGTATTCGAAGTAACTCCTTCCTTCTTCATAGTAAGAAAACTATTGAATGCTTCATTATAAAGATCATTTGCTGCAAGTCCAGATATCATCGCTGCCCAGGAGACCTCACTGTGTTCTTTCATGTTGTTGAATACACGACATGAATCTTCAATCTCACCCAACTTTGCATACATGTTAAGAAGAGATGTGCTCACAAAAGTATGACATGAAAAGCCTCTTTTCACAACCTGGGCATGCACTGCTCTACCACAATCAACACATTCTATACCAATGCATAACTGGATGATTGCAGAATATGCAAATCCATCAGGCAATATCCCATCTTCCTGCATCTTGTAGAAGTACTCGATCCCATCACTGAAGAACCCATTCTCCGTTGACCCAGAAATCATGACTGTCCAAGAAAAGATATTCCTTTGATGCAAATTATCAAACACCAACTTGGCTTCACTAAAATCTGAGCATTTCGAATAAGAATAGGCTACATGATTGAGTAACACTAATAGGTCCTCCCTTGGAAGGTTACATTTTAGAATGTAACCATGAACTGCTTCTGAATCTCTGATGGACCTATTTCTTGCGCAATCATGTAGGAGATCAACTAGTTCTTGAGTCCGACTCTGTTGCCAAGTTTCATCACCAGGTCTAGACTCTGAAATTTGTCTTTGGATGGAAATGCTTCCATTGACCTTCTGAGTGGTGAGATGCAATGCTACTCTTCTAGTCTGCGAAGTGTACTTCAAGTTAAAGTCCTGTATAACTTAAGCCCAGAAAAGGTTCCTAAGCGAAAATTATTAGCTTTACTCATAAAAAGATTGATTTATACCTTCGTACAAAAAGTTCGGGTTTGCAATTTTGGATGAGGACTTATTTCAGGAAATCTGGGTCTGATAGGAAAATTTATAGTCATTGCCTCTATTTAAAAAATAGTACCATGATATTTATCCCTAAAGAATAACAAAGGGCACAAATCACAATAATTCGTAATATGTTCGGCCTGAACATATAAAGGGAATTAAAATTTTAAAGGTAGAGCTCGTGCTAGAGACAGTGGTAACCTTTATATCACAATCTGGTTTTGCTTAGATAAAAATTAGCATTGCCAATGTTTGTTGGTACAGTGATAGTTCAGTTACGAAGAACACTGATCTTCCAAAACTTCTGTTCAATTTACTAGTCCAGCACTACAGTTCAACCTAAAAGCAGATATGCAGCCAAAGCGGCTTTTTCAGTTTTCAGAAGAATATTCCTAACAACCTTCCTGCAAACACAATAACACATGTATGTTTTAGAAAAATGAGTTGTAAGCATAAAAGAGGGAGTTATATTGGGGATTTAGAAGAAAATGAGTAAAGAGAAAGAATGTTGTTGAAAAGAATTTTTTAGTACTCTGTGGCCACAAGATAAGTCAAACTTGTCCTTCACCAAATTTATACGATAGATGAACAAATATAAAATGACGACCCGAACAAGGGTCAAGGTGTGAAGGAAATATTACTAATTTACTCCAACACATATAACAATAACGAGGCGAACTATAATAGATAATTTGCTACTTCTATAATATGCATGTACACAAGAGCTTGGGTTAAATTTTGTGAAGATTAAACAGGAAAAAAACGGATCTTTAAGTCTTACAACCGGTGAAGTGTTTACGATTTTCTAGATTAATAAACAACAAAGAGGATTCATGTGCCAAATGAATGTAAATTTAAAGAAAAAAAATCAAGAACATGTGATATTGGAAGAAGGTAATGACTTTAATGAACAAATGTTTACTACGATTAAAAAACAGTAGAGTGTATGATAGTTAGATTATTATCTAACAGAAAGTTAGTTCTGACTCCTGACACTATTACATAGAGCTAAATCCTGCCCCCAATTCCACGTATATTTCACTCAAAGCCTGAGATTTTTTATCAAATGATATAAAATCAGTGAATGTCTCATCACTAATTAGCTGGGAGTTTAATCCGAAACTGTGAAACTTCTAAAGGTTAATGAATCTGGGGTAGTAGTCTAGTAGCATCAACAATTTTTAAACTATGGACCCAACCCCTCTAAAGATGAATCATTCATTCATTCTCAAACAATACTACTTCAAGTTACAAGATTATATTGAAACATATTAAAGTAAAATGAATTCTTTAACATGGATTACCTACGTTTTATAAAGAAACATTCTTTTCTTTTTTTACTTGGTAGTTGAATTTTTTTGTATTACAGCCAAAAGGGGAAGGTAATAATAAAACTTCAGACCTCTTCTAACTCTTCTAGCAGTAGAAGCGCCTTGGTAACCACTCGGACACCAACTAATTCTCGAAAAATTCTATTAGTAAAAAACTAAACAATTCAGCTAATACTAAAAGAATCAGTTTATCCCCAATTCGATATTCTCATGTTCCATGTCATCAACTCAAAAGGCTAAAAAATCCATCAAGACATTCGAAAAATAAGTAGTAAAAACAGCAAGACATGGCTAGCAACTCAAACCCATGTAGATAAGAGTTGTCAAAACTGTCCCCTCCATAGATATAAACATATGAATCATGATACAAGGTAATAAAACATGATAGAGTAGACGTGTGTGTGTATATAGTGTGTGATCATGTTTATGAAAATTCATGAAAAATGGTAATCATAAACATTGTATAATGTAATTTATGCATGATGAGAAACATTAGTATTGGAGTTTGAGAAAATTAAGCAAGAAAAAATGAGGGGGTGAAGTTTTACCGGTGGGGAGGAGGTGGCGCGTGTGGAAGGATGAGAGTGGAAAAGGAATATGAGAAGCACAGCTCTTGAGCAGGATAATCACAGCTCAAGATATTACTCCCTTCGACAATAAGTTTTTATTCAGGAAAAAAAAATTAAAAATAAATTATCGAATTATATTTTATATGCATGTTCTTAAAATACGTATCGGAACTTGTTTCCGAAACGTAAGCAATTGGGTGGAATAAAAATAGTAGTATATTAGTTTTTAAATCATTAAAGATAAATATAATTTGAATTATTAAAGAAAATATTTGAATTTTTATTTAAGAAAAAAAAATTATTGAATTATATTTTTTATATACGTTAAAATACGTATAAAAGTTAAAAAGACAATTAAAAAGGAACGAAGGTAATAACTATTTAATATAATATAGACATGATTTTGCTAATATTTGTTTATATAGGAATTGTAGTTTATGAGCAACAAAAGCCAAAATGACATGTCTGCTTAAGTTATCATGCTAAAATCTGACTTGCATAGCTTGATTTCACTAGTACAAACGGTACAAGACATGACATAACACAACTTTCTGTAAAATTGATTGAATTAAAGGGATAATTAATCTATAATGCTTCTAGAGTGGGGTGAAAACAAGTGCAGAAATGAATGTTGTAATGTTTCCTATATCAATTGTTATTATGGCCATACATGGTCTTTTTATATATTTCTTCTTCTCATTCTCAAATTTGGCGTATGCTTCCCCTCTATGAGGGCTCGTCCTTAGACAAAGAAAATTATTTTTATACTATTGATATATGTTTGGAATGATATTTTCACATCGAAAGAATTGTGTACCATCTATGTGAAGACTTGTTCAAGAATCTCTAACTTTTAATGTGAGAACCCGATATTTTTCAAAATTGATTATAATTATTTAAATATTTTACTGATTTTTCTCAAAAGATGAGGAATAAATTTTTTATATTTCATTCTAGTTGGATGCATTTCCATATTTATTTTTATTATTATTTTAAAAATTATTTTCGGTTCAGTGGGTTTAGGTTCAGTTTAAAATTTTTATATTATTTTATTAGATCGGATCAGTATCTCGAGTCGGTATTTTTCAACGGGTGAAAATTTTATTCTGTTTGAATTGTAAAATTATTCAGTAAAAGTTTTATTTTTAAATTACTGGATAATTTGGGAATTTTGTTTTTTTTTTAATTATATTTTAATTAGAAAAATTTCCATTTTATCAAAATTATTAAGTTAAATTTATTTTTGGATTTTAGAAATCCATTTGGTATTTTATAGGTACCAAATCTTATTTAAGTAAATTATTTGAATATTCAAAATTTAGTATTTTATATTTTTGAATATTCGAAATATTTAAATATTATAAAATTTTATTATTTTTAATTATTTTAAAAATAATAAAATTTATATTTTTAATTATATATATTGCCCGATATAGAACAGTGTTGTCTGCTGGTATATTTTTTATCGAAATTATATTGGTAGTATAAGATTTATGTAAGAAGGGTGTTAAAATCAATTGTGGTGTATTGGGAAATGGATCTAACACTATAAATATTTGAGGAATTTTATGGATAGGGTCACAAGCGAGATTTGTTTTGATTGTTTGAGATTTATAATAATTGATATTTGGACTTTAGATTCTTATTTTTATAACTATAACCTAAAAGATTTTGGTAATTAGGGTTGTAGCTGTAGAATTCAGATATTGAATGACTACTGGTGATTTAATATTGAGAATTTTCACGTGACGATCAAATTCCTAACCCCGGATTTGGGGGCGTTACACTTAGGGCGCGCGCATGGAGGAGTATGTTCGTGAATTATAAGGAAGAAGGCCTCCAGGGGTTTTCTTGAATTGAAAAAGGTCCATCGGGGTTAAATATTAATGAACGCCCTCTGGGATTAACTGTTGAAGACCCTTGTTTTGTACTTCACGAGTTATCCTCGACGGGGAGATTTGGGATGCAACTGACCTCAACTTGGAAGACTCTTTCCCTGTATTCAGGCGGGTTGTCCTCGTTTGGGGGCTTAGGGCGCGTCCAGCATTCGAGGTGGATCTAGTGCTAGCCTCCAGTCAAGGTATTCGGAAAATGGTTTTAGTGGACCGACTAGAGCCCATGGTTTCCGGATCGACGTCGGACTTATGAAGTTCTTGGGTCTTATACTGAGTTTTGGACCATCCAAACAAACCTCAATGTAGAGACCTTTTCCAACTAGGTTTCGATTATCGAATCAGGGTTGAATAAGGGGTGAATAAGGTGGTCTTTTCCTAACGGGTTTTTACTTCAGCAAGAACTACATGAGCTTAATCGCCTATTTTGTCTATATAAATAGGGGTACGTATGCACATTATTAGGGGTTGAAAGTTGAGAATCTCAAGGAGAACAACTGAAAAACTCTAGCAATCTCAACTCCCAATTACTCACAAACCACAACACTCCGATGATATTCAACCTTATTTGATCTTTTTCGGCAAAAAAATCTCAATTTTTGTTAATTAGCAGATTTCTCCATCAACACCGTCAGAACTAAAAGGTAATGATACCGCCTATCAAAGGAACAAACTGAATATGCATGTAAGTAAGCTCTGAATTCATTTTAATTAATTAAGGAGAAGAAGTAAGCTATTCGATCTGCATCTTCGATTTCATCTTCATCTTCCTGCAAAATGTAGAACAAGACAAGGCCCGCTTCTTTCAGCAAAAATTTAAGCTCTGTCTCTGGATGCACGCTGGTACATTAAAGTCGAACAGAATATCAGAATATATGATAAGCACTTGTACTATAAAAGATGAAACTTATTAAACCACCAGTATTGTTTCTTAATTAAGTTGCAAGTATAGTATATCATAGAGTCTTTAAAATATAAAATCTCTATGATAACATAGTTATGTCGTATCGTTGAAATGCATTTTCTC
Organism: Oenanthe sinensis; assembly: GCA_028671895.1. Taxonomy (NCBI): domain Eukaryota; kingdom Viridiplantae; phylum Streptophyta; class Magnoliopsida; order Apiales; family Apiaceae; genus Oenanthe; species Oenanthe sinensis. The sequence continues at coordinate 6,285,716 of CM053811.1, forward strand.
TGAAAGATTCCGATTCTCAACATTTTTATCGTGTGCATCACATTACTTATCCGTGCTTTAAAAATCACATTACGAGGAAACGAACTGTCGTTGTGTATTATTTTTGTAAATTTAATATTTTTTTATTTTATTATATATTCTGATTTAAAAATTATTCATACTCAGAACTCTTTTTTTTTTTTTGCTTTCTCAGGAAAACGTATAAAATAAAAAATATTAGCATTAAGGACCCACCAGCACTTCATTTTTCTTATTTTCGGCGCCAAGCCAAACACCACTATCTCAGAGTTGTTAGTACTCACTCACTCCTCATTTCACCCACACACATCCATCTCTCTCTCTCTCTCTACGCGAATTGACTGTAGCGATGGCGATCGGAGAGGAATTGAGGACCTGCGTGGTACTCGGTGGCCGGGGTTTCATCGGAAAATCACTCGTTTCGCGTCTATTATCACTCGATCATTGGATCGTCCGAGTTGCCGATTCGGCTCAGCAACTCGATCTCGATGATCGCGAATCTCTTCTCTCTAAATCGATCTCTAATGGCCGGGCTTCCTATTTCTCCGTTGATCTACGTAGTAAAGATCAATTAATTAAAGGTATTTCACTTCAATTTCCTTTTTTTTGGTTTTGCAATGTTGATTTGAACGACGACGTTTTGATGCATTAACTTCTCTCTCCCCCTCTCTCTCTCTCGCTTTCGCATTACTTCTCCCTCCCTCTCCCTCTCCTTCTCTCGCCCTTTCTCCCCCTCTCTCCCTCTCTCTGTCTCTCCCTCCCTCTCTCTCCCTCTCTCGCCCTTTCTCTCCCTCTCTCCCCCTCTCTCCCCCTCTCTCCCTTTCTCTCTGTCTCTCCCTCCCTGTCTCCCTCTCTCTCCATCTCCCTCTCTCTCCCTCCCTCTCTCTCCCTCCCTCTCTCTCCTTCCCTCTCTCTCCTTCTCTCTCTCCCTCTCTCTGTATCTCTCTCCTCTCTCCCCTCTCTCTCTATGGATATGTATATGTGCTTGCGTGTAGAGGTGTTGTGTTTTAATTGAAGTTTTCTGTATATGCAACTACATATTCCAATTTGTAGTAGTTATTGTATTATAATGTGTAGCGCCTATTGATACGGTACCCTTTTGATTATAGTACTTACGGTTGTAGTTCTAGTTCGGTTATGGTTGGAATGTTATAGAATGTATGATTATTGTAATGTGTATATAGGTGTGAGTGTTTTGTTTCTAATACTCTTGTAGTGATGTTATTGCTTCGGTTTCAGCTAGGGTTGGAATGTTTCAAAATGTGTTGTTATTGTAGTACCATGTGTTTTTTTCTCCTTTTTTGTGATGGAGTTTTTAAAGCACGCTATAGAGAAGTTCTCTATTAGTGCACCATAAATCATGCATTTCATTAGTTTTTTTTTATAATTCAACCATACGGATAGAAATATTTATACCGAAATCAGAATATATACAAATTTTCATTAAATTTTAAGTAATGTAGTATCACTTTTATAATAGTATTATTTGTCTATATATATTCAACGACATAGATTGATTATAATCTTATTGTCATAAATTTATAGTTTCAAATTAATATATTACATAAAAATTTGTACATTGACTTATTTTGATATAAAATTAACATATGTACGGTTGGATTATTTTAATAATAATTAATTTATTAAATTTTAGGATGCATTAGTAGAGAACTTATCTATTGTGTGCTTTAGATACTCTTTTCCCTTTTGGGTGTGAATCATCTTCGACTTTCTTCCGTAAGTTAGGTACCTGGAGTAGAAGAAACAGGATTATACTTGGAATTGAGAGAACCCAGCAAATATTAACATAATATTAGTCACGTGTGTGCATGTTTTGCATATAAATATCTAGCTTATTGTTGTTTACAAATATGATGTTTTCAGTGGAACCAAATACAAAAAACAAACTTATTCTTGAAGGGTAAGCAGCTAATACATTTGTAATGGTTTATTAAAACTGTTAACAGTGCATTGCAAATTCTTGTACTCGAGGTCTATATTGGATAAATTTTGAACAGTCTGACTATGTCAACAACATGCATTCAATGGATCAGTTTTAACCTAGATTGATTTTTTGATTTTATGGAAGTGTTTTTATTACCAGTGAACACAACCTTAGAGTACTTTACTAGTTTGGTGCTCCAATTTCATGAATTTGTAAGTTGTGACTCAGCATATCAAGATGGCTTACTTAAACTTGCGGCACTTGTCGGTAACAAGAATAACAAACAAACATATCTATATCCTTTGTTAAGTAAAATACATTACTATAGGAATCCTCTCTCTCCTCCCATTTTATTATCCCCTCCCCCACTTTATTATCCACTAAACTTCTTCGTGTAGTGGTCTTTTTTCGTCATTTTTTTACTTATTATTTATAATAGAAAACTGAAATACTTTATAATATGAAAATAATACTTGTAAATTTGAAAATTATTTTACTGTATATTTGAATAGGTGTACCATCTATATCCTATGCTAAAGTTGAATCATTGTCAAATGAATCTCTTTAATGTCTCCATCATCTCTTTTCTTTAACGTTTTTTCTTCTTTCTTGTTTAATAACAACGCTTATTATTCTTCAATGCATTGTATTTTTCTCTCAATCTCATTTACATTATTCTCTCCCTAATAATTGTAACTCACTTTTTGTTTCTCCTTTTTTTTATCTTCTATTATTTTATGTGCCAAAAATCTTATATATATTAAAGTGAAATTATTACTAGATTATTCCTACTAATTTATTACATCTTATATTCTTAGTTAATTTTTTAATATTAAATTTTATCACATGTGATATTTAACCATGATAAATTATATTCATTATATGAAAATAATCAAAGAATTATTAGATTTTATTAGTAAATAACAGATATAGGTCATATTTGATTAATATTTATATGTTACATAAAAAATAAATTATTACAAATTATATTTTCAATATATTATTTATAAAAACCGTGCATGTGCACAGGCATTATCTGATTGGTGGCTAATGTTGGAAAATATTACGTAATACCATTTTTAAGCAAGTTCTGATTTTCGCATGTGATGTAAAAGATTGAAGACATACTTCTATGAAAATTATCTTGAAATGTTTCAATGCAGAAGCATTTTGGGTGTGAGATCAATCTCAATTTCACATTTATCATTTATTAGTAGTTGAGAAGCTGTTTGGTGCTCATTGTGGAGCAGATAAGTGTTTACTATTGTTCTTATTTCAACTTCTTTGACCCCTAATTTACAATTACATAGCATCTTGGCATCGAGAAGAACTCAAATAAATTAGGATTTTGAGGGGACTGTGATGCAGGACAAATAATTAAAGGGAAACATAATCCCAATCTGGGTGATTGAATCACTACTCAATCACTACCCCCAAATAATTCTCTAGAAACAATTGGTCGCAACAAAATATTCCCAAGAAAACTGTATGTTATTAATCCAATCCCCACATATCATATATATATGCACAAATACTTTTAAGCTGATTAATAAGATGTACAAAAATACTCCTTTATGATCACTTCTGTTCCCGGATTACATGCCTGTTTGCTCTTATTATGTTTTCTAATGAACGAGACAGAACTTTGTGGCCACAAAAACTAGTAGATTACATCGGAAAATGTTATCAGGTCATCTTTAAGTTTCTGATTTTCTGTTGTACCTCTTAAAACTCTCAAAGTAGTTGCTTGCAAATTTAATAAAATAATAATTTCAGCCTTGAAAAATCTGTTATATCTTGCAATTTCATATTGCTCACAAATGAATTATGAGCCTTTTTTTATCATCTTCTACCATTTCGTTGTGCATATCACAATTTCTAATACATAATGTATAGATGAGCCCTTAACTACATGTATGATGACATCATTGCAGCCATCGATGGCTCATCCGTTGTATTTCATGTGGATGGGGTGGACTCATGCAGTGATGACATCTTTCTCTCTTACACACTCATTGTTCAAGGTACATGCCTTGTTTGTTCTACCAAGTAAAGCTTTCTTTCTCTCAATTCCTTTTAAGAACACATCAATGGTCTGACTTTTACTTCTGCAGGAGCGAAAAATGTTGTAAATGCTTGCCGGGAGTGTAAAGTCAAAAGACTTGTCTACCAGAGTACCGCTGATGTCGTTTTTGATGGGTCTCGTGATGTAGACAATGGAGACGAGTCACTCCCATATGCTTGGAAAGTATGTCTATATTAAACTTGAATCTCATCATGTGTATGTACAGGTGGTGAAATATTTTGTATTCAATTTTCTCTTTTTCGGTTCTTTCTAAGTGGTTGCTCTGATGCAGTTCGAGAACATGTGCACTGACCTTAGGGCCCAGGCAGAGGCTCTTGTCCTCTTTGCTAATGATATTGATGGCCTTCTAACATGTGCTCTTCGTCCTAGCAATGTCTTTGGACCTGAAGAAAAGCAACTTGTGCCATCTGTAATAGATATAGCAAAATCTAGATGGGCGAAGGTATACTTCATTTTGTCTATCGTTTATAAATATTTAGCAACAATTACATGAACTTAACTAAACGAATGACAGTGCTACAGTATTTATGAAGTGTCAATTTATATTGTAGCATTAACAGTAAGCTTATATACTTGAATGCATATAAAAGACAATTTTTTCCATGAAGTTTGTGCTGCGTCTCAGTTATGTTTATATTGGTTTCTTTATTACCTAAATAAGAGAAGCTGTTTAGCAATCACCTTTGTATACTTTGACTTCTAATCTTATATAGGTAAGAATCTCCTGATTTTAACTTTTTAATTAAATACAATTTTTTTACTTGCACCGTATTTGATTAACTGATATAATTTTTCATTTCAGTTCATTATAGGATGTGGTGAACGTATTTCTGACTTTACATACGTGGAGAATGTTGCGCATGCCCTTGTCTGTGCCGAAGAAGCATTAGGTTCTCAGATGGTAACAGTATCTGGAAAGGTATTGTTAGTGCCTCTTGACCATAAATCAGATTTTTTTTTTGTGACAAATTGACTTTAATGGTATACAATTTTCATAGGCTTTCTTTGTCACTAATTTAGAGCCAACGAAGTTCTGGGATTTTGTCTCTCTCATTTCAGAGGGCTTGGGATGCCGAAGGTATACAAAAAATTTCTCTTTTGTATTGCAAGAGACTTTTGAGGGTATTTATGTGGTATATACAGATCATACATACTTGCATTGCTCTACTTGAGTTTGGAGCATGCCCTTGTTTGACCTACTTGTATGAGTAAATTATCTCTAGAGCTGGCCACAGTTGCTGTATCTTTATATTTTTTCTTCTGATAGGTCAGTTGCAACCTCGAACCCCCCACCCCCCCTTACTCAAATTTAGTTTTTCTAGTTATTGACTTGTTGCTCTCTTGTTTTGTGTTTTTAATTTAACTGTCACATCTACTACTTACTCATTAACATATTGTATGGTGATTCCTGTGAAGTTTTCATGGTGAACTGCTGTTCGGTGTTGCAATGTAATAATGTTGGAGATCTTTTTGTTCTATTACATATACTCTTTATTTACTCCACTACTCTCGTCTTTCATTCTTTCACTGGCTTAAAATAGTTGCATGTTTGGGGTTATTCAGTAATATCGAATTTAAATTATGCTAAACTAGTTCATTTCTTCTCTGTCTGAGTAGCTATAGAGTGAAAAACTGTTCCGATTGTTCATGCATGATATTACTTTGTCTTGGCATTCTGTGATTCAGATATACTTAATGAAAAAAGGTGAATTCATGATGAAAAGTATATTCTTATATAATCCTCATTGTACTCCTTTTTAACCACTCGAGTTGTCTTTCTAAATTTGCATCCATTCCTGATTACAGATCTATGATACAGCTTCCTGCTTGGATGTTCAAGTTTATCTTTTTGTATGTTAAATGGGTGCATACACAGCTGAACTCCATTAAGCTAAGACATTTAAAGGGAATTCATAATGTTGTCTGCTTAGCCGCGTCCACCAAAACATTCAACTGCTCTGCAGCTCAGAAGCATATTGGCTACTCGCCGATAGTCTCAATGGAGGTAAGCCTTACAGATTTTGCCGAAATATACACTGGCTTGTTCCTCTTGGCTTTGGTACCATTTCTTTGGAACTTGGGAATACACATGTTATAGGATAATTAACATTCTTTAACAATCTTACTTGTAAGAAGCCTTTTTACAAAGCTTTTCGAGGGTGTCTGACTGCACTAGAGTACTACACTTAGCTATACTGTAAATCATCCTTATTGACTTCATAATTATATGTCCCACTTGATGCTTCTTTTTTAATTCATTCTTACTGGAAGCTGTATGTTTTGGGAGTCTATTTGAATGATTGTCATCTGTTTTGGCTAGATCTGATGCAGTGTTCTCAGTTCTTGCAATATAGTAATGTCGATGTTCTAATCAGCTATAGGGTGTTATGTGCCTATATATAATCATCCTTATCGACTTCATTATTATATGTTCCGCTTTATTCTTTTTTTAAGTCACCTATAGGGTGATATGTGCCTATATAAATAGACATATTATGCTTTCTTTTTGCAGTATCATTAGCACTACAGTTTGACCTGCTAGAATAGGAAGTATAATCATTCAGCACATGATATGATATCTGTATATATGCCAAAAGGAGGAATCTACCCTTACGTCAAATGGTTTTGTAATCACCGTAACAGACCTTTACTGTGATGGGTGGAAGGTTAAGTATATTTGAGACGGGTTGTATCATTCTCACTGTCGTGTCATGGTTTTCTGTGGAATGATGAATGCTGCACTGTTTTTTAGTTTAACGGCACTTAGTTCCCAGTAAAGCGTTTCATTGAATACATCTTAGATTGGAGTGTAGATGCTGTGCTGTTTATTGATCTGACTGGATAATTTTGAAATGTATTACTTACTTGTGAATTATTTGTTGTGATACATACAGGATGGGGTTGCACTAACGGTTCAGTCATTCTCTAGTTTCGCGAAAACCTCATCTTATAGGATATATAGAGACTTTGATGAGCCATCAAAGGTGGAAAAACTACTAGGTGGCGGGAGAGGTGAAACTTATCTCGTGTTGTGTATTTATATAGATTTTGCAAAAATAGCAATGATGGTATTCCTAGTCTCCTATATCGTATCGGTGGCATGTATACCTGACACAGGAACAATTAGCCCTGTTTGCTTCTTCAAATTTTCGGCTGGATACGAATTTCACCTCAATCAGCATTTATTGGCATCATCTACGTTCCTTAGTTTTTGACTACCTCTAAATTAAGTCTGCAAGCTCACTCATTGTTAATGTCAATTTGATAAACCAATATTGACCATGGGATGTTTTAAGCTAGCATAACTCCACTTACACAATTTTCATCAGTTTGGTTATCACAAAGACGACTAGTCGACTGACCGAATAGTTGACCAGTTGGTATTGTAGAATAAGTCGAGCAGAGACTTGTTGTTTCTGGCCTCCATGGGTTTTACACGGCCCAGTACTGCATCCATAACAACTCACGGGCTTTGGGCGGTGTTCCTGTTCTCCTCCAGTTTACCTCTCCTCCTCTGACATTCCTGGGTCTCCGGTTAACTGGGGTCTCAGTGTTCCATTTATCCTTCTGTATGCATCAGCACTGTCTCTATGTCTGCTAATCCCTATTTTTGTATACGTGGCTTGTGATATAAATATATATAATTAATATCTATACTCTATAGTATCTATTTTATGTACATACCTTTATGCATAAAAACTTGTTATTCACTCCTTTTTTTCTGATTCTTCCTTTGTTTAAAGACAAAAAAAAATATTTTTTTTTATTTATTAAAACAACTTTTGTAGACAAATCGGTTTTATTAAAGTTCTAACTACATTAATATTTTGCACAAAAACAAATACATACATAGTTTATATGCTTGGACAAACTTGATTTTGGGTATTTGAACCTGTTATTCTATTACTTCTGATTTTAAACTACGAAACTAATATGTGTTATTTCATATATTAAATTCAGTAAATATATGTGAATGAATGATTTGTCAACTTCTTACGACTAGTCAGATGACTTGTTCACTGGTCATCTCGAAGGTACTCGGGTGTTGAGACCCGAGTTGAGGCCGTGGTAACCATGTTCAACAGTAAGCTACGTACCACAATAACATTGTCCAACTATAGGAAATTTATTTAAGTATGTCACAAAGATGAATTGATACTAACCCCATACGTTACCCTTGACCCTTTGTACACACGGTAATATTGAATAAACCATTGGTCTTCATGACTTTGATTCCAGCAGATTTGTCCAAGGATGTAATCTAAACATTGGGTCAAGCGAAATATTCTGGTGATCAGCTGCAAAATGTGTATCTATTATATGATGTTAATGTTTTCTGCATATCATGAACTCTAATAGAATGTTATTATATATACATTTTGGCGGCAGTTGCTGATATTTTGCTCTGGAGAGATGAGAGGAAATCATTTGCATATTTTGGCGTGCTTGTTCTGGTGTACTACTGGCTTTTTCTTTGTGGAAATACTATAATCACATCTGCTGCCCAACTTCTAGTGTTTGTCGCATTTATTCTTTATGGATATGGTGAACTGCCTACAAATATGTAAGTACATATCAAAGCTGGGGCATACTCACAAGGGTTGCTTAGAGTTAATTGATCATTGTACTGGAATGATGCTGAATTTTCTAAAACATATCATCTTTAGATGCATCAGAGTTTGGCGCTATCTTGTGACACCTCTCTATGATATAAAGTAGTTACAATATATATATATATATATATATATATATATATATATATATATATATATATATATGATAGTTATCTGGAAGGTTCATGTTTGAAACACATTACTTTTAGGCAGTGAAAAACAAGGAATGTGAATGGCCAGTCTTCAGTTTGCTACTACCTCTCTTTGAAAATTAGATCTAAAAGCGAAGGCTTAAAATTTTCAGTATATGTGATCAATTCATAGTTAGAATGTATGTGTAAATCTTGTGTATTACTCATATGGAAAGGAAAACATTGGCAATTAGAAAACACAGAAGCTGATGATCATGTTATTTTGTAGATAAATTTAGTGAAATATACATCAGTTGAGGACATATTGATCTTTATGTTACCTTGCAACACATTAGAATATCTTTACTGGGAACTAGGGAACATAATGTAACTACTTTATGCACCAAATTTAAGGTTTCAAATTTGTACAGCTTAAGATGTACACTTTCTAGTAATTGAAATGCATCCTTTCCATAATTACTTCAGGTTTATTTATTATGATGCCTTTGCAACAGATCTGGTGTAACATTTCCGAAGATGTCAGCTTCTTCTTTTGAGATTTCAGAAGTGGATATCAAAACATTTTCTGGAGCTATAGCACATATATGGAAGATAATGGCTGATGTAACTAACTTACTAGCCCAAGGACAAGACTGGAGTACATTTTTTAAGGTATGCAATAGTTTTACCGTAATGATGGCTAGAAATAGTCTAACAAAGCATTCAATAGTTTTATCCATGTTTCCAGTGATTTTATAGGCCAATTTCACTCCCAGATTAGTTAAGTGCATATGGGCAAGCAATATTTGATTTATAGATGATGAGAAGTGTCTGATTGAAACTTTATTTTGCACAATCTAGTACTAATTATTTCTTGCAAATAGTACATGCTTTCATCTGTGTTCGCATTCTGTTCAGTTTATCTTAATGATATAATCTGCTCCCATTTTTGTATTAAATATATTTGTAACTTATCATTACATTAGTATTATTCTTCTTATTAAATAGGATATTATGCATTATTAGTGATAAAAATAAAACTAAAAATAACATATACATGTAAAATGTGTATCTGCCTGCCTACCTTCTATTTATTGGGAGTTCTAATATTTGGCAACTTGACCTGTACAGGTTGTAGCATTGTTGTACCTGTTCAAGTGGTATGTGTTTCATTCTTTGACAGCATCTATTGGTATAGGTAAGAAACATATTTCCTTAAGATTTTATTACATTTAAATAAACCACAGGAGCCCCACATAGTGAACTATATTTCAAGACTCTTGTAATTGTCGTTATTTTGAATATTGAGATTTGCATAGGACTCACTTGGAATGCTGAATTCTAAAGACTAAATTTTTCCTTATAAATTAATGTTATAGAAATTCATGGATAATAATGATATCTAAATGTCTTCTTTTCAAACCTGAATGAAAGAAATTCATTTGAAACTCTAATTTAAATTTTGAATGTCTAGATTATTAATTTATCTGTATTATTTCGTCCTGTTACCTTCAATCATGTCTGACAAATCTCAAAAATGAAATGCAGCAATTGTCCTTGCCTTCGCTTCTTTCTTTGTCTATGAACAATATGAAGAGGAGATTGATGGAATAGCAGAGATTTTGTATAACTTTACAAGGGCACTAATGGGATTTGTGCTAAAAAACCTACCTTTGCCAGTAGCATCATTACTTGGTACTGATGAAATTCTGCATGAGGACGACGATCTTGCACATTTGAAAGATCATATGTAACTGGCCTCTTATCCGAATGTAAATATTTTACCAGATAGCTGAACTTTTTGTTGTATGAGCCCATGCTAGTATATAGCAGAAGTTGCTAGATGGGACTATCTTTACAAACTCCCAGAGTCGAGGCCACTGACATATTAGTAGAAAATATCTTAACTTGTAGCATAATTTCCCAGTAGACATGTCTAGCCGATAGTTGTGATACAGTGTTATCATCTAATTTCCGACTCTGCGTGATGAAGCCTAATGGATTTTCTCACATGTATACTTTACTTTTCAGCTTTTTATGTTTTAAATTCTAACATCATATAACAGCGTGTCTTGGCAAATATCATTTTCAGGTCTGGATATTATTTTTCCTGATTTTGGGAGCAAGGATGCTAGAGAAATCATTTTAGGGGCATATTGGCCCCTCTACGCCTGCATCACTGCTAAAGATAGAGAAATATTAAAAGAATTTTTCATGCCCCTTTTTCCTATTCTTTTTTTTCTTATGAACTAATAAATTTTTCTCGATCTTAGTAGAAGAAATTAATTTCTAAAATTTTGTTTTATACGAGTTTATGTACTCATCGTTGTCCAATACTCTGTGTGATGTTTGCTCCCTCAATATATACTCCGTATGTTGTTGCTCCCTCGCGAGTCAGGACCCTCACTAAGTAAAGAAATAGAATCAATAATCATGTTTGTACAGTATAACCGTTCAAAAATATTTTAAATTAATGGTTATAAATAACTTTTACAGAACAAGTTAAAGACTATGATTACTTGAATAAATTTCAACTTTTTATATAAATTAAATAATTTGATTAGTCTTATAAAAAAATGTTTATTAGAAAATATGTTAAAATAAATTATTTAAATAATATAAAATAAAGATTTTTTACAAATCATATTGATATTAAAAGTATTATGGTGCATATTATATACTATCTCCGTCCCACCCAATTATTAACGTTTCGGAGAGAAGTTCCGTCACGCATTTTAAAGTCCATATAAAGTATAGTTCCATAACTTATTTTTTAAATTTATTTTTCTCAATAAAAATTTAATGCACGCATTTTAAGGTGCATATAAAGTATAGTTCCATAACTTATTTTTAATTTTTTTTCTGAATAAAAATTTAAACATTAAATTTAAATTTTATTCTTTTCATATATTTTATATGCACTTTAAAATGCGTGCCGGACATTCTCTCCGAAACGTTGACAATTGGGTGGAACGGAGGTGGTATTATTTATAAATAAGAAAAGAATACAACAATAACATTATGTTAAAAATAAAGGAGAAGAGCAATTATTTTTTCGTAAAATTATGGTAGTGAGTTTCCTGTGTACAAGGATGTAGATCCAGATTTACTCAGTTATTCCATTTTGAAGTTGAAAAAAATAACCCGAGATTATTTCTGCCGTAGGATCATTTTGTACATCGGGTTTTGGAGATCTGCGTTCTACCGAAAATTTATTTAAGTGATCGAGTTATGTGAAATCATCACATTTTGTATCAGTATTCGGTATTATATTCACGCTACTTCCGATAGAAGTTCATTGTTTAAGTTTAGTCCTTTTGATAGGACTGGTTGTGTGACTAAGATAAAGAAGTGCAGACACACAATCCAATTCTATAGAGATACAGAAGATAAAGAAGATAAAGACTGCAGACACACCAAACCAATTCTATAAAGATGCAGAAAATTTATGCTAGCCAAATACAATATCGAAAATTTAACTTAAAACTTGCTAAGTAGTTAACTAAAGTTAAAAGTAAAAGGGGTAGGTGTTTCCATAAGTTAAAACTTTAAACCAGCCAAATTGTTCTTTGATTAATGATTCTCGACTCACTCCACATGATCTGCTTGATACTTCCATCCTCCAAGCTAAATACACCCGTATCACCTCCGGTCTTGTTGCTAGCTAAAGAAATGTGATCCGTGTTGAATATCCAAAACCGAAAGAGACACAAAATGATTACCACGAAGAAACAAAACACGATCTCCCAGAGATTCCACTTTCAACCATCCTTTTCTAGCAAAACTATACTTGAAAACATCAAAGCACTGGGTTGTATGAACGTGTTTGAAGCGAATTATGTCAAAACAGGTCATCTTTAATATAATCGACTCCAAAATATCAGTAGGAAGGTTGGACCAATATGGTGAACAAGTAGAAAAAATACTACTCTTGCCTGGAACAGTGAACAAGGGTTCCATGCTTGGGTTCATAATCTATACTATATTATTAATATCCACGGGTTATAACTGATAGAGTATATATTTATATATTTTTTACATGATTTTTATTCTTATAGTAGTTCTATTTTGTATTTAGGCTCCGTTTGGGAGTGCTGGTAAAAGCTGTTGTGCTGGTGGAAAAAGTGCTGTCAGGAAAATCATATGACTGTTTGGTAATTTTTTATTTATGCATATTTTGATATATAATATAATATATATAAATAATGTTTTTGGGAAGGTTTGATGATGAAACTGATAGCTACTTCCCGTAAAAGCTGAAAGCAGTTTTTTCCAAAAGCATGGAGACATGCTTTTGCTAACGGCAACTTTTAGACTAAAAACGCTTTTCCACACAGCAGTTTTTATAATTTACCAAACACCTTTCTGACAGTTTTTCAACAAAAAAACTGTTGTAGCTGTCTGTAACAGCAATACCAAATGAGGCCTTAATTGGCTATTTATTTAATAGATTTTATTATTTTATCATAGAAAACGAATTCTAAACCGGAAAGGATTTGAGATTAATCCGAATAAAATTCGAACTTAGTGGCTGCACACGCAAAATTTATTGTTTGAATCTTATCTCGAGTTTTATACATCAGAATCGGATGATTCAACAGTCCACGCGAAAAAGTCAACTACAAATTTTGATTTTGGATGATATAACGAGATTCTTTATCAATTTAGAATAGCCCAATTATCAATTTTCAATTGGAGCAGCCCAGAAACAGAACAAAAAAGTCAACTATAAATTTTGACTTTGAAAACCTGTTCAGTTTTGAAAGATCTCTTTTTGTATTCCTAAAAAGCATTAAAATATTTTTTTATTAGGTTTTACATATTACCTATCATATTCATATATTCGTAGCCACCAAAGAGAGAAGATGAGAAAGTTCTTGTATGAAGATTTCACCGTCAATAATATATGAATTTTTCTTCTATTATTCTTATCATGATTATTGTTGGTTAAATCTCTACTGTTGAAGGGCTGTTTTGAAGGCTTAAACCTTATGGCAATTATGCAATTTTAATATTCTAAGATATGTTTGTGATTATGCGTATACGTGCATCAATGTTTATAGATATTTTTGAATTAATTATGGTATGTGGTCATCCAAATATGTTATGTGATTGATATATTTATAAAGTCGATTAAACTTTCTACGTGGTCATGGGATTAATTATATTAGTGTGTAATTCATATAATCTTTCTGTATGGTCGTGAGATTGTATGGATAGCAGAAACTTGTTTTTATGTGATCATGGTAATGTCTCTATAAATATCTTCAAGCATATTAAAAGAGTTTAGAATTGTGTCATAGGTTTGGTGGTTGATGGATTTTCATACATGTTTTTTTAATTGCTTACATCCACACTTTACATGTTTAATACTCCCTCCGTTCCACTCAATTGTTATCCTTTCATTAAATTTTTATTCAGAAAAAAATTAAAAAAAGTTATGGAACTATACTTTATATGCGTCTTAAAATGCGTGCCGGACCTTCTCTCCGAAAGGATAATAATTGGGTGAGACGGAGGTAATAGTTAGTTTATTTAAAATAAAAATTACAAAATAACTCATCTTTTGATCTCAACAAAATAGAAGAAGAATGAACCCTTAATTCTTGACGTAGAACGATAATCTGTTTACTCTGCATTACAAACGAGTACTATAAATACCTTCAAGCCGCCTGCAAGAGGAAAACGAGCCCATAAATGTGTGTATTATATATATTTTTATAATTATAATATCATGTGTAAATATGCTATTATATTTTTAATTTTTATTTTAACTTTAAATATTTTTTCATTAAATATTTTCTTTATATCCACTTGCATAAATTAAAAGAATTATTAGATTTATTTGAACTCATAATATTCTCTCTTTTTTTTATCTATTTATATATAAGATATGATTTGAGAATTTTTTTTCCTAACACTCTTCTCCCGAGTTTTTTAAGTATTGAAAGTAAGTCAATGTAAAAAAAGTAAGTCAATTGAAATGTAATCCACTCCCATGCTACTGAGTTTTAAAAAGTGCTCCAGTAACTTGCTTCTAAATTGGAAGGAAAGTATACTAGTAATTGTTAAATTATCAATTTATTCTTATATTTAAAATGTAATAATAGAGTTTATAAGAGTATATTGGTAATTTTAATATTTTAAATATCCACGTTTCACTTACTTTGATTTGCATCTTACTGCTAAGCGAAAATTTTGGAAAGAAAATATGTAAAATTTAGATTACTCATTTGTTTTCTTCGTTAAAAAAACTGAGCATAAATAGGAATGTAAATTTTAAAATTTTACTTCACTTTCGTCTCCCGCTCCTCCTTGCTTAAAACTCGGCAAGGTGTAAATATTAGCTGTATGGGACGACTATCACGTGGGAAATGATGTTAAACAACCACTTGTAACAAAATTCTTGTTCCTTAAATTTTATGTGTGTATATTTTGGGTGCCCTCACCCACCAAAAAGGAAAAAACGTGATCTAGAACTGGTCTAGTAAAATAATACAAATGAATCTATGAAATCTGAATTTTTCATGTATCTCTAGCTAGGACAGGTTGTAGATATCTCAAAACACATCTATGGACATTGATCTGATCAAACCTTTTGTCCCAGCAGACCTCTATCCATTATCCTCTGTATCCATCTCAAATCATCCTCCTTTTTCAAAATCATTTATGAACAGATATACGTAGCAAACATAAATGTCCTGCATTCATAGACATTTCTGAGCTTTTGCTTTTAACAATTTACAAAGCCACAAGAAACGCACAGCAGGAAGCATTTCTAATATAAACTCTGCACAGTTATAGTGCATTCATCTTACATATGGTATTCAGAGTCAACTCTCGAAATCTTGAAGTTGTCAGAGGTAAGGATACGAAACCAGTCCAATGGACAGAGATCCGAAAGTGGGGACACGAAGTCAACCAGTATTATCTCACAATGGCTAGAGAGGTTCGATCTGAGCCTATGGACAGATTCGGAGGTGGGGACACAAATCACCATTTTCTTAAGCTAACCTAACAACCTAAATAAAGGCAGGCCCACCGAGAACCTTTAACAGGCCCAAGGGACCAACCACACACCCCAATCCAACTGCATGGGTCACAGGACACGATGAAGTCGGTCAACAGAAAGAACTTGTCTCCCCCTTCCACGGTTGGAAACTGTTGGGCATTAACAAACGAATAGCCTATCAGACGACAAGGTTATCTTAGCTGAGAGGAGAGCAAGGAGAACATGTGTATAAGACCACCACTCCATAGAGAGGCTAAGTTTATTATCTCATTTAACCATTCCTTACTCGCTGATATTCTCACCCACATTTCCTGCTCCAGTAATTACCAATGCCACCGCCAGCAAATATTCATCGATCACCACCACTACACAGAGATGCTAAGTTTATTATTTCTATGCACAGTCTTCCTTTCATTTAGATCCGACTTCCTATTGACTTGACCATCAGAGTGTCATTGGCACGCGCAACTCACCTAGTGTCCAAAAGCTTTCATGGTCTCTTCCGATCACACTAGATTTTTTGTTTATGGATCGTTCAGGATTTTTTTTAAAAACCAAATGACCTTATTGGTTGAATCGGTCAGAAAACCATTCATTCAGAAGTATTAAGACATTAACAAATGAGGCCTAGACGGTTTTTGAAGCCGAGGAGGCAGAAAATATATAAATCACAGAAAAGCAAGACAAGAGCCTCAACTCTCAAGCACCTAAAATTAAAGAGCAACATCAACAATTTACAATGATTTATAGAGTAATGCAACTGCAGAGGAGATTGGATGATATTGATAATTTTGCCACCTTAAGTATTACAGTACATATTAACTTGTTTTTCTTATCCGTGACATGTTAAAAAAATGTTTCGGAGAAATAAATTTTACGTAGTTGAGAGTCGTCAAAATTCAACAAACTAAAATACAACAAAAAACTTAACAAAGATATAAATTTTCAGAACATCATTTGTAAATCAACTATTTTTTTTTTTGCAAATTATGGTTCTTAATTAACTAGTAAATAATACTCGGTATGTTTTTATAGAAAGATACAATAATATTTGAAAATGATTGTTAAATTTTTATGGGATATTTTCAATAGTACCCTTATACAATTGGTTTTTACCAATGGTACCATTACATTATTGACTTCTATCCATTATATCCTCATACATTTGGTTTTTATATATAATACCTTTTTTCTAGTAAAAAGTAATAGAATTGATTTCAAATTGTAAAACAAATTATATTTTTGAAATCTTTGCGAAAATTTACATAAAATAGACTTTTAAATTATGTAAAATGGAGTCAAAATGTGTGAGATATTAATGATCAAAGTTTGGTTATGAAATTTGAATATATCTCAATCATTTTAATTTCATTTTACACAATTCAATAGTCTATTTCATGTATTTTTTCGTAAAGATTTCAAATATACAATTTGGTTTACAGTATGAAATCAATTCCATTACTTTTTACTAGAAAGAAGGGTATTATATATAAAAACCAAATGTATGAAGGTGCTATGAATAAAATTCAATAATGTAATAGTACTATTCGTAAAAACCAATTGTATAGGGGTATCGTTGAGAATATCCCAATTTTTATATTTAAACTACATCGAATTACAATATCATTTTTTATAAATATTATGAAAAAAATCAAAGCTTTTCAGATAAACATATTTTTAACTACTACTTATAAAAACTACTATACAGTATACACCAATAGAAAAACCTGAAAACTAAATTTAAAGATTTGTAATTTGATATAAATTCATTTAATTTAATCATCATGTCTGGTTGGTATATATAGACGCTAGTACTGAAATTAGGGTTTCTTTTCCTCGACAAGCCGAAGCCGAGAGAGACTGAGCGAGAGCGAGAGAGAGAGAGACTATGGGAAAAAGTGCAAAGAGTTCAAGAAAGGGAAAGAAAGCATGGAGAGCCAACATAAGTACCCAAGACATCGAAGATTTTTATGAAAAATCAACTAAAGATGCTCTCTCTGGAGGCTCTCTTACTCAAATCCCCAGTGAATCCCTCTTTTTTGTTGACAAATCAACTGGTATATATTACTCATCTTCAATTTCTTTAAAGTTTCGATAAATTTAATTTTGTTACTATATCTTTAGTATGGATATGTATCTATGTGTTAGGGACATACGGTTTATATAGCTTTTATTAGTAGTATTGTTCTTCAAATGTGTATTCTCGATAAGTTTCAATTTTGTTGATCAAGATACGAGCAATTTGCTAGTATGTTGTATTGGATGGTTTATATTATGTTATGATTTTTGTTTCTAGACCTTGCTGTTAGACGTAAAATTGAAAAGAATAGAGAGAGAGTGCTTCATTGCGATAGAGTACTTCAAAAGAACTCATTTGTCCAACCCGTACCATCTTCGACTCTTAAGAAGTGTAAGCCGAAGCAAAAAGAGGTCCACGTAGCAGAGGATGCTAACCAGAATGCTGCCAAGGTGAGCAATGTATGTGAAATATGGTGTTCAACATTTATATTAGAAGTAATTATTGTATGTAATCATTTTATCCCTTTGCTGTTCTCTCAGGACGATGGCGGAATGACTGACCTGTGGGATGATAAAGGTATTCATTTTTTCGTTATAATTTATAGGCAATAATTTACTGAGATCTTGATTTTGGTCTGTCCTTTGAGGGAAAGTCTAACCAAGATATTTGACCTTCTTGCAGGTGAACATGTCAAACCTAAAAAGGTGAAACAACTATTTTAATATATTGTTATCATTGATTGAGTTGTATTCTCCCTGTTCATGTAAAGATGTTGGTGTTTTCCTCATGAAAATGTGATCTTTCTGTTTTTGTTCGGTATCTGAGTTCATCGCATAATGCATCGTAGATGCTACTACTGTATTTTTGGCTGCTGTGGATTTCACATCTGCAATTTTTTCCAGATGTCCAGGACTTCAATTATTCCTGCAGTAGAAATTGATCCATCTGGATGCTCATTCAACCCCTCATCTGATAGTCACCAGGTTCTTTTATGGATATATTTGATAATTCTTACTGCTGTGCTCTATTTAAGTTTAAGTTTTTTAATTCTATAAATTGGCTTCAATTGCAGGATTCTCTAGCTCGTGCAGTGGCAGATGAAATGCAGAAAATATATCAAAACGAACTGGGTCCTAAACCTGTACCACTAACAGTCCCTGGGGAAGCTATAAATGAAGAAGATGTGAGTCTATTGTTTTCATAATTTTGATTTCTATATGAAGACTGGGCTTGCTTGGTAACATGAAGTAGTAGGTAGTAGCTAATGTTTGCCAGCAACTTGACTTGAGAACAATTTACTCAGATGTTCTTCCTTGATGCGGACAATGGTAGCGATGATGATGATGAAGGCTTGAATGAAAATCTGGATGAAGATGCTAATGTAGATACTGAGAACAAGTATGTCAAATTCGGCAGTTATTTTTGCAACTTGACTTTTTTTTTTCCTTCTTAAAATGATATGAAGTTTGTGCATAGGAACTGTTGATTGCATGATCTCCTTTAGAAACTGTGACTTCTTATGTGCCCCATTTTATTTCATTGTATTGTGGTAGTAGTAAGTTTTAGTCTGCACTTCTGCTTTTATTTTTAACGCTGTCCTACTTTATTTTTCTATCTTTGCTCAAAATATTAATTTCTAATGATACCTATGTTCGTCAATTGAACAAATGACTGCTTATAAAATATACCATAAATAAGTATGTGTTACTATTGAATTTTGAGATTTCATCTGAAGTCCATGTAGCTATACTTGTTAAGCCACTAATGTTGTGTTTGGTTGGTTGGGAAGGGGATAGGAGTATTATTAAGAATTTGAATTTGAATAAAATTTGAATATAAATGGAGTGCAGGAGGATGTTAAAATTTTAGTACATATGGAGATTAAATAAAGGCGAATGAATTTTAGCATAGTTGTAACCTTGAACTCATAAAATAGAGGTGGGTCCTTGCTTGTTCTGATTCATTTAATTATAATTGCTATCAGTATAGTTTTATTTTTTCCTAGTTAGTTCTAGGATTGATCATAATCAACTCTATAGATGGCAGCAAGGACAAACCAAGATCACGTTTATGCTTATGTAAATTAAGTTCACAACTCTACCTGGTACTAAGTTTTTTGACTGCTTGAACTTGTTATAATACATGCTTTTGTTAGAACAGGTACCAGAATTGTACTATTGTAATTTTTTAGAGGACCGGTACGACTATGATCTATATATGATTTGCCTTTGTCCTTTTTATATCCCAAGTTCTCCGTTACTGTTCTTATGTTTGGTGCAGTTTGTGTAATTTTGTATTATTTGATCTCTAGTAATCAACTATATTTCTACCAATACTTTCTGTTGGTACTCTATGTAAGTTGTTTTTTTTGTAATTGGGACTTTGTTTTCTAAGAAAGGTTTCTGCAGGTCTTCTAAACCTAAAAGGGTAACCCGAGTTCAGCTGAATAGAAGGGCTAGAAATAAAGAACAATTGAAAAGGAAAACTGAAGCCTTAAAAATGAAGATGCTTTCAAAAGAAATTGACAGGTATGATGAGTTTGCCCTAAAGAATCTTTAACAGGAGAGGCTTTTGTTTATCTGTATATACTTTTCATCTTTTGTTGATTTCTTTATATTCCTCTTCTATTTACTTGAAGCGGTTATGTTTCTTATGTCACAGCTTGCCAGATATAATGCAAGAGATTGCTAAAGAAGACGAAGAGAAGCAGAAAAGGCGTCTTCGTCGTCTGGTCTCTCATCAAGAAAGATTGAAAACACGACCTCCTCGTTTTGGGAAGCACAAGTATGGAACTTCCTTGCCAAATATAATGAGTTGTTATAATTATTCCACATAACCTTGTGTATTCAATTAACAAGGTTTATTTCTTATTGTTGATTTTCTGTGAGCCTGTGATTAGTACAACTACCTACTGCATATAATAATGGAAGTTCCTCTTTAATAAGCAAAGAAGTTAACTAGTACTTGTTTGTTTGTTCTCCCTAAAAAATGGGCCCCCGAAATGTTATTATAAATCTGTATTTGATCTTACAATTCTTATGGTAAATATCAGCCCATGCTAACTTATATATTTCGGTCTATTATTAGGTTTGAGCCTGCCCCAGCTCAAGTCTTATTATCGGAAGATATAACTGGTTCCCTCCGCAAGTTAAAGGTTTGTGGTGTTTTTTACTCCTAATTAAATATTACTACTTACACATTCAAGAACTCAAAGGTATGTCTTCTTTGACTCTCAAAGGGATGTAGCACCCTTGCAAGGGATCGCTTCAAGAGCCTTGAAAAAAGAGGTTTGATTGTGCCTACAGCAAAGAGCAGCAGGTTTGTTTGATTGTCATCGTGTAGTGTTTTAGTTCTCTATTTCAGATGAATTTTCTATGCTCTATGTTTCAAATTGGCTCTTAACGTTCATAGTTTGTATTCATTTGTGCAGGAGGAAGGAATTAAGAAACTTTTCAGCAGAAGAGTCTAGTGCTCTCCAAGAAGAGTCTAGTGCTCTCCAAGTAGAGGAAGCGATTTGAGCTTGGCTTCTGGCAGTTTAGCCAATTCATCGGTGTTGGCCCTTTTGATTCTAAAAATGCTAAATGTCATCGCTAAACAAGATTGCAACACATTGTATCAATTTTTGAGTGTTATATGGTATGTGTTTCTTATATATTTGAAATCGAGTAAAGGGAGTGATTTTGATATGCTTCGAAGAGTTCAGACATATAGTATGTTTTTAGAACAGGAAATAAAAGAATCTGAAAGTCGGCCTAGATATGTTTTTTGTTTTCACATGGTTGAGCTTGTCTGCTTCGAGCATTAGTGGAATTTTTGAGCTGGGATACAAGTACATCAGGTTTTAATTAATTGGAGTTTTGAAATTAGTTTTATGGTTCTTTAACCACCAGAAATTAAATGACTATTAGTGCAGCTATTTTATGCAGTAAGTTGGGGTTATAACATATATCTGATTCTTTAAACGAGTTAATTTCATGTCATAAAATTTAATGAAATTTAGAATATTAAATATTTCTTAAGTGTTTTGTTTATGAATTTAGTGTATTGAAATGGTATTGTGTATGGATACTGGTTAAGGTGTGGAATGATGCACTGTATTGATACTAGTTCTGTTGGGTGGTAAAGTGCTGGTTTGTGTAAAATGATTGATTCTTGCAAATGTGAGTGAGTTTAAGAGCCAGCTCTGACGCAAATGTGAGTGAGTTTAAGAGCCAGCTCTGATAGGTGTGAAGCTAAAAGTAGCTATTGCGGCTAGCGTAAGAATGTGATAAAGGTTGTAGGCTTGGGTTGAGTTTGAATGGAATGGGAATGCTCAAGGAGATTAAACGAAATTTCTTTTGCCCTTATAGTAGCTTCACCAACTTCTGTAATTCAGGATTGGCTAAGGAAGGATGCTGAAATGTTCCTGATTTATTATGTCAACTAGCAAAGAGAAGGCGAGACACTCATAAACATGTTTTAATGAATTTAGTAAATGTTACTCTCTAGTGATTTGTGCTCTGTTGCTGCATGCATTATTGTTATTTAGTTTACCAAGTATAGTAGCAGCTTCAATCGAATCAATCTATTCCGTTTCTGTCTTTGTTTTAGCTTATGTGAACTGATTACTGCTTATGTATGCACAAGTTACAAGTTTCTTTTAGGATGATTATTAGAATTTTTAGACAATGTACGACAACCTGGTGTACACAAGGCCTGTAATATTGCTAGACTGAAATCTAGTCTAATGAGTACGCATGGAAACTATTCTCAAATCTAAGATAATTTTTTTCTACCCTTCTCATCTTAACTACCCTCGTGTATATTGTGTTCATTAGTCAGATTTATTACACAAATTTATGGTGTTTCTTTAGGCAAATTTAGTACACAAATATATGTGGAGTATTCTGGTGGAAAGAACAACTTAACTTAATATGGCATGTAACAGTGGTCACTAAATAATAATTCTATAATCTGGAAGGATTTTAGATCCTCCTCATTTCCACCTATTTTATATCTAATTATATTAAATGGAATCTTGGTTTGTGTAGTCATCTAAACTTGTTTCTTATCCCTTGCATGTAGACAAAGTATATGTGTTACAGTTATAGACTTGATATTAACTTCTTTGAACTTGTTTCTTATCCCATGCATGTAGACAAAGTATATGTGTTATAGTTATAGACTTGTAGTTGTAGAAGGTCATTATTGATCTTGTTATCGTATATACTTCACCTGACCACAAAGAAAAGAAGAATAAAAAGGTTGATTAAAATTTCGAACAACAAAATCGTCTTCAAAAAGTAGTACTTGATCAAAAGCTGTTATGCCACCATGCCAGGGTGGTCTCAATTCTCAAGCAATG
The DNA here is from genome assembly GCA_028671895.1 of Oenanthe sinensis. Taxonomy (NCBI): domain Eukaryota; kingdom Viridiplantae; phylum Streptophyta; class Magnoliopsida; order Apiales; family Apiaceae; genus Oenanthe; species Oenanthe sinensis. Next base: position 6,308,885 of record CM053811.1, read on the forward strand.
CAATCACCAAGAAGAAAGGTTAATTGTTGAATTTGAAAACCAGCAAGACACCGGGTATATTCAGCTATAGAACGACCAAGACTTTATAATACAGAGCAAGTATAGAAGAATATGAAGATCAGCTATCGATGGAGCATGAAATGGAGTATATTCATTGGAAGCTAAGATCAGGTAGAATTTCTATGATATTTTGTACGGGATAGAGTTTACTGAATCAAGAGAAGCATCAACTATAATATCTAAACAGCTGCTAGCGCATGAACTTGAAAATCAGCAAGGGATAGAGTGCATTCAAGAGAGAATGAGCTCACATGAGCCTGTTAAGGTTTTTCCGGCACATAAATATAAAATTGAGCAAACGATCGAGAATGTTGGAGGGAAACAGGGATCACATGATCCTCGGGTGCTGCCAACACATGGAAATGAGATTCGACAAGGGATAGGATATGTTCGAGAGAAAATGAAATCACATAATAAGCTACCTGAAGTGATTCCAAGACGTAAGTATGGCATGTACCAATGGATGGACTATATTCGAGACAAAGAGAGATCACAGGAGAAACCTAAGATAATTCAAAGACATGAATATGAAAAACAAGGGATGGAGTATGTTCGAGACAAAGAGAGATCACAGGAGAAAATGAAATCACATAATAAGCTACCTGAAGTGATTCCAAGACGTAAGTATGGCATGTACCAATGGATGGACTATATTCGAGACAAAGAGAGATCACATGAGAAACCTAAGATAATTCAAAGACATGAATATGAAAAACAAGGGATGGAGTATGTTCGAGACAAAGAGAGATCACAGGGGCAACCCAAGATAATTCCAAGACACATCCATAGGATATATCCTGGAATGGAGTATGTTCGAGAGAAAAAAGGATCACACAAATAACCTAAGGTGATTCCAGGACATGAAAATGATATACGCCCAGTGATGGAGTATGTTCAAGAGGAAAAAAGATCACATGAGCAACCTAAGGTGATTCCAACAAATGAGTATGAAAATATATGCGCCAAAGGATTGAGAATGGTAGGAGGAAATCTAAACCACACTTGCCTTTTGGAGTGCCGAAAATACATGAAAATAAAAATTAATAGGGGACAAAATATTTTCAAAACTCAGATAAAAGATTGTAATGTGCTGTTAACACGTACACTTGAAAATTTTAGAAAGTTTCTGAAGCAGTGGAAGTAGATACGAAGCAGAAAGAAGAATATACTAGCAATCAAATAATGTTTTAGAAGAGCCTCAAGCACCTGAAACTAGAAGAGAAACATCAACACTGTATAATGACTTATATAGTCTTAAACAGTAAATAAATTTTTAGCTTTGACAATGATCACCTGTCTATCCACCTTAATAAAAAAAGATCATCTCATACCAGGGGTGTAAGCTGCCCCACAGTGATAAGGGGTCAATGCGTTGATTAAATCAACGAGTTTGATTCTCACTATTACATTTAATTATAAAAAAAAGATCATTTCATACTATAATGTGTATTACCTAAAGAAATTATTGAGATAGGCTACAAGCCTACAAGTACATTTGATTGGTAATGATTTTTGTACATCATGGAGGGCATTATTATTAATAAAGTTTTATGGTGAACCAATATAAATTTGACAACTCATCACAAAGTAGTTGTTAGTGTATGCCCACGGGCCATGGGCACACACTAGAATTGGAGTTTTAAAATTAGTTTTATGGTTAGTTAACCACCAGAAATTAAATGACTATTAAGGCATGTTCGGTTGAAGGATATGAATGAATTTTCTTGCGAATGGAATGATCATTCTGTCGAGAATGAAAAAGAGTTGTTCAGTTGAGTATTTTGGAATGTAATCACTCATCCTCATGTCATTCATATCCTTCCTAATAAATCAATTTTATATCTCACCCTCTCACATGATAACCATTTTTATTCTTACTAACAATAATTTTTTATCTTTATTTTTGCTTTTGAATATAATATGTTTGTAATTCAATATATTTAATGAAAAAAAACTTATTTAACTATTAAAATATTTTAATTGTTAATTTTTTTAATTTTAATTATATATATAATCTTATTTCTCATGTAAATTAATTTTGCCTTATATTTTCTATATTATTTAGTAAATTTATTATTGAATAAACTTTTTTTAGAATTCATTTTATCTATATATTAATAAATAAATTAATAAAAATGATCATTCCATTTCTAATAAAATTAATATTACTAAACGAACAAAAGAATGAAATAAACATTCTTATCTCATCTCAATCCATTCTTATTCTTCCAACCAAACACACCCTCATTAAACCTATTTTATGCAGCAAGTTGAGGGTGACAACATATATTTGAATCTGATTCTTTAAACAAGTCAATTTCAGTCGTCATAAAATTTAGAGTTATTAAATATTTAAATATATTACTAAAAAAGAATAAAGTAATTTAAAATGGATCATTTCGGTTTAGTTTGATCGTGTTTGTTATTTTGAGTTATATAGTTTCAAACAAATTGACTTTATTTTGCAATTTAGATGGATTTCAAACGTCTGGCACTTATAAAATGAACCAATTTAGAAATAAATAACCTTATAATTAGAAATTAGTTAGCGTACTAATTATTTCAATCAAATATGCTTTTAATAATACTTCATTATTAATCTAATTTTATTGGTTATATGAGTGCGTGTTAGTCATTATTTATCATATATAATCAAAATATTAAGATAAAAAATAAGAAGAAGTTATAATGATTAATCAAATCGGTGAAATATGATCCAAAGATTAATTGGATTATGAATTAATAAAATGGAGAGTTTTTATATTAGAGTCTATGAAATGAAATATAAAAACAACTCCTCCGATCCAAAGTCCAAACCCGACCCAATTGAACAAGTGCAGTGGAGTGAAGCAAGACGAAAATTACATCGATATGCGTGCACTTGTAGCTCAGATCACCTCCGTAAGCTACCGCTCTCGAAACCCTAGTTCTTCTTCACTTTAATTATTATTGTTTGATTTAATTATTTTAATCTAATATGCTCCTTGTTTATTTATTTGTTTACTAATCCTAAATTATAATTTGCAGCATTTGTGCAGCAGAAAAGCAGGCAATCTTCAATCTCGCTGTTTCTCCTCTTCCTCTTTCGGTATAACTTATTTTTCTGTATCGCATTTTCGTATTATTTTTACTTCTTATTCGAATTTGTTTGTGGAAATTTGATCATCGGTTGGTTGCATAGGAATATATTGGTATCGTATAAGTTCATTCGTTATGTCAGGTGTCGATCATAGTATTTGTAAGGCATATTTTATTTTAAGCCTTTTAAGGAACGTAATTCGATTACAATGGCAGTTGTTACTCTAGTTGTAATGTAGTAGAAAATAGAGAAAAGGAAGATGGTTTGAGTAGTTGAAAAGAATGTAAAGAATTACCGACTAATATATATTGAAAACTGGAAAGTAATGTTATGATAAGCTTTACGTAGTTGGCTTGTTAGATAATTTTGTAAGTTGAGACAGCACGTTAAGCATATACGGGATTGCACCAGAAGCATTAAGTTACGAGCATTACAACAAGAGAGCACTAATATGTGGTTATTGCACATTTCTTCGATTAAAGGCACTGACTTTTTTTGGTTGGTGGTTGTATAAATTGAAACACGGTGATATTCAAGACCAACTCAGCTAAAAATATATGTTTGAGAAAAATAATAACAGTAATTATTAATTTATAACCAGAGTTCAGGTGGTACATTTTCTTTGTCAAACATTTCCTCGATATATTTGGTATTTTAATCCCTTTGTTTATTGGAGAAGCACTAGTTTTCAAGTTCTTATGCTCCCTTGTTCACTGCTGCTCGATATTATGTGGCATTAGATGAGCGAGCACTGGAGGAGGAGGCTGAAAGGAAAATAGGATGGTTTTTAAAATTACTCTTTGCCGGTACTGCTACACTTGTTGGTTACCAGTTCCTTCCTTACTTAGGTATGCGATAATCTCATGAATTCTTGTCATTATGTCATTGGTATGTATAATACCTTTTGAATTATTCTGGAATAATTGTTTTTTCTTAATAAGTGTAGGAGATAATATAATGCAGCAATCTGTGTCACTCTTACAAGTGAAGGATCCTTTATTCAAAAGGATGGGAGCATCTAGACTAGCTCGTTTTGCAACTGATGGTAGTGTTCATCAATTTTTTCAATTTCTAGCAGTCATGTTTGATTGTAGATCTTACGTTGCTCTTTCAATTTCTTTGCCACCTTATTTCGTAGATGAAAGAAGAATGAAAATTGTGGAGATGGGAGGGGCTCAAGAGCTTGTCAATATGTTAGGGGTTGCTAAAGATGACAATACACGGAAAGAAGCTTTGAAAGCTTTACTTGCACTCTCGCATTCAGGTCAGAGTTTTATTCCGATACTTTCTTATCTGCTTTTGAAAAATTGTTGATCATAATTTGAAAAGGGTAATTCAGTTTAGAGTTGCTTATCGGGTGTAGCTTCCCTTCTTTTCACATTACTGTTCAGCTATTTGTTTTAAGCTCTTGCTGTACTAAAAATAAAAGTTCTGCAATCGAAAACCTACACAACCATAATTTTGTTTACTATTCACTTTCCTCTGTAGTCTTGTTTCATCTTCTCTCTCTTTACTAAATTTCTCTAAACCCACAAAAGGTTCTGTATCACATCATCCAAGTCACACATCAAGATTGTAGGCTCGTAGCATCAAATCAGCAAGCTAACATTAGCCTCTTAACGTTAATCTCCGTGATCTATATGACAATCTCACTTAAAATCTTTCTATGGCCTAGCATATAGCCAGTAATTGAAACTACACCTTCAACTGATCCGAAAATTTTGGTCATAAATCTAATGGAAATTTTTTATATATAAAAAGACATATATCAGTTTTTAGGTTCAATGATCCAATCCAATATAATAACAACTTTCATAGTTCCAAGAGATTTTCTTATGAAAATTACGTTTTGATAGTATCTCCTAATACAATATAATTGTTCTTATAAACTACTAAAAGCCTGCTAACTTGTGTTCCTTGTTGTAAATTTGTAATAGACATGTTATGACTTGTGAGTAATTTATTACTGTTATCAAAGAACTCCTAATACTCTACGAACTAATTCTATTATTGCATAATAAAAATTATTTATTTTTTGTAGGTTATATGTGTAAAAATAATAATATATCTTTTTCTGGAAAAAATAATATTAGTAAAAGATGAGTATTTTAGCTGCTCATGTCTTAAGTCGTCCCAACTTTTTTCTTTCTTACATTTCAGTTGGTTTTAGGTCATTTAAAAATATACTCCCTCCATCCCGGCCAACCAAGGATAGTGGGGTAATATTGTTAAAATAAATGAAGTAGTGGGTGTAATAGTGTAAAGTGTTGAAAAAGTAGAGTGAAGTAGTGGATGCAATAATGTATTTTATTGTTAAAAGTTACTATTTTTAGTAATGTAAAGAATTGGTTGGGACGTCCCAAAAAGGAAAGTGTAAAGAATTGGTTGGGGCAGAGGGAATACTATAGAAAAAAAATATCTCACGATTGATTAATATAAAAAGTATATTGTATAATATAATGGTATCGGTGCATATTTTATGTTATATATTGACATTTCAAACACAGTCTAAAACTGAGTGACGAGAGATATATGATTATTATATAGATTATTTGTGAGTCATTGGAAATTATAATTGATGATGCAGATGAAGCTATTGGTGCTCTATACAATGCCGGGGCAATATCTGTGATCAGGGCAACTCCCAATGTTGTAGAGGATTTCGAAGTTGAGAAACACAAGTTTGAATTATTGAAGAGGTTCCAAGACCTAAATTATGATAGTTCCTCTTAAGATTGGCTTTTTGTTATGTTCTTAGAAATATTCTCAGAAATAGAAATATCATTTCTGTGTTCCATAGAGGATGTTTGAAGATTTGATGGATGGAATGACACATCTCCTTGGTTCACATTTTCTAATATTTTGAGATCAAATCATGCTTCACCTAGCACTTTCAAGTATACATTTGTAGCCAGACATACAAGTATATCTTACTATCTTGTACTGTAGTTTATGCGCCGACCTTATCTTTGGGTGTAATAAAGTTTGAAGTCATTAAAATCATGTCAGCAAATGCTATTTGAGTGGACTTTATCTTTGGGTGAAATAAATGAGTTCAGTGGCTACAAAATTTATATTAGCCGAGAAAGCTCAAATTGCATATGGTTAAGCAAATACATTGGATTCATTAAATTACATGGATACCTTTCATACAAAAAATTGTGTTGTATAATTTGTTTTCATTTTTCTTTTAAACATATAGTTACAAACACAAATTACGAGATTACATTTAATGGCAAGAAACCAGCAAATCTCTGTGTAGCGGCGCCAAAAAGAATCAAGAACTGTCCCCTGTCCAACTGTATATGTTGCTGCAAATAGCAATTGTGCTGGTAATTACAGCTAATATTATCATTGTCGCTCCAATAATTTTGTCCCTTTTCAATGAAATACCATGAACATCCCTGATAATGAAAAGGAAAGAAAAGTTTACAACTCGGCATGCATTGTTGTAGGAAGATGACTATGTTAATTATTAGATCTCAAGTAAGGACAACAAATTATATAAAAAGTAGCATGCATTTTGGTTAAAAGTTGAAGCAATTTATAAACAGATTTCACAATAATGCAAGTTATGTATAATTTGGAGAGGGAGGGAGGGAGGAGAGAGGGGGGGGGGGGAGAGAGAGAGGGAGAGAGATTACTTGATAGCAATGGCACCTGGAAATATGAATGCAAGGAAGACTGCAGAAGTTGATCCTAAAAATTGGAAGAAATACCAAATGTTTGGGAGGACTATGGCTGCCAAGTAAGATAAAACTAGCAGGACAAAGGTAAGGGACAAAAATCTTTTGTTATCAGTTGCCAAAAGAGGCTTCTTAGGGAAGAGTAACTCATCAAGGTTGGACCTCAAAGAGAAGTTTAAGAGAGGAAAAACCAGCATTAGGTGAAACGCATAGCTTAACCTAACTGTATCATTGAGTAAAGACCCCAGTGCTGATCCAGAACCCTGATCAAAATTTACAAGTATGTCTGCCATTGTCGAATCTCCAAACAACAGGTATCCAAAGACTCCAATGGTAAAGTAGATTCCTGAACACAGTACTAGTGAAATACGAACAGCTGAGGTCATATCTGATGCTTTCCCAAGCTCCCCTCCGATAGCATGAACTGAAATTAACTAACTAATTGTAAGATATTTCGTTGGAGAAGTAGTGTCATTTAAGAGTACTTGGATCTAAATAAGTTGTATTACTAACCATTGAAGTGAAAAGTAAATGCAGTGACAATAACAGGAGCTGCAGTGAAGAGGTTGAAAAATGAGGCTCGATTTTCCAACTGAGGTATGAGCTTTGGTGTATTTGTTTTGCCTTCCAAGAGTGCTGTGATTGCCATTACTGAGCATATCCCCACAAACACCAATGCTAACAGAACTGATACTGCTGAACTAAATCTTAATGAATCTTCAAAACAAAAAACAAAGAATTAATGCACTTAACTGAAACATTTGCTAATTTATGTGTGACAGAGATCTATATTGATTAGTTGTACTGACCTACTCGACGGAAGAGGACCAATGGAAGTAAAATAAATACAAGAGTGAAAAAGAGAGCAAAAGCGCGAGTATTCCACCAGTGTATGCCAAACCATTGTTGCAGTACACCCAAGTGCACTGATCCGTCCGGGTGGGTTCCCGATAATACATCTCCTGGAAACAACAAAGTAAAATGTTATAATTAGACATTAGTACATAAACTCAGGAGCCATATATAGCTAATTCAAACTCTTACCAAAACATTACCCAACAGATAATTTTACATCCAAGGAAAAACTGAACAGAACTATATTAGAAGCTAAGGAACAATGTTTCAGACTAAGGAACTATATCTTATCACTTCATTAATGTAATCAAAGATATCATACAGCAGTTGAACCGGAAAATTATTGTCATGTTCTATCACCAAAAAAAAAAAGAGAGAGAAAAAGAACTGCCATGACTCACTTGTAAAAAAATTATTGTCGAAGAATTTAAGAAATATATTTGCATTCTTACCGATTATAATAAGATAAATGATCAAGCAACCAAAATTAGTGATGAGTACACAAATCTGCACTGCCACAGATCCCACTCTTCCGAATGACTCCTTCATTAATCCAGCATAACTCATAGTCTCACCAGCATACGTAAACCTCAGAATGAACTCCACCGAAAAATCCACCAAGATGGCAACCAATGCAATCAAACAAAATGCTGGAACCACACCCAACACTTTGAAAGTTGCTGGAATGGACATTATTCCAGCTCCTATAATGCTGGTCGAGACATTAAACACTGCCCCTGGTATCGATGCACGCCTCTCTGGCATCGAGTCCAGCAACGGAACATGAGCTCCACTGACTTCCTGTGCAGGAGCCATACTTAAACTTATGAGCCTTCTATATGTTTTCTTGCTTTGTTCACATTCGATCTCCTGATCAACTCCCTATATATTGTTGCAGCTAGCTAGTGATAACAAGGGTAATTCTGGAATATTGTGACTTGATAATAGTTGATCGAACAGGAGATTTATTATATTGCTTTTAAATAATTATCGTGATTCATGTTCTTATATTTTACTTAATCTGATCTTCTTGGACAATAAGTGTGATTATATATGCAATACAATGAATGATTCATGTACGGAGAGACAATAATTAAGTGTGAACCAGTGGTGCAATAATACATGTACGTAGACGTTATAATGGATAGATTATTATTATGTATGTGGACAGAAATGTGGGATATGTTGGGCCTATGATTATCATGTAAGAGATTTATTAAACATGTCTTTTCTGCTGTTAGTATTAGTATATTTTTGTTATGAAAATGGTAGCTAGCACATGTTCTTCAACTTCTTTTGTATCTTTCCGGTGCTTGAGTTTGCCAATTAAGCATTATTTTCTCTACGATTCTGCGCATTTTCGGTCAATCGTGCAAAATTATAAACAATTAATAGTTATTGTTTTATATTTGAGTGTGATTGGATAATTTAAATAGTAAATATTTTCAATTCTCTCATATTTTGGGTTCAATTCTAATTTATCTCGAAATTTTTAATTGAATTTTGTTGCTCATTTGATCAAGATGGGTTGAGCTGGTTCACTCTATTATCAGATTAAAATATTGATTACTATGTACCAATAAAATTAATTGTTTTATCATTGTGTTAAAAAATATATTTGTAATTTTGTTTTGACTATTAAAATACATTACATACATAATCAGAACCTGTCATGATGTCACCCATCATTATATACATAAATCAGGCCCAATATTATCTTTAGTAGTAGTTTTTGACCATTCCAACAAAAACTGGGCCTTCCAACAAAGCCCAATTAAAAATTAAAACATAAAATAATCGGACCCCGTCATCAAAACATCTTTTATATAAATAATTTTTAATTTAATATAATTATAATTAATTTTAATACCTATGTACTTTTTTATTGAATTATTTAAAATTTTATTTAACACTGAAAGGCATATGTTAAGAAGCCTATTTGTTTAGAAAGATGACAACTCAACTCAAACATAGATAATTTGTAAGTAAATATATTATCTGTCACAGGAATCTTCAGCAGATATTATTTGACAAGGAAAAGAAGATCAAAGTCAATCTACAGACTTGAAGCAGTACTACATTGAAAGAAGTTCAATTTAATTGATCATACCTCAGTGGAGTATTTAAGTTTGAAGAAGCTCAAGTGTCAGAAGATTTCTATTTTTTGTGACAACAAATATAGTCAAGTCAGAAGGAGCAGAAGTGAACCATTATATAAGTCAAGTGAAGAATATTATTTGTTGTGAATCACTCGTGAACCAGACAGTACACAGAGTGTTGGCAAAATACAGAGAAGGTTCTTTATCTACAGAAGAAATGGTCAGCTACAGACATTGGTGTGAAGACAGAAGATTTAAAATTATATCATCAACAGTCGTGGAGTCAAGACTTTAATTTAATTCTCTATTAATTGATTAAATTATTTAGTTAATTTAAATGGTAAATTAATTCAATCAGAATTAATTTATTTCTTAAATTGATTAAGAAATTAATTAATTTAGAATTATTTTAGAATGAAGAAGACTTTATTTTAATTCTATTATCAAAAAGATAATTTATTATGTATCCTAATTACTTAGATTAATTCAAAAAGAATTAATTTAATGTATAAGATATATAATAAATCAAATAGAATTTAAATTAAAATGAAAAGAAAGGCAGAAGATAAACATATCAATATACATTTCAGGTCGGCCAGATTGATTTGTCGGGAAGACTTTTTGAAAAGTCTCCCGGAGACTTTTCAAAAAGTCTCCCAGAGTTTTAATTAAAAAAAAAAAAAAAAAAGAAAAAGGAAGAAAGAAATAAAGGAAAAGACAGAAGATAAACATATCAAAACAGGTCGGCAGAAGATTTTCTCGGGAAGACTTTTCAAAAGTCTCCCCGAGTTTAATTAAAAAGTCTCCCTGTTTTATTTAAATGTCTTCCTTTTATTTAAAAGTCTTCCAAGGCCAGAAATGTCTCCCAGAGCCAGAAAGTCTCCCAAAGAGAAAGTCTTCCAGCCAATTAAAAGTCTCCCCGAGGAGAAAAAGTCTCCCCGAGCAGAAAAAGTCTCCCAAGTTCAGATTTGCCTATAAATACAAGAAGATCAGTAGCTTTATTCACAATTCTATTAACATTCTATTCAGCTTAAACAAAAATTCAAGAGCATTTAATGTCAAAATCTCTCTAGAATTTTAAGAGCTAAATTAGTGAATATTTTCTGATTTAATCTTGTAACCCACCTCAAGTTTAATATAAGTATTTTACTTGAACTGTGTTTCTTTGATTATTATTTCGTGATAATAATTTAAATTGTTTAATCAAAAATTATCCGAAACAGATTTTAATATTTATAAAGGATTGTATTCAACCCCCCCTTCTACAATCATTTGGACCTAACAATTGGTATCCGAGCCATCTGATTGACATAAAAATCAAGATCCTAATATTTTAATTATTAAAAATTCGAAACTTTTAATTTATTAAAAATTTGAAACTTTTAATTTATTAAAAATTCGAAACTTTTAATTTATTAAAAATCGAAAATTTTAATTTATTAAAAATTCTAAAATTTTTAATTTCTTAAAAATTTGAAATCTCTTTAAATCTTAAAAATTTTCAAAACTTTTAATTCATTAAAAATTCGAAATTTTTAATTCTTTAAAAAATTCGAAATTTTTAATTTATTAGAAATTCGAAAATTTTTAATTTCTTAAAAATTCGAAAATTCTTAATTCCTAAAAATCTCAAATCTTTTTAATCTTCCATTATTTTAATATGAGTACTCAAAGAGTGAGTAGCATTAAAATTCCTCCATTTGATAAAGATAATTATAATCTTTAGAAGAGGAAGATGACACTATTTCTTCGAACTGCAAACCCTAAGTACAAAGATATTTTGAAGACCGGTGTTGTTGCTCCAATAACAATCATTCCTGAGCATATGATAGATGGTGTACTTATTCCGCACAGACAATTTGATAAAGAAATTTCTGAGTACACTGATACTGAAAAGGAACTGGATTCTTTGGACACCAGCCTGCAGTTAATTTTGGTAGAATCTCTTGATCCCGGAATGTACAATCATGTTGTTAATTGCAAAAATGCTAAACACATCTGGGAAACGATAGAGATACTGAATGAAGGAACAGAAGAAGTGAGGGAGAACAGATTGGAAATCTTAACGTCTCAATATGAGCATTTTAGATCAAATCCTGGAGAAGGTATCTCTGATGTTTTTGAGAGATACAATAAATTGATAAATGATCTAAATCTCAATGGCAAACACTATACGAAGAAGGAGATTAATAGGAAGTTTTTGCTGACAATGCCAATTCACTTAGAGCATAGGATTACTGCCATCAGGGAGTCAAGGGACATGAATGAAATTTCATTGGAAAGACTTTATGGGGTATTAAAGACCTATGAGCTAGAGCAGATTCAACAGAAAGAAATATATGGTACAGGCAAGGTGGTCAGCAAGTCTACAGCTCTTGTAGCAGAAGTACCAGAACACAGAGAAGCTATGACTGAATCTTCTTCAGTCAAAGTCATTGATCAGGGTATTGTTGCAGAAGTTGGTGCAACTCAAATGAATTCATCTGAAAGTGAATTCTACTCAATGGAAGAACTTGATCAACTTGAGGATGAATCTCTGGCACTGATTGCTAGAAAATTTGGAAATACAAGATTCAGGAGGAACCCTAATTTCAAATTCAAGCCTATGGGAAACAGATTTCAGAGAGGTGGTTCTTCTAGCTCATCCAATACAAGAGGTGGATACAAGACAGGGATGGTTGACAGAAGCAAGATTCGTTGCTTCAACTGCAATGAAATGGGACACTTTGCTACAGATTGTAGAAAGCCCAAGCAGGAAAGAAAGAAGGATTCATATGACGAGCTTAAACAGAAATATGAGGCTCTTCTGAAGAAGCATCAGGGAAGATCATACTTAGCAGAAGGAAAAAGCTGGGATGATTCTGACAACGATGAAGAAGAAGATATGGGAAATCTTGCTCTAATGGCCTCTTCTTCTGAAGGATCACAATCCCCACCTCGTCAAGGAATTGAGGTAAACCCTAGCTGTCCTAAAATGTTTAAATTGCTAGGTGAGGATTTAACTAATGCTAGAGATCGAATAAAAGTCTTAATTCTCAAAAATCAAGTTTTATCAGATGAGAATTCTGAATTGAAAAAGCTGAAACTTATAAATGAGAAATTAACTGAAGATGTTGCATTTCAAGTTAATAGAGTCAACTGTTATGTTGAAATTGAAGCCTTTTTGAAGGATAAAATTGAAAAGGAAAAGGTCAGGTGTCAAGCCTATAGAACTGCTTCATTTGTTATGAAAGACCTAGTTGACCAACAAGAGATTAAACGCAAAGTTGGGATAGGTTTTGAATATAACCAATCCGTAGGTAAGGCTAGTAACATTACCCCTTTTAAAAAGACTGCTATAGAAAGGGGTATTCCACATGTTATTAAAGACACTAAGAAACCTCTTTTCATAACTCCTATTGCAGAACCAGTTCTTGATAGTTGTGTAATAGTGGATTATGAAATTAAACTTGAAGATCTTAAAGAGGAAGAGAAAGTACAGGAAAAACCTGTTAGGGACATAAAAGGAATAAATGTCCAGGAAGCTAAATATGTACCTAAAAAACCAATACAAAATGTGAACACTGCTAGTTCATCCACTCCTGGTTTAGGTGCTAATGAGCTTAAGAAAAATCATAACAGACCTAATAAGTTTGTTAATAGTAGGGAAAAGAACAACAGATTCCATGCTACTGAGAACTTTAAAAATGTTAATAAAGTTAAGGTAGAAACTGTTAAGATTCCTGCTATTGTGAATAAATTGCCTACTATTGATGCATGCCATAAACCTTGTGGTGTAGATAACTGTATGCTATGTGCTTTCAATGTCATGTCTGCATATTTTAAAAGCATGCATGCTATGAATGTCAATACTACACCTAGACAGCATACAAATCACAGGCATGCTAGATCAAAGACTGCTAGTCCTCCTGTTTCACAGAAGGAAACATTCTCTCCTAGGCCAGCATACAAAAATGTTAAGGTTGTTTACAAGGAGAAGTGTTCAGTCAAAGTAGTAGATGAGTTTGTCAAGTTGGGTTCTGTTGTTAAACCTGATAAAGGACAATTTTTCAAATATGCCGGGCCCAATCAATGTTGGGTTCCGAAGAAGTCCTAACTCATTTGATAATTGCAGGGTGTAAAACAGGTAAACCGGGTTATTTGGATTCTCGACAGTGGATCCTCACGACACATGACCGGAGATAGAGCCCTGCTATCAAATGTTGTTGAGAGAGCTGGCCCAGTAGTTACCTTTGGAGATGACAGCAAGGGTATGACTAAGGGATATGGCTGTTTAGAAGCTGGCAATGTCATCATTGATAATGTATCTTTCGTGGAAGGTCTTAAACACAATCTTCTGAGTATCAGTCAGTTCTGTGACAAGGGATACACAGTGAACTTTGTGAAGGAGAGATGTTTGATTTCTCACAAGAAGGATGAAAAACTTGCTCTTCAGGGAGTAAGGAAAGGAAACTTGTTCATAGCCGATCTAAACTTAGGTTGCAGAGATGAAGTCAATTGTTTTTATGCTAAAGCTTCGTCAGATGAAAGTTGGCTATGGCACAAGAAGCTCTCACACCTTAATTTCAAATCTATGAATTCTCTAGTCAAAAGAGAATTAGTGAGAGGACTGCCTCAATTGGAATTCACACAAGAAGGACTTTGTGAGGCATGTCAGAAAGGGAAAGCAAAGAAAGCGTCACATCCAAGCACTGACACATCTAGCATTATTGAACCACTGCAATTAATTCACATGGATTTATTTGGTCCAGTCAATGTTATGTCAATGTCACATAAAAGATATGCCTTGGTAATTGTTGATGACTACTCAAAGTATACATGGGTTTTATTCCTGCACTCAAAGGATGAAACTCCTCAAGTGGTGATTGATCATGTAAAAATGATTGAGTTGGATTCGAAGCTTCCAGTTAGAGCTATAAGGTCAGACAATGGAACTGAGTTCAAGAATGCAGTTCTGAATGACTTTTGTGCTGAAAAGGGAATAACTAGACAATTCTCAGCACCTAGAACTCCGCAACAGAATGGAGTTGTAGAAAGGAAGAATCGTACATTAATTGAAGCTGCAAGGACTATGCTGAGTGAATCAAGGCTTCCAATGTACTTTTGGGCTGAAGCTGTAAATACTGCATGTTATACCCAGAATCGGACTCTGATCAACAAGGACTTAATGAAGACACCTTACGAAATAATGGCCAACAAGAAACCAACGCTCAAGTACTTTCATGTATTTGGTGCTAAATGCTTTGTTCTTAAAGATGGAGAAGAACATATTGGAAAGTTCGAGGCTAAAGCTCTAGAAGCTATTTTTGTTGGTTATTCTAAAAGATCTTATCGGGTGTATATTATTGATCAACATCATGTCAAAGAAAGTGTCAATGTAACTTTTGATGACACAAAATTCCCTAACATCCAAAATGATGATCCATCTGAAACTCTTAAGTTCAACAATATGCCAGACTCACACTCAGATGATGAAAACGAACCTGAGGCTGCAACAGGAAACAACAATGTTAATAATGCTGATGATCCAAGTGGTAGTGGTGGAAACAGTGAAAACTCTGGAGATACCACTAACACACAAGGAGATTCATCAAGAGATCCTAGCAGCAACTCAGGGGGAGGAGATGAAGGATCAGCAAATCAAACACAACATCACAATGTAATTCAAGGCGAATCATCAAGATCTAATCTGCCAAGTCAGAGAATTTGGAGTAGAGCTCATCCTTTTGAGCTGATCATTGGTGATCCAGATGTTGGTGTTAGAACAAGAGGTGCTACACAGAATCAATGCAATTATTCTGGGTTTCTATCTGAAATGGAACCTAAGAAAATAGAAGAAGCACTGTCTGATCCTGATTGGGTGATTGCTATGCAAGATGAACTCAATCAATTTGAATCTCAAGAAGTTTGGAAACTGGTACCTAGACCGAAGGACAAGACTGTAATTGGCACACGATGGGTATTCAGAAACAAGTTAGATGAAGATGGCATTGTAATAAGAAACAAAGCCAGACTGGTTGCAAAAGGTTATTCCCAAGCTGAAGGAATTGATTATGATGAAACCTACGCTCCAGTTGCAAGACTTGAGGCTATCAGGATGTTTCTGGCATTCGCAGCTCACTCCAATTTTAAAGTTTATCAAATGGACGTGAAGAGTGCATTCCTGAATGGAAAGCTAGCTGAAAAGGTTTATGTACAACAGCCCCCAGGCTTTGAAGATCCAGATCACATGGACTTTGTATATTTTCTTTTCAAGGCTATCTATGGTCTCAAACAAGCACCCAGAACATGGTATGACACTCTTTCTGAATTTCTTCTTGAAAATGCTTTTGTTAGAGGAGTCATAGATAAAACTTTATTTTATAAGAAACACAATAATGATCTGATAATGGTACAAGTATATGTTGATGACATAATATTTGGGTCTACTAATGATAACTTGTGCAAGAGATTTGCTAAGTTAATGCAGAGTAGGTATGAGATGAGCTTAATGGGAGAGCTGAAATTCTTCCTTGGACTTCAAGTGAGTCAAAGAATAGATGGAATATTCATTTGTCAGTCCAAGTACCTTAAAGAACTTCTGAAGAAGTATCACATGGAAGATTCAGCATCTGCAAGAACTCCCTCATCTACAGCTGTCAAGCTTGGATTATGTGAAAACTCAATAAAGATGTCCAGAACCCAGATTCATTCCCTGGATTCGATTTCTCAATGAGCATCCTATGATCGGAACTTCAATAACCCTGGACCCTGTTCTGAAGATTGATCCACTGAAGGCTCTCTACTCTACAGCTGTTAATTGCTCAACCAGCACGTCAACTCGCTTCGCATTCAAAGTAAGAGGAAGAGATTACTGGGTAACAGATATTGATGTAAACAGGATTCTAGGCTTCCCAACAGACAACTTTGATCCACTACCAACACCACAGGAGCTGATAGAATTCTTTCAAACCATCCAGTATCAAGGTGAATTTAATATGGTTAGACTGTCCAAGACTCATCTAGTAAGTGAGTGGGACTACATCTTTGATACACTGGCCAAGGTATTTTCTCCATGTCTGAAGAATAGTTTTCACAACATTCCTCTGCTTTTACAAAACATAGGATTTGCTGTGACACATAACCGGAGAATAAATTTTGGGAAATTAATTTTGAAAGAGATAATCAGGAAAATGGGTACTTTTTCAAGCAGAAGTCTTACAGAAGATCATACAGTTCATTGCTACTATCCAAGATTTCTGACTTTGTTTTTGAATGACAAGCTAACTAATGAACACAAAGTGTTATTTAACAATTCACCTATAGTAAGATCGCTTTCCACACAAAGAAATCTTTTTACAAGGTTGTCGAAGGCAAACAAACTACCAGGTGTTCCTGTAATTTATACACCATAAATGGCTCAATTCATTCATCAACAACAAAATCAAGCACCAGCACCAGTGTTTGATGCAGGACCTCTACAAATGATTCCTGCTCCTCCAAGTGAAGATGAAGATGCACAAGTTGAACAACTTGAAGAACATCATGCTCAAGCAGAACCAATTGCCTCTGCTCCAGTAAGTACTCAGGTAAGGAATTCTTCTATTGTGAATTTTGACTTAAATCTTGACTTAAATTATATCAGTGTTAAGCCCCCAGTGGCTATTAGGATAGATCATGAGTCTGAAATCCAACAGTCTCTGACACAGGTCTTAGATCCATACACTGCTACTTCGTCATCACAATCTCTCTCCCAAACACAGAAGAGAAAACATACACAGTTAGGGAGTGAAGAAGACTTGATTCCTGCTCCACAGAAGAAGCAAATGCTTGGTACTTCATCTACCCTAGTAATGGTAGAACATGATGCTTCACAACATCAAGTGCCTTCACAGGCTTTAGGGGGAAACTTGGATCTCTCGCTGATTCCTAGATCCTTGCCTACCTCCCCGGATGGATCATATCCGGAATCTGAAAAGATCTACTCATCATCTCAAGATGATCAGCAACTCTTTGAGTCTTACCCTGAGGCAACTCAGTTTTCTATTCCAAAAGAAACGCAAGACTTTATTGAGGATTGGAACTTGCAAAGTTCCATTGCACCACCAGTGACCTCTCATGCAGGGGCTTTGGTGATCTATACTGCAGGTACATCTGAAGGCTCGGATTTTGAGTTAAACACGAGCGAAGAAAGGCAAACACTGTGTGATACACCTACACGTGAGGTGAGTGAAACACTCTTACAAATAGGAAAAATGAGTGCACACACAGGCACAGAAAGTGAGATGCACAATATGTTACTGTCCTTTCAACAACAGATGGATGCACTGAAAGCAGAAAATGCACAACTTCGAGCTCAAGTAAATGCTCAAAATTCTTCAGATCCAGTTTCAAATCAGTTTTCTCTCATTAGAAAGGATCTTGAAGAAGTAAAGGCAACTGTGCTTCTCAAAACAAATGATGTGAATCAAACGCAAGGTGTTATAGCAGCTGATATCAAGGACTTGAGACAGAATCAAATTCAAATTGCTGATAATCTCACAGAGATAAATAAGATCTCAAATCGTATTGATGTTCTAGAAGATGATTATCATCAGTACAATGCTCTTAATTCCTCGAGATTTGCAATGATTGAAAGAGGCATAGATCAGCTGAATGAAGGTTTGAGGCATGTCTACAATATGGTAAAGTCTGGAACTAAACCCATCCCAGAACAACAACAATTCTTTGAAGGGACTTCAGTCAAGGATCCCTCAACTAAGGGGGAGAAGGTACAAGAAAAAGCTCCAGTCAAAGGAAAAGGGAAAATGCATGACACAGTACAAGAAGCTGCTACAGATCAATACAAGTCAGATCAATCTTACTATGCAGCAGAACAAGATTTTTCTTTCTTTGAACCAGAACAACAAACTCCTGGAAAATCAAATTTTGGTGATGCTGAATCAGGTGAGTTTGACAGAGAATTTCTTTTCTCTGATGAAACAGAAAGAAATGCTGAGCTAGATGAAGAACTTAGAAGATTTCAAGAAGAATCCATAGAGAAAAACTTTGAGTTAGATGCAAGGATTCTTGAAATGCAAAATGAAGCTCAAGCAAGAAAAGACAAGCTTGATAAGCTTAAGGCTCTCCTACAAGTTAAATCCAAGGAGAACAAGGAAGCAGCTGCACAAAAGCAAAAGCTATGGGATGCTGCAATCACTGCCAAGAGGGAAGACATTAAAAGAAAGTTTGGACCAAAATGGGATCAAGCTAGAATGATCATGGATCAACCTCAGATTGGCACATATCAAGACAGAGAGGTATCCGGCATGATAGGTGAACTATTCACTGCCAATACAACTGTAGATCTTTACATGGCTGCATTAAAGCTAGAGGTCAGGTATATCACAGTTGAAGTAAATATAGATGGCTGGCATATCATAATTCATCTTGATAATTATGGTTTCTACAAAGTTTCGTTGGACTTCTTCAGAACAAGAACACCCTCTGAGTTATGGGTTATGCTGTGTAAAGTAAAAAGAAGTTCAGAGATGAATGAAATACTCCGAGATCACATTCGAGATTTTGCTACTCTAAGGAGTCCAGAAATCATACCTGAACCTTATGAAGTAAGGTTTGTGAAAAATAATCGATATCAAATAATTCGTTTCAATTCAGAGTCTATGACTGGATATCCTTTGAACTACTTAATAGACGTAGAGAAAATGCTACGGTCTGAAGGATTTCAAAGTCAAGCTAAATCAGTTGCTGCTGATTATATCCAAGACTACTGTATGTCTAAAGATATTGATTTTTACAAGCAATGGAAAGGACTAGAAGAGTTCAAGCAACCAACTTCAATTCCACATGATCCTCTTGATAATGAAGTTTTGTATAGACTTTCTATATCAGAACAAAACAAGGCGTATGGGGTTTCAGGAAGCTCTCAGACAGTACCTGAACCAGAACCACGCACACCTATTGTTGGTGTTGAAGAAGCAGAAGAAGGTGAAATACAATCTCAAGATGATCAGATTTGAAGAAATGTTAACATCTTTTGTTACTAGAACTAGGATAGATCAAGATAGAAATCTGTACTATTTGTTCAGTCTAGAGGAACAACTATCTTGTATTTATCATTAAAGTTTGAATCTGGAAATGTTTAATATAAACCAGAACTAAGTTTGTTTATTTACAAGTTTTATTGTTATATCTTTTTCTTGTTTGTTAGTTGAGTTATCCTCTAGTGATTTGCTTGTTATTGTTTAACAAACAAATAGGGGGAGATTGAAAGGCATATGTTCAGAAGCCTATTTGTTTAGAAAGATGACAACTCAACTCAAACATAGATAATTTGTAAGTAAATATATTATCTGTCACAGGAATCTTCAGCAGATATTATTTGACAAGGAAAAGAAGATCAAAGTCAATCTACAGACTTGAAGCAGTACTACATTGAAAGAAGTTCAATTTAATTGATCATGCCTCAGTGGAGTATTTAAGTTTGAAGAAGCTCAAGTGTCAGAAGATTTCTATTTTTTGTGACAACAAATATAGTCAAGTCAGAAGGAGCAGAAGTGAACCATTATATAAGTCAAGTGAAGAATATTATTTGTTGTGAATCACTCGTGAACCAGACAGTACACAGAGTGTTGGCAAAATACAGAGAAGGTTCTTTATCTACAGAAGAAATGGTCAGCTACAGACATTGGTGTGAAGACAGAAGATTTAAAATTATATCATCAACAGTCGTGGAGTCAAGACTTTAATTTAATTCTCTATTAATTGATTAAATTATTTAGTTAATTTAAATGGTAAATTAATTCAATCAGAATTAATTTATTTCTTAAATTGATTAAGAAATTAATTAATTTAGAATTATTTTAGAATGAAGAAGACTTTATTTTAATTCTATTATCAAAAAGATAATTTATTATGTATCCTAATTACTTAGATTAATTCAAAAAGAATTAATTTAATGTATAAGATATATAATAAATCAAATAGAATTTAAATTAAAATGAAAAGAAAGGCAGAAGATAAACATATCAATATACATTTCAGGTCGGCCAGATTGATTTGTCGGGAAGACTTTTTGAAAAGTCTCCCGGAGACTTTTCAAAAAGTCTCCCAGAGTTTTAATTAAAAAAAAAAAAAAAAAGAAAAAGGAAGAAAGAAATAAAGGAAAAGACAGAAGATAAACATATCAAAACAGGTCGGCAGAAGATTTTCTCGGGAAGACTTTTCAAAAGTCTCCCCGAGTTTAATTAAAAAGTCTCCCTGTTTTATTTAAATGTCTTCCTTTTATTTAAAAGTCTTCCAAGGCCAGAAATGTCTCCCAGAGCCAGAAAGTCTCCCAAAGAGAAAGTCTTCCAGCCAATTAAAAGTCTCC
Source organism: Oenanthe sinensis (assembly GCA_028671895.1). Classification (NCBI taxonomy): domain Eukaryota; kingdom Viridiplantae; phylum Streptophyta; class Magnoliopsida; order Apiales; family Apiaceae; genus Oenanthe; species Oenanthe sinensis. The sequence continues at coordinate 6,330,014 of CM053811.1, forward strand.
CCGAGGAGAAAAAGTCTCCCCGAGCAGAAAAAGTCTCCCAAGTTCAGATTTGCCTATAAATACAAGAAGATCAGTAGCTTTATTCACAATTCTATTAACATTCTATTCAGCTTAAACAAAAATTCAAGAGCATTTAATGTCAAAATCTCTCTAGAATTTTAAGAGCTAAATTAGTGAATATTTTCTGATTTAATCTTGTAACCCACCTCAAGTTTAATATAAGTATTTTACTTGAACTGTGTTTCTTTGATTATTATTTCGTGATAATAATTTAAATTGTTTAATCAAAAATTATCCGAAACAGATTTTAATATTTATAAAGGATTGTATTCAACCCCCCCTTCTACAATCATTTGGACCTAACAAACACATATCTTAACTATTAAATAATTAAGATATGAATAAACCGAAACACTTCTAGTGTATGAATATTTTTATAACATTATTTTATATTTAAATTATAGAATATAATTTTAGAAATAATATTATAATATAATTTTTATCTAATATAGTTGTATTAACATTTAACTGAATTTCATCACCGCTTTTTAATTTATTTAAAATTACAACCTATTAATTATATCTCATGAATATTAAAATTAAAAAATTAATATATCATAATAATATATAAATAACATATAAAAAATTAATAATGAAATAAATTATTATATTAAATTTAATAATCATTTATAGTAATTAATATATAATTTATTAATATAGCTGAGTTATAAGTATATACTCCCTCCATCCCAATTCAAGTGGTTTGTTTGATTTTTTGCGGTCAATTTGACTAAAATTTGATCAAATATTAGAGATTATTTTTTTTTAATAATTTTTAAAAATTAAAAGTTACAATTTAAAGTAGATTAAATATATTTTCTAATGATATATTTTTTTAAAATTTTTATAATAATATAATATATATAATTTTCGATCAAAAATTAATCAATTTGATCTACAAAAGCACTTGAATTATGACGGAGGGAGTATATAATTTTAAATGACCTATATCATATTCATAAACCCGGTTAGATCTTGTCTTATTCTGCCCTTATTGAAACCCTAAGCCTAAAAATGTCTAAACAACCCGCTTCACTAATAAACATACCTGATTATATACACTGTCTTGTTTTTCTAGGTTAAGTTTTTCGATTTTATGATAAAAAAACCCGACGATACTTGATAAAATTCATAGACACAACTAAATGGTTACTCAACATTGACCCTATTACAGATAGAGTGTTGAATTCTACTTGTTCGGACTCGACATTGACTCTATTACAGATAGAGTGTTGAATTCTACTTGTTTGGAGCCGTTAATTCCATATGTTGGATCTCTGGTTTGTGGGAGCATTTGTGAATTTCATATGTTGGATCTCTGGTTTGTGTGAGTATTTGTGAAGGATTGATTTGTTTTTATCAATTTTAACATTTTAAACCAATTATAAAGAGGTTTACTAAATGAAATATAGTTTTTCGATAAAAATTCTATAACTATATTTTCTGTTTAGATTATGAGCTTCAGTTGGATTTTATATGTTGAACCATCTTAAAATTAAAGATAATTTTGGAGGATTCACATGAGCTATAAAATCGTCAAATTATGACATCTCATTGAAATTATGAATAATTTATCTAAATACTTAACAACTTATAAATAAAAATGACTTATTATTTATATTACACCTTTCATAAATAAATAAAAAATAACTTTTGTGTTGTCTCATGTAAGTATTGTGTTGTTAATAATTAATCTGATTAACAATACATGTTTGAAAACACTGTGATGTGTGATTGATTAATTGGTTGTATTATTGATAATTTTTTTGATTAATAATACAAGTTGAAACGTGATTTTTCCGTTCCATATAATTTTGTTGTGGGTACTTTGCATTGGTTGGTTAACTCGTGTTTTGCTTCTTAACAACAAATAATTCGTGAAAATAAACACGGATAGGATGGCTTGCTAGTCTTTAAGAGTTGTTTTGTGATAGTTTCAATATTTTGAGTGTCTACTATAAATTGCATTTGTTTAAGGGATTATATTTATATTGATTATTCACTTTGATTTTAAACGATATTCTCTTGTGAATTAAATTCTATTAAGTTTTTTTTGTTTATTTCTTTGAGATTATGATACCTAGCTTGTGAGGGGTGATATTAATTAAATTCAAAATGGTAACTAGAAAGTAATTTATATTAATTCATGACATAATTTTAAGAGATTAAGTGTGTTTAGATGAGTACAAATCATAGCTCAGCTAGTTATATTTCAAATTACAATAATTACAGCAAGATGACATAGATGCAGAAGGAATTTCATGTGTTGGGAGAGTCGGTCATTCAACACGATGCATTTCCAGTAAGATGACATAGATGTAACTTGTATTACGAGTTCTAGGAGAGTCGGCCAATTGACATAGTGTATTTGCAGTTAGTAAGGTTTGCCCCATTACATCCTTATCCTTAAAGTAGGGCTGCAAACGAACAGAGTCGAGCCGAGTTTTTCCCGAGCCGAGCCGAGTTTGACTTTTTTTTTAAACGAACCGAACCGAACCGAGTTTGACTTTTTTTAAAACGAATTGAGTCGAGTCGAGTTTCTTAATAAACGAGCCGAACACGAGTTTTTCGCGAACAAATCGAGTCGGGTCCGAGTCGAATCGAATTCGAACCGAGTCCGAGCCAAATCGAGTTGTTCGCTAACAAAACAAATATTTTTTACTCAATTAAGTCCAATTAATAAAAATAACTTTTACGGATTGTTGTTTATATTTTTTAAGAAATATTTCTCGACGATCCAATCGTACGGATGTCAAGATATACTTAATATAATGATATTCCCAAATTTTTAAAAAATAAAAATGTAATTTGGTTGAAGATTCTAGTATATCATTACTATATTAACTACTTGACTAGTACTCGTAACTAGTGTTTTGTCACAAATTATTGTTTCTATTTTTCTAAAAATATTTCTCGACAATCCAACCATATGAATGTCAAGATATATATAATATAATGATATCCCCAAATTTTAAAAAAATAAAAAATTAATTTGGTTGGAGATCTTAGTATATCACTACTATATTGACCGGTACTCGTAACTAGTGCATTGTCACGAATTGTTATTTCTATTCTTTTAAAATATTTCTCGACAATCCAACAGTACGGATGACAAGATATATCTAATATAATGATATTTCCAAATTTTAAAAAAATAAAAAATTAATTTTGTTAGAGATCTTACTATATCACTACTATATTGACTACAATTCGTAACTAGTGTTTTGTCACGAATTGTTCTTTCCATTTTTTTAAAAATATTTCTCGACGATCCAACCGTACAGATGTCAAGATATATTTAATTTAATGATATTCCCAAATTTAATGTATTATATTTATTAATATATATATATATATTATGTATAATAATACAAATGTAACATATTTAATTATGGTCAATTTCTCTATGTGATCGAAGTTAAATAGGTCATAAGTTGTTTTTTTAAATTCTTGATGTTGAATTCCAAATTTCATATTTGTGTTGTGACTTATGAGAAAAATGGCATGGTTTAATCAATTTTTTAATTTTGACAAATTAAATAAAATTGATATTCATTTTCTAAAATGAGATTGTAATCAATTTAAGAAAATTAAAAGATTATAAAATTATGTATGTTATAAACATTAATATATTAAATATGATATAAATATTTAAATTATTCATAATATTTATTTATTTATAATATATATAAATTTTATCCGAGCCGAGCTCGAGCCGAACTCGAGCCGATCCCGAGCTAAACGAGTAGAGCTCGAGCCGAACTCGAGCCGATCCCGAGCTAAACGAGTAGAGCTCGAGCCGAACAGGCATAAAGCTCGGCTCGGGTTCGTTTACTAACCGAGCGGATTTTTATATTCAAGATCAGGTTTTTTTAATAAACGAACAGAGACGAGCTCACTTAAACGAGCCGAGCTCGAGTTTTGTTCACGAACAACTCTGTTCATCCTTAAAGTCAACTCGGGATCACAGTTATCTAAGGTTTGATGTATAATATATGTTACTTGTTCACTTTACACCTAAAACACACACCTGTTATGAGGCTGATATCGGGAATATTACCATCTGAGTGTGTACATATTCGGGTTCTATTACAGCATAATTGATAAAGTTGTCAGTGATTACCTGTGGATAATTACGGATAGCTAATAAATCAGCATTTATATTAAAAAATAAAAGGTATGCCCGAGTGCTGAGGTCGTTTCGTTTCATTTCATTTGAATCTAATTATGTTTTGAGGCATCATATTAAAGTTGATATTAATTTTTTTTTTCTTATTGAATGATTATATATAAAAACTCAACACAGAAAAGGGTAAATTATTCATAACTTATCTTTTACGCTTTAACTTTACACAGAGGAACAAAGAGAAAATTACCTAGAAATTTGTTTGCCGCTCTATGAAGCTGCACTCAAAGGTGACTGGCAAGGTGCTCAAGGAATCATAGACAGTAATCCACAGGTGATAAATGTGAGCATTACAAAGAATTTTGAGACTGCTCTTCACATTGCATCGTCAACAAAACACACTCACTTTGTGGAAGAGCTGGTGAAGTTGATGGAACCTGAGGACTTGGAACTTCAAAACAAAAACTGGAATACAGCTCTTTGTTTAGCAGCAGCAGCTGGAACAGTTAAAATGGCTGAAATTATGGTGAAAAAGGAACCTAACCTTCTCCAGAAACGTGGAAACAATAATATGTCACCACTTTTGATGGCAGCTTTGTTTGGACACAAAGACATGGTGTCATATCTTTACTTAAAGACTAATGATATGAGAGATGATGATTGGTTCAATACAGATAGAATAATGTTACTGCATGCTTGCATCAGCGCAAATCTATATGGTAAAGTTTCTTTTAGTAGGGACATACTTACTAATAAAAGAACCAAGTTATTGTGTGTATGTTATAAGCTTTCTACGCCATTCTAAATCGAAATTAATGTCATGTATCTTTTCTCATTTTTCTTTCTGTCTTGGGAGACAGATTCCGGCAGTGCAGAATAATGCATGTTTGCAAGGGATCCATATGCCCAAAAAAAGTATAGAAAAAGGGGCTCTTATGTGATTCCAGTACCTGCAAAAAAACTATACCTTTCTTATGTGATAAGTCTTGTTTTTGCAATTATTGATAGTCAACAATTTATAATACAACAGAACCCTTATCTAGCTATTGAATTGTAGAACAAGGGACATGTATCTTATATGGTTGATATGAGAAAGTTGTGTTTTCTCCAAATTAATCTCTAAAGATAACTCGGCCGGATGATTTATGGGTTCTGCAAGCCCAGAATGCTTCACATCCTCGATGTTTATAGTTAGTGTGAGACTATGAGCTGATTATATCTCCTTGTTAACGTTTTTTTTAATAATAGATATTGTTTTCTACATTTGGAAAATTCAAATATCTTGATGCATCAGATCTGAATTCTGAAGTATCCCAAACAGGGTCACAGTTAAGGGGTTGATCAATGATCATAAAATTACTTATTTGCTAAATTATAAATTCCAGCTATTTTTTTTCATGCTTCCAAATTTCACCAAATATCTTATACTGTATTGCTGGAATTTATGATTGGTTTGTTTTGAACATCAATTTTATTTAATTTGTCATAACAGTTTATCAAATTTTGTAGATGTTGCATTGAAATTATTGCACCATCACAAGAAAGAACTAGCTCTGGCAACTGACAAAAATGCACTCCATGTTTTGGCTAGAAATCCGTCAGTATTTGATGGAACGAGGCAGCACTTTCATCGGAGACTATTTAATACAAGTAAGTTATCCGTCTGTAAATGCACTATCTTTTATGGTCTTGATGATGCATGTAAATTTTATGTTATCTATTTAAATAAGAAGATATAATAAAATTAAAATTTCAGGTGGAAAAACACTTATCTAAAAGTGAAGAATGTTGACATATTTTATGTCCTATATGGCATGTGCAACACATAATTACTGTTTCTGATATAATATATATTTTTTTCACAGTACTTCCTGGACCAAGAATCAGACCTGGTGAGAATAAGTGTCAAGCACTTGAAATAGTCCGGATAATTTGGAGAGAGGTTGTTAAACTGAAGGATGATGACATATGGAACATAATCAGAGGACCTCCAGAAATCATTAAAGTCAGAGAAGGCAACCACCCTGCTGCCAAGTATGTTGATAAAATCGCTGGATATCAATCTCGACTTTTGTTTGTTGCTGCTGCATTGGGAAATACTAAATTTTTAATCGAGCTTCTCCGATTGTGTCCTGAGCTGATATGGAAGATAGATGACAATGATAGAACAATTTTCCATGTTGCAGTCTTGCATCGTCAGGAGAGTGTCTACAATCTGCTATATGAGATAGGCTCAATAAAGGACCTAGTAACTTCTTTTAAGGACACAAATGACAACAATATACTACACTTAGCCGCCATGAAGCCAGAACAAAGTCGACTTCATATTGTGTCAGGAGTAGCTCTTCAAATGCAAAGAGAAATACTGTGGTTCAAGGTATTTATTACTTCCTCATAACTAAAAGCTAAAAAAGTATGCTTGCTTGAAAGAATCTATATAGTTTTAGGCTTTTAGCTATTCAATATATAGTTTTCTGGTCTTTAGAATATACTTCATCATTTTACTTTTTTATTTGTTTACAATTGAGTTACTCAAATCTTAAGTAACATCACCCCTCACACACCTCCAAATTTACTATGCCTATATATTTATTTATCCTCACAATATGGTAACATTTTTAAAATGATAATCTGATTAGGAAGTAGAAACTATGGTGCATCCTTCTTTAAGAGAAAAGAAGAACAAACAAGGGAAAACTCCCCAAGATTTATTCACTGATCAGCATGCAGAGTTGATGGAGAAAGGGGAAAGCTGGATGAAGGAAACAGCATCTCAGTGCATGGTTGTTGCTGCCCTTATAGCTACAATCATGTTTGCAGCAGCTTTTACTTTACCAGGCGGTAATCATCAGGACAGCGGACATCCAATATTCAAACATATAAGTGCCTTCATGGTGTTTGTAATAACAGACGCCATATCATTGTTCAGCTCTTCAGCTTCCATACTCATGTTTTTGGCCATTCTCACAGCACGTTATGCAGAAAGAGATTTTTTGGTGTCTCTGCCAATAAAATTGATGATTGGGCTCCTAGCACTTTTCATTTCAATTTCTACAATGATGATTGCTTTCAGTGCGAGCTTCTTCCTGGTTTATAAAAACGGTATGAAATGGGTACCTTATCTAATCACTGGGTTAGCTGGAGGACCAGTTCTTTTATTTGCTAGACTTCAGTATCGTCTATTTTTTGATGTGGTTCGTACAACATTGAGTTCTAGATTTCTGTTCAAGTCAAAGAAACACATGCTTTACTAAATCATTCCATTTTGTACCTTCGTTGGTTACTTAGTATGTTGTGCCCGTTCATGTTTAACTCAAATGTACTTGGATGCCTCTTCTTCATATTTTGAACTAGTTCATATATCTTAGACTGAACACTGAACAAATTGGGCACGGGTCTGTTACATTCTCGTGTAACCTGCGAGGTACTGAAAAAAAACAGGATAATGTTTTTGCTGGTTCTGGCATCATTAGTGGGAATCCACATTGAATCATACATTCAATACTAAATGATCTACTGTAAATAAATATACACTTCAGATTCAGCACCACCCTCTTGATTCTTTTGTCCTTGTTTTAAATTTGTGCTCGGTACATTCTGTCAAATACTTCATCTCTCAACTGTGCAATATTCCTTGTATCTGCTATCTTTACATAAACCAAATCTATGAATGTTCCAGTAACTACGTCTGAAGCATAGTAGTAGTAGTGATTTTTTCGAGAAAATTAAAGTTTTCTTGGGTAATATGAAAATCACATTTAATATAATATATGAGGTTGGCCATGGTCCTTCTGGTAATGTTGATTCACATCAAGAGTTTTAACCAGACAACCAATATAATGATTTTTTCGTTGATATTCACTTGTCATGTGATATACTATACAATGCAACAATGATCGGTTAGACAGGGGAAGATATTGCGAATGCTAAGATCTGACCGAAGTTATTATTGTGTATGAGATCTGACATTGCGTTGATATTGCTAAGGATAAGATGTATTAAAATATAGTACAGTATGCACTTAAGGTTTATTATATATTAATTTTATAAAAAAATATTTATCTTATTATTACAAAATTGAAACCTTAAAGAGTGCCACTAACCATGTAATTTTGTGAATTATTCTTTTCTTACGACCAAAGAACACCGTACCTTTGATTAAAAAAGAAAGGCACCATCTAAATCAATACTATAATTTTACAGATCTATTGATACCATGAAATTTGCAGAAATGTGTACGTGAGAAATAAAGACGTTTTGTACAACATTTTGATCATCTTAAATTTGTATGCTTTCATCACTTGCTTATTATCTTCATGTACCTTCTTCACTTGCTTATCTTCATCATCAACCTCCTTAACTTGTTTATCTTCATAGACCTCCTTCACTTGCTTATTGTGCTTCTCTTTTTCTTCTTCCACCTCATGTTCCACATTCTCTACTCGGTCATTGTCATGAGCTTCCTTTGCCCCAAGCCCTCCAGTCGAACTAAAAATTAAAGCAGGAGTTGTCACTGGCTTCCTGGACTCTACTACAATTTCCTTGGTGCTCTCCAAGCCTTGGGGAGAAAGGGCTGAGTTATCGTTCCTGTAGTAAATGCCTTGAGTAGCTTTTGGTTCCTCCCTTGCCAAGTTCTTCGAAAACCGTGGGTGGTTCTTAATTTCTCCCTTCACCCGTCCAGACTCTCTAATGGGACTAATAACTGGAGGAGGATTCCTTGCTGGCTGCCTGGCTTCCCCGACAATTTCCATGATGCTCTCCAAACTCTGGGAAGAAAATTCTGAGCTATCGCTTTTGTAGTAAATGCCTTGAGCAGTTTCTGATTCCTTCCATGGCAGGTTCTTTAAAAACCACGGGTGGTTCTTGATTTCTTCAATAGTGATTCTCTGCAGGAACAACAGAATTTCAAAAGTTATACAAATAATTCTCAGCTGCAGTAGTATTGAACAAAAACAATTGAAATGCTAAAGTTGCCACATAAAAAGTAGTTCTGCAGAAGGCAGATAATTAAAGATCCTTTACCTATTTCGAAGAACCTTGTATGTCAGTCAAATTATGTTATTTACTTGGTTTTGAGCCAAAATCATAGAAGAAACATAAGTTACTGGATCTATATATTTTGCCATTCAGGCTTAATATTATATGCAAGTAGGGTTGGCGTATCCATCAGCTTTTACATGAGTAATGGCCTTCTATACTCATGCTTAACACTATCAGTCAGTGTATCAATGATGATGATCAGAAAATTGAACATCTTAAATGGCCTTTAGGCTTAGACAATTGTGACCAAACTCTCTTCTTAATGGCTGCAGGCCACAAATAACAAACAATGCAGGGCTCCTTTTTTTTTTTGAACAGCAATGCAGGGCTCCTTACTAAGTGCTACAAGGGAAATGGAGAATTGAAACAATATCTTTTCACAATATCCTTATTCAAACCACTTGATTGCACGATAAAACGTACCCTGCTTGCAGGAGCAACAAGTATGCGAGAAAGGAGATGCCTACAGTCTTGAGATATGTAAACAAAATCAGGGATCGTGTATTGAGCACCCAGTATACGCTGGAGAGGGATGAAAATTGCTATTAATATGGCAAAATAGGATCTCATGAATTATGATACTCAAAAAGAACCTAAGGGAAAATTTACCCGCGCAGTCATCTTAAAATTTCTGGGCTCCTTTTGGTCTTCAAAAGGGTATGCTCCAACTAGCATAATATATAATGTCACTCCACATGACCAAACATCTGCCAACTGAAAAATAGATTACTTGAAGTTGAATAAAAGCCTCCTAGGCTATATGCATTCATCTTCACCATTTCAGGAAAGACATGGATGGATATTAAGTTCCTTTATATGTACATTCTAAGATTATTATGGGAGTGGGTATTCATTATTTACTGCAAATATATATGCTCAAAACAGAATATCATACATTGATATTATTGCAGAAGCGGATGCCAGATTAAGGGTTCACTTACAGTCCATTTTCATCCTTTAACAGTATGCAACATTGCTCAAAATGAAACCCTTAGCATAATGCATGCAGAGGTGTATAAAATTTTCAGTATGCCCAGCTTGACTTGTACATTAGAAAGTTTTAATGCAAATGGACGGAGGGGATAAAGCGCGCAAGATCAAAAAATGCCAGCAACTATAACAAATGTAATGAAATCAATGTGATGCAAGAAAATAAGAGGTATATACTGAATATATAAATTCATAAACATGAATATTGCTATCAACTAAACTCCGTACACTACAGAAGTTCAAAAAAAGATACCAAGTCAATGTCTCTGAATGTTGCACATCCTTAAGAATGGACTACAGAAACACAGTATAACTCACTCTGTTGTCACACAGTACGCTAATATTGGACCAAAACTTTTTGTTTACGTATCTGGTTTTTCTTTGTATGACAAATCTGATTCATATTAATCCCACACTTTCAGCATAATGTTCCTACAAGCAGAGTTTGAAGTGTACCTTGCCATTATATTCTGAACCAGAAAGAACCTCTGGAGCAATGTACTGCAGAGTGCCAGCAATCGACTTAGGTGTTGAATGGAGCATAGACGACTGTGCAAAGATACAATAAGGTAAGCATGTCGAAGCATTAAAAGTAAAATTCAATTAATAAATTTTTAGTCAAATTTGTACCTTTGAGAAGCCAAAATCACATATTTTCAGGATTGGCACAGGGCTCCCATCCAAGAGAGTATTAGCCAGCTTCAAGTCCCTATGGCATACTTGCTGCCAAATATAAGCCCCGGTTTTTTTCAGGATTGGCACATACATTTTCTAAACAGGGACTACACAAAAACCACGAGGCTACAACAAAAAACCACATCTAAATGATCATGCAAAAGCTTCTACATGCATAAAGAGTTTGAACACATGAACTCATGCATGCATGAAACAGACAGTTCCTCAAATATTCACTTTACCCTGGAATGAGTATAGCTTACTCCTGAGATTAACTGCTGGAAGAAGTAACGAGCCTGAAAGTTTTAGACAAAAACAATGGCCAATAGATTATGAAGATATTGCAATCCAGATTCAGGTAACTGACCAAATGTTGGAAAATTAGTTATAAAATTAAACATACCTCATGTTCACTAAATCTCCCTGCAGCTACGATGCGGTCAAAGAGCTCTCCCCCAGCAGCATATTCCATCTCAATCACAAGGTGGGTAGGTGTAAGTAGCACCTAAAATATAAGAAACCAGCCCATATATACAGTAGAGGTACCTTATTACTATCACACAGGGAACCACAAGATGTTAAGAGTCACAGACTAAATGATTAAGAAACTTACCTTCTTGAATCTTACTATATTTGGGTGCATGAGTGACCTATGATTAATGATCTCTCGCTCAACATTCGTATTTATCTGAAATTAAAGAACAAATTATCAAGGCCGGTCCTAGGGAATCCCAATAGGTGATCTAACTTTGAAAATATCAACAACTTTGTCTCCAACATATAATTTAATTTAAGATTAAAAAGAAAGAACAGGTGATTAATTAGAACGTGAAAAAGATAAAATAAAAATGATTTCCTACCTTACTCCCTCTTTCAATAAATTTCATTGCAACCAGTTCTTGAGTTGCCTTATTCCTCATAAGCCTCGCCAAACCAAAACTCCCAGCCCCAATATCCTTCAAAAACTCGTACTTGTCCATTTTCTTTACACTTTAAACTCAAATCCAAAATTTGGGCAACAATAGTTTTCTGGAAGAAGAGCTTGTACGTGTTTGTACCTTCAAGCCCAAAGCAGAAGTCAGAGCTTAAATAATTATGCCAATTCAAGATATCACCATTTCTAGTCAGAAAAGGCTAAAATGCCGAAGGAGTAATCAGTGTGTCAGCTTTCACTTAAACTTGGTACACAGTTCTTTTTCCTATTTAATTATCAGTGTGAATTAACAGCAAGTGAAAAATGAATATTCATAAACACAGAACATGGACTATCAACACAATGAGGTATCAAAATCATTCGACTATGTATCATATACCATGCTAGAGATGTCATCACACTTATTTGAGGGGGAAGATCTTGATAAATCAAGGAATAGACATATCATCAATAATTGCTTAATTAGCCACGTAGGAAAACCCATTTAAAGAATCATAGCTTTTCCGTTCAAATCATACTAGGAGATAAAATGAGCACAAAAGCGCAATATCAGAATATCATTTTCTTATCTGATCTGAATACTATAACAAACACATCTATATCTCCATTGGCTTCTAGCTAAATATTCATGTTATCTAGCTGCTACTTTAAATTTGCAACGATTGCAAGTTGAATATTAATTGAATACAAATTCTGAAACAGACATAATAATACAATTTTTGTAACTGTTCACAACTGCCTGCATGTCTACTTTGCAGTAAAGTTTCAAGAAGACATGAAATGAAAGCCCTAGATCTTAACAGAAATTCAATGCTGCAAAATACTATCAATATTGAGTTCACGAAATCGTAATCATAGTAACAAAAAACTTACTGATGAGATTGGAGTGAAAAAATATCCGAAATGGTTTAGACGAAATTATGGAAAAAAGTTGATGATTATAATGAGACAATCTTGTCTTTTAATTAAGGCCTCCAAAGATATAAATATGGAAGCAAAAAATAAGTTCGATCTCTCAATAAACTCAACCTCTAGAGTATCTCACCAAGTCAAGGTCTCTATATCCACCACCGGCCAGTGACTAAACCGACCACAATAATGGACTTATCAGCATGCATGTAAAAGTCCACCACCTACCAAAAAGGTTAGAGACCGTGCAAATCTCATTTATAGCTTAGAGTACTTCATTATCACTTAAATCTAATTTTTCTTCTCCACCAATCCATCACTGCATCTAGGTGCTTGTCGGCTGAAAATATTTTTGCTGACATCGACACCATATATCGTAACTTTAAGTTTTTGAATCAAGTATTTTTTTTCTCTCTGTATTTTTAAGAAAAACACTGTGTTAAAGATAGAATGTAGTGGTGCTAAATCTCATTTGTTTTTACTAAAAATTCATTGTAGCTTGAGTTCAAGTTTAGTTCGAGGTTAGCTATATATTATATTTGTAAGTAATAAGTTTGTTCTCGAAAAATTTGATTGTAGACAATTTATATACAATTAAAATTCGATAAGATAGTAGTAATTGTTGTTTAATTAGCATTTTCATCCATTACAAAATTGGATAAATAACATTTGGTTACATATGCATGAAAGTAGAGTATAGCCAATATTGCTCAATTCACAAACCTTTCTACTGAACACATTCGTGGATGGATGCTGAGGATTTATATTAGAAGAATGTGATTAATTTAGTACTAGGACTAGGGACCTTTCTGCTGAACGCATGGCAGATATGGATAAATCAAAGTTTTCATTTTGTACTAAATGATTGGATTCTAAACCCTTCGAATCTATAGAACCTTGGCAGAGATTTGCAGGGTGCAGCTTAAAAACTGATGGATGAAAATGATAGGAATGCAGTTGGTTAAGCTCGATAGATCTTTCTGCTGGACGCACATGAGACATCGATGGATTAAAACTTGTAACTTGCATCGAGGTTTTGATATTTAACAGTTCTGAATTTTGTACTTCGGTTGACTCTATAGACCTTTCAAGCGAACGCACAGACATCGACTGAGATGCAGGTGGATCAGAATGATAGGAATGTAGCACATTTGACTCTATAGACCTTTCAAGCGAACGCACAGACATCGACTGAGATGCAGGTGGATCAGAATGATAGGAATGTAGCACATTTGATTCTATAGACCTTTCAGCAGACCGCACAGACATTGACTGAGATGCTGATGGATCCGACTGATAGGAATGTAATACGTTCAACTCTATAGACCTCTCACCAGAACGCACACCAGACATCGATGAATCCAATATCTTTGAATCAGTAGTAGTCTTTTCTGCAAAACCTACTGGATACAAGTAATTTGTTTGGTTCGAGTCTACACACATTTCAGCCAACCCGAAACTTAAAATATCCTGATCACGACTTGTAGTATTTACTGGAAAATAATAATCTAATCGCTTTAAATTTGAAGAAGTATGTTCCAGATTAGGTGCAAGCAAGCGAGACAGTGATGGATCTGCATGATCAGAGTGGAACAGGTTTAACATTACACCGGGGACTAATGGTACAGAACTTTCACGAGTATGGTATGAATGTAAGTGGTTTACATTTACAGAGCGCTTTTGCTGTACCATGAGCTGAGGAGACAACGAGGGATAAGTGACATTCGCAATTAATCCAACTCCATTTGTTGTATTCTCTGCAAAATTTGATCTAGATCTATTAACTTTTTTTCTAGGCATTTTTCAAGAAATGCATAGGAGAGTAGGCTTTCAATTTAATATATTTAGAATGGCCGAATCATGGGTAGACATAGAGACCTTGACTTGGTGATTCCTTGTTGGGGTTCGAATTGTAGAGGAAAGTTCCGCGCATATAGACCGAAAGTGTATGCACACAGTTTGTTTAATTACTTCAGGTTTATTTTTTTTGCTAATTACTTCAGGTTTATTTAACTGTATTATTTTATAAGTTATGATACTTGTAATAAATTTCAAGATAAAACAAGTTCGATCTGTTTGAACTTGTATTCGACACTATATAATAAGTTTGCATTCGAGTAAAAAATATTGGTATTTAATATATACTTCTATCTTGATTAAATTTAATGTAAAAATGAAAAAATTTCATTCTACTAGTTCTAATATCTTTGTCATTTCTTTTCACCCTCTATCTATATTAAAAATAATATATAATGTAATATGAACTAAGGCACCTCAAATGCTATTATATTACAATCATTAATTTTCAATCCAGAAGTAAACTAATTAAATTATAATTAGACTTGTGAGTTCTAAAAAGTCAAGTTCACAACGCTTGCTCCCTGTTGAAATGCTTGAGGCCTTGAGCGGATGATAGATGTGATGGGCTTCGAGACTTCGAGTCAAGAACAAACGAAGTAGTCGAGTGAAGGTGCATTATACATTACACTGTGATATTAAGAAGGGCCGAAACCTTATCAACACATGTCTAAATACATGCTAGACAGATAACAGAAACCAGCTTAGACAGGAAGTTTAGACCGATCCACAATTTTGATTTTTGCATCATGTTCATGTTAAAATTTATCTCCAAAATCATGTATCCACCTATGGAGAAGTATCGCCAAACCGACAAAAACAAACAAACAAATGTATCAGAAAATGACCACAGACCAACAAAGTACCGAATACATGAAAAAGTTATTCACAGAATCATGTCGATGGATTATAATTAAAGAGATGACTACCACCCTACCTGTCCTCTCTGGCATTGCCATTATGGATGCTGCTCGTCGACATCCTTGCAGCATTGCTGCTATCATCGGTATCCTCATCCATCTCGGTTCTATCATCTTCAGAATCTTCACTGGCTCGAGCACTCGCCTGCAACTACAAATAAAGTATATCAATTAATATAGTAGTATTAATAAAATAATTACAACTACAACATGTACAAAGATTTTATTCACTGAATCTAGTTTTTCACCTCTTGTGTAGGGGCTTCATACTTCTCGTAGATGTCAGCAAGTATGTTTCCCACCACACTTATAACCTCTCCAACGATATCACCTGAAAATGTGGATGTACTCTGACTATTTGGGTCTGCAATCTCGAGAGTAGTCCGAGCGAGGGTTGTAACTTGCTCGTGCGATGGTGGCCTAGTGTATGTGGGCAGGTTAGCTTGGGCGTTTTGGAGAACTTGGTGAACCACTTGCACAAAAACTATGTCTGGAATAGCAGATGGGTTGGCATGTCCAGTAGCTGTACTCGAAGAGCTGTCACTGCACTCGGAATTATAACGAGCTGCTAGGTTGGAAAGGAGTTGAATTGCTGGAACTCGAGACAAACCAATGCGTCGGTTCTTCTTTAGTTTATAATCCTCTGGGACTGTTGCATAGATCCACCACTCCATCAACCTTGTCATATCCTCATAATTACCAACTTGAGTAAAATAGTTACGGTTCTGCTCAAGAATCTTGGCATATCGAACCTGCACATTTAAATTTCAATGTCTTTAGTATTAATCTATATCAGCTATACTACATAAAAACTAGATCGAATTAGAAAAATATACTAATTTATTTAATGGTACCGCAATTTTCATACTAGCCGGATTGGTGAATCCCAGTGTTCCTTCTGAACTATATCTCGAGCGCTTTCTTGCATGTGTCATGTAAACCTCAGGGCTGATCAGCTTCTCACTTTTCTACATCACTTTAAGCACTTTACAATCACACAGACAGACATGTATTGATCTTTAAATTAACTATGTAATTTTATTTTATAAATACATATACCTCCTTGTCTTGCCTATCTTCGTAATCCTTCTTCAAATTCTGTTCTTCGTAATTGTTCTCTTCTTCTGCTCTTTTAAACCCTCCAGTTGAGCTAAAAACTGGAGATGGACTCATCGCTGGCTGCCTGGCTTCTCCTACAATTTCCATGCTCTCGGCACTATGGGGAGAAAATTCTGAGTTTTCTTTTCTGTTGTAGACACCTTGAGCAGCTTCTGATTCATTCCACAGCAAGTTCTTCAAATACCATGGGTGGTTCTTGATTTCTTCAATCGTGATTCTCTGCAGAGACAACAGAATTTAAAACTTGTTACAAAAACTTCTTTTTTCAGCTACAGTATAAATTGAACACGACTGATTAAAATGCTATGGATATCAAATAGAAAAATAGTTCTGCAGAAAAAGTTATATGAACTTTAGTTAAAATAATTTGAGATACTTCTTTATGAAATTGTATGCTGTTATCTGCTAAAGTTTGTAATTTAAATCATCTTTCGCAACAGGTAATAGCTCAGAAATTTTAACCTTTTAATTTTTAACCATGGTTCTAATATTTCCATAAACTTTCATATTGAAAACTTTTTAATACACTCATCAGCTTTTACTTTTCATTCAGCTATTTTTTTTTTTTGGATAAATTTCTCATTCAGCTATTTATGTGTAATTTCCTGTTATGCTTGTGCTTAACACTTTTAGCATGTCAATGGTGAAATCAGCAAATTTAGAGTACATGGCCAGATTTCCGTTTCCATGGCTGGAAATGAGGGCTTGTAACTAGTGATTTGAAAACAAGAATTGTACAAAGCAATGGAGACGAACAATGTTGTCACATCACCCAGACCCAAAAAGACTTGATCAAAATACTTGATTGCACGAAAAAGTGTACCCTGCTTGCAGGAGCAACAAATATGCGAGAAAGAAGATGCCTGCAGTCTTGAGATATGTCAACAGAGTCGGGAATCTTGTATTGAACACTCAGTATACGCTGGAGAAGGATGGAAAAGTACATTTTAAGACAACAAAGTATGATATTAAGAATTTACATACTTAGAACCTAAAGAAAAATTTACCTGCAAAGTCTTGCTCCAATTTTGGGGATCTTCTTGGTCAGTAAAAGGGTATTCGCCAACTAGCATCATATATAATGTCACCCCACATGACCAAACATCGGCCAACTGAAAATTTATTACTTAAACATTGAATAAAAATCTCCTTGTATATAGGCATTTATTTTCTCCATTTCAGGAAAGACAAACTCGAATAGTAAGTTCCTTTATGTCAACATTCTGTGATCGTTACAAATTTACATGAGTGGGGAGTCGTTATTTGCCAAAAAAAAAATCATACATGTACAGCAGAGATAAAGAAATTAAAATTATTGCAAAAGATGATGCAGGTTTAAAGGTTCATGACTTCCATTCCATTGTCGTCCGTAACAGCGTACATCCTTCAAATTAAACATCTTTACACAACAAAGCTCAAAATCAGACATCTAAGCATAGTTAACGCATGGGTTTAAGCTTTGTAGTAGAGCCAGCAGCTAGCTTGATTGGTAACATGAAAGGTTTTAAGCAAGCATAAGATGGTCAAAAGGGTATGGATTGATTTTTATTTATATTTTTTTTACTACCATCTGCTTGCCACATTGAAAGAGCAGATAACCTAGTGCCTGCATCTAGCAAAAACTACAACTAATCTAATGTTTTACAAGAAAGATATACCAAATTTTGAATTTGATGGAGAAGTATAACATATAAAAATGAAGAAAAACTAATAGATGTGTCAAAAAAAATATGTTTTCCATTCTAGATAAGGAGAGGGAGTGAGGTACACTATATTTCCGATTTATGTATATATCTCTGAAATGTTGCACCTTAAAAGCATAGACAACTAGAAAGAGACTAATATTTACTCTGTTTTTGCACCAGTAAGCTTATATTGGACCAAAACCGTGTATTCGCATAAAATAATCAGTTTTATTTTTGTATGGAAAATCCAATTTTTGTTCATTCCACAATATGTGCGTAATATTACTAAAAGCATTGTTGAAGGTTTACCTTGCCATCATATTCACCATGAGCAGGAATGAGCTCTGGAGGAATGTACTGCAGAGTGCCCACAGATGAATCAGGTGCTGAATGGAGCACAAATGACTACGTGAAGATATATAAAAGTTAATGAGTAAAAGTTTTCAAAGAAAATGCCAATTACAAATTTTTAGCAACAATTTTTACCTTAGAGAAGCCAAAATCACATATCTTCAGGATTGGCACAGAGCTTCCATCCAAGAGAGTATTGGCCAGCTTCAAGTCCCTATGGCATATTTGCTGCCAAATACAACAGGTAACCGATATGATCTATTACTCATTGGAGATATGCAGCAGTATGCCAGTATCCACATGCTGACTAATTATTTTCTTAGGAAGGTAGTTCATTAAAACAAATAATATGCAGCCAATAAGGCAGACCAGAAATTTGATCAACCAAAAGGTGCACCAGCTCTAATATGCATCAATCATAAACGGGTGGACAAAAACAAAGCAAAATTACCATTTGACCGTCCAAGGGAGTCTAACCAAAACAGGAGAAAGAGAATGATTAAGACACCTCTGAGGGATGACCTATGTAGTAATCTGGTGTGACCATATCAATGTAGCAACCAGAATAGTTCGACCATTACCGACTTGAATACACATTGGATTCCTAACTTGAGGTCATATAACATGCGGATCCTGAGTAAAAATACCATGTGTTATCTGTGCGTGAAGTAGATGCAATGGCATATGTGGTCAGTGGACATTTAACATTTAAATAGAGATGGTTGATGATATGGCAAGAAACTCTTGGTTGATTGAATTGAGCAGCCTTGGCTTGGGTTTTAAGGAAAAAGAGTAAGGTGAAGATTAGAAATTATAGAGGTGATTGTTTTTAGGGAGAACCACAGGAGGATTTTTACCACTGTGATACCTTGTAAAAGAATATGACTCGTCGTACACAGATGTTTTACGATCTATGGCCGAATATTTACACACTAAAGTTAATTGCTAAGCACTATAACTACATGCAGTTTCATAAACACATTCTTTACCATGTAATGACAATAGCTTACTCCTGAGATTAATTGCTGGAAGAAGTATCGAGCCTGAAAGTGTTATGAAAAAACAATAGCCTTGAAAAGTTGAAGATGGTAATATTGCAAGCCAGATTCAGGCAGTTGCATACATGATTGAAAATTTCATCAACAAAATTATACATACCTCATCTTCACCTAATGTCTTTGCAGTTATGATGCGGTCATATAGCTCTCCTCCAGCAGCATATTCCATCACAATCACAATGTGGGTGGGTGTAAGTAGAACCTGTAAATTGAAAAAAAAAACACGCCTAGAATGAGTACGGTAACAACTTTTAACTATTACACATGGGCAATGACAGAATCATATCAGAAGTCTAAAAATATGAAGCTGATATATTAAGAAAAAATATTCCACTGGTTTTCTGATATTAGCCAGGGCTTCGGTTTAAGTTAGCTCTTCTTTGATTCTGTCCCTGCACGGGGGATCATTAAGACTTAAGAGTTATGTAAATGAAAAAAGAAACTTGCCTCAATGAATCTAATTATATTTGGATGGCTGAGTGACCTATGACTAATGATCTCTCGCTCAACATTCTCATTTATCTGCACGTAAAGAAAAGTTAATTAAGATCGATCCATGGAAAATTTAATCGGTCCAGCAAATTTCAAGTGCAAAAAAATAACCAACCTTGGCTCTTTCTATAAATTTCATGGCAACCAGTTCTTTGGTTATCTTGTTCCTCATAAGCTTGGTCACACCAGAACTACCAAATCCAATAATCTTCAAAACTTCATAATTGTCCATTTTCCCTTGACTTTATCAAATCCTTAACCTGAAATGGGATTATGGAACCTGATAAAACTTATAATAAATTACATGTATGAATATAAGTAATAATAAAAAATGTAGCGTAATGAGAAATGGAGGGAGTCAGCTGTCAAGAAAATTTAAATACCCAGTAACAATGAAGTTAGGTAGGAGTTGACTTTGATACAAAGTCAACTGATAAAATTGTGTATAGGTCACGGTAAATGGAAAGAGGCAAGTGTTAGAAAAATATGTATAACAATGAAGTGACATAGACATTATGGTTTGTTGATTTCTTGTCATATCTTCAAAGGTGAGGTCAGTTTTTAAACTCTACTAATTTTCCCTCCTGGAGTTGTAATAATGGGGTGTTTGTATTCTTGATGTTTAACTTTTGTGAAAGAAGTGGTTATTATCCTTTCCTTCAAATATTTGGAGAAGTTACTATAAATTTGGTCATTGATCTACATCTTTATAAGATTAAAAAAATTGATAGGTCTATAGATGCTGATGGGTCTAAATTGATAGGAATGTAGTACATTTGACTCTATAGACCTAGCAACTGAGGTTCTGATGGATCTGAATGTTAGGATTGTAATACATTCGGCTCTATAGATCTCTCAGCCTTACAGGTCAGACATTGATAAATCCAATAGCTCTAAATTAGTAGACTTCTCTGCGAAACTTGCTGGCTGTGATACTATTGTGCCTAAACTGTAGATATATGTCTTTTTTCGACTCTAGAGATCTTTTAGCAAAACACATACCAAACATGGATTGATCAAATCTTGTAGCATCAAGCACGTGAGACAGTGATGGATCTGTATGATAGGAACGGAACTGCTTAGCACTAAAGACCTCTCTGGAGATGGTACGGAATCTTCAGAGCGTTTTCATTTGAACAACTGAGGGAATAAGGGATAAGTAGCATTTGCAATAGGTTGTAGTCCTACAGTTAATTCAACACCATCTGTTATATTCTCCATATTATCAGTTCCAGTTATGGTAACCTTTTCTATGGACATTCTTCAAACAAGGAATAAGTGAGCCGATGTCCATTACAGAAAGTTCAACTCTTTGGCAACACTTATTTAATGTAACTCTATGGTACCTTAGATGTTGCTTTAGGATTCTATTGCAACAAGAAAGTGCATATTGTTCTAGGGTGCCAAAGACGTTGCCTTTGCACCCTAAGGCAACATCAAAAGAACTATCATCAGGAAAGTGTTGCCTATAAACTTTTAGGATATGTGGCAACAATTTTTGACATCCTGCAACATTTTTTAAAAATGAAAAAAGAAAACAAATCTCATTTTAATGGACTCAGTTGTTATATATCTAATTGGGTTGATAAAGAGACCGACATTTTATAGAAACATGATCGGTGGTGATTTCACAAATTTGAATAGTTAGTAGTATGCCTTCTTTTTGGTATTGCCTCTCAGTCTATCACAGGCTTGACTTGAGAAATTTTTATAAGAAAGTAAATTTATGGTAAAATAAATTGATAGAAAAGAAAGCTGAGAACAATGACAGGAAAAGTCTCGACTCCATGAACTAATCACTGATGAGCACAATGACTTAATGGCCTGAGAAAGGAGAAAGCTGGAAGAATTGAAGGACTAAATATGCTGCTCACTCGTATATAGTACTATCGCATAATAAAGAAAAGATAGATATTCAAAATCCAATAGATTCTATTTCCAGTTCATGATAAATCCTAAAGAAGTAAATACTAGTCTGCGTCTGCGTCTTTGTTATGGCCTCCATAGCTGTCATACCCCGCCGTGTCCTCCTCTGGCCAAGTCCCCGGCCTGCAATAATAAATGTTTACTAATAATACCAATGTTCTTGGCGATGCATGGATGGCAAGTTTTATAGAAGAGGATTTCTTAGTATTGCTGGTGACTAATATATTTTGTGGTTCTAAATTTCTATTCTATGTTCCACTCCCGGTGGAGATATTAGACATGATTTTTTCAAGTTGCAGTTACTCCGGGAACTAGAATACTTCGTGCTCCCTCGATGATCTGTACCACAAGTTTTTTTTCTCAAAGTTTGATTATTTTGAACATAACAATTCAAAAAAAAAAGACAAGAACTTTAGGCGTAGAGAGTATTAATTAATTTAAAATTGTGTTTGGGAGCATGAAATTTATTTTAAATGATGGATTTCGAATGACATGAATTGAGTTGTCATTTTAAATTCTCAAATTTATACTAATATTTAAGTGTTTTGGATTCCAAATGAAATCCAAAACTAATTTTTTTAAGTTATATTCAAATATGACATTTGATCAAATTCAGAATTTTTAATGAAATCCACGAAAACTTTAGAAAAAAATAAAGGAGTTGAATATATTTGATTATCATATATTGCATTGAAATGTAGAGGACTATCAAGGATATTCAACCTTGCACACGATCGAAGAGTAGGGTACTAATTGTCCATACCCGGACTACAAGACCAGCTTAATTAGTTCACAAAGGCACACGCACTCCCTCTGAATTTAAAGGAGAAATTATTTTTTGTAGAGTACAAATCACCATCAACGCACTACCTTGAGTTTCACTTGCAAAATAATCTGAGTTTTTTGTTGAATCAGTTTCCACAATTCACTTAAATGCCTCTCCTCGGTTAATGAAGTTCCAATGGCACAACGTATGACAAATATATCACCCAGCACTGCATGAGTCATATAAGCTCTTCCACTTGAATTCACTGCTTCCATTAATTTCCAGTTTAAAACCTTCAAGCTCTCCTCTCCCTCTTCATGGGGTTTTAGTCGAAAACAGACAAGAGAAAACTTCACAGGCACCACCACTTCAAACCTCTCGTCTGACTTAACTAGTGCCTCAAAATGTTTGGCCAATTCAATGTCACTTCTAATATGTGTTATCAGATTGTGTACACCGTATCTACGCAGCACAAACCACACCTTCAGTGCCCTGAATCGCTTGCTTGTGCCAATTTGCCAGTCTACAAAGTTCACAACTTTCTTCGATTCACTAGCCTCATTTCTTAAAACCTCGGCAGCCATAGACAAAGTTTCTAATAAAACAGTAGGATTTTTCACCCATAGGCAGCAACAATCCATGTTTGTTAATAACCATTTGTGTAGATTCATGCTTATAGAGTCAGCATGCTCTATACCTCTAACATAATGCCTAAACTCAGGACAAATTAAAGCACTTCCAGCATATGCAGCTTCAATATGAAGCCACATGCCATAATTTTTGGACAGTAAACCAAGTTCCTCAACAGGGTCTATGGAGCCAGAAGGTGTGGCTCCAACCGTGGCACAAAAAAACAATGGCACTAAGCCAGACTCCAAATCTCGTTCTATGGCCATCTGGACAACATTTGGGGTTAGTGCAAAGCATGTAGATAATGACGTTCCTATGACACGGAAATTATTAGAAGAAATCCCGATTAGCTTTGCTGCCTTCTGGACAACAAAATGTGTTTGATCGGAGGCATAAACTACTAGCTTTGTTATACTATCTTCACCAAATTGTTTTAAAGCTTTGTCTCTTGCAGCAGCAAGTACACATATCAGAGCTTCAGATGTGCTTCCGTGCATGACTCCGCCACCCTTCCCAGTAAAAAGAAATGACTGGGAGGCTACCCATGATTCATTGGCCAAAGTTTTGATGTTTAAGGGGTTAAATGATAGGACTGGGAGGCTACCCATGATTTTCTTTGCCTAAAGATAATGTAGTAGCTTTGTTGCTGCTGATATTTGTAATGCACAACATGCTTTCCCTTTTATACACACACTCGAAAATTATGCTATTGAAAACCTATGGCTAGCTGTGTGCGGAGTAATGCTCACATTTTAGGTTTTCTTATGCAAAAATAATATAGACTTTTAAGTTATTTTGAAACATCTAATAATGATTGTAAACTGTCAAATTAATTGCAACCAAAAAATAGTTGTTGCAACTATAGATATTTTTGGAGAAAAATATTAATGGGCTCAAGTTGCATGCTCGTTTATTTTTTTTAAATATAAAATATCTATATTTCTCAAGAAAAGTAAAATATATATTCTAATAAAACAGATAATAAGATACTTATTTCTTACTATAAAATAGTTTCTCCATCCCAAATTAATTGTCCTTTTCACTTTTTGATCAATTTGACTGAGAATTAAAAATTGAACTTTTATAATATCGAAAATCTGAAAAATATGTTTTAAAATAGTTTAAATATACTTTTTGATGATACATTTTTTGTAATTTTTTCCAATTGTATATCATATGTAATTTTCAGTCAAAATTTGATCAATTTGATCACAAAAAAGTCAAACATGACAGTTAATTTGGGACGGATGGAGTATAAAACTGCATATTTTGAATATTAAAGTTAAAAATATTATATTTATTATAATTAGGATACAAAATATGATAAACTATCAATTACTATTAATTTATAATAAAATGAATATATGTCTTCAAATATACACTCCCGATAATTTTAGAGCCATGCAAATCACACAAACTCAATTCAATATTACTCGGACAACTACCCACAATTTCTTTATAGGTACCGTACCGACGATATGCTGGGCTAAAATAGACACTGATCTTATGCGATTGGCTAACGCTCAGCTAAATCCGTTTCTAAATTTGTTCATGTACTTTTAATAGTTATCAATTACTATTATGAAAATAAGAAATTTAAAATTGATTTTAGGTAATTTATCTCAGATAGTGAATAAAATAGCTATGTTTTGATAATTATGATATTTTAATATACATAATTAAAATAATATTCCATGTGTCCCACTTTAATTGTTTCATTTGACTTTTCAATAATCAAATTTAATTAATTTTTACCAAAAGAAATCCGTTTTGTTTTACACTGAGATCAATTTTTAACCAAATTTCTAGTAGGGTTAGTGTTGATGCATATTTTGTGCATTAAAGGGAAAAGTTAATTAAAGAATGATGGGACCAAAGGACCATTTCGGTGCAACAGCCAACAGTACGGGACCTTAAGAGCATAGTATTGCACCCTCTACCATTTTTTTCGACAGCACTGTACCATTATTATGAGCCGGCAAATTTGTGACTCAATAAACACATGTTTTTTTTTTTGCGAAATCAATAAACACATGGTTGATCGTACACATTAGAGTGAATGTGGCAAATTTGGGTTTGGCTGTAAAAATTAAGAGTCAGAATTTATCGGAAATTTATGGTTAAAGTATCGATTTTGAATTAATCGAGTAATTAGGATTAATCAAAATAATAATCAAATTTATTATATATTTTTTGAAAGAGAATTTATTATATTATAGTATAATTTAATATATTTATCTACTTTATTTTTTTTGAAACAATAATTCACAAATATTAATCGGATTTTATAAATCATATTGGTAAAATATTTTATAAAGATTAATTGGAGATTTTTCAAAATACATATATAACTATCATTTCTATAATCAGAAAAATTGACCACGGGTATTTTTAGAAAAATCCTATAAATTTAAATCATTTTTTATGAATAATATTAGAAATATCAAAAAATTTCTAGAAGAGTTAATTTATTTTAATTAGTGTGTTTATTTGCATACAAATATGTACTATTTTTAAGATCTATGAGTTAAAAGTTATATGTATTTTTCAATTTATATATTGAATTTAAAGAAACTCAAACATGAGTTTATTATGAGCTGAATTAATTAAATTAACCCATATTTTTTTATAAAAAATTAGGTAATTTGTTTAGAATCTCTAATATTATTCTTTTTTAGTACAATATTAAAAAAACAAATTCGTAAATATAAAATCTAATCCTTATATTAACAGAATTATTCCTATTATCATACTAACTTTTATTTCAAGTTCAGTACGTCAGGGCCAATAATCTCTTCTTTAGGTTCATTTTGTTTATCCTCATTTGTTATATTATTTACTTTTTCTAGGCTATATATTACATTATTTGTAAAATAAAATTTGCCTTTTTTGTCTTTTTGTAAATAATAACTAACACCACCAATTATATTTTGTATTAAATTTATTTTTAAATAACAATTCTATATGTCACTAATTTCTATTGAAAAAATAGCAGTTCTCTAGTAATTCGTATTGCACTATACAAATCTTGCTACATTCTAGAGCATTGTTGCTAAGTATTGTACATAATTAAAACATATTCATATGATTTTAGTGTTATTAATGAACACTAATTTCACCAATTTCATATTATTATTATTATTATTATTATTATATAACTAATTCAAGAGTATAAATAATTTCATATTAATTAAATTTATATTTATTAAATAATATTTAATTATTTACATACAGAGCCATACATGTTCATGATCAAATGAAGATTACAAATTGTAATTTATGATACATAGCAACGTTGTACTTGAAATCTCACACGATAGGCATGGTTGATAAAAAGCGAATAAAGTCTAGATATTATAAAGGCCTTTGTTACATTTTCTATACTTGCTTCAGTAAGCACAACTGCACGACTACTACTTTTCCTTCTAGATTGTGACTTGCATTCGGATTAACACACACAATTACATTTAATTCAAAGAGTTTAATTTATGCTCTGTTTGATTGGGAGAAATTGAATGAAAAATTTGTGAACAAAGTCCACGTGAAAGAAAGATGTAAGAAGATACTGTGAGAAAAATATGAAAGAAAGAAAGAATGCATTTTTTTTATGATGTGGGTTTTAAAGAAAATGAGCAGGTAGAAGAGTGGTGCAATCCATTAAAAAATGTGGGTAGAGCTCTAGTTTAAATTCGTAGAAATGCAATGGATAAAAGTACGATGATTATATATCGATCATAACCAAACAGTGCTTTACATATTGTTTTACTCGGTGAACTCCATATGATATGGAGTTATGGAGCATACATCTGTGTGCGCGCATATCTAAACTATATATTTAAGACAGAATCAAAAAATAGTTGCTCTTTTTCTTGAATAAAAGTTGTTTTCGTGTGTGGATTAGTCTGCCAGCGTAACCATGTAAAATTTGTGTTTGTTTCTTTTACTTTGTAAATTATTAGTGTCTCAAGTGATTTAGAATACCATAACATTTGTAATTTTGCAGGTATAATTGCATTGGATATATGAATCACTACAAAAGATATGGGAGTTCTAACTATAGATACAGTTGTAATGAGGTATATATTTGGCTTCTAATCCTTTTGCATTTAAAGGACAACCTACAAGCAAGTTTTTTGACTGGTGAACAAATTGCTCAATAGAAGCACGAGGACATACAGAAACAAATTGCAGGTAATCCATATATAAAAAAAGTTGAAGGGCTTCTATTTACAGCAGCGCTCGATTGGGAAATCATAAATTGAGAATAAACACACAATATTACATGTAGCAGTACTTATACATGGTCAAGAGAATGTGTACAATCTCCTCTACTTGCTTGGCTTAAAGTAGTTGGGGGCAGCGGATGATCGACAAGGATGGAAATAATATTCCACATTTAGCTGCCAGTCTGCCGAAGCAAAATTGTTAATATTCTGTCTGGAGCTGCTTTTCAAATGCAAAGAGAGCTACGATGGTTTAAGATAATGAAGGGGTGGTAAAAAATTTATAATGATATTGTTTAATGTTTGAAAAATAATAATGATTTATTTTTCATATTAACTGCTTATATTTTTTTACTCATTAAAATTTATATTAAATTAATAAATTCATTTCACCATTAAACCAAAAACAATACTTCATACATATACCACCCCATGAACTAAACCACTAGTAAGTATTCTTTGAATCTCATATTTTAATTTAAATGTAAAAGAGTCCTTCTACTTACAAAAAGCTAGGTGATTTTAGATATACTAGTCAACTTACTTTGTTGCCAAAATGCTAAATCACATTTATGTATAGAGAGTGTAATTTAACTAAGAAGTTTTAAATTAAATCACACACACACACATATATATATCACAATTTCAGATGTAACAAATATTGATTTTAAATTTTCAAAGTCAAAATAATCATTCCATCACAATTATGTATGTGATGATATCTGTCTCTCGAATATAAAAATGTGATATAGACCTTACAATGCACACCATTATTCTTGTAACAGTTATTGTTTATTGTTTATTATATACAAAAATTAATAATATAACAATAAGAACCAATATTTATATTTTTAAGGGGTATACATTTTTATGAAATTAAATTATAAAAATCAAAATAAGTACATATTTTTCAATTTTCACAATTCAACTTATATGTAATTTATAATTTTCACAATATAACTTATATGTAATTCATCAACAATGATATTTATAAGTAAAATTTAAAAAATATTTTAAAAACATAAAATTTAAAAAAATATTTATACTAGTTAGCTACAAATTTATTTATTATATAAGTTAATATTATAATTTAATTACTAAATATGTTTATATTGTAAATAAAATATTATTTATATAAATTATTTCAAAAAAATTGATAATTTTTTTCAATATTTTTGGCGTGACAGTGGTATTTTTGGTGTCATGGTGGTAAATTGGGAGAAATATGTAGTTTGAGGTTCAATTATTAATAAAAGATTTTGTAAATCAGAAATTTTGTTAAGAGCTTGCAATCGAATGTAAAGATAGGTGTGCTCCTAAATTGAATTACAGTATAAATTTGTAATTCACTTGACTTGAAATATTTAAAGGCAACTAATAATATCCAGCTAATGTGAACCCATCGATATTTTACCTAATCCATTTTTTGTCATGTAGCAGTATACATAATTTAGGTTGCTTTTAAAATTATTATTCAAAACTATTATATTATAAAAAAGATTGTTGTAAAAAAAAGTGTCGTAAAAATAAATAAGTATTACTCTGTATTACATAATATTTTTATAAAATATTAATTTTTATCAATTTATTTAATTTTCAAACAAATAATATTTAATTTTTATTTATAATACTAATACCACAAAATTTTTTAAATATGTTTGACTTTGAATTAAATTATACTGTACTATACAAAAATGAATACAATTGCCCCCTCTCGTAATGTTGCAACTGTCACAAATAAAAATAGGGTCGTCTAGTGTGTACATGACATACATCGAACATTAATTTATTAAGTTTGACTTATTTTAATTGATGAGATTTTTTTTTTATTATTAATAAATAGAAAATAATAAAAATTTGAAAACTAAATTTTGTAGTGTGCACATGTGCCTATAATAGAAAAACCGATAAAAAAAATTACTCACCTAAATTTAAGAGATGTAATTGTCAACAATGAAGCAAGATTATGACGTCAAATATTTTATCATTATACTATTAGTTGTATCGATTTTATACTCTATTAGATAAATACGTAAATGGTCCCTCAAGAGGAAAAATCATACATAAAGAGCCCAGTGTTAATAATTGAAAAACAGCACGTGTTGTTGTTTAGCTAATAATAATATTAATTTTATTAATCGCTAAAAATCAAATTACAATATAATATTTTTCTGGACAAGTGATGTAACTGAAATATATGCTCAAATTTTTGTCAAATAGTTTAATACGAACACAAATATTTACCCAATCAGGATACTATTGGTTGTAAAAGTAAATGGATTGATGTAGTTTTCTTAGTTTTTTTAAAACTTTAAATTGTTTTAAACTAATTTTAAATAAAAAAATCGATTAATTTGTACAGATCAATTTTAATGGATTATGGGGGAAAAACTTTTATTAAAAAGAAGATATGATTAAAATAGGAGGACGTATTAAAGTGTAATTGTAAACCATTTAAATTTAAACATTGATATTTAAATTTGAAGGTTCTTTGGTCGTAAGTTGAACAGTGTGTTTCTGAGACATGATTGCTGAGCGACAAGTAATAATTAACTCCAACATGGCATAAATTTTAAATATAGACCACAAATGGATAGACTTAGTAGATAAAGGTGGCTTGACTATAGTCGGATTCTGTATGTGCCCCCGAACATTCTGTCATCTTATATTCATTCCATACAAATATGCAAGAATGATATCGATGATGATGATGATGATGATTTATTTAATATTTTCAGGTAAAAATGGCAGAAACAAGAATGATATCGACTACTCCAGATGTCCAAGCGGAACTGCAACATCAGCATTCTATTCAAATAATTTCAACGTCACCGCGACTGCCACCTCCACCACCTCCACCGCTGCCACTGCGATCAAGGAATCGCCACAACCTCTGGGGTTAGCTTTTCGTATTTGTAGTTTATTACTGTATATTTTTTATGCTCACGCTGAAACAACTCGATCGATCTCTACTTTAATATAACTACGTACTGTATTATTTTCTCCGGACTCGAATTTTTTTTAATTTTGAGATACTGATGATTGAGATTGACTATGTTTACAGGTATAATTAGGAAAAGTTCAGATACTGATAAAGAACGCAGCAGCCATCATTCTATCAAAATGCCCAAGGTGCCACCACAGGCGCCACCGTTGCCACCAAAGTCTGGTCCAAGGAAACCTTCTATATTTTACCTTTCGGGTTAGTTTTTTATTTTTTTGTGAAATTAATTAACAGATATGCAAATGTCTCGTTAATTGTTAATTGTCATTGTTATTCATCTTATGAGGTTCTGCAATTTGATAATTTGTGCAGAGGAACAAAGAGAGAATTACATTAATTTATGTGTTCCCCTGTACAATGCTGCGATTAAAGGTGATTGGCATGCTGCTGAACAAATTATACATGGTTGTCCGGAGCTCATAAACACTAGCATTACAAAGAAACAAGATACTGTTCTTCACATTATATCATCAACAAAACACACTCACTTTGCGGAAAAGCTAGTAAACTTGATGAAAGTTGAGGACTTGGAACTTCAAAATGGACTGGGGGACACCGCTCTCTGCCTAGCGGTAGCTTCAAACCTTAAGATGGTTCACATTTTGCTGAAAAAGAATAATGGCCTCCTAAGGATACGTAAAAATGGTGACTTGCCGTTCATGCTTGCGGTTCGTTTCGGAGATAAGCAAATGGTGGAATACATTTATTCCCAGACTAATATGGACGATGAGAAGTGGAATTACTTGGACCAGAAACGTATACTGGAATCTTGCCTTTCTTTAGGCCTATTTGGTAAAATTTTAACTCTGTCTTGCTAGTACAAATTTCGCTCTCATTTTATGTCAAATGATAAACTACCCCAAAACCTTCAAGTGTTTTGGAAAGCCACTAGGTGAGTCTTATACACCATTTAAAGCTTCTTCTATGCATGATTTCTGTCTAATTATACAACAAAGTTTATGTCATGTTATATGATCACTACTCCAGGGTGCGTGGCTGGGCTTAAGTTACAATGTAGTACTAATCAGAAAACAGAAAAGGTTAATGGTGGCTTTAGGCGGTGGTCTTAATTGGAGTTTTTATCATCTTTTAACTTGAAAGGCCATGCTTTTGGATTTTAAAGTAGATCACTAGGAGCCTATCTTTGGTCGATATGAACCTTAATGTCTTAATTAGATACCTTAGTATAATTGAGTCGAACTCGAGCTCGAGACCTCCGTAGATGTCATATTAATGTAGTATTATTTAGATATAAGGTTTAACTGGATCTATAATATTTTTAACAGTTTGCATAGCGTCACGGATGTTTAGGATAACAAAGAAATAAAGACTGCAAAGACCATCATGATCAGCACCAAATTAAAAACTGCAATGACTTTTACTCTCATCACCGATTGATAGCCGATAGGCGATAACTCATATATAAAGGAAGTTAGTGTCATGATACTGAGGCCTTCATATCTTCTATTCATTTGTTAATTGTTGATAGGAATGAAAATCAAGAATTGAATGGGAATGAAATAGAATTTCATGAGTCATATCGATAATCCATAACCTGGTTCATGGGAATGCCTTGCTGGCTTGCGCATTCCAGTTAAATAAACTACTCCACCAAAGACTAGTACAGGGTATAAATTCCGACACTTAAACCAAATGCCCTTTTAGCAAGGCTTTCATAAATGAAAGAGATTAGACTGGGACTTTCATTCAGATTCCAGGGGTTTCCTTGTGAATTATATATGTGTGCTCTGTTTAAGACAAAGTTTTCTGTAAGTAATATTGTGCCAATTGTTAGTCGTAATTTTGAAAGATATTGTAAAGCAAAATAGCATGTCATTATTGTTCTGTTTCGTTAAATATAAGTTGTGTGGGTATAGTAAATCTGCCGGACCAAACCATGTAAACATTGTGTGTTCTTGTTCTCTATTCAAAAATTAGCATTTTAAGTGAACATTTCTAATTTCGCAGATATTGCACTCAAGATATTTAAACACTGCAAGGATGATCACAGAATAGAAACAGATATACTGGGGTTTTTGGCTAATAGTCCTTCTGCATTTGATGGAACGATGCAACCTGTTATTAGACGACTCTTACCTACAAGTAAGTTTTTTACCGGTAAATGTTTTATATATTACAAAGAAACAGATAGGAGATCATCATTTCAGCTTTTACTCTACAGGTAATTTATCTATCTATCTCTTAGATATTTGGTAATTTTCTGTTTCAGTTGTCCTCGGAAACAATGATAACTCAAAAGTGGCTGAAATAGTCAGGTTAATATGGAGCAAGATTATTAAACAAAAGTATGAAGATATATGGAAACTAATTTCTGGCCAATCATTGAATGAAAAAGATGAAGGAATTCTCTTTGCAGCTGCTAGATTGGGAAACTATAAATTCATAAGGGAACTCTTTAAATTGTATCCTGACATTACATGGGGAAGAGATGGCAATAAACACACAATATTTCACGTTGCAGTTATACATCGCCGCGAGAATGTGTACAATTTACTTTATGACCTTGGCTCAAAAAAGTTTGCACTAAAAGACAACGATGGCAATAATATTCTACATTTAGCTGCCATAAAGCCAGCACAAAGTCGACTTAATATTGTGTCAGGAGCAGCTCTTCAGATGCAAAGGGAACTACTGTGGTTTAAGGTACATATTCCTTGATTCTCAGAAATACCTGTGATCAGACCTCTAAATTACTTGCCAAAAGCCATAGACTAGTTATATAACTATCTTATAACCTGTGTAATGCATGGGTTATTTTTCATTTTGTCACACTTTTGCAATTTAATTTTCTAAATAACTTATTGTGTAATTGTATAAATATTTGCTACGAACTACGAAGGGTAACTAGTGTTATAATATATGCCAGTTATTTTGTTTACAAACTGCCATACTAATATAACTGGTAAATTTGTAATAGGAAGTAAGAAGTAGGGTGAGTCCAACTGACAGAAGATTGTTGAACAACGAAGGGAAAACTGCTCAAGAATTATTCACTGAGCAGCACGCAGACTTAATGGAGAAAGGAGAAAAATGGATGAAGGAAACAGCATCTCAGTGCATGATTGTTGCGGCCCTTATAGCAACAATTATGTTTGCAGCAGCTTTTACTTTACCTGGTGGCAACAATGGTGACACTGGACATCCAATATTTGTGAACAGGAGTGCCTTCATCGTGTTTGTAGTAACAGACGCTATATCATTATGCACCTCTTCTGCTTCCATACTTGTGTTCTTGGCCATTCTCACTGCACGTTATACAGAAAATGATTTTTTGGCATCTTTACCTTTAAAATTGATGGTTGGACTCTTAACGCTTTTCATCTCAATTGCTACCATGATGATTGCTTACAGCGCGAGTTTCTTCCTACTTTACCCAGGAAGTTTGGAATGGATTCCTGTACTAGTCACCGTACTAGCTGGTCTGCCTGTTATTTTGTTTGCTGGGCTACAATTTCGTCTACTTTGTGATGTGATGAATTCAACATTTAATTCCAGGCATCTGTTTAGGCCTAAGAGACATATGCTTTACTAGCAAGTTTTGATGATGCAGCATTGATCACTTAATTCATATGAGTGTTAGAGATTGGGAGGGGCATTCGAGTTTGGGGATCGGTTCATTATTTTTTCATTGATGAAACAATTTATATGTTGATATTTTGAGTGACTATCGTGATTTTAGTGCATCTTTACTCACAAATGATGTTGGATGATATTGCAAGAAATACGGGATTGCAGTTCGAGCGGCAGGGTGTTTGATTCAAAAAAAGCAAAATTTGTATAGGGTTGTGAACATAATTTTTAATTTCGATTTGATCATAATTTAATTCAAATATTTCCTAATAAATTTGATTATAATATTCAAGAACAAAATTTGCCAACAATCATGTTTATGTTCTTGAACATGTTTGAAATAAGTATGTAAACATATATTTATAAATATTAACTATAAATAGTAATTAGAATTAAATTCAATATAGTACTCTTAAATAAAATGTTAATTGAATACTTATATGTCATATAATAATTTTACAATATATTTTAAATAGATCAGATATATAGGTCTCTAATTAGTATTACATTTCAAAATACTTTATATAATTTTTGTTATAATTAATTATAACTTAATAGAGTGATTTTTATGTCACTATATAATTTTTTATGTCTAAGTAGATAAGAGTTATTTTCGTTAATTGTTTGCATTACATCATTTTAATACTAGTAACAGTTGCAA
The DNA here is from genome assembly GCA_028671895.1 of Oenanthe sinensis. Taxonomy (NCBI): domain Eukaryota; kingdom Viridiplantae; phylum Streptophyta; class Magnoliopsida; order Apiales; family Apiaceae; genus Oenanthe; species Oenanthe sinensis. The sequence continues at coordinate 6,365,031 of CM053811.1, forward strand.
AACAATTACATATTTTATGAGGTGGTGTTTCACATGATGGAATTTGATTTTAAAATGGTACAAGATTTTGTTACATGATACAACTTTCAAATAAGTTATTTTCTCTTTTAATTTTTAGATTTATATTTTCTAATTTTTATTATTAATTATCAAATTTATATTTTTGTGGATTAAGATTTTAACTAAAGATGTGAGAAGTTTTTATTAATTTGTTATCTTGATTTTAGAATTTAAATTTATCTATTTTGTTTGACTTTTTTTAAATATTTTAATGTTTTTGTGTTCGTGACATTAAAAAATAATTAACTCCTTAAGAATATTCGTAAATTTTTTTATGAAAATGTATCTATAAATTAAAGTATTCATAAATATAAATTCTTGAGTGATATTCGAACTTTCTTAAAAATATTATTTTCAATAATATTTTTTTCTCACATTTTAAATGGTACTTCACCCATCTCATAATAAGTATCATGTTTGATTTTTTTATACAAATTGATTCAACTTTGATGGTAAATTAAAAATTATCTTTTTATTTTTTTAAAAATTAAAGAATACATTTTAAAGTTAATTATATATATATATATATTATATAATTATATATATAATTATATATTATATATAATATTTAGTTAAAAATTGAACAATTAAAATAAGACAATTATTTGGAGGACGGAGGAATTAATATAGAACCTAATTTACGTTTTGGCATGGACACAGTTATAATTTAGTCAAGAATTCAAATTAATTATTATAAATAAATGAAATTGGACCCATTTTTGTCAAATAGTTCAATGCGAACACAGACATGCACCATGTCACGACAGCAGGTTGGTTGTTAAAGCATGTGTTACAAAATCTATTTAATTAAAATATTAAATTTGCTGGGTCCGTCCCCATTAGTATATTAAAACATAATAATATAAGATTCTGCCGGGAAAAATGATATGGCAACAGAATTTCACTTAATAAAGATTTAATTCGAGTTCCATCTTTTACCATTCTCGATATTTTTAATAATTTATTATGGAAACATTCATAAATCGTGACCCACTTGCCACTTATTTTAGGAAAACAATATGTACGAGGGCCGGGCTTTGCTAAGATGACCGATGCAACCGTTTAGGATATTATCACAAGAGCACCAAGAAATTTATATATATGTGTTTTAAATTATTTTTTAAAAGTTTTTTAAAGAAAAGGGACACCATTTTGAAATTTCGTCTAGGACACTTAATTCTCTAAGGTCAGCCCTTACGATAACTTCGTTAACTTAACATAATAGTCCTCTTGGTTCTTTAATTTCTTTCTGTTAGGAATCAATGTAGTTTTGATGATAACTTTAATCTTAGAATCATAGAATTATATTTTATTATAACTGATCAATTGATATGAAAATTATAAATATCAATTGATCAGAAAATCATTTATCAGTTGAAATGTTAATGTGAATCAACTGATAATATGGATGGTAGTATAGGTGTACTTAGTCTATTTCAATTGATATGACTTTAATCGATTGATAATTCTCTCATCGATTGATACTAAAGTCGATTGATATTGGTAATCAATTGATATGTAACTTAGACTGTCAAATTATAATTATTTGAAGACAGGAAAATTATGCAAGTGAAGGATGATCAATTGATATGGAAGCATCAATGGATAGAAAATTAATTGATAACAAGTCAAGTCAGAGATTGAAGACTATCAACTGATATGAAGAACCATCGATTGATATATCGATTGATAACATCTATCAATCGATAAGTCAACACTCATTATCAATCGATGAATATCAGGATTAATCGAAAAATAATATCAGTTGATGGATACAAGGAAAAATCAATTGATATGCTTAGCGACACATTATCAATTGATAGGGACTGCACAACAAGATAAAATGTTAGGAATCCTAATACTAAAGCATGCCTATGGAAGACAATTTAGATTGACTGTGAAGACTCAGATTGAAGCTGTCCTTCCTAGAATGAAGATATTTATCAAAATAGAAATAAACATATAGGAATGATAATTTAGTAATATTCTTAGAATAGATAGTTTTGTTTTACTATTCTCGAGATTGTAAACATTATATAAACAAGAGTGATAGTATTGTTAGAAATAGTCAATTAAGTTAGAACATATTTCTGAATCTAACTGTTTAGTCTTAAAGTACTTTGTAAGCACAGTTGATTTTATTTTTAATTTTGTAATACACTTGACACCAATAAAGAAATATTTAAGGTCAACTAATAATATCCAGCTAATGTGAACCATCGATATTTTACCTAATCCATTTTTGTCATGTAGTAGTATACATAATTTAGGTTGCTTTTAAAATTATTATTCAAAACTATTATATTATAAAAAAGATTGTTGTAAAAATTTTAAACATGTTTGACTTTGAATTAAATTATACAGTACTATACAAAAATGAATACAACTGTCCCCTCTCATAATGTTGCAACTGTCACTAAAATAAATATTACTTCACCTAAAATTAAGAGATGGATGTACAATTGCCAACAATGAAGCAAGTCAAAATATTTTATCATTATGTATACTATTAGATGTATCGATTTATACTCTATTAGATAAACAGCACGTGTTGTTATTTAGCTAATAATAATATTAATTTTATAACTTGTTAAAAAAACAAATTGCAGTATAATTATTTTCTGCACAAGTGATCTAACTGAAATATATGCTCAGATTGTTGTCATTTAATACGAACACAAATATTTACCCTATCCATGTAAGGATACTATGGTTGTTTTTTGTTTTTGAAATAAACGCACTTCTTACATTCATTATTAGCGACAAGTAATAATTAACTCCAACAAATATGATCCAGACTCTGCATTCATGTAAATATATACCACAAATCCATAGACTTGGTAGATAAAGGTGGCTTGACTATACTCTGGATTCTGTATGTGCCCCCGAACATTCTGTCATCTTATATTCATTCCATACAAATATGCAAGAATGATATCGATGATGATGATGATGATGATTTATTCAATATTTTCAGGTAAAAATGGCAGAAACAAGAATGATATCGACTACTCCAGATGTCGAAGAGGAACTGAAACATCAGCATTCTATTCAAATAATTTCAACGTCACCGCGACTGCCACCACCTCCACCTCCACCGCTGCCACTGCGATCAAGGAATCGCCACAACCTCTGGGGTTAGCTTTTCGTATTTGTAGTTTATTGTTGTATATTTTTTATGCTCACGCTGAACCAACTCGATCGATCTCTACTTTAATATAACTACGTACTGTATTATTTTGTCTGGATTCGATTTTTTTTTTAATTTTGAGATACTGATGATTGAGATTGACTATGTTTACAGGTATAATTAGGAAAGGAAGTTCAGATACTGATAAAGAACGCAGCAGCCATCATTCTATCAAAATGCCCAAGGTGCCACCACAGGCGCCACCGTTGCCACCAAAGTCTGGTCCAAGGAAACCTTCTATATTTTACCTTTCCGGTTAGTTTTTTTTTTGTGCAATTAATTAACAGATATGCAAATGTCTCGTTAATTGTTAATTGTCATTGTTATTCATCTTATGAGGTTCTGCAATTTGATAATTTGTGCAGAGGAACAAAGAGAGAATTACATTAATTTATGTGTTCCCCTGTACAATGCTGCGATTAAAGGTGATTGGCATGCTGCTGAACAAATTATACATGGTTGTCCGGAGCTCATAAACACTAGCATTACAAAGAAACAAGATACTGTTCTTCACATTATATCATCAACAAAACACACTCACTTTGCGGAAAAGCTAGTAAACTTGATGGAAGTTGAGGACTTGGAACTTCAAAATGGACCGGGGGAAACCGCTCTCTGCCTAGCGGTAGCTTCAAACCTTAAGATGGTTCACATTTTGCTGAAAAGGAATAATGGCCTCCTAAGGATACGTAAAAATGGTGACTTGCCGTTCATGCTCGCGGTTCGTTTCGGAGATAAGCAAATGGTGGAATACATTTATTCCAAGACTAATATGGACGATGAGAAGTGGCATTACTTGGACCAGAAACGTATACTGGAATCTTGCCTTTCTTTAGGCCTATTTGGTAAAATTTTAACTCTGTCTTGCTAGTACAAATTTCGCTCCCATTTTATGTCAAATGATAAACTACCCCAAAACCTTCAAGTGTTTTGGAAAGCCACTAGGTGAGTCTTATACACCATTTAAAAAGTAGATAACTAGGAGCCTATCTTTGGTCGATATGAACCTTAATGTCTTAATTAGATACCTTAGTATAATAATTGAGTCGAACTCGAGCTCGAGACCTCCGTAGATGCCATATTAATGTAGTATTATTTAATCTCATGAGTCATATCGATAATCCATAACCTGGTTCATGGGAATGCCTTGCTGGCTTGTGCATTCCAGTTAAATAAACTCCTCCACCAAAGACTAGTACAGGGTTATGAATTCCGACCCTTAAGCCAAATGCCCTTTTAGCAAGGCTTTCATAAATGAAGGAGATTAGACTGGGACTTTCATTCAGATTCCAGGGGTTTCCTTGTGAATTATATATGTGTACTCTGTTTAAGACAAAGTTTTCGGTAAGTAATATTGTGCCAATTGTTAGTTGTAATTTTGAAAGATATTGTAAAGCAAAATAGCATGTCATTATTGTTCTGTTTCGTTAAATATAAGTTGTGTGGGTATAGTAAATCTGCCACACCAAACCATGTAAACATCGTGTGTTCTTGTTCTATATTCAAAAATTAGCATTCTAAGTGAACATTTCTAATTTCGCAGATATTGCACTCAAGATATTTAAACACTGCAAGGATGATCACAAAATAGAAACAGATATACTGGGTTTTTTGGCTAATAGTCCTTCTGCATTTGATGGAACGATGCAACCTGTTATTAGACGACTCTTACCTACAAGTAAGCTTTTTACCGGTAAATATGTTATATATTACAAAGAAACAGATAGGAGATCATCATTTCAGCTTTTACTCTACAGGTAATTTATCTATCTATCTCTTAGATATTTGGTAATTTTCTGTTTCAGTTGTCCTCGGAAACAATGATAACTCAAAAGTGGCTGAAATAGTCAGGTTAATATGGAGCAAGATTATTAAACAAAAGTATGAAGATATATGGAAACTAATTTCTGGCCAATCATTGAATGAAAAAGATGAAGGAATTCTCTTTGCAGCTGCTAGATTGGGAAACTATAAATTCATAAGGGAACTCTTTAAATTGTATCCTGACATTACATGGGGAAGAGATGGCAATAAACACACAATATTTCACGTTGCAGTTATACATCGCCGCGAGAATGTGTACAATTTACTTTATGACCTTGGCTCAAAAAAGTTTGCACTAAAAGACAACGATGGCAATAATATTCTACATTTAGCTGCCATAAAGCCAGCACAAAGTCGACTTAATATTGTGTCAGGAGCAGCTCTTCAGATGCAAAGGGAACTACTGTGGTTTAAGGTACATATTCCTTGATTCTCAGAAATACCTGTGATCAGACCTCTACATTACTTGCCAAAAGCCATAGACTAGTTATATAACTATCTTATAACCTGTGTAATGCATGGGTTATTTTTCATTTTGTCACACTTTTACAATTTAATTTTCTAAATAACTTACTGTGTAATTGTATAAATATTTGCTACGAACTACGAAGGGAAACTAGTGTTATAATATATGCCAGTTATTTTGTTTACAAACTGCCATACTAATATAACTGGTAAATTTGTAATAGGAAGTAAGAAGTAGGGTGAGTCCAACTGACAGAAGATTGTTGAACAACGAAGGGAAAACTGCTCAAGAATTATTCACTGAGCAGCACGCAGACTTAATGGAGAAAGGAGAAAAATGGATGAAGGAAACAGCATCTCAGTGCATGATTGTTGCGGCCCTTATAGCAACAATTATGTTTGCAGCAGCTTTTACTTTACCTGGTGGTAACAATGGTGACACTGGGCATCCAATATTTGTGAACAGGAGTGCCTTCATCGTGTTTGTAGTAACAGACGCTATATCATTATGCACCTCTTCTGCTTCCATACTTGTGTTCTTGGCCATTCTCACTGCACGTTATACAGAAAATGATTTTTTGGCATCTTTACCTTTAAAATTGATGGTTGGACTCGTAACGCTTTTCATCTCAATTGCTACCATGATGATTGCTTACAGCGCGAGTTTCTTCCTACTTTACCCAGGAAGTATGGAATGGATTCCTATACTAGTCACCGTACTAGCTGGTCTGCCTGTTATTTTGTTTGCTGGGCTACAATTTCGTCTACTTTGTGATGTGATGAATTCAACATTTAATTCCAGGCATCTGTTTAGGCCTAAGAGACATATGCTTTACTAGCAAGTTTTGATGATGCAGCATTGATCACTTAATTCATATGAGTGTTAGAGATTGGGAGGGGCATTCGAGTTTGGGGATCGGTTCATTATTTTTTCATTGTTGAAACAATTTATATGTTGATATTTTGAGTGACTATCGTGATTTTAGTGCATCTTTACTCACAAATGATGTTGGATGATATTTGCAAGAAATACGGGATTACAGTTCTAGCGGCAGGGTGTTTGATTCAAAAAAAGCAAAATTTGTATATGGTTCATAAACAAGTGAACATAATTTTTAAGTTCGATTTGAACATAATTTGATTCAAATATTCACTAATAAATTTGATTATAATGTTCAAGAACAAAATTTTCGAACAATCATGTTTATGTTCATGAACATGTTTGAAATAAGTTCGTAAACATATATTTATAAATATTAACTATAAATAGTAATTATAATTAAATTCAATATAGTACTCTTAAATAAAATGTTAATTGAATACTTATATGTCATATAATAATTTTGCAATATATTATAAATAGATCAGATATATAGGTCTTTAATTAGTATTACATTTCAAAATACTTAATATACTTTTGTTATAATTAATTATATCTTAATAGAGTAATTTTTATGTCACTATAAAAAATTTTATGTCTAAGTAGATAAGAGTTATTTTCGTTAATTGTTTGCATTACATCATTTTAATACTAGTAACAGTTGCAAAACAATTACATATTTTATGAGGTGGTGTTTCACATAATGGAATTTGATTTTAAAATGGTACAAGATTTTGTTACATGATACAACTTTCAAATAAGTTATTTTCTCTTTTAATTTTTAGATTTATATTTTCTAATTTTTATTATAAATTATTAATTATCAAATTTATATTTTTGTGGATTAAGATTTTAAACTAAAGATGTGAGAAATTGTATTAACTTGTTATCTTGATTTTAGAATTTAAATTTATCTATTTTGTTTGACGTTTTTTTAAATATTTTTATGTTTTTGTGTTCATGACATTATGTTGGGAATATCCAGCATCTTCCTATTCGAACCGTGGCGCTGACCCTTCCCTTTAAGGGAATTAAGTAGCACCTAACCACAACTCCGGGGTTTTGGTGCAATGGTAAGCGCTGAGGTCCTAAGACATTAAAAAATAATTAACTCTTTAAGAATATTCGTAAATTTTTTATGAAAATGTATCTATAAATTAAATTATTCATAAATATAAATTCTTGAGCGATATTCGAACTTTCTTAAAAATATTATTTTCAATAATATTTTTTTCTCACACTTTAAACGGTACTTCATCAATCTCATAATAAGTGTCATGTTTGATTTTTTATGCTAATTGATTCAACTTTGATGGTAAATTAAAAATTATCTTTTTATATTTTTAAAAATTAAAGAATACATTTTAAAGTTAATTATATATATATATTATATATATAATATAATATAATATTATATATAATATTTAGTTAAAAATTGAACAATTAAAATAAGACAATTATTTGGAGGACGGAGGGAGTAATACAGAACCTAATTTACGTTTTGGGATGGACACCGTTATGAGACGACTTTAATATGTTGTCATGTAAAGTAAGAGGCTTGATCCCCGTTAATTATTTGCTGGATAAATTAATTTATGTTTTGTGATAAACACAGTTATGATACGACTTTAATATATTGTCGTGTAAAGTAAGGGGCTTGATCCAAGATAATCATTTGTTGGATAAGACTTATTTTGTAAAATGATATCCATTGAATCATCCTACGAACGATTGGGATTTTAAAAAAACCAAGAGCGTGCGTTGTCTTGCCCAAAAAAAACTGAATCGAACCGAGTTTATATATACACATACACACGCCATACACTGTATTATCGGCTATTATCTGCTCTAAAAGGGTAAGGTACTGAGGAGACAACAATAGTGGTGTCATGTGAATCACAATTGAAATAAATTTATTTAGTGGGGCAGCTTCCGATAAAGATCTAAGTAGGGACGATATATATATAATAATATAAGGGGAAAGTATCAACGAAAAAAAATAATACAAGGGGAAAGTAGACGAATTTTATGCGATTAGTGACGATCAATGGTGACGTCTGGTTAAAAAGGAATAAATGAACCAAAATTTAACAAAAATCTAGGTAACAAAAATCTAATTTTGATAATTAACCCGTATGTTCTACACTTCTAGGTAACAAAAATCTGAAACAAGATAAATTATGCAAAAACATATATATATATTATATTATTATGATCGAAAAATTAAAAAATTTGATCAGTCGATTGGTCAAGACACGATCTTAAAAATATAGATGTATTAAATATAATTATTTTATTGTATATTAAATATAATTATACTTTTTATAATAGAAATTTTAACTATATACAAATCTATATTAACTCCAATTATCAAAAAAAACTGAATCGAACCGAGTTTATATATACACGTACACACGCCATACACTGTATTATCGGCTATTGGGGGTGTTTGGTGTAACTTTTTTCCAGAACAAGTCAACTTATTTTAAGACAAAGTTAGAGATTCCTAACTTTTTTCTGAAAAAAATTAATTTTTTTTACAACTTATAGAATCTCAAATATACATTAAATACTTGTATAAAAAACATTTATCAAAATATGAAATTTTTAACCAAAAATAAGTCCAAAATGACTTATTTTAAAACAGGTCAATTATCTGCTCCGAAAGGATAAGGTACTGAGGAAACAACAATAGTGGTGTCATGTGAATCACAATCGAAGTAAATTTATTTAGTGGGGCAGCTTCCGATAAAGATTTATATTATAGTATTTGGTACACTTGCGCAACTTTCTAAGTAGGGACGATATATATATAATAATATAAGGGAAAGTATCAACGAAAAAAAATAATATAAGGGGAAAGTAGACGAATTTTATGCGCGATTAGTGACGATCAATGGTGACGTCTGGTTAAAAAGGAATAAATGAACCAAAATTTAACAAAAATCTAATTTTGATAATTAACTCGCATGTTCTACACTTCTAGGTAACAAAAAACTGAAACAAGATAAATTATGCAAAAACATATGTATAAAAAAATTAAAAATTTTGTTGGTCAGGACACGGTCTTAAAAATATACATGTATTAAATATAATTTTTTTACTGTTTATTAAATATAATTGTACTTATTATAATAGAAATTTTGACTATATACATATCTATATTAACTCAAATTATATTTTTTAAGCCCAAATTATATATTTATTATAACACGGGCCCTAATTATAATATAATTAAATATAATAATATTTATTGTACTTAACTTTTATGAGTCCAAATAACAAAAATATTTATGTTAAATAAAAATCTATTTATTACACATAATTATAAATTATTATCAAAATAAATCTTTTAATTAATTTAATATCACTGACATCTTAAATAAATTTATATAAAATACGAGAATATATATTATATATTAACATAAATTTTTATATTAAATACCAATACAATATAAATAAATAAATAAAATTACTTAAAAATTATAAACTTGTACTGTAATAATTGATGAGCGGTTAAATATTTATTAAAGATTCTTTAAAAAATTTAAATAAATTAATTCTTATCATTACCACCCTCAAGATTTGTACAATTAATTGTAAAGAATCCGGAGAAAATATAACTAAACTCCCGCGTAAGATTTTGTAAAATAAAAAAAAACCGCGTAAAATAGGAGAAGATGCTCTGATCAACAGTTTGTACAATGTGTTTATTACTTCCTGTATTTTATTGTATTATTTTTTTAAAAAAATACGTATATTAAAAAAATTTTAATTTTTAATTTTTAAAATTCTTTTACACTATTAACTATGTGAAATATGTCTGGTTTTAAAAATAATAATGTTAATAATATGATTAAAAAAATTTAAAATGTGGAAAATTTCAAACATTAATTATTTTAAAAGATAGTACTATAACATACTGTCACCCTCTCTTAAATGTGCAACTGCCACTGCCAGTGAAATAAATTTTACTTCAATTAAAATCCAGTGATGTAATTGTCACGGGTAAAGTAAGCTTAAAATACATGTAATGTTGGAAAATTTTATAAACAATTTTTCAAAAAATATGTGAAAATAAGTTCAGATAAAAACACTTTTATTAAAATATTAATTTTTTAATTTTTTCAACTAAAAACTTTTGTTATCAACACCCAACAAGACCCTGCTAAAAAAAATTAAACGTATTCGGATTTGATTATATTATATACTTTTTATTTCAAAATAAGTTTACGTTGATTTGATGTTTTACATGTATTTTAAAATATAAAAAATACAATTTATTTTTAAATTTTCCTTTTTTAACAAATTTTAGAAAAAGAAAATTAAGACAATAAGTTATGGCAGTAAATTTTTATACTATAATATATATATATATAAATCAAATTAACATTTATTTTAAAATAAATAAAGTACTCGATCATATAAATATAATATACTGCCGTGCGAAATGAACCCTCTCACTGTCACTGAAATAAATTTAAAAAAGAAGAACTCGTTAGAAAAAGTATATCATAATTTGTTTTCTTGACAACTGATCGAGTTATAATTAATCAAGAATTCAAATTAATTATTATAAATAAATGTAAATTGGACCCATTTTTGTCAAATAGTTCAATGCGAACACAGACATCCACCATGTCACGACAGCGGATTGGTTGTTAAAGCATGTGTTACAAAATCTATTTAATTAAAATATTAAATTTGCTGGGTCCGTCCCCATTAGTATATTAAAACATAATAATATAAGATTCTGCCAGGAAAATTGATATGGCAACAGAATTTCACTTAATAAAGATTTAATTCGAGTTCCATCTTTTACCATTCTCGATATTTTTAATAATTTATTATGGAAACATTCATAAATCATGACCCACTTGCCACTTATCTTAGGAAAACGATAAGTACGGGGGCCGGCCTTTTGTTAAGGTTACCAATATAACCGCCTAGGAAATTTAGTGCACTCAATTCTCTAGGACTGACCCTTAGTATAACTTCGTTAACTTAACATAATAGTCCTCTCGGTTCTTTAGTTTCTTTCAGGTTTTAAAAAATCTGATACTTAAAATATTTATCTGACTGTTTAAGATTGTTTTCTCGGCTATTTAAGTCGTTAGTCATGACTTGATATTCATCACTACACTTCACTTTGTAGTACATCTGGAGGAGCACCTAGTCTAACAAGGTACCTTCCACTCTAAACCAATCTTATTTATTATCTTGCTTTGTTTCTAGTAGAAATTTTTAGTTATTCAATTATGAATCAATTACTATGAGTTACTCAGTTACATGACTACATTTTCTCCAGTGGTTTCAGATCTAGTCCTTAAAAGAAGCTGTGAAAGCAAAGTACTTGACATGGGGGACAAAAAAAAGGACCAAATAATTGATGTAAAAGACATTCATCTAAAACTACTTGATGATCTTGTGAATGTGAATTCACTAATGACTATAGCTGTGTTTGTGGGCTTATCCATGGCTACGCCAGGCATACAGAGCCTCGATTCGAGAAAAGAGTGTCATGCAGGTCCTGGAGAAGCAAAAAAGCTCATTCTCTATGAAGTTATAGCATTTTCTTGCTTCCTCATGTCAAGCGTGTTTGCTAAGGTACTTAAGCTTCATCTCTACCTTGACGGCCACGGGTCAGGTAAATATGCCTTCACAAGTCCAAATATTGATTTGAAAGAACTAATGTTAGTAGTATCTGCATGCGGGTCGGTTGCTGGTTTAATTTCGCTGTCTCTTTCGATTGTGAGCATAATTCAAATTCGAATTGGATTGATATCATGCGGGTGTGGAGAATCCTTTGCTGCCGTGTTGTGTCTTACCATACCTGTTGGTTTTGCTTTGATTATTTATGCTGTGTCAATGGTTATTGCTATTTATGCTTCGTTTAAAAGTGATCATCATAAGGTTGAACATGATAACAAGACAAATGGTGAGGCTCAAGTTGCAGAATCGGATGTGTAAAGTTCCAGTTATGTGTATTTTAAAATGTATTTGTAATGAATAAATCTGGATACCCGTTTTTATATCCATGGGAAATATTATGCATATATGGCAGAATAGGAAAATATTACAAGCTTGAATTAGATAGTACCCACTTTAATATCTCTAAGTCTAAGCACTTCTCATAAAAGTATAATATACATAACATTTGAAACTATTTTGTATACAAATTTGAAATTTTAGTATTATTCTAAATATCTAAACTTCAATTTTGCATGCCAAATGTGACAGGCAAATCTCGAGTTTTTTCGAAAATTGAATCAAGTCCCGACTTCCAAATTCGAAATAAGTCAAAGTAAACTATCTCAAATATAACAATTTGGGTAATCCACGTGCCCCAAAAGATCATGATTTGTTGATGCACTTAGTAGTAGTACTCGTGCTTATATACTAGACAAATTATCACAATCTACTCGATGTGGAACTGAGGTTTTACAAACTCTCTCACTTAAATTCCGACGTTAGACCGAACAGATAGCCCATAGGTCCAGATCGTACATTCCCATTTAAATTTTGACGTCATGCCGAACAGATAGCCCATAGGTTCAGATCGTAGGTCTTTAGTCATTGTGGGATAATACTGGCTGAATTTGTCCATTATGAAATAATACCACCAATTTTCGTGTCCCCACCTCGGCCAATTTAATGAATCAAACTTTCGAGAGTTAGCTCAAATATCATATGTGACAATTCGGGTCAAATCCCGAGTTTTTTTAAAAATCGAGTCAAGTCTCGACTTTGCCCATCACAAACCATCAAAAAATCATGATTTGTTAATACACTTAGTAGTAGTACTCTTATTTTTTCTTATATATTGAACAAATTATCTCGATCTACTCGATATGAGATGGAGTGTTACCCCAAATCAGTACTACATTCTTACAGATTTTTTTTATTAGATCTTTCAGTCAGAAATTGAAATAAAGAGCCATTAGTCATGTCAATTCACTCAAATTGATAAAGTTACTTTGAATTAATATATTCAAACTAAAGAAAATTCAAATAAAACCAAAGAAAAGAAAGTAATTGAGAGTCGCACGACACTGCCCTGTTGCCTTGCCAGCTACCACAACAAAAAAGTAAAAATCGATCAGGGGTGAGAGAAAACCGGATGAAACCGAAACTGATAAAAATTTATTTAAATAAAATTGATCTGAAATCGAAATAAAAAATTTAAAAATTAAGCGGTTCTGATTTCGGTTTTAGGTTCAAACCGATCTGGAAAAACCGAATTGAATCGATTATTAAAATAATAAATAAATAAATATAATTTATATTAATTTTATATATTAATAAATATAAAAATAAATGCAGATTATATCCCGAAGGATATAATATGGCTATTTTCCAAATTTTATACAACGCCGCTAACATTGTTCTTGTCCAAAATGCAAACAACATATATTAGATTTAGCACAGTGTTCAGCTGTTAGAGTGTTAGATAGAGATGGGATAAAGTTTAACTATCTCTGTATGACTGGTACTTCCATTATAGACTCCCAATACTATGGTATACACTCCCAATATATGGTATCGATGCTGCCAAATAAATTTGTCACATTCAATAATTTGGATTTATGAATAAAATATTTTATTAATAATTTTTATTTAAATTTATAATACTTTCCATTTAATCGGTTTTTCAAATTGAAACCGATACCGATACTTTGATTCCAGTTTCAGTTATCGATTTTAAAAACCAAAAACTTCCGATTTCGGTTTCATCCAAAAACCGAATCGAACCGGAATTTACTCTCCCCTACATGTGATTGCATAAAAATTAGCAAAAGATGATGATTTTATAAATAATTGAATCATAAATGGGTAGCATCAAATGTAAGACACTACAAGAAAAAGCAAAGTAAAATAGATATCACATTTTTAATATCGGTTAAAATTACATGATATTTTCCGAAACCGATATCTTTGAGTTATTTGGACATCGATTTATGATATAACTTATGTATAAACTCCTTTTTAAAAAGATCAAATTCCGCGATCCCCTTTCCCCTCAACCAACTTTTCACCCGCTCATCTCATTTATTCCCCCTTACACCAAAATTTTCCACCTTTCAACCTAAAAACGTAAAACTTAAATATCTATTATTTCAATATTTGGTGTATCACATCGATTTGTTCTACAATTCAAAAGCCCTAAATCGATTAATTTGAAATTCTAAAATTAATAATTTAAAATGTTATCAAATGATGGACGTCCGTTATTAATTTAATTCTTAAAAATTGACTGAAATATAGAAGGAAAACGGAGTGAACTTTCTATTTGATTTAAATGAACAAATATTTTTTTGGTTTGGTGAAATGTTAAAAATTGAATTCGTAGAAAATTGTAATTAAATACTTATATAATATATATATATATATATAATAAATATTAAAAATCGTATTTTTGTAAAATAAAAAATAAAAAATGTATTTTTGAAAAAATAAATAAAAAATTCCATATTTTTCTGAAAAAAATCAAAAATTATATATAAAATTTAATTAAACCGTTGTAACTTGTATGTGAGCAATTTCTGGTTACTTTCGTTAACATTTTTAAAGAAATTTGAACAAACCATCACATGTTTACTATTAAAACTTAGTCGTACCGTAATTAACTTTATTATTTATTATAGGAGATTAGGGAACCTAAAATACCTAAGTTACGTAAGATATCCATGATTTTATATGTAAAAATGTAAAGAATATTTTTATCAGATTATAATTCATTTAAAATTTTATTAATATATTATTAATTTATACTAATATATTAGGAAATTACCTAAGATATTCTTTTTTCTCTTGTTATATTATGTACTAAAAAATTAATATCTATTAATAAAATTTTAAACATAAAATGAGTGTTTGGAAAATTTGAAAAATGTTACTCCCTACGTCCTCTTTTATTTGTCCCTTATGAAAAAATATACTTAATTAATGGTTTTTTTTATATGTTTACCCCTAATAAATGTCTTGAATAATGAAATAAATTTGAAAATGAGTTGTATAATCAAACATGGAAAATAGGAGTAAGATGTAATTTTGAAAAAATAGGTAAAAATTATATTGGAAGAAGATACGAACAACTATTTTGAAATTTTTTTTTGATAAAAGGAGACGGAGGGAATACTAGAACGTAAAAAAACTAATTTTTTGTTACTGAACTGAAATCTAAATAATGTTACATAAAAATCTTATTTTCACTTTTAAAAGATTAAAAATAGACTTTCTCTACGATTCTGTCCAAATGTATATCTGTATCAAAGTCACATCCAATTTATCTTGCAAATAATTACACACAACACTTTTCTCGTATATCTCTTTTGCATACATGGCAAAATCACTCCCCTCCGCTACAAAACTTGAACAAATTTCAAGAATCATCGCTTCTAACCACCGTCCCAAACGCACCCAACCCTTTTTGACAACCCGGGTCGTTCCTTCTCCCGAACCCACTAAACCCATATCCATCAAAATTGAATCCGATAAACAAAAATCAAAAATGGATAATATTAGTAATAAAAGTAATTGTAATAGCTCGCCGGAGATTCAAGAACGGTTCCCGTTGGCAACGGTGGTCAACGACTGCGTGAGGCGGTGGTTCTTAGACACGTTGAAGGAAGCGAAAGCGGGTGATACAACAATGCAAGTGTTGGTGGGTCAGATGTATAATAGTGGATATGGGGTTGCTATGAATGCACATAAGGTGTTTGATGAAAGTTCTCAATGAGTTTTTTGTTTGTTTTTGTGAAATTTTGATTTTTTTGGGATTTATGGTTAATGGGTTGGATGGGGTGTTTAGGTTTGATGCAAAGAATGTATTTTGATTTGGGTTTTTGTGTGTGGGTAATGTAGGGGAATGCTTGGATTGAGAAAGCTTCGAGGAGTAGGTCTTCTGCTCGGAAAGTTGGTGATAAGCGTCCAGGTGATGGTTGCTTTCTTTTTTTGTGAAAATTGTATGTTACTTGGTGGATAATTTGCTATGCCATGTTTTTTATGTGTTTCATTTGATGCTTTAGGATATAATGCCAGTGACTCGGATTCGGATAATGTAAATGCTGAAGCATGATGCATTTAGCAATGAGAAAGTAAGTGATATCTGTGATTGCTATTAAGTTCTAGAACTCATAGTTTTTTGTTTGACACTGTATGAACCCGTACTTGATTGCAGTCTTGCATCATGATCTTTGTTTCTGTTGGTATAAGAGTATATGTATTATCACCAAATTTGTAAAGTATCTGGTTTCTATTAACATTCCTCTTTATGCTTTTTAATTTAATTTATCTGGAGGAATAATGTATTAAGATATGATTCTTATTGCGTAAGTATAAATTCACGTCTAAAATGTCAGTCCCTAGACAACTTGCTTGAAAAACTGGGTGATTTTATGGTAATGCATCCAATCCAAAAGAAGTAAAAAATTATGACTCCAACATTTTCTAGGATTAAATTGCAAATGTTCGTGTTAGAATAAACGAATAGGGATCTTTGCAAGCAATGCTTCTACTTTCTAGTAGCCCTAAAGTGTGTATATATGAGAAAGTGAATATGACAAATGTGGAGTATGAAACTCCAACTAATTTTAAGTTGATCGCCTAATACACCATATTCTTTTCATTAGAGAGATTATAGTTCCTGGATAGTTTAGTCATACTGGTGTTATAATAATGTCCAGTGTCCTAAGTACATTCTTCATGGATTGCCACTTGATTAAATATAAACAACATATACATGGAGGATGAATTGTTTTGTATACAGGGATATCACGAATAATTTGACAAATGAAAGTATAAAAGAAGTCAGAAGCCTAATTTTATTTATATATATATATAATTGTAATTTATAAACACACGGGAGATATAAGTGGTCAAAGATCCATGTCTACACTAATCTGACAAGGTACGTGGAGCATTCTAGCCAGATCGTTCGTCCTGGAACACGGGTCGATTTCGGCCCAAATAGACCCTGTTCAGGCACCAGATCGTTCGTCCTGGAATACGGGTCGATTTTGGCCCAAATAGACCCTGTTCAGGCACCAATCGTCAATTCCAGTGAACCGTGATAAATTGATACTCCGGTGACCTTGCAGTTTCTAGAATGAAAAATAATGGACAATAACTGAATAAGAAAAGAAAAGAAGCAGTATTAAAATAAACTGAAGATGAAAATGAAAGAGAAAATGAAGGTGGAAGGATAAGTTAGAAGGAAAGAGAAAATAGAGGAAGGAGAGGATGGTGCCTTGATTAACGTGATAGGTTGACAGCTGTTTGACAATGGTCAATGAATGTATATTTGTGTTTTTTGTATACAATTTTAAATCAAAAGATTGAATTGAACTATGTACATGCTGGATTTATATGTTGCAGTTGTACCTAGAGTTTCCATTGCTAGCCTGCAAATAATATTTACCTTTTTATGAACAAATTTACTTGCATGCAAAACGTTCACTCTGTTTTGTGGTATAATCTGATTCTGAAAAAGGTCAGAGTTCCTGGATAAAATGTATCTATAATGTTTGTATACTTACCTGTAATCTTTCTATTTTGTTGGTTTAGTACCTGTAATCCGTCATTTTTCATTTCTGAGATTAATTTCTCAACATTGAGGATACTTTATGCATTGGGGATTGGGCCATAAAGTGATTTAGTCAATGTGTTCGTGACTTGTATATTTCGAACTCTTTGCATTTTCAAATTATGTGCATGTCAGCTTAGTTAGAAATCAAGCTAAATATTTCACGAGTACAAATCTAAATGTCTAGGGAACAGTATTGATTGTGATACACACACGCACAAACACAAAGTCAGCAGTGGGTTGGAAGCAGAATATCTTGTAGTATTGATGTTCCTATGACATTGAAAATAATAGAAGGGCAAAAGGAAGCCAGTTTTCGCTTTTGATGATAATATAAAGCCGATTCTTAATCAACAAACTCAAATTATAATTTACTATTGTTTAATGAACAGTTGAGCACTGTGATTTCGTATATAGCTTTATTGAGATGATTATGAGAACAATTGTAAAGTTGCTGCTGGAAATACTAAAGTGTCAAATTTTCATGTTTTATATGTGTGCCCTTGACTTTGGTCAGATTAAATTATTATTTTGCATTTAATTTTTGGCTGCTAATGACTTGTTTATACCGTGGTTCTAATAAAATCACTTGTCTTCTGCAGAAATTTTGGCAAGCGCTCATTACAACAGTTATTCTACCTTTCGTGGTGCTTGGCGTGGTCCTGTTCTTTCCATCTGTATCCAGGATACATTATGTGCAATTAGATCAGTTTGCTGAGTAGTTTTTTCTCCTTGTTGACTGAAATCTTAACTGATAATCTGATACTGCATTTTTGAATAGAAAGTTTTTTTGCATCAGTTGATCCTTTGTCGTGCTGTATATCTGTAAATGTAATAGTTTATCTGCACAGGAAAATAGTTTCACCATTCTTAACCACTTTGTACACTTATACTTGTATCATTTTTCTGTGTGCTGAAGTCGCAGATGTTCTTTTGTTACAGAAACAAGATGATTTTGGAAGTTCCTTGTGCCCTTTATTCTCAATATGGTCTCAAGTTGAAATGAAATGGAATAATATATAACAATCACTAAAGAACCATCGTGTTTTTTAAACATACAGCTGATAAATAGATGCAACAATATTTCTGAATATATACAAGCAGTCTCTGGTCATGCCATTGTTGTTAATGCCGGGTCTTGTCTTGGTTATATCTGTCATGTTCTTCATTGTTTTACTGTAACACGATGGTTACAGTGTCCCTGTCTCAGCATGACAAAGAAACCAGTTTATGGACAAGTTCTCATGCTGAATTGTTAAAATTGAGAAAAATCCTTGCACTTTATATTATGTTCCAGCTAATTGCCTTCACGTTTGTTCTTTCTCCATTCCCATGGTTTTTCTGGATTTGATGAAGCCCACAAGCCAATACGCTTTGCCCGAGCCTCCTTCTCCCACTATTAAAACAGGTCATCATTTAGAAAACCAATTTTTTAACAATCAAACTGCACAAAATGATCAAATGTTGAACATCTTACCCTATCCAATTCGGGACGTCTGTCGTAGGCTGTATATTGCCATGCAAGACCCTTCTTGAGCATTGATTCCTGTATGAAATGTTCATCTGTAACCTACATGTTTTTATATTCACTGGACAAGGTTGAAGGTTTTCGTTTCAAGGAGTACCTGTACAAAAATGCCATTGCAATATATGTCCCCTGCACATCGTCCATACCGATCCTCAGTAAAAACAAGCACTCTCAAACACTTTCCTGCAACAATCTTAACCATCTCCTCCTTGGCCTCTTGTCCATATGGCATTTTGCTTTCTGGTGCATCTATTCCCCTGTCATATATCCCTTCAGAATGTTAACAAACATCCACCACAACATTGCACTAATGTTGTCCTGCTATTGTATATTTGTTCATACCTGAGCCTAATCCGATATTTTCTAGCTAGAACTTCCTCGTTATTAATGTTCAACATCCTAATGTGCAAAGAAAAGGGTAAAATCAAATGTAAAGATGACAAATCTTGGCCAACAAAAAAGTGTAGTAAAATTAAAAACAACACGAACCGATAACCCATGTCAATAATTTTCTTGTGGTGTGCATCGGCCTCTGGATAGTTCCTTTTGGCACGAGCTTTTGATCGTTGTACTGCAGCAACTTGAACTTCTTTTGGAACACAAGATGACTCTCTTGGATCCATGGTACTGACATACACAGTTACAGTATCGCCGTCTGCAACAGCTTTTTCATCCACCTGATTATGTCAACCATATTTAATCAAGACAAAAGAAAAAACTTATATCAGAAACTCTATAGAACACATTGTATTTCAAATAAAGTGGTTCTTACCGGGAGGGTATTCAATTCCAATTTAAGTCCTTCTGGACGAGATTGTGGCACTTCTGAAGAAAGCTCAACTAGTGTATGAGGCAGAGGGAGACCATAGAAAGTCAATAAACCCTAATATTCATCCAAATCATTAAAACTAAATGAAATGCAAATATGCAGTATGCACTTGTTTCACAAAAATTTGATTAGAGTTATCATATACAAAGTCCAAGTATCTCAACATCGGCCTTCCGGTGCCTCTTTAGAGTCTGAATAATAAGCCTGGAAGCCTCTTCAGGTGTTTTTGGTTAGAGTAATAAGCCTGGAAGCCTCTTCAGGTGTTTTTGGTGGAGGTTTTGCCTCTCTCCATGTCTCGGAAATTTTCCTATACCTTCATTTTATATTAAAATAAAAAATTCCAAAAATTGGGTCAATTTCCATTCTGTATACTGAACAAATCATACCACACTACCCTGAGATACGCTGTTACAGTGAGCACGCTTAAGATATTTTTGGAATTTCCATTATAAATCAAAACTGTAAAGACCCTTATAGCTTTATTTAAACTCATATCCAAGTAGTGCAGGACTTAAATATTACAAAGAAAAATTACCAGTTTGCCTGTGCTTTCTTGGACGAGACTACATGCTTGGTCAGTCCATCAGGAGCCTCCAGATCCAAAAAAATGAAGCAAATTCAATCAAACAATATAAACTAACCGCAACCCAGTTCATATTCAGCTCGAAAAGACATAATCACATAATCAATAAATAAAACTAAACTTATTACTAAAATCTTGATCAATTGAGCTGAGAAAACAAGAACATGTAAAGAAGCTGAATCTGAGTTCACCTGAGAGGTAATTTCAAATTGATAGAGATGGTGAGCAAGGGCGGAAACACCGACGGAGACACCATGGTGGCCTGGAAAATGATCATCTGCTGTAGTTGGCTTGCAGCATCCATACAACAATCTAAGAACATTTCCCATTTTTATGTTCTTTTTTTGTATGCTTTAATTCTTAAGTTTCTAAATTGTTTACCTATATAGAATTTCTCGTCCTTTTTATTGACTTTTTTTGTTTGTAAAGATTAAATTTAGTGAGATTGTTTAATTTTGGGAAGAAAGAATGACAGATGATGAACAAGTGTTAATGACCACGTGGCGTGATTGGATTGGTGGAGAGAACACACAATTTAATGGAGATCTTCTTTTTGTTTTGTGTTTTTACATGTCCCAATAAGGATCTATCTGATCTGTCTTCTTGTAGGGTCAACGCTTTGTCGGCAGCTTGGGCCCACTTGATTGTAGTGGTGGGGTTACCTTTCCCGGCGCATGTGACGCCGTTGCGGCAGTTTTAGCACATGTTATTTTCTTCTTCTTGATTTGTGTTATAGACAAGTCAGTGTGGATTAATCACCTCGTTTAGGAAATATTCCCTCTCCTCCGTAATCTGAATTGTTTATTTTTTTATACGTAATTTTAAATATTTCAACTACTTAATTAAAAATAATATTTTTTAAAATTTTATTTTCTTAATAAAAATATCATCCTTCGTATCTCCCTCTTTTCGGATTCTCAAAACCCACCAAAATTCACTTTGATGCTGTAGATATGACCAAATTACCAAAATTTATGTTCACTAATTACAATCTTAAGTTAATCTTAATCTCAAGGTCCTATACAACAACAAAGATAACACAGTTGTAGAAAGAATGACATGCTTGGTTTAACTCTATATTAATTACTTAGTATATGATATTATTTATAGTAATTATTAATCTTAATATGTAATCATGTATATGCAATATTTATCCGTAATTAAGAAAAAAAAATATGAAAAATGGACACTGCATAAATAGTGTAGTGTTTTGTGGTTGCTCATATTCAGCCCCAATGTGACATATATGCTCCATCCAATTAATTTAGTAGTCATTTCCGCATTCACCGTGAGCTTGTCAACATGCAATATCTTTTGTTACCGCCATGCACAACAATTTTAATTCTTATTCCATTTTTTGATCTTTTTTCCCTCAATGTTTTACTTATTTCTTTTACATAACTCTAAGGTGGCTGACCCCTGTGTTGATGTTGCTGCATTTTTCACAGCCTTCAACAATAGAGGTTCATCACATTTCAAATAAACACGTACATTAATATACAAACAAATGGATCTTGTTGGATTGTTCCCGAAAGAATTTGATGAGAAATGCAAGTCTAGATTACAGGTGCATTCACCGGGATTGTTGGGGTCGAGTGAGGGGTTAGATAGGTACTTCCTGGGTTATGCATTGACGCGTCTTCTTCTACAGTTGGGTCTCATTTCATTTCTCACACAATCGCTTCATTTACTTCTCAGACGCTTCAATT
This sequence comes from Oenanthe sinensis, assembly GCA_028671895.1. NCBI lineage: Eukaryota > Viridiplantae > Streptophyta > Magnoliopsida > Apiales > Apiaceae > Oenanthe > Oenanthe sinensis. The sequence goes on from CM053811.1 coordinate 6,387,683, forward strand.
TCCCTCGAATTACCTCTGAAATCCTGGTAATTTTTTCCATAACTTGTGTTAGAAAGACGGAGATAAATGGCGTGACATTATAGGAATGTCAAGTAATTATGTATTTAAATTTATTTTCTTGGCGAAAAACTACCTTTTTGTTCCCAAGGAATTGTAATTTGGTCATAATTTTGTAATGGCTTGAAATTTTATCACTGCTCACCTAGCAATGTTTGTATAATTTATGACAATGAACTCAAGTTTTACAAGGGAAAAAAAAGGATTGGTATTTATTGTGAAAACTTTTCTTTTCTATACTAGTAATGTACTATATTCAGTTTTCAGTACTGGATGGCAATATGGCATAACCCAATAGTTAACGCCTTGACAAGTAAAAAATAGAAACTGAAACAAAAGAGGCTGATAGACTGTAATGTAAAACTATTCACACTGTTCTGCATCTCATTGGTGATTTTGAACCTCTTTATTTGTACAATTGCATGCAGGCTGGTATTTTGTTAGGGAAAACTGTTCTGAGACGAATCATTGGTGAAACCCAAGAGAAAATGTTTCCAGCTGATGATGTTATTCTCGATACATTTGCGAAACTTGGCTTTATTTTGTTTATGTTCCTTGTTGGAGTGAAGATGGATCCAGGCTTAATATGGAAAGCCGGAAGAAAGGGCTGGACCATAGGCCTTGTCTCATCAGTCTTCACTATAATGGCAGCAACTTATGTGTCTAACCAATTTGATATTTTGCTACCACTTTATCGAAGACCAACAACTAAATCAATTGCTGGAATACTAACTAATACACCCTTTCCTGTTATTGTTGCTCTACTTGTTGACCTGAAGATCATAAATTCTGAGCTCGGACGCCTTTCTTTGGCATCAGCATTAATAAGTGATCTGACTAGCACATCTTATGGTGTGATCTCAACTAATTTACGAATTGCATTTGCAGGAGTAAATCCTGTGTTAGCTGTACAATCCACTTCACTTGATGTGATGTTACTTTGTGTCATTATGATCACGCGACCCCTGTTCTTGTTAATTATCAAGTCAACACCAGAAGGGAAACCAGTCAAGAGAATCTACATTTCTTGCATTTGTGCTTGGGTTCTCGCATCAGCCATAATCAGTGACAATCTGGGGCTACCTTACCAATTTGCGCCATTTCTTATTGGTTTGACCGTGCCTGACGGACCACCTTTAGGAGCAACTATTACTGATAGACTGGACACGTTTGTTTTGGGTCTGCTAGCCCCACTAATGCTGACCTATTCTGCTATAAATATTGATGTATACATTGTTTATGATGTCAAATACCTACACTTCTTATGGGTTGTAATCATTATGCTTGTTGTAGCGAAATTTTTGTGTGTGTTTATTGTGGCATTACTGAAATGTGTTCCAGTGAAAGAGGCTGTTATTCTTGCGTTCATCATGGGTGCTCAAGGCGTGGTCCAAGCTGCACTATATGACCTGAATTTCAAAAATCAGGTACAATTTCTAAATTTTATGAACAGTATTTCATAATTGTGATTTTTACTTTTTTGTTGGAGGAAGTGGGTTGGTTAATTTCCTGCAAACCCTTTCAGATATGCTAATTGTATCGTGTGCTAAACAAAGTAGAGGAAAAGATATATTGTCTATTCACAACGCGTCAAAGTAACTGTATAAATATTTACCTGTCTAAATTGACAGACACCCATGCTCTATAAGTAGATGTTAAATCGTCATGTTAGTTACCTTGAAAAAAAACTAATTAGTGTACCTTCTTGTGGTGCAGACAATAGATGATGTAGCGTTTTCAGCAGTAATATTATCGGTCTTTGTTGTGGCGACACTTACTCATATAGTAGTACAGTTCCTCAATGATTATACAAGAATATACACTGGCTACCAGAAAAGAAGCCTTGTACACACAGCATGCAATTCTGAACTCCGAGTAGTGACTTGTATCCATCGACAAGACGATGTCTTGGCTGCCATGAATTTATTAGAGGCTTCTAATCCTTCCAGGGAGAGCCCCCTTTCGGTATATGCACTCCATCTTGTAGAACTTGTTGGACGAGCCACGCCACTCTTCATCAACCATAGCTTAGGTCAAAAGAATCAATCAGGTGGCTCTCGCTCTCAACAATTGATCAATCTTTTGGAAAGCTTTGAACATCAACATACAGGATGCACCACAGTTCAAGTTTTTACTGCCATGTCAATGCCGGTGTTCATGGATCAAGATATCTGTTCACTTGCCTTCGACAAATTAGCAGCACTTATCGTGCTACCTTTTCATCGTAAATGGAATCAACATGGAAAAGTTGTTTATGACAGCAGCTTTGTGAGGACATTGAACCAGAGAGTTGTTGAAATGTCCCCTTGCTCAGTAGGAATCTACGTGGATCGTCGTAAGATCCATCAGAAAACAGATGGTGATCATGAATTACCAGGGAACCAGCAATATCAAGTTGCAATAATTTACTTGGGGGGTTGCGATGATCGTGAGGCTTTAGCTTATGGGAAACGTATGATGAGTTCAGCGGCGCTTAATCTAACTATTATTCGGCTTGTTCCTATGGATGACACAAATGACACTCAATGGGACAAAGTTCTTGATGCTGAAGCTTTGAGAGAGATGAAGTTCCAGAGTACACACCGGAGTAATGTAACATATCAGGAGCAGAAAGTGAAGGACGGGCCAGACACAGCAGCGATCATAAAAGCAATGTTGGATGCTTTTGACCTAATCTTGGTTGGGCGACGCCATAAACAGGATTCACAGGTATTGTCAGGTTTATGGGAATGGACTGAGTTGCCAGAGCTTGGTCCAATAGGAGACTTTCTTGCTGCTGCTGATATCGATAAACCGGTTTCTGTCTTAGTGATTCAACAACAATGATGAAGTTTAAAGGAGGAGATCCTTCTCCTATATTACTAATGGTAATATCTGTAAAAATGTCAAAGAGATCCCCATTTTAGCAAGTAGGTATAGTCATATCCCTGTATAGTTTGTCTTAGTTTTTTCCTTTTAGTATGATTTAGCGAGCTTGATGTTTAGATATTGTTTTACGAAGTTATGCAAGAACGGCCTCAAGAAAATCAGCAAAACAACCACAAAATGATTGAGGTTTAGGATTAATTATTATTTAGATATGATTTTTTAGCTCCAATTTTGGTCTATTTAAACCGTCAACAAGATTTGTTTTTCTTTAAATAGAAATTCTGCTCTTTTGTGAGGTCCTCTTTTGCACGCATACAGTTGAATAAAAATTATCCATTGTAGAATGAAAGATGTTGAGAATGTAAATCATCTGCTTGATCACTTACGACACTGAACAGGGTATATTTTAAAATAAGCTGGAGAATACAGTTGAATATATCTGTTATACTAGGACCTACTGGTTCTGGGAAGTCTCAACTCTCAACCAAAAGTTCGAGATTAAGATGTAGACGCCATATTACTACTTAAGAGTTGGCCAACTTTTAGAACTGTCATTTAAGACCAGACAATGTACCCCGTTTCCACTCATCCCTCTTCTGCTCATGAACTTAGGAATCAATATTTGCATTGTTCAGTGACTTAGGCTACCAGCTACAACACTATTAAAATTTACATCATTTGTCAAACTTAGGTTCATCAGTTTAATATCTGCTTTGGTAGTGCTTTTGTGATATTTTGAATAGGTGTTATTGTGGCCCTGGTAATACAAGTGGTGCTCTTGCACTCTTGTAATCTTGAATGCACAACACATTGTTTCAAAAATAAGGAAAATATTTGATTTATTAGAATTCGCTACAGATATGATAATACAGGAATTCATGAAAATACTTCTTAGAAAAGAACTTGTAGCAGAAAGAATACTATGATTAATGAAAATAAAAAATCAGTCATGCACTTGTAGCAGTCATGCTAATTTCTCATTTGAGTATAAATAAAGGCCAGTTTGCATTGTCATCTAGACTAATCTCTAGTAAATTACTCATTAGTTTAAAGTTATACCTTTATGGATACAAAATCTCTGAACATGCATAAGAAATCAAATTCAAATAAACAGGAATATACGGAAAAATCTCCTTGCATGTAACGCAGACATCCTGAAACTATTCATGCACATCAGTTCAATATCATAGTACAACCTGATGTTAAATAAACTTCGAAATTAACTAAGCTTTCTGCTAGAACAGGAAGAAGAACTCTGATTCTATTGATAACTCAAACTGAATGAAGTACATAGTTTAAATAGAAAATAAACTGTATACCCACTAATAATATGTGGAACACTCCCACGACTTGTACACAGAAAACAACACACTAACCATGACTCCTAAATATTAGGGACCATCCGGTAGACTAGATAAACAAAACCCCTAACATAATTATTAATAATAATAGGTCCTAAGATAATAATAAATACTAACACCTTACATATTCTCAAGTCTCAACAGTATATCTTCAGCTTATATTCTTTCAACTATGCTTTCATCTTGATTTGCATGTTCTGTAACTTCTGTTGATATACAAGGCCATTACAAAGCATTCAGGGACCTGGGGCAACAAAAAAATGGGCTTTAACTCTACAAGTTCTAAACTAAATCATAAAATTAAGATAAGAATAAACACGAGAGACTGAATGTAATCAATTAACACCGTGAGCATTGAGAATATACCTATAATAATACTAATATAAGGAACATAATTTTGAACCCTAAAAAATTATAGGCTAGCCACCCTTGCTGATTTACTTCAGAGGTCACTACTGATCTTCGTGGTGTTTGAATATAATTAATTTGTTGACGAGTTTCATAATCATGTGCACGCAGCTGTTTAAAATGCACTGTTGATCTCATTCTCCCCTTAATATACTCAATTCCTTGCTGATTTTCATATACATGTGTTTGCAGCACTTGAGGAGAAGTTATCGACCTTATTCCCGTTTGAATATACTCAATCCCTTGCTGATTTTCATCTGTGTGTGCTTGTAACAGTCCAGAAAGCGCACTTGACCTTACTCTAGCTCGAATATGCTCTTTCTCTTGTTGATTTACAATCTGACGTTCTTGTAAAATTTGAGAAGATATAGAACTTACCCCCGGTTGAATATGCTCGATCTCTTGTTGATATTGATATCCATGTGCTTTCACTGCATTAAAAAATATATTTGATCTGTTTTTCGGTCTAATATGTTCCATGTCTTGCTGGTTTTCATATTCATATGGTTGCTGCATTTGCATTTTCTGGTAAGAAGTACCTTCTTGAGACCATGGCATGGTAGCTCTAGATTTTGTGCTTTCTTTCTTTTGTTTTTGGTATTGCCACCTGAAGATGGAGTATATATAAAACTACTCTATAGTATTAATGGAGATATAATCGTTACTACAACACGTGTCACCGATTTACAAGAAAATCCACAAGTCTTAAATTCTTTATTCGACGTTTTCTCAACTAGTCTCTGAGTAATTCTTAGAAGGTATTTCATATATTCGATTTTTAGAATTCAATTAATTTTCACGCTGCTGCCTCAGTTAGGAAGAAGTGTAATCGAGTCCCTTTTCTTTTGAACAACGTGGGTGATAGAGTGGAAAGCCATGAAGACATGTCTTCGATTGTTTGTGACTATTTCGAAGGTATCTTTGCGAATGAAAGCAATGTTGGTTCTTTAAGTAATGATGATATTGCTCAGGTAGTCAGCAACGATGAAAATAGTATCCTTATAAAAGAGCTTGAGTATGATGAGTTCACTAAAGCTGTGAAGGAGATGCACCCGGATAAATCACCAGGACCAGATGGGTTGAACCCAGCATTTTTCCAACATTTTTGGGGGATAATGGGAATGGATGTCTTTAGGTGCTGCAAGGATTGGTTGAATAATTGTCATCTCCCAGCTGCTGTTAATGATACCACAATTGTCTTAATTCCGAAGAAAGACAATCCATGTTTGGTGAAAGATCTTAGGCCTATTGCTTTATGCAACGTCTTGTATAAAATCATGGCTAAGGTGCTTGCAAATAGGTTGAAAAATCTTCTTCCTGGTTTTATAAGTGAGAATCAGTCTGCATTTGTGCCTGGTCGAAGTATCACGGATAATGTACTAGCGGCTTTTGAAATTGTTCATTATATGAAAAGGAAGCAGAGTGGAGTGGAAGGTGAAGTTGGCCTCAAGCTAGACATTAGCAAGGCCTATGATAGGGTAAGCTGGAGATACTTGCGGGATGTAATGAGTAAGATGGGTTTTTGCTCGAAGTGGATTCACTGGATAATGATGTTTGTAACTACAGTCTCTTATAATATCTCTTTTAATGGTGACCTTCTTGGTCCTATTAGTCCGAAGTGTGGGTTGCGGCAGGGTGATCCGCTCTCCCCGTACTTGTTTTTACTATATGTTGAAGGACTGTCCAGAGCTTTAAGTTCAGCAGCATCCAGAGGAGAAATTACAGGATGTCAAGTGTGTACGAATGCCCCGAGGGTAACTCACCTCCTGTTTGCAGATGATAGCTTTCTGTTCTTTAAAGCAAATTCTCAGGAAGCAACTAGAGTTAAAAATCTCCTTCAAAGGTATGAATTTCTTTCTGGTCAAGCGATTAATCTCCAAAAATCGGGCATTATGTTTAGTGCTAATGTTGAGAATGCTGAACGGGTGAATATTTCTGGGATCCTCAATATAGTTAATAATCTCCAGGATAGTAAGTACCTTGGTCTCCCCTCCCTTATCGAAAAATCAAAGAAGACTGTTTTTAATTTTTTAAAGGATAGAGTGTGGCAAAGAATTGAAGGATGGCACTCTAAATTGCTGTCTAAAGCAGGTAAAGCTGTGTTAATTCGAAGTGTTGCTCAGGCTATTCCTTCCTATTGCATGTCATGTTTTTTGCTGCCAAAGACACTTTGTGATGAGATTCAAAAAATGCTTAATGGCTTTTGGTGGAGTTCCAACTCAAGGGAGAAAAAGGGGATACGGTGGCACAGGTGGGAGGCTATGTGTATGCCTAAGAGCAAGGGAGGTATGGGGTTTAAGAATTTACATGGTTTCAATTTGGCATTGTTGGGTAAGCATTGCTGGAATTTTATAAAGAACCCAGATACACTGGTTGCTCGATTGTACAAAGCCAGATATTTTCCACAATGTCATCTCCTACATGCTGATCCAGGTAAAGGGTCGAGTTTCATATGGTCGGGCATTTGGAAGGCTAAAGAAGCTCTGAAAGGAGGCTTTAGATGGGTAGTAGGAGATGTGGATAGCATTGATGTTTATAAAGATAATTGGCTTCGTGAGAAGACAGACTTTTGTGTGTTTCCAGGGTATGAACATGAAACGGAGGGATGCAAGGTTAGTTCTTTGTTTAATCCTGGTGAACGGTCATGGGATGAACATTTGATCAAAGGGCTGTTTAATGAAGAAGATTCTAAGGCAATACTGTCTACTCCAATTCCTCGAAGTATGGTTAATGACAGAGTTGTTTGGCATGATGCTAAGAATGGACAGTATAGTGCAAGGGAGGGTTATCGATTGTGGAATGAGCAACATGTGGCTACTGGAAATGTGACTAGGTCGAAAGGGTGGAGCAGGTTGTGGAAGATTACAGTCCCTCATAAAATTAGAACTTTCATATGGAGATTGGCCAGAAATAATTTGCCACTCAGAGGTGCCCTGGTTCGTAAAGGTGTAAATCTAGATGATGTGTGCCCTTTCTGTAAATCTGATGGTGAGAATGCAAATCATGTTTTTCTCGAGTGTGAGTTTGCAAAGAATTGCTGGATGGAAGTAGGGTATCAGGTTTTGGGTGTCGAAGACCAACCTATCTCGAAATGGCTGCTTGATAAACTGGCAAGTGAGAAGCTTGAGGTTCTAACCAAGATTGTCTCGGTCTTATGGGGCATTTGGTTTTTCCGTAACAAATTGGTTTGGGATAATAAGGTGGTAACAGCTAAGGTTGCTACGGATTGGAGTCTCAAAACTATTGAGGACTGGCGAACAGTAAGGGTAAATCCTGGTGCTCGGAGAGATGGCACATGCAAAGACTCACGGGATGCTCAGATGTCTCAGTGGCGTCCTCCTGTTCAAGGAAGGCTGAAGCTAAATGTTGATGCCTCGATCCCTAAGAATGAGCACTTCTACTCTATAGGAATGATTTTACGGGATCATATGGGAGCATACATTAGTGGTAAAGTGCTGAAGTTTGCTGGGAGAGTCTCTGTGTTTGAAGCTGAATCTGTGGGAATTGGCGAGGCATTTTTGTGGATAGATTCTCTTGGGGTTCGGGATGTTACCATTGAATGTGATTCACTACTTTCAGTAACTGCTATCAAGGGTTCGAAATCTATATTGCTCGAGGTAGGTGATGTGATTGATAGTTGCAGAGATAGGTTAAAAGTTAGGAGTGATATATCACTTGCTCATGTTAAGAAGCAAACCAACAAGGCTGCCCATTTGTTGGCACGTTGTTCTTGTTCTACTGGTTGCTCTGTTGTTTTCAGGTCTCCTCCAGTTCATCTGTTGGATACAATTATGTCTGAGATTGTTCATTAATGAAAGTTCCTTTCTTTTTCAAAAAAAAAAAAGAATTCAATTAATCATTCTAATATTTTTCTTGAAGAGTATGTTTTATAAAAAATAAGACTAATATATTAAATATTTTATAATATTAAAATTGCTCCGATAATCTTGAATTTCATGTTAAGAATTAAACAAAGAAAGTTTCATGACTTGGATTAAAATTTTCAATTCGGGTGTTCATCAGACTTCAGTACACGGACAGTAAATCTATGTTCAGGAAACAAATCTAATATTTTTTCCAAATTAATGGCATGGATCTCTTGCTGATTTTCATGTTCGGTTGTTTCCTTTGTCCTGTTGGTTGCTTGGTCGGAGGGGACAGTTGAACCAGCGACTCATGAATGCTGCCGGGTCGGACGAGCCAATGAAATCCTGCAAATAAAGCAAACACGGCTGTAAGGTATCGAGAGGGCTATCACAGTCAGGTGCCTGGTGAGGGCTGGCTGTCTGGGGACAGGTTAAGGTTGGTTGAGTTGAGCTAGCCCCTTTTCTCCCTTCTTGCCTTAGCAGGGTCCCCCAATGACAGCCTTTCAAAACCGTACGTGGAGCTTCCGCCTCATACGGCTCCTCTAGGGATGGAGGATAAGAGGAGTGGGTCTCTACACAAGCAGGGGCGGTCTTCAAGGGATTAGTGTGTGAGACCGCGATCCACAAACTGACGCATGGGTCAAAATGTCCAGGCACAGCCTCCAGGTAAGGGCACGGATTATTCTAACTGCACCCGCTGTTAAAGCCAGTCGCGTAGGGCGACCGGGCCAGGTATGCCATCATCCTGAAAAAGGTGTAAGGATAGATTCTTTCTCTTTATTAAAACCGATACTGATCGTGAGACTGCCTGTTGAACGTCAATTTTCTTTTGCGAAAATATGATTGATTCCTTGACGATATTCATCCTGATTTGCATGCTCTGATGATATATCTTTTGATTGCTTCTCTTGTTGATTTACTTCGGTGACCATTGTTGATCTTAATATTGGTTCAATATGATCGACCTGCTGAAGATTTTTAACTTGCTGTGATTTTGGCATTTCAGTGTACGTTGTTGAATTCATCCTTACTTGATTAAACTTGATTTCGTTCGCGATCACTTTTTGAACATCATAATTATTTGCCTGCACAGGTTCAGAAATTGAACTTAGTCTCGACTGAATATTATTGATCCCTTGCTGATTTTCACATTCATTTGCCTCCACGAGTTTTGAAATTGATCTCATATTCGGTTGAATATACTCGATTGCTTGTTGATATTTAAATTCAATTACTGGCACAGGTTTAGAAATTGTACTAGGTTGAATATACTCGATCACTTGCTCATTTATTTTCACAGCAAGTTCAGAAATTGAAATTAGTCTCGGTCGAACATGCTCGATCCCTTGATATTCATATCCATTCGGGTCCACAAGTTCGAAAATTGAACTATGTTTTGGCCGAATGTACTCATTCCGTTGCTGATTATAATATTCATTTGTTTGCGCAAGTTCAGTTATCGAAATTAATCTCCGTCGAACATGCTCAATCTCTTGTTGATTTGCTCGCACAAGTCTTGATCTTTCTCTTGGCTGATCAATGTACTCGGCTTCATGCTGATTGTCAAATTCACCAGTTGGCCTTTCTTCTTGGTAAATATCATTGATGTACAAAGTTGACATTGAGTGATCATACGAATCTTCAGCAACATCAAAATTATCTGCAGATAAAGTTGATGAAATTTCATGAGACGACCTAGACATCGTAGTTTTTCGATGATTCTGATGAAAACTTTGTAATTTGAAACCGTAATTACCTTCTTTTTCTTGTTTTCTTTGTGGAGAAATGAGAATGTATAATACAACAATGCAAGTAATAATATGTGTTACAATTATAGTAGATATACTTGGTCTGTAAGGTGCATGCTATATATAGGAATAGGAGAAAGAAGTTCAATTGAAGTTATAAATGAAAAGCTAGATAAACATAAGATCGTAGATTTCAATGGCAACTTGTAAGCTATTTACACAACAACTTTTGGTTTATAGATTGTAACTTGAAACATTGACTTTGTCGTCCCGTGTGAAATAGTACCAATCTGAATCTTGATAAGAAAATTCATTGAGAGAATCCTCTAAGTTTATACATCTGCACATGGCTAAGTAATTTGAAAAATAATTTATGAGTTTACTTTGCAAAGTCTGGGTCCATAAATTCCAAGTACTATGCTCATCTGAATTAGGTGAAACAAGAAAATGGAACAACCAGTTGTATCTTCTTCTTGGTTTTATTTTGATAACGGTGGACTTGACTGTAAATAACCTTCAAGTTTGAAAAGTATACCCGTTCTTACAATAACAGTAAAGATGTAGTAAACGTTTGTTACAATGAATTGAAAACTGTGACATTGAGTAATTGCTTTGTGACTTCCTCCCCATCTGGTTGTTAGAAAAGTTGGATTCAGTGGCTAAACAACCGACTGTAGTTGTGGTTTCTCACTCTGCAATAGAAAACTTAATAGGATTCTTAGAATTTGCCATGTTCCAAACTTCTGATTGTGTCACTATCTGCTTGTATAAACAGGTTGAGGAATTCATAGACAGTTACCCGAGGTAATGGCGTGTACAGTAGCAAGAGACGTAAACAAGTGGTTAACATTGATAAATAGATAAAACTGTCAATTCCCCAACAAAAAAAAAGAAGAAGAAGAAGATAAAGCTGTCAAAATCTCTTGAATGGGGGGGTTGCATAATTATAATAACTAACTATGCAACTCTAAAAAAAATAGAAGCCTCGATTATCTATCCTCGGCAGCTTAGTCTAGTCCTACTTCGTATCTAAAAGAACTACAGTATTGTTTTAGTTGAAAAAGAGTGATACTATACATATCGATATATATTTCTTCAAACTGTGCCCCCCTGCGATTAACAGATTATGATAACAGAGTTTGAAATCTCTCTTCTCAGTGGCTGTTGATATCTTCAATATTTGCATCTTCAGGAGTATTGCAACCCAGTGCAGCAATATTAGCAGCATTTAGAGCTTCAACAGAGACTGGCTGACTCTTTTTGGCTTGCAATCCAGTAGACCTCGCAAGATCGATCCATTGCTGCAAAAAAATGGATGACATTTGATATCATTAATCTTAAATTTATATGACTATCGGAACCCACATCCTATCAGGTAAACAACACGAATAAATGATAGTTATACACATTTCATATGATTCATTCTGCCCTACAATGAACAAACTATTATCATCTTGATTCTTGACATCTCAGCAGTTCAATTTAGTAGAAAGTGTCGTACAGAATAGACCCGCATCAATAAGATGCCATCACATTCATATTGAGAACACTGAAGCAAGATAAAAGAGATCAACTAATAGTAATGTGATGTGTCTAACCTGGGTACCCCAGTAAGAGTTGATAGTTCGAGTAACAAAAGATAGCATATTTACAAGAAATGCTTGATCAGAAAATTGATCCGAAATTCTATGTTCCACTATTCCGGCAATAACCTGCAATACCAGTGTGATAATTTTTATCAAGGCAAGTACATATTTTCAGACTACCAGTGAATTTGCTATATAAAAACTTCAGTAATGTAATGTTTGATGTGTGTTCTAATGTATGGCAAGATAAACCTTCTGCTTTATACAAACAAACAAGAAGAGACAAAGTAACTATAACAATTGTAGTAAAGTAGTAATAATAAACAATAATTATAATTATATGTTTATAACAAATAACTTAACTCACTAATACTGATTTCTAACAATAAAAACATTTTATGGGGACAGGAAAAATGCAATTGAACATTTTCCTATGGTTGAGCCTCCTAAGTGGAAGACTAGTTTGAAAAAAACAGTTAAAGTGAACCGAGTGTACTCTTTCCTGCCTTTGTATTAGTTATTTAACCAAAAATTTGATCAACCAAATCGTTACCCAAAAAACTTTTATTTTTATTTAGTTTGAGGACCTTCAGTTGAAACTTAAAACCCTGCCCCCAATAAGCACCAACAGAATATGGAAGTTGTGCCAAAATATTGATACTATAATAAACTTTTTTTTTTAAAGGAAATGCCAACTAAATGTATTATCCTCTTTTTTTGGTACATGACTTGATTTTATAACCACGAAAACATTATATAATGGGAACTTAAGTTGAGCATGAGGTCTTAGCTCCGTACCTGATACCGGAGATTGGCTGATGTTCCGAGGAAGGCTGCATACACTGCTGCTGATTTTAAGATGGGTGATCTTTTGGTCATTTGATTGTTGGCAAGAGATGGATTAAGAAACTTGCGCACTGTATACAAGATATTGGAGGCAGCCACAGCTCCGATGCTAGATATAACACCAACACCGCCAAGCTTCAAGCCACCAACAATGACAGAAGCGACTCTATGACTCAAGTTCCAATCCTTCCCAGCAAGATTTTTTTGAAATGCATTATCAGGAATGGAACCAAGAAGACCCTTTAGTGATTCCATGCTATCAGGTACATTAGTTTCATCCGAAAACGAAAGGAACGACAATGTAGGAGCAGGAAGCCATACAGTGAAGAAATCAACCACAATTCCCCTGGTAGTGTCCGTAATAACATAATCAATCTCTTCAAAGAAATTTTCTTTACGTTTCCCATACTGTGCTAAAAGTGTGGTTGTTATTGATATAGATTCTTCTATGGCAAGTCTAGTTAGAAACTTAGGATCTGCCAACAATCTTTCTCTGAAACCCTGGTACAAGAAAGCAATGATCAACATAGAGTATGTGTAAGTTATTCTGTATTATATTCAATCTCAAATTAAGTAAAAGCAAATAAATGGTTATGAAAAGACATTTGACGGTTTAGCCTGGCAAAAGGGGATCGAAGACATATTTACATCTAAAAAAAGAATTATGACATTAAGTAAACCAGCCATACCTGAAATCGATGAGTAAGTTCTGAAATCATAGGATATTGCTCCAGATCAAAAAAATTCTGCAGCACTTCTGGAGATACAAGCCCAAGATCAAGTCCTCTCTGAAGATCCTGAAATCATGTCATATCGTATCTATTAATAATCAAGATTTGTCAAGTTAACAACAAAGACAGAGTTTGCTACTTCGATATCTGATTAAACAGTCAAAATTTCTCATAGTACCTACTTTATTTAATACGTCAAAATTGTTGAAATAACAGTGAAGACAACAATCATTCCATGCAGCAAACCAAATTCCCAAGCTCAAATCACTTCTTTGGCCCCCTAAAAAATTTCTAACTAGAAAAATGGCACCGTAAAATTTCCTAATATACTGAAGCTAAGCTAAATGTTCCCTAAATTCAGAGTGTTGATCATTCACGAAATTATAAATTTTCATGACTCACTTCCAACATTTTCGATGTGGAATTATATAATAACTATAATCTAATCATCCACATATGTTGGACAAAGTCTTCGTAATATGGATTATACCACAATTTAGATTTCCTGCAATTTTAAAGCGTACCCTCAATTAATATTACAAGTCAAGCCTAGTAATTTAAAAATATCAGATAAAACTTTAGGGACAGAAATCTAGTCTTCAAATATGCCTGCATAAATGTGTCGAAATGTTAGCTACACTAACCATATTATACATGCGACAACTTTGAAATTTAAGGCCTCTTCTTTTATTGTATTTTCCATTAAAATTATATTTCATTTGATAGTTTAATGCCATTTGAAAGCTACATCTACTTCAGAGTACAAGGTACAAAGTCAATTGAATAATTAAAAATAAATCAACATCATTGAGAAACTTCAACAGAACAGATCTGGGTGAATGATAGTGTAACTAAGAATTATCTACAGTTTCCTAATATGCCTAGCTATAGTTCATACAAGTTCTAACCATAAAGTTATTAAATTTACCAGGACATATGTACATAAACATAATTTTGTCAAGGGAATTATAAGAAGTCTTTATACAATTAAGCAACCTCAAAGACAACAAACCTGGGGTAAGGCATCTCTTCTCATGCCAGCTGCATTCATCACTCGAGCAATTTCAGCACGGTCGAAACAATTTCTACTGCAGGGTCTAGCTGCAGAATACCACAAGAAATCAGCAACAGGAACTTCTCCCTCCCTCCGAATATACTGTCTCTCAGGATCAAGTAGTATAACAACTTGCTTATTCTTCTGCATCTTCTTTGAAATTCTCGCAGGCAGCCCAGATCCTCTTGCTCCATAAACAACATGACTTGCGCCTGTCACCACAACTAGCATACCAGCAGTTCCTCCAGCAGAAACTGCTTGTAATATATTCTGAGACATAGTATAATCCTCGATGACTTTAGCTTGTGCAGATAAATATGAGCTTGGCCCAAAAGTAGCAGTTGGATTTAAAGAATTTATATCCATAGATGATCGACGCGAGATGGAGGCAAAGCCAGAGCTAAATCCTGAACCAGCTGGAGGGGCATATTTTTTGCGGTCAGCCTTTGAGAGGCCATGAATACCTTCAGCTTGAACAGTCCTCAGAATCTAATAAAAGGTGAATAGGTGATATACTATTAATAAGTTAATTGTAGAATTTCATGGTTCAAAGATAATCTAACCATATTAATAGAAAAAAATTGGAGAGGATAAGATGGATATGATTAAATGATATTACTAAATTGAAACGACCAAGAAAATGATTTGAAAATCTAAAGAACATAGTCCATTAGTGTGGCTGAATACACAATCTTCGAAGGATGTGAGTAAACTCATTACTCGATGCAGGAGAGTTTCAAAAAGGCTAGTAAATAGATGAATAAGAGATAAACAAGTCAAAAACTTCAAAATGACAATTAAGTTATTAGTAATAAAATTCATAATGATATCGAACGGATTAACCTAAAAGGTTACAACCATATCTATTGGTTATCCACCAGCTGATGATCAGTTCTATCCAGTCTAGCACTACACACACTATTAACTTTAGTGTGTTGCTACAGCCACGTCCATTTTTCTCTTGACGAAATACAGTGTCAAAGAAAAGTAAATTAATATTATCATCGATTGCCATAAAATTGTACAGTTACCTCAATTGGTGTACCACAAGCAACTAGCCCAACTTGATTGTCATGTGCATAATTTAGAAGAGGCTCGTATTCCTGCCAGCGTTGAGGTGGCCAATGCGGCACAAAAGACTTTAAGGTCTCTCCAGTAATCCTGCCATGCAATACAAGTCAGAGTCAGACATTAAGGTTTCTCCTGTAATTCAGTTATATTTATCTCTTCTGCATTTACAAATTACCATGAACAAGTAGTAAAATTTCGAAATCAAATGAAACTAATCTAATGAAATCACAATGCGTGCTTTGAGGCAAAAGATAAAATTTGGGCTTTGGATTATTTAAGATGCTGCTAACTGTAGTCAACATTAGGGTTTAATTTAATTCTCTTGTGACACTGAGGTTTTAATGAATACAAATGCTAATACTTGAACTGTTAGATGACCATCTCTTAAGGCCTCCAGAGAAGCTATTAAATGGATCATATATCATTAACTCTTCCTCAGTCAAAAGTTCATGAAGGGTGAAGTATGGGATAAAAAACAAACCCACAAAAGGCAACACAACCCACTAAAGTGCAACCAGGTGTTTATATTAATTTGAGCAGGCCGGGGGCAGCTAGACGAACATAAGACCTGCTAAACCAAAACTCTGATCTTAAACTTTAATGTAAGGTAGAATATATATCCATTAACATGAAGACTGGCAATGTCAACCGACAGCCTGAGTACCTGACAATATTCCCATTAACGGATATAATACTCCATCCTATTGTGCACAAGTAGGTCACGTCTGTCTGTTCCATCCTGATATTCACTTTTTTCTAATTGTAAAAGTTGTTGAAATGCTATATTATAGTTCTAATATAATATTTATGTAGAACGGCTATATTTGAATGCTCAAATAGGTAGACAACCAATTTCAACATTTATTATGCTTTAAATAGTAAACTTCTATTTTTTGTGGCCTAATCAAAGGAAAAATCTTCAAGGAACTGCTAGGAATGAGAGTATATATATCTACATGCATATATACCATAAGACCTCTATAAATTAGTAGCCTCGAGAGTCAAAACCAGAAAATTCATCAATTTATCAAGGCTAAAAATACACTGGATCCATTATGTGGAGACTGGAAAAAGGAACTAATTATCGAGGTTATTAAATTATCGAATATTAATCTATGGAAATGAATGATCATCTATAGCTAAGAAATTTCACCTTCCCTCGACAAACTTATTCAATTGCTCCTGCAAATCACACGGAAACGCCTCGAGAGCTAAAGAAATCGACCTCTCCACCTCGAAACACTTGTTCCTCAAATTCTTGACAATCTCAAGCTCCAAATCCTTATCGTCACGAATCGGAACTTGCTCCGCTTCACCTAAATACACAATCCTCGCATTCATCAACTTCTCCCACACTTTTGTCTTATCTTTCCCCAACGCCATCGGCTCTCCAATCGCCGAAGCATCGTATATCCTCGAATTTATCACCTCCTCCTTCTTCTCCACCGCAGGCGTTTCCGCCGTAGTCGTCGCCGGCGCAACACTCTCCGGCGACTTCTCGTCGGCTCTCGCAACGGCCGACTTCAAAACACTAGCTCCGATCGCAATCAACGGCGTTATAATCACGTCTCTCCGTCTCGCAACCGAATCTCTCCGGCGTTTATCATCACAACTATCATCAAAAGCACTAATTTTACCGGCGCATATAAAATTCCGGCGCTGATTCTTCGTTTTCTTCCTGGAACCAAAGCTAAAATCATCGGAATCACCATTTTTACCAGCGATGATGAAATTCCGGCGGTGTTTTGCCGGTGAAACTAGTTTAAAATCGGCGTCGGAGTGTTGCCGGAAATCATAATCCGATTTATTATATACATAATGAGGGGAAGGGTAAAGATGTAAATTGCAGTGAACCGGTTGAGAAATGAGTCCTCGGGGAGTGTGTAGTTTCATTGCTAAGCTTCAGTGTTTCAGATTAGAAAATAGAAATGTTACGTACATAGAAAATAAATACGTGTAAATAAAATATACTGTAGGTGATAATATCTGACGTGGCAAACATGGATAGAAGTATTGGCAGGGATTGGTTGTGAAGTTGTGGTTGGTGCGGGTTTAACGTGGAGCTTGGTTGGCATCATGAATTTTAATCCTCAAACACTAGAAGCTAATATAACCTTATTTACATTCAAAAATAATAAAAATAGTTTCTTCTTTTTGTTTCATAATATATATATTTTAGTTAGAATTAAATAAATTTTTATAATTTTGTCAAAACTAAAAGAGACTTTTAAATTTTTTTATGAAAAATTTAAAATTTTGAATGAATACAAAATATTATTAAAAATTGGAAATGTTTCGGTATATTTATTGAGGGATTTTTTGGTGATTTCATAATGACTTGTCTGGTAACTTGAATTTCATTTGAAATTCTGAATTTGATCAAATGACATGTTTAGGTAATAACAAGAGAATTTGAAATTACAATCAAAGTTAGTGTTTTCTTGTTTATTTTTTTTGGAGTGTGAGTTATATACTATAAATTTCTCTGCATATTTGTTATACTTTATGTGCCCTTTTTTATCTGTGCAAGTGTTCGTTAATTCTTTTAAATTTGATAATAATATATGGTTTGTTTATGATTTTTTTAGTTTAAATAAAAAATTTTGAGACATGTTTCTAGTCTCTTAGTTTCATTCAATGTGTTCTCTTCCGTCTTTTTTGTCATTTCAATTATAGTTATTTTTTCTACTTATCAATAAAATTTGTAATCATGAAAGTCACCTTTACATGTTTCCATAAAATTATATTTGTTTATCAAAAATTGGTTTCATTATTGATTCTCATTTATGTGAGTATTATTTTATATTAATATGCATTAATGTGACAGTTTTGTTTAGACTTTTTCAAAATTTATTAATTAATTTTTAAGTTATGACTTTAATTTACATTTACTTTTTTGTTAATTGTTTTAAAATAGTATTGTTATAAATGTCATCTTTTATTTTTATAATAAGTTTTGAATATATACTTTTATTTGTCATTTTTCTTTATAATATAGAAATTGATGATTTTATTATAGTTATATTTGCAAGTTTAAATTTTATATAGGTATGTTATATATTAAATGTGACATAGCATGATTCACTCTACCATTTTGTAAAATGGAATGGAGTTAATTTTTTTAAATGATAATATTTAATTTTCTTCTATTAATTTTAACTATATTAAATGAGACCATTGATTGATCAATTATAAATTTGAATGGGTAATTAATTCTTTAGACTTTAATTGATAATTGATTTTGATTAGTTATATATATTTATATGTACGTACTTTAATTAAAGTATTTTGTGTTTTAGTTAGTTTAAGAGTAATTTTAGTTAATGAGTTGGTTAATATGAATGTTTAATTGTAGATATATATCTCCATATTTTGTATCTTATTTAACAATTTTGTGTCATGACCGTACAAGGGTGTCATGTATAACGGCTTTTTGACCATGATATATATCTTGTGCCTTTTAAGAGGTATTGTATTATCAATTATGATGATTAATATATACCATATGTGGAGTTAGTTTTTTAAAATTTAAATTTAAATTATTAATAATATATTATATTTATTATATGTTATTTAATCTTTACAAATAAATATTTATAGTAATTATATTAATTTTTATATTTTATTTAAATTATTGTCTAACCAAAGGACTCCCTTTGGTTAGAGTTTACATTTTGACCAATATATGATATATTTATTTATTATTATATTGTTATATTATTACCCCATATAGTATATAATGTTAAATTTTATAATATATATATATATATATATATATATATATATAATGATATAGATTCATCTTCTTTTTATTTATGGTCTGATATATTTTTTGTTCATTTTTCTTCCTTTTTTTCAGGATGTTCGAATGAAATGGGTGTTTTCTGACACTAAAGTTTTATTATCTAAAATTTTCGGTCATCTTTATGCGATGATTAGATAATAACTTTTTTGAATGAAAAGAACTCATGCTCCACATTATTGTATTTCAATACAATTTATATTTCGTATCTCTTGTCAAAAAAAAAATCTTAAAGAATTTATAAACCATAAAATACATATTATATACCTATATATAATTGGAGTAAAGGGGTTAATGTAGTTGTGATAGACTAGAAAAGTAATTAGGTGAAACTAAAATACATGAAATTAAAATTTTATATTAAATAACCTTTATAGGCTATAAAATCATTATAAATTTTATAATTTAATTATAATTCATTTAATTTCATATATTCAATACAAATAAAAATAAAAATAATATTTTTATAAATATGTACATATTCTAAAGTAAATTATAAGTATATAATTATTATATTAATATTATTTTTATATTATATATAATAAAATTAAAATATATGTAACTAAAAATATTTTATTATATTAATATTTTTATATATGTGCAATATATATTAGAACAACCATACAAGTAATTAATAAATGTAGTTAATAATAAAATAATATTTTTATATTTAATGTTATAAAATATAAATATATTAAAAGAATTATAATATATAAAATAAAATATATTAATTATAATAAATATATTTTAAATATTTAAAAGGTGTTCCGTGCATGGCATAAGATTAAACCTAGTATTTTTTAATTAATAAGATAAAACAAACGGCTCCGAAAATGTGTTACGATTTATAAAAAAAATAGTTTTTTTTTTGCCGACAAAGAAATAAACTTTCATTAAATCAAATCGTTTTCGAGTACATGCAAAATTTCTGGGTAGACTTCATCTACCTTCCAAATGCGGTCAGCTTCTGAATAACTACACCTAGCTAAAGCATGAGTAAGTTATTCGCAGATCGCTTAACAAACTTAAGGATTACACCTTTGCCTCTCATAGACCTTAACAAGTCCCTACATTCCTGAATTAGAGTACCAAAGTAAGAGATCATTGCCACTTCACTTCGGATTGCTTGGACTGCAACTAGGCAGTCAGCTTCGACCACCACATTTTCCAGCTGGGTTGTTTTGATCCAGCTCAAAGCTTCACGGATGCCCATAGCTTCAGCAAAGTCTGGAGATATGGTACCCCCATTGCATTTCGAACGAGCTTCTAATAGTTCCCCTCTGTGATTTCTTGCAGCAAACGCAAAGCTATAGAGATTAGAAGAAGCAAACACTGCACCATCAGTATTTACCTTAGTCTGATTTTCTGTTGGTAAGGTCCAGCGCTCATCCCCATCGTTCTGGTTTATCAATCCCCAAGAACGATCGAAACTTTTGTTTTGAGCTTCTTTCCATTGACTAAGGGCCACTCTCGCTGAATTAGCAGCTTCTTGCGCTTCCAAACACCTCTGATTCCAAATTAAATCGTTTCTGCACTTCCATATGGTCCAACAAAGCATAGCTCCCCTCTCCCGTTTAGACGCATCCCATCCGTTGAAAGTACTAAAGGCCCATTCTTGAAATGAATTATATACATACTCTTCATCACGAGGCATTCCTGCAGCCTGCCAGCATGATCGAGCAAAGGAGCAGTATAGAAAAATGTGACTTGAAGTTTCTATTTCTCTGTTGCACAAAGAGCAAAGAATATTAACATTAACCTTTTTTAGATGTAGCATGTCTTTAGTTGGAAGGCAACCCATAATACTACGCCACATAAAGGTTTTAACTTTTGGTGGAGTATGAAGATTCCATAAACGCTTCCAGAAACAAGGATTGTCGTACAAATTCGTACCAGGTTTTGTTTCCTGAATAAGAGTATAGGCAGTTTTTACAGAAAAAACTCCATTTTTTTCCTTTCTCCAATACCAGGAGTCATTGTTCGACTCTGAAAGAGGTGTAGCTAGGATAATATTAACATCTTTTTGGACAAAAATATCCCGCACCAGATCTTCGTCCCACCTTCTTACACCTGGAAGCATCAATGATGACACTGTTTGATTCTGGATGGCTTCACTACTTGTCTCCACATGAGGATTATCACTGCTAGGTAACCATGGATCTTTAACTATATTTATAGACCTGCCATCGCCCACTCTACAACCAATTCCTTATTTAAGAATATGCTGAGCTGCTAAGATGCTTCGCCAAATAAAACTCGGATTGGCTCCAATCTTGGCACTAAGGAAACTGTCATTTGGGAAGTATCTGGCTTTAAACAGTTTTGTAGCAAGAGAAGTTGGATTTGTAATAAGCCGCCAACCTTGCTTTCCCAGTAAAGCCAAGTTGAACTCATGAAGGTTTCTGAAACCGAGTCCCCCATACATTTTCGAGACACTCATCATCTCCCAGCTCATCCAGTGTATACCTCTCTTTTTTTTTCCTGATTTCCACCAGTATTTACACATAAGCTTCTCCATGTCTTTACACATTTCGACAGGAAGGAGAAAAACTGACATTGCATACGTAGGAATCGCTTGTGTAACCGTCTTGATAAGAACTTCTTTTCCACTCTTGTTCAACAAATTCCCATCCCAGCTCTGAATCCTACTACTAACTCTATCTTTTAGATACCCCAGTACTGCTGTTTTACTTCTACCGATACAGCTCGGTAGACCTAGATATTGAGTATTCGAGTCTGCTTCATGAAAACCCAGCACCTGCAAAATGTCATCCTTTACACCCTGCTGAACGTTACGACTAAAGAAAACACTAGATTTGGCCGTATTAATTTTTTGACCAGAGGCTTGTTCAAAAATCGCTAGAATTTCCATAATCTGCGCTGCTTCCTCCTTGGTGGCATGACAGTATATGTAACTGTCATCGGCAAAAAACAGATGAGATATTGAGGGAGCACCCCTAGCGATCTTAATTCCCTTTATCAAACCGCGATTCTCGTAAGATTTTATAATGGCTGATAAGCCCTCCATGCATATTAAAAACAGATATGATGAAAGGGGGTCCCCTTGTCGAAGGCCCCTGCGAGGAATAATGTCACCAAACTCTTTGCTAGAATGAGCAATTTTGTATCGAGCAGTAGTAACACATTGCATAAATAGGTTAATAACTAAATCGTTAAAACCCAACTTACTAAGCATAGCTCGAATGTAGCCCCACTCCACTCTATCATAAGCTTTGCTCATATCAAGCTTCAACGCCATCCATCCTTTTTTACCTTGAGTCTTCCGTTTCATGTAATGAATAATCTCAAAAGAAATCATGATGTTGTCTGAAATTATTCGGCCTGGGATGAAAGCGCTTTGCTCCTCTGCAATAATTTGATCAATCACCTTTTTCAAACGGTTAGCCAGCACTTTAGAAGCTATCTTATATCTAACATTACACAGAGAAATTGGTCTAAGATCAACCATTTTCTGAGGGTTTTTCTTTTTAGGAACAAGCACTATATTAGTATCAGTGTATTGATCAGCAAACGCACTGTTTTCAAAGAAAGATTGAACCATGCTTAAAATGTCACCACCAGTGATGTTCCAGAATTTGTGGTAGAAACCTGGACTGATGCCATCAGGGCCCGGAGATTTATCCGAGTGCATGTGAAAGATGGCTTGTTTTACCTCATGACCATCAATAGGCTGCAATATCATGTCATTCTGAGCACTAGTGACCCTGTTATCAACACAATTAACAATATTGTGCCACTCAACATTTGTTGCTGCAAACAGATCTGTGAAGTACTTTATCATTAACTCTTGCAGACCCTCATTCCACTCTACTGGTTGGCCTACCTCATTCAACAAGGATTTAATCTGGTTACTTTTTCTGCGAGTTCGGGCTGTAGCATGAAAGAATTTACTTGTCTCCTTCTTTTAGCCACAATTGTTTCGACCGTTGTTTCCAGAAAATTTCCTGCTGTGTATAAATCTCAGTCAATTCCTTACAAGCGCTTTGGTTTCTCTGGATTGCATCTCTACCCCTGTATAAATGTGTGTTTATTGTTAAATTGTACAGTAACATTTGGGAATCTTGGAGAAATAAATATATGAATATATGATGATCTGGAATGCTCCCTTGAATGCCAGAACCAACAACACTAGAGATAAAGGAGCGATGCAAGAACCAATAAAAGCAGTACTACATGTTCAACATAGTGCATATGAGTAGAACATGAACAATCACAATTCACAACATACAAAGATATATAATGGAATTGTGTTTAATAAAGCATGTGTTTCTTAGGCTTGAACAGAAACCTAGAACTGTAGGTTGTACGAACCACATCATAAAATAGACGATACTGAAGTCCAGCAAATAATACAACAGGTACTCCAGCTAACGCAGAAATTAGATAAGGTACCCATTTTGTGGCTTTAGTATGAACTAGGAAGAAGCTCGCACTGAAAGCAATCATCATTGTAGTAATTGAGATTAGAAGTGCTAGAAGTCCAATCATCAATTTTAGGGGTAAAGACACCAAGAAATCTCTTTCTGCATAACGTGCTGTGAGAATGGCCAAGAACATGAGTATGGAAGCTGAGGAGCTAAATAACGAGACAGCGTCGGTTATTACAAACACGATGAAGGCACTTCTATGTTTGAATATTGGAAGCCCGCTGTCCTGAGTGTTACCACCTGGTAAAGTAAAAGCTGCTGCAAACATAATTGTGGCTATAAGGGCAGCAACAACCATGCACTGAGATGCTGTTTCCTTCATCCAGCGTTCCCCTTTCTCCACCAAGTCGGCATGCTGTTCAGTGAACAAATCTTGGGGAGTTTTTCCCTGTTTGTTCTTCTTTTCTCTTAAAGAAGGATGCACCATGGTTTCTACTTCCTAATGAGAATATCATTTTAACTTGTTACTATATTGTAAGAATAAACGGATAAGAATAGCATGTAAAATTGTTGGGTGGGGGGAGTTAAAATTAGTGTTATGGTTGAATTGTGAGAAATGAATCTTTACCTTGTACCAGAGTAGTTCCCTTTGCATTTGAAGAGCTACTCCTGACACAACATGAAGTCGGTCTTGTTTTGGCTTTATGGCAGCCAAGTGGAGTATATTGTTTTCATTGGTGTCGCTAAAAGAAGTCACAAGGTCCTTAATTGAGCCAATCTCATATAATAAATTGTAGACACTCTCCTGACGATGTGAAACTGCAACATGGAAAATTGTTTGGTCATTGTCATCTATCTTCCATATCAGATCAGGACGCAGTCGAATAAGCTCGATTATAAATTTAGTGTTTCCCACTGCCGCAGCAACAAACAGAAGTCGAGATGGATGTACTCTTCTATCAACATACTTAGCAGTAGGGTCGTCACTTTCTTTGACTTTTATTGTCTCTTGAGGGCCTCTCATTATGTCCCATATGACATCGTCCTTCTGCTCAACAATCTCTCCCCAAATTATTTGGACTATTTCAAGTGCTTCACACTTCTTCTCACCAGGTCCTAATCTTGGTCCAGGAAATACTGCGGAAAGATCGATATTAAGTAATTGAGAATGATATATGTGGCAAATGCCATAGAGGACATAGTATTAGTCCACTTGCTCTTTAGACAAGTGTGTTTCTCTCTGGAATTTATATATTTACAGTTATCAGTAGTTAGCTTACTGGTATTAAGTAGTCTCCACAGAAGAGGCTGCCCTTTTCCAGCCAATTCCGATGGATATTTAGCCAAAACATGGAGTGCATTCCTGTCAGTTGCCAGAGCCAGTTTTCTCTTGTGATAATGCAATAATTTCAATGCAACATCTACATATACATGATAAACTGTTATTAACAACTTAAACAAAGCAATTAATGTTCAAACCATATAAATTATTAAGATCCAGCAATATAGTGCAAGACATATTCCACACCGTTGATGTTTTTATGCATGTACATCATCTTAAAACATTACAATTATAATCCAATTACTCCCCGCCCTCTAACTTTTAGGCGTATTCAAAAAACTCTACTTCCAAAGAGCTCGCCTCCTTTGTATTTTCTCAAGTTAGCCGATGAACTTCCACTGAGTTTTCTTCAGTAAAAAGCCTCAACCCCTTAGTTTTTTTTTCATTTTCGTTGATTTTCCTTCAATAAAATCCAATTTTTTGGGTGTTTGTGTGTCTCTCCTTTTGGATTTATTCAGTGATGGATCTTTTGAGAATGATTTTGTTAATATTTTTGGGATTTAAAAAGCACGCATCAAAACCGGGATAGTGATGATTATTGCAAGAGTTCATCCTTTGGTGTAGGGGTGTTCGCGGTACGGGCGGTGCGATTTTTTCCTAAAACCGCAAATCAACCCGCGCATGTGGTTTGGTCAAGTTTTCAAACTGCAACCACGCTGCGTAAATCAAAAACCGCGTAAACCACACCACAAAAATGTGGTGCGGAGCGGAGCGGTTTGTGCGGTTTATACGGTTTATAAATTTAAAAAAAAAATATTTTAAATAAAAATATAAATAATGTAAAGATTTTTATTCTAAATAGAGTTCTATAATATGTATAATTTTCAATATACAATAAACCATTAATTGTATAAATATTTTCAATTATATATTAGAAGGTAATAAAATAATAATGAAGATTGAAAAAAATTATAATCAACTAATCGTAACACGTGTTTTGTAAGAAAAAATATATACCATTATTAATAAATTTATAATATTAACTTTAATCTTAATTTGTAAGTAAATTAGTATAACTAATTATAAAGGTAAAATAATATATATATATATAATATAATAGTTATATGTAATTATAAATAATATATATATAATTGCGGTGCGGTGCGGTTTGAACCTTATTACCAAAATTTTAAATCGCAATCTGTACCGCACCGTATGATTTGTTAAAATTTCAACTCGCAACCGTATTACGAAAATTAAAAATCGCATTTTGCGGTGTGGTGTGGTGTGAGCGATTTGTGCGGTGTGGTGTGGACGATTTGTGCGGGTGATGAACACCCTTAGTTTGTGAATTTATAGTTTAACTGGTTTGACAAAATCAGAGATTGAGGATTTAAGACTTACTAAATACGTGTCCGCAAGTATTTGAAGAACAATTGGCAGGAAGCACAACTTTTTACTACAGACCACAACCAATTTATATACATAGGGTGATAACGGAGTCCCTTAAAAAAATTAATTTAAAATTTACAAAATTTATAAATATTCTTACTTTCTTATTATGTCCTAAAATTGCAATCACTAACAAAATTTTAGAATATATTTCCATAAAAAATTAACATATTCATAAAATTCTAGGGTATTAAAAAAATTTAAGATCTTTTTTTAAATATCCGTAAAAATTTTAGTACAAACATATTATAAAATTGATAAAATAACTTAATTTTTCTTAATTAATTAGTATGTTGCTACCCAGAGAAGCATACCATATATCTTTGTTCTGATGCAAGCTTGCAGTAGCATTATTCTATCCGTATCAGTCCAATCTGCACCTGTCATATTGTAAGTTTGAGAATAAAGATATGACACCATATCTTTGTGCCCAAACACCGCGGCAAACAAGAGTGGTGACATTTCTCTGTTTCCACGGATCTTGAGAAGGTTATGTTTCTTTTTCACCATAATTTCAGCAATTTTAACTGATCCAGCTGCTGCTGCTAAACAGAGAGCTGTGTTATGGTTTCTGTTTTGAAGTTCCAAGTCCCCAGGTTCCCATTAAATTCACCAGATTTTCCACAAACTGAGTGTGTTTTGTTGACGATGCGATGTGAAGAGCAGTTTCATAATTCATTGTAAGGCTCACATTTATCACGTATCTAAAATTCCTTGAGCAACTTGCCAGTCGCCTTTGAGTGCAGCTTCATAGAGGGGCAAACAAAATGCTCGATAATTTTTTCGTTCATTTTCTGTGTTACGTTCAAACGACGAGTAAGCCTAGAAAATATGAATGGCTGGATGGCCAGCTACACGGTTGTCAGTCCAATCAACAAGATACATAAACTGGGCATTCTGCATTATTTCATTTTTTCAATTATATTATTAATTATAAGGTAAATTATAGAAGGGCGGCTGAATTTAATCCGCATAGCATCTTAGCGGTCGAAACTTTAAATTTGTAATATAGTACCAAGATATTGCTTTTATTCTTAAAAAAAGGTGGCCAATCGCAAAAAAGTAATGATTATTTTCTCAAAAAAAGTAGCCCTTAGCCATTTTTTTGAAGAACAGAAGTAATATTTGATCATCATATTGCACATTTGAAATTCTGGCCCAAATTGAAACATGCTTCATGTTACCCTCATATTAAATACACCCCATCTACTCTTTTGTTTACATCCGAAAAATTCAAAATCTTCATTAACAGTTCAGAAACTACTCCTTTTATCATTCTTCATATCATTATATCTAATTATATCTTTTAATTTATTAGAAATTTAAGATTATATATATCATCACCACTTTTCTATTACTATCAACGCATTATACCCATTATTGTCAATCCCATTTTCCCTATTATTCCCACGCATCATCACTGCTATTACAACAGCAACATGATACAATTACCAACACATTACTACATCTACCATTATCACACCGAAACCACCACACCACACTATTACAGTCATCACAATCATCATCGTCACCATCACCTACATAAATATTAAATTTAAAACTAAATATCAAATTTCATATCATCACCATTACACCACCATGCATCACCCACAAAATCATCACTTTCAAACTTAAATCATCAAAATTTAAAACACAGTCATCAATTTTTATACATAAATCACCAAAATATACTAATACAAATCATCAAATAAAAAGGTGATTTGTATTTTAAAAAAGGTGATTTGTATTATATAAAAAAAGGTGAGAAAAAAGATGAGATTCCAATGAAAAAGATTATAAGAGGCTCAGAGAGATAGGATTATAAGAAACAGAAAAAGATTAGTAAAAGAAGTGAGAGAGGAGGTAATTTGTATACATGTATGTATTATTATCGTTGAAGATAGTTCTGAAAAAAAGAAAGTAAAATTGATGTATAGAAACTGTCGAGATGTAGATGTATTCCAGTCAACGAGGATGTGATAGATGTAGTGAAAAAAGAATTTAATGGTGGATATAGAATATTACTAGAAATGAATGAGACGGATGAAATAGATGATTTTTTTTAGATTATAAAATGTAAGGCTGTGATTTGATGTGCGTACAAGAAATATGGGGTAGTGATTTAGTCTCCGTTCCCATTTTAACGTGAGTTCTCATTTGAGTATATGTCTGTCGAATCTAATATTCATATTTTAAAAATTATATGGAATGACTTTTTCAAATCTAAGAAAAGATGGGAATTAAATTTATTTATATTTAATCTTTGTTTATAAGATCAAATGTAATTTTGATACACATATCTTAAATGTGATGTTGTTTAATTTTAAGTAAATGATAATTATTGTGATAACCGAGATTTTTCAAGATTTATTCTTATTCTTATTATTTAAATATTTTATTGATTTTTCTTAAAAGAGGAGGAATAATATGGTATATTTTTCTTGGGTCGTCTTATATTTTTTTTATCTTCTCTCTAATTTTTTTAAGAATAAATTATAGAATGATGGTTGTACTTTACACCGATTTTTAAAATAGTAACCAAATTTTTGGATTCTCGGCTAACTTTTCTTTCCGTATTTTAAAAGAATGGCTCCCGTCAACTCCAGTTAAGTTTTCGATGTTAACTAGTATATGTAAAGAGTAAATTACAAAGTGGTGACCGTTTACATAAATTTTCAAAATAGTGACCAGATTTTCAAATTCTCAAAATAGTGTGCTAACATTTTAGTAAACAATTAGATGCAAACACAATTCGAATCATCCATTTTTTCATTTCGTGAAATTCAATCAAGTACTTAATTTCTATTTTTTTCAACCTCCTCACAAGACCAAGAAACGAAATTTTAACTCGCTTACAGAGAGGAACATCCATCCATCGAAAAAATCCACAACTAACGTGATGATCAGAGCAATTTATGAATCGACACCTAATATTAACATCAGTCTAGGCAACTTTCTCGACTGCAACTCGACTACGATGACAATATGTCATTATTTGGTTTTTTAAGTTAAAAATCTAGGTTGTAAGTCATAAATTTGATAATACACATGGTGTTAAAATATAATATATGATCCTGCTAAGTTGGTATCCTAATACTTTAAGGTTTTAGATGAACTGCTAACTTAACATGGTATCAGAGTTTCAGTTGGTAGAGGTCTAAGGTTCAACTTCTTGCTACTCCCAATATTTTCATAATTAATTATGGACATGGAAGACTTGTTATTGCCACAAAGATGAGCGCATGTGATCCAATCTCGACCCATAAATGGGCTCTTGAATAAGGGAGAATGTTAGAATATAATATATGATCCTGCTAAGTTGATATCCTAACACTTTAACATTTTAGATGAGCTTTGTTACTCAACACACGGTCTATATTAAATATACATACAATATGACTGTTTGTACTTTATAAAAAACGCATTTTATCCTTGTGTGGAGAGTTGACGAGAGTCATGGTTTTAAAAGACGAAAATAATGATTGGCCACATTTTTGAAAATTTGAAAATTTGGTCACTATTTTGAAATTTGGTGTAAAGTACGACCACTATTCTGTAATTTACTCTTCACGGTCACCATTCTCTTCACTGTCATCATTCTGTAATTTACTCTTTTTTTAATTATCTTTTTTGTAGTGATAATATGTAAGCGGGTATTCTCAATGAAACTAATACCTGTAACATTTGGGAAAATGATATTAAAAATGAAATCATTAAGAAACCGTTCCGCCACATGTATCTCGTTGTTTGCTCAATTGTAGGGATTAAGATATCTGTATAAATAACTGCGCATGAGAGCATTAAGGTTTTTGGTAATTTTATTTTATAATACCTTTGGTTCTCACAGGTTAAGGGTTCCCATGCATTGGAACCATACTTTATTAATTTATATAATATATATTACACGATAAAAATTAAAAAACTAACCCGAAAGATATGAAGGTGAAGGCAAATTGGGAACGAGGAGCTGATGCTGCAGTGTTACTGGAGCAGAGATTGAGCGAGACGGAAGAGTTTCATCATCATCAAAAATACCTATCTTCACTTCAACAGAATCAGAGTGATTTGGCTTTAGATCGAATGATTTTGAGGTACTTAGTTGTCCTGCCATTTGTCATTGTGTGTGTATAGACATTAATGAATTAGACTACAGCTGCAGACTAGAATGAACATGCATGCATGTATATATATATTGAGACGCATCAACTTGATGTCGTGGTTGAACATTCAGCGTAGACTTTAATATAAATAACAGTAAGTTATAATGTGACATATAAGCATGCGTTAAGTTACTTGCAACAAGCAAACACACAACCATGCATTATATTTAATAATTATTTTTTATTTTATGCTTCCAACATTATATTTTGCATAAATTGAAATTGATACATATAGTTTGATAATAAATTTTTATGAACAAATTGTAAATATTTAAGTGTTTTTAATACAGACTCTCTTAAATATATCCTAATGATTGTATATTTGTATTGCAGTTTGTTAACATTTGTAGACCAAAAAATTATTCAATCATAATGAAGAATAATGATGATCCTGAGAGATAGTGCTATCCAAATGTGCCATTAAAATATATAATGATATGAACAATAACGATGATGAGAATATTTTCATATGATTCTAATTAATTCAGGTATAATTTTGTTAAATAAAATTTTAACTTTTTCTATGAAATTAAGATCTGTATATGAAATAAAATAAAATTTAACCCGCCTTGCACCACCCTATATATAGAGAGTACTTAAAAAGAGGAAAACTTTAATAAAAATATTTCTTATAATATATTTTCATTTGTTTTTTTATACATATATATATATATATATATATATATTCATTTTTAGTTCCAATACAAATATGGATATTATTTTCAATTAATCTTTTCAAAAACTGTATAATAATTAATGAGGAGTGATTGAGAATAAAATATTAACAAAAATATTTCAGAAAAAGAATATCAATCCCAACAATTATCATATTTTAGTCAAAATTATTTGTTAGTCAATTAATTAATATATATTTTTGATGTGCCACGTAGATTACTTCTCTCTTTAGTTAAGAAATATTAATGTTTGATTATATTAAAATGATATAAAACATAATATTACAAAATAACACATTTCTTATTCTCTATATTTTAGAAAATAATAATTTGTTATCAGTCAACCACTTAGTTGATATGGTAGTGATTGGTTGTTGTAGTGTGTGGTTATGATTTTTTCCTTAATGCTATGGGGTTATGATTAGAATAATATTATTATTGTACAACCAAGCTGTGTACATTAATTGGTCAGACAGTTGACATATAACATACGCATATGGATGATGCGGTTGAGTGTGGTTTTATCGAATCGCATCAAAATTGTTTTAAGTGCAATTTTAAAAAATGCGATTCAATTTAAAATGATACAATTTCAATTTTAAATTCGATACTACTTGTATTATATATATATATATATATTGAGATTTGAAAAAGATAAATAAAGTCAAAATATTTAGAACATGTAAATAAAAACAAATCACAACAAGAACATGTAAATCACGCTTATACGTTCTAAAATAAGAGTGGATCACTTATATCTTGAGAGTGGATCACTTATATCTTATTCACTAATTTTAAATAAAAAGGAAAGTAAGTGGAAAAAATGTAAAATAATATAATTTTCACTCATATTTATGTTTTCAAGTTTTTTTTAATGAGCAAGTAAGTGAAAGGGATAAAAATTATAAATATTTTTCTTCCCAAAATTTTTAATCCAAAAATGGGATGAATAGGAAAGGGAGTAGAGGAGAAAAATTAAAAAAAAAATTGATATTACAAATATACTTTTACTACTTATATTATAACTTTTAAATAAATAAATAAAGGTGTAATCTGATTATTAAATACATACTTTCCTTTGAACTCGAGAGCACATAAATAAAAGTAGTTTCACTCTTTAATTTTTAAACTAATTCAACTGATCATAACAACCCAAATTCACAATTAAATGTACTCAATCCAAATCCATAACTAAATGTATACGGGCTCTTTAACCCATAAAAATTAAAAATTTGGTATAATTACAAACTTGTACTCGGAAAGGGTCCAAATACACTCTTTCTGTTTGACGTGGGATGTTTACGCCACCTATATTCTAGGACCCGTTCAAATGATGGACAAAGGACAGACTAGAAGACAACAATCTAACTGCTGAACTTATATGGACTACTTCGACCCTGCTACCCCAACCCCATCATACTTTTTCGAGTCTTCCTTTAGCTACTGTGATTCTTCCAAGAGAGCCCATTCCAAAAGGACTTTTTTCACACTGACCACATATCCATGTTGTTTTGCTGAGAAATAAATTGGTTCGCCAAAGCCTCTTTTATATTCATGTTTAAGCCATCTTTATATGATTCCAACTTAATGTTTTTAACTCCTGCTTGCTGTGCCTGATTGGAACTCTGCCAAAAGATTGGGGGAGTACAGCTTTTTTCAAGGGCATTGGATAGTAAGTTACCCAATGTCACGCCTGACATCCCCTCTTCCACTAAACTCCACATTTTTTTATATGAGTATTTTGAAAAGCCGACCATCTCATCCCTGATCAATGAACTCTATTGCCTGTTTTGAGAGCATTCCTTTGTCATAAAAGATCTCATTCTCAAATATTTTAGATTTGCCTTTGCCTGTACTATGCAAGGGGTGACCATTTCCAGGTTTCAGTGGCCTTGACTCCGACTGTCCAATAATAATTCCTTTAGATTTTTTTTATAACTAATTAGGCTTATATGCCTTACAAATGAGTATCTATTATAACAAATCTCAGCAAGAATCGAACCCAGCACCTGGGACGACAAGAGATAAACCCTTATTACTTGAGAGCATACTGTCATACTTCCTTTACCATTTAACCTCTTACGAAATCTGTAAGTAGCTAAAACTAATTAAATTAATTCAAAATGTTTCTCATCTCAAAGTACGTGTTAAAAATCAAAATGATTATTATTTTGGAACGGAAAATATCTTTTTCTAAATGAATACAATATCTCTGTGATTGAGTTCGAATAAACATTTATACTTATAAGAAAGATGAATAATTTTGGAATTCAATTCGCCTAAAAAGTTTGCATGTAGTTAAAACTGAAATCCTAACAAGAACCAAAATCAATAATTAATTACTTGATTGAATAAATTTGAAGTTGATTCTCAATTCGATTTCATTACTTACCACTACTAAAATGCAAAATCACAAGTGAAATTTTATTACAAAGCGAAACGGATCCAATATTATCAAAACTAGAACCAGAACCATTTCTTTTTTTATGGTTGGGTTCGGTTCTCAGTGTTGTCCGGGAGATGCTCCCTCCTGAGATTTGTATCCCATGCATCACATATTTTCAGCAGTACTTCCAACTCTTTAAACTTCTCGTGTGCTTTTGGATGCTTTTCTATACAATCATATTGTTGATTAAATAATTTAAGTTCCTCCTGCGCTCTATACCGAATATTCTGAATGCCGTGGAGATCTAAATATTGTTGTACTTTGGCACTGATATAGGGAACCCCGTGCCTATCTTCATTTTTAACTGCTTGCAGCATATCATGGAACCAAACTGAAAAGTCCTTCACATCATTGACACCCATGCCTTGCTGATCCACATGTTCAGTTGCATGCTCTGCTAATCTTTTTAGTGCTTGCTTGTTCTCCATCAGTTGTCGATTTTGGTCAACTTCAGAATGCACACCTTGCCTTCCTCGACCACTAATATTTTCGATCAGCTGTTGATCATCTGAATTTGATCTTACAATTATCTGAATATGCTCAGTTGGTTTCTCATTTTTATATCCATGTTCTTTCTGTTCATAAAAAGTTTCTGGTCTGCTTTTTTCACGAACATACTCGATTCCTTGCAGATTTTCGTATCTGTATGCTTTTGGTATTCTAGAAATATCAGGATCTGCTCTTGCTGGTCCTAGAATATGCTCGATCCCTTTCCGATTTTCATATTCGCCCCCCTGCTGTGGCATGCTCATATCAGAAATTGATTGCGATGGTCGTTGAATATATCCAATCTCTTGCCGATTTTCATATTCGTTCCCCTGCTGCGGTTCGCTCATATCAAAAATTGATCGGGATGGTCGTCGAATATCTGTAATTTCTTGCCGATTTTCATATTCAGGTTCGCTCATATCAAAAATTGATCGGGATGGTCGTCGAATATCTGCAATTTCTTGCCCATTTTTATATTCAGGTTCGCTCATATCAAAAATTGATCGTGATGGTCGTCGAATATCTGCAATCCCTTGTCGATGTTCATATACACCCCCTGCTGCAGTTTGTTCATATCAAAACTTGATCGTGATGGTCGTTGAATATCTGAAATCCCTTGTCGATTTTCATATTCGTCCCCCTGATGCGGTTTGTTCATATTAAAATTTGATCCTGGTGGTCGTTGAATATCTGCAATCCATTGCTTCTTTTCGGAGTCATATCTATACCCTTGCTGCACTAAATTCACTTTAGTATGCTTGCCTGAACTTATAATTTTTTGAATATATCCGATCCCTTGCTGCATGTACTCCATCCCTTGCTTTGAATATATTCAGAGTTTAATATATTCAGAGTTTTTTATATCTGATATATGATATATAATTATAGTACTTTAATATATTCAGAGTTTACTTTGAATAAATTCTGCAATTTTTCTTAAGTTGCTAATTAGATCCCTTGTTATTTGTTTGGTAGCCCACCCGTTTTAGTTCACTTTGACTTTTAAACATATATTGGAAATATAGCTAAATAAATTATTTTTTAGAACCTTCATATAGAAATAAAATTTTGATATTTATTACCCATTTATTAACACTTTTATTTTGGAAAATTTTTATGTATTTCTTAACATTTTCTAAAATAATATATTTTTAGCGACATCGATGTTCAGCGTAAAGATTACTACCTTTTATCTCAAGTAAAAAAAATGAGTATGTATGTTGCGGCAGTGAAAATATATAATTTCACCTAAGGTATAAGATTTTTGGTGCCAAGTTCAGATATCAAGGCTTGTGATTGTTGGTGCCAAGTTCAGATATTAATCTTTCAGGTACTTGTCTATCTGTTGATCATTATCTCTCGGGTAACTGTTATATAATCGGGCACCATTCCTCTATAATTGACATTGACTATAGAGAGTTTGTCTCACCTAAGAAATATAAATTCACCCTTCTAATTTCTACTCCAGAGTACATTTTGAGTAGAACAGGAACCTGTCAGGCACAACAAACTAGATAACCAGCAAAGATTACAACAACATAGAACCTTTAGTAAAGTATGTGTTTGGTAGGTTTGAACAAAAACCTCGAATTGTAAGTTGACCGAACCACAAAATAAAATAGAGGATATTGAAGTCCGGCAAACATAACAACAGGTACACCAGCCAAAATGCTGATTAGATAAGGTACCCATTTCACTCCTTTAGTATAAACTAGGAAGAAACTCGCACTGAAAGCAATCATCATTGTTGCAATTGAGACGAAAAGAGTTAGGAGCCCGATCATCAATTTCATAGGTAAAGACACCAAGAAATCACTTTCTGCATAACGTGCTGTGAGAATGGCCAAGAACATGAGTATGGAAGCTGAAGAGCTGAACAATGACACAGCGTCTGTTATGATAAATACCAAGAAGGCACTTCTATTTTTGAATATTGGATGCCCGTTGTCGCCGTTGGTACCCCCTGGTAGAGTAAAAGCTGCTGCAAACATCATTGTGGCTACAAGGGCAGCAACAACCATGCACTGAGCTGCTATGTCCTTCATCCAGCTCTCCCCTTTCTCTATCAACTCCGCGTGCTCCTCGGTGAATAAATCTTTAGGAGTTTTTCCTTGTTTGTTCTTCATTTCTCTTAAAGAAGGATGCACCACAGTTTCCACTTCCTAATAAAAATATCATTTTAACTTGTTACTCAATAGCTAAAACTATATCGATTCTTCCAATTAAAAGTATTCTTCTTAGATTTAAGCTCTGAGGAAGGAATTTTTACCTTGAACCATAATATTTCTCTTTGAATTTGAAGAGCTACTCCTGAGACAACATGAATTCGACTTTGTTCTGGCTTCATGGCAGCTAAGTGTAGTATACTGTTGTCATTCGAGTCCCTAGAAGAAGTTATGACGTCCTTACTTGAGCCTATCTCGTATAAGAGATTGTAGACACTATCCTGGCGATGTGAAACTGCAACATGGAAAATTGTATGGCCATTGTCATCTTTCTTCCATATTAGCTCAGGAGACAATCTAAGAATCTCAATTAAAAATTTAGTGTTGCCCAATGCAGCAGCAACAAACAAAAGTTGTTGATCTCCTGTCTCTGAAGGGCCTCTGATTATGTTCCACATGTCATCACGCTCCAGTTTTACAACCTCCCTCCATATAATCTGGACTATTTCAAGTGCTTGACACTTCTTCTTATCAAAGCTTATTCTTGGTCCAGAAAGTACTGAGAAAAAATCAACTATTTGAGAGACAATTACATATGTTTTATAGGACACAGATCCGAGGACATTGCATAGGTCCTATTTCTTCCCTTTTAGAGAAAATGTTTCTGTCCTGAATTTATATATATTTTAAAAGAAATATTGCCTGCATCAACATTTAACAGTGGATAACTTACTTGTACTGAGTAGTCTACTAAAAAGAGGCTGCCTTGTTTCATCCAACACCGATGGATTTCTAGCCAAAATATGTAGAGCATTCTTGTCAGTTGCCAGTGCCAGTTCTTTCTTGTGATGGTACAATAACTTCAATGCAACATCTACATAATATGATTTAACTGTTATAGCAAATGAAATGAAGCTAATGCTTATAGAAAACCAATCATAAAGATCCAGTACAAGACGTTCAATACAACAGGAAGCATGAGAAATTCTTAGGCCAAGTTTTCATTCAACATAGGATATCAAGCCCTTAAGCATGATAACTATAGGTTTCTATTTTCATCTCTGTAGAGGCTGGCATCACAAAAGAGGCTCAATTTGTTTTAAGAAACCCCGTGCAATTAAGTCTGTGTGCAGTTTTTCTGCACAGTTTAATTTGTCCAGAACAACAAAAATGTTGATGTAATTTACTTCAATTTAGAATGGAGTGGAATTATAGCTTAAAACATGGACAGAATAACTAGATTTTTTTATTAATTAATATGTTACTGCCAAGAGAGAGCTTACCATAGAGATCTGCACTGATACAAGCCTGCAGTAGCATTACTCTATCCATATTAGTCCACTCATCACCCGTCATATTATTAATTTTAGAATAAAGACATGAGACCATGTCATTGTGTCTAAACAAAGCTGCTAACGAGAGTGGTGACATATCGTTGGCTCCACGTTTTGTGAGAAGGTTTGGATTCTTTTTAGCCACAATCTCTGCAATATCAACAGTTCCAGCTGCTGCTGCTATACAGAGAGCTGTGTTCAAGTTATAGTTTTGAAGTTCCAAGTCCTCAGGTTGCATTAATTTCACCAGCTCTTTAACAAAGTGAGTGTGCTTTGTCGACGATGCAATGTGAAGAGCAGTATCATGATACATTGTAATGCTCGCATTTATCACCTGTGGAAATCTGCCTATGATTCCTTGAGCAGCTTTCCAGTCACCCTTGAGTGCAGCTTCATAAAGCGGCAGACAAATGGCTTGGTATTTTTCTCTGTCTGTGTGAAGTTCAAACATAAAAGCTTAGTAAATGGTACAATACACATGTTTTAATCAATCTTTGATGATTAAAGTGTATGAAAGTTAATATTATGTCGAAAAATTATTGTAAAAGTATTTTTATTACATTTTAAGTTGTAAAATATTGTTTAATTATGATTAATTACAGATTCTTTTTATATAAACTAGTGATTGAATCAATTCACTAAATTATTTAGAATTTATATATATCCGATCCCTATTTTCTATGACCCTTACATCCGAATAAATAACATAATACGTGAATTTGAGGAACACTGGGAGAAAAGTTTTATTGTGGCCGGCCTTTAAAAAACTTAACTTGGGATTACAGAGGTTTCATTAGATTGTATAGCAAGATGATTTGTATCAGAACATGACTCCGTGTGTATGCACATATATGTAATGAAAAAGATATAGCTAACCAGAAACATATATAGATGAAGGAAAATTTGGTTGATCAGGTTGAGGTGGTGTAGGAATATTAATAGAGTGATGTGTCTGTAGTTCCATGTCAGCAGATGGTCCTGAACTGCTTGTTCCTGCCATTTCTCCTCCTATTTCATCATTGCAAACATATATAAATATATAAAAGGGAGGGAGGGGGGGCGAGAGAGAGAGAGAGAGAGAGTGAATCACTCCCCAAAAAAAAGGTTGAAGGAAACTACCTTCACTCAGAATCTGCTAGTACATGCACCTTTTTTTTAACCAACACAAATTTTAAGCATGAATGGTCTCAATAACACCTTGCTTGCTTTATATTGAATCCCAACTTGCCAAGAATATAATTATGTTGTCATTGAACGTTCATCAGCAGAGACTTCCATAACATTGACTTAATTGTTTACATTTGGTCCGGGCACGGAGACCAAGGATAGTGAGTGTAATATTGTTAAAATAAATGAAGCAGTTGGTGTAATAGTGATTTTATTGTTAAAATAAATGAAGTAGTAGGTGTAATAGTATAAAGTGTTGAAAATGTGAAGTGAAGTAGTTGATGTAATAATGTATTTTATTATTAAAAATTACTAATTTTAGTAATGTAAAGAATTGGATAGGACGTCCCAAAAAAAAAATGTAAAGAATTGGTTGAAACAGAGGGAATAAGAGATAAGAGTGGCTTTGTAGTTAATTAGTAGTAGTTCAATTTCTCTATTATACTTCGTACTAGTTGTAGTAAAAATATTAATATATGTACTACTCGACCAACTGGGGCTTGGGAGAGCCAATGAGCGATGGAAACATGCAAATTGACTAATTATTATTACTTGCATGGCTTCTGTACAAGGACCGGTTACGGTTACCTTTGACTGGCTACACACCGACACACGTCCACACCTGCGCTACATGCATCACTTATATTGTTATTTTTAATTCCAACTTCACACTCATGTAGGTTACCTTGATTTCACTCTCTCATCAATCCTCTTGCTGCTTGCACGCCATTACAATGCATTCGTGATTTCAAACAATAAAAAAAAACCCTGTAAATTTGGGTTTGGAAATATAAATTTTATTTTAAATGTTGAAATTCAAATTTTGAATTTAGTTGCAATTTCAAAATTTTAAATTTATACATGTTTTAATGTTTTGGAGTTGAATGAAATCTCAGTTTTAGTTATTCAAATATATTATATATATATATATATATATATATATATATATTAAATTAGGAATTTCAAATGAATTTTATGTTCTCAAACAAGTATTTCGAATGAGCGCAAAGCTATGGTTTATATTTGGAGTTGATTTCCCTTAAATTTTTTGGTAGATTTGTATGACAGATTTTGGGTGCAATAACCACCTTGTAGGTCGAATGTACCCTGTGCAGTGAGGGAACCATCAGGGCTCAAAATTTTAAAATAATTTTTTTAAAGAAAAAACCGAAAACTTATCGTGATCTCAAAAATGAGTTCAATGTTTAAAAGAAATCACAACTAAATCTATATTCAAGGTTTGTGAAACTTAATTTCTATCTCGTCCAATTGTTATCTCATATTGTTAAGTAAGAAAAATAGTTGATAGTTTTTGTTTTTGATTTTTAAATACTTGAAATTTTCATATACTTTGTTTGTGAAATCAATCAAAAAAACAATTCTAATATCTTTACAACTTAACAAGATGACTCTATAAACAGTATGACTCCTGTTATGGATTAAAAACTGCGGTGTAGTTAATGCAGTGTATGTCGGAGTTTAACGAGTTTTAATGGCTGAGCTTGTGTTTCGAAACTTCTAATATCTTTTTTTAATTATTAATGGTTGTAAAAATATATATAATATGTCCTCTACAATTTAACAAGATGACCGTATAAACAATATAACTCCCAATACATAGCATAGTTCAAGTGAATTCACTTAAAAATTTTAGTGAATTATGATTGAGCATCATATTAACAAATAAACGTATTCATGAGCTTAATGCGCGAAAAAAAATAAGAAATGACAATCCATTTTTTTGAAATCTCATGAGAGTAAGGTAATGGCATGTTACTCTAACCAATCATACTGTGTAAATCAATTTAATTGAAAATTTATTTTAGTTTTATTGTATATTACTTCTTTGAAAAACTGTAATCAAACGGTTGTAAAATAAGGAGTAAAATTAAGAAATTTGGATAAATGTATAAAATATTTTTTATGAAAATTGTAATTTAACTATCTAAGAACGGATGATGTGATAGTGTGAGAAATAATGGCAACTAACATATACTAAAATTGTAAGTAGAGACATTGGAATGACGAAAAATAGAAGTTATTATCTAATAGGGGCTTTAATATGATCAAAAATAAAAAAGATTATATTAATTATTTTGACTCTAGTTCCGCCCTTTACTCTGTGTCATTAATTTCAGTTGGTTGGCAGATTAATCTGCTGCCAATGAAGAGGCGAAAAATTTCAGATAGATTAATTGTAGATCTGACTATCGATCTGAAAGACATCCTAGATCTGACTATCGATCCTTACATGTAGAATTGTAGATGGTGTATTTTGGACTGCATTTGAAAAATTGGCATACAAATTGTGCATCAGTACAATTTGGATTATTTCAATTTACAACAAACTAAACAAGAAAAGCAATAGTACAAACTAAATAGGAATTGTTTAGTAAAGCATGTGTTTCTTGGGTTTGAACAGAAACCTGAAACTGAATGTTGTCCGAACCACATCAAAAACTAGACGATACTGAAGTCTTGCAAATAGAACAACAGGCACTCCAGCTAACCCAGCAATTAGATAAGGCAACCATTTCATACCTTTTGTATAAACCAGGAAGAAGCTTGCGCTAAAAGCAATCATCATTGTAGTAATTGAGATGAAAAGTGCAAGGAGCCCAATCATCAACTTTATAGGTAAAGACACCAAGAAATCACTTTCTGCATAGCGTGCTGTGAGAATGGCCAGGAACATGAGTATAGAAGCCGAAGAGCTGAACAATGATACGGCATCTGTAATTACAAACACGATGAAGGCACTTCTATGTTTGAATATTGGATGTCCGCTGTCCTGATCATTACCACCTGGTAAAGTAAAAGCTGCTGCAAACATAATGGTAGCTATAAGGGCAGCAACAACCATGCACTGAGATGCTGTTTCCTTCATCCATCTTTCCCCTTTCTCCATCAACTCTGCATGCTGATCAGTGAATAAATCTTGGGGAGTTTTCCCTTGTTTGTTCTTCTTTTCTTTAAAAGAAGGAGGTACCATAGCTTCTACTTCCTAATATGAGAATCGCCTTGACTTTTTACAAAAGTGCAAAAATATAGGAATATATAGCATGTAAGCTTTAAGAAAATTGCCAGGGAGAGGGGTGGGGGAGGAATGGTATAAATCAAAAAGTAACTCGAGTAATAAAAAGTAATTTTGGGAAATTATCTATGTAGAGGAAGAACGACTTGGGAGATTCTAAACAGTTAGAATCCTGAAAATACATGGCTTCTTCCAAGTATAGTTACTTTGTTTAGGTGTGAGTTTTGAGGAAGAAATATTAACCTTGAACCAGAGTAGTTCCCTTTGCATTTGAAGAGCTACTCCTGACACAATATGCAGTCGATTTTGTTCTGGCTTCATGGCAGCCAAATGTAACATATTGTTTCCATTTGTGTCCTTAAAAGTAGTTATAAGGTCCTTAATTGAGCCCATCTCATATAACAGATTGTAGACGCTCTCTTGACGATTTAAAACTGCTGCATGGAAAATTGTCCGGCCATTGTCATCTATCTTCCATATCAGTTCAGGACACAATCGAAGAATCTCGATTAAAAATTTAGTGTTGCCCAATTCAGCAGCAACAAACAAAATTCGAGACGGATATTTGTTTTCTCCGTCTTTTATCTCTTGAGGGCCTCTGATTATGTCCCATATGTCATCATCTCTCTGTTCAACAATCTCTCCCCAAATTATCTGGACTATATCAAGTGCTTGACACTTCTTCTCACCAGGTCCTATTTTTGGTCCAGGAAGTACTGTAAAAAAATATATTAATCGAGGGATAATCACAAACAGTGAATACGCCATAGAGGAACTAGAATAAGTCCAGTTTCTTCTTTTTTAGAAAGTTTGTTTCTTTCCTGATATTCTAGATCTTTTTATTTATATAAATAAATATTACATGCATCATCAGGGCCATAAAAGAAAATACATTTACCACTAGATTAACTTACTTTCATTGAAAATACATTTACGAGCAGATAACTTACTCTTATCAAGTAGTCTCCAAAAGACAGGCTGCCTTTTTCCAGCAAATTCTGATGGGTTTCTAGCCAAAATATGGAGTGCATTCTTGTCAGTTGCCAAAGCCAATTTTTTCTTGTGATGGCGCAACAAATCCAATGCCACATCTACAAAAATTGACAAACTGTTGTAACCACTTAAATGGAACTAGTGTGTGTGATGGCGCAACAAATCCAATGCCACATCTACAAAAATTGACAAACTGTTGTAACCACTTAGATGGAACTAGTGTGTAAAGAAAATCATTAAAGAACTAACAAAACAGTAGCTGAAACAGAAAGCATGATAAATTCTTAGGCTAAAGTTATAATTCAGCGAATGAGTGGTATAATGATCAAGCTCTTAACCTTGAACCTTTTTCAAGCAACACAATTACTTATGGGATACTTCAGAATCCAGGTATGCTGCATTAAGATATTTGAACTTTGCTAAATGTCAAGCACTATCTGTAGTGAAAAAGCAAGGCTTATGTCCTACATATTTCTAATCAATAGGTTTTATTCTCGGACAAGGTTTTTGTTGTGTTCCATATGCTCATATAAGGTTTCTGTTGTCATATTACATATTACATTAGACTTACCACATAAGACAAAACTGAGTTTTTTGTTTGTGCTAGCATGACATAAGAAGCTTAATTTATATTTTTTGATTGTTTGTGAATCCCTTGCGATCAAGTCTTAGTGCATCAAAAGAAATGATAAAAAGGATATGTGACATTTACTTTGATTCGGAATGGTGTAGAAAACTTATAAGATTGAAATATAAGTCGACTTTTATAACTAGTATGTTGGTACTATGAGAAAGCTTACCATATAGCTTTGCACTGATGCAAGCATGCAGTAATATTATTCTATCCGTGTCAGTCCAATCTTCATCAGTCATATTATTAGTCTTAGAATAAAGATATGACACCATATCTTCGTGTCCAAACAATGCTGCCATCAAGAGTGGTGACATATTATTGCTTCCGCGTATCATGAGAAGTTTAGGTTTCACTTTCACCATAATCTCAACAATTTTAACTGTTCCAACTGCTGCTGCTAAAC
Organism: Oenanthe sinensis; assembly: GCA_028671895.1. Taxonomy (NCBI): domain Eukaryota; kingdom Viridiplantae; phylum Streptophyta; class Magnoliopsida; order Apiales; family Apiaceae; genus Oenanthe; species Oenanthe sinensis. Next base: position 6,431,702 of record CM053811.1, read on the forward strand.
AGAGAGCTGTATTCCAGTTTTTGTTTTGAAGTTCCAAGTCCTCAGGTTTCATTAAATTCACCAGCTTTTCCACAAAGTGAGCATGCTTTGTCGACGAGGCAATGTGAAGAGCAGTTTCATTATTCTTCGTAATGCTCACATTTATCACCTGTGGACATTTGACTATGATTCTTTGTGCAGCTTGCCAGTCACCTTTGAGTGCAGCTTCGTAGAGTGGCAAACAGAAAGCTAGGTAATTTTTTCTTTCGTCCTCTGTATAAAGTTGAAGGGTAAACGCTTAGTACACAACTTCATATTCCAATAATTTTAAGAATAAAGTTTTTTTTTAATTAATTTCCCCTTTTTGTTTTGCTTCTGTTAGGTTAACTTTTCATTTTATCAGAAAAACATGAATGGGCGTTGACTTCATTTTGATACCTTAAAACTTACTTCAATCCACATCGAATAAAATTAAACGCACTATGTTAGTAAATGGTACAATACACATGTTATAATCAATCTTTGATGATTAAAGTGTAAAAGTTAATATTATGTCGAAAAATTATTGTAAAAGTATTTTTATTACATTTTAAGTTGTAAAATATTGTTTAATTATGATTAATTACAGATTCTTTTTATAAACTAGTGATTGAATCAATTCACTAAATTATTTAGAATTTATATATATCCGATCCCTATTTTCTATGACCCTTACATCCGAAGAAATAACATAATACGTGAATTTGAGGAACACTGGGAGAAAAGTTTTATTGTGGCCGGCCTTTAAAAAACTTAACTTGGGATTACAGAGGTTTCATTAGATTGTATAGCAAGATGATTTGTATCAGAACATGACTCCGTGTGTATGCACATATATGTAATGAAAAAGATATAGCTAACCAGAAACATATATAGATGAAGGAAAATTTGGTTGATCAGGTTGAGGTGGTGTAGGAATATTAATAGAGTGATGTGTCTGTAGTTCCATGTCAGCAGATGGTCCTGAACTGCTTGTTCCTGCCATTTCTCCTCCTATTTCATCATTGCAAACATATATAAATATATAAAAGGGAGGGAGGAGGGGGGGCGAGAGAGAGAGAGAGAGAGAGTGAATCACTCCCCAAAAAAAAGGTTGAAGGAAACTACCTTCACTCAGAATCTGCTAGTACATGCACCTTTTTTTTAACCAACACAAATTTTAAGCATGAATGGTCTCAATAACACCTTGCTTGCTTTATATTGAATCCCAACTTGCCAAGAATATAATTATGTTGTCATTGAACGTTCATCAGCAGAGACTTCCATAACATTGACTTAATTGTTTACATTTGGTCCGGGCACGGAGACCAATGATAGTGAGTGTAATATTGTTAAAATAAATGAAGCAGTTAGTGTAATAGTGATTTTATTGTTAAAATAAATGAAGTAGTGGGTGTAATAGTATAAAGTGTTGAAAATGTGAAGTGAAGTAGTTGATGTAATAATGTATTTTATTATTAAAAATTACTAATTTTAGTAATGTAAAGAATTGGATAGGACGTCCCAAAAAAAAAATGTAAAGAATTGGTTGAAACAGAGGGAATAAGAGATAAGAGTGGCTTTGTAGTTAATTAGTAGTAGTTCAATTTCTCTATTATACTTCGTACTAGTTGTAGTAAAAATATTAATATATGTACTACTCGACCAACTGGGGCTTGGGAGAGCCAATGAGCGATGGAAACATGCAAATTGACTAATTATTATTACTTGCATGGCTTCTGTACAAGGACCGGTTACGGTTACCTTTGACTGGCTACACACCGACACACGTCCACACCTGCGCTACATGCATCACTTATATTGTTATTTTTAATTCCAACTTCACACTCATGTAGGTTACCTTGATTTCACTCTCTCATCAATCCTCTTGCTGCTTGCACGCCATTACAATGCATTCGTGATTTCAAACAATAAAAAAAAACCCTGTAAATTTGGGTTTGGAAATATAAATTTTATTTTAAATGTTGAAATTCAAATTTTGAATTTAGTTGCAATTTCAAAATTTTAAATTTATACATGTTTTAATGTTTTGGAGTTGAATGAAATCTCAGTTTTAGTTATTCAAATATATTATATATATATATATATATATATATATATATATATATATATATATATATATATATTAAATTAGGAATTTCAAATGAATTTTATGTTCTCAAACAAGTATTTCGAATGAGCGCAAAGCTATGGTTTATATTTGGAGTTGATTTCCCTTAAATTTTTTGGTAGATTTGTATGACAGATTTTGGGTGCAATAACCACCTTGTAGGTCGAATGTACCCTGTGCAGTGAGGGAACCATCAGGGCTCAAAATTTTAAAATAATTTTTTTAAAGAAAAAACCGAAAACTTATCGTGATCTCAAAAATGAGTTCAATGTTTAAAAGAAATCACAACTAAATCTATATTCAAGGTTTGTGAAACTTAATTTCTATCTCGTCCAATTGTTATCTCATATTGTTAAGTAAGAAAAATAGTTGATAGTTTTTGTTTTTGATTTTTAAATACTTGAAATTTTCATATACTTTGTTTGTGAAATCAATCAAAAAAACAATTCTAATATCTTTACAACTTAACAAGATGACTCTATAAACAGTATGACTCCTGTTATGGATTAAAAACTGCGGTGTAGTTAATGCAGTGTATGTCGGAGTTTAACGAGTTTTAATGGCTGAGCTTGTGTTTCGAAGCTTCTAATATCTTTTTTTAATTATTAATGGTTGTAAAAATATATATAATATGTCCTCTACAATTTAACAAGATGACCGTATAAACAATATAACTCCCAATACATAGCATAGTTCAAGTGAATTCACTTAAAAATTTTAGTGAATTATGATTGAGCATCATATTAACAAATAAACGTATTCATGAGCTTAATGCGCGAAAAAAAATAAGAAATGACAATCCATTTTTTTGAAATCTCATGAGAGTAAGGTAATGGCATGTTACTCTAACCAATCATACTGTGTAAATCAATTTAATTGAAAATTTATTTTAGTTTTATTGTATATTACTTCTTTGAAAAACTGTAATCAAACGGTTGTAAAATAAGGAGTAAAATTAAGAAATTTGGATAAATGTATAAAATATTTTTTATGAAAATTGTAATTTAACTATCTAAGAACGGATGATGTGATAGTGTGAGAAATAATGGCAACTAACATATACTAAAATTGTAAGTAGAGACATTGGAATGACGAAAAATAGAAGTTATTATCTAATAGGGGCTTTAATATGATCAAAAATAAAAAAGATTATATTGATTATTTTGACTCTAGTTCCGCCCTTTACTCTGTGTCATTAATTTCAGTTGGTTGGCAGATTAATCTGCTGCCAATGAAGAGGCGAAAAATTTCAGATAGATTAATTGTAGATCTGACTATCGATCTGAAAGACATCCTAGATCTGACTATCGATCCTTACATGTAGAATTGTAGATGGTGTATTTTGGACTGCATTTGAAAAATTGGCATACAAATTGTGCATCAGTACAATTTGGATTATTTCAATTTACAACAAACTAAACAAGAAAAGCAATGGTACAAACTAAATAGGAATTGTTTAGTAAAGCATGTGTTTCTTGGGTTTGAACAGAAACCTGAAACTGAATGTTGTCCGAACCACATCAAAAACTAGACGATACTGAAGTCTTGCAAATAGAACAACAGGCACTCCAGCTAACCCAGCAATTAGATAAGGCAACCATTTCATACCTTTTGTATAAACCAGGAAGAAGCTTGCGCTAAAAGCAATCATCATTGTAGTAATTGAGATGAAAAGTGCAAGGAGCCCAATCATCAACTTTATAGGTAAAGACACCAAGAAATCACTTTCTGCATAGCGTGCTGTGAGAATGGCCAGGAACATGAGTATAGAAGCCGAAGAGCTGAACAATGATACGGCATCTGTAATTACAAACACGATGAAGGCACTTCTATGTTTGAATATTGGATGTCCGCTGTCCTGATCATTACCACCTGGTAAAGTAAAAGCTGCTGCAAACATAATGGTAGCTATAAGGGCAGCAACAACCATGCACTGAGATGCTGTTTCCTTCATCCATCTTTCCCCTTTCTCCATCAACTCTGCATGCTGATCAGTGAATAAATCTTGGGGAGTTTTCCCTTGTTTGTTCTTCTTTTCTTTAAAAGAAGGAGGTACCATAGCTTCTACTTCCTAATATGAGAATCGCCTTGACTTTTTACAAAAGTGCAAAAATATAGGAATATATAGCATGTAAGCTTTAAGAAAATTGCCAGGGAGAGGGGTGGGGGAGGAATGGTATAAATCAAAAAGTAACTCGAGTAATAAAAAGTAATTTTGGGAAATTATCTATGTAGAGGAAGAACGACTTGGGAGATTCTAAACAGTTAGAATCCTGAAAATACATGGCTTCTTCCAAGTATAGTTACTTTGTTTAGGTGTGAGTTTTGAGGAAGAAATATTAACCTTGAACCAGAGTAGTTCCCTTTGCATTTGAAGAGCTACTCCTGACACAATATGCAGTCGATTTTGTTCTGGCTTCATGGCAGCCAAATGTAACATATTGTTTCCATTTGTGTCCTTAAAAGTAGTTATAAGGTCCTTAATTGAGCCCATCTCATATAACAGATTGTAGACGCTCTCTTGACGATTTAAAACTGCTGCATGGAAAATTGTCCGGCCATTGTCATCTATCTTCCATATCAGTTCAGGACACAATCGAAGAATCTCGATTAAAAATTTAGTGTTGCCCAATTCAGCAGCAACAAACAAAATTCGAGACGGATATTTGTTTTCTCCGTCTTTTATCTCTTGAGGGCCTCTGATTATGTCCCATATGTCATCATCTCTCTGTTCAACAATCTCTCCCCAAATTATCTGGACTATATCAAGTGCTTGACACTTCTTCTCACCAGGTCCTATTTTTGGTCCAGGAAGTACTGTAAAAAAATATATTAATCGAGGGATAATCACAAACAGTGAATACGCCATAGAGGAACTAGAATAAGTCCAGTTTCTTCTTTTTTAGAAAGTTTGTTTCTTTCCTGATATTCTAGATCTTTTTATTTATATAAATAAATATTACATGCATCATCAGGGCCATAAAAGAAAATACATTTACCACTAGATTAACTTACTTTCATTGAAAATACATTTACGAGCAGATAACTTACTCTTATCAAGTAGTCTCCAAAAGACAGGCTGCCTTTTTCCAGCAAATTCTGATGGGTTTCTAGCCAAAATATGGAGTGCATTCTTGTCAGTTGCCAAAGCCAATTTTTTCTTGTGATGGCGCAACAAATCCAATGCCACATCTACAAAAATTGACAAACTGTTGTAACCACTTAAATGGAACTAGTGTGTGTGATGGCGCAACAAATCCAATGCCACATCTACAAAAATTGACAAACTGTTGTAACCACTTAGATGGAACTAGTGTGTAAAGAAAATCATTAAAGAACTAACAAAACAGTAGCTGAAACAGAAAGCATGATAAATTCTTAGGCTAAAGTTATAATTCAGCGAATGAGTGGTATAATGATCAAGCTCTTAACCTTGAACCTTTTTCAAGCAACACAATTACTTATGGGATACTTCAGAATCCAGGTATGCTGCATTAAGATATTTGAACTTTGCTAAATGTCAAGCACTATCTGTAGTGAAAAAGCAAGGCTTATGTCCTACATATTTCTAATCAATAGGTTTTATTCTCGGACAAGGTTTTTGTTGTGTTCCATATGCTCATATAAGGTTTCTGTTGTCATATTACATATTACATTAGACTTACCACATAAGACAAAACTGAGTTTTTTGTTTGTGCTAGCATGACATAAGAAGCTTAATTTATATTTTTTGATTGTTTGTGAATCCCTTGCGATCAAGTCTTAGTGCATCAAAAGAAATGATAAAAAGGATATGTGACATTTACTTTGATTCGGAATGGTGTAGAAAACTTATAAGATTGAAATATAAGTCGACTTTTATAACTAGTATGTTGGTACTATGAGAAAGCTTACCATATAGCTTTGCACTGATGCAAGCATGCAGTAATATTATTCTATCCGTGTCAGTCCAATCTTCATCAGTCATATTATTAGTCTTAGAATAAAGATATGACACCATATCTTCGTGTCCAAACAATGCTGCCATCAAGAGTGGTGACATATTATTGCTTCCGCGTATCATGAGAAGTTTAGGTTTCACTTTCACCATAATCTCAACAATTTTAACTGTTCCAACTGCTGCTGCTAAACAGAGAGCTGTATTCCAGTTTTTGTTTTGAAGTTCCAAGTCCTCAGGTTTCATTAAATTCACCAGCTTTTCCACAAAGTGAGCATGCTTTGTCGACGAGGCAATGTGAAGAGCAGTTTCATTATTCTTCGTAATGCTCACATTTATCACCTGTGGACATTTGACTATGATTCTTTGTGCAGCTTGCCAGTCACCTTTGAGTGCAGCTTCGTAGAGTGGCAAACAGAAAGCTAGGTAATTTTTTCTTTCGTCCTCTGTATAAAGTTGAAGGGTAAACGCTTAGTACACAACTTCATATTCCAATAATTTTAAGAATAAAGTTTTTTTTTAATTAATTTCCCCTTTTTGTTTTGCTTCTGTTAGGTTAACTTTTCATTTTATCAGAAAAACATGAATGGGCGTTGACTTCATTTTGATACCTTAAAACTTACTTCAATCCACATCGAATAAAATTAAACGCACTATGTTAGTAAATGGTACAATACACATGTTATAATCAATCTTTGATGATTAAAGTGTAAAAGTTAATATTATGTCGAAAAATTATTGTAAAAGTATTTTTATTACATTTTAAGTTGTAAAATATTGTTTAATTATGATTAATTACAGATTCTTTTTATAAACTAGTGATTGAATCAATTCACTAAATTATTTAGAATTTATATATATCCGATCCCTATTTTCTATGACCCTTACATCCGAATAAATAACATAATACGTGAATTTGAGGAACACTGGGAGAAAAGTTTTATTGTGGCCGGCCTTTAAAAAACTTAACTTGGGATTACAGAGGTTTCATTAGATTGTATAGCAAGATGATTTGTATCAGAACATGACTCCGTGTGTATGCACATATATGTAATGAAAAAGATATAGCTAACCAGAAACATATATAGATGAAGGAAAATTTGGTTGATCAGGTTGAGGTGGTGTAGGAATATTAATAGAGTGATGTGTCTGTAGTTCCATGTCAGCAGATGGTCCTGAACTGCTTGTTCCTGCCATTTCTCCTCCTATTTCATCATTGCAAACATATATAAATATATAAAAGGGAGGGAGGAGGGGGGGCGAGAGAGAGAGAGAGAGAGAGTGAATCACTCCCCAAAAAAAAGGTTGAAGGAAACTACCTTCACTCAGAATCTGCTAGTACATGCACCTTTTTTTTAACCAACACAAATTTTAAGCATGAATGGTCTCAATAACACCTTGCTTGCTTTATATTGAATCCCAACTTGCCAAGAATATAATTATGTTGTCATTGAACGTTCATCAGCAGAGACTTCCATAACATTGACTTAATTGTTTACATTTGGTCCGGGCACGGAGACCAATGATAGTGAGTGTAATATTGTTAAAATAAATGAAGCAGTTAGTGTAATAGTGATTTTATTGTTAAAATAAATGAAGTAGTGGGTGTAATAGTATAAAGTGTTGAAAATGTGAAGTGAAGTAGTTGATGTAATAATGTATTTTATTATTAAAAATTACTAATTTTAGTAATGTAAAGAATTGGATAGGACGTCCCAAAAAAAAAATGTAAAGAATTGGTTGAAACAGAGGGAATAAGAGATAAGAGTGGCTTTGTAGTTAATTAGTAGTAGTTCAATTTCTCTATTATACTTCGTACTAGTTGTAGTAAAAATATTAATATATGTACTACTCGACCAACTGGGGCTTGGGAGAGCCAATGAGCGATGGAAACATGCAAATTGACTAATTATTATTACTTGCATGGCTTCTGTACAAGGACCGGTTACGGTTACCTTTGACTGGCTACACACCGACACACGTCCACACCTGCGCTACATGCATCACTTATATTGTTATTTTTAATTCCAACTTCACACTCATGTAGGTTACCTTGATTTCACTCTCTCATCAATCCTCTTGCTGCTTGCACGCCATTACAATGCATTCGTGATTTCAAACAATAAAAAAAAACCCTGTAAATTTGGGTTTGGAAATATAAATTTTATTTTAAATGTTGAAATTCAAATTTTGAATTTAGTTGCAATTTCAAAATTTTAAATTTATACATGTTTTAATGTTTTGGAGTTGAATGAAATCTCAGTTTTAGTTATTCAAATATATTATATATATATATATATATATATATATATATATTAAATTAGGAATTTCAAATGAATTTTATGTTCTCAAACAAGTATTTCGAATGAGCGCAAAGCTATGGTTTATATTTGGAGTTGATTTCCCTTAAATTTTTTGGTAGATTTGTATGACAGATTTTGGGTGCAATAACCACCTTGTAGGTCGAATGTACCCTGTGCAGTGAGGGAACCATCAGGGCTCAAAATTTTAAAATAATTTTTTTAAAGAAAAAACCGAAAACTTATCGTGATCTCAAAAATGAGTTCAATGTTTAAAAGAAATCACAACTAAATCTATATTCAAGGTTTGTGAAACTTAATTTCTATCTCGTCCAATTGTTATCTCATATTGTTAAGTAAGAAAAATAGTTGATAGTTTTTGTTTTTGATTTTTAAATACTTGAAATTTTCATATACTTTGTTTGTGAAATCAATCAAAAAAACAATTCTAATATCTTTACAACTTAACAAGATGACTCTATAAACAGTATGACTCCTGTTATGGATTAAAAACTGCGGTGTAGTTAATGCAGTGTATGTCGGAGTTTAACGAGTTTTAATGGCTGAGCTTGTGTTTCGAAGCTTCTAATATCTTTTTTTAATTATTAATGGTTGTAAAAATATATATAATATGTCCTCTACAATTTAACAAGATGACCGTATAAACAATATAACTCCCAATACATAGCATAGTTCAAGTGAATTCACTTAAAAATTTTAGTGAATTATGATTGAGCATCATATTAACAAATAAACGTATTCATGAGCTTAATGCGCGAAAAAAAATAAGAAATGACAATCCATTTTTTTGAAATCTCATGAGAGTAAGGTAATGGCATGTTACTCTAACCAATCATACTGTGTAAATCAATTTAATTGAAAATTTATTTTAGTTTTATTGTATATTACTTCTTTGAAAAACTGTAATCAAACGGTTGTAAAATAAGGAGTAAAATTAAGAAATTTGGATAAATGTATAAAATATTTTTTATGAAAATTGTAATTTAACTATCTAAGAACGGATGATGTGATAGTGTGAGAAATAATGGCAACTAACATATACTAAAATTGTAAGTAGAGACATTGGAATGACGAAAAATAGAAGTTATTATCTAATAGGGGCTTTAATATGATCAAAAATAAAAAAGATTATATTGATTATTTTGACTCTAGTTCCGCCCTTTACTCTGTGTCATTAATTTCAGTTGGTTGGCAGATTAATCTGCTGCCAATGAAGAGGCGAAAAATTTCAGATAGATTAATTGTAGATCTGACTATCGATCTGAAAGACATCCTAGATCTGACTATCGATCCTTACATGTAGAATTGTAGATGGTGTATTTTGGACTGCATTTGAAAAATTGGCATACAAATTGTGCATCAGTACAATTTGGATTATTTCAATTTACAACAAACTAAACAAGAAAAGCAATGGTACAAACTAAATAGGAATTGTTTAGTAAAGCATGTGTTTCTTGGGTTTGAACAGAAACCTGAAACTGAATGTTGTCCGAACCACATCAAAAACTAGACGATACTGAAGTCTTGCAAATAGAACAACAGGCACTCCAGCTAACCCAGCAATTAGATAAGGCAACCATTTCATACCTTTTGTATAAACCAGGAAGAAGCTTGCGCTAAAAGCAATCATCATTGTAGTAATTGAGATGAAAAGTGCAAGGAGCCCAATCATCAACTTTATAGGTAAAGACACCAAGAAATCACTTTCTGCATAGCGTGCTGTGAGAATGGCCAGGAACATGAGTATAGAAGCCGAAGAGCTGAACAATGATACGGCATCTGTAATTACAAACACGATGAAGGCACTTCTATGTTTGAATATTGGATGTCCGCTGTCCTGATCATTACCACCTGGTAAAGTAAAAGCTGCTGCAAACATAATGGTAGCTATAAGGGCAGCAACAACCATGCACTGAGATGCTGTTTCCTTCATCCATCTTTCCCCTTTCTCCATCAACTCTGCATGCTGATCAGTGAATAAATCTTGGGGAGTTTTCCCTTGTTTGTTCTTCTTTTCTTTAAAAGAAGGAGGTACCATAGCTTCTACTTCCTAATATGAGAATCGCCTTGACTTTTTACAAAAGTGCAAAAATATAGGAATATATAGCATGTAAGCTTTAAGAAAATTGCCAGGGAGAGGGGTGGGGGAGGAATGGTATAAATCAAAAAGTAACTCGAGTAATAAAAAGTAATTTTGGGAAATTATCTATGTAGAGGAAGAACGACTTGGGAGATTCTAAACAGTTAGAATCCTGAAAATACATGGCTTCTTCCAAGTATAGTTACTTTGTTTAGGTGTGAGTTTTGAGGAAGAAATATTAACCTTGAACCAGAGTAGTTCCCTTTGCATTTGAAGAGCTACTCCTGACACAATATGCAGTCGATTTTGTTCTGGCTTCATGGCAGCCAAATGTAACATATTGTTTCCATTTGTGTCCTTAAAAGTAGTTATAAGGTCCTTAATTGAGCCCATCTCATATAACAGATTGTAGACGCTCTCTTGACGATTTAAAACTGCTGCATGGAAAATTGTCCGGCCATTGTCATCTATCTTCCATATCAGTTCAGGACACAATCGAAGAATCTCGATTAAAAATTTAGTGTTGCCCAATTCAGCAGCAACAAACAAAATTCGAGACGGATATTTGTTTTCTCCGTCTTTTATCTCTTGAGGGCCTCTGATTATGTCCCATATGTCATCATCTCTCTGTTCAACAATCTCTCCCCAAATTATCTGGACTATATCAAGTGCTTGACACTTCTTCTCACCAGGTCCTATTTTTGGTCCAGGAAGTACTGTAAAAAAATATATTAATCGAGGGATAATCACAAACAGTGAATACGCCATAGAGGAACTAGAATAAGTCCAGTTTCTTCTTTTTTAGAAAGTTTGTTTCTTTCCTGATATTCTAGATCTTTTTATTTATATAAATAAATATTACATGCATCATCAGGGCCATAAAAGAAAATACATTTACCACTAGATTAACTTACTTTCATTGAAAATACATTTACGAGCAGATAACTTACTCTTATCAAGTAGTCTCCAAAAGACAGGCTGCCTTTTTCCAGCAAATTCTGATGGGTTTCTAGCCAAAATATGGAGTGCATTCTTGTCAGTTGCCAAAGCCAATTTTTTCTTGTGATGGCGCAACAAATCCAATGCCACATCTACAAAAATTGACAAACTGTTGTAACCACTTAAATGGAACTAGTGTGTGTGATGGCGCAACAAATCCAATGCCACATCTACAAAAATTGACAAACTGTTGTAACCACTTAGATGGAACTAGTGTGTAAAGAAAATCATTAAAGAACTAACAAAACAGTAGCTGAAACAGAAAGCATGATAAATTCTTAGGCTAAAGTTATAATTCAGCGAATGAGTGGTATAATGATCAAGCTCTTAACCTTGAACCTTTTTCAAGCAACACAATTACTTATGGGATACTTCAGAATCCAGGTATGCTGCATTAAGATATTTGAACTTTGCTAAATGTCAAGCACTATCTGTAGTGAAAAAGCAAGGCTTATGTCCTACATATTTCTAATCAATAGGTTTTATTCTCGGACAAGGTTTTTGTTGTGTTCCATATGCTCATATAAGGTTTCTGTTGTCATATTACATATTACATTAGACTTACCACATAAGACAAAACTGAGTTTTTTGTTTGTGCTAGCATGACATAAGAAGCTTAATTTATATTTTTTGATTGTTTGTGAATCCCTTGCGATCAAGTCTTAGTGCATCAAAAGAAATGATAAAAAGGATATGTGACATTTACTTTGATTCGGAATGGTGTAGAAAACTTATAAGATTGAAATATAAGTCGACTTTTATAACTAGTATGTTGGTACTATGAGAAAGCTTACCATATAGCTTTGCACTGATGCAAGCATGCAGTAATATTATTCTATCCGTGTCAGTCCAATCTTCATCAGTCATATTATTAGTCTTAGAATAAAGATATGACACCATATCTTCGTGTCCAAACAATGCTGCCATCAAGAGTGGTGACATATTATTGCTTCCGCGTATCATGAGAAGTTTAGGTTTCACTTTCACCATAATCTCAACAATTTTAACTGTTCCAACTGCTGCTGCTAAACAGAGAGCTGTATTCCAGTTTTTGTTTTGAAGTTCCAAGTCCTCAGGTTTCATTAAATTCACCAGCTTTTCCACAAAGTGAGCATGCTTTGTCGACGAGGCAATGTGAAGAGCAGTTTCATTATTCTTCGTAATGCTCACATTTATCACCTGTGGACATTTGACTATGATTCTTTGTGCAGCTTGCCAGTCACCTTTGAGTGCAGCTTCGTAGAGTGGCAAACAGAAAGCTAGGTAATTTTTTCTTTCGTCCTCTGTATAAAGTTGAAGGGTAAACGCTTAGTACACAACTTCATATTCCAATAATTTTAAGAATAAAGTTTTTTTTTAATTAATTTCCCCTTTTTGTTTTGCTTCTGTTAGGTTAACTTTTCATTTTATCAGAAAAACATGAATGGGCGTTGACTTCATTTTGATACCTTAAAACTTACTTCAATCCACATCGAATAAAATTAAACGCACTATGTTAGTAAATGGTACAATACACATGTTATAATCAATCTTTGATGATTAAAGTGTAAAAGTTAATATTATGTCGAAAAATTATTGTAAAAGTATTTTTATTACATTTTAAGTTGTAAAATATTGTTTAATTATGATTAATTACAGATTCTTTTTATAAACTAGTGATTGAATCAATTCACTAAATTATTTAGAATTTATATATATCCGATCCCTATTTTCTATGACCCTTACATCCGAATAAATAACATAATACGTGAATTTGAGGAACACTGGGAGAAAAGTTTTATTGTGGCCGGCCTTTAAAAAACTTAACTTGGGATTACAGAGGTTTCATTAGATTGTATAGCAAGATGATTTGTATCAGAACATGACTCCGTGTGTATGCACATATATGTAATGAAAAAGATATAGCTAACCAGAAACATATATAGATGAAGGAAAATTTGGTTGATCAGGTTGAGGTGGTGTAGGAATATTAATAGAGTGATGTGTCTGTAGTTCCATGTCAGCAGATGGTCCTGAACTGCTTGTTCCTGCCATTTCTCCTCCTATTTCATCATTGCAAACATATATAAATATATAAAAGGGAGGGAGGAGGGGGGGCGAGAGAGAGAGAGAGAGAGAGTGAATCACTCCCCAAAAAAAAGGTTGAAGGAAACTACCTTCACTCAGAATCTGCTAGTACATGCACCTTTTTTTTAACCAACACAAATTTTAAGCATGAATGGTCTCAATAACACCTTGCTTGCTTTATATTGAATCCCAACTTGCCAAGAATATAATTATGTTGTCATTGAACGTTCATCAGCAGAGACTTCCATAACATTGACTTAATTGTTTACATTTGGTCCGGGCACGGAGACCAATGATAGTGAGTGTAATATTGTTAAAATAAATGAAGCAGTTAGTGTAATAGTGATTTTATTGTTAAAATAAATGAAGTAGTGGGTGTAATAGTATAAAGTGTTGAAAATGTGAAGTGAAGTAGTTGATGTAATAATGTATTTTATTATTAAAAATTACTAATTTTAGTAATGTAAAGAATTGGATAGGACGTCCCAAAAAAAAAAATGTAAAGAATTGGTTGAAACAGAGGGAATAAGAGATAAGAGTGGCTTTGTAGTTAATTAGTAGTAGTTCAATTTCTCTATTATACTTCGTACTAGTTGTAGTAAAAATATTAATATATGTACTACTCGACCAACTGGGGCTTGGGAGAGCCAATGAGCGATGGAAACATGCAAATTGACTAATTATTATTACTTGCATGGCTTCTGTACAAGGACCGGTTACGGTTACCTTTGACTGGCTACACACCGACACACGTCCACACCTGCGCTACATGCATCACTTATATTGTTATTTTTAATTCCAACTTCACACTCATGTAGGTTACCTTGATTTCACTCTCTCATCAATCCTCTTGCTGCTTGCACGCCATTACAATGCATTCGTGATTTCAAACAATAAAAAAAAACCCTGTAAATTTGGGTTTGGAAATATAAATTTTATTTTAAATGTTGAAATTCAAATTTTGAATTTAGTTGCAATTTCAAAATTTTAAATTTATACATGTTTTAATGTTTTGGAGTTGAATGAAATCTCAGTTTTAGTTATTCAAATATATATATTATATATATATATATATATATATATATATATATATTAAATTAGGAATTTCAAATGAATTTTATGTTCTCAAACAAGTATTTCGAATGAGCGCAAAGCTATGGTTTATATTTGGAGTTGATTTCCCTTAAATTTTTTGGTAGATTTGTATGACAGATTTTGGGTGCAATAACCACCTTGTAGGTCGAATGTACCCTGTGCAGTGAGGGAACCATCAGGGCTCAAAATTTTAAAATAATTTTTTTAAAGAAAAAACCGAAAACTTATCGTGATCTCAAAAATGAGTTCAATGTTTAAAAGAAATCACAACTAAATCTATATTCAAGGTTTGTGAAACTTAATTTCTATCTCGTCCAATTGTTATCTCATATTGTTAAGTAAGAAAAATAGTTGATAGTTTTTGTTTTTGATTTTTAAATACTTGAAATTTTCATATACTTTGTTTGTGAAATCAATCAAAAAAACAATTCTAATATCTTTACAACTTAACAAGATGACTCTATAAACAGTATGACTCCTGTTATGGATTAAAAACTGCGGTGTAGTTAATGCAGTGTATGTCGGAGTTTAACGAGTTTTAATGGCTGAGCTTGTGTTTCGAAGCTTCTAATATCTTTTTTTAATTATTAATGGTTGTAAAAATATATATAATATGTCCTCTACAATTTAACAAGATGACCGTATAAACAATATAACTCCCAATACATAGCATAGTTCAAGTGAATTCACTTAAAAATTTTAGTGAATTATGATTGAGCATCATATTAACAAATAAACGTATTCATGAGCTTAATGCGCGAAAAAAAATAAGAAATGACAATCCATTTTTTTGAAATCTCATGAGAGTAAGGTAATGGCATGTTACTCTAACCAATCATACTGTGTAAATCAATTTAATTGAAAATTTATTTTAGTTTTATTGTATATTACTTCTTTGAAAAACTGTAATCAAACGGTTGTAAAATAAGGAGTAAAATTAAGAAATTTGGATAAATGTATAAAATATTTTTTATGAAAATTGTAATTTAACTATCTAAGAACGGATGATGTGATAGTGTGAGAAATAATGGCAACTAACATATACTAAAATTGTAAGTAGAGACATTGGAATGACGAAAAATAGAAGTTATTATCTAATAGGGGCTTTAATATGATCAAAAATAAAAAAGATTATATTGATTATTTTGACTCTAGTTCCGCCCTTTACTCTGTGTCATTAATTTCAGTTGGTTGGCAGATTAATCTGCTGCCAATGAAGAGGCGAAAAATTTCAGATAGATTAATTGTAGATCTGACTATCGATCTGAAAGACATCCTAGATCTGACTATCGATCCTTACATGTAGAATTGTAGATGGTGTATTTTGGACTGCATTTGAAAAATTGGCATACAAATTGTGCATCAGTACAATTTGGATTATTTCAATTTACAACAAACTAAACAAGAAAAGCAATGGTACAAACTAAATAGGAATTGTTTAGTAAAGCATGTGTTTCTTGGGTTTGAACAGAAACCTGAAACTGAATGTTGTCCGAACCACATCAAAAACTAGACGATACTGAAGTCTTGCAAATAGAACAACAGGCACTCCAGCTAACCCAGCAATTAGATAAGGCAACCATTTCATACCTTTTGTATAAACCAGGAAGAAGCTTGCGCTAAAAGCAATCATCATTGTAGTAATTGAGATGAAAAGTGCAAGGAGCCCAATCATCAACTTTATAGGTAAAGACACCAAGAAATCACTTTCTGCATAGCGTGCTGTGAGAATGGCCAGGAACATGAGTATAGAAGCCGAAGAGCTGAACAATGATACGGCATCTGTAATTACAAACACGATGAAGGCACTTCTATGTTTGAATATTGGATGTCCGCTGTCCTGATCATTACCACCTGGTAAAGTAAAAGCTGCTGCAAACATAATGGTAGCTATAAGGGCAGCAACAACCATGCACTGAGATGCTGTTTCCTTCATCCATCTTTCCCCTTTCTCCATCAACTCTGCATGCTGATCAGTGAATAAATCTTGGGGAGTTTTCCCTTGTTTGTTCTTCTTTTCTTTAAAAGAAGGAGGTACCATAGCTTCTACTTCCTAATATGAGAATCGCCTTGACTTTTTACAAAAGTGCAAAAATATAGGAATATATAGCATGTAAGCTTTAAGAAAATTGCCAGGGAGAGGGGTGGGGGAGGAATGGTATAAATCAAAAAGTAACTCGAGTAATAAAAAGTAATTTTGGGAAATTATCTATGTAGAGGAAGAACGACTTGGGAGATTCTAAACAGTTAGAATCCTGAAAATACATGGCTTCTTCCAAGTATAGTTACTTTGTTTAGGTGTGAGTTTTGAGGAAGAAATATTAACCTTGAACCAGAGTAGTTCCCTTTGCATTTGAAGAGCTACTCCTGACACAATATGCAGTCGATTTTGTTCTGGCTTCATGGCAGCCAAATGTAACATATTGTTTCCATTTGTGTCCTTAAAAGTAGTTATAAGGTCCTTAATTGAGCCCATCTCATATAACAGATTGTAGACGCTCTCTTGACGATTTAAAACTGCTGCATGGAAAATTGTCCGGCCATTGTCATCTATCTTCCATATCAGTTCAGGACACAATCGAAGAATCTCGATTAAAAATTTAGTGTTGCCCAATTCAGCAGCAACAAACAAAATTCGAGACGGATATTTGTTTTCTCCGTCTTTTATCTCTTGAGGGCCTCTGATTATGTCCCATATGTCATCATCTCTCTGTTCAACAATCTCTCCCCAAATTATCTGGACTATATCAAGTGCTTGACACTTCTTCTCACCAGGTCCTATTTTTGGTCCAGGAAGTACTGTAAAAAAATATATTAATCGAGGGATAATCACAAACAGTGAATACGCCATAGAGGAACTAGAATAAGTCCAGTTTCTTCTTTTTTAGAAAGTTTGTTTCTTTCCTGATATTCTAGATCTTTTTATTTATATAAATAAATATTACATGCATCATCAGGGCCATAAAAGAAAATACATTTACCACTAGATTAACTTACTTTCATTGAAAATACATTTACGAGCAGATAACTTACTCTTATCAAGTAGTCTCCAAAAGACAGGCTGCCTTTTTCCAGCAAATTCTGATGGGTTTCTAGCCAAAATATGGAGTGCATTCTTGTCAGTTGCCAAAGCCAATTTTTTCTTGTGATGGCGCAACAAATCCAATGCCACATCTACAAAAATTGACAAACTGTTGTAACCACTTAAATGGAACTAGTGTGTGTGATGGCGCAACAAATCCAATGCCACATCTACAAAAATTGACAAACTGTTGTAACCACTTAGATGGAACTAGTGTGTAAAGAAAATCATTAAAGAACTAACAAAACAGTAGCTGAAACAGAAAGCATGATAAATTCTTAGGCTAAAGTTATAATTCAGCGAATGAGTGGTATAATGATCAAGCTCTTAACCTTGAACCTTTTTCAAGCAACACAATTACTTATGGGATACTTCAGAATCCAGGTATGCTGCATTAAGATATTTGAACTTTGCTAAATGTCAAGCACTATCTGTAGTGAAAAAGCAAGGCTTATGTCCTACATATTTCTAATCAATAGGTTTTATTCTCGGACAAGGTTTTTGTTGTGTTCCATATGCTCATATAAGGTTTCTGTTGTCATATTACATATTACATTAGACTTACCACATAAGACAAAACTGAGTTTTTTGTTTGTGCTAGCATGACATAAGAAGCTTAATTTATATTTTTTGATTGTTTGTGAATCCCTTGCGATCAAGTCTTAGTGCATCAAAAGAAATGATAAAAAGGATATGTGACATTTACTTTGATTCGGAATGGTGTAGAAAACTTATAAGATTGAAATATAAGTCGACTTTTATAACTAGTATGTTGGTACTATGAGAAAGCTTACCATATAGCTTTGCACTGATGCAAGCATGCAGTAATATTATTCTATCCGTGTCAGTCCAATCTTCATCAGTCATATTATTAGTCTTAGAATAAAGATATGACACCATATCTTCGTGTCCAAACAATGCTGCCATCAAGAGTTGACATATTATTGCTTCCGCGTATCATGAGAAGTTTAGGTTTCACTTTCACCATAATCTCAACAATTTTAACTGTTCCAACTGCTGCTGCTAAACAGAGAGCTGTATTCCAGTTTTTGTTTTGAAGTTCCAAGTCCTCAGGTTTCATTAAATTCACCAGCTTTTCCACAAAGTGAGCATGCTTTGTCGACGAGGCAATGTGAAGAGCAGTTTCATTATTCTTCGTAATGCTCACATTTATCACCTGTGGACATTTGACTATGATTCTTTGTGCAGCTTGCCAGTCACCTTTGAGTGCAGCATCGTAGAGTGGCAAACATAAAGCTAGGTAATTTTTTCTTTCGTCCTCTGTATAAAGTTGAAGGGTAAACGCTTAGTACACAACTTCATATTCCAATAATTTTAAGAATAAAGTTTTTTTTTTAATTAATTTTCTCTTTTTGTGTTGCTTCTGTTAGGTTAACTTTTCATTTTATCAGAAAAACATGAATGGGCGTTGACTTCATTTTGATACCTTAAAACTTACTTCAATCCTCATCGAATAAAATTAAACTACCCAAGGCACTATGTTAGAATATAATATATAATCCTGGTACGTCGTTCTACTAACATCTTAAGGTTTTAGAAGAAGTGGCACATACCTTTTGATGTTTTTATAATTTTATTATAAATTTAAAGGCTTACCATATCCATCCTCAGGTTTCAACAAGAGTAGAAGAAACTCTGATTATAAGATGGAACAAGAGGTGAATATGTACACAGTAGTATTCCAAAACTGATCTTTGGCAAATATTAGACTTGTTTTACACACGGTTACTTGTGCATTTTAGATGTAATGAGAACAAGTAACATAAGTTTTAGATCAGACCTTAGATACCTGTAGTACCCTGTTGACATGGAGGGATGAGGATGTAACTGGCAAATTTAGAAACTATTTGAAACATTTCGGAGAGAGGAAATTGTTAGTTGTAAATTAGTTAGTTATGTTCATTCAGTTACTAGATGTTGAGCATTAATTGTGTAAAATTCACACATACATAAAATGACAATGAAAAGGCTAACCAGAAAGATATATATCTGAAGGCATGTTAGGTGGAGGGCGATGATGCGGTGGAGAAGTAGTGAGTGGGCGAGGCAGGTGAGGTGGTGGAGTTATGTCAATAGAGTGATGATGCTGTGGTAAACTTTCAGTATAATATGTTGAACTACTTGTTCCTGCCATTTCTCCTCCTGATTCATCAACCATCAAAACATATCAATATATATAGTCAGACTAATGAAAATCAAAATTTACATGAAAACTAAAAAAACTCATCACACCGTGATCCAATAGTTTAAGTGATTTGAACCATCATAACTAGTGATTTGTACCATAGTAACAATGATTTGTACCTGATTTTTATAGTTTTCACGCTAAATTAATTTTGAGCAGAACACGATCAAATTCATACAGACACTATTGAAATGAAAAGATGAGGCATCAGAGTATAGTCTCGAAAAGTAGCAAGGTTTGTCGAAAATTACCTGCACTTAATATCGTCGAGACACCTTCTTCAACTAACACAAATTATGTAAAGCATGAATGCAGAAATGAAACACCTTGCATTATATAGATTTCCATCAACCTACATTGGCATTCAACATTCTGCAGAGTCTTCCATGACACCTTCCCCTCCTCTCAAGTCAACTAAGAATATAACACAACAGATAAGTCCTAAAGCATGTTTGTTATTATTATATGTAGCATCGTACTCTGTAAAACCATAGCTGAACGTTATTACGATTTATTGGAATGAAAAAAGTTGGTTATTGCATTTTTTAATAAATGATAAACAATTAGACATTTAATTGAACACATGATAATGGGCAGACACGGGTATCGTGCCGTTAGAAACCACTTAAGTGCGATTTTGAAAATTAGAAATTAAAATTGGATAAAAAATAATTGATTTAGTTCGGTTTTAAGTGGTTTGATTTCAGTTTTAAAACCAATACTTATTTTATTATATTAGTTATACATAATTTAAGATCCAAAAGATAAACCTGTGATGTATTATTTATTTAACATAATCTTATTATGCGTTTATGTAATAAAATCTTATAATACAACTTCTGTATTAGGAATATACCAACTTTGAGTATTATCTCCTTCTATCACATCTGACTTCAACCTTCTCTTTTCAGAATGAATGGCTCAAGGCAGTGTGATCCGTTAATGAGCCCGGCTTAACATATTAATAAATTCACAGCTATGAACTATAATACATTATAAATGTATAATTGTATTATATATTTACAGTGTATTTATAAATGTTTATATTAAAAAATAATTTATATGATATTATTATATATGTATATATATATATTATATTAAAATATTATCGCGGTACGATTCGGTTTGTATTCGGTTCGTAAAATTTTGGCTCGGTTTTTAATCGATTCAATTTTATTTGGTGTGATTTTGTGCGATTTTTAGTTTGATTTCTATTTTTCGGTTCGGTTTTTGCTGTCCTAGTAATTGGCATTGCTATTGCACAATATTATTGAAATTAAAAATTGTAGTATAATACAATATGTATGTATGGTTCGGTTAACATGATAATTGTCATTGCTATTGCACAATATTATCGAAATTAAAAATTGTAGTGTAGTACTACATAGTCTACATGTTAGGCCCAAGTCTCTTGTAATCCTCTGGGCCTATATCTTTTCAACAATCCATAAACTGTAGTTTTGTTTGGAATAACAGGACTTAGCTTTATCACTTTTCTAGGCCATAATCTCTCTTTCAATATTAAGTCAGAGGCCCATTAGCACTAGCCACTAGGCCCACTAGTTAAATGTGTAATTCACATAATATATTTTTGTATTATGATTTTGCTTTCAAAATTATAAATAACATTATTATTTATTAATAGAGAATAAGGATCTTAAGTTTCTTTTTTTTTGACGGTAGGATCCTAAGTTATATCTTATGAAAATTTCTATGATTGATTTGAGTGTATTATATATAACAATCTAATTACTTAATTTTTTAATTTAATAATAATATAAAATAAATGATAGGTAAATACTTGACAATGAATGATTAAGTGTATTGGTTTATATGTATGTATTATGATCAAGGTTTAAATCCCCATTCTCTTAATAATATTTGCATCATAGATTTTATTGTTTTTAAGAATTGTTTTCAATTATTTTAAAAATGTATATATAAAACAGTGTGTGTGTGCGCGCATCTACCATCACAAAAAACGCAACTTGTCTTGGTCTGAACACGCTCTAACAAAATGTCATCGGCTCTCCCAATCTCAACTCCCCCAGACTCTCAGCCCCCACTCACCACCCCTGCTTTCCGCGCATTTCTCACGCGCCTCTCTTCCTCTATCCAACGCGCCTTCACTCAACGCCGCCCTTGGTACGAACTCATCGACCGCTCCTCTCTCTCTCGCCCTGACTCCATCACCGACGCCGCCACGCGCGTGCGCAAGAACTTCTCTTACTTCCGCGTCAACTACCTCACTATACTCGCAATCATACTCGCTTTCTCTCTCCTCTCTCACCCGTTCTCTCTCCTCGTTCTACTCTCTCTCCTCGGCGCGTGGCTCTTCCTCTACCTCTTCCGACCGTCCGATCAGCCGGTCATCGTCCTCGGCCGTACTTTCTCCGATCGCGAAACCCTAGGTGTGCTGATTGTCTCCACGATTGTTGTTGTGTTCTTGACTAGCGTTGGATCGGTGATTATCACGGCGGTGTTGGTTGGATTGGCGATTGTGTGTGCGCACGGCGCTTTTAGAGTGCCGGAGGATCTGTTTTTGGATGATCAGGAACAGGTGAATTCAGGATTCTTGTCGTTTCTCGGTGGAGCTGCGTCGTCTGCTGCTGCGGCGGCTGCTCCTGCTGTTGTCACGCGCGTCTAAAAAGGTCAATTTAAGTCAATTTTATGCTATACGAGTTGAATTGGATCTCGATTTTATGAAGCACTTTGTTAGATGATTAGTTCATTACTGAATATTGTTTGAGAATGTGCTATGTTGTGCCAGGAAATTTTTTGGAGCGGTTTGGTTAGGTTTTTGTAACCTAGATTGATCTGTATCTCACAAGTGTAGATCTATGTTTCATTTTCGATGAATTTTTAGTCAATTGGAATTGTATTTTATTCTAGATGCTTATTTGGTGCAAAAGTCGCCTTATATTATGCATTATATAGAATTTTACGTCTCTTTTTACTGATTTTTGTGGTGTTGGTAGCTTATTTTTTGTACATTGTTAGTTGTGGTTTTGAATTGGCTTGTTTTTTTAGTAAGGTGTTAGTAGTTTTCTGATTGTCTTGTGATGATATCTTGTGCATTATATGCAATGTTAGATCTCATTTACAAAGCTTTATGGTGATGGTAGCTTTACGGTATGTGTTATTTATGGTTTCATATCTGGCTTGTTTTTTAGTAAGGAGTTGGTGCCTCGTGATGATTTTTATATATTTCTATACCTTATTCAAAGAAGTGTGGCAGTGTCCGTAATTCCAAGTGAGTTTGTTTGCCATTCGTCGAGTTGGATCAAGTTTTGTGTATTTTTATTAGATTTCATGGTTGGCTCAGGACTGTCTGAAGAAGTTTTTATTGAATTAGTTGATATATAATGAACTTTCATGACTACTGATACAAGTATACAGAATTACAACATAAAATTGTAGTCTGGATATTACTATATAGATAGTTGATGTTGGTAAGTAAATTTCCATGCAGTCAAATCATTGTCTTGGTGCAGAATGGGCCGAATGGCTGTACAAGACGTTCAAAGATTTTATTAGATACATTATGGTCAGGCAAGTGTCGAATTTGCTATTATACTTCAAATTACTTTGCGTTTTGTGTGACGAATTTGATTTGTAACATATGAAGAGAGAATTTTTTGCATTGAAAAGTTGGTGGTTTCTACAAATAATATGCCACATTTTTGGGCGAACTGTAGTGTATTTTCAGGTAGTGATAGTTTGATTTGCACAAGTTTCTACAAGTCTCTGACTCCTTTTTTACAGGAAGTTGAAATTTTAGTGAAATTTTACTCGATCCCTTCTCCAGGATAATTAGATTAATAGATTCCATGACCTTTTTGTGATTATTTGCTCTTATATCATATGCATACTAGCTTGGACATTGTATCTGAAATCTAGCAAATATAC
This sequence comes from Oenanthe sinensis, assembly GCA_028671895.1. Taxonomy (NCBI): domain Eukaryota; kingdom Viridiplantae; phylum Streptophyta; class Magnoliopsida; order Apiales; family Apiaceae; genus Oenanthe; species Oenanthe sinensis. The sequence continues at coordinate 6,455,526 of CM053811.1, forward strand.
TGTGCAAGTGCAGGAGTCAATTCCAAGCAATTAGGTAATGCTGTAAGCCTATAAACTGGCTCAACATCATTATCTAGGTAACTCCTCAAAATTGGATGTTGGGGAAAGATTTGTAGCTGTAATTGAATCAACTTATTTTGTATGTTTGCTAGCTCGTTAAGATCATGGGGTCGGTTAAAAAATAGTATAAGATTCATTTGGACTTGGTATCAGAGCTCGGGGGGGTCACAGGTCTGTGAGTCAAAAACTATGTCCAAAAACGGGGTCCCGTTGACATTAAATCAGGGGGGAAATATAGAAAGATATATATGTGCACCACAACGGTTAGAAGTTGGTTGCTGAAATTTTAACAGCTTACATGTTATCTGATTCGAAGCATAGAAGAACTTCTGGGATGGCCTAAAACAATACTCGATCGTTTTGTCTGAGCCGACATTAACCAATGGATCGATTTCTCACCTTGTCTGAAAGGATAGGTTGATCCAACTCCGGACCAGAAATCTATCCTGCGCCGATTTAAGATGCAGGGGTTCTTTTTAATTTAAGATCACTAGAGTCATAATTGGATGACATGTTTGGGAACTTGGATATCATTTAAAATTCTGAATTTGATTAAATAACATGTTCGGGTAATCAAAAAGATTTAGATTTAAATTTCAAATGCAATCCAATTATAAATTTGAGAATTTGAAATGATAATTCAATTCATATAACTAGAAATTCATCATTTAAAATAAATTAAATATTTAATTTGAGAATTTGAAATGATAATTCTCAAACACAATCTTAATTAATTCATATCAGCTGCAACTCAATATGAAGTCATAGGGTGATATAAACAATTACATGTTTAATTACCCCAACCTGGCAAAATTAAACAATAAATGACATAAACTACATCTCATACATTGTCACATTGGCGAAAAAAGTCAATGACAATGTCACTTAGATTTAACACTTTAACAATCAAGCTGTTGGTAAGACGCATACCATAAAAGATTTAACAAATCTCGGAGATCTGCACTCTTCTAATCAAAGTTGAAAGTAAGATCAGGTATGTATAATGAACTGCAGCACACGATTAGGTATATTGAAGAAGAAATGGAGAGTACTCAGAAATGGATCGAATTACTTGAAAAGAGAATAAGATCACATGCGTTGCAGCAGGGGATGGATTTTAGTAAAGAAGGTATAAGACGTGTTCAGCAACGGATCAAATATATTGAAGATAAAGGAAGATTAAGTATGTATCCTGAAATCCAGCCGGGGATAGATTATAGTAAGCAAGGGATGGAGGTTTTTATTCTAGGAATGGAGTACATTCAGCGAAAGGTGGACAAATGTTTTGAAAAAGGTAGTATATCGAGTATATTAGGTGTATTTAGGCTAGGGAAGGAGATGCTTAATCAGGGGATGATGTTTGTTAATGTAGGGCTCAAATATATTAAAGAAATAAGATCAGGTTTGTTTCCTGAACTGCTGCCAGGCCCCATATCTGAAGATCGTCAAGGGAAAGAGTATATTCGAGAAGAAAGTGCATCAGGTACTAATCATGGACAGCAGCCAGAAAATAGTGGATTGGAAGAGTGGCAAGGGAGAGAGTATATTCAAGCTGCAGATAGATCGGGTAGTACTAATCCTATAAGTGGGCAAGATCCTGAATTGGAAGATCAGCAAGGGATGCAGTATATTCAACAAGAAGATAGATCAGATACTAATCATATGCGGCAGCCAGAGAGCAGATTTGCAGAGTGGCAAGGGAGGAAGTATATTCAAGACACAGATAGATCGGGTATTACAAATTATGTACATCGGCAAGATCACAGATTTGAAGATCGGCAAGGGATGGATTATGTTCAACAAGCAGATAGATCATCAGGTACTAATCATGTACGTCAGGAAGAGCACAAATTTGGAGATCAGCAAGGGATGGAATATATTCGAGGACCAGAACCAAATAAAGTATATATATATTTGAAAATACTAATTGGACATTTAGAAGAAGTAAAAGATATTTAGAAGAAATAAAAGATGCTGACTGTCCAATTTAGAATAAATATATTTGTAATATTTATAAGTTATGAAATAATATTTGGAGAACTTTTAGAAGAAGTAAGCTTTGGGCAATGGTAAAGTATATATATAATTGCATTGACATTGCATGACAAATTATGAAATATGTAGCTACAGCCTATGGAAAACTTAGTTCAAACTACATCGCATTGCCATTGGATGACAAATTATAAAATATGTAGCTACAGCCTACAGAAAGCTTAGTTCAAACTATGGCATTGACATTGACAAATTATAAAATACTACGTATATGTAGCTACAGAAAGCTTAGTTCAAACTACAAGGTCAACGAAAATGTTACTAGGATATGTACACCTAAAATTTGCAAGCTGTATATTAAACACATTTTCAATAAACTTAAAATTTTGGAGATCTTGGTCAATCTTGTACGTCATCGAACTTCCGAATAAGATCAGTTATGCCTTGTAAAATGCAATTAGCGGTGTGGTGAATTATGCTAGGGCTGCAGTTTGGCCAGGAAAGAATCAAATATATTCAAGTAAGAACAACAAATGCTGAACTGCTGCTTCGGCCATGGATGGAGATTATTCAGAGAGGGATAAAGTTTATTCGAAAAAGAACAAGATCAAGTAAAACTGTATGCTGAACTGCAGCACGGGATGGATTATATTTGGCAAGGGGTCCAACATATTCAACCAAAAACAATTGTGGATTACATTTACCTAGATTTATCTTCTAATGTTTAATTTGTTAGATAGAAAATCAATTGGCAATTTGGATATAAATTTGATACTCTCTCCGTCTCATTTCACTTGTCTATGGATAACTTTCCCCCTTTCATTCAACTACTCTACATTATATAAATTAAAATTTACTAAAATTGTGTATTATTTTTCAAAAAACTTAACAAAACTAACTCTTAATTTACCGTATGATAAGTAGATATTTATCATTAGTTTATCCCTATATTTTTAGTTTATTTGGTACGAAATTAGATTTTATTTATGTGTTTTAATATTTTATTGCAGGATACAAGAAATTAATGGATGAGAGCTCGAAGAAGAAGGCTTAATTCATATAAAATTCGGATTTTTGGACATTTTTTACTGTTTTGGCTCTAATTAGAGTTCTACAAATCCGTTTTAGGCCCGTAAACAGTCATTGGAAAGCTTGGAAGAAGACCTTTATTTCTATCACGGGCCTAGAATTTGGATTTGCTCTCATCTTCCAAGAAAAGCCCAACAACAGCAGCCTACGAATTTTCTATTTAGAATTATATTCTATTTAGGAATATTTCTTGTATTTCAATTAATTTATAAAAAAAAAACAATTTTAAGTAGAATAGATATACATATAGCAGTTATTCAAGGACCAGAACCAAGTCCTTTTAATCGTGAAGTGCAGCCATCATACACATACAATAATCAGCACGAGATGGAGTATATTCAAGGACCAGAACCAAGTCCTTTTAATCGTGAACTGCAGGCAGCGCCTGAATACAATAATCAACAAGGGATGGACTATATTCAAGGACCAGAACCAACTCCTAATCGTAAAGTGCAGCCAGCACATGAAGTGCAACTAGCACACAGATATAGTAATCAGCAAGGGATGGAGTATATTCGAGGACCAGAACCAACTCCCTCTAATCGTAAAGTTCAGCCAACACACGGATACAATAATCAGCAAGCACCAACCCCCTCTAATCATGAAGTGCAGCCAGCGCACACATACAATAATTAGCAAGGGATGGAATATTTTGGAGGACCAGCACCAAGTCCAGCCACAGCCACCACACGGATACAGTAATCAGCAAGGGATGGATTACATTTGAGGATCAAAAGATCGCCTATTCATCCTCGTATTCAGAAAGATTAGACCCTCTTCTGGAAACCGATATAACCTGTATATATCTATGTATTCGAATATTCGATCATCATTTATAGCTATTAATATTTTTGCCAAATTATGCTGCTCAACTAAATGTACATCATGTATATCTTCCATATGGTGATTGAAGATGATGGTGTATATCAGAGCTGTATCTGTTAGCTTGAGAGTAGTACACAGTGAAAAAAAAAAGAGTGAGTAACCCGCTCATCTAGAACCTTAAACCTTAAGGTGTTAGAGAGAGTCTCAAATGAATCTTATACTATTCTTTAACCGTAAGAGACTAATTTATCCTATGGTGTTTATACCTCCTGTCTTTTAGGATTGCACAACACATACACCCTCCACTTCCAAGCTGGCAACTACATCCAATCTCACTCATATTTAGCATCTTACGAAAATTGGTAGTTGACTTGGAACATGTAAACGTCGAAAGAAATATATATATATGGTCCAGTTGGTAGTTACAGAAAGCTTACTTAAATCTACATCACAATAACATTGAATAACAATGTCGATGAAAATGTCATTTAGATTTAACACTTAAAAATAGCAGGCTGTTCGTAAAAAACACGTGGCAATTTTGTTACAATCTTGGAGATCTTCATCAGTCTTGTTACCAAATTTTTAGAATAAAATCAGGTATGTATGGTGAAATGCAGGAAGAGATGGAGTACTTGGAGGAAGAAATTGAGTACTTTGAGGAAGAGATGGAGTATACTTCGAAATGGATCGATTGAATTGAAGAAAGAGCAAGAATTATGTTAATATGGCCTTATAGCCGAATATGGATCGAAATGGAGATCAATGATTAACAAGTACTTCGGGAGTCCAGAAGATAGACTAATTCATTTTTTCTGAGTTTAAACTACAAATTATAAGTGCTTTGAAATTATTTTTTTGTAGTTTACACAGGATTAAAAGAAATAATAGATTCAATTTTGGAGGATAATTATTTGTTCACATTTTCTGCATTCTAACTATAAATATTACTCTCTCCGTCCTAATTCAAGTGTCTTGTTTGACTTTTAGAGGTCAATTTGACTAAGTTTTGATAAAAAATTATATATATATATATATAATATAATTATAAAAAATTAAAAAAGTAATATCATTAGAAAATATATTATATTTAATTTAAAATGTAACTTTTAATTTTTGAAAATTGTAAAAGAATAATTTTTAATCTTCGATCAAAATTTGATCAAATTGAGCACTAAAAATCAAACAAGCCACTTGAATTGGAACGTATTAACTACAATTAATGATCTCACTTATGTGTAGCATGCCACGAAAAATGAAAGTCTACTTAGGATAACATATATAATCCAGCATGTAGCGGCAGAACTTGATACTTCAAACTATGTAACACATTAATACTGGATGACAAAGTCAATGAAAGTGTACTAATATATCAACACTAAATAATATATGCTCTGTTCACTTTGATGGAATGGAATGAAATGAAATTTATACTCTTGATTTGGGTGAGATTAGGAAAAATATTTATAATTTTCAATTTTTCTTTCATTTCATTCCAAAATATTTGAACTAGAATTTAGGAATGACTGTTCCATTCCATTTTTTCACCATTTTCCCTAAAATCTTCTATCATAGAATATTTAAACTCACTCATGTTTACTCATAATTTCACTCATACATTCTTCTTTATTCATAAATTTTATTCATAATTTTTCATTTCATTTCTTCCCCCGTTTCATTCTCACCAAGTGGACACAACCATGTTACACAGCAAGCTCTCATAAAACAAGTATCATAAAAGTTTGCACAATTTTTGAGATCTTCATTAATCTTGTTTCTAGTTTTATAGTAAAATCAGGCATGTATGCTGAACTGCAGCAAGGAATGGAGTATATTCAGCAGGGGATGGAATTTAGTCAGCAAGGGGTTGAATACATTAAAGGAAGGACAAGATCAGGTGTGTATCCTAAACTACAGCAAGGACAGGGATATAAGGATTGGCAAGGGACTGAATATGTCCGAGGAAAAACAGGATCAGAAATTTATAATGTACTGCAGCAAGATCACGAATATAAAGATCAGCAAGGGATCGAATATATTCGTGGAACAACTAGATCAGCTTTTAATCCAGTTTCGCTGCAAGGGTTCGAGTATATTGAAGGAACAATGAGATCAAAATTTAACCCTGTAATGAATCAAGAAGGCAGGTTTGAAGATCGGCAATCAATGGAGTATATTCAAGGACCAATGAGATCAGCTATTAATCCAGTTTTGCAGCAAGGGTTCGGGTATATTGAAGGAACCATGAGATCAAATTTTAACCCTGTAATGGATCAAGAAGGCAGGTTTGAAGATCGGCAATCAGTGGAGTATATTCAAGGACCAATGAGATCAGCTATAAATCCAGTTTTGCAGCAAGGGTTTGGGCATATTGAAGGAACCATGAGATCAAAATTTAACCCTGTAATGAATCAAGAAGGCAGGTTTGAAGATCGGCAATCAGTGGAGTATATTCAAGGACCAATGAGATCAGCTATTAATCCAGTTTTGCAGCAAGGGTTCGGGTATATTGAAGGAACCATGAGATCAAATTTTAACCCTGTAATGGATCAAGAAGGCAGGTTTGAAGATCGGCAATCAGTGGAGTATATTCAAGGACCAATGAGATCAGCTATTAATCCAGTTTTGCAGCAAGGGTTCGGGTATATTGAAGGAACCATGAGATCAAATTTTAACCCTGTAATGGATCAAGAAGGCAGGTTTGAAGATCGGCAATCAGTGGAGTATATTCAAGGACCAATGAGATCAGCTATAAATCCAGTTTTGCAGCAAGGGTTCGGGTATATTGAAGGAACCATGAGATCAAAATTTAACCCTGTAATGAATCAAGAAGGCAGGTTTGAAGATCGGCAATCAGTGGAGTATATTCAAGGACCAATGAGATCAGCTATTAATCCAGTTTTGCAGCAAGGGTTCGGGTATATTGAAGGAACCATGAGATCAAATTTTAACCCTGTATTGGATCAAGAAGGCAGGTTTGAAGATCGGCAATCAGTGGAGTATATTCAAGGACCAATGAGATCAGCTATTAATCCAGTTTTGCAGCAAGGGTTCGGGTATATTGAAGGAACCATGAGATCAAATTTTAACCCTGTAATGGATCAAGAAGGCAGGTTTGAAGATCGGCAATCAGTGGAGTATATTCAAGGACCAATGAGATCAGCTATAAATCCAGTTTTGCAGCAAGGGTTCGGGTATATTGAAGGAACCATGAGATCAAAATTTAACCCTGTAATGAATCAAGAAGGCAGGTTTGAAGATCGGCAATCAGTGGAGTATATTCAAGGACCAATGAGATCAGCTATTAATCCAGTTTTGCAGCAAGGGTTCGGGTATATTGAAGGAACCATGAGATCAAATTTTAACCCTGTAATGAATCAAGAAGGCAGGTTTGAAGATCGACAAGTAATGGAGTTTATTCAAGGACCAATGAGATCAGAATTTAATCCTGTACTGCATCAAGAGCGCAGATCTAATAATCACCAAGGGATTGAGAATATTCAGGGACCAACTAGATCACCTTTGAATCCTGAAGTGCAGCGAACTCACGGATACAATAATCAGCAAGGGAGCAATAATCAAGAAGTGAATAATTATATTGGAGACAAGCCATCAATAGAAAGATCAGCAAAGCATGCAACTGAACATGTAGATAAGCAAGAGATGACGGTCTTTGATATAAAAGAAATATTAACTGGTTTAAGTGATGTGCTGGAAGCAATTGAAAATGAAAATCTGATTGGGATTGACAATAATATACGTGCAAAAGAAAAACCGAATATGAAGCCTAGTGCGTTAAAAGCACTCCAATATTTCAATACCCATGGAACTTACAATACTCAGTTTGAAACGCAGTTGGAACTTGATTTATTCACTAAAGAATATGATCATATAGAGAAACATCCAGAAGCACACGATAAGATGAAAGCATTACAGGTACTGTTGAGAATATGTGGTGCTGTGGAAAGGTATAGAACAAATGCAAGTTCAACATAAATATGTAATTCACTAAGGTATGTGTACCTAGAATGCATACTGAAAGGATGATCTTTATTGTACTTTGTTGTTTGAGGAGATTCAATATCTTGAATGGGAATTGTATGATAGTGTGATGATGTATTGCTTATTAATTAATGATTAATAAATAATATATATTTCGAATGTCCATTAGATTGAGATTCATACAATCTTTCTCAGCTTTAATTTGTTTTACACTGGTCCTGGAAAGCTTGAATACTAATATTAGTGCGATAGAATCAATATTTGTAGTTTATATAGGATAAATAGCTTAGAATTCAAAGTTAGTTGTAATTTAGATTCACTGCATTCTAACTATAACTACTTAAACCTGTCAATGTTTTCTCCTCATTAACAGGCCATGAGAGTGTTATAATCTTCAGAAATGATAATAACAAATTACAGATTTAACTACTCCAAGCTTGCTGTTAGCGCTAATGATCTTATTTATCTTAAGCATCTTATTTATATAGAAAAGAAGTCAACTTTGGATGACATAAATATATAATCCAGTAGGTAGTTGCATTCTGAGGCCAAGCTAAATTAAAAAAGATATGGGGAATAAGCAGGCATTAGTTAGATCAGCTGGCATTAGGCAGCCATTGCGATTGCTAGAAGCGGTTGTGCACTTGTGCTTATGATCATGGAGAGTGTTATTATTTTGATAATTGAGACTGAAAGATTAAATTTATGATTGTGCTGTATTGCTACTTGTCGATTTCTTTGTGTAGCCTATATAATAGGTATTAGATCTACTTGCATTAGAACTTAAATAATGGATAAGATTGCAATGTTATTCTTCATTTACATTGTTGTATCGAGTCACTAGTCTGGTCGTGCTCTCTTGACTTTGCTGGGATGCTTTAGAATTAGTCTATAGCTTGTATACAAGGATTTGGACATTTAGCTTTAGCTTTTGTCTGGACTTGTAATACTCGAGCTTTTATCAGAGTTCAATGTGTTCCTCTCTTAGCTGGGGTAATATGCCCCATGTCTTTGTATGACCTTTTTGTTCTTCTTAAATTTTAGTATGCAATTTATATTTTTCGGAAATGCAATAAATTCATTTAATATGTGTTGTTGGAGGATTTTCGTAATAACGAATTTCAGAGGTTTGCTGGAATAATAGAGCTAAAAGTATAATAATATGACTGTTAATGGGGATTAGAGCTTGTAAAAAAGATTGGGTTGGACTTGGGAGGTGTCTCGATTTGTCTCGTGTATCGGATCCCTTTTGCCAAGATGTCTGCGTACGTATTTATATACGATCAAACCCACGCAGTTCTGTTATAATTGGATATATCCCCGAGAGACTTTAGGGATATATTTGTTAAATATGAGAATTAATTGATTTTATCTGATATAATCTTCGCGTTGTGATACCTTCCTGATTTGAAGGATATCGTTTGGAGATATTTTCCGTAATTAATGCATTGAGATTGATTCTTTCCTCGTTTCAGAGAGAGGATGTCTTGGAGATTAAGCAATTGATTATTAATGAAATTAATACTAAAAATAAAGGAAAATAAAAACACTATGCCAAAAATATGGCATAACAACTACTCCCCAGTTCTTCAGTGCAGCTTGCTGTAGTGGAGAACTAAGCATTCTTCAATTGCTGAAATATCTGAAAATAAAGATTAGTGAAAAATATGGAGCATCACAGTGCTCGTAATTCCTATGCGGATGCAAGTAGACATCATGCGAGAACCAAAATAAGATATATGTTTTGCCAAGGTTTGTAAGTGCGCGAGTATAATAATTTTATAGAAATTCATTGCGATCTTCGATGTCAAGTTAGGACCTTGGCGTTTGTATATCCCGAATTGGTGTACACGCTTTGTAAGTGTCTATGCGAACCACACAAGAGTATGATGTCTTCGATCACCCCTGAACTCCCCTAGTCGGAGAGTGAGGCCTTCAATAAATTTTACCCATCTGAAGAGGTGGGCCTTCAATAAATTTTACCCATCTGAAGAAGTGGGCCTTCAATAATGTAAGATTTACCAGTCGACTCCATGTTGAGGAGGAAGATATTCCATAATGTAAGTTTTGTCCGTCGAATCCCCGTTAGGGATGAGGGTAATCCAGAATGCAAGTTTTACCGTTGACTCCCTGTTGAGGAGGGCTTTCCAGAATGCATGTTTTGCCCGTCGACTCCCCGTTGAGGAGGAGGGTAATCCAGAATGCAAGTTTTGCCCATCGAACTCCCCGTTGGAGGAGGAGGGCCTTCAAGGGGTTGCTGACTCCTTACTTCAAGCGTGTAACATTGCGGGAATTATCGTTTGTCATGGTTACCCCATTTGACAATTTAAGATCGCATGTTTGTAAAAACAAATCTTGAAGTATATGTATTACCGCGACAATATTTGTAAAATATTTTGAACACAATCCAAACACATCCATAAATATGCCGATTTGAAAATGTCGCGATGTATATATTTTTTCTAAAAATATGCTCCTTCAAAGAATTTTATTAAAGATAGTATGTTTTGTCATAACGGCTAAATATTTTTTGTTAAAATTATGCAGCTCGTACAATCTTATAAACATATCCACAATCATCAAAACAAAAATCTTGTACGATTGTTTTCTAAAATATATGTGTCTCCCAAAATATTGGTTGCACAAATTTTCAATCACAATATATACTGCTCACACGAATTTTTTGGATAATAAAATATATTTCATGCGTGACAAATAATGTATGTGATTGCAGAAAATAAAAACAAGAAAACTTATCTCGTATTTTGTCAGATGGATATGATATGTAGATATTGTGCTCCTTTTGATGGTGAGGGTCCCAACACCGTGATTTGCATGTAGTGGTCTACTCATCTTTAATCCCTTGATTTTTTGCTCCTCTTTACCGTTATATTTTATTTAACACGCCATAACTCCATCGTTCGGTTTCCCATTGAAGTTGTCCAAAATCTTTTATTAACTCCCCACGTGTATTGTGTTTGTTTGATATGTCGTTTGTCCTCCACAAACGAAAATAAACCTCTCCTTCTAGCGCCAATTGTTGTTGGAGGATTTTCGTAACAACGAATTTCGGAAGTTTGCTGGAATAATAGAGCTAAAAGTATAATAATATGACTGTTAATGGGGATTAGAGCTTGTAAAAAAGATTGGGTTGGACTTGGGAGGTGTCTCGATTTGTCTCGTGTATCGGATCCCTTTTGCCAAGATGCCTGCGTACGTATTTATATACGATCAAACCCACGCAGTTCTGTTATAATTGGATATATCCCCGAGAGACTTTAGGGATATATTTGTTAAATATGAGAATTAATTGATTTTATCTGATATAATCTTCGCGTTGTGATACCTTCCTGATTTGAAGGATATCGTTTGGAGATATTTTCCGTAATTAATGCATTGAGATTGATTCTTTCCTCGTTTCAGAGAGAGGATGTCTTGGAGATTAAGCAATTGATTATTAATGAAATTAATACTAAAAATAAAGGAAAATAAAAACACTATGCCAAAAATATGGCATAACAATATGTATACATATGTTTTGGAGTTTCGGCTCAGGCTCTCGTCCGGCTCTGGCTGGAAAGAATTGAAAATGAAAATCTGGAAGCGAATGACAACATTCATGCAGAAGAAAATGCAATTATAAAGCCTATAGTGTTACAATGCACTTGCAATATTCGGTTTAGAATGCAGGTGGAACTTGAATTATTTACTAAAAGACTGTGATTGTATAAAGAAACATCGAAAAGGAAACAACGATAAGATGAAAATTTACGGGTAGTGTTGAGAATGTGTGATGCTGTAGAAGGGTCTAATTATACCTTCTTTACCCCATCTGCAATATGGTACATGACAAGAAATAACTTTTGCTTACATCAATAAACACAGAACAGGCTGCTCCAGATAAGGTGCATGTCCCAAATAGTATATTATCGTCTGAAGCAAAGATACAAGTATTTTCAGAAATGCTTAATGAAATTTTAAATGTTTCAGAGTGATCATTTTGCCATGTACGTTAGGTTCTTTTGTCCAAGTCTCAGATTTTTTGAACTGTTGATCCAATTTATAAAGTTTTTTACGAAAACGAGGAAGCTTGACAACCAGAGAAGCTTGCTTAATCATCTGTGTTCTAAATTTAAGACGTGTGGGGTGTGGAGACAGTAATATGGTACCACACTTGCTTAACCACTGTACGTCCAAAGACGCGGACTCGTCGCAAGTAAATTAGTATTAATCAATTTGACAGTAATTAGTTGAACTTATATGAAGTTTTAAACTCCTTTTCTTGCTATCATCTCAAACCTAGATTATTTTTCCGCGAGGATTTTTTCCAACTAAAATTCAATTTTATAAAGGAAAATGTAAGAGAACCCGAAAATTTTACTAAAATTGTTCTTCATTTATCACGTATGTAATTGATAATTTTTTTAATTATAATATGAAATCTCGCGTACAAATTAAAATGTGTCATCTCTTGTAACTGTACCAGTAGATCAGTTTTTCACAAAACATGAGTCAGGGTTTGGACCCGACCCGATTGTTGATGGACCACATCATCTAATGACCCACCTAAAATTTGGACCAATCATAAATTTTGTGTATAAAAAAAAGAAAAAAAGACAGAGGTCTTTGATGTGAATATTGATCAGTAAAAGAAATTGAGCTACCTAACCAACCTACAGTTAACATCATCATCATCCACTTTGTTCCATTTACCAACTAATCCGTACATTTTCATTTTCCTCTTAAAAGTCGTAGTAATGACAAGACTATTTTCAAGGTAAATCAAATACTCTATGACTTCAATAAATTCATATGTAATACAGGGAACACATATTTGCATACTCTATAGATAAGTGTACATTTTTTTATTGATTTTAAGATTAAATCATATATCAAATGTTATTAATAATACTATCTCCATCTCACAATATGTGTATTCTTTGATTTTTGTACGGTCAAATTGACCCAACTTTGACTATAAATTAAAATTATTCTTTTACATTTTTTAAAAATTGAAAAATACATTTTAAATCTATTAAATATATTTCTTAATGATATAACTTTTAATTTTTTTAATTATATATTATGTGTAATATTTTGTCAAAAATCGGTTAATTTGAATAACAAAAATAAAAAAAAACAATTATTTTGAGATTGAGGGAGTATATACGATACCATGTATATTTTAGATTATTTTCAACCTTCAATGCAACCCAACTGTTTTACGGCTTCAATATTATATATAGCATTACGATAAAATATATTACAATATATAATCTTTAAATACTCAACCTACAGTACATTCTGCAAAAACTTTAAATTATAATTTTGGTGCTGACTTTAAATTTCTACATACAACAAAATTCATAGTATAACATATATTTAATATTTGTTATCTGTGAAAATGAAAATAAAAAATTTTGGATTCCTTCATTCTAGAGACTCATGTATAAATAAACATAAAAACAGGCATGATTTGTCTGATCGAATAATAAAATACAAAAAACTAAGCTGTAATAATCATTATTTAAGGACCGCGCCGAAAAGATACATTTAAAGTCATAATTTTTGTGATGCGCACGTATTCAGCCTGCACTAGTAAGCTGATACTACTGTAGCTCAAAAGTACAATTATGACCAAAGCAAGAAACTCCTTGTCTTAGCCACCTCATTACAACATTAGTAACTGTTGGCTTGGATCTGTCTGTAAGTACATGAAATATAGCCGTTAGAGAGGAGCCTCTTCACAAGGATAAACAAATAAATACATACATACCCACACACACATATATACAAGCACTCAGTTGCTCACTAATTTCGAGGTACTTAATACACATACCTTTCACACACACACACACTAAAATGCTGAACCAAGCCCAGAAATACTAGCCGTTAGAGGGGGGCAAGAAGAAGAAGCCTTGTTTTTGTAGATTAATTTCCTGACATTTTTAACATTTTTTGTCTGCCATAATCAAGATTCCTCTTTTATACTCCCAACCCTTCTTTCACACTTGTATTTCCACTCTTTCAAACTAGCCCATTTCTATTTGATAGCTTTTACACCAAGCCTTTTCATTTTCTTGAAAAAAAATGTCACTTTTTTCAAAAGAAACTTGAACTTTGAGTGAAACAAGTTGCCATTTTGAAAAGTAAAGAGTGAGAGATGAAGATGAAGATGATTGGAGCACACCCATCAAGCATTTCAATGTTTTTAAATCTAGTTTTAACTTTAGCCCACTTTGTAGTAGTAGTTGAGCTACTAGTGTTCAGCATTCAACCAGTCTTAAGTCAAGATTGGGATGGTGTAATTGTGACCCAAGCAGATTACCAAGCACTTCAAGCCTTCAAGCAAGACTTGGTAGATCCAAAAGGCTTCTTAAAGAGCTGGAATGACAGTGGTTTCGGAGCCTGTTCCGGAGCTTGGGAAGGAATCAAATGTGCTCAAGGCCAAGTTATTGTAATCCAGCTTCCGTGGAGAGATTTAAGTGGTAGGATAACCGATAAAGTTGCACAATTTCAAGCTCTTCGAAAGCTCAGTCTCCACAATAATCTCATTGGAGGCCCAATTCCAGTGGGATTAGGCTTTCTTCCAAATCTCAGAGGAGTTCAGTTATTCAACAACAAGTTTTCGGGTTCAATCCCAGCTTCACTTGGGCTTTGTCGAATTCTTCAAACACTTGATCTTGCTAATAATTCTATCACAGGGAATATTCCAGCTAGTCTTGCAAACTCTACTAAGCTTTACATGCTTAATGTTAGCTTTAATTTACTTTCAGGTCCTATCCCCACTAGTCTTATGCAATCATCTAGTCTCAAATTTTTGGCTCTTCAAAACAACAATCTTTCTGGCCAAATTTCAGATTCTTGGGGAGGATCATCAGGTACAAGTGTCTCTCGTATTCAATCAATAACACTCGATTATAATGCTTTTTCTGGAAACATACCGACTTCTTTAAGCAAGTTGATTGAGATTCAAGTACTTACATTGAGTCATAACAATATTAGTGGGGTAATCCCAAGTGAGATTGGTGGTCTTTCCAAGCTTAAAACTTTAGATTTCTCTTTTAATTCCATCAATGGAAGCTTACCGAATAGCCTATCCAATCTATCCTCACTCACTTTCTTGAATCTTGAAAGCAACAATCTTGATAACAATATCACAGAGGGCATAGGTAAATTACAAAATCTATCAGTCCTCAACTTGAGGAATAACCATTTGGGTGGTGAAATCCCTGGCTCTATTGGGAAAATTGTCAGTCTCGGACAACTTGATGTTGCTCATAATAATCTAACAGGAGCAATCCCTGTTTCCCTTGGTAATTTGCCCAATCTTAAATCTTTCAATGTCTCGTATAATGACCTGTCTGGCCCTGTTCCAATTCTGCTTTCTCAAAAGTTCAATTCGAGTGCTTTCGTGGGTAATCTTCAGCTATGTGGCTATAGTGAGTCAACATTGTGTCCCGTAACTCCCTCACCATCACAGGAGAAAACGAAAAGCCATGGTAACAAATTAAGCACCAAAGATATTATTCTCATAGCAGCTGGGGCTTTGTTGGTATTGTTACTTCTGCTGTGTTGTATACTGTTGTGCTGCTTGTTTAGGAGAAGAACAGAATCAAAACCAAAAGATAGTGAGGCTGCCACAAGGGCAGTTCCCACAAGTGGCGATAAGCAGGTCCCGCCAACTGCAAGCGAAGTTGAAGCTGGTGGAAGTGGAGGAAATGGAGGCAAACTTGTCCATTTTGATGGACCTATAGTTTTTACAGCTGAGGATTTGTTGTGTGCCACAGCTGAGATTATGGGAAAGAGTACTTATGGAACAGTTTATAAGGGCACACTGGAAGATGGCAATCAAGTGGCAGTGAAGAGATTGAGAGAGAAGCTTACAAAGAATCAGAAAGAATTTGAAAAGGAGGTTAATGTAATTGGAATAATCCGACATCCTAATCTTTTGGCTATGAGGGCGTATTATATGGGACCTAAAGGAGAGAAGCTTCTTGTCTTTGATTATATGCCTAAAGGAAGCCTTGCAACATATCTCCATGGTGAGTCAGCTTTATTTTTCTTTGCAAGAAACATATTCTGATAAATGGCTTTAGTTTACGATTATCTTATAAATTGTTTTGATCTTGATGCAGCTCGAAGTCCTGATATGCCTATTGATTGGCTAACAAGAATGAAGATTATGCAAGAAATTGCGAGGGGCATGTTACACCTCCACAATAAGGCCAATATGATCCATGGAAACCTCACTTCGAGCAATGTTGTGCTTGATGAGCACACAAATGCCAAGGTTGCAGATTTTGGGCTATCACGGCTGATGACAGCTGCTGCTAACTCAAACGTAATTGCAACGGCAGGAGCTTTAGGCTACCGAGCACCAGAACTATTGAAGATCAAGAAAGCAAATAGAAAGACAGATGTATACAGCCTTGGAGTTATCATACTTGAACTTCTTACTGGGAAGTCTCCAGGAGAGGGAGCAGATCTGCCTCAGTGGGTAGCTTCCATTGTAAAGGAAGAATGGACAAATGAAGTATTTGACTTGGAACTGATGAAAGATGCATCTGCAATAGGTGATGAATTGTTGAATACTTTGAAACTAGCTTTGCATTGTGTTGACCCTTCGCCTTCATCGAGGCCAGAAGTTCAGGAAGTTCTTCAGCAACTTGAGGAGATTAGAACAGCAACCACACCAACTTCTAGTGATGAAGCTGCAGCTGGCCCTTCAACAGCTGTCTGAACTTGGGTTCCAACTGCTTAGTATAGGAGATGATTCTTTCATTCAAATAGTTTCTGAGCAATGTTTTTTGGTTAGTTAAAACATCGTATGATGTTTGATAGGTTGCATTGGTGAAAAGGCTTTTTGTTGGAAAACATCATATGATGTTTATGCAGCCAGTGATAATTTCGTTAATTAATACTCCTACCGTCTCACCCAATTGTTTACATTTGTCTCACCCAATTGTTTACATTTTGGTTGGACACGGAGGTTAAGAAAATTATATAAATTATTATGAAATAGAAGTAAAAATGAATGAAAGAGAAGAAAAAATGGGTAAAATGGTGAGATCAATTAATATTTAATTGATAGATTTTAAAAAGGTGGAGCAATTGTTTACATTTTGGTTGGACACGGAGGTTAAGAAAATTATATAAATTATTATGAAATAGAAGTAAAAATGAATGAAAGAGAAGAAAAAATGGGTAAAATAATGAGATCAATTAATATTTAATTGATAGATTTTAAAAAGGTGGAGTAAAGTATTGGGTGAAAGTAAATTTTTATAATATAAAAGTTTGTTATTTTTAGAAAGTTTTGAAACGTAAAGAATTGATTGGGACATCCAAAAAAAAGGAAAGTGTAAAGAATTAATTGGACAGAAAATTATCTATATTCACTCCATATTTTCCTGCTGAATTATTTTCAACCTCTTTACCACACACTACAACAAGCAGTTTCAAAATTTAACTTCACGCTTGCACCAAAAAACCAAAAACATCAACGCACTTCTAAAAAACTGAAAAATACATCATTAACAAATGGGTGTCCTCAGTTACTACCAGTGTACATGAAAATAGTTACAAACTGAGAAAAAGAGTGAATTTTTTTTAAAACCAAAAACATCAACCAGACAGCAGCAAACCCAGCTTGAGTTTATTTTCAATGAAGGGTTCAAGGGGATTAAGATTTACAAAATCAGATGTGTGCTAACTCCTAAAAAACTGAAAAATACTATCATTAACATATGGATGTCCTCAGTTACTACCAGTGTACATGAAAATAGTTACAAACTGAGAAAAGAGTGAATTTTTTTTATAAAAAAAAAAAGAAAGAAACTGAGAGGTCAAAGTATAAACAACAATCTGCTTCAGGTGCTATCCTTCACAGCATATCCACTTGTTTCTTCAGCAACCATCTCCCACACACTTGCCATTTTCTCAGCATATCCGGCCTGCCAACACGAAAAATATTACTTTTCTAACTAACCTTGTATACAGTACAAAAGAAAAAAGTAATGTATATACCATCACAGGTCAAGTCTTTTGACCCAAACAGTCTTGTACCACTTCAACTGAGTAGCTTTAAAGTCCAGCTACAAGTACGATGTTGGGTATTATTTTATTATTTACTGTATTATTTTTATTTTTTTATATTTCCTTCTGAAGCAATGTATGACTACACGTAAAATCATACTAATAGCCCAAACTTTCTACAATCCTCTCAAGTAGCCTTTACTCATCTTGACAAAGGGAGCAATCTTTTGATATGAGTTGGGTTCTGATAATGATATAGAGCTCCTGATATTGTTCTTAAGCTATTTAAACTTCATCTTCCATAATCGAAGTACTTATTAGGCTGATCCCTATGTTTGAATATTTGTGATGCCTGTTTGAAGAAGAATCAACAGAGTAACTCAAAGCAATTCCAGTATTCCATAAGGTGGTGGGAAACATGGCGGTTATCTATGAGGCTAACCCCAGAAAATATTTACTCCCTCCGTCCCCCCCATTTGTTTACATTTCAGAGAAAGTGTCCGACACGCATTTTAAGGTGCGTATAAAGTATATTTCCATAACTTATTTTTAGTTTTTTCTTTTTCTGAATAAAAATTTATGCCTGTTTGAGGAAGAATCAACAGAGTAACTCAAAGTAATTCCATTATTCCATAAGGTGGTGGGAAACATGGCGGTTATCTATGAGGCTAACCCCAGAAAATATTTACTCCCTCCGTCTCACCCATTTGTTTACATTTCAGAGTGAGTGTCCGACATGCATTTTAAGGTGCGTATAAAGTATAGTTTCATAACTTATTTTTAATTTTTTCTTTTTCTGAATAAAAATTTAAACATTCAATTTTTATTCAAAAACAGAAAATTGTAAAAATAAGTTATGGAACTATACTTTATATGCACCTTAAAATGTGTGCCGGACACTCTCTCCGAAATGTAAACAAATGGGTGGGACGGAGGGAGTACATGCAACGACATCTAACATAAAATAACTTTTAGATCAGGAATGACAAGGAACACAGTATATTCTGGTCAAGGACAGATAAGGTTGGGAGAGATCTGATGAGGAATAACCATTTTTAGCAACTCGTGATATTTATGAGGAATTTGTTTGTGCTAGTAGATTAGCTTTGTAGGCGAAGAACCCTAGTTCTAGCTTTGCCATTAAACATCCTTTGGTAAGATCACTAAAATCTTTCTCCATAACAAAAAAGGAGACACTGGCTTGTTATTTTTCTTTGTTAATAGGACTACAAACTGAATTTTCATTAACCTCAAAAAAAATTAAATAAAAAACTATAACCCTTGGACAATCATCGTATTCCTACAACATGTCCAAATTTTAAAGCAAGAATATTATAAACTATTCAATGTAAATCATATGCCATTAAATTATAAAAAAAAGATGAGCATTACCTGATTCACAACAAATCCTTTTAGCATGCTCAAGAAGTCCCCATGCTTCTCATTGTCTAATCTTTCAAGCTCATTCTTATTGTTTTCCTGTTAAAATTAACCGAGATTTCTTAGTACAAAAACAACTCTTAGAAATTGAAAGATAAATTTTTGACTTTGACTTGAAAGTCAAAATCATCACCTGTGACAGCAGAATATTAAAACACAGGTTATTGGGTTAAGGAGAAGTATGACTGATACCAATAAAGGAAAAGAATGCTCAGATATCGATCGTTTCAGATGTATTGACATAAATGCATTTCCTCAAAATGTTATCCTATAAACTTGATGAACAAAAAATGCCTGCTTCATACTTCTTTTACAAAACCCAATGTTCGCTGGACTCGCCACAAAGAATAACTCCTTTTATCTTAACAAATTCATTTAACAGCTAAGGGCCACCAACTAGCAACATAATCCTTGAACAACCTTTTTTCGTTTAAATATGGACCCTAAGGAATACTAAATCATTATAGGTTCTTGCAAGGCCATAGAGGTAAACAAGTCTACTCACAGTTTTTGTTCTTTTTTTTTGCCAGGGCATAGTTTTTCTACTTTAGGTATTGTAGTTCCCTGATAAGGGATGGCGAGGCCAAACCTAGTCCCTACCAGTCATAATATATATAGTCCAATTTTATTTTAAGTGAATTGAAGTAACCTGTCATTGAAGCAAAGTTATCCGTACACCTAGATAGGATAAAGGGGGTGTTTGGTTTAACTTTTTTACCTTTACGAGAGGAAGAGTATCACTGAGTATCCTTAAAAAGCTCACTAACAATTAGCCAACAGGTTCCTTCACCATTTGATTAGCCTTCCGCTGGTTGTGTTTCAATTAAATTGGGCGATAAAAAGGTTATTTAGAAGTGGTCAAGGGACTTCATGGGATACTCTATGTTCCAATTCCAACATCCAGACATTAAAATATGTTGACATGAGCGGTAACATCCATACCATGAATGAAGACCACAATGATCTGGTTGTCACAATCAAATAACATAGGCCCTAAAACATAAAGATTAATGGTATTGAATTTATAATGCTGATGGCATACTGACTGTCACAATTTCAATCAAATTTGGTGTTTTTGTGTCATGCATGCAGTCCATTCTAAAAACCTAGAGTGCTAAACTTTTCGTCCCTTCTTATGCTACATACAAAGCAGAAAGTTCAGGGTTGTTAAGGATTACCTAGATTCCTCTCTATCTATATTTTGCTTGGCCAAAATTCAATTCTCCGTTTAAAAACATCCGGATCAAATTTCACAGCATAAATAATCGTTCGATGTTTAATTTGTCAGCATAACTTGTGCAAGTGAAAATCTTATATACATTTACTTAGTAAAATAATTTAAGGTAAAAGTTTTAATATATACATACAGACACACACAGGCAAGTTTTTTCTTAGTCCAAGACCCTTCTAATGTATTCACTTGTTTCATAATGATAGTTACTTGATAGTTGATACAGGAAAAAAACCTAGCTGAAGAATATTGTATCTTAGCTCAAATACTAGGCTAAGCAAATACACTTTAATACAGAGTTAACTGCCGCAACTAATATATTAAACAAAATTTATGTGTAACTGTTGTTACTAAGATTTCTGAAGTTCTTAATTAATACATGCACTACTAGGAAGAACATGTTACCTTGATCCGTTCATATTCTCTGACTGCACAGTTTTTAGCTTCCTCTGTTACTCTTACAGTTTCTTTCAACTCATCTATTTTTCGAATCCTAGCCCTGTCACCACCAAAAATCTTTGATGAAGCAGCTTCAAGCTTTTCAATCCGTATACTCAAGGAAGCCAGCTCAGATAAAAGAGTTTGCACTGTCAACAAAGCATTTGCACGATCCGAAAATGCATTGTTAACTGCCAACATCACCCCAAGATAGTCATGGAGCTTATCCTGCAGTATCAAAATAGAGCATCTGTAAATCTCTAGCAGTTTGTGAAACAAGATGTTTAATAAGATAAATGTCATGATAGTATTTAGTTATTTAAGTTCAGAGAAGTGCAATGATCCAGTAACTCACCAAATGCTTAACAGTCTGTGCATTCAACTCCCGATACAGTCTGCTAGCTTTGACAGCAGCAGTAGCCACATTTTTCATGTCTGCAGATCTCACTCTTTGAGAGTTAAACAGTGCCTCGTCTGCCTCAAACTTTGTTAGTTTGACAAAAGCCAATCCCAGTTGCCCCATTGTCTCACCGATATCTTGCTGAGCTTTAACAAGAGATTCAGCCTGCAAGAAAAAATTAAATATCAAATTGATAAATGGATAACATTGGGTAATATCAACTTGCTATTAGATATCCCTTAAAGTTTAAATAATTTTAAAAAAAAACTAATCAATACATTTCCCAAGTCAATAGTATACTTCCAATCTTGTTCCAAAAGATTTTAGTACCTCGATCAACTACAAGTGAACATTATATAAAGTTAATAAAAATAAGTGATCTAGACTCATATCTCAAGCCTTCGAAATATAGAAGGAATCTGGACTCATCAATTCGAGTAAGCATTTTAGATAACTTAATAGGGATATTATGTACCTAATAAATGCAACGCACTTAAAAAGTCAAGATACAATGTTGATAATTCATTTATCACTAGTACTAGCAATTTAATTAGCATAGAGTTAAGCTCGACCAAGTCTAAAATGCCACAATGGTCTCACTAGAACAGCATCATCAGACAAACAGCAATAAATATATGAATCGACAAACATTACTGATTATATAAACCGACAAACATAGCACAGTCAAAATTCAAATTTGACGCTGGAAGAGTCCAACAGACCTGCTGAGATGTATTACTAATCTGATTCTCGAAATCCTGCAACTTATCCTTCCTCTCCAAAAACTCCTTATCTTCCTCCACAACCGGTGGCTTCACCACACCCCAATCATTCGTAACCGACTGCTTCAACTCCTTAAAAATCCTCAACAAATCCCTCCCTCCTTTTGCAGGCAACGCAACCTCGTTCACATCCACCGTACTCCCCGGCAAACTCTCCCTCCCAAACAACTGCCACGGCAACTTAACCGCCCCATCCAACATTCTCGACGCCACATCGGTAGTCCTCACCAACGGCAACTTCCCATCCGCTTGCAAAAACAACCTCAACTCCTCACTCCTCCTAATCACCGGATGCTCCACAAGCCTCCCAAAATACTTTTCCAACGCCGCTCTCCTACTCTCCACAAACTCATTCTTCTGCATAACCTGACTCTCGACAACACTCTTATCCGGCCTAATCGGAATAAAAAAACCTCTATACGTCTCACTCAACCGATCCGATAACGTAACCACATCCTTAAACCGTCTCCTCACACTAAACTCAGTGCCATTAAACTCTTTTAAATTAGTTCTCGTGGTAATTAAATAAGTAAAATAAGTATTTCCACCAATTAAACCCGAATTCGACACGTCTTGCTCCTTATGTGGATCCGAAACCGTAATTTTAATGAACTCGATACCTGACCGTGAAGTCGAAGTAGAGAACACATCGTGACCGTTGATTGCTCCACCTCCTACTCCTCCGTTGCTATCTTCTCCATCGAACGATCGAAAAATCGCTTCGGCATACGACGGCGGTTCGAGAAATGAGTTGTACGGTTGATTTCGCGGCTGATTAAGTAACGGATCGTGATCGTGATCGTCCATTGAAATCTCAGCGAACGGTGGAGATTGATCGAGATGTGATGGATGATGTTCGTTGTTGGAGAGAGCTAGGGTTTCCATTTCGTCTCGGGATGCGTGATGGTGAGGTTCCTCGTCGTGCTCCTGGTTCATCATAATTTTAGTATTATGTGTGTATATAGAGTTATTGCAATTGATTAGTTTGTAGAAGTGGTTAGTGAGGTGATAAGGCGGCGCGTGTTGATGTTAACAGGTGGCGCGTGGCAGCGGAAGGGAAGTTACGGGGAGTGTACGGCAAGTGATAGATAAGAGTTAGTTCTGGGATGAGATTGAGACTAGAGTAGACTAGACTGATGTATGTACGTACGTATATAAATTGTTTTTCACAAAAATTTAGATAACATTATCTAACAAAAAACTTGTACATAAATTTACGAGTGTATCTATATCTATATATATATACATATATATAATAATGAAAACTAATAACTTAAAGCTGAATTACCAAATTTTAAACATACATATATTATATCTATACATACGTACAAATACTCTTACACCATCATCATCACCGTTATGCTACCACATCATTATTGTCATCGTCATCAGTCTATTATCACTAATTTACTACCACCGATTTCATCACTATTGTTAAATCTACCATTATCGTTTCACCAATTATTCAACACTATATGGTGCCCCACCAATACTTCAAATAAGCATACCATTAACTATATTTTTAGATAGATATTCCACCGTTAAAAATGAACGAATCACTAAACTGAAATACAAATTATCGAAATCTAAACACGAATTACCAAATTTCTAACGTGAATCGCCAAATTGTTTGAATCCAAATCTCTATTTTCCCTCTAATTTGAGTATGTCCAGGCGGTTTAATTGTGATGGCGGTGGAGTTGAGTGTTGATCGGATCTGAATCATGGTCGTCGTCGGAGAGATGGTTAGATTGAGGTTGTATCATTGAAAATTAATAATATCTCACTGAAGATGATGACCTAAATAAAGATAGAATTATTGTGTATGTATGTATGTATATAGATATGGAAGTGAGTAGTTAAGTGAAGAGAGAGAGAGAGAGAAAAATAGATTTAATTTAATGATTAAGATTTTATAAGAATTTAAATTTTAAATGACTTAGATTATATCTAAGTTTTCATTTTAAAATGGGTTCTCATTTGAACACATGCATATATATATAATAGCTGGGGAATAGAAAGGACGAGTTGGCATTTTTATAATTATTTGAGTTATTTTTCATTCATCGTGAATAAACTGACTCCTAAATTGGTGGCGCTATGTCAC
The DNA here is from genome assembly GCA_028671895.1 of Oenanthe sinensis. NCBI lineage: Eukaryota > Viridiplantae > Streptophyta > Magnoliopsida > Apiales > Apiaceae > Oenanthe > Oenanthe sinensis. The sequence continues at coordinate 6,479,930 of CM053811.1, forward strand.
TTCATATTATATCACTTGCAAGCTCTGTTTCAAGGGATCGAATCCCCACATCATCAATTACTTAATTGAGAAAAGACTTAATATGCACTATTTTTAATTGAAATACCCAAAATGGCCTTATCGGAGAGATGACAAACGCTAGATAGAGTGGCGTCTTACTAAATACCTTACACGTCACATCATGTTGCGTTTTTTTTTACTTTTACTCCTGATAAAATAAAAAAAAAACATAACCTCAAAACTAAACACACCTAATTTAACTATTTTTAATATTTTAGTATTCATTAATTCCCTAATTGAGTTTTAGAAATATTAAATTTAAATTAAAAACTAAGTATTTAAATTTATAAACTTGTAATATAATGTTCAACGATTTGGGGTTTAGGGTTTAGGGTTTAGGGCCTTTAGGCTGCCCTAAACCCTAGACTCAAAACTCTAATTAAAGTTATGATCCTAATTTGGGTTAGTAATATAAATATATTGAATATTTTCAATTTGAAATAATAAAATTTATATTCTTATTATAATTCTTATTTTCATATTTTTATTTTTAAAAATATTAAAAAAAATTATATTTAAATATATTGTAATGTATTTTTTTCCCAACGGATAATTTGAATAATTACTTTTTGAAATATAAATTATTATTTTCTATTAAAATATTAAATTAGTTATTAAATATTTTTAAACAATAAAAATTAATTTATTCATGCGAAGATAAATTGTCAAATTTGACAATTTTATACTTACGCACTTTTCCCGATCATAATTAGAAAATATATACTTGACTAATTTAAATAAATATTAATTTTATTATTATTTTAAAGAGTATAAATTTAATTTTATACATGCATATATACCATAACATAAGAACTTATTTGAAAAATGTATTTAAAATAACTTTTAATAATTATAAATATGAAATTTTGATAAAATAATTTTAGGCCATGCGTAGCATTGTTCCCTAGTTTGTATAAGCTTAGGGGTCATTTGATTAAGGATAATAAGTAAAGGGAAAGAGAAACAACAACATTCATTTTCTTTGTTGTTGTTTGTTTTACAAAATTAATCATTCCCTTTTTCTCATTTAAATTTCCGGTTTATTCAAAATTCTTCTACTTCATTCCACACCTATCTCAAGTTATTTCATTTCTTTTTCTCTTATTACTTTTTCTCTCTCATACTTCCAACTTCTGTATATTTATATTTTATATCATTCCTAAAAATAATAATTTGTTCAAAATAATTTATTAAAAATAATTATTTATTTTATTTCCGGAATAAACCAAAGAAGGAAAAGAATTGAAGCTCATTATTTTCTTTTCTCTTTAATTCCCTTTCTAAGTCTCGTTGTCTTTCCCCAATATAAACCAAACCGCCTTTAGGACTTGGGGAAGTGAATATGGGAAGCAAAATAGATGGGTCCGGTTTTCATAAGATTTTGATATAATCATTTATTTTTGTGATTTTTTTAATAAATAGAAATAAAATTGAATTTTTTATATAAATACAGAAAGTCGTGTTGTATACAGCATAAGTATTTTAGAAAATGCCGATAAATAATTAATAATCATCACTTGTTAGGACTAATATCCAAAATAAATTTAATCAGTATATTATAAAAAGTGGTATAGACGGTTGTTTAGATATTAAGCAGAAAAAAATAAAATTAGATGCAAAAACTACAAATTAGACTGAAAATTTAAAGTTAGGCTAGGTATAGGGGAAATTTTGATTTTTAGTGTTTGTTTGGTTTCATATGAATATTTAGTTACATGGGAAGTTACAATATCTTGATACTTAATTCTTATATAAAATTCTTGGAAAGTTAAAAAAATTGTTTGGTTTGTATCAGGGAATTTCCATTATTTAGGTATTGCAAGTCACCAAGGTAGGGGTGAGTAAGTAACTTCCCCAATTATATAGGAATTTAAATTTACCAGGAAGTTCAACTTCCCATATAAATGTCAACCAAACAACTTTATTAATTATTATTTCCTAAGAAGTTGTGCATAAATAGATGTCAACCAAACGATATCTTATATTAGTGTTTCCGATTAATTACTACTCAACCGTAACTGATTCAAAATATTTTAGTTTATCTAAGGTCCCGTTTGATATTAATGTTGCAAACAGTTATACCAGTTTTTTGTTGAAAAATTGGGAGGAATGTATTTGATAAAATTAAATATCTACTGTCTAGAATACCGTTTTTGGACTAAAAACTGCTATTAGAGAAAATATATTATTAAAAAGCTGATTGTCAACTTTTACAGGAAGTAACTACAAAATGTATCATCAAATTTATCCAAATAAAAAAAATTACCAAATAATCATATGATATTTCTAATAACATTTTTTCTAACATCATCACAATATGTGTCAACGGTAATCTCAAACGGAATCTAAGCCCATCCATCGAATTTTACAAAACTAGATATGATTAGAAATTCTAATTTTATTATTCTTTATTTGAAAAAGGAACTTTGAACTAGAATAAATATATGGATGCATTTCGTTAAAAAAATCAGTATTCCGTAAACTAGAAAGAAAATGTTTAGCACAACGCAACCTAAAAAATACTCCGTATTGCATTATTACGCTGAAATTGAGAGAATGGCATGATAAAAGAAAAGAAAAGCAGCTGAAGTACTAGCTATGATTCGCTGGGCTTTATTAGGAGCCATTAATAAGCTGATTCTCAAGCCCAAAAGCTGAAGTAGCTATGATTTTTGGGTTTTATTACGAGCCCTGATTTTGAAGCCCAAAAATTGGTTCTGAACTCTGAAGCTCAACAAAGTACAGTATACTATTTTGGAAGCAAAACGCATGCATGAACTGTGTGAATGGACTCTCTTATACCAGAGAAACGGGTTCATAAATGGACAATTTCAATGATGAAAACATTAAAGATAAATTTTGATGCTACGTGCAGTTTGTAAAAAATATTAATATCTTTTTATTTCTATTTTTATATTGATATATATAATTATAATTTTTGGTTCCTTTAATAAAATTTTGACCTATTAAATTTATTAAACTAAACCCAAATTAGAAATAACTACACAGAATATATACTTCATTTATAAGAAAAACTTAAATGTTCAACATTTTTTATAATGATTGTTTTTATACTTGTAAAGCTCGGTGTTAGACAATATGAGTGTTGCATAAGAAAGGTCGAATGCAACTTGATAATTTATTACTAATCTTGTTAATAACAAAACAAGAAGTAATAATATCAAGTAACAAATGTAAACAACATTAAGCAAGAAAATCAAGAAAGGCTGTAAGATGTTTCCAGCTTCAATAGATATAATAACAAAAAGTTTGCTAGTGTTTCTATGCTTGAGAAATGTTAAGCTCAATTGCATTAATGGAAAGTGTCTGTGAGATATGTGTATTTATACTGAAACGCATATCTCACTTACAAGTGAACTTTCCCTTGTTCCTAGGACAAAACTTAAAATATAAATTTCACTTTTCTTATTCAAATTTGTTTTCATTCCATTTGTAGATAAAATTGCTCTGAGATGATTTGATATCCTTGACTCCTTGAGCATGTTTTATCTTTTTGCTTGCTTTTCCTTAAGTTGCAGTAGTAGACTTGACAGATTAGATAGAGTTGTCAAGATCAATCTTTGAATTTTCACCACCTAGTCTGCTACTTGAAACAGACTGTCAGTTTCACCAAAAGGTTACTGTCAACATTTAGCTTCTCTTTGATGACAGCATCTTTAACTCCGCATACTTTACTGTCGAGCTTGATAGTCTTCTAAACATACTGTCGTTCAAAGTTACTGTCAACTATCCCGCCAATGTTACTGTCAACTATCTCCGCCAAAATTACTATCAATAAAACTTGTTGTCTTCGATTTTTCAATCTTCGTCAAGTTTACTGTCAAGGGAATAGTTGCTGTCAGTAAAACTTGCTATATTTGAATCTTCATTCCCTGCCAAGTTTATTGTCAAGGGAATAGTTGCTATCGTCTGTTCCAAATGTGTTGTCACTTGAATATGTTGTCGTAGGCTTTAATTTGCAGAATGTTACTGTCAATGATTTGATTCATACTGTGCATAAACACTTTGTGAACTATTACAAGACAGTAACTATTGATACTTACTGTCACATACTTGACTCTTTGTACATAATATTTCAAGTGACATTTAAACATACTTTCAATATGTATATGACAGTATATTTTACTTAGTTAATTTCTAATTAATCTAAGTATCTTATTAATCGATTACAATATTAACATCACAATCCCTAACACTCGGCATGACAACAACCGACGAACAACGTTCTTAATCTACAGTAGTTTTATTGGTTAACAGCAAATTGATCAATCTCGATCTACTAATACAGAAGTTTCAAGATCCCTAAACACATCTAATAGTGCACATATGAAAACGATGCAGCATCCTCCTTAATTAATCACATAATTTGTTGACTTTTAACACAAAAACAAACCATGCCCTACCACATTGCTTATCGATCTTTGTCAAAAGATTGACATACAAATATACATGTTCTGTTAGATAACTAATGTTGAAAATGGATGATAATCTACTGATAGGTTTAATGTAATTATAAGTTAATTTAGATTAGTGACTTTGAACACAACCTAAACAAATCATAATCTCTATTATAGTAACAATATTAAGCTTCCATGATATTTTTAAACTCCGACAATACTTAATTGCCAGCATAAGCTAATGACTTGTGTTGTTTAACAAACTAATCTCTACTGTCCCTCTCATCTCAACCTGTTTCCCTGAACAAAATAGAAGGATGTTATGTGTGATGCATGTGTGTATATTATTATACGAGATCGAGAACATTGGTTGAAATTGTAATTTTTAAAGTTAGATTTTGCATCTATATAGATACAATTCTTCTATAGGCTACCAAACTAAAACAACAAATATTAATATGAAATTAACTTTATGTCAACTCTTGTCAACCAAAAAAAAAAAAAACTTTATGTCAACTCTATCAGAAATGTTCGTGTCTATAATCATAGTTAGTTAAGTTTGTCACCTAATGCGAGGAGACTTTCTAGTATCAGGACTGATGCTTTGTCCCTTGGCCTGAACAACATACTACACTTTGCATATCACCGCTTATGGCAAATCGGATGCTTTTACTAAATGATTTTTTCCCTGGTAATTATTAACGTACATTCTCGTAAAGCGGTAAAGTTTCGAAATATTTAGTAACTTAAAATGTAGCACGGAAACTTGAATAATTAACTTTTAAAATTGATATGCCATTCACAAACAAATTCATGGTCCACTATTCGAGTCGATACAAATTAATTTTCGAATAATAAGCTGCATTTTGATCCTTTAATCATCACTACAACAAAAACAACTAAAAGTGACCGTCATATTCCGGTCATTTTTATACTAGAAGTGACTGTGAACGGTCACTTTTAATATAAAATGACCGAAATGCTCCGGTCGTTTTTAAGGGCGTCGAAAATAACATATCGGTCGAAAGTAAACCCAAATGTGACCGAAAACGGTCAATTGTGTACAACACATAAAATCGACCAATGGCGGTCGCACAGTAAATCGACCGAGGGAAGTCACATCTCGTTGAATAGTTTGTGACCAGATTCAGTACCACCAAAATGGTAATTATATACCACCAAAATCAGTCACATTTTATCTACAATTTATCCTGTACAATTCTACTATTTCACATTACAGTTGCTGCTATTTCACACCAAAAACTACAAACTCATACTTTTATGGAGGGGTCAAATGTAATATCAATAGCAAAAGAAATTTTTTATTGAACAAGAATATTCTTCCAATCCAAAAATCTTCATAAAGACTCTACAAAAAATACTACCAAATTCACATAAAGCGATGGATTTCCAAAAAAATCCACAAAATGTAACCAACACTTCATTCCAAGTAGCAAAACCCGAGTAAAAAATAATATAAACTATACGCTAGACTACGGGCAGTTGAGTATTGTTGAAGTTTCCTTCTTCATCACCGTTAATTCATTCCCGTTTCCTTCATCATCAACTCCATTCCCGTTTCCTTCATCATCTACCCTAGTCCAACAGATGGATGGTGAGGAAGAAAGGTACAACAACAATATGGTAGTTTGGTATAATTACTTGCTCTAGTTAAATATGAAGCTTATTTCCTGTACAGTGTGAAAATTTACTGAAGAGTGAGGCTGCCAAGTTCCAAGCCCTTTGTGAAAAATTCACCAAGGAGAAAGCTGCACATGTGCAGGCTTTACAAGGTATATTTTAGTTGTTTGGAATCTAGGTCAGACACATCATTCATCTATGAACAATCCTTAAAATCTTGATATGACGTCCACAACAAAAATACATGATTAGCAAAACAGTTTTTCTTATTACGATAATAACTGAATCGCCAAAACTAGAAGAATACATAAATTTTGTGTTCATGTGACAGAAACATAGACTATATAATTTCTATATACTTCCAAGCTTTCGATTCAAAAGAAACTGAATTACCTTAGTGGATCAACCCGAAGTCCTGACAAGATTATGTCATTTGCCTGCTCAAACCTTTCTTACTACCAAACCGTTCCAGAGTGATGGTTAGTTTATTAAAAAAGAAATTGACAGATTTTCAGGTTGTCAGGAATATATAATCGAGCACATACTTGGGCACCAAATAGAAGGGAACAAATATAAACCAACTCATATAAAAAGATAAATAGATAAAAACAATGAAATAGTAGAAGTTTTCTAAGCACTTATCTAAGGGAATATAGGCTGCCTTTCAAGTTAGTTTTTTTTACATTAGAAGCATCTACACCTAGTTTGTGGATGAGTAAATCAGATCATATCATATCCTGCATTTAATACACAAATACCAGGAAGATTAACTACATATGACAGAAAAATGTTAAGGGAAAACAGAAGTTACTGCAATGCAATCATATGCAAGAAGAATGTTGCAGCATAAAGAATCTTTTCGTTATTAGCTATTACGGACATGAGCCTAAAGAATCATCAAAATATAGCTTTTCGTTATTAGCTATTACAAATCCCTAAAACTCAAATCAAGACCTAAAACTTAAAGCCATATACATATAAATCGAGAAATAGAGACAGAGAGAGATTCAAATCAAGATATAGAGAGAGGCATACATATAAATCGAGACATAGCGAGAGCATTATACTAATCGAGACAAAGAGGGAGTATACCTAAATCGAGTATAAGGGAGTATATACAGAGACATAGCACAAATTGAAGCCCTAATCCGAAGTTGGAAATCAACGTAGCAAATATTTAATTCAAATATGGAAATCGATTGATGCTCAGATTATGCGTTTTGGAAATTGATTGAAGCCCGCTTAGAGATAAATAGAGAGACATCTGGGTGTTTTGCTAAAGGACGATAGATAGATGAAATATTGAACTTTGTTTTTTGGTAAAGTAAAAGAGGCGCTTCTGTCAAAAATATAAATAAAAGAGGCGCTCGTTTTCAGTTTCCTTTATTTTTTCAATTTTTTTAACATTTAAATATTATATTAATATAATAATATATTCATTTTAAAACTATTTGAAAATACATTTTTTTATAAATTTATCTTATATAATTTCTTTCTTTTGCAAACTGTAAATTTTATTTAAAATAATTTTCACTACAACAAAAACAACTAAAAGTTAAGAGTATAGAATAAATCACTTATCCCAGTAACCTGATTGGAGCAAATCTTAATACTCCACAAATTTTCTGATATGGGATTCTATACACCTTTTTATGCCAAGTATCTTAACTTTAATGTACCTATCGCAGATGTAGAAATTGAAAATCAACTGTAGTTGATATAGACGGTCATTTATATTATTAAAAATGACGGTAGTTGGTCGATTTTATCCGCGGTCGAAATATAACGGTCGAAATAAATATGTCTCGGATAGATGATCTTATAAGTGACCGATTTCAGTCATTTTTAGTGTCGGTCACTGTTATCCGGTCGCTTTTAAACCTATTTTCTAGTAGTGCATGGAGCTTAATTTGAGTGTCCCACTGCACTTGTAAATTTCTACTACCAACCCTAATCCTGAAGAGGGAATGTCATCCCTCATCCGGGAAGAACATGCATGCATGATTGTTCCCCACATAGCCAAAGGTAAAAAACAAAGGTAGAATGATAATTTCATTCAGACCCTCTTTAATTCTTTGTATCCGAATTATCATCATGACCATTGCTGAATTTAGGATTAATCTCGTACACCCACCAACCATCAATGTAGTACCTTTTTTTAAATTTTATCACATATATCATCAAATTAAATGTATTTATCAAGTGTAACGAAGCTCTAAGACTCAACGTCTCCACTCAAGTTAAATAGTACGTAGTAATTTCTAGCAACGTCGTCTATACGTAAATTTACGGTACGTGAATTGATATATATAGAGAGAGAGAGAAAGAGAGAGAGAGATACCGTTTGAATAAGAAAACGACTACAATAATTATATATGTCGTCATTGAATAATATTTTCCCCACCAATTGTATTAACTAAAAATTGAATAGATAGATGAACTTTAAATTAAGAGAAATTAAGAAGTAATTAATCCGAATTTTTCACACACTATGGCTACGTACGGATAGTCTACAAAATTATAATATAGAACTAATAATTAATCTTTTCCCAAAAAAAGACATTTTTTTATGCACAATAATAACAGATCGTCTTTTGGACAAAATTATGTAATTAGAATTTAGAGTCATGATGCATAATCATATGACATAAACAAACTAATTAGTCGCATGACAACACTCGGTTCCACCGAAAATATCAAATTAATTAATTACTTATCAAACATGTGCATAGCATAACAAAATTACCTAGCAAAGTTTATTTTAATTTGTCTGGGTTCGTAGCAACTTAATTGAAGATGCACGCACATATACAAAGAAAAAATCAATCAGCCAAAAGTTGCAACTAAATCCTATATAAGTAAATTTTAATAACAGTAAAGCACGCACTAATTAATAACCATATCTAGCTACTGCAAAGTCTGCAATGATGGTACGTTACACTGTGAAATTAGAAGACTTGTGAATCAAGCAAAAACGAAAATGATCATCAGTTTGACAAGTTAGTGGGTGCACCAACTCGTCTGGATTTTGAACCAAGTTTTGGTTCTGTAAGCTGACCAATGACCATTATGCATGCTGAATCAGAACCTACTCTGCCAACCTGAAAATCACTCTCTTTGGCCTTTGTTTTTTACACTATAAAAGCAAACCTCATGTACTAGTCTTCCACAAACTAAGCACTTTACAACCTTCATTCGCCTGGAAATGGAAGCTTACAAAACTATTTCTAGACAATGGCGATTCGTTTTCGTCTTGGGCCTTATATTTTTCTTACCAAATGCAGCAAATGCAAAAGTTCAGCATCATGATTTTGTTGTATGTCTTATTTTTTCTTGTAATTCTAGAGGATTGTACGTGTTTTTTTCTTTACTTATTATCTGTTTTTGGTTTGATCTGAAATAGATTCAAGCAACCAAAGTGAAGAGACTGTGCACAACCCACAATGCCATTACAGTCAATGGGCAGTTTCCGGGACCAACCTTGGAGATAAATAACGGTGATACTTTGGAGGTCAAAGTTACTAACAAAGCTCGCTACAATATCACCGTTCACTGGTAATTGCACTCACCAGCATCAAATGATTTATATAGTATACGATGTTGCTATGCTAGATACATTATGTGCATTTTTTTATTGAAAGAATGTAACTTTATTTTTGGACCGGGATATTTAGGCATGGTGTCCGACAGATGAGGACAGCATGGGCCGATGGACCTGAATTTATTACACAATGTCCAATTAGGCCAGGGCAGAGTTACACTTACAGGTTTACAGTCCAAGGCCAAGAAGGAACCCTTTGGTGGCATGCTCACAGTTCATGGCTCAGGGCCACTGTTTACGGAGCTTTAGTCATTCACCCAAAGGAAGGAGATTCGTATCCTTTCCCTAAACCAAAGCGCGAAGTGCCAATTCTGATGGGTATGTTTTACTACTTTTTAAAGCACCTGATGTTTGCTGGCAATGAAATCAAGTACAGGCATTGTCTAGTCTCTGAGTTGAAGCTATGATTTAAGATGTACTAGTAAATTAGATGCAATCACTTGATAACTTAGTGTTGTCAATTTTAATGTATCGTAAATTTTCTGATGTGTCATTATGATCATCAGGTGAATGGTGGGACGCAAACCCAATTGATGTCATAAGAGAGGCGACAAGAACAGGAGCAGCTCCCAATCTGTCAGATGCATATACGATCAATGGTCAGCCCGGTGATCTATACAAATGCTCCCGTAAAGGTTAATTTTCTTCCATAGTTATGTCTTCGCCAATGGTACTACAGCAGTAATTTGTGTAATATTAACAATTGTAGTTTTTGTTATTCAGACACGGTGATTGTTCCAGTAAGTTCCGGTGAAACCAACCTCCTGCGTGTCATCAACTCTGCACTCAACCAACAGCTTTTCTTCACAGTGGCTAACCACGAGCTTACTGTTGTTGTAGCCGACGCCTCCTATGTCAAACCCTTCACCACAAAAGTACTAATGCTAGGCCCAGGCCAAACAACTGATGTACTCATCAAAGCTGATCAGCCACCAGCCCGGTACTACATGGCAGCACGTGCTTATGCAAGCGGCCAAGGCGCCCCATTTGACAACACCACAACCACAGCCATCCTCGAGTACAAAACTCCAACTTGTGCATCTAAAAACTGTGCCACCACAAAACCTGTTTTCCCTTCTCTCCCAGCATTTAATGATACAGCTACAGCAACGGCCTTCACCACCAGCTTCAAAAGCCCAAGAAAAGTCCCCGTCCCAACTAAGATCGACGAGAGCCTCTTCATCACAGTTGGCCTAGGTCTCAACAAGTGTCCACCAGGCGCCAGAACAAAAACCTGCCAGGGACCCAACGGAACTCGCTTTACTTCAAGCATGAACAACAATACATTTTCTCTTCCATCAAACACCTCCATACTAAAAGCATATTATGATAAAATCCCTGGAGTTTTCACTACTGATTTTCCAAAAGTTCCACCAGTAAAATTTGATTACACTGGTAACGTAAGCCGGTCGCTCTGGCAACCATCGCCCGGGACTAAAGTTTACAAGCTCAAATATGGTTCTGCAGTCCAAGTTGTATTACAGGGAACGAGTATATTCACAGCTGAGAATCATCCAATTCATTTACACGGATATGATTTCTACATTGTTGCAGAGGGTTTCGGTAATTTCAATCCAAAAACCGATACATCTAAATTTAATCTTGTTGATCCACCTCTCCGTAATACCGCCAGTGTTCCTGTCAAAGGATGGTCAGTCATTAGATTTGTTGCCGATAATCCTGGTATTATTACACAATTCTAAATTTTATCTTGCTTTTTTAAACTCTGATACTCACACACACATGTCTCCGCTCATCCTTAATTCTCGACCAAACAAACTCTAACCATTATGTGTTACAGGAGTTTGGATTATGCATTGTCACTTGGATGTTCACATAGGCTGGGGACTGGCCATGACATTCATAGTAGAGAATGGAGTTGGAGAATCACAGTCTTTAACGAAGCCACCGCCAGATTTTCCGAAGTGCTGATCTCGAGATATCAACATCATAATCATTTAGTACAACAAACATGATTATTTCATATGGACCCTATACTATTTTACTTTTAAATGTTGTAATTTGCTCCACATTGGAGTTACTTATTTTTTGTTTTCTTTTTCAAATTTATATAATCTTGATAGATAAACCAGGTCGAGATAACACATGTACTTTTTATACTTCGACCCACGTATACATCTGTTACGATTAGACCCATCGTGTATGTTGGTATAAGTTTTGTGTTGTGCTATACATGTATTGAATTGCATCTCAATTAATATTACATTGTTAATTGTATCTCAATTTCAAAGTATAAAAGAGTTAAATTTTTATTTTAATTTTTTATTAATATTTTAATATTTTGGATTGCAATTTTTTTTAACTATTTAAACATATCATTTGATTAATTTCAAAATCTTAAATGAAATTAAAATTCTAAACTGGCTTTCAATATCATAGCTTTGACAAAGATAAAATTGCATAAATATTTTTAAAAAATAATCAATAACAGTTAATGCAATTGATATTCTTAAGATTATTTATATATATTAAAAATCAAACATTTTTAAAGGTACAGGACGTGTCAGAGTTTCTAGAATAAAGTTATTGTCAAAAAGAATGCGTTCACATTTTAGACAATTAATTGTATGTTTAGTCTATCCATCAGCATATGATGTATACTTCTCCTATGTATACGCTGCATTATCCGTTACATTACATGTATTTATCCATTATCACCTGTACACATTGTTCAAAAATCCGGTTAATGTTACATTCATTGCATTAATCACTCTCTTCCGTGAATCCACGGTCTAATTCCGATTTTCATTTTTTATAATCCGCACATATAATAAGTAATAATATGCATGTGAATGCGGAAGTTGCATTAGGATACATATTTGTTTGTTGTAAGTTCATCCTTTTAAAAATTCAATTTCATCCCTTAATTGTCTGATTGATTCTTGTTATAGTGTTTATTTCTCAAAAAAATCTTATAATATTTTTATTGAATCAATTTTTAAAATTTGAATAATCGCTATAAGTTCTTTTTGAAGTTGTAAATTACCATTTATATTATAAGAAAATATAAATTAATTATTATAAAAAATGTGATATAATAGTTACATCTTTTATCTTGAATTTAATAAGTATGTATTGACTAATAACTAACTAATATAACCAACAAAAACTTATAGTTTGAATTTTTTTTATTATAATACATTCAGATAATGTTTCGATTAATACAATTCATAAATTGATTTTCAAAAGAATTCTCAAATATTATTTATTTTACATTAATTAATTGTAAGATAATAAATAAAATGAATCTTACATTTACATTAATCATATCAATTAAAATTTACATATTAATCATGACTGTGTCACCATTTGAAGATAAAAATTGAATAGAGTATTACTAAATAGAATATTAAGACTTATGTGTACTACATTATATTGTCGTTATAGTATGTTTTATTATAAAATTATTGTATAATATAAATATAAAACATATAAAGTTTCAATTAATAAATTCTTATTTGAAAGCATTTTTTGAGAATATTTTAGAGGGATGTAACATTACACTTCAATTAATTTCAACTAATTGTTATATAATAATCTTATAAGTTTATTTTAATTTAATTTAGCAACTTTTACAAAATTTATTATAACCTTTTCATTACTTAATATTTTAGTTTTGTTAACCATTTTCTTCCACCGGCTTATACCTGTGTTTTCTTTTTAATAATAATTTTATAACCAAATTTAAAATTTTATATTTATTCATTTTTAATATTGAAAATTAATATATTTTCTTCCAAAATAATTTTCAATTAGTTATTAATATTGTTTGATAATCGAACACTAATCATTTTATTTATAAATAAATTTAAAATAATATTAAATTAATTTTTATATTCACGAAAAATCAAACATTAATTTATTAATTAAATAATTAATAATATTTATAAATTTGCATATTAAGTAATGAAATTAAGTAGATTATTATTATCTGTAAGATAAGTTTCAAAATTTTAGAAAATACATTATTTTACATAAGGTAATTAGAAATTTTAGAATAAGCATTAAATTATTAAAAATCAAAATTATTTTATTTTTTTAAAAGACAGTATCTATAATAAAAAAGTTAATTTTATATTTTTACCTAAATTGAATGTGTTTCCATCTCAAAAATAATAGACCATCACTTATATAAATTAAAGATCAAGCATTAAAAAATAAATCACAACAAATTTATCACAGAGTTATTTACATTCAACGTCTAATACATCATGGATACACTCTCTTGAATACTTTGAATAACAATAGAGGCGATTGGATTATAAGAGTGAGAGTATGCAGGATGTGGGAGACAATTAGTACATAAATAGACGATCAATTTAAACGTGACATGATTTTAATTGATGAGATGGTTAATAATTTTTTGTTATTTATTAATTTATTACAATTATGCATTTGTACTGACTTTTTGATACTTTAATTCATGATAGTATATTTTATCAATGTGAGTTTAAAAGTGATGTTTCTACTGTTCTACATACAACGACCCTAAAAAAGTTGAAAGAAATAATCATCAACATACCGATACATAGATTTGAGTTCATATGTCCCGATATAATTGAAGCACGTGTTAATGACACTAATATACTGTCAGGTATGTCACATACACATATATAATTTTAAATTACATTCTCTGATATTTACATAGTAATGTTACCAATACTTATGTAGATGCTGTGGGTTGCTTGACCTACATTGGTCACAATGATATTGTTAGCGGTGGATGGAAAGAAAAATCTTAAAATCATAACAAATTAGTAAGTTGTGAATTATAAACATATATATATATATATATTGAAATTATTATTTGATCTTATAATATTTATAAATTTAATACTACTATTTTGGTTTAATATAATTTTGTTATATCAAATTTTATCATATGCATTTTAGTCACCAGTAATGTAACTTTGTGGGAAAAATTTGTTTAGTCGTTTGATCAAAATCTATGCAAGGAAGACGATGAACCTTATATATTGATCGGTACATCTACACAGCTTAAAAAAATCAAAATTAATAATCTTATTAGCATGTTCTTATAATTTATAATTTAGAAAATTACAAATATATAATGTTATTTTTAATATTTATTATTATTATTGCGTAATGTTCGTAATAATTTTATTAATATTTGATTTATATTCTAATTTATTTAAATTTATCAATTGATCAATGTAGGTGTGGTTGACTTTTTCACGATAAATAATAGCAAAATATACGGGGCACGTGAAATCCCGTGTGAATCAGCAAAACACCCTAGCATTATTAAGATATAGATTTGTTTATCCCTCTATTAAATTGGAGATAACTCAAAACTATGTTTCATAGGCCTAAAATAGCATGCATCTAATCAACTTAAGATTGTAAGTATATAAATTGTAATGAATATAGTAATTATTAAAATAATCATATTATTTTTATATAATTTTTAAAACTTTGTTATATATGATAAATTAATATTATTCATTTAAAAATAAAATTACTAAGTAACTTTAAACAAAATTTTATAATGCATTATAATTATATATTTATTAAATATTTTCAATATTAAAAATAATTTTGATAAATTTAAGATATCTTATGGTGTTGTTGCGGAATGCGGTTTTTTTCACGAGTTACATATAAAAATATATAATAAACACGTCCCATCTGTTCCCGTAGTAAAGCAGAAAGTCAGACCAAAAGATGAAGTTGGGTTCGTCGTGTCTTCAAATTTAAAGATTTGGTCAACGTGTCAACTCAATTGCCAAATTATTATATGGTCTTTGTAGGGAGACTATAGTCTCGCCGAACTTTCCTTGTAAATATTTATATATATATATATATATATATATAATTAAATAATTAAACATGGAAATTTCGGAGAGCAAAAGATGAAATTGAGTTCTTTGTATCTTGAACTTTAAAGATTTAGTCCAAGACAAAATTAAAATATAGTTATTTCAGGAAGAGTACGGGACAGTTTAATTCGATTTAAATTTTAATTAAAATTAGAATCAAAATTATATATATATTTTTTAAAAGTTGAAAATCATTATCAATTTACTAATTTGACTTTGGTTTTAAAAATCTAAAGTTAATTTTTATTAGTTCGATTTTAATTACAAAACATAATAAAATAAAATATTAAATTACCGATGGGCGTGTAGTTGAGTTGGTGAAAATATTGATTATTAATCAAAGCAACCAAGATTTGATTCCTGGTACGTGGAGAATTTTTGCCACACTTTAGGGAAAAGGGCCAACAGTGGTCTTACCGCTCAGTTAGTTCGATTTACATGTCATGTATTGGACCTGATACCGGTTAGAGTGTTCGAAAATTAAACCGACCAAATATTAGATATATTAATATAAAAAAAATTAAACCTTATTTGTGAAAGGATCACTTTAAAAGTTTTTTTTTTTGGAAGAAAAAAAGTTCTTACACTTATAAAATATTCAAAGAGCATGAGAGTTCTAAGGTTAATCTCAGAAAAATGTCCTAAAACACTGTATTAATATAAGATTATTTAATTAAAAAATTAGTCTAACATGCCAAATGTCATTAATTAGGCCTGCGGCTCATGTGAAATTCAAAGCTTATTTTCAAAGTAGTTGAGGAAAATTTCCTAATGTTAACCTCGGTATCCTTTTTTCTCTTTATTTAAATTAATCCTAAATGTACTTTTAAAGGTCAAAGTAATAATTAATGAATTTTAACTAAAATCAAATAAATTAATTAAAAAGATCTAAAGTAAATATACTTTGTCATAATAAAATACGATTTTAATATTTAATCTATTGTCAATTTAGTAGACCTGATAATTAAAATTAAATGACTAAGATTGTTTTCATGTTTCATGTAAAATTGGTCGGTTAGAATCTTTTTTATGGTTCATCTTGAATCAAAAATTTTAATCTTTAAACTATAATAATATAATATAATATATATATAGATATGTGTGTGTGAAAGGGTAAAGTAGAAATTTAAATAATATATAAATATTACTCCCTTCGTCCCATCTCAAGTGTTTCATTTGACTTTTTAACGGTCAAATTTAATTAACCTTGATCGAAAATTAAAAAAATATATTTTTATAATTTTCAAAATCTGAAAAGTATATTTTAAAGAAAATTATATAAACTTCTGAATGATATGTATTTTATATTTTTTATTATTATATAATATATGTAATATTTGTTCAAATTTTAAAAATTGAAAAGTCAAATCAATCCCTTGAAATAGGACGGAGGGTGAGAGTAATATAATCCACTGTGATATACACGAGCTCAGTGACGTTATAGCTGAAGCTAATTTTAGTCAAAGTCAAACGACCAGTCAAGGGCAATTTGGTCATTTAAACCAGAACCATCGCGGCTCAACCAGAACCTAGTAGCAAACATATACATACAAAATCTGCATATATAACTCCCATACTGATATAGTGATATGTACTAGAATACTTCGGCGCCAAGAAAAGGACGTGTATCGAAATGATAACCCCGTGTGCCTCGTGAACTTCCTCTGCCACGTTTCACAACAAGTGGTCCACAATTAGCCACGTGTCCAACCACATATTAATATTTTATTCATGATATTTATCTACAAGACTCTAGAGAAGGCTATATAACCTTGTTTTAACACCCATTTGCCAAACATTTCTTATTTGCTCTTGTTCACACACACTGCAAGGTGAGAAAACACACACAAAAGATAATACTACTCTCTGTGCGAGGAACCCTAGAAATTTAAGGAGGTTGTGGGGATCGAGTGTACATGCTTTCTAATATCCTTTCGAGGTATGTTTAGTTGATTGATTTTGTATATTTTTTTTGGTTTTTTAGGGTTTAGTTTGGGGATTTGTTGAGACTATTGTGTGTTTTGATCTCTGCCTCTGTGTTTTTGTATTGGTGTGTCACTGAATAATCTCTCTCTCTCCCTCTCTCTCTCTGGGTATCAAGCAGATCATCTCCCCCTTCTCTCTCTGTGAATAAATGCTTAGGTTGTGGAGTTTATAGTGCAGATTTTATTGGAGTTGATTTCTGGGTTTTACCTAATTGTGAGTATTGTGTATTTATATTGTAATCATGTGTGTTTTTTGAATAATTGATTTGTTATTGAGGGTTTATGTGAAATTGAGTGGCATATATTAGGTATTGTGATTGAGAACATTTTTTAGTGTGTTTATTTAGTGGCTGAAGGAGTCATATTTAGGGGCATATTATGGATGTAATATGATAATAGTCTTGTTGTATCAATGAAATTATATGCCTTCGAAACATGGAAAACATGGCTGAATCATCGTGTCATGGTTCGTACGCTGTTAGTGTTAATAGTAAGGTTTGTCCCAGGTGATTCTATCCTGAGATTATAGAATTAGATACATTGTAAGCTGAATGGTGTTTGATGCAGGCCTCTCCTGTCCATCGATTTTCGAGGGCCTTTGTACCTAATTGAATCTTCTGTGTTGATGTGATTTGTTTGGTTTCTTATGATTATGATTTTTATATGGTGGGATGATTCGATACTTGCCTTGTTATTGGACTAAAGGGGTTTATTTACATTGTTTTGCAGAAACTCAATGATGAGTCTAACTAATCAATCATCTAATCTGGGAACTGTGCATATGGGTGATTCTAGAAAAAGGAAGTCACGAAGCGGAACTAAAGCCAAAAGTGTTGTGGAGACCCTAGCTATGTGGAAGGATTACAATAAAAAGCTTGAGGAATTGAATTATAGTTCTAAAAGACCAACTCGCAACGTTCATGCCAAGGGATCGAAGAAAGGATGTATGAAAGGTAAAGGGGGTCCTGAGAATACGAGTTCCAACTTTAGAGGTGTGAGGCAGAGGACATGGGGAAAATGGGTTGCTGAAATCCGGGAGCCGAATGGAGGTGATAGGTTGTGGCTGGGGACATTTCAAAATGCTGTGGAAGCTGCTCGTGCATACGATGAAGCTGCAAGAGCAATGTATGGTTCTAATGCGCGGCTTAATCTACCAGATAACAGTTCATGCCAGGAGTCTTCCAGTGCATCTTCTCTCCATAGCATATCGTGTTCTGATTCAGTACTTACTAACACTTCGTTCAACCGCACTGAGGCATGTACTGTTAAGGACCCGATGGTGGGCATTGACCACTTGGAAGTGAAGTGCAGTAATGTGGAGGGTGAGTCAAAAGCCCCCAATTTCCAAAAATCTGCGATAGTGGAAGCTACAACACCAAAGAATGAGGTGAAGCAAGAACCTGTGGATATTATGAAAGATCCAGAGGACAAGAACGAAGAAGCCATATCCAACCTTGAGCAAGGTCTCCTGCTTGGTGAAATGTTTGATGTTGACGAGCTCCTCCAAAGCTTAAACACGACTTCTTTTCCTGGTCAGGACAGTAACACCGAAGGGAGCTACAACAATGATAATGACATGGCTCAATTTTTTCAGAACATTGAGCTACCAGGAAACCCCTTTGATTTATCAATCCAGACACAGAATCCAGATCCAAAACCATCTGATACGAATTATGGACATGCAGGGTATAATCATGACCTGGACTTCCTATTGCCCGGCAGGCAAGAAGATTTAAATTTCACACTCGACAAGATCGGGCTACTTAACATGGATGCATATCCAGGCCTGTGAAGATTAGAGGAGTGGTCTGATATGATAAGCTGCAAACTTTAGGTTGTCTCACTGAGTTCGTATGAACCATGAAATGAGTCATTTTCCCATCTTGATGGTGATTTAGCACCAAGAACTGATGTCTGTTTCGTTCTAATCCTTTCTTTATGTAGACCATTTGCCTGTTCTGCTGTTTAGATTACTAGATTATTAGATTAGATTAAGCTGGTTCTTAGTGCAGTTGGTTGGTAAGATATTTTGCTGCCAACAATCTGCTATGCTTTGAATGTTTTAATGGTATCCTTTGTGTACATAATCAACCGCTGTGGTTTACTAATTTGTAGTCCTGGAGCTTCAAGTTCTTCTGACATTTCTAATTTTCTTTTTTTAAACAAACCTTTCACCTATTTGATGAAAAGTTTGTCCCCACTCTGATGGTGTCCCTAGTCTGCTGTCCATTTTGATACAGTTTGATATATTAAAATCCGTCAATTAGTTTAAAATTGGAAGATATGGGTTTTAATATTTAAAATATAAAAACAGTTTTTCGTAAAAAAAAATATAAAAACATTTTACTTCTGTTAGAGTTATATTTTATTTTAAATTATAATAATATTTAATATAGGTGAAAGGATGAATGATAATATTATGAAATTTATGAAATTTAATTAATGATTTATAATTTTAAATAAATTAAAAAGTTTGAGTAACTATGAAATTAAAATATTTAACTAAATTTTATTTGTTATAAATATTTTGGCATTCCATCCGAATAAAATCGACCAAAAAGTGAGACTGATACAAAATCTTATGTTATATAATTAACATTATATTATCATCACCTTAGAAACTGAATGTCGACTTATTTTATTCGCGTTCAAGCTAAAATAACACAAATAATTTACTCTCTCCGTCCCAAATTAGCTATTTCTTTTTCACATAAAGTGAAAGATTCATTAAAATATTAGAACTCAGCCGGGACAAATCCCCAAACTATCAACTACAAGGTGATTGTGAAACAAAAAAACTAGCTGAACAAATAGTCGTTATGTTTTCAAATCGCTTAACACGAATATCCAAAAATTTTAATCTAAAAAGTATTACAATCACATATCGAGCAATTCAACTTACACTAGCCGTGAAATAAGTAGCATCACAATTGACCTTATTATCTATAACCCAATATTCAGAACTATCAGTTACATCAGCTGATATGAGAGGAACAAATACCCCAAAAATATAAACAATTTTTTATTGTGAAAACTGAGCTCTTACGATATCCACCACGGTCCCACGATACTAGTTTTACAGATCTCCCGAAATACCATATAAATACTTCTTTAAAAAATTACCAAGACCCGTAATAAGACATACAAAAATATCAAAACATAACATACTAACATCCTGAAAGAGATGAGCACGACTAACAACTTTATAACAAGGAACACAATAAGATCTCATTCAAAAAGGATTAGATCTCGATTTTATTGAAAAACTGGTAAATAAAAGAGAGAATGACATAGTGAATGGAGTTTAATCGGTGAAGGGGACGAAGTCTGAAAAGTGGAGAAATGACATATGAGAGTCGACTCTCAAAACAACCTTCCTTTTTTAAAATGGTCAAATTAATTGTTTTATATGATTTTTTGTGATCAATTTGACTCAATTTTGATTGAGAATTAAAATCATTCTTTTATAATTTTAAAAAAGTGAAAAATACGTTTTAAAATAAATTAAATATACTTTTCAATGATATACTTTTTATAATTTTTTCAATTATATATTATATGTAATTTTCAGTCGAACTTGAGTTAATTTAATTCTAAAAAAGACAAATATGACAGTTAATTTGGGATAAGAGCAACTTGCAATTGAGTTTTAGCCCATTTTAAATTTAATATAACACGATGAATATTAGTAACTTAGGATATAAATAGATATTTTGAACCAACAATGTTACTTATATTTGTTTCTTATTTTATATTTTATTATTAAAAATATTTTTTTCATTAAAAATGCACTATTTAATAAAAAGAAAAAGATAATATTTTTAATATTTTATTATATAATATAAGTAAGGCATACTTATTACTTAGTAACAAGGTAAGGTTAAAGAAAGGATCACTAGGATCGTTATATAAGGACATTGTTTCGATCCGATTATGTGATCCAACGAAACCCGGATCCAAAATTTCCACTCCCGTTTTATAAAAATACAATGTATTTTCTTTCTAATTTTACAGTAAAATCTCTATAAATTAATAATGTCGGGACCGATAAATTTTATTAATTTATTGAAATTATTAATTAATCGAGGTAAAATATGTACTATTGTTGTTATATTGGGATAAAAAAATCTGCATTAAAAATATTAATTTATCATGAGTTATTAATTTATCGATTATTAATTAATCAAGATTTTAGTGTAGTTTTAAAATATGTAAAATGCATGTTATACTCCATCAATTGTTGATGGACGAACAAAATTTAATAATGGTCTATATGAGTAACATTTTAACAAGAATTTTTTTATATAAAATATAATAAAAAATTATTATATATATATGTATCTTATTCTTCATCAAATATAAATAGAAACAAATTAAAAATAAATTTATGTGCCTTTTTTCTTTGAAAAATATTGAAAATTATTTATAATAATGAAGAAATAATTTAAATTAATTTTATAATAGAATCAAATCGTCTAAAATAATTCTACGATAGAATTAAATTTGAAATCAAATTTTTTGCTAATTTTTTAAATATTAATTTTCTTTTGTAAAAACTACATATGGTTAATAATTTATATTAAAATCAAAATATGTGGTTAATAATTTACATTAGAAATAAAGAAATCTCTACTATACTCTATATAAGAAGTATATATAACTCAAATATGTAGTTGAAATTTAATAGAATTTTAAAAATAAGTAATTAAGAGTAGTTTTTAATATCTAGTTTAAGAGTACTTTATATTTGATTAGTAACTTTTGCCACAAAAGATAATATATATAATTTGAATAGTGAATCCGTAAAGATGCCGAGTATAAAATAACATAATAATTCTCACTTTATAAAATTATGATTTTCGAGTTGTAAATTTTTTTAGAGTGATCATATGAATAAAAATGCAATATCTTTTTTGTTAATTAATTTAATTATCTCACGTTAAGTTTTTATACAGTAATATTTATAAATATATTTTAGTATTTAATTTTTAATATAAGTTATTTTTTAGAATCAGAAGATTCTCTCTCCATATATATTAATTTATTAAAGTACATCACATTCTCTTTTTTTCCATTTAAAAATAACAATAACTTTTATATTCTCGCTCCCTCACTTTTTTTAATCTAAGATTCTCCCTCCCTCACTTATATATATCATAAAATTAATGAAATCTTGAGGGATATAATATAAATAAAAATCTGTGTTTATATCTTTTAATAAATTAAAACTTATTTTTGTAGATTCAGTATATTTTTTCATTAATAAATTGATGTATTATAAAAAATACTATAAAAACAAACGAAATAAGATCAACATTAAACCACCTTGTAGCTGAGCTAAACCGCCGTAAAAATAGCCTACTTTACCCACCTACTAAATTTACCGACGACTCCCAACAATATCTACATTTACCGTGCACTTTTTGTATTGTCATGCACAAAAATGCTGTAAATTTGCACGCACTCCGATGCTCATTGTCAGTTTTTTACCCTCATAAATTTCTCCGCCCCACACACACACACACACTCTCTCTCTCTCTCTCTCTCTCTCACAACTACTCCTGTTTCACTATTTATTTACTGACCTCACTCACTTTTATCACCCCATTTTCACTTACATTTACATGTCACATGTGTAACACCTCTTTTATGTAACTTTTCACATCACTTTTGTTGCTACTGACACAAAAGGCTTAGTGGGTTCACTCTCTTTTCTCATTCCGGCCATCATTTCGCCGGAATTCTCACCGTAAAGTTCATCGGAAATTATTTATTTTTGTTTAATTAATTTGTTTTAGTTTTATTTTAGTTATATACATTGTACTTATATTATTTTTGATATTAAAATTATGTTTCAGGGCAAAGAAAAAGAAGGGTACCTTGTTGGTATAATTGGCTGCTGGTGTTGTTGCTCTTTGGTAAATTCAAGGCAACCCTTTTCATGTTTATGGTTATATATATAGTTGTATGTATAGATTCTATCTGCCATTTCTTTGCTTCTTGTATATGTATATATTTTATAATTGTTTAAGTTAAGTATCTATGTTTTAGTATAGATTTTTACTCAAAATAGGTTCTGTTACTTATTCATATGACAAACATGGTATATAAATTGTTTGATTATACACATTTTTATATGATTTTTGAAGTGAAGTATCTGTGTGACTATGTGTTGATATAGATTTTTACTCAAAGGGGGACTGTTACTGATTCATGCAACAAACAGGGTAAAGAAAGATTGAATCTTTTCTAATCAATGAGTTATTAAAATACTTATTGTTTTTGGGGTAAGATTATATGACTTGTTATTTTGAGTGTTATTTGTGTTTGCTTGTTTTGGTAAGAATCAAGAATTTAAGTTATATATCAGTTACATCAGTTTTATGCGTGACTCGACTTTTATTGTTGTTTGACTTGTTTGGTCTGAAATTTACTAACAAGCACAAAAAAAGGTTAATTAGTAGTAATTGGGAATTGTAGGTGCTGGTTTCATGGGTTTAATAATCATGACATAATTTCTGGATATTTTTAGTTTGCTCTTGTTTCTTGATTTATTACTTCTTTCTGGTTCTAGACTGGCTGATACCTGTTGATTGACATATGTTATATTATTTTGTATATTTATTGATTTACCTTAAAGGTAAGGGCTGAGGCTATACACTGATTAAGTCACAGCGTAATTGTATGTGTTGATCTCGATCAGTGTAAAGCTAAAATGATGAGTATCATCCACAGGGGGAAACATTGCTAGGGGTGTTGTGCATCACGGTGATGTGTATATGTGTTGTAGTATTATACTCCATTTGACAGCAAATTATGCTAAACCGGAATTCTTGCTAACAATTAAAAGAATGCAGGTTGTAGCGAGATGAGGAGACGGAGTTTACATCAAATCACTCATCCATTTTATTCCAATCGTAAGTATACGCATCAAGGTCACATGCAATGGCATTAAGATTTAAGAAATGAGTAATCTATGTCTTTTCTAAATTTCTCAAATTTGAAACAACTATTAACTAAAAGCATGGATTTGCTTGTATATTCTGCTTCTCACGTCAGTGATGATGCATACAAGATCTCAACTTTGTGTCATCGAATCTTAACACTTGCTCCATTTTTTTGCAAATTTAATTTTTGACCATATTAAGAGTGTCTTCTCTTCATTCTGGAGCAACTAATTGCAAATCTTAGAGACTAAAATGCTTACAAGATATTGAAACTATCTGCTCACTTTCCCCAACTTTGGGTAGTCTAGCCTTTAACACTTTCTGCAAATATTGTTTAAGTTAAATTTCTTTAACAAACTAAAATTGTCTTTTCTCTATCCCTAAGCAATTAATGACTAGACTTGATGACCATCATCAAGTAACATTGTTTACAGAGTTACAGTAGATCCCTTTGGCTTGCCATTTTAGTACACTACTACACTCTAGTTGCTCCTTTACTTTCATGGCACAAAAAAATATATTGTTTGTAACAAAATTGTGCTTTTATCCTGTAATTTGGAAGATAAATTGAAGTGAATTATAAAAAAAATTGAAGATGTGGTAGGACCAGATTGCATGCCTAATATTATTGCTGATGTGGTTTAAGAGAGAGTCTATCCGTTTAATGCAGTAGAGTTTTTGATTAATATAACTGTTTTTTTGACATAAGTTATAGCTTCAAATATGAAGTCTTTCTGTCTTAGTGTGTGTGCATTTGTACCTTTGCTGACTAGAGTGTTTTACAGCTTTTGAGGCATTTTGGTGTGACTCATGGCAAAATGTAGAGCGGTTAAGAATCAAGGACGGGTCTATAAGAATGCATGTTATAGACGATGAAGCTGTGATTGAGGTGCAGATTCCCATTTTGAATATTCGAATAAGGCCAAGAAAAGCAACTGCAATTGATTGCACATGTCTTCTACGACCTGGACTTGATGTTTCTGTGCTCTCAATGCCTCAACAAACAGAAGATACAGAAAATACACGCGCTGAAGATCTTAAGCCTGTGAGTTCCTTTTGAAAATCCTGTCTTTCCCAAAATAAGTGATAATTTACCTATTATCTGTGTTCAATAATTTGAGATGCATTCAAATTTTGTAGACTATAGAGTAGCATGAAGTTTCTAGGATGCACATTACATTATGAATTAGCATGTAGTTCTTAGTATGCAAATAACATATGAATTAGCATGAAGTTCCTAATATGCCATTACTTTAGACTTAAGGTACCATGAGGTTTCTTGTATAAAGTATCTTAAATTTTCTAAAATGAAGCTGCTCATTTGAAGTATATTGAATATTATCGTGTCACTACTATTACAGAACTAGTGTTGGGAACCATATTGAGACTCAATTTTATCCTTGTCAACAACAGTTTCACCTATGTATTAGTAATTTGAAGTTGTGTAAGTTCTACAAGAGTTATGGAATCTATTCTTTAGGGAAATGCTTGTCAGCATCCATACTTTTCAAAATATACTTTAGATTTTTCAACTATCCTTGTACTGTCCACACCAGAGCAAATGGTACAATTATGATGTCAGCAAGCTGATATATAGAAAAAGGTGCTTGAATAATAAAATTTTATAAATTTTTTCTTGAGCTTTGATATTATAGTTATTGGATCAACAGTATTTTACTTTAGATAATAGTCACAATCAAAATTACGGCTGTCATAAGTGAATTTTGGGGTTTCAAAATGCTTCAAACATTGGAAGAGCTGAAGACTGTCAGCAAGTTGAATCTTCATACACAAAGACCAAGGCATACCTATGGATGGCCACATAATTCCCCATGCTTCGTATGATCTATGCATCAGAAATTAAGCTTTAAGTTCTTTACACACCACTACCTCACTATCAATTGTTGATGTTATTATTTTTTCATATTTTATGGTACATACTTCCTCCATTCCCATATATAAAGACTAGGGGCCTTCTATTCTGGAATTGTGGGAGATTTGTGATTCCCAGAGTACTACAATTCTGTTTAGATAAGCCCCTCTAGGTGTATTGCTATAACATATTAACACCTATTGTGATAAGTTAATAATAACAGTCCACAAAACATGGGAAGTATCCAATATACTTTGATTTTAGTATATTTTTCAATATTTTCATTTACATACATGAAAGACTGTTGGACTGAACTACAGAAGTTTTTGTTATTTCACTTGATGTTCACCGCCTGTATACACTCTTCCGGGGAAAGAATAATATCTTTAAGGAAGTGTGCATGTTCTCTTTCCATATTAAAACTGTTAGTTACATCAGCATGGTATCTCCTTAATGCTCCCACATATTAATGATTATAAGGTTTTCAATGACTTCTTTATTCTTCTTGTTTAGGTATGGCTTGATGCTAAAATAAGTTCTATAGAGAGGAAACCTCATGAAGATGACTGCGCTTGTACGTTTTATGTACAGTTCTATGTCACACAAGGCCCTATTGGTATGATAAAGAAAGCACTATCTAAAGATATCACCACGGTGCAGATTGAAGAGATTTCTATTTTTCAAAAGCTTGAAAAGAATCCTTGTGACGATGAACTTTACCGTTGGAAGTTCTCTGAGGACAGTACATCACGTCACATGTTTAAATTGTTTACAGGAAAGTTTGCATCTGATCTAACATGGTTACTTGTTACATCTGTTGCCAAGCAACTTGCATTTGATGTAACTTCGATAGAAGGCCACATTGTCTATCAGATATGGGATGGAGATGGTTATACATATTCTCAAAATTCAGAGAAGTGCTCAAAGGCTGTGACTTTCAGCCTTGAAAATGGAACTTTGGTCCCGATCGTCGTTTCATTTGCTTCAATTGATGGCCAGAATGTGACACCTGATGGTGAATTGAATGATTCTGGACCATTGTCTTTGTATGATATAATGGACTTGCGGCGCTCAAAGCGTCGGAATGTGCAACCTGAGCGTTACCTGGGCTGTGATGAACTGCCAGATCCGGATATTGATATCAGCCGTATAGGTTTAATCAGGGAATCTAAAATGGACTATGAAGATATTCCTCTGGCATTATCTGTTCAAGATGATCATGCACACAAAACAGATGGACATAAATCCGACAGACATGAGGAGATGAACAAGATAGTCAGCTCTTACAGAAAAGAAGTTTTTGATAGCTTACTTGATAGCCAGATGAATTTCAAGCAAATGGAGTGGAGTTCAGATTCATCCGATGAAGAACAAGAGATAGATGTGAATGATCAAGAAGAACATCCATCTCAAAGTGCATTGGTTCCTGTGTCTACTGAAAACGGTTCTGGTGTTGGTGAAGTGTACCCTCTTGCCGCTGAGGTTTCTGGAAATAATGCAGCAGACATCAGTAAAATAGTTTCCAAGTATTACAGTGATAGATCAAGTAATGGAGATGGGAAGAAAACTTCCAGGACTCGCTACTCCAGAGTGGAACTACAAAAGAAGAAAAAACCTGCAGTGAATTATTCTTTAGTGCACAGTGGATGGGGGTGGAAAGCTGCATATAAAAAGTATCCCAGAGCCAAGAGGATGCGTTCTACTGTTACAGATTGGCAGAATATTTATGATAGTACAAGATCATCTTCTTCGCGAAGAGCCTTTAGTGCAGGTGTTTACAGGGAAATGATAAAAAGATGCATGACAGACATAGACTCTGTTGTCGGTCAAGAACAACCACCGATTCTTGATCAGTGGAAAGAGTTTCAGTCAACAAACTCTTTGAACGAAAAGGACAGGGATAAGAATAAAGACAGGGATGGAAATCAGGAAGAGATACCAGAGGAGGTGGAGGATAAAAGTGAAGAAGAGATCTCCGAAATTGACATATTGTGGAAAGAAATGGATATGGCCTTGGCATCAGCTTATCTTCTTGATGATGAGGTAATTACTTTATAATTATGAGTCTGATGGTTCAATATCCCTATTTTTATCAATTCATTGCACTGCCTGCGAAAAAGTAGAAATGAAAAAAATCTTATCACCTAGTAAATTGGTACTACAATGGGATTTGTATTGATATTTTGGGATATGGAGTGTTTGTTGGGTATATTACTAAACTGAGTCGAGACTGGCATGAGTTTTAGATCTTTATATTTACATGTGCCTACTTCTTGTTAATGTTACTTTATTATTAATCTCGAGGATGATATTCTGCTTGAATTTTCAGGACACCATGGGCGAGGTCCCCAATGAAACAAAAAAATCAAATGGAATTGGTCGACAAGTTTGTCAGCATGATTACAGACTTAATGAAGAAATTGGAATCGTATGCCGCTCGTGTGGTTATGTTTGCACTGAAATTAGATATGTCTCGTTACCATTTGTAAGTTCGAAATGCTGGAAAGTACTTAATATAAGTGGTTACTTTGAATTGCACATTCCTTATAGTAATTTCTGTCTTGGTGTAGCATCTCCGCGTGGAAATATTTTATGCGTAATACCTAAAAACTATACTGTAATTTATATAGATCCCATATATATTTTCTTATAATTATGTCAAGACTCTTTTAGCTCAATACAGTCGACAATTTAGACTTTTTGTTGCTTTACGAACATGCTCATTCTCACAACTCAGTTTCTTTACCTGTAGTTCCCATCACAAAGCTGGACCACAAGCAAGCATGCACGCAAGGAAGAAAAAGAAAATGTTTCTGAGAGTAAGAAGGAAGAGAAAAAGGAATTCGATAATACTTCAATCCCTACATACTCGGATACATTCTTATCAGAAGAGAAAGACAGTGTTTGGGCCTTGATACCTAACCTCAAAGAAAAGTTGCGCTTCCACCAGAAAAAAGCATTTGAGTTTCTTTGGCGGAACCTTGCTGGTTCAATGATACCAGCACAGATGGAGTCGGCACGTAATAAAAGAGGTGGTTGTGTCATTTCTCATTCTCCTGGAGCCGGAAAAACATTGCTGATCATTGCATTTTTAGAGAGTTACTTGAAGCTATTCCCAGGAGCAAGGCCTTTGGTTCTTGCTCCAAAGACAACCCTGTATACTTGGTATAAAGAAATATTAAAGTGGGATATTCCTATTCCAGTATACCAAATCCATGGTGGTCAGACATATAGAGGCGAATTGTTAAGGAGGAAAGTGAAACTACCTGCTGGGCTTCCTCGCAATCAAGATGTTTTACATGTTTTGGATTGCCTAGAAAAAATACAGAGGTGGCTTGCTCATCCAAGTGTCCTTCTCATGGGTTATACCTCATTTCTAACTTTGACCCGAGATGATTCAAGCTACACTCACAGGCAATATATGGCCCAAGTTTTACGGCGATGTCCAGGTATTCTAATACTTGATGAAGGGCACAATCCTAGAAGTACTAAATCTCGATTACGTAAAGGTTTGATGAAAGTGGATACAAATCTGAGAGTTTTGCTCTCTGGTACGCTGTTTCAAAATAACTTTGGCGAATATTTTAACACCCTTTGCTTAGCAAGACCAAATTTTGTCAATGAGGTGCTAGATGAACTTGATCCAAAGTTCAGGAAGAAAAAGAAAGACATATCACACTTTTCCCTGGAAAACCGATCAAGGAAAGTCTTTATTACTGAAATTTCGGGGAAGATCAATTCTGATATAAGTGAGGAAAGAGTTCAGGGTCTAAATATTTTGAAGAATTTAACAAGCGAATTCATTGATGTTTATGAAGGTGGAAGCTCCGACAGCCTGCCTGGTTTACAAATTTACACTTTGATGATGAAGTCGACAAAAATTCAACAAGACATACTGGAAAAACTTCAGAATCAAAGGCCTATATACAAAGGGTTTCCTTTAGAACTAGAGCTTCTAATCACTCTTGGATCGATACATCCCTGGTTAATCCGAACTACAGCATGTGCGGGTAATTATTTTGATTTGGAGGAGTTGGACGCCCTTGAAAAGCTTAAGTATGACCTGAAATTAGGTTCAAAAGTAAGATTTGTTATGAGCCTTGTACCTCGGTGTCTGCTCAGGAAGGAGAAAGTTCTGATATTTTGTCACAACATTGCTCCAATTAACCTATTCCTTACGATATTCGAGAGGTTCTATGGCTGGCGAAAGGGTGAAGAAGTTCTTGTACTTCAGGGGGAACTCGAACTCTTTGAAAGAGGAAGAGTGATGGAAAAGTTTGATGAGCCAGGAGGACAGTCAAGGGTAATGCTAGCTTCCATCTCAGCCTGTTGTGAAGGGATCAGTTTGACTGCTGCATCAAGAGTCATCTTACTTGATTCGGAGTGGAATCCTTCCAAGAGTAAGCAGGCAATTGCACGAGCTTTTCGTCCCGGACAGGATAAGGTTGTGTATGTGTATCAACTACTGGCTACTGGGACTCTTGAAGAAGAGAAATTCAAGAGAACAACATGGAAGGAGTGGGTTTCAAGTATGATATTCAGCGAGGAGTTTGTGGAGGATCCTTCACAGTGGCAGGCACTTAAGATTGAAGATGAACTCCTGGGAGAGATGATACAGGAAGATAGAAATTCATTGTTCCATCAGATCATGAAGAATGAAAAGGCTTCAAATGGTTTGATGAGAGTTAGAGATTAATGACCTTCCAGCCTTCTCCGGGTGTGACCTTTCATATGGTTAGTTTTTGTACAACAACTCTCACCCTTTCATGCATCATGGCATCTACTTCTCTTGCGAGCAAGAACCAAAGGCCAAGGTGTTATGTTGGTCTAGTGCAGTGTTTTAGTCCAATGCTGTGTTTGACAAAATTGCATGAAAAAATATGGAAGATGCTTATGTTTTATATTATTTACTGTTTATCTATGTAGATACCATGGACATGTTTTTTTCATGGAATTATAATTCCTAGATTAAAATCTTATTTTATCCGGTTATATACGTTATTCGACTTTTAAGATTTTCTATTGATCAAATTTTATTAGTTTTAGTTCGTTTTTTAGAGATTGGTAAACCCGGATAGAGAACCCCATTACACGTTCTCCCAAAATGTAGTAGAAGGTGACTAAGGATAGTGCTCGATAGAGTAAGGAGGCAGCATCTGCAAATTTCAGATTTTACGAAAATGCTTATGCTTATATCCTCGTTGATACTTAAAACTAGTTTTCTTGGCATGCTAGAAACTTCTGGAGGTCATTTACCACTTCACTATATATTGAACGTCCTAATATTATAATTTCCTTCTCTTGTGTAGGTATCTATTACTATTTAAAAATATTTGAAAGCTTTGAACCTTTCAACCGTATAATTTTATCTTGCCAATTGCAAGTGCAAGTCCTTTGTTGATGACATTTATCTAGTTTTACATTTCTCTGAACTTTCTTGTTCTGATTTGTTGCAATTCCTTCTGTTCAAGCCGAAGTCTTCCATTTTCTAAATCAGCCCATAGCCGGTGACATGTAATGATGTATTCCTTATAATTATTTGTATTCCTTATATTTGAACATGTTGTTCGCTTTATGTTTATAACTTTCTCTAGCTTGTTCTCTACTTAAGTTCAGAAAATTAGCGACTTGAAAACAATATGTATAGCATACAGGTGGATAGAATTGAAGTAATCTAGCTAGTTGCCTTTCACAAGGTGATTAGTAGGTGAAGAGATGATGCAAAATTAAAGATATTGTGGTTATTTTCAGTAAATTAAATGAGAGTTTTACCGACGTTTTAGAGGAGGAAGCCAACAATTCCTGTTTGGAGAACATCTCAAGTTGTGCTGGGGCTTGACAAGCCAAGTTTACTACTTTATGCCTTTTTTCTGATGGCGGTAAATCTTTGTTGAATTATATTTACTTAAATAGAGAATCTCTTGCATCTTCACTTTATTACTGTTTTCGTGGTGGTGTTTTAAGTTGTGTGCCTTTGCGGAATCAGTTTCTCTGCTCTTAGAATTAGAAATAAAGGAGGTCTGTTTGGTTTGATTTGCATAAATCTATTATATACGTTCTTCCTTAGAGTTGGTTTGATATTCCTGGGCACTGCAAACTGATTTGAGTTGTGAAAAGAACGTACTGTATTAAAATACGGGTCTTTTGTACGTGTATTCTACTTGATGGCTTTTATGGGTTGGAAACGACGGAGGCGAACATTGCATGCTTTGATCCACTAGGCTTTTTTACATGAACTCCAGCAAGTCGAATCCTTAACATTATCACAATTGGCATTCGAAGACTCAATCGTGAAGCTTTTGCTTATCCTTACTTTTAGCAAGTGGACTATCGTATATATATAGCTAATTTACATATTTTTGATATATTCAATATAGCGAATTGTGAGAAAATGTAAAGATGTTTAGTTTATTGCACGTTTCACCTTAATGTTACTCTTAAAAACTGAGTGATGTAATTATACTCCAAATCTGTTGCTCTATTTATATTTTGGCAGAGTTGAGTTCGAAGGAGACTATTGTTAAATGGTAGACACTACACTTGTCCTGTTTTGAAATTAGAGTTTTGAGATAAAATTATAGGTTTGATCTAAATTAGAGGTTTGACTAGATAATTCATCTAATATTAGTGCTTGATAGTTAACTGATTGAAATAGCCGTTTGAATTCAATAAGTTAATTTTAAAAAGGTTACTTAAATGAGTTTTTTGAATTAAATGGTTGTCATGCATCTGTTTGAAATATAAAAACCGCTAATTGCCAAATAGCTAGAGCCATTATTATTTACAAAATATTACTCTATATAATATATTATTTATGTTCTGAAATATACATAGTCTTCAATTGACTCAAGAACCGCTTTGAAGTTAGCCACATCTAACGGATAACTTGCCAATTCAACACTCATTAGAATTAGTAGAGCTCACTAAATAGGATAAAAACTGATACATTTTACGATTGATTATCCCTTAGCAAAAGCCTGTTTCTTTCAAGTGGAACATTATAATTTTTTCACTATATATAAATCATATAGTCTACTTTTATCAACTAACAAGGGTGTCCACAATATTTAATACAAATTATTAAACAATATAAAATTTAAGTCAATTACCTACAAGGAAAATAGGATATATACCTTCCTCTCAAGAAAAATGGGATATAATCTACCAATTTGTAAAATCTTTGAGATTGTGTTTGAGAACATAAAATTCATTTGAAATAATGGATTTCAAATCCCATGAATTGAGTTGTATTTCAAATTTTCAAACTTATACTAGTTTTTGAATATTTTGGATTTCAAATGAAATACAAATCCAAATTTTTTAAATTATTCAAACATGTTATTTGATCAAATCCATAATTTCAAATAAAATTCAAGTTCTCGGCTTTCGGAGCTTAATTAACTGTGACCTTAATTACTCTGGCTATGACAATATATATACTAGAGGCAAAGCATGCCACTAGACATCTTTTATTTATTTATAAAAATATAAAAACTTAGCAAAAAAAGAAGGGGATATCATCTATACCCTAAAGTCCACTGATTAGAGAAGATAAACAATTTGATTAGGTTTATGTTTTTAAAAGAGGGAGGCATATGTAGCCCCTAATTGTTTCAATATCAACTTGCCCTAATCCTTATGCATGCATGAAAGAAATTAATAGAATTCTTCTATAAAAAAACCCACAAGTGGCTTCTAGCAAGTGAATTTAAACAAGATCCTCCAACAAAATTTTAGTCATGAAATAGTGGTTAGGTTCTTATACTTTAGTGCAATTTGGAACGTTTGAAGACTACAAACCAAGTTGCTAGCTTTTACTTATCTAGAGCTCTAACTTTATGTTAGAGTATTCAAGTTGTTATTCGACTTTAACAAATTCAACTTGACTGAAGGTGGGTGAGAAATTATACATAATGGACATATAAGAAAAGATATATACATTTAGACTTTTGTAACTAGACTGCAATTATTAGCACCAAATTAGTAAAACTATATTGCAACTAGGCTTTTGCCTAAATTTGTCTACAGTATATAGGACTACTAGTATTAAAATACTCATGCTAGTTGATGGGTTGAGCAGCCTGCTCTTGTATCTATATATTGGAAACTGCGCATTAAAAATTCCTGTAATTGTTAGTAAATTTTAAGGATAGTACCTCTACTAAATTCAAACGGGTGGCTAGTAGGGTATCCTAGTTCCTGTAAGTTGTCATTTGATTGGTGAATCCTGTGCACAATTGTTTTTATATTCCTCGGAAAACGACTTATATTGTATTATCTTTCGTTCCATTTTATTTGAGTCATTTTTTTATACACATTGTATTTGATAGAGGTATTTATATTTAATATTTTTTTTCAATTTTTTTGTTTCATATAAAAGTTTAAACTATATATTTTTTACAAAATAAAAATATTTTTAAAAACAATATTTTTAAGTAGTTCTATCAAATGCATTAAAATGCATGAAAAAAATCAAAAGTTTATTCGTTTTGAGGCAGTGGGAGTAATATTTTGAACTTCTGAATTGAATTATGCAGGCTGCAGTCGTACACCCTCTGCGAAATCATTCATGAATCCAAGAATATAAATTTGTACTTAATTTTATATTAAAAAATTCATGTTTTAATGTGGGATGTGAATATTAAGTTAGATATATGTGTAGCATTATATATATATATATATTAATTAGATAAGATTGTTTATACAATTATTTACATAAATAATTAAAACAAAACTAGTGTTTAGGAAAATAATTTGTTGCGCATGGACCCATAAAATGTCGTATACAAACGCCTAAATCTTTGGTTCATAATAGAGCAATTTATTATAGGGAGGGAAAAAGTGTAGGGACTTGATATTTTAAGATTAATTAGGTTTACAATTATAGAGACTAGAAACTCGCATAACATTTAGCGATGCAGAAGAAAGGAAACAAGACTTGGTTTCTCCACAAGTTTTTATTAGCAACTTGATCAACCAACTTGCTTGTCCACTCTTTCTTTTCTCTCCACACAAATTATAGACTACATTATACATTTATTCATACAACATGTCGATTAGTGTATATATATATAACATCTCCATCCTCATGCGCATCTAAGGTAACTCATCTTTCATTCGAACGAAAGAAAAATAAATAAGAGTAGCCACAAAATATACGAGAAAATGCCTTCATCTCTTCATCTCCAAAGAATCTACACCCCCACCACAACCAACACCGATTACAATTACCAAAAAAAATCGAATAATAATGTGTATACAATTATTCCACCACCTCTAGGGTTGCCCGAAAATATTAAACGCCACCACACACACATGATTAGCTCTAATCAAAGCTGCTCCGCCGTGGTCCAAACCATTTCGGCACCTATAGCCACCGTTTGGTCCATTATTCGAAACTTCGAAAACCCGCAAATTTACAAACACTTTATCAAAAGATGTCACCTTATCCACGGTGATGGGAGCGTCGGTAGTCTCCGTGAAGTCCACGTCATCTCCGGGATCCCCGCGGTTTCGAGCATCGAGAGGCTAGATATTCTTGATGATGAGTGTCACATTATTAGTTTTAGTGTAGTGGGTGGTGATCATCGGTTGAATAATTACCGGTCGGTGACCACCCTACACACGGCGGAGACCGGGAAGGGTACGGTGGTGGTGGAGTCGTATGTTGTGGATGTACCGGAGGGGAATACTAAAGAGGACACTTGTGGATTTGCAAATACAATTGTGACATGTAATTTACATTCTTTGGCAAAGATTGCTGAAAACTTGACTAAGTAATTGACATGCAACCATTTTTTTAAAAAAAATTATTATTTCTTTCTTGGTAGATTTGAGTTATAGTTTGGGTTTAAATTTATGATCAATGCTACGAGTTCATTTCTTGCTATGGTTATATATGTAAATGTGTAGTTTCTTCTATAATCAAAAGAATTAATGTTTCGAATATGTACGCGTGTTATATATATTGATGTTAATGTACAAAGCATTCTTTAACTTCATTGATCAAACATAAATTTGTTTAATAAATTTCTTTAACGTTTTGAAATTTTGAAATAATTCTTAATTTTATCGATTGATAAATTACAGAACTTTAAATATTTATGACCCGAAAGTTAAATCGCGTCAATTTCTTATATATACACAAAAAGAAGAGTATTAGCAATTTTGCATACCCTTTGCAGATAATATTGAAGAGTTTGTCGTTACAAATTAGAGTTGGGATTCGGATATTTTTAAGATTTTCAGATGTTTCATGTTTACTAGCTTTACTGTTAATATCAAGATCGATGACGTTCTATAACTCCATTTCCCTAAAATAATAGCTGAATAGAAATCTGAGATATACATATTTTAATTTACACATATAGCAACTAAACTAATAATTAGGGGATGGGGTTGACTTGTCTTATTTCGAGAATTTCTTTGAAAAATATTCATTTGTAAATGATAAATTTAATTATTAAAAAATATATAATTACAGGATCTATTCAGGAAAAATTAAAACTAATAATTACAGGAAATCGAAGTTTTGATTCATTTCATGTAACAGAGTAATAATAAGCAAATCACATATATTATTATTCAATATACACTAGGGAAAAAAATTACACAAAATCGTGTATATATATCTCGCTTAGCTAAACAGAAACAAAGTCGTGTGCTTTACTGACAAAGTATCATTAATGATAATATATTAGTAATACGATCATGGTACTGTATAAGCAAAGGAATAATAAATCTCATTTGATTCATAAAGTGCAAATTGTATACTTGTAGTTAAATATATACAGCGATGCATGATCGTTTTTTAAATGTTATATTCTTTTTCTATGGACCGCTATCTATCTATATAATTATATCAAAAAATTAAATTAAAGATATTTGTTGGTACGTGCTTACGAGCTTTAACTAATGTAAAGTATATATCTTTCATGTTATTTAATCTCGTGCATTGTACAATAATACAGTAATAATAATAATAATATATCGACGTGTTCTGGTAAATAAACATTTAGTAAAAAAATAACTAAATAATTTTGACACGATTGCGTAATTTTATTTATAAATTATTGTATACTATAAATCAGTCTCTGTACTAAACCATACAGGAAAAGATGAGATTATAATCTATTGAAAATGTAGTAGTTGTGAGAAGGAATCAACCGCCGTTCAACTTGACAATTTGACAATTTTTTACAACTTGTTAATACAATGGATTAGCTAGCTAGGTTGCTATATAACTATGTACATCGGTATATATATATTTATCTAGGTTAAATATCACTAGGTATTTTTTCCATTTCCACTAGTTTCCCCACTATGCAATTTTAAATTATATTTAAGAAATTAATTTGGTTTATATCTAATCTTTTGTACAAACTAAGAATTAAACACATATGCAAGTAATTTCTTATATAATATAGAATATAGAGCCGATAACAGAAGAAGAAAAAAACTAATCGGCCGAATTGTTTGTGTTATATATTTATATCTGTATATTTTAATGCACATATTACGTTAATTTATTATGTAGGGTGTTCTGGAAGGGGATGCAACTTGATCGTGCAAGTGGGCAAGGGGGGGACTAGGGGCATTAATTTACTAATTGTTAACCTTAAGAT
This sequence comes from Oenanthe sinensis, assembly GCA_028671895.1. Taxonomy (NCBI): domain Eukaryota; kingdom Viridiplantae; phylum Streptophyta; class Magnoliopsida; order Apiales; family Apiaceae; genus Oenanthe; species Oenanthe sinensis. Next base: position 6,517,940 of record CM053811.1, read on the forward strand.
CGTGAAAAATCAAACAAAAAGCGAGTAATTAATAGTGAAGAGTCTCATAAAAAGGAAAAGTAGAAGGAAAAAATGCAACTCAAAACTAGGAGAATAATAATATATTACTATCAAAGGAACACAAAAATATTACTCATTCAAACTTAGGTTTGAAAACACGCTAAGATTAGTATATAGTAGAGATCGGATAGTGTAACGGTTCTAATGGATTTATAGCATGAACGGGAACTTAAATAATATTTACATGGAATGCTATTAAAGAGAATGGAATGAAATTTAAACTTCATTATGGGTATATATCTAAAATTTCCATTCCTTCATTCAATTCTTAAGAACATAATCTAGAGTTCAAATCTGTCAATTTAAGAATGAATGCTCCATTACCAACCCCAAGTATATCCATTTTTAGCTCAAATCTCATTATAATGTATTTACATCTATTCATTTTTCTTCAAATCTCTCCTCTGGGGTCAACCCAACTTCTTCTGTCTCTATGACAGTTTTTTCTCTCTGTCTCTATGACAGTTAATATTTATCTCAATCATTATTAATCCGTTTTTCAATCATTATCAATACAGGCTTCCCTATAATCAATATCTGATACACTGAAAACTTTAATAGCATGGCTAGTTCTGTCGAAAACTTGGAGCAGATGTATGCAAATCTGGTCATCGAGGACGAAGATGAAGGGGGAGTGATTGTGGCAAACAACGATGTGGTGGCGCATAAGAAAACGTACATGTTGGTGGGCAAATTCTTGACGGAAAAGAATGTTAATGTTAACGCTATGCAAAACGTAATGGCGGCGCTATGGAGGCCAAGAGAAGGGATGGAAGTACATGAAATGGGAGGGCTGAAATACTCGTTTGAATTCTTCCACCAGTTGGATATACAGAAAGTAATCGATGGGGGACCGTGGTCATTTGAACAAGCAATGCTAGTACTGCACCAGGTAGCACCGGGAGAGGATCCATTAATGGCTAAACTGCAGGAGATTGAAATTTGGGTGCAGGTATATGATATCCCGCAAGGTTTCTTGTCTGAGAATATCTTAAGGAGTGTGGGTTCGCACATTGGAAAATATGTCAGATCAGACCCTAAAACTTTTGAAGGGGGATGGAAGGAATATGTCCGTATTCGAGTGGCGATAAATGTGGAAAAACCGATAAAGAGAAGGATGAAGATAAAGCGAGAGGGGGACTCTTGGAGTTGGTTAAACTTGAAATATGAACGTCTCGGAACCTTTTGCTTTGTATGTGGGGTTATAGGTCACTCTGAGCGAGATTGTCCTGTTGTGTATGCAAACCCTGGAAAACCCATAGAGAAAGCGTATGGTACTTGGCTGCGGGCACCATCAAGGAATGCCAGAAATAATACGGGATCGAGATGGCTGCGAAATACATTGGAAGGAGATAACAGGAGGGGGAAGCAGGGCAGCCGGAATGAGGAGTCAATGAATTTTCACGGTGAGGCGCAGGATAGGGAGAGATTTACGGAGGTGGGAGGTGTAATTCGCGAGATATTAGGATATGAGGAGGCAATTAGCATCAAGTCACGGGATAACAGGAGGCAGATAGAGGAAGATGTGGTCATGACAATGGTAAGTCAATCAGAGGAAAACGTGAATGGGGGGATAGCTGGCAAGAATAGCGAGACAGTAGTAATTGAAACAAAAAGGAAACGTATTGAGGAAAACTTACTGGAAGGAAATCGTGGAGTAGATATGGGCCAAGATGTGGAAAAAAATCAACATTCTGGGCCAAAAAACTTGCAACTGGCGGGCCTTGGAGTCGAGGCTCGCCAAGGATTATGAGTCTTCTAGCGTGGAACTGTCGTGGGCTAGCCAACCCACGGGCAGTTAGATTTTTAAGTGATTTAAATAATCGCTTAAGGCCCAGTATAATATTTCTAAGCGAGACGTTGGTTAAAGCAAATAAGGTAGAGAAAGTTAGTAAGAAATTAGGTTTTGCAGGGTGGTTTGCTGTCGATGTGCAGGGGCATAGCGGAGGAGTTGCACTCTTATGGAAGAATGAAGGAGGGGTTCATATTATTAATAGTTGTAGCAACTTCATCGACTTTGAGTGTGTTCATGAAACGATTGGAAGATGGCGATACACAGGCTTCTACGGATATCCAGACCGAGGTAGAAGAAGGGAATCTTGGAATATGATAAGAGAGTTGGCTGCAACATCACCACTGCCGTGGTGTATAATTGGTGACTTTAATGATATAATGAACATGAACGAGAAAAAAGGAGGCCAAAGACACCCAAGGAGGCTACTTGATGGATTTTCGGAAGTTATTCAGGAGTGTGGGTTGGTGGATCTAGGATATGTTGGAGACAAGTATACATGGGAGAGAGGGAGAGGTACGGAGAACTGGATACAGGAACGGCTGGATAGGGGTTGTGCGACAAATGAATGGATGGAGTTATTCCCAGAAGCAGAGATTCAAGTTTTAGAGGTGTCCACATCCGATCATTTGCCTCTGTTCATGGAACTAAATAAGCAAGTTTATGCCAGGAGGAAGAGTAGATTTCGATTTGAAAACATGTGGATAAAGGAGAGTGAGTGTCGAAACATTATCCTTGACTGTTGGAATACGGGACAGACAACAGATTTGATGGAAAAAATGGTGAGGTGCTGTGCTCGTCTAGAAGAATGGGGTGGGGGCCTTCTTAAAGAGTTGAAAACGAAACTGGTGCATTGCAGGGGTGAGTTGAAAAGATTAAGGACTAGAAGAGATAATGCAGGCATCCGTATGTACAGAGATGCTAGATGGAAGTACTTGACTTTGTTAGAAAAGCAGGAAACCTTTTGGCGACAAAGAGCTAAACAGTTTTGGTTACGAGAAGGGGATAAAAACACTAGGTTCTTCCACAAGTACGCGTCTGCTCGGAAAGAACATAACAAAGTTCGAAGGTTGAAGAATGATGAGGGTGAGTGGAAAGAGGAAGAAGAGGAAATTCAGGAGCTAATCACCTCTTATTTCGACAGTATATTCCAGACGTCGGGGACGGAAACTCAACTATCAAGACGGATTCAGTTTAAGCAAATTACTGAGGAGCATCAGAGTTCCCTGGTATGTCCAATAAGTGACGAGGAGGTGAAGGCAGCTGTTGATAGTATGCACCCGGACAAAAGTCCAGGGATTGATGGGTTAAACCCCTCTTTCTTTCAGGTATATTGGGATATAGTTGGAAGTGATGTTGGTATGTTCTGCAGAGACTTTTTTGATACAGGAGTGTTGCCAGAAAATGTAAATACCACACTAATATGCTTGATCCCCAAAGTTAAACAACCCAAGAAGGTGGCAGACCTAAGGCCGATCTCACTATGCAACGTTCTAATGCGTATCCTCTCCAAGGTTATGGCAAATAGACTGAAACCGACCCTGAATATGATTATTTCTGAACAGCAGAGCGCATTCATACAAGATAGGATGCTCACTGACAATGCCCTAATTGCCTACGAAGTTAATCACTACATTCATAGAAAGCGACAAGGGGTAACAGGTGTAGCAGGGCTAAAAGTTGACATATCGAAGGCTTACGATAGACTTGAATGGACATTCATTGAAGCTATGCTTGTGAAATTTGGGTTCCCGCAATTATGGATAGACAGAACTATGAGATGCATCCAAACGGTGACATATACGTTTTTGAGAAATGGTCAAATGTTTGGGAAAGTTGTGCCCCGTCGAGGAGTTCGACAAGGAGATCCTATATCTCCTTATCTCTATATACTTTGTGCAGAAGCTTTGAGTGGATTAATGAAGCAATATGAAGACACTGGCCTAATTCATGGATGCAAAATCGCGAAAGGTGCACCCCCTGTCTCTCATCTGCTATTCGCAGATGATGCATATTTATTTTTTAAAGCTTCTGTGGCTGAGGCGAGATCAATGAAAAACGTTCTACAGATTTATGAGAACGTTTCAGGGCAAAAAATTAATTTTGCTAAGTCAAATGTTATCTTTAGCCCGAACACTAAGAGAGAGGACAGAGGAATGGTGTGTGATATCCTTGAAGTTCAGGAGATAGACAAACCGGGCAAGTATCTTGGAATGCCAATGAGTATGGGAGGAGTAAAAATGAGGTATTTGGCTTCTTAGTAGACAAGGTACAGCAGAAAATGATCAGTTGGTCTAGCAAGGAGATATCAAAGCAAGGAAAGGTGACACTCCTATCATCCGCAACTCAAATGTTACCGAGTTTTTGGATGAACATTTTCTTGATCCCATATGGCGTATGTGATGATATTGAAAGGAAAATGAACGGTTTTCTGTGGGGTAAGGGGGTTGGAGGTAAAGGGATTAGATGGATGGAATGGTCAAGAGTGTGTACACCTAAGAGTTGTGGAGGCTTGGGTGTTAGAGATTTGCGGAAGTTCAACTTGGCTATGCTAGCAAAGCAAGGTTGGAGGCTCCTCCAAGAAACAAATGCACTTGTGTCTAAAATTATGAAAGCCAAATATTACCCGGACTCAACATTTCTGGATGCACAGTTAGGAAACAATCCTAGCTATGTTTGGCGAAGTTTGGTGGCTGCCATGGCTGTAGTTAAAGCAGGTACTAGGAGGCAAATTGGTAATGGACAGGCAACAAAAATTTGGCATATACCGTGGCTACCAAGTGAAAATAATGGTTGTGTGACAACCACTATGCCTGAACATCTGAGAGATGCTACGGTTAGCAGCTTGATGAACGAAGAAGGGAACAGTTGGGATATGGATGTGGTAAATGATATATTTAATCATAGGGATGTGGAATTAATTAAAAAGATCCCTCTGTCACTTTACGAGCGTGAAGATTCATGGTTTTGGTGGCGGGATGATACGGGGGGATGTACGGTAAAAAGTTGTTACAGGTGGCTACAGGGAGAGCTAGATAATATGCACAGCTGGTTTTGGAAAAAATTGTGGAAATTGAAGCTCCCAGGTAAAGTAATTCACTTCGCTTGGAGAGTATGTAGAGGGTGTCTGCCAACGGCTCAAGCTTTATCAGTCAAACGGGTTGCAGAAACTGGGCAGTGCCCATGGTGTCGAACAGAAATTGAAACGGACACACATGTACTATTTACCTGTGACTTCGCTAGGTCAGTTTGGTACAGTGCAGGACTTCAACAGAAAGTGCAAACCCTGGGACAGGAACCAGCGTTTACAGTACTCCTACGGATTTTCGAGACATGCACTCAAGAACAAAGTACTTTAATCACTATGATCTGCTGGTCCATCTGGAATAGACGAAATAAATGGTTCTGGGATAGGGTCAATGGATCGGCATTTGGGGTTAAGGAGGCAGCGATGAACCTTCATGTTGACTGGAAAGAAGCACAAATGTCGAATAGCAGAAAGAATGGAATGGGTGGGTCTGGCGAATATATATGGCGGAAGCCAGCGGAGGGTTGGGTAAAAATAAATACAGATGCAGCTGTGTTTAGAGATGGTAACATCGGACTTGGGTGTGTCATGAGAGATGATCAAGGTACATTTATTGGTGCTAGATGTTGCAGAGTATCTGGAGCATGGACGCCAAGAGAAGCAGAGGCATGGGGTTTACTGGCAGCCTTGAGATGGGTTCTAGCTCGTAAGCAAAGCTGCTGTATTATTGAGACTGACTCCAAGGTCGTAGTTGATGCGTGCAATGGAGGCAAGGGAGAGTCGTATTTCGGTACTATAATTAATGATTGTATCGAATTATTGAAGCACATAAATCCAGTGCTAGTTAGGTTTGTTTATCGTTCTGCGAATAGTGTGGCACATGCGTTGGCTCAAGCTACATATTCTATGTCAGACGTAGGGGAATGGTCTGTTAACCCCCCTGATTTTCTTAAGCATGTACTAGACAAAGATTTAATTTGATTAATGCAAGTACTTTTACTCAAAAAAAAATAAATAATAATAATATTTACATGGCTGAATAATTTAATCAAGTTGTACTGATACGATCTTGAAAAAAATTAATAATTTAAAATAACATTAGAGCAAGATTTCTCGAGCGAACTTCGATGTATAATTAATTAATCTATCTATTACCATATATAAATATCTCGACATAAATATAAAATGGTTCTGAAATTATCATTATTCTCTTATATTTTCAATAATTATATATGTGCTATTATATTCTGTTTTTAGCTAAAAAATTGTAAAACTTTGCAGTTGAAAATTCAAACCATTGACATGTTAAATATAACTTCAACACTGCAACCATAATACCACAACCATTAAAATACAATTTCAACTACATGAACTAATACCTCTTCCCTGAAAATGCACACGAGTTCTGCCCAGACTTCCCTCAAATTTTGCAGCAACCAATAGAGCGAATTCTTAAAATATGTAAAACACAGAGTGGAAGACGGAGATACTCAGTAAATTGAAGTAATTTAATCTTCAAATATAGCTTGGTGGTCTTCCTAAATTTAGAATACATGCAGATGCTTCGTTACAGGTTATAAAATCAAAATACTTTTCTTTTTCTGCTACCCTCCAAATCAAAGACTATACCTAAACAGTTTAGGTTTTGTAAAAATATTACAAATACTCGTGTTAATAGTTTGTACTACAAGAAAACATTTAACATGAAGATCAATATTGAGTGAACCATCTCAAATCTATGGCGAAGACTTGCCTAGTAGTTGAACTAAAAATTAGGTTACTCAGAAGTTGACAGGAGAGTAGGAGCTTCGGTACCCTTCAGAAGGCCCTCTAAATCTTCGTACAAAAGACATAAATAAACCCTGCATATAGCAGATAAACATGATATTATGAGTTTAGTGTTGGCTACAAAGTACATAGATATGTTGTTGCCAGGTCTCTAAAAAAGATAATAAATAACTAGAAAAGTGGTCAATATCTTCGGGACAGAAGAAGACATGGAGTATAGAAGACATATCTGCTAAAAATCATATAACCAAAATATATATCTACTAAAAACATATCACATACATTACTACGCTAAAACAATACATCTTGGACCAACCTACTCCATTAACATACATTCTTCTTAATCTGAGGGTAAAGCCTGGATTTTTCTTTATATTTGTTGGGTTAATACAATTATTACTTGGCAAAAAATATATTCTGAATTCTAGAATCTACTACTCCCTCAGTCCCACCCATTTGTTTACAGTTGGGAGAGGGTGTCCGACACACGTTCTAAGGTGCATATAAAGTATAGTTTCATAATTTATTTTTTAATTTTTTTTCTCTGAATACAAATTTAAACATTAAATTTTTATTCAGAGAAAAAAAAATTAAAAAAAAATTATGAAACTATACTTTATATGCACCTTAGAACGCGTGTCGGACACCATCTCCCAAATGTAAACAAATGGATGAGACGGAGGGAGTACTACTTACCACTACAATAAAAATTTAAACACATACTTTCAGTTTTGAAAAACCAATATAGTAACTTCAAGATTAGCTCATATAAATCAAGTTTGGTGGAACTTTAATTTTAATAACATCAATTCTACAAGGTAAAAGTTAAATACAAAAAAATGGTGTCTTTAAGCTCACGGATATTTATTATATCCACTACAGAATCCGCTGGTTACCCAGAAGCATACAAAGTTTGGATACCGGTGACTAAACAATGAACACACACCCTCTTTATATTCATCAGATGTGAGTCGACAAGCCTCTTGTAATTGTAACGGAGTACTTAATTAGGTACCACTAAACGAGAAACAGAATAACAATAATATCCAACAGATTCCATACCTGGACTGTATGCGGTAAGCTGGCCCAAAATTCCAAATTGGGTATGATCTGTAACAGACGGGGGCAGAATGAGTATGATAAAAAAATCAAAATGAGTCCCAATGAAGCAATCATAACAACCGAATAATGGCAACAAAGCACTAGCCTTATTGAATAATTATAAAAAACAAATGAATCTTAGCAGACAACTAAAACATAAATGATAAATAATTGAACTTCTAAACAGAACTGCCATGTACATGAAAGTATAATTCTTGGTTTGATAATATATTATTTCAGTGGTCACTGTGTCAAATAAAATCAGTGACTGTCAAAAATTAGAAAGGTAGTGCATTTAACGTGGTTCAATAAGAACCTGGTTAACACCACCGATGTATTTGACTTTAAGTTGAAAAATGACTTACCACAAAGAATGTTCACTACAACTTCTATAGGCATATAGCAAACAATGCCAACTGAAAAAGTTTTGAAACTCCTCTCAAGTAAAAACTACCTAGCTCGCAAACTTTCCCTCTTAGAAAAATAATCATCAACTATAAAGAATAGTTCAAATTTAAAAATGGGAAAAAAACAATAAAAATATTATACTTTGCTAGCTTATTAATAAAAATTATAATCTAACCATCACTGCACTGTTTTAGTCAGTGGTGAGCCTAGAATCTGCCTAAAGAATGACTAGAACAGACAACTGATGAAGCTCTCTCACCTTAAAGGAACTCCGCACATAAGAACACCATAAAACATAGATTAAATACTTCCATCCTGTGCCCCTGAATGGATCACTCTTGTCCAAGACAACCACAAGTAATACTTGACTTAAACATATGTCACTCACCCCAACATACTGGACGAATTTGGACAAAAAATACTTGAGGGGTCTACTTCCAATTATGTTCACACCAATTTTAATGAATTACATTGAGATATTATGCAGTCCGTAAACTAAAATTCAAAGGACGGTGATAAATCAGTCTCCGTACCACAAATTCAGTTGAGATCATATAAATAGCAGTTGAATTTAATTTAAGTATAGTTATTTCATCATATCTAGATTCGATTTATTATTAATTTTTATACTATTTTACACTTTTATAAACAGACAAGTTTCCAGAGAAAAACAAAATATAACCATGGCCGTAAATCAAAATAATTTAGTATAGAGAGATTAGACATATACTAACTTAGAACAAACCAACTATACAAACATTACACATCTCGGATCTGGCTCAACTTCTCCGTAAAATTTTACCATGATATCTCAGTTCATGTAGAGACTAAAAATTATTTGAAATTCAAGCTTAAGCTCTAAAAACAGATGTTGTCATTCAAAATTATATGCTTGTGAGTTCTAAATAGGTTATTCCCCCACACAACTGATAAGAAGTTACTTCATTTGCAGCAGAAGTGCATAATTACATATTCCTATACAAGAATGTACCTTGGCAAACCCAACATGTTTGTGAAAGAAGCATATTCCATTGTGAAATTGCAATTCCTACATATTCATTCATCTCTCTACCTAACAATGGCTACTGGTCAAATAGAAATGGTATGTTGATGGATTTACTGATAAAAAGTATAGGCGAGGCAAACCCTACAATACAAGGACACGTTTGATTGGACCGATATGTACTCTGTACAAGAACAAATGAGTAACAGAAAGACTTGAGAAAGAAAACGTACATCTATTCCACGAATGTGCAGGAAGAAGAATCGATACACTGCACCAACTACTAGATAAGCTCCAAAGAGGCACAAAATACTGAAATTATTTGAACTGTGGAATAAGTAAACTCCTTATAATTCTGGTAAATGGTAATGACTTTAAACAAAACCACTTACATGGTTAAGATAGTACCAAACCAGCCCAATCCATTACCATGTGCAGATATAATTGTTGCACAACCAGAAGGATGCCTTAATTGGGTAGTCTGTTAAACAAACCATTAAATTTGAGAAGTGGATTAAATTAAAATACAAATACTCAACTGACTACTGTTTGACAGTAACCAGTTCAGCAGAGAAGATATCTACCAGATAATACATTCATATACATCAACACAGGAGTACTACATACTTGTTCTAAATTATGCTGATACAGAACAAATTCTGTCACGTATAAAAATAAATTGGCCAGTGTTAGTTAAATTTGCAATTTACTCGAGTTTTGCTATTTTCCTGCTCAACTCCCTAACTGATATAGTAACACTAGTCTTGCAAAATTCTGGGCTGACTATATTGAAATCAAAGACAGTGAAAAGGCAGATTTTCAAAGATGTTGAATATGTATTGTTACACACACATGGGCATAGGGCTTGTGCCTCAGTTAGCATCCCCCCCCTCTCCTTAATATATATCCCTGTGTGTGTATTCATATATAGACACAGCAGTATGTTTTTAGTTTAGAGAAAGACTATGAAAGTAGTTAAAGAAATAAGGCACTTACATAATCACAATTCCCAGTTCTGTTTAACGTGTGAGGCCCCTGCATAATCATTATATAGTAATCTCAGTAAAGAACAATTACATAATAAATATCATATAATTCCTTAGAGATTGCAGTGTGACCTGAACTTCATTGTAATCACAGATCACAGAAACTGAAAGAGAACAGTAAGGCACGCCACTAGACATCTTAACAATTACACCAGCATGGGGTGTCCTTTTATCTGCATGTCCTCACCAGAAGTAAGACCCATTAGTTATTTATATCCTTTAGTCAACTTTGCACCTGTATAATAATATACTGAAATTTGAGCCAAGCTCATAAGGGTTCCAAGTCCAAATCATGGTTTTGCTAAGCCATTAACACCCTATATATATTATCATAGAAACAAATGCCAAAAAATAAACTATCTATGTAGCTATTTTAAAATAATGGAAAGAGGAGAAACAAAAGAAGACCTGGTACTGAAATTCATTAATTTTCATTTTATAAAAAGATACTACCTTACCAATAAGATCAATTGTCATACTTGAGGTATCCCCAACAGATGTACATACATGATAACCTGCAATTGTAAGAATGTTGAATAAGCGGATATTTAAGATGCATGCAGCTCGTTGATAGTGGACTGACGACTGAGATGCTCGTGAATAGATCTTACCTCCTAAGTTATTAGACACAAGTGCACTGCAACCCATGCCACAATGTGAAGATCCTCCACAACCCTGCAAGAAATAAAATACCCAAACTAACATCAAGGCAAAGCCTTATGAAAGAACAGTTGACATTTTAGTATTACAAAAACTAGACTGGTGTAAACTTCTGCTAGGAGGCATAAAGAGAAACAATGCTCGACCAAGGAAGTATGATAGAGAAATCTCTAAAATTAAACAGTTGGTTGATCCATTGAATATAGTGAGAAAAAAGAGAAGCATCCCGAAATGTTTGACTTATTATCAAAATCAAAATTCATTAAAAGGTTTGTGCAAAACCAATATTTAAAATGATGTAGAGATATTACTCTTTGGACTGATAGGCACCGACTGTGTCACAATGATACATAAATTGACAAGTATGGCATCCTAAATGTCTTTCACCCATGGCTGGCTAAAACAAGAAATAGTAAGTCGACTATAATTAAAAAGATAAGTCAAACATCTTTCATATCTTTGTTTTTATATATCTTATATATTTTATATAGTACATCAATGTACAACAGAATTTTTATATGCGTTAAGGGAGACGAACCTCGACCTCCCACAGGAGGAGGGCAGATACCCACCGGGCAGAGTATCGTGGTAACTAAAACATCTTTAAATTTCTTTTCAAGTTACCTGTGTAACTAGTGCACACAATCACTGCAGTTCACCATGGTAAGAGATAATCTTATCTTAGCTTCTGATAGGGTACAGGGTATAGGCGGTGGTTTTGAGGTTGACTTATCCCGATTCGCAGAGGATAGTTAACACACAAAAACTGTATTCCAATCTAACTAATCTTACTAATTATAATCTACCTCAAATACAAAATCTATTAGCTATAAACAGCAAAACTAAACAATGTTTCTAATTTAATTCAAACTCTAATGATAAGTATAACTTTCCTAATCCAACTCTAATAGATAATTATTTAAGTGACAGGCTTTCAAAGCCTATAGTATTGATGGCCCAATCCAAGTCTCTTGGGCTTCTTTACAGGTTGCCATGCATCAGCTTTCAGATTCTGAATTATTGACGATTGTTAATGATAAAAATTTATTAGGCCTATCTTTGACAAGTACAACTTATTATAGTCTGCAGCATATAATACTTACTCAGAAAATTATATATGATTCGACTAAATTTTTGGTACACGGTATCGCTGAAAAGTCCTATAAATCCTAAAGGTTTCGATCATAGATGAGGGGAGAAGAAATTAAATTTTGTGAAATGCGGCAAATGCAAAAGAAACAACTGATACATTGTAAATATGATTACCAAGAGCACATCAGTAACAGCAATTAAATTTAAGAAATAATGCAAGAGATCAATTTCTGTCTATTAACATACAAATTAATATACAGCAAATAGAACCGAGAAAACACTAACCTCGCAGCCCAAACATCTAGGTTGGCCATGGTTGAAAATCATCATTTCACATAGCTGTTCCACACAAACAATAAAAAGAACAAACCGCTGATTTAGTAACTGATGGATTTCATATATTTTTGTACTTGGCTGATAAAAAAATTCACAATGAGTGCCAGAGGACCAGAAAATGTTCCGAACCATGTAAAAAGTAATACTATTCATCATGCATAAGAATTTAAAACATGCACCAGTCCAGTATACATGTATTTGTGAATTCGGAATATACTGTAAATTAATTTTGTGCAAGTTCCAATCTATTTGCATTTTACTGTGAAAGAACAGTAATTACTTGTTTTTAGCTTAAATGATGTCTAATCATTTAATATTATTATATTTGTGAGTTGTACACTTACACTTTAATCGTAGATAATTTGTTAATATTCTTAATATTGATCCGGTGTTTATTGAGTTTAATATTTTGATTTCTCATTTTTATGCATATACATACAAGAATATCTATTTTTTGTGAATCTGAGGCACGCAGCTCACCTTAGAGCCTAGGCCCTAGGAGGCACCTTTTGCCTTAGATTACACTGACTTAACTACAAGCTTATCTATCTCTACTTGTAAACTAGCTGCTTCGTGTTGACAGTTGTGTACATAAATAGAAGTATAGAGAACATTTATGTGCAGCTTTACGATGCAGAAGCTAATAGTATACTTAAGACTCCTGAACATTGTCAAACCTCAACAGGCTCTTACCGAAAACTGTTATTCAAAACAGCCGTAAATAAATAACAAAGAACATAATAGTGACCTGATAGAGCCAACCTGAAACCAAAGCACTGTCCCGTTCGCCGCCACTTTGTAAAATCTAAATCAATTAAACGATAACCAAAACACTATATCAATTCAACAATAAACACAATACATTTCAAACGCACTACTCTGTAGCTAAACTAACACATCTAAACTAACATCAACTAATATACTTCAAACATTCTTCAAAGTTACGACTGCTCATTACTTCCTCCATTCTGGAAAACGACTCCATATAATTGACCAAACTTAACCTCAAAATCTACATACATTAACCTAGCTAATATACTCTATACATTCTTGAAATTCACGACTGCTCGATACTCCACCGTTCCTATTTAAATATCATCCCGGAAAACAATTCCGTCACATTGACCAAACTTTGACCTAGCTAATATACATTATACATTCTCGAAAATTACAACTCCTCGTTGCTTCCTCCGATCCTATTTAAATATCATTACCGAAAACGACTCCGTCAAATTGACTAAACTTTGACATCAATATCTAATCAGATTAAGCTTCATTTGAACTAAACTTCAATAAACTAATATATATATATATATATAGAGAGAGAGAGAGAGAGAGAGAGAGTAGTACCCGTCTTCGCTACGAGCTCCATGTGGATAATTAGAAATAGGAGACTCCAATTTGTAGTTATAGACCTTGTTGCTCTCCGTTAAAGTGAATTCACAAACTGATTTTGAAAAAATGAAATTTAAATTTAACAATGTGAAGAGTAATAATATATAGTGAAATGATCCAGAAATTGTCATAATTTTAGTGACAATTTCATGAATAGTTAGAATTCATTCATTAAAATCATGTTCAAAGAAACAGAAACTAGGTTTACAAAAACAAACAAACTCAGCTGCAGGTCTAGTACTGTACTCTCAAAGATGGCTTAAACGACGTCGGTTTAGAGCGCCTAAGTAAATATAGGGGTTTTATTAGGGTTAAAGAGAGTAGGCCACTCAATTAATAAATCATATAATCAATTTAATTAATTTATGGTTAACAAATTTGCTATAATTTTTTTTATAATAGTTTTCGTTAAAGATTTAATATGATAATAATTAAATCATACAAAATTAATATGAATTTAATACTATAAAATCTAAATTTATGTGTTTTATAAAATTTCATTTTAATGATTAAGGGTTAAAGATATTTATGTTTAGTTTGTGAATTTTGGTTGATTGGTTAAAAATTTGACAGTTCAATTTATTTACTCATCATATTTTAAGTTAAGTAAAAATTTTAAAACTAAGCTGTATTAAAAAAATTATGAATTTAAATATTATTTCAATTATTTTATCAATTATACAATTAAATTAAAATATATATTTATTTAAATTTACTATATTTATATATTATATGATGTATAATTATATGTATGTGTGTGGTTAATATGTATCAGTATATTTGTCTAAGTAAAAGTTTATGAAAATTAATTTTTAATTTAAAATTAATAATTTATATATGTACTATATATAAAACTTGTATATAAAATGTGTTACGGAATAATACATATTATAATATTCTACAAATAATATATATATATAATAATAATAATTAAAATTTATAATTAAATAATGATATATATTGTACCCAACTCTCTTTAAATATATATTATTTAATATTTTATCATGTATTAAATCAGAATATTTACGAAAACAATTTTCTTATTCTTTTAAAACATAATCAGCGTATATTTTATTTTCAATAGGCCCTGCTCTCCAAAATTTAACAAATTAAATATTTTAATATATTTTTAGGATCCCAGTTCCAGACAATTGACTGTATGAATAATCTATAGTATTTTGTTGAAAATATTATTAACATATGAAATTTTTGTGAATCCGAAAACTATCTATCCGCGCTTTTAATTTTTTTTTTCGCGGGCAAAAACACGGATATTCCAATCTACGAAAAAACGCAGATCAATTGCTCAACCATTGCACGTCGTGACCGATTCCCATATTTTTATTACTAAAAAGAATTGTGAGTTCAGACTCAATCCGACCCGACTGATTCCAAACCGGACCAAAACCAATAAAACCCCGTTCGGAAACCCACTTGCATCCGCTGCTGCCATTTAGTAAACCCTAATGGCGACAGAGACCTACAACCCGACCGGAGCATTGACCGGGACTCGATTCTCCGACCTGGAACCACGCCTCTCGGAAACGGTTCTCCAAGCTCTAACTGAAAGCGGCTTCGAGTTTTGCACGCCGGTTCAGGCCGCTACTATACCTTTATTATGTAGCTATAAAGATGTCGCCGTTGACGCCGCCACCGGTTCTGGTAAAACCCTAGCTTTTGTGGTCCCTCTTGTCGAGGTTCTCCGTCGCGCTTCCACTCCTCCTAAACCTCATCAGGTCAGTCCAATATTGTTTATAATAATTATAGTCACACTGTATTTTTTCTTCGATATTCTCGATAATAAAATTTTCTGGTTTAGATATGATAACTTGTAGTCTTTATGTAATGAGAACTTTATATTGCATTGTTGTTATCACTGAAATGTTCAGTTTGATTGTTTACAATTTCGATATTGTTAGTTAAAATATGACCAGAAGAATTTGGAATGTCTTTAGCTGCGGTTAGTATAGTATTGTTGTGTTTTATTGTAACAGAACTCGTGTGTGTATATGAATATATTTTAAACTCATTTGCTGTTTGATCTGGAGCAAATTTGAGGTTTTTGTAGCTCATTTAATTTAATACCTCAACTCAATGATATACAATGAGTTTATATCTCATCTTATGCTGAGTAGCTAGAAGTTTCTGTAATTACTGAAGTGGCTAAAACTGAGTCTCCACTAGTCGGTTCCGAAGATTAATGCGTGAGATGGATAGCATATGTTTTCCTGTTAAGATGTTAAATGGGGGACCGTAAATCAATATTTAATTTTCGTAATGCTCCAGGTGTTGGGGATAATTATATCACCTACGAGGGAGTTGTCGTCACAAATATATCATGTTGCCCAACCATTCATCTCTACGCTATCCAATGTCAAAGCTATTCTCCTTGTTGGTGGAGCAGAAGTAAAATCAGACATGAAGAAAATAGAAGATGAGGGTGCTAATTTACTTATTGGGACTCCTGGAAGGTTGTATGACATAATGGACCGAATGGATATTCTTGATTTACGGAGCCTTGAGGTAATATTGTGATGTGCTGTTATTTTCACTTGAAACTTAGTACTTTTATATGTTGCGAACCTGCAAGAGAAATATTGAGAAGAATAGTTAATATATCTCAACCTATTCAAACCATAAATTAAATTGTAATGTGGTTTCACAATCAAATAACTTTGTATTTACATGTTTATTGATTGTATGGTTATATACTTGAAAGAAATCGCATATTTGTAAAAGTAAATCCCCTTTTTTATTTGTAAAAATAAGACTTTTACTAGTGTTATTGTGCATAAACATGGTCCTTTGCATGCAAAGAGCAACAAAATTCATGCATATATTGAAGGAATAATGATACCTTTTCACACTATGAGCAAATAGAAACTGTATGAATAATGGAAAGAGATTTGTTATTTTACTTCTACAATTATCATTTTCTTGAAAACATCAAATGTCCTTTCATCTCCATAAGGACATGCCTAGATTTCTTTGTGCTTGGTTTATTTAGAAACAGATGTGTAGTTGATGTTTCTTTAGTGATTGGATGGCGCTGGCCGATGAGAGCTCACTAACTAATTAAACATGCTAGTGGCAAATTTAGTTATGTGAACATATTTTTTTATACCATATTGATGTTTGTACAGATTTTGATTTTAGATGAAGCTGATAGGCTATTGGATATGGGATTTCAAAAGCAGATAACTTCTGTTATATCTCGGTTACCGAAGCTTCGCAGAACTGGTCTCTTTTCAGCTACTCAAACAGAGGCTGTTGAAGAGCTATCTAAAGCAGGATTGAGGAATTCTGTAAGAGTTGAAGTTCGAGCTGAAACAAAATCTATCAACTCTGCACCGTCATCGATCCAATCAGTTTCCTCTAAAACACCATCAGGTCTTCTTCTTGAGGCACGTACATTACCATCAAGAATTATTAAACCCAGCAGTTTATCTTTATATTAAATTGCAAAGTTGCTTCACTATTGTGATTATTGGCATAAAACCATCGCCTTATTACTGTCTTTTGCTTTTGCAGTATCTTGAATGTGAAGCAGATAAAAAATCGTCACAGCTTGTGGATCTACTTGTTAAGAACAAGTCTAAAAAAATTATAATGTACATTAAGAATCAGTATTTTTTTTCTGAAGATATAGTAAGTACTGGATAGTCTTGGTACACATTCTTGATTCTTGTCTCACATAGAATCCTTTTCGATTGCAGTTATTTCATGACTTGTGCATGTGTTGATTATTGGGGGGTTGTTCTTCCGTGTCTTGCTGCATTGAAGGGTCGCTCATTAATTCCTTTGCATGGACAGATGAAACAGGTCCCTTTTTTCCTTTTCTTTATGCAAACTATGTCAGGTCAATGTCAAGTACCGGACATTAGTATTATTCTTTTCCTGCATGTATAAAGTTATTTATTCAAGATTTTGTGTTCTCTAGGCTGCAAGGGAGAAAGCGTTAGCTTCATTTACATCTCTTTCAAGTGGAATTCTTCTATGTACTGATGTTGCTGCTCGAGGTCTTGACATTCCAGGTGTTGATTGTGTTATACAGGTAACTACTTCAATATTACAGATGCTGATTGTGTATTTCCGGTGCTTGTTCATTTCACCATCTACTTTTTTCCTGTGTGTATGTGCAGTATGACCCGCCTCAGGATCCGGATGTGTTCATACACAGAGTGGGCCGAACCGCTAGGTTGGGTCGACAAGGGAGTTCTATTGTTTTCTTATCACCGAAGGTTTAATACTGATAACATTCCATTCATTAAGAATAATTATTGCAGTACTAAAAAGGGTATTCATATTTATAGAGTAAATAATAATTTTGTTGAATGGATATACGTAGGAGGAAGCATATGTCGAGTTCCAGCGTATTAGAAGGGTTCCTCTACAAGAAATAAAATGTTGTGATGAGGCTTTTGATGTTGTTCCCGAGGTGAATTTATCTATATAAACCTTAATCACTTAAGTTTTGCTTAAGGCCATCGATAGGCGACCGCATATATTGTTTGTTAAACCATTCAAAATGAATCCCAACAAAGCAAGCATAATCAACCAAATAACGATGCAATACACTAGCTTTATTCAATCCTTTTGGTGTGCAAAAAAAGTGAATCTCAGCAAACACAACTTAAATGATATAAAATTGAGCTTCTAAAACAAGTTAAATTTCAACTTGCATGAACGTATATTTCTTGGTTTCTAATAATATCAACCTTACTTTGTGAAATAAAATTAGTGGCCGTCAAAATTTAGCAAGATAATGTGTGTTTTCATGGTTCTAATGATAACCTGGTTATGCCACCTTTTGGCCTAAATTATAAACGACGACTTTGGAATGGATGTTGAATACAACTTAAACAGACTTGTAGCCGGTAACTGAGTTTTTGAAACTCCTCTCAAGTATAAACTTCCTAGCTCTCATCCTGTCTATTAGAAAGATAGTCATCTACTATAGACCTATAGACAGTAATGAACAAATCATCAAAATCACTGAAAAGAACTGTGCCAAAAGGAATGATCAACATATTATGTATTTGTTTTAGCCAAAATTTAATGGGTCAGTAGCTAAGTTCTTTAATGAAAATAGTTTAGATAATAATGTATATTATGGCTGACGAGTAGAAACAAGAAGGAAAAGCTATTCGACTATAGAAAATAAATAAGGACAAGAGACAATTTTGGTGACGCGGAAAACCGCCGTGAGAGGGTAAAAACCGCGGGTGGGGTATTCCCAACCAAGAATATCCACTAGAATGATGATGCCAATCGGTTACAAGTGATTTGAATGAAAGAAAAAACATAAACTGCCTACTCGTCGGTCGTATGTATCTACTCGTCGGCTGTATATATGCTGAATTTTTATATAAGTTGTAGAAACTCCCCCCTTTCTCTTCACTTTGGCTGGTATTTTTAGGTGAATGGAGTCATTTTCCCGTTTCTAATCTTCAGGTAACAGCCTTGATCACGTGCCTTAATTATAGCAGATATCTCCTCCACATTCAAATTGTAAATTGATGATAAGATTGGTTGTTATCCCTTCCTAAATTTTCGCCCGTCAAGTGCAGTTTAACCTTACCCGTTGAGACTCAGTCCACCCGCAATTCCTATTTTTTAGGACTCCTCATTGAATAAATATTAATATTAATATAATTAATATTTTTGTTGTGAAATGAGATAAATCAATATATATTGAAATATTAATGAATATAGAGATATATTAAGATTATTTAATATATCCGTCGTCCAACTATTGTCCATTCGTCAGGTATTTCGACTTGTCATCCTCTAAGCGTCAGCATCACTTCTAGTCGTCAGTTCTAAATTGTACTTGTAAATTTTTGGTTATAACAGTATTGTTACCTTTTTAGTAATAATAAATGTATAATTATTTTTGCGCTGTTTTAGTTGGTGGTGAGCCTAGAATCTGTCTGAAAATAGCCACACAGAAAATTGATGGAGTTCTCTCAACTGAAAAGAACTTTCAGCATAAAAAACAC
Source organism: Oenanthe sinensis (assembly GCA_028671895.1). NCBI lineage: Eukaryota > Viridiplantae > Streptophyta > Magnoliopsida > Apiales > Apiaceae > Oenanthe > Oenanthe sinensis. The sequence goes on from CM053811.1 coordinate 6,537,651, forward strand.
AGTAGAACATAGATCAAGAAAAAGGGGTGTGAAATTAGCTTGCAGGTATATTTATTGTACCTAAATCCTCTCCTGTAGTTCTGTCCATTTTTTGTACACTTGAGTGGAAATTTCTTGATCAAGTCAATGACTAGTAATTAAACTTATGTAATCCATCCTAGCATACTAGAAGCGATCTGACAAAAAAAACTGGATGGAATCTACTTTTAATCATGTTCCCACCAACTTTGTTGAATTATATTGAAAAGTTATTGAAGGCATAAACTAAGATTTTATGGAGAGTGATGAACCAGTCTCCTTACCACATGTGTTTGAGATTAAATAAGTAGCACTTGAATGTGATATAAGTTTAATCAACCAATCATAACGAGTTTATAATTAGTAATAACCTTTACGCTTACACTTTTATACACAGACATATTACAACAGCAATTTAGAATTTAGTAAAGGCAATATATCAAATTGATTCAGTTTGACAACTTGCGCACATACTAGCTTTTGAGAAATTTACTATAAAAAGACTACACATCTGGGATTTTGCTCAATTTTCTGTGTTTTCCCCCCATCTTGTCTCCTCTGTTCATAACGAGGCTACAATTATCTAAAATTCAAGGGTGGGGGAGGGGAGGTTTTTACCATTCATAAGTGATATGCTTTTGGATATAGCAATGGATTTTTTTAATAGAAATTATAGGCGAGGCTGACCCTACGAAACAAGGAAGTATCTGTTTGGACAAGTGTGTAAAGCAGCAGGTATTCTGTACAAAAACAAATGATGAAGTATTTATAGTGAATTATCGATTGAGTTATAAATTCTTAATCATATTATAAACATAGTATGAATATTATAATCATGTATAACTAGTATGTTGCTAGGAGTACTTCTGGACCTATTACAGAGATGTTCTGCAAGTCACTTCTAGTGCCATATAATCCACTAATGAGAAATTCGAAATGTTCTTTTCTTTCTAGTTGGGAGTTTAAGAAACAAAGTTCAAGATTTTTTTTTTTTAAAACTTCAAGTTGAAGTGCACAATAAATTTGAATTGCAAGAACTGACTAGATTTTCATATCATCTTAGCTCATAGTTCTTATGCATTTTTATCTCGAAAAATACTAATGCCCACTTTGCATGTACGTGTTAACTTTACTTGGTGATTTGCTATATGCCTTTTTCTCTCTAATTTTTTGGGACTTGGTCCACAAGTTCTAATTATTGGTGAATGACTTTACTCTAAAATAAGTAAAAATCTCTTTTAGATTCGTAGTGCTGCAAAAAAAGACCGTGATGTTATGGAAAAAGGACTCAGAGCATTTGTATCTTACGTACGCGCTTACAAAGAGCACCATTGCTCCTACATATTTAGGTAACATGCAGGTTTTGGTGACATTCGTCATTTGAGATTTTTATTTTTCCTGTTTGACTAATTTTCTGTCTGTAGGTTTAAAGAACTTGAAATTGGGAGACTTGGTATGGGATTTGGTTTATTGAAGCTTCCCTCGATTCCCGATGTGAAGCATCACTCAATTTCAACCGAGGGTTTTATACCAGAGCAAAACATCAATCTTGAAGATATCAAGTTCAAGTGAGTTTCTCTAAATTATTTCACCTGCATTGCAGGGCTCCTGTGTTAAGAGTCTCTTATACGTTGCCATCGATTTCTGTGCACCTAATTATAGAGACAGAGTTATTGAGGTTGCAAAAGTGAGGAAAAAGTAAAGTTTGAGGGATCATTCATGATGTGTAGGAGATGATAAATTTGTCTTTTTTCCGTTGTCTGTATAGCATGCGAGCCTATGTCATGCTTGTACATATGGCTAACTGCACTATAAGTTTAAACTATAACGTCTAACCCATTTGAGAACTTGATCATTAAGGGACAAATCTCGCCAGAAACAAAGAAACAAGAACCTGCAAGAGAAGAAAGCTAAGCAAGAACTAGAGCCAAAACTTCAGAAGCCCAAAACGTCATTAAAAAATGCAACCACCGTGAACAGGAAGAAAACAGCCCAACAGAGAAGAGCTGTTCAGACAGCTGAAGATGAAGATGAACTGACAAGGGATTATCGCCTGCTGAAGAAGCTGAAAAAAGGAGCAATTGACGAAAATGAATTTGCGATATTGACAGGAACTGAAGATCTCTGAAACATATTGGGACTGCATCATCCAGTTCAAGATGTGTATTAGGCTGGCTCCACGACAAACAAGTCATGCTGGAGAGAAATTTTGCAATCCTTACAAACAGGCGACTGTGCTACAAGTTCTGGGGATAAGTTATTTTCAGCTGATGGAGAACTTTGCTTTGATAGTTTCTAATTGTATCCATATATGATATATCAATGATTGAATTCAGACAACAATGACAATTCATGATCATTTCCAGTTTGTTGCAAGTGCAAGATTTGTTTATTCTTAATACTGAATGAGTAACCTAGATATTCATGATTTAAAGATGCATTGCTAATAACCAGGTGACAATGAAGTAGAAATCACGTGTTAGGTGGCCAACTAAAGAATGCCACTAAAATGGATCCTATACTTATAAGTTATATTACTAATTCACTACTTACTCTAAAGCCCATTTGTAGGATTGAATATTGCATCACTGGGAACCTATAAAATACATTAAAACACATAAAATATATTAAAACACATAAAATATATGAGCTCGGACACTTATTTTCTATTTGAGTACGACTATATATATATATACACACTTCTACGGCTATAACAAGTACAAATCTTAATTCACTAGGCAAGGATTGTTAAAGATATAAAGTCAATTCAGGGTTTTCCCCAACATCTTGAGGTTTTGTTGGATGTAATTTAATATGGTAGTAGAGCTTAGGTATAGCAAGAAATCTCAACTTCGAGCCCTGAGAATTTTGCCCCAAAAGATAGCTTGTAGTGATTTACTAGAATATTATGTAGTAATGGCTCTATGCTGCATTCCAGTGTTAAATCCTAGCATGCTGCTATAGTTTACTATCTTGCTCGGAATCTATTCATCTGATCTTCTGATATTTTACTAGTTTTAACTGCCTCTTCTGGAGTATCTTGAAGACCTCAGACCAAATGCAATTCAAGTTTCTATGAAGTAAGCTCTATTGATCTATTATCTATCATTACACTATGTGGTATCTATCAGTACTGTCATATTAAAGTATGTAATTCAAATGCTTGCACACATTAGCAAATTTAAAATATGGTTGATGTAAACTTTTTCCAAGGACCTTCCAGAGTCTGGAGGCTGCAAAGCTTCCCCCAACATCATAGGTGTTGGGTTTGCCTTCCCAGTAGATATGGATTGGAGAAAGGGTATGGAACAGGGTGGCCCTTTCCCATCCGCCCTTTATAGTAAATTCACTGGAAAGTCGACACTCAACCTGCCCTGTAAACTTCTTATAATGGGCTGGTCCCTGCCCTTTTTAGGATTTTTTTCAAGTACTATAGGCAAATGATTAACGGTAAAAGTACTGTCGTCTGACAGAGATATTGATATTTATTAAAAAGGTAGAACTAATGTAATGGTTCCGGTTATGAAGTAAGAGTGGATGGAACAAGGCCCTTTCTGTATTGTTAGATCTTCAACCTTAATGTAATTGCAGGTGTCATAATAATAACTTTTTAATAACTTTACTTAATGTTTAAAATATGTGCTATACATTCTAGTTCTTGTCTGATATATGTCAGTTTGAATTTAATTTAGTGTCATAAAGAAAGCATGATTAATCGCCCTTCATACATGATAACATTTGATAACTAACTTGACAAAGTATGAGATTACTTTTTGCAGATTACTATTGCAATGTTAAATAATATTCCATTAAAATGGTACGTGATCACTGTAATTGCATTGCTACATGTGGATTGTGGAACCAACATCACAATCTTTTATATCACTGTACTTTCAATGTATGGACCATTTACTGTAATTTAGACGGAACAAAATGAGGCCCAGGTTGTCATAAATAATAATGTATATTTTGTTTATGTTTTTCCTATTTTTTCGTTATCTATTTAAAGACCTGACAAACATATGTGGCATTAGATATCGAATATGCCTGCAACTGTAATAGTAGTTTGACATTTATGTTGCATTATAGAGGCAATCCTCTTTTTTTGTTCAATGATTTTTTTCCAGTGTCCTTTAAGTCCTTTGATTGATAGAGATGTAATATTAAATTTCTTTTTTAACTTGTGTATATCTTTCAAATGGTAGTTTTAATGAAGCGTCTTATAGTGGAGGAGGAAACATCACACTTAAAGGAACTCTTGATGGCGATAATTATTTTACAGCAAGGATATTTCAAGGAGAACTGCTTTTTGGGAACTTGCCAGTCCTTTTTACTTTTTCTGTAAGCCTTCTATTTATCGTTTTACAAAATTGAACTTTGGTGTTATACTGTTGTCTGAAACTATATGTTTAACTGTTTTGGTAATATCTTTGCTTCTAATATTTAATGGCTAAAAAGATTATATAAATCTGTCTAATAAATCAAAAGGTATTTTAATTCCTATGTATATTCTTCTTCCTCCAACTCTCATCAAGTGGCTTTTTTAAATTTGTCTAGCAAGATATTCTGATGAATTGCATGCTCTATGTTCTCTAGCAGGTTGTGCAAACTAAGAATATATTAAACACATACAAAGAACCTATTGCAGTTGATGCATATATGTCTTAACTCTTTAGGGCATCTCCAACAATTACTAACTTTATATTTATATTTGAAGCAATCTACTATTTAGCTTCAAATATAGAGCAATACTATTCATTTAAAGCTTCAATCTGCAGCTGCCACATGTCCCACTATGTATAGAATCTGTTGATTAGATGTATACATACATTCAAATCTATTTTATGTTTAAAATAGATTTGAAGATATATTTAGAGTAATGGTTGGACATGAAATAGTGATATGAAATGAAAAATGGGAAAAATTGAAGATAAAATTGATTCAAACTAGAGTTATTATTGGAGATGGCCTACTGCTGATTAGCACAATTTGTGCAGGTGAAATCAGATGCGAGCTCTATGGTAGGCCTTTCTCTCGAATTATCTTCTTTGGCTTTGGAAAAGACATCAGTACTACTTGCTTCTCGGGGACGGGGAGATACCGTGCTAAACACAAAGCAGTTCTCGAGCAAATTTAATAGAGTAGTTATGCCACATCAAGTGAAACGGCTGGATGCAACTTCAGGATGGGTAATACAAGAAAGTCGTCTTGCAATGGAGGGCTACACATTAACTGGAATTCATATCGTTTGTTATAAATCAAAACCTGATCCAGTTAACCATGAGATAGTGACTCAAGGTCCATCTGCATATAATGCAGTGCTTGGGCATATCGAACTTAAAACTTCTGAAACAAACTTAGTGTTAAGATGTATAAAATGGACTCCAGGGTTTGAGGCTTTGAAGACCCTCAGTGTTAAGATCATCTGGAAATTGAAAGATGGAACAGCTTCTTCGTTCCCTAGCTACAATATTTATGTTGAGAAACAAGGAATAGGTGGAAATTCAAATGCGCTAATTGAAGAAAAGGCTAGAATATCTTGGACTAGCACTAGTGGAGGCTTTTTATATATCTGGTCTTGTGGTTCCTTCTGGTATCTCTAGACTCAATTTCATTATTCAAGTATGCAGTCTTGATGGCACTTTGCAGAAGTTGGATCATTCACCATCTTTCCTGTTAAATGTGGAAGGTTAGTTAAAGACGATCTTCTGTGGTCTATATGGTATATATATACTGAGCATGTTGTAACTTGTACTGAGATATTTTGAACTTGTTGTATGTGACAATCAAAAATAATGCTAAAACATCATCTTGTAGTGTTCTCCGGTTTTGTTGTGACAATAAAACTCAATACTTGAACATCTTTTAGCATTTTCACAAAATTATGTCGTGAAATGATTCTTCTGGGATAAGCACTTTCGTGAATTATTTTGTAATTTGCTAATAAAATGAAATCACACATTTTGTTCTGGATATATTTGGCAATATAAGTGGTGATAAATAAAAAAGTCAGAAAGTTTTTTCGCATACGATGGAAGTCCTTGGTAAAATTTCCTTGTATCGTTTCTATAACTCAGAATAAATAACAATTACATCTGCTGTGTATTTTGACATCGGAACATCCCACATCGATTAGAAAGAGCATGTTTAGGTCCTTTATAAGGACAAATTAATAACTAATGTATATAAAAAATTGCTAGTTTTTACTGAAGTTGAGTGGTGTTAGAAAGAAGAAATTTAAACACAACAGAAAACATCATAGCACAGTTCAACAGAAATAGTACTTCAAAATGCAACCTAGATTCAAAGCTAAAGGTTTGATCAAAGGCTCTACTTAATAGACATTATAGTTATACTACATTGCTATTGTCATCTTCTAGTGTCAAAGAAAGTGACAATATTTACCAGATAAATAATGTAGACAAAACCAAAGAAAAGAAAATATATGTAAATAGCAGACGCCAGTTTGAAACTGAAATATAGGAGGATTGTTTGTTCTCGAGATTACTCCTCCCTTTCCAAATTAATTGTCTTGTTTGACTTTTTTGTGATCAATTTGACTCAATTTTTAATTAAAAATTATTCTTTTATAATTTCGAAAAACTGAAAAATATATTTTAAAATAAATTAAATATATTTTTCGATAATATAATTTTTATAATTTTTTTCAATTATATATTATAGGTCATTTTAGGTCAAACTTTAGTCAATTTAATCACGAAAAGTCAAGACAGATAATTTGAGACGGAGAGAGTAATAGATTATACTTTCGTCTAAAATAAGATTAGAACAAAGCCCGATGTTGATTAATACTAATTCTAAAACTGTTACTTTTTGTCCTTTAACCAGTAGAAATTCGATAAATACATAATTTTTATTAACTGATACTTTTTCCGGTTTCTAAAAGTACTAATCTATCGAATATTCAACTGCGTACGTATGTTAATTTTTATTTCATGTTCGATGATTTTCCAAGGTTTCAAATGACCCTGAAAATTATCTTCCATCTACTCCCCACTAAAAACTTACTCTAATCCACTCTTTTTTCATTTCATTTGTCTATTTAAACTTATACATTGAGTGTAAAGAGCTATTTTCCACACTTAACTATATTTTATTAAATTTTATTATATAGTTCGATGATTTTCCAAGGTTTCAAATGACCCTGAAAATTATCTTCCATCTACTCCCCACTAAAAAGTTACTCTAATCCACTCTTTTTTCATTTCATTTGTCTATTTAAACTTAGACATTGAGTGTAAAGAGCTATTTTCCACACAACTATATTTTATTATATAGTATCTGATTTTTTTTATTTTTTATTTTGTTATATTGGGTGTCCGGAACAGTTTTCACGCACTTCGACTAATTCTAGTGGATAACTAGTTCAGCATCCCACTATCAAAACCACCCACTTAAATTTGAATTATTTTTATGGAAAATCGAACCCGAAACCGTACACCTAACCACACAATTTTACACTTTTCCTTACCACTCTGAGCTACCCCGGTGGTAGTATCTCATTAGCATAAGCTTAATGAATTACACGTTCTCTCCTTCTCCCTCTAATTGCATATGATATAAATAATATTGGTTATCATCAATATAGTACCTTTCTTATCAAATGAATTCCTTACAAACAGATCATAGACATAACTTTACACTGTACGTGAAATAAATGATTTTTGAGAGCCCGTGAAGCTTTTTTTTTTTTTTTTGAGAAAAGAGAGCCCGTGAAGCTTGTTCATCACGGACTTGTTACTTGTATACGCATTGTCAGCTATTGCAGTATCAAATTATTTAAAAAAATTGAATTCATAAGCTAGCATTAATTAGTAAACTAAAACTGCAAATCTGTAGAAGCTCCTGTAGCAGGGAATTCAAGCTTTAATTGTTTGCATAGTTAGGCATATCCTAAGGAACCAAGTTCGTAATTCTTCGGTTTTTAAATAAGTGTTGATTTAAGTTGATATTTAAGGTATAAAGTAAGTATGGTGGAGGAAAGTAATGAGTGTAGTTGATTTTTATATTATAAAATTTTATAATTTTTTAAAACGTAAAAAATTGAGAGCAACATCCAAAAAATGAAATTGTAAAGAAATAGATGGGACGGAGGGAGTAATAGGGTATTAATAAAAATTTTAATTTTAATTTTTATATAAAATATAAAGTTATTATTAATTATATATATATTTCGTTGAACTTAATTAAGATCACAAACAATTAACCAACACGGAGTGTCCGTCACCATAAGGCAGTTTTTATAAGGAGTTATTAAAAGTTATATTAATAAAATGAGATATATTAACAATGAAACCCGACAATATCCTGATTAACTTGACAATAAGTACTGTTAACTACTTATTTGCTTTCTAGGTTGACTTTCTGAATTGTTGTCACGTTAGTAAGACTGCAGTTCATGCTCGAAACTTTGCATATTAATTACAGTATTAAATTAAATGACATATAGGAGATATTTTTAAAACTTTGCATAGTTTCACGTACCTAATCATATCTCTTTCTCTATTTAAAAAAAAATCATGGCATTCTGTAGCAGGATAGTTATCGATCGTTGGTATTAACAAAAGGGTGAGTTTTTTTTATTACAAGAATAATATTTTTATTCATAAATTATATAACGATACAATACAGAGCAAGAGGTTTCTTTCATTCTAAAAAGCTTATTATCTAATCGAAAAATGTCCTCGAAAATTTAGATAATAAAACATTAAAGTCTGAAAAAAACACTCATATATAAAATATATGTTACAAGCAAATTTCTGAAATTTGTTAAAGCGCGTATGACACTAATATCCATTCCAAGATATTTCTACATGTCCAGATAATTGATATTATGCACCTGAAAATCACAAATAAATCACAAATAAGTCAAAAAAATAAAATAAGACCAAAATACTATTACATATATTTTTTACATTAATATCATATGAAATAACAACACACATTCTAATTTAAAAGGGAAAATCTAATCAAAAAGAAATTCTTTTGGTTAGATACATAATTAAATAAATTTATATATCCAAAATCAAAAAACTTTCAAATCAAGCTAAAATAAATCAATTAAATAAAAGGTAATAATTATTATTTAATGAGTAATAAATATGAACATATGTAACTTGTACTCATTAAAATCATTTAAAATTATTAATGTATTAATACATAATATAATATAACTAAAATTTAGTTAATAAACTTAAAAACAATGAAAATGTTGACATTATTAACACATAATATTTATTAGAAATATAACAGAAAAATACCGATATTCAACAAATATATTGATTAAAGTAATCAAGAATTCAACAAATACCGATATTCTTTTAATCACATACATCTTAAAACAAAAATCAACCAATCTCGTTAGAAAATTAAAATCCGTAATCATGGAGTATATAAACAACAAAATAATAATGTTTCCATTTTACTCCCCTTATAAGTCGTTTATAAGTTTAAACATATATACATTTTTTAACTTATAAATTATTCATAAGATAAGACAAACGCCCCAACATAATAAAACCATAAAATTAACTTAATATGATATCAATTGAGAGACTTGACTAGTACTGGTAGTGTGTGTGTAAGAGGTGTGTGAGAGAGAGAGTGAGAGGGGGAGATAGGGATAAGACTTGAGAGATACAAAAGGGTGAGATTTAAATTCGATGGAAATATACGTGCCTAAAAATTTAAATTTTTTAACTTAATCAAAAGCACGGGTATATATAATAGAAGGATTTGATGCTTAAACAGAATACAAAAGTCTAATTAATTGCGAACATATGTATGTAATGAGGTCTAGCAACATTTAGAATATATGTCTGACACTGAGGAAGTTGTGTGCCTTTGAAACACTAAAATTTATCAGTCCATCATTAATTACAGTAATACTCCATAATTAAACAAGTTCTAATTAATTGTTTAATCACGAGAGTAATTAATTTGCTTAACAGAAGAAGCCCTTTACCCAAGGCTCCGACTCCGACCTTCCCCACTCCACATGCCTCTATACTTGAGTCAATCACTCAATTTAATTACCCATGTTTTAAGATAATTTAGTGCACTAATTAATCCTACCCTGTTTCCTTTTTCTTGATTCCTAATTAGTTTTATAATTACTGGTAAGATACTGCATTAGGTGACTTCTCGATCTATCTCGCACACCGTTGATACAGTCCAAAATGCGTGACTTTATTTGCCTGTATATTTGCTCTGTGGAAAAAACAATGAACCTGATGATTCAGTACTTAACAACATTGAAGCATATATTGATTTAATGCTTAAATTAAGAAACATGCATGTCATGTCCAAAGAAAGACTCTCTCTTAAGAGAATCATAAATTACATTGGCAGGATTAGAGGATGAATAGTTGAGATACTCATGAGGGATCATCATGTTATTATCGTAGAAACCAGCTGATATGTCGTCGGTGCCGATAAGATGATGATCAGTAGTACTAATTGTTTCGATTGAATTAGGTGGTAGCATGGGCGGTTGCTCTTGTTGCATTTGGATGCAGAGTATCTCAGCTTGAGCCACTGCCAGCTGCATTTGAAGCTGAGACACCTGGTTCTGCAGGTATGATATTGCACCTACACATCCGTACACCGGGTCTCTCACCCTAGCGTTCGCTTCGTATACCAGACTGCTCACCGCATCTTCTCTCTGTTGAACTGGAAGATCCTGATCATAATAAAACCACATCAATCAATTGTAAATTATATGACTAATTAGAAATACACACTCACAATATGTATTTGTGTTCTTTTTTTCACGTTTTAAAACTAAACCAAACTAAATATACATAGTTTATCTTCCATACTCTAGTAGAGTTTCGGGAGAGGACAAGAGTAGAGATATTGTTTCCGCAAAGATTCTGATTTTGATATGCTACTAGTTTATACAGTAAAATAAAATTATACTACGCATGCATATATTCAGTTAATAATATTTTTAGCACCTGATCAGAGGTTTTGTAGCTGAAATATAAGATAATTAAATAATTACTTGAAGAAAATGTATCTCGGTCCAAATAAATATACTAGCTATCAACTATTCAAAAATAAAATTTAGATGCATGTATGACATTTATGAATTAATGGACTTAAAGCTATTTAAATGGAAGTGTATGTATGTCAGAATCAACTAGTTGCTGTGTACAAGCTTAAAGACAGTAGCAGAGATGACTAATGAAATGCACACGTGTGGAGTCGACTGAACAAAATAAAACAGAGACAGAGAAGAAATTATAAAAACCTGCAACATCTTGCTAATGTTGCTAGCACCAAACACTTTGTGAACAATGGCAAACTTATGGGGATCATCGGAAGCGAAGTAAGGAGCGAAAGTGCAATCCTTGGTGCATCGCCGCCGAAGCAGCTTGCAGGATGCGCATGGAGAGTGCCCGCTTCCCATTTTCACGATATGTTACAGCTAGTGCTGGGGGGGAATTTAATGTTGACAATGTGAAAATACTGCAGAGGAGGAAAGGTATGGTGAGGTGAAGAACAAGTGTAGTAAGTTATTTATAGGGACTCGGTCTTAAAGGTTTTCAACGCCTTTCTTCAAAGTAGGCACGGTCATGCGTTATATATAGTGTAGTGTAACACATTCATTTGCTTAAATAATCCCAATATATTATTTACATTAAAAAAAACTGTAAAATTAATAGAACCAGTTAAAGTGTCTGTTTGTGTATTATTATCAATAAAATTTATTTGAAGAGTTCGGGGGTCTCTGATAATCGATTGCATTCATTTATTTGAAATTTTCAATTGACATTAAATCACTTATTAAAAAATTTGATATTTTCAATTTGTACGAAATCACCCGTTCTTACGGTTCTCATTTTAAGTAATTCTCAACGAGACCTTATATAGATTTTTGGTCATAATAATCTATATTTATATTCTTTGTAATATTTATTAAATTTTTTGTTATCGATGGAAACTGGCAACACCCGATCTACCATCACATGAATTGATTTGACATGGAATGCACGTTTTGAACTACGTAGATTATCTCAGTTTTCAAACATTCCTAACAAGTTGTCCGATATTTGTCTTGTGCATGCTTCTCGTTAATTAATTAGTCAAACGACGTGAATACTCTAAAGATCTATTTATCCTTTAATTAATTGTTACCCACTTCCATTTTTCTTCTTGTTCTATTTTTCGCCAAGTTATCATGACTACAACTCTACAAGGAAATTTTGTGCCATATATTCTAGACAGGACAAACCCATAATTTAGGTCATGATTGTTTATACATTTACGGAAATTTTTGTTAGAATAAAATTATAAATAATTTTTAACAAATAATAAACTAAAATTTAATATAAGAATCCATTATTATTAAAATTTTAATAGATAGAATCCCAAAAAATATTAAGAAAATTAAAAATTTTAACATAAACAATTACGTAAAAAATTAATATATATTTTTATACAAATATTAAGTTAAATATTTGTATACAAATATTAAGTTTAATAAATAATTTTATGGGAATTAATTATATATAGAATATAATTTTTTTTATAATTTTTTTAATTATTGTAATAAATATTTTTATTTAAATCTTTATATAAAAAACTCATACACGCAAATTTATTTTTGGATCTGCAGTTGATTTTAAAGTAGATGCATGCATGAAAACAATTATCGCTGACGCATGCGTCGTTTTATACATGCATGATATAAGATGATATAGTCAAACTAATTTATTTTGTAGAACCCGGTTAACACGATATATCAAAAGATTTTATTTTGTAGAATCCGATTAACAAAATTGTGAGGATCTGATGATGTCCCTTCATCTTTTTTTGGCTAATTTGATGATGTCCCTTCTTCTTATTGCATTTGTCTTGGATAATGAATTATAAAATTTTAATAGTCAAAATACACTTATATATTTAACACATGTTGTAACAAATGGATCGAATTTCGCATGTTTTTAAACATCGAATTAAATTCTAAATATGTATTACACTTAAAGGCCAAACGTAACAATTTAAATAATCTAAAAATTCGTTATAGTTAATAGATTTACATTAATACATATCAACTACACCAAAACTATTTCGTTCAAAAAAAAACTACCCAAAAATTATGGTTTGTTTAATATATTTAATAATAATACTTTACATTATATGTTTGAACTAAAATTTTCATATATTTGAGTCATTGACTGACTGAGGTGTTACAATTTACAGTTTACACCCCCCAACCCCCACACACAAACTAAATCCTGATGTTTTTGTTGGTTCGAATAAATAGTACATACATCTAAGAACACTTCTAGCTATTGGGATAATATAAGCGATTTCGTGTATCCTCACCTTTGAAATTTGGTCAAATTTTTAATTCATATTATATATAAACTTGAAATATATTAATTTAAATATAATAAATTAAATAAATCATAAACCTCCTAAAAATTATGATTTATTGATATATTAATAGCTATACTTTAGTTTATATATTGAATTAAAGTATTCATATATTTGATAATTTTTTGTTACACATAATTTAATTGTTTTTATACAAAATGATATTTTGAATAAATATCTAGTATATTACTTTCGATTTTTTTTCTCGATCTAAGTCATATCTTATGATTAAAGAAAATAAAAATGAATTTAATCAAGAAAAAAAGATGAAAAATGAGCATGTTTTTAATTTATCGTTGGTTAAATATAGAAAGTAACGCGCAGCCAAGGCGTTACTTATTTTTAGGAGAGTTTTTGACGTTTAGTAGTTGCTTCCACACATGGCCTTGGGCTGCACAACGTTTACACCGCGCCGACTATATCCGGTCCGGTCTCCGATTTATAAAATCAAAAAAATTCGGTCTTCCGTCTGGCGTGATTAGGTCTAAATCCTGAAAAAAAGGCCGGATTGTATATATATAAGTACTAACTATGAGCAAATCCAAAAATGTTATAAAGTGTTGTAATAAGTTAAAATTTAAGGTATTTTGAATAAATGAGTGTTCCAATAATGTTTCAGTGATATTCTAAAATATTAGTACTAAATAACTAGAACATTATATTTTATTATATTTATAAGACATTTTTGGAGGATATTTTTTGGACTTGCTCTTATCCCACGTACAACGCCGCTCTTAAAATGTGCTTTTAATCGACGGCATTGTTCTGATAACTTTATGATAAAAGAAACTTAAAATGATTGAAATTGATGGAATATGATCAGAATATATTGATGATTTATTGACCATCGATTATATATAAAAACTTGCAATAATACAATGTTGAAATTTGATGCAAATTTAGAGTGTTCAGATATATTTCCGTTCGTTTTTGTCTATGTTGAAATTATTTCCCGTATTATTTGATGTAATGATGACATTGTCCTTTTTACATTACAATAGTGTTATGATAACTAAATTTTAAACATGCATGATACTAAAATATTTGACTATATATTCAAGGTCGAACTAATCACAATGATTAGGTAAGATCTCACAACCTTATCACATTATGAATTATTAGCCTAAGTTAAAATAAACTTCTACAGTGTTTTACAAGCTAATCTCATGCATAGGCCCTGCTGTTTGACAACCCATTTTTCCCGGAAATAAGCCATTATTTTTGGGAAAAAGTAAGGATGTATGTACTTTTTCTGAAAATAAGTAACTTATTTTTTATTTTAAAGATAATATTTGATTTTAAAATTCTAAAATAAATATTTATCTTTAAAAAAAATATAAAAATATGTAAAAAAAATAAAAATAAAATAAATTATTTATTTTAAGTTTAAGGAGACATAGGGGGTGTTTGGGGGAACTTTTTTTCAGAATAAGTCAACTTATTTTAAGACAAAGTTAGAGATTCCTAACTTTTTTCTGAAAAAAGTTAACTTTTTTTTGCAACTTATAGAATCTCAAATATACATTAAATACTTGTATAAAAAACATTTATCAAAATATGAAATTTTTACCCGAAAATAAGTCCAAAAAAATTTATTTTAAAGCAGGCCAAACAGGCCAATAACATCAACATATATACATCTTAATTTATATACGTACTTAATATATACTGTATGATTCTTGTGATTAAAAGGGCATATCTGTGATACCAAAAGGGCATTAATGAGTGCCTGACATGAAAAGAATTATAAAATGAAACCCCGTGTAATTTCGAGAAAGATTAATAGGAGTACTATATATTGAAAAGTGTAGATTGTGGAACCCCAAGTCCCATCAACCCTCTTCCATTAATTGGCCTTCACATGAATCCAGGTTTTCTCTTCCCTTATCTTCGTCAACTACCCCTCCCTGTCTTACTCTAGATTCGATGATGTCCCATACCAAAGTTTCTTTGCATTGCATGTGCATCACAAACGCAAGGATAGTCTTGATTACTTTATTTTTTTAAGTTAAATAAGAAAGGATCTTTCTGCTAATGCCGTGGACATTAGACAAAATTTTGTTAGTATTTTTTTTTCCATACGTGGATGCTATTATTATTATCGATGAAAATGGAGTCAAAAATAATAGTTAATGTGCGCCCATGAACACATACAGGAAAAATCTAATAAAATATTATCTTCACATTTTTTTTGACATTCTTTATATTTTATGTAGTATTTGTGATCAGTAGTGGTGCAGTCAGCAGTAGAATTTAATTAAAATCTATTCCGTATATTTTGAAATTTGATATAAAATTTATTTTCAAAATGAAATTTATTTTTTAATACATATCTTTTTCTCAACTTTTAAACGAATTTATGTATAATATTATTTCAAAACTATTCTTGTACTTATTATTTTTTTAAATTCATTTTTTATTAAATTTAGTTGTATGCTCACTAAAATTTAATATTAACTAAGGGTGTATATAAAAAGTTTATCTAACAATTATTTAATATATAATTTTTTTAAAGAAAAGATATAAAATAATATGGAGGGAGAATATCAGTACATAAAATCAATTGCCTTTATTTAAATAATCAACAAATTTTGTTCCAAAAGACTCTAGCTAAAATCTAGGATAAAGAGAACATGAAAAAGAGAGACGAATTTTGTTAGAAGCAGTACTCGTATTTGATTATGTATTGTGTTCTTTCTTGACGAAAATGAGCGTAATTAATGTGAAAAAACAGACATCTTTCCAGCTTCACCACCATGGCACCATAGAAGGAGAAACATACATGCATGCATGCATGCATGTTCGACTAGCTAGCTCCGATGCGCATTAAATGCCTCTCACATAACATGGTTTTCAAAGATTCGTTCAAGGTGCTTTAATTTGGTCTGAATTCTTGTTTTCTTCCCCTTCTTCGTGGTTTGTTTGTCACCTTGCATACTCATTTCTTGTGTAGTAACCCTGGACTCCTGGACTCGTGTATTAATTAGCACACCAATACATATTGACCTTTTTCATGCACTAACCGGCAAAACATTGTTATAAAAATCGGTAATCAACAGAACTGATTAAATTCTAAATTATTGAATTAATCATTTTGATTAATACCCGATTTATCCGATTAATTTATGTTTCGTATGTTTACCGACTAAATCCGATTTCCATTTTTTACAATAATGTAGTAAATAGTAACTTCATAAATAAATTACATAAATTTGAAGAGTATGATTACCAGTGGTATGAGGGCTTGTTAGAGTTCGATATCGGTTAACTTATTAGTTTTCTTAAAACTTTAAATTAAGTATGTTAGGAAACGAATTTATTAGAATCATATTATATTATTTCATTAAAGAGTATATAACAAAAATAAGGTGCATGGTTAAAAGTGATTATCTATTTTTGAACCTTACATCCACCATAATAAAATATTAACATTTAAATAAATAAGAATATTGAAAATAGGAAATACTCGAATTCGAGACTTTCTAAACCTAGAACTCGCCCAATTTTAAATTACTAACTATTGTAACTTCATAAATTATAAAAATTTAAAGATCGGAAGGTCTTAAAAGGTATGATCAAAACATGCACTTCATTTAATATAATTTTCTTTATTTCTAAAGATTGAGTGTAAACGGACAACTGCCCCGCGGGGAAATTGGAATAAAAAAACAATTGGGCAAAAATTAGCTTTAGACGGAAATTACTATTACATTATAAAAATATCAAAAGATATCAAACTAATTTTCATTTATATGATTAAATAGGTAGAATGTTATTACACCACCTGCCTAGATCAATTCTCGTTACCTCGTCTTAGTATTGAATAATATATATATATATATAATTGCCATGTAATTAATAAACTAGTCTCTAGTTTAAATTGTATTTCTTATCATATTATTTAATTAAATATAATATTTTTAATTTTGATAATATTTTATATATATATTTGAAATTTTATTTTTTTAATTTGACTGTATATTTTAATAGACTTGTAATATTTAAAAATATTTGTTTACTAATACACATATCAACACACACATATTGTATTTATATATTATATATAATCTTATATTTAAAATTTAATATTATTTATAACTTGAATCTATATTTTATTTTAATCTTGTTTTATATTTTATATTATTTTAATAAAAAATCTAAAATAAAATTATAAAGGTAAGATACAATAACAACCTTTATTTAGTTTTCATCGAATTGGTCATATAATACATCTGACATCATCTTATAGTATCAACTATTTCATTTTTTAATCATATTATTGTTATATTAATTCTATATTTTGACCCGACCAATTAATTTATATAATATATTTGATCTTATACTTGTTTTATATTTTATATTATTTTAATGAAAAATCTAAAATAAAATTATAAAAGTAAGATATATTAACAAACTTTATTTAGGTTTCATCTAATTGGTCATATAATACATCTGATATCATCTTATAGTATCAACTATTTTATTTTCGAATCATATTATTGTTATATTAATTCTATAGTTTGACTCAATCATTTTATATAATATATTTGATCTTATATTTAATATCACATTTTAATTGAATTATAGTTAATTTAAAAGCTAAAATAAAACTAAATGTGTGATAAAATGAGATTTGATGGTTGTCTAACTTATGTAATAAGCGTTTGAAATTAAAATCAAAAATTCAGTTAGCCCATTAGTTATAAACTTATATTTGACAGAAGTGATTAGAGGTTCAATTACTCGTAATAACATAAATCCATTTTTTTAAACATTAATTAGAAAGTAGGAATACTTTTGTTATTTTATATAAAATAGGGGTATATTTGTAATTTTAAAACCAAGCTCATTTTGCCCTTCATATATCTATACTATATTATTAAAGCCGCAAGGGAAAATATTTGATCCGTCGTTCCGATCATTTTTTCTCCCACCCAACTTCAAATATACATGTATAACTCCTACTAAATTTTCTCATTGCTCAACCTTTTTAGTTTATTTAAATTCATAACTTATTAATTAAATTTTATGAATATTAAAATAATAATATTATTTTATTTACATTAATTAAATTTTATTACTATGATATATCTATATTATCTATACTTTTATGTTATATTATTCTAAACAAACTTCTCTTTTAATTAGAATAGAGAGTTGTACTCATAATCTATCAACATGTTTCAATTTTCTCATCGCTCAAAAATTTTAATTTATTTAAAATTTTAATTTTATAATTAATTTTTTTTTCTTTAATTAAAATATTTGGTCGGTCGGTCATCTGTCTGTTATATAGTCTGTTTGTGTTCTACTCAACTCCAAATACACTCTCTTAGTTAAATTTTAATTAAAATATAGAGTTGTATTCATAATCTACTAATTAACATGTTTGAATTTAGTTAAAAAAAACATGTTTCAATTTCATCATCGTTCAAACACTTTAATTTATTTAAAATTATAATTTTATAATTAAATTTTTTGAATATTAAAACAGTATATATATTATATTTCTTCTATTCAACTTCAAACACACTTTTCTAATTAAATTTTAATTGGAATATACTCTATCAAACAAATATATTATACATACAACTCTATCATCAGTGGAGTTCTTTTTCTTAATAATAAAATGAAATAAATTATCATATTAAATTAAATATTTAAACCATATAAAATAATTATTTTATACTATATATATTATACATACAACTCTATCACCGGTGTAGTGTTCTTTTTATACAACATTATATTTAAATTATAACATATATTTTCTTTATTAAGAATAATGCTACAATCCTCCTTCTTAATAATAAAATAAATAAATCACCATATTAAATTAAATATTTAAATCATATAAAATAATTTATCTATATTATATACTATATATTATACATACAATTCTATCAATGGTCTAATATTCTTTTATACAACTGTTTACGAGTAATATTATTTTATATTTAAATTATAGAATATAATTTCAATTTTAGGAATAATATTATAATATAATTTTTATCTAATATGTTTGTATTAACATTTAACTCAATTTTATCACCGCTTTTTAATTTATTTAAAATTACAACCTATTAATCATATCTCATAAATATTAAAATAAAAAATTAATATATCATAATAATATATAAATAACATATAAAAAAATAATAATAAAACAAATTACTATATTAAATTAAATATTTAAATCATATAAAATAATTAATATATAATTTATTAATATAGCGGGATATAAGCTAGTGTATATATATTAAATCCGCTCAGCATTAATTTATCGTTGAGTCTCGCCTTTTTTTCATATGGTATTTGATATCGTTTAGTTTAGGACCATATGCTAAAAAATTGGCAATGAAAATATCTACGACGAGCTAGACTTATTTATGATTTTCTAATTTCGATCAGTAACTCCCTGGTATTTTAAGTGCTGTTAGGCATTTCGATCAGATTCTCCTGAAGGGAGCTGCTGCTTGATGCAGCTAGAGTTCATGTATCTATCATTCTGTCCCTCTAATATCTGTGTATTGATGTACACTATGGTCTACGGGAATATTTAGATATTTTGGGCCGAAGGTTAGAATAGCTTATCCAACCCTCGCTATCCCTTGTTTAATATACTACTCAGCAGTTCTCAATAATTACTATTTCTAAAGGATATACTTATAACTTTGATGAGAAATGATTTTTTTTGTTGTGAATCAAATAGAAGTAAGATAAATGTAATAAATTGATCAATCAAACAGAAACTAAAAGGAAATTATTTATAGAGTATATAGTAATTGTCAAAAGATCTCGTTTTTATCTTATATTTATTGCAAAATAATTAATTTGCAAAATATTTATTGGTACAAGGACTACTATTTTTACTGAGAGATTAAATTAATAAAATTTGTCATGTATTAAATTGGGTGCCTAAATTTTTCTAGTTTTGCATAAAATTGAAAGCACCTACAATATTTAAAAATTCATAATATTTTCTAAATATTCAAATCTACTTTCTGGGATTGAAATTGAACGAATTGTCTTGCCTGGAGCTAAAAGGCCTGTAATACTATTATTCAAGAAGTTTGGTCTTGCTCATCCAGCCCATGTGCATAACCAACATGCATATTCCTCGTTTTTGTGATCCATATCACATGGCCCATACACGAGTAATATTACGGGTTAAACACACTTTAGTCACCGAAGTTTGTGCTGATTTACACATTAGTCACTGAAGAAATATTTTGAACGGTTCAGCCACTGAAGAACAAAAAATGTTCAACTCGACTATGAGTCACCAGAATCAGGGATAGTGTGCTACACTTGCATGTAACTGAGACTAGTCTTGCTGAGCTAAATGAGTTGCGAAGATAGAATACAAAGGTGAGTGTTTGAAGGTTTGGTTTAAAATATCAAGTTTTTCATTCAATTTATAACCTTTTGTTGTTGATGTGAATACTATACAAAGCAATAAGACCATTGGAGCAACATTTTGGGAGGACGGTTTCGTTTCCTTGCTACAATAGATGATAATCAATCCTTCAATTATGGTTTGAGCTACCGGAAATGATGAATCTCCACCTTATTGTAAGTAGCTTGCAACATTATATGTTCCTAAGTTGTTATTTGTTATGACTACATATTTGTGTTGTCATTTTGTAGACATTGATTCGTTTTGTTTGCTGTAAAAGTATTTTTGCAACTAATAATAGCCCGTTTGTTTATCTTTGTTGTATAGGTGATGATGATAATATAATAAGTGTAAGATTGTATCATGGTGGAATCTTACAGTGGGTGCCAAACACTGAGTATGTAGGTGGCCAGCTTAGTGTGTATGATATATGAAATGTTAGCTCGATAAGTTATGATGAAATACGTGCTCAAGTTGATGCCTTGGGTTACGGTGGATTGAAAATTTTGTACTATATGGTACCTACTTTGTCATTGGATTTAAGTATGAAGTTGTTACAGAATCAAGGTGACAGTGTTGCTCTGGTTAGTTATGGGATAGAAAACAATTTCAGGATTGATATATTTGTGGAGCACTACACTAAACACACTCTAACCACTGAAGATTATGAAAATGTGCATCCTGAGGAGTATGCTTCTGGACAAAGCAATGAATTTCTGGACCTTGAAGAGTTGGATTTAGATTACCAGTTGTCTGACAGTGAGTATTCAATGGGTGATGGTGATGACTTGGATTTTGAAGACAATGTGGATGCAAATGCTGAATAGGTGGGAAGAATTAAGCAGCATCTTGGGTTGCAAAGTGATAAAGATGATAGTGAGGTAAACCTGATTTTGATGAACATGATGATAAGAACTCAGACTCTGATTCTCTTGACAGCTTTTTTTAGGGAATATTTGAAGATTGTGTTCTAGGAATGATGAAGATCAAGTGGCATGTGTATAAAGACAATGAAGATCCCTAGTGGAAGGTTGGAATGGCATTTAAGGATCATCATGAATGCAAGGATGCTATCACTAAACACATTTACAAGAAAGAGAAAATGACTAGCTTTGTCATATCTGATAGGAAGAGGTTGAAAGCTACATGTAAATCTGCATGCCCTTGGTTTGTTTTTGCATCACTGAATTTTGATAAAACTTTCCAAATGAAACAGTTGGGACCAGGTATGTATACATGTCAACCACCAAAGTAAAGTATCTAATATTCTATTTTTAACTATTGTCATTGACCATGTTGACTCTACTTTTTCTAACCCTAGATGTATAACATTAAATGTAGTACACATTTGTGTAAGAGAGAAAGAGAGGTTGCCCTTAATCCATTCTGGGTTCTTGGCAAACAAGTACCTTGATGACTTTAAGAGCAATCCAACCTAGCCTATACCGGCATTCAGGTACAAGGTCATTCATGAAGAGCAAAGAGAAAGGTCATGAAACTAATTCATAGTTCAGATGCTAAATAGTATGGAAAATTGTGGGATTATAGAGCTAAGCTTCTGTCTAGGAATCCAAATTCTACTGTTGAGCTGGCCTTTGAGGAAGGTTAGTACTTCAGTTGTGATAATTTATATTAGCCCAAAATTAGATAATAATAATTTTTGGTTAATGTCATGCTTACTTAAAATTATTGGAATAGGGCATCCTGGAGTTTTTAAGAGGATATATGTTTATTTTGGTGGACTGAAACATGGTTACAAGTTCGGTAGTAGGAGAATTGTTGGTCTAGATGGTACTCATATCAAGAGCTTCTACAAAGGGCAAATTGTGACGCCCTCCAAATCCGGGGTCTAGACTTGGGGGTCACAACCCAACCAACAACCAACAATAGCAGTAAATAATATAAACCAGAGACACACTGGCTCGCCAACATTCAACAATAATAAAATAATCAATCAGAGGCGCACTGACCCCGCCAAACCAAAGATCGCAAACAGGTTATAGTATGAAATTAAGCAGCTGAAACTAAAAGTAAATCCAAACTATTTTATTACACATCAGCCAGTATCTCACAAACCTACACTAACAGTTTAGATCAGTTTTATGTCTACTTTATTTTATTACAACCTTCTATCTACTGACCACTAAGATAGCTAAATACCTGGGAGGCCCGAGGGGCGAGCAATCCCGAGATCCTGCGATGTCTACTCCTGGAAGTACTGCTGCGATGACTCATACTGACTAGCTGGCAGAGGTAAATTGAAAGCAAGAGTGAGCCAAAGAAATGCTCAGCAAGTATATAAACAATCGAAATTAAATCAAGATATGAAATCTGTATAGAGAATAGAATATAAAACAGTTTATTATAAAAACTGAACAGTAAAATAAATCACAGTTTAGCTCAACTGAAACAATGCAGTATGTCATCAAAATGAATCAACTGCTCAAAATCAATATATAATAGCCACATAGGCAATATGGATTGGATACAACACAATTAAACACTATTGCTCCCTGATCAGTCTAAAAGCAATAGGACCTCTTTATACCCTACCGGTACATTTCTATACCCGTAGTTATAACAAGGATTCTCAAAATGGGTACCAAATAGGCAAGTAATGTTAGCCTATAGGAAGATGGAATGGTTATCATATCCTCCTCAATAGACGCTGAACCAACTAGGTGGCCTCATATGTAATCTTTTTCCAATCCAATAGAGCAAACCCAACTAAAATAAAGGTATGCTTAGTTTTAAATACAAGTCATATCCCCATTATTTACTACGATAACACCAGATATGACGTGTTTATTATAATCAATTTCCAATACTCAGAGTACGAATCACAAGTAACTCTGATGCACAGAATAAAAACAGGAATCATAAATAGCTCTGAATAATAACTATTTATCATGATATGAATAATCGAAACAGAAAATAAAAGTGTTTAAGATTTTCAAGGTGAAGATACTTGCCTGATATAGAAGCTGTCCTAAAAGCTGGAAATGGGACGACTACACTTCTCTTCTAACTAGTACTCCGCTCGTATCTACAAATAAATTGTTCTAGTTTAGTTCTAATGTCTACCCATGCGTTGAACTAATAACGATCATCAAATGACAATTAAACAAGTAGTATTAATTAGCAAGCCAATAGGCACATAAATCATATAGCAGGTAAGACTCGCAAATAAAAGAGCAGTCAAATAAATAAAAGTTGACTCTAAAATATTATTTGAGTCAAAGTTAATCATTATTATCTCCTTTGGATAATAATTGGATCCCTAAAATATTTTATTAAAATATTAATCCGGGTTTATAAATAAAATAGGGAGTTTCAAACTATTTTTATTACTTCCGGATTATTTTTAGGATCTCAAACAATTTTGTTTTATTTAAAACGGGTAAAAGAATTATTAAATAAATGAATAATAAATAAATAAAATAAATAAATCATTTTTATTTCTTAAAATAATTAAATCCAATTATTTTTAATTATATTTAAATAATATTTAATTAATTAAATTAATTGATTAAAATAAATTAACCAATTAATTATAATTAATTAAATTATTATCTTAATAAATTAAAATAATTAAATCAAATTGATTTTGAAATAAAAATAATTTATTTTAATTTTTAAAACAATTTTCGAATTTAATATAATTTATAAAATAATTTTTGGATTTAAAACTAATTTTTGAAAAAAAAAAAAATTAATCCCAGAAACAGTTTCTAGAAATGGTTTTAGGGTTTGGTGGATCAAACCCACTCTGGTCAAGAACAGGCACCGAAGTGCTCAAGAACACGCAACCGGAAACTGGGAAAAGCCAGAATCCGGCGACCGAGTCCGGCAACTCCTGGTCGAGTCCCTACAACAGCCTCAACAACTCTGCTTAACACGGTTTCAGCATCCAGTCCCACCACAAACGACTCAGAAGCATGAATCACCAAACTATCTACACAAACAAAGCCTGCAACCAGGCTTCCGATCGGAACAGGAAGAATCCGATGATCGGAAAAAAAATTCCGGCGATTCACAAACAATCACCAAACTCAAAATAAACAACACCCACAAGTTCCTGGCATGATAAACAAGCTAACCATGCAACTCAAATCGAGAACCAAGACCGGGAACCCATATTCCAGCCAACTCGACTAAATCCGGCCAAAATCCGGCGAACACGAAACTTGCTCAGAAAAATTAACTAAAAATACCACTAGCATGCTCTTGTTACGATCTAACTACTCATGGCATCAATTTAAACAAACAATCAACACAAAGCTCAATCAAAAATCGGGATAAAGACAGTTGGATATGAAATCATGCTCGAGTGATTTTGAGTTGAAAAAAAATACTCTAATCGAGTAGGTGATGTTATAAGATTCGATTTGGCTACTAGAACGTCAAGATTGGATTCCAATAACGTCTCCAAATTAGCTTTGATCCTCAAGAACCCTAGAACTTGTTCTTCCCCAATTTACTGTTACTATTCTAATAAAACTGATTTTTACTAAAATTCTGAATTTATTTATATTTTCGAAAAATCTTAGGGCTTTAATTTGATTAAAAGATAAATTATCCCATAATTAAAATAAAAAGCCCAAAAATCATTTTTATGGGATAAAATATAAAAATAAATATTTTCGAATAAATACAATATATATGTCAAAATTCCCCAAAAATTATGAATGTTTCAAAAATAATAAAATAAGATCATTTTGAGGATTTTATCATTTTTATAAAATAAAGGTAACAAAAACAAGGTCTCAAGTCTATAACAGGGGCTAAGTCTAATAATCATAAATCGAAATAACCCTATTCTAATGATATAAAAATTATAGTAAAACAGAATAAAATATTTTAAGCTACATAGAATTCCCATAACACATATCGGGTAGTTTTTCTATTTAATAAAAATCCAAACTCAGATAATTGCATTAAAAATAATCTAAATCACAATAATTTATAATAAAAGCATATTTAAATATTATAAAATGCACGTAATTTTCCCGGTCGTTACACAAATCCTCACTGTTGTGGCTGTTGACCCCAATAATTGTATGTTTCCGCGACGTATGCTATAGTAGAGGCAGAGAAAGCAGAGACCGGGAGATGGTTTATGAATTTTTTAAAGAAGATTTTGACATGGGAAGTGGTCTGGCTAGACAATTATTAGTGACAAGAGAAAAGGTTTGATCAATGTTATGGGAGACCTTGTGCCTGCTGTAGAACATAGATTCTGTGTAAGGCACATGCACAATAACTTTAAGTAAAAGTATCCAAGTAGGTCTTTGAAAGGTAAAATGTGGGGTTGTGCAAGGGTACCCAACATATAGAATTTTGATAGCTATATGGATAGTGTAAAAGATGGGAATCCTGGGGCTCATGAGTGGCTGGTTGCTGTTCCTGCACACCATTGGTCTAGGTCACACGTCACAATTGAAAACAAGTGTGATATTCTACTCAACAACATGTGTGAATCCTTTAACATGGCCATTATTTTTGCACGACGACAAGGAATTTTAGTGATGTTGGAAATGATAAGGGAGTATATCGTGAAGAAGCTACAGACAAAAAGGGAAAAGTGTGAACTCTAGGAAGATCAGACAATAACACCCAAAGCAAGAAAATTAGTTGCAAAATTTAGAAAGTGGAGCGGTGATTGTTACTCAGCATATACAGGCTATAACCTCTTTGAGATTAATACTGTCAGTGGACACAAGTTCTCTGTTGATCTTAACATATATTCATGTGCATGTAGGAGGTGAGACTTGACAGGGATACCTTGTCACCATGCAATATATGCAATGAATAGACTTGATCTTAATCCTATTGACTATGTTGATGCTGCATATTCTGTAAAGAGCTACATGGACTGTTACTCAGGTATATTCCAATTTACTAGTACTAGTACTATATAATTACTTGGCTATTATATACACCTCAAATTTGATTAATACTTGTACAAGGTATAATCCATCCAATGAATTGTGAAACACAATGGGCCAAGTCAGGGCATGTGGTTAAACCTCTAATTGTTCAAGTTCAACCAGGGAGGTCAAAGATGAAGATGAAGGCTGATGGAAATGATGTAAAGGACATGGATGATCTTCTCCTAGATGGTTCAAGACATTTACCAAAGAGATGTCAGTTCACTGTGACGTGCTCTCAGTGCAAGCAAATTGGCCACAACAAAAGGACTTGTACAATGCCAACAACCTCCAATGTTGCAGAAGATGGTAATGAAGCTGATAATGAGATAGAAGAGGCACAAACATAAGTCAATGAGGAGGACCTAACGACAGGGCATATTCCAACACAGACCAGCCAAGTTTGTCATTCAAGTGTTGAAGGTAGTTCCGGGTTGGCAGAGTGTGCCATGTGCTAACATTGGCACCTACAATGGAATGACCTGCTTGGCTTACAATTACTGACCATGTAACAGCTCCATTTGAGGTGTCAAAGTCCATGGCCCCTATGAAGATAAAAGGTAAATTGGGAGTTAGAGATGACAAGGACAAGAAGGTTATTAGGAGTAGTAGTTCTGTAACAAATACACATCCTCCAGTTTACCTTGGACATAATCTTCATGGTTTTTCAAAAGTAGTTGTGGTAGAAAAAATGAAGGTTGTTGTTGGTGGAGTAGAAGTAAGCTCAGCTGGTTTTCAGAAAGATGACAATTTTGTTCTTACTCAGGGATCACTCAACAAGGCTAGAGAAGAGGCTAGTAAGAAGATTGTCCAGGTGGAGCATGAGGCTGAAGAGAGTACTGGTAGGATGGTGGATGATGTTGCTGAGAAGGTCCAGGATGACATTAAAAACAAGGTGGACTATGAAGCAAATGCAGTTTATCTTTTGGTAGGAAAAGTCTGTGGATATTTAAGCTTTTGACAACTTTTATTACATGTTGCATGGTGTTGCATGTACTAATTAACTTTTATTGTTGAGGTGTCATTCTTTAGATTGACATTGAACCTATATATTGTAACAACTATTTGGCTTCAATTGTCAAACTTATTAATGCCAATTTTATTATGGCTTAATTCTATAACTTACTTGCATTTACCATAATTTATATTTTCTTAATGTTGTTGCTGAATATCTATTTCCCAAGTAAGATAAGGTAACAGATCTATTGGATGTTTACTTAGACAATACCCTATTGTTTTGTAACTTGTGTATTCAAAGCTACAACCTCTCTTCTCAACCACATTTTGACTGAATCCTAGATGCCACTACCAACAAAATTTCTCATTATAAAGCTCTGCATCTTATCTCTTTGTAGCTACCAAAATCACTCCCAAATACACCAGTCATTCACAATGTCCACCTGGAGAAAGCCACTAACTAATTCTTACAAACTCAATGTGAATGATATTTTTGATAGAGTTGAGGGATCATATGTTATAGGATGTGTGATTAGGGATAAGGATGGTTCATGGGTTCATGGTTGTGGTGGAAATATTGGAGGGGCTATCACCATCACAGCTGAGTTGTGGTCCTTTTTTTATGGACTCAAACTTGCTTGGGAAAGACACAGAACCAACCTAGTTGTGGAGTTGGAGTCTGTTGCAGCATATAACCACATTACTAATCATGATCATACTTTCCCCATGGCTGAACTTGTTCAAATGATAACTAAGCTACTAGATGAAGACTAAGACCATTTTAACATGTTTGTTATCCAACCATCTGTCAATCGTGATGCCCAAACACTAGCTCAAGCATGCATCTCAGGGTATAGTGGTGTTGTTAACATACCAACCCCACCTGCAGGGCCAGTTTCAAACATCATTGCAAAGGAAATATAGGGTGTTTGTTGCACTTGTGTTGTGGGGGGGGGGGGGGGGTGGATGATTTTATGTGTTTTATGTTTGCTTATGTCCATGTAATAAATTTTCAATTATATCAAGGCTTCTGTTTTTTTTCATTTTCATACCAAAAAACTAGTTTCATATAAGATTTGCATATACTCTAAGGGTGAACAACATGTGGAAAACTTAAAACTAGAAAATCAGTTCAAATTGAAATACATTAAAATAACCAACATTCATACATAAATTATAAACCACTTAGCAAACAACAAACTGCCATACATAAATCTCCATTACAACATGACTGGTTCTTCACTTACAGTTAAAAACTAAAGCTACAGTTTGAGAAAATATCAGAATTCCGACAACCAACAGCAACAAGAGTAACTTCATCTCCTTGTTTTTTCTCATTTTAATTTCATCTTCCAGCCATTCAATCCTTCGCAACAACCCATAAATGATGTTCATTGCTCTAACACCAACTGTTGGATCATGCCACTCATGAAAATTATACCCTCTTCGTTGGTTTCCCTACCATGGACTAAACAAATTAACAATGTTACACAAACATTATAACAAGAGTTAGGACATTGTTTCTTACCATGTACTGACTGCATTCCCAAAACCTACGACCAGGATTGGTATCAGTCCATGATGTCCTCAAAACTAGACTCAACCCACATAAACACAAGTTTACTGTTCGACTGGTGCAAGAGCTAAATGAAGACATTGAGAAGAAGTTTTTTATCAGTTGAAGTAACTGAGATACAATGTCCATCCATGTATATAAAGGAAAGGTGATCAATAATGACAGCCATGAAACATTGATGATTTAAATGTCTACAACTATTTCAACAGTAACTTTCTATTCTCAAACTTCCAAACTGGCGAGTGTAGCACACTCTTTCGTCTTCTGTCCACTAGAGCCGGATTCATGGTCAACTTGCACAAATTCTGTTCTTCAATGGCTAAACTGTTCAATTTTTTTTTCCAGTGGTTTATGTTTCCATGGCCTCAATTTTCGATGATCAAAATGTGTTTAATCCTAATATTATTCGGTTAGGATTTAAAAGTAAATAATGAAAAGATTTGATTGAAAGTGAAACTAAAATTGATAGATTTCGAAAAATGGACTTATATTGATACTATATTCGAAATATCCGAATTTTTAAATAGATGAAAACAAAATTCAAATACCAAACCGAAAATATTGTAATTTGGTAATCTGAAGAATTTTTTTAATTCGAGTTATATTTCAAAATTTATTCATAAATATAATTTTACCTTTAAAAATATTAAAATTAAAAATTTAAATATATACAAACGAAAAATATATATATATATATATATATATATATATATATATATATATATATGAATGAAGCACCATCATTATTAATATTTATTAAAAATATATAAAGTTTTAATAATATTATTCAAATCGAGATTTTAACTATCATTTTGTCAAAAAAAAAAGATTTTAACTATCATTAGGCTCAATTATTATTACCATTCCTGCAATATTCGTAACAACGGTCCAGATTCCTCCTCGGGATTCCAATCAAACCCAAAAGTAGCTTTTCCAGATATGACATGAGCTCGCCACGCGCCCTGTTTGTCCACTTAATCGTGACCATCCACGTGTCTTCTCATCAACGGCCTAGATCACTCACCATACGCACATCATCTCCCACCTCTCATCGATATATATTCTTTCTGTATGTATATCTCATCTCTCTCACTCACCACACAAACTAATCCCATTTCATTTCCCCGCACACATATATCTTTTCAATTTAATCATGTTTCTCCGAGCATCTCCGGCGGTTTTTTCGCCGGCCAGCGAGAGTGTAATGACGCAAATCGGCGGCGTGTTTGCGCCGGCGAAGGCTGTGAACGGCGTCGTATGCGCGGCGGCGAAGAACGCGAATCACCGACCGTTGACCGGCGTCGTATTCGAGCCGTTTGAGGAGGTTAAGAAGGAGTTGATGCTTGTGCCTTCGGTGCCGCAGGATTCAATTGCGCGTCAGAAGTATTCAGATGATTGTGAATCTGTTATCAACGAACAGATCAAGTATAACTCTCTCTCTTTCGCTCTCTCTCTCTCTCGCTCTCTCTCTCTCGCTCTTTCTCTCTGTATATATTTATTTGAAATTGTATGTTTATGTTTGTTTGAAGTTGATTATATATTTATATATGCTTGTGGTTCAGTTGAACTTGTTATTAAACTTATGTGTGTATCATGTATGTATGTATATGTGTTTGAAGTTAATTATATGTGATTTTTATTTAATTTAACTTTTTACAGCTTGTGCTAGATATGATATGTGTATATATATGCTTGTTAATATGTGTATATATATACTTGTCAGTCAACTGTTGTTGTTTCGAAAGTTATAAAGTATGCTTCTCTGTTATAAAGCCTCTCATAGTCTCATGTGTATTTTTTGAATAGATGAGAATCGATTTAAATGATATATATGCTTCTTATTTAATGGAACTTGTTTTTAGGTGCGCTTGAGTGAGGTAGATATCATATGTGTATATATATGTACTTGTTTTTCGTTTGTTTTTGTTTTAAAAATTATGAGCATTGGCATGCTCAATCGAACTTGTTCTTAGGTTTTAACTGGTTTTGTTTGCTAATTAGACTGAATTATGACTTGAACTAGATATAATATATGTATGTGTATACTTGGTTTTCAGCTGGTGTTGTTTTTATAATTATATAGTACATGGCTCGGTAAGAAGCCTCTCTTGTTTATTTGTTGCATGTGGGAGATTCAGTTTGACTCAACGAACACTATGAGATGTGTGGACTTACAAATTTAGTCTTTATTACTTTATTTATGTGTATATGATTTGGTATTAACTATTTAGTTGACTTGAAGTAGTGATTTTTTTGAGTTTCATTTCTCTGCTCTAATATTTGCTCATTTGTTGGTAATTTCAGTGTTGAATACAACGTTTCATATGTTTATCATGCCATGTATGCTTACTTTGATCGGGATAACGTTGCTCTGAAGGGATTGGCCAAGTAAGCTTTGACATTTTTCATATTGTTTTACAGTTTGTTTCATATGGTTAGGTTGGATTAAATGGTACTATTTGTTCATGGTGTTTCATGCGTAGATTTTTTAAGGATTCAAGTGAAGAAGAAAGAGAGCATGCTGAAAAATTTATGGAGTATCAGGTATTTTTTTTTGTATTATTAATTTCTTTATATGTTTAATTAGTTTACGGAAGCGGTTTGTAAATTAGATGTTAAAGACTAGATTTTTTATCTTCCTGCTTGAAACTTTTCCAGAACAAGCGTGGTGGGAAGGTGAAGCTGCAGTCTATTATAATGCCGATATCTGAGTTTGATAATGCTGAGAAGGGAGATGCTCTGTATGGTACGATTTAGTTTCCCAGCATTGTTACCTTATCAGTCCTGTATATTTTTTAATCAGTGTTGGTGTCGCTTATCTAGTGTTGTTTATACTATTGTATAGTTTTAGATAAACACGTGGTGTATGTTCTTTATGGATGTTGCTGTTTTAATTTCTGTCTACCTGTTACAGAAAGCGTTTAGTTGTGAATATGTTGTGGGTCAGTTTTTTTTTTTTAAAGTTACAAGTGATATAAACCAATATTTAAAAATATTTTTTCCCGTCTTAATGTCCAGTATAGGCTGGATTGGTTTGAGAAGATTGTATCCATATGTTAGTCACTTGAAGGTGCTAGTGCACTTGTTTTCTACACATTGTGTATTATTCTTTATGAAAATAAAATTGATTTAAAAATATCAAAATTATGTAGTCACTATGTTCATTCCAATATAGGTATATTTGTCACCAAAGTTGGTTCACATTTATCTTTTATGTACCTGTTACCCTCCTGATACACTTATCATGCATGCTACTACCCGAAGTGCACCCTCTCTGCACCTATGTATAGATTTAAAAAGATCATGCAGTAGGTGATCCCTGTAATACATAAATTTGCGTGGCTTCGTATAGCAGGCTGATCTCATTTATGTTAAAATAAATGCATACTTGGATCGTGCTTAAATTCTATGTGTTGCAAGTGACCCTGTAGTAGTTTATATATATATATATAGAGAGAGAGTGTCTTAAACTTTATGTTAATACCACGAAAAATTATCATTGGAATTAATCAATAACCAAGTACTAACGTGGTAAATGCTAAACTTCCCCGTGTGGCGCTAGCACCTTTATAATATATATCTGCCTATCAACTTGTAGAAGTTTTATATCTTAGTTACGTTTAGTTTTGAATTTAAAGCCATTGATAAAGAGTCGAGCACTTGAATTGTACAGCGATGGAGCTTGCGTTGTCTTTGGAGAAATTGACGAATGAAAAACTTCTGCACTTGCATGAGGTAACAGAACTTCACATTATCATCTGGTTTGTGTATATATACATGTTCTTCGTTTTATATTATCTCTTTGAACATTTTTTTTTTGAATAATTAGGCTTATAGCCTTACAAATGAGTATCTGTTCTTGTTCTAAGACTACGGAGGATAAACCCTTTACCACTTGAGCTATCCAATCGTGCTCATAATAATTCTCTTTGAACATTTTTGTTGTCCATAATAAATAATTCTCATATTGTAAAGTTGAAGTCTGTCAGAACTTCCTATTCATTAGGCCAAGACAAATATGAAACTTTTTTGTATTTGGTCTGTGTTCTATCTTTTTCTTTAAGTATTCAGTCAGTTTTTTTTATTAGAGACATTCAGCATCTCAAGCCTGGTGGCTCTAAGCCACTGCATCTGTTCATATCTAAGGCTGTGTGATTTATTTAATATATATTATTAACTTCTAACTTATGACAACAGGTAGCAAGTCGAAACAATGATGTCCAACTTGCTGATTTTGTTGAGAGCGAGTTTCTGACTGAGCAGGTATGTCCATGTCCAACCAACACTGGATCCTCCCCCACTCCTTTTCCTTGTCCAGCTTTAGCACTATGGCCGATGGCATTTTAACTGATGAAGCTTTTTGTTGTTGTTTTCCTTGTTTTTAATAAAGGTGGAAGCAATCAAGAAAATGTCTGAATATGTTGCTCAGCTGAGAAGAGTAGGCAAAGGACATGGTAATAATTCCAACAGGATTAACTTGCGTCTTAATTTTATGTACACTTAATTTCAGTGAGATTAGCATTTATATGCTACGCTTATCTGTCTATTCTCTACCTAGATCTATTTCTTGTTTTTCTGATTCTAGTTTTCCTGGTATTTCAGGTGTTTGGCATTTCGATCAGATGCTCCTCAATGGAGCTGCTGTGTGATGCAGAACTTGTTCATGTCTCTTGTGTATTGTACACTTTCGTTGGTGGTTTATGGTTTTATTTCAATCGATTCTCCTCAATGGAGCTGCTGCCTCTGATGCAGAACTTGTTTCTGTCCCTTGTGTATTGTACACCATCGATTGGTGGTTTATGCTTTAGGTGATGAAACATTAGAAGTTTTTGGAGTGGTTAGTTGCTGACCTGATGTTAATGATAGATTGCATCAAGTTTCTGACTAGTAATAGTAACCTTTATTCAATCCTAGTTAAAGACGTTAAGAATTTTGCTGTTGTTTAATCCTTTTTTATGCAAAGTAGAATGAAATTACCTTTTTTACGTTTCTTTGTTTTTTTTGCTTGTGTTTTGCTTTTTCGTATTGCAAGATTTGTTATCATCTTCATTGTTCTTTCAATATCATGTCAAAACTGTTCATTTCAGTCCTCGCATTGCACCACTTGCCATATCAATAATCTATTTATTTACGTGTACAATTTTATATATTATCCGGATCGGAAAAGCCATTTTATTAGAAATGTTATTTTGATAATCCAAACTAAAAAATAAAGTAATCCGCTAATGTTGGAATAATATTGACAAGCCTAACTAAAAATGCCTCATTAATAATTTATTATACCAATTTGCAAGTACCCTACCAAGTTGAAAGTAATATTAAAATAACATAATAAACATACATGACGACAACAAACAGAATACAAGTCCCTTGTCTCAAATGTTATCATCAAAAGCAAGAAAATTTAAGCAACACCGTACACTATAATATAAAACTCCAGTAGCTTTATTCAATATGCAAGAAAGAGAAACTTAAATTTCCAACTCTATAAGGTTGGGTATGTCTGCACGTGGTATGCAATGTTCATGATACCATTTACATTTGCAATGTTACTGCAACGTGTACTAAATCATAAACGAAGAATTGCATCTAATACTAAGTAACCTAAGAAGGCAAATTAGCATCGATTTTGCAAAGCTGATACCATATACTTTCATATAGCTAAATTGAAAGGCTCCCAGTCCAATCAAAGTACCAACTCCCTGATCAAGATATTTAAAAAAAAAATGAAAAAGGAATAATATGATCACTCCAGTTTAATCTTTAAATGCCAGTAAAATGAGGTAATAATCAGAGTCCAGATCCCATAATCACAGTCCGATTTTATATACAAATTGATTTTAAAGAGCAGTAAAGTTTGATACTATAAAACAAAACCTCACAATTGTTAGTTTTTTATTTTGACAATGAAACAAATGAAGTTATACATAGCATACATTTTCAAAATTCCTTGTCGAGCTATTGTACTCGCAACCTTTGCTCCAACTAAAAACCATCTTCCACCTTTGTTGGGAACTAGTTTGACAAACTTTGTCCCAATCATTGATCAATACCAAAATATCATTACCTTAAAACACTTGTTGGAAAACCTCTGTAATAATGGTGACTATCAATTAGTCACAAACCTAACATTACTATTAAGCAAACCCTTAGCACAAAATAATGGAAATTATCAAAAAAAAACACATAATCCACAACATTCATAAATCATTTACCTTGAAAATCCAACATTCAGTGACGAGGCTTCCAACTTGATATCTTGTTACTCCCGCAGTTTTTTTATAAGTCGCTTTGACTTTTGGCACACAGTTTTAAGTTTTTTGACCGTATATTAAAAATTATTATTTTTTTAAAATTAAAATATAGATTACATATTTTAATTCAAAAAAATAAAATTTTGAAAATTATAATTTTTACTATACGGTCAAACCACTTAAAAATGTGTGCCAAAAATTAAAACGACTTATAAAAAAACAAAAACGAGAGAGTATATCACTTCAATCAAAATTAAGCAAGACGAGGCTCTGCATGAAAGGGGTGAAGAAAAAAATTTGGTGCAAAGCCTTCCTCATAATATTTACAAGGAGTTCATCTATCACATGATAAATCAAGTTACATGATCTTGAGTTAATGTTTTCCAAGAATCAGTGTTTGGACTATCACTCAATCAATTTATTTGAATATTTATCTATGAATATAACCATTTATATGTAACATTGAACATTTTAACCATGAATTATCTTATTTTTATTGTAAACGTCAATTTGTAATGACCGATTATATGCGGGAGATGTTTCTTTAACTACCTCTGTTCCAAATTAATTGATCAAAATTTGACTGAAAATTATATATAATTAAAAATATTATAAAAAATATATCATTAAAATGTATATTTATTTTATTTTAAAATATATTTTTCAGTTTTTTGAAATCATAAAAGAATAATTTTAAATTGATCACAAAAAAAATTAAATAACAAAGTTAATTTGGAACGAAGATATGTTTTGTTTATGATTGGAACTTAAAAATTAATGTTATGAGTTTGTTCTCAAAGCATTCAAATTATGTTTTATCTATGATTGGAATTTAAAAATTAATGATAAGGTATAAAGTTTCAAACTTGTTTTCAAAACAATTTTCGCGTGGTATGTATCTTCTAATTTAATTAATAATAATAAATCCTCTTATATTCACATACATTTCATTAATTAAATTTTTTTATAATAACACATCATGAATACCATGTCATTAAGTATAAACAATCATGTAATTCTAATATTACTCAAAATTAATTACAACTATGAATTATACTTAAGAAATACCCAAATAACATAATAAATTATATATTAATTAAATTAAATACACAAATTTTGATTATTAATATGATTAATGATTATAAAATTAAAAAAAGTGGTAAAATATTAATCTCATTCTAATTTATCTGACACGATCACATTCTCATTTCTCTGACCTAGTGTTGTGTTTTTAGGGCAGTACAAGTAAAGTATATACACACAATAATATCTACACGTAAAGAAGCAAAGAAACATCCCAATTCATTTAGTGTTGTCTCCGATCCATCTAAAATGTATTTTCCAGTAATTTTGATATTGTTTTTATGTACTAGTGCACTACCCCCTCGCCAAGCGTTTGATGTTCGCCATCATCTAGCTACTGTAACTAGGTAATTTTTACATACATACATACATACATATATGTTAATTAGTAGATGTTAGAGATGGAAATTACTTTGTATATGTTATAATCAAGATGGACATAATGTGTTAGTTAATTGAGATTGTTATGTATACTTGCGCTTTTGTTATAATCGGACAGAATGTGAGTTGTTTAATATACTTGAGCTTATGCTATAATCGAGATGGACAAAATGTATTACTATTCGAGATTGTTAAGTGTACTTGTGCTTCTGTTATAATCGAGATGGACAAAATGTATTGTTAGTCGAGTTTGTTAAGTATATTTGGGCTTCTGCTAAAATTGAGATGGACAAAATGTATTATTAGTTGAGATTGTTAAGTATACTCGGGGATTCTGCTATAGTCAATATGGACAAAATGTATTATTAGTCGAAGTATACGTGGGCTTCTGCTATAGTCGAGATGGACAAAATGTATTATTAGTCGAGATTGTTAAGTATATTTGCTTTTTAAATAACTATTCTGTATTTAATCATCACTTTTTGCTGTTGTGTGTGTGAGTTGAAGAGGTTTATGTATATGTGTGAGTGGTCTATACTAGATTGTAATAGTCAATAGCTGTGTCCGGAAATTTGGCAAGGTGTTATGATGTTCAGTGGCTTTGAATAATTGTGTTGAAGCTCTTTTGACAAGAGAGCCTTGTTGATTCTGAACTAGGAAACATAGTGGAAAGGAGGGCATTTTATTAAGCTTAAATGTATACTTTGTGTGCTTTTCAGTTGAAGCCTAAATGCGGATGATTAGGTGACGGTGTTGTTGTCTGAAGATATGCTAATTTATTTTCTATTTTTGTATGGAATGTAGGTACGATGTTGTAAAAGATATTGTAGACAAGTCATTTACGCCGTCCATTATTTCCGATCAATGTTCTCCAATTCATCTAAATTTGTTGGTAAGCTGCTCGATCACAAACCCTAATCGCTACTACTACTATAGTCTGTAAGTAATTAGCCCTGTAGGTTTCCTAGCCCATTCGTGCAAATCAAATAACTCAGTGTAATAAGTGCCAACTAGGAAGTGTAGACTAACAGAGATGACAATTTCTTTGGAAGAGTCATATTAAATGTAAATTTGTATACTGGTTTGGATACATGCTGGATGCCCTATGATGGAGGTTACTCGGGATTGTGTAATAATTTGTTTGATATCCTTAATGATACTAAAGGGTGTTTGATTGTCATGAGAAATATACTTTCTGAAAAAAACTAAAGAATAAGTGTGGGCATGCTCTGTTTGTGTGGGATTGTTGAGAGTTTTCTGACTGTCTTACTATCTACTTTGTGGGGGCTATGGGTGACTAGATCCTTATCAATCCAGTCTACACTCTATGGGTCACTTGTATAAATATTGGATAGATATCATATCCACAGTGGTTTCATTTGTTGCAGAATAGGTCACACTTGCCTCATTCAGTAGCACTATACATTGTTTTGTATGTTTTTGTAAGTCTGTAGTTAAATAAAACTGCATTATGAACGTTTTTGTTATAAATAGGAGGTCCACTGAAAAGAAATAGACGGGCAAGATGCATGTGAGAAATAAGATACTTAGGGTGACACGGTATTCGGTAACCATGCCTGCTCATCGTGCATATTGATCTTAATAAGCACTGATCTAGGCTTTAGTGCTAAACTGCTAATTAATATAAATGCTATTTAACTGTTGGATTTAGTGATAACCATGAAGCTATGGAACTATTCGAGACAACATAGTTACCTCACCACATAACATTTCAATGCGCTGCTTTCAATTTGATCCATAAAAATTTCTTAGCTTCCCTAGCTGTACTGTTATCCTCCATTGCATAATTCAGGATATTTTTTATCACATCTTTAGCATTAGCTAGATATAAAGTAGCTTCGACAAATTAGTGCTTAACTTAAGATTGTAACAGCAAGATTGATTTCTCTACAAGTGTAGTTGATATGGCAATGTGTGTTCAACCTTTAACTTAACATACAAGCCTGTATTCTTGTTGGGTGATACTGGTATCCACTTCTGAAACAAATACCTTGTGAAAATATAATCCCCTATAAACAGTGGGCTTATTAGGATGTATTGAAAATCAGAAATATAACCATAATATTAGGATGGAGATAGTACAAGTCAAAATTAGTCAATATTCATGAATGTTCCAAAGAATAATGGTTTGTGTAATGAAGAGTGATACAAGGAATTGCGGAGGAGGATATGAAATAGCTGAAATCAGATTGATATTTAATTCATCTGAATGAAAAAAAGAAAGAATGATAGGAATTAAGAAGCAATAAAGGAGATAACCATAGATTTTAAAACCTGTTCTCAAATGTGTTGCAGTTCTGAGTCCCTTGTCACTTGCAACTTCATATTTACTTGGAATAAATACTATTTTGCATATGGAGAATTCTAATTGTTTCTAGTGGGCTACATAATTTAGTCATGATCTTATACATTTTAAAAATCAAGTTTACACATGTATTATGCTTGAGGTTAATGACAGGTGATATGCTGTGTTAAAATGTTATTTGGTTCATAGGCACGGCATGGAACTCGTGCTCCTACGAAGAAAAAGATGAGATCGTTAGAAGCTTTGTCTGTTAGAATGGAAACTCTCCTGCAAGCTGCAAAAGAACAGAAGCTATCATTGCAGAACATTCCATCCTGGATTTCGGGTTGGAAATCGCCCTGGAAAGGCAAGCTCAAGGGCGGAGAATTAATTATTGAAGGAGAGACTGAACTCTATAATCTTGGGATCAGAATCAGGGAAAGTTTTGCAGAGATTTTTAATGATGATTATCACCCAGATGTATACACAATAAAGGCAACTCAGGTAACGTTTTTTAGTTTTTATTATTTGTTCATCTATTGTACAAAGAACTGTTCGTTGTTTGCATATTGTTCATCTGTTGAGTAACGAAACTTGTGCTCAAGATTCCGTGAAATCCTTGCGTCAAGGTCTCCACGTTTGGAGTCCCCTCCTCTCTTGTATCCTAAACATTGTGAATAATCAAGAGGCTGTCTCTGATATATAGTGTGCTATTTTTTTATGATCTTTAACTTCTTTGGTCGATGACGATATAGGTCCCTCGAGCGTCAGCTAGTGCTGTGGCATTTGGCATGGGACTTTTTAGTGGGAGAGGAAACCTTGGACCAGGACATCATCGAGCTTTTGCAATCAGCAGTGAGAGTCGTGCAAGTGACACAATGTTGAGATTTCATGATTGCTGTCAGAACTACAAGGTAAAATTGGTGATCGCTTTTTCTTTTTCCATACCTCCTTTCTGTTTAGTTTACAAAGAATTGCAGGATAGTAGCTATGTATATGCTCAATGCAGACCCAGAAGCATGTTTTAGTTTCTCAGCAAATAAGATAGCTTGATTTGTATTTTGTACACAGTAATTTTCTCCTTGTTATCATGACTTTCAGATCATTGTATGGCATGCATAATTAATGAGGGAGGAACAATTTAAGTGAATTTAAGGTAGCAACTGAACCTAGTATGATTTTAGGTGATACTGCTCTAGTCCTCTTTTTTCCTTGATAGAAGCAACTTTAGAGTTTGGAAAGAATGTTAATTTTTTGCAAGTAACATTGTATATTATAAAAGGGAGGCACATATATACATCATTTATGTGTTTAATAGACACAATGGCACAATCTGTAAAAATTTGTAATAAAAAAGGGAAAAGGGACGTACTCACTTATCCCGCTCGAAGAGCGCGTGAGGAG
Organism: Oenanthe sinensis; assembly: GCA_028671895.1. Lineage (NCBI taxonomy): Eukaryota > Viridiplantae > Streptophyta > Magnoliopsida > Apiales > Apiaceae > Oenanthe > Oenanthe sinensis. Next base: position 6,578,365 of record CM053811.1, read on the forward strand.
GGTGGGATGTAAACTGCCTTACTGCTACTCAAGTGAATAGAGAGGCCTGTTCCCAGAAAATGACCTCCGAACATGTTGGAAAACAACTAAATAAATATATAAATCTGGCAATCAGATGTTTTCTTCTTTACTCTGTTCTTCGAAACAGAGGGCTGCACAAGAGGTCTTGATTTTTATGGAAGAATATACATCGTCATTGAGTTGTTAATATTCTTCTGTCTGTACTCTAGGCCTCTAGGGCTATCCACCATAAAACGTGTCAAACATTCCAATTAGACTTGGATTTTGCTTTTATAGTTGCCACAGGCCCTTGGTTGGAGGTTTTCTTAATTATGACCTTTGGGTGCAGGCTTTCAGAAAAAGTAGGGAACCTGGTGTTGATAAGCTTAAGAGACCTGTCCTGGATGAGATTACCAATTCGTTAGTGCTGCGGTATGGGCTAAATTTTACAAGGCAGGATACTTCTTCTCTCTGGTTTCTTTGCAAACAGGTCACTGTTATCTTCCCTTAAGCGCTTGACTGTTGGAACATAAATTCTTATGAAACTAAATCACATATGAATATCTTCTTTTCTGATCACATGTTAATTAAAATGTCACAGGAAGCATCTCTTCTTAGCAAACCTGATCAAGCTTGTGCCATGTTTAGTTCTTCTGAGGTACACGAGTCATGGCTAGTTTTTTATGTGTTATGTCTAGCTGTTTACATTAGTGATTGAATGATTAATTTGAGTGATGATTGCTTGTTATTTTTTTTTTAATTTGCGATTTTGCTTCTTGCTTACTGATTATATTGATTAGCATAAAATATGGATTATTAGGTTGCTTTATTGGAGTGGACAGACGATTTGGAATCGTTCATATTGAAGGGTTATGGTAATGCACTGAATTACAGAATGGGAGTGCCCTTACTTGAAGATGTTGTTCAATCCATGGAGCAAGCCATTAAATCTAAAGAAGGTAATATATACATCTGAAACTATTATCTGTATTTTGCTGGGTTTCGTACACAATTGTTAGTTTTATATAAGAATTCCAATGATGTTGATTTAATGAAGAATATACCCTTTGTTGCCCGAACTTTCTATATCGGACATGAAATGATATGGGTGTGAGTAATTAGGTATAAGATATTAAGATCTGAGTTGAATCCTTCATGTTAAAATCGGGCACTTCACTCTCTTATAATTGAGTCCGTTGTGTAATCTAAGGCCTCTAGACAATTTGTTCACCTTTTGTTCCACCAATGAGATCCAATTAGCTTCACCTTTTATTCCACCAAAGAGATCCAATTAGCGAAGCTTAGAAAGCGGAGTTTAAACTGTCGTGAGGATTATTTCATAAATATACATGTATAATTAAGCCAGCTTTTATTGGTAATAGTTTGGTAATAGAGAATTTTTTTTAAAAATGTACAAAGAAATAGAAATATATGAATTTTCCTGTGTTACACTTGCATGCCGAGTCTCCGTGTCCTTGTCCAAGTTCTGATACATATCCAAGAATCCTAAATTTTTTAAAACAAAGGATCTGACACTTGGATCAGCAATGTGTCCGGCACTCGTACCCGAGCGTGGGCATATACCTTAATTATGAGTGCGATGAATTTTTCTAGATTTATACTCCATCCTTTCCAGAAAATGGTCCGAATTGAATTTGATTGTATAGAATTTACGAAACTTCCGGCATTCAAATTGTGATAAATTTTTCAATATAACATATTTGATTATTTACTCGTTAATTGGAATCGGTCTTAAAATTTAGGATTTTGCAGATGTACTCGATTAGAATTTTATCGTGTCTCTATGCTTGTAACAGAGGGAGTATAAATCAATACGTCAAGACTGACTTGCTTTTTTCTTTGGCTGGGATTGTCAACATGGGTAAATAAAGCACTATTGCCACTATATTTGAAGGATCCAAAATCTTATCAAATTATGATAGTTTGTATATGTTGCTGTTTTTTTATTGAAAAACATAGAAATAATTACGTTAATTTTTATAAATAATAATATTATTCTTAAATATTTTTGTGTACTAACTTGTTTTACATGATAGCGTAAGTTAAATTAGGATAAAAAGAAGATTGAAAACTCTGATAATGTAATATATTTCAGTATTTTACTACATTTAGATTATTATTCTATCAACTATAGAGTATAGACATTTCATCATCTGTTAAAAAAAACTTTTATATTACTTTAAACATAATCAAGATGGATGGAGTAATTTATTATTTGTGTACATATACAAGTTTTACAGGAATATCTTCCTAACGGCAATGGATAAATGATTTGAAGAAAATCGATCGCATTAACATGACTATAATATGTAGGATCAAGAAATGAAACTGGGTAGGTTAGAAATCATTTGCATCTTGTTACTAAATCTATACATCTACTATGCCTTGCTATATAATACTTCCGGAAAGACGTCTTATGATATCCCTTGTTACAATATTTGATGTTTTCTTCTTTAGAAAAACACGCTCCTGGGAGCTATGAAAAAGCTAGGCTTCGGTTTGCTCACGCAGAGACGCTGCTGCCTTTCTCATGTTTGATAGGCCTTTTTCTTGAAGGATCTGGTTAGTTAAATTACAACTGAATATTTTATGATTTCCATGTGAACCTTTATTTGGGTTTAATCGAACAAAATGAAGGTATACTTTGAAGGGTTGATACACGGGCAATGGATAATCTTATCATGAAAGAAATTTTGCAATTAGATATTATTACACAGCAAAAGTTACTTTTACATTTTTAACATACCTTCTATTCTTTTCAGTCTCCTAAGATAGATTTTATTTTCTGAAAATTTAGAATTTGAACAAATTCGACGAGAACAAGCCTTGCAACTCCCTCCAAAACCTCCTCAGTCAAGAAAGTGGAGAGGCAGCACAGTGGCACCTTTTGGTGGAAATAATATGCTAGTTTTATACAGTTGTTCAGCTAACAACTCAAGCAAATACTTGGTGCAAGTACTGCACAACGAACATCCTGTTCCTTTGCCTGTAAGTTTCTTGCTTGAAGTGTATAAATGGGAGTAACATGTTCCTAGTATGTTGTGTTTAAATGTAGGCATGCCACTATTAATTAGATTTTATAGCCCCCCCCCCCCCCCCCCCCCCTCAAGTAATGTTATACTGATGATTTCATTATGAACAGGGCTGTGATAATTCTAATATTTGTCCATTTGAAGTTTTTAAGGTAATAATTTAAATTGCTGCTGTACTCTAAAAAGTGATAGATTTCTCTTACTGACATTTTCCTGATGCCTTCCACAGGAAAGGATAGTTGCTCCTCATCTTAAGCATGAGTACAACCAAGTCTGCAATGCAGTATCAGAAGAAGCATCAGATCAGAATTTCCTGATCTTTAAGCTGAAACAGATGTTCAATCGGCTATTCTGGCCTCAGAATAGTGGTAAACAGAACCACAAAGTTGAGCTATAGTTTGTTGCTAGGAGAGGAGTAATATCTCATATCTATTTTTTTTTCTTTTCTTGCAAGGATTGTATCAGTAACTTAAGCTAGCTCCCACCGTCATTCATAAAGAACAAATGTATCAAGGCTATGGTATCTATAAGCAGGAACCAGCTATTGACACGCCTAGTTTAAGATATGACGATTTCAAGAATTATGTAGTGTAGTGTAAGTTTTGCAGTCATGTTGTACTATGGACCCAGATCAGTAGTGTATCTTTGTGATCTTATTGATGAACAGGCTGATCGAATTGTAGTTGCCAAGTTAATTTTAATATGCTAAATCTGTACTGTAAGAAAAGAAAAACCATAATATGGAGAATCAAGGGTGGCACAGTTGTAAGCAAGTTCCTAGTGACAAGATTTAGAATTTAATTCTCACTTGTAGAATATGCTAAAAAGTGCGGAGGGAAGCGAACAAATGCAGGGCATGTTACAATTGCAAAGGAGAAATAAGGATGCAAAAATGAAGAGAAGTTGATCAAGCTGTTCTTAGTAGACTCGGTAATTTACCACACGACATGGAAATTTAATGTTTGTGTTTGTATTTTGAGTACATTACATGAAATAAAATAAATAAACAAATAAACAAATAATATATAGATATATTATTTTTATTATAGGTATATGTATATTTATTTATATAATTATACATAATATGATGTAAATATACATATTTAATATATATTTATAAAAATATACTTAATAATATAATATTTTAATATATTTATCTATTTATTTATGTATTAATTTTTTTTGATATAACACGAAAATATGACACTACATGAAAACGAAAGTACATATACTCTAAATGAATCGTGTTTGAGTTTAACATTTTAGTACACCACAAGAGAAGATACAAGAGACGAATTCTTAATGATAAGGGTTTGAATCCCACTCGGACCAAGGTAAAACTGTGTGCAGGAATAAACAAATGCAGGGCACGGTACAATTCTGTAGAGGTTAGAATACAAAAATGAAAGACAAATCAATTACTCCCTCCGTCCTATTTTGAGTGATTTTTGATTTTTTGATACGTATATTAAGGTGTTAAAAAATAATAGTTATATTTTACATAAAATTTTAATTTTTACGTGTAAAAAATAATAATACGCATCTTAAATTACGTGTAAAAAAAATAATACGTATATTAAATTATGTGTAAAAAAAAACAAAAAGAGGGAGTATTTGGAATGAAAATACGCTTATATGCAAGTAGGCTCCTATATGATTTTTTTTAAGAAACCACAGCTTGCACCAATTTTGACCACTTTTGCTCCAAACTGGTGCGAATCCGGAGTAAAGCAAACAAAGCCCATGTTTTTTTTGTTGCTAAATAACAAAGCGCCTCCTTTTGCCGATACTTCAAGTCTCAGTCACGAGCCGGTGACAAAGATATATATGTTGTGCTGGCGTCCACGCGTTTTTCTCTAATTAAAAGTTTAACGTCATACAAATTGTTTTAATACCATCAGTTTGTTTAGATGAAAATCTGATTCCATGAAATTGTGTAATTTGCTCATAGTTGGGTAAACGCGTCATATATCGTGTACTAAAAGGGTAGATAAAGATTGATCAATGTTTATGGGTCACAACTCACAAGTGACATCAATGTTTACAAGGCACAAGATTCATCTAGATCATTTGTCCATTTTCGACTTGCCATAAGATCATAGATTAACCACCTGTACTGATACAAGTAGTGTGCGCTCTTATGATATAGTTTTGCATTCTTTTAGCAATTTAAAACATTGTTAGGCAATTCAATACAATGCGATTTTTCTAGTATACAAAAAGAATCTGTGATGAATTAAGAACTTTGAAATATTCCATCCATATTTTTCTGGAATGTTTGATCCCATGGCCAGCGTTAAAAAAGAGACTGGAATACAGCTTTGGAAAAGCAGCACGTATCAGTGTCATCTACCTCTGCAATGCATTGCCAACCCAAACTCTGGATTAACTTCAGTAATATCTGAATATAGCTGGCCTTCCCTTTCAATGAAAACATATTAAACTCATCTGTACGAATTTTACTCTGGATGAGGAAAATAATTGGATTTCAATATATGCAGCCTCTAACTTGTATCCAGGGATGATTGGCAATTTTTGCGTTGGGCAAGACTCAAGAGCTATCTCCAGAAGATTTTGGTATCAATGGAACATATTTACGTCTTCGTCAAGTGTGCCTCAGCCAGTGAAGTATTCAAGTCTTCTCGAGATTGTGACCTCCTGCTTTGAAGATGCATCTGACTTCTCTGTGACGACCAGACAGCACCCATGCTACTACTGTCAATTTGCTGCATCTGACTCAAGCTACCTGAAGAATAACTATGAACAACACTGCTTGAGGATGGATGCAAGGAAGAATCGCTGAGCTCAATGCCACTACTAAAGTCAAGAGATGAGCCCAATGGTCTGTGCCAGGAAGTTGCAACTGGACTCAATGGTATCTTCACCCTTCTATCCCCTGAATCAGCAAATTTTAGATCACACACGAAGGTCACTTAACGAAACAGGGGTGCTAACCGATTTTTATCACAAAAAAAAAAACTTTAACAGAAAGACAGGACATATTTCATGCTAAATAAAATAAAATGCAGCACAAAATCACACTACAAAAATTAATCAAAGAAGAAGGGATAAACATCTGATGGTCTATCGTCACTATCAACAAGAGGTAAGAGCAAAGTTTCATAGGCACTGAGCAAAAAAAAGAGTGTAATTACATGGTATTTAGCATCAATAGACACAGGATCATCATCTGCATCCAATCTTAAAAGCTTAAATGTTTCTCTCAAGTGAAAAACTTTTTTGACTTCACCTAGTTTTTCTATAGTAATTCCTATTCCTATGATTGAATTCAGCTTCTTTAGTAAAGAAGATTACCACACTTTGATTAATACCGGGATTCCAGTATCATAGAACTAACTCCATTATAGCACCTTTCTGACACCCTTTTAATTCTTACCACAGGACTCTTTCCCGGGGCACATACATTTTTGAAATAAGATATAAAGACTGATATGCGAGTATGACAATTAGAAAAGTTTTTTTTTAATTGGAGATAAAATGGGTAAAAATAAAAAATATCAATACGAAAAACAGATGTGAAGATTAACAAAAGCTGTGGTTCTATATAATACATTATATATAGAAGACAACTTCTCCATGCATTTTGTAATATTTTATCATTCAATAAATTATTTTTTACAACAAGAAACTGCCAAGTTATCCCAAAACACATATTTATCTTAAATGCTAATGTATTTATGATCACAACAAACCCCTACTGCGGCATTCTGAAGTCTGAACCACAAATCTCTTCAAATCACCAACCAAACAACCTAATCCCCCCTCTACACACACACACACAAAGAAAAAAGACCACCAGCACCAGATGGAAGATCTTGCATCAATAAATTAAAAATATATAATCTTTATCAGGGTTTCAAATTCTGAAAAATGAAAAGTCATCTTACAAAAGTATTTACCTGAATTCATAGGGCTCCATCGCTTGAACCGGAAAGGGGATGGAATATTGAGAAAGGAAGTGTTTGAGGCATTATTATGCCTAGATAACGGCAGATATTGCCTATGTAAAATTTTAGATGTGCAGTTCCCTACGTACAATAGTGCACAAACTAGAAAAACCAATGAAGCAAACAAAATGACAAAAAGAACAGGAGGATTGATCTTTAACCGGGATATATTATAAGCGCGAAGTTCCAGTTTGGGCGTAAAGGCTTTTCCAGCTTCTAACAAGGCAACACCAAGTGTCCAGGTAATACTTCCAGAACCAATTGTTACATTGCTATCTGTTATGCGCAAACCTCCTCTCAACAGGAACACAATGTAAGGTGCCCTAAAGCAATATTGTTCAATAAATGGCTGAGGTGGAACACTATTCTTTGCGACATTCCAAGTCTTTTCACAGAATTCCCGACCCTTCTCCAACACATCATCAAGAGTAGAGTCAGAAGTCAGTTTAAAAAACCGATAAACCACATAGAAGCCAGACATCCCATAGAAATGTCCGTTAGGACGAGGAACATTATCTGGAAGGGCGCAAGGATTCATCTTACAATCAATTGCTGGAGTATTTCTAGACCACTCAGACATGTTGACTGCAACATGTGCAAGTAAATTGCAATTCCCCCAATTTGGAGCGCCAATAAGCTGAACTGAGATTCCTGGTCTTCCACCTTTTCCCATTTTGCCCCCTCCACTTAACGGACTCCCATCATCCTGGTACAAAGAAGTACATTGAGAACAAGCATATTGCTCCTTGTACCCAGAATGCAAGCAAGGGTGTTCAATCGCAATATTCCCACTTGCCATATCTGCATTGGTAATTTGTGGAAGTCTTTTAAAAATATAATAAACAGACTTGTCAAAAGCGTCATTCAGACCGTACCCTGATAGAGAATAGGCACTCAAATGATGATTGACAGGACCAATGTTTAGCTGTAAGCTAGTCTCATTATGGATATTTTCACTGCTCTCAAATGTAACCTGCAATGAGGACCCACCCAAGTCAAGAGCACCATAAGTTTCTTTTTTGGGCATAGTTCCCAACACACTGAGGTGATAGTTTAGAGCTATCCATCCATAAAATGCTTCATCCATGCCACTGATAATCTTTATCCACTCTCTCTGATACAGGAATGATGAATTTTTCATAATTAACCAAGCATTGTTAAGAAGCCAGTCTGAGTCTGAACTTGGCAGCTTGCGAACACCAGCTGTAGCATAAAGGAAGAGTGAAGTAGACTTATGTGCATTCTTGGGAATCTGCCTCTCTGCCCATTGAAGTAGTGGTTTAATTGCTCCTGTCAAGCCTGATACATTATGCACCAATTTATCAAATCCAGGCTCAGTCTCCATCCGATTGTAAGCCCGCCCGGTCTGGGAATTATGTGTGCTCATAAGGCCTTCAGGTAGGGAGCTTAACAGAATTGGCAGGACACCGCCATCTTTGTTGGGATTGGCAGACGCTTTGTACACATAAACCCGGGTCCCAGTGCTACCACAATCAAGAATAACATAGAACTCGGATGACCCCTTAGACCAGTTAGAATAAAGGAATTGTAGTGTAAATACAAGAAATGCAAACAAAACTAAGCAGAGAAAAACCAAAATTACTCGCACCCATTTCTTTTTCATACACGGGCTTCCTGCAGATGCCTTTTCTTTTGAAAAGCTAGCCCCACCATTTGCTCTCTGTACCAAAAGAGATTTTTCTTGGGTAGAACTCCTTCCCATTCCAATGTTCATAGAGCCTTCTTCAGGATTAATTTGGCTACAAGTAGAGAATTCTTGCAGAGACGAGGCTCGTCTTAATAAATTCTTCTTCCCAGATCTAGAAAAGCCAGCACCATGCCCAGACTTGTCGACTGGAGACAATCCAGGTGACCCATATTGACTGGTAGAAGACTTTCCAACTGATAAACGACTTGCAGCAGCAGAGAGAATTTCTGCAAGTCGACTGAACGCCATATTTGCAGAAACTTCAACCAAGGAGTGACACAATATTCTATCCTAGGAGTTGGAATACAAAATGCGAAAGAACTATGCTTCCATTTAATAGAGTCGAGGTCAGAAGCAAAGAACCAGACATTTTAGCTTTGTGTGCATGCATATCAACATGGTGTGTAGAAAAGTGGAGTGATTAGGTAGTTAGGATGAACCCTGCAGATACCTGTCATAATAAGCGAGCACAGAAAACTTAAAAGAGACCAAATACCAAATTTATGAATGACTTTATATGTCATAACTCAAATAATGCAAAAAACAGCAACATAGAAGCTATAGTTTGATTGGAAACTACCAGTCAATTCCACACTTAAAAGGATGAAATACAGCCACAATAATGAATTTTCATTTGTAAAGTTGAAGATGTACGGTTTCAAATCAATTACAACACTCTTACTATTTAATTTAGTTTTTTTTATAAAGAAGTTCACATATAGATGAGATTTGAGATGACATACGTTCTCTATAAAATACATGACTATTATACCTGTCAGCTCCAACTTTTTCCAGTTCTCAGTTATTATTATGGTTGATAAAACTACATTGACCGAGTTTTCTTGTAAATGTTCAATTACTCAAGTTTACTATAAATGAAAATGTGCAGCCATACAGTACCAATATACCAGAAGTGCAGGTCAGTGAATAGTTGAGGCAAACTAGGAGATTGATAATTGACGATTAAACATACCTATTCTGTTAAATATTAGTGTTTTTCAATTTTCAGTCCAAAGTTTATATTTGAATCAGAAACTTCAATAGATACTCAATTACATTGTAAAAATAAAAAATTGGTTGTACTCGGTCGTGTCTCTGTAATCCGAGTACCGAGTACTCATCCGAGTTCCCCCTGAGCAGTCGAGCAGTCGCTCTCAACATCGGAGTACTTGGTTAAACTCAGTTCGGGTGGTATACGATTTCCAGGTACTTGTCCGGAGTTGACTGATTATTATAAAACCTCATAATAGAGTAACACTCTATGCCAAACTACAGGTTCTGCATAATTTTGTATATGCAATTTTCTGATTTTAGTTTGAAGGACCTTCTCTTTTAATTTAACAAATTTTTATTTTACTAAAATAAGTTTTGCATGGTTCCGCAGATTTCACCTCCGTGGAATTATTATCAAAAATTAAGAGACAAAGTTTTAAAATACACATTTCAGTAAAATAAAAACAATGCAAAACTATTAGCAAACGATCCTTCCAACTAAAATTATAGAATTACAACTACAAAATTATGCAGAACCCGTAGTCCTTAGTTCAACTAAATCCTTAACCACAATCACGCGTTTCTCTCCATTCCGTCATTCTATCCGTGATCCATATATTTCCCCTCAAATTAACCGTCTTACGGCTAAACCACAAACACAAATCTCACATTTCATTACATAATTTCACCAACATTCTCCTCCGAAGAAGTATACAATAGTTTTACACTCACTTCATCATACTCACATAGATCACTACAAATTACAATCCATATACATTCATCCACTCACAAAACAATAACTAAATTCAACCTTTTCGATTACGATAAACTCGAAATTTCACATCATCTCCTAAGCCTAATTCACACATCTTTTAATCCTCAACAAAAAAAAAATAAATAATTAACATGAGTAGATCTCAATTTGTGCGTGTTTAAATGTTAAACAAACATTTCACAAATCAACAAATAAATCAAACATTAAAATAATTGTATATATAATGAAGGAAAAAACAAATACTTACAGTGAATAAAATGAGGGATATACAGCACTGTTTGAAGATCGTGCTTTATAGAATTGATCAACAAATAAACTGTATTAGATTTCAATTCCGTGTGTGTATATGTATGTATATAACTACATATATATACATGTGTTGTGTGTATATATCAGGGAAACTGCGAAATTGGTTTCTTTCCGTATCTTACAATCTTGTTTCCGGATACTACAGTGACAATGTGCTGTTCTAATACGACGTCGCTCTGCTTTTAGTGAGCCATACTCAAAATAATTTAAATTAATTAAAATTATGGTAAATAAGTTTAAATCTTACAGTTTACTCTCTTTTTATCTTAATAATTATAAACAGTTTACTCTCTTTTTATCTTAATAATTATAAAAAATCTGTTTGAACTAAAAGGTAGAAGTGTTTATACATATCAATTACCAAAAAAATGTTTGTATTTTATATCTATTTTTAGAAAAACTTTTATGCTTAAATTTATACTTATTCGAAAAAATAATTTAGTTTCAAAGTCGTGAGATGCTAAGATTACCAAAAAGAGAGAGGATGTTTCATATATAAGTTCTTTAAAATATATTTTTCAAGTATTTTCTCTTTAATTGAAACTGTTAAATTGTTTGTAACACCCCATTCTCAAAATGAGACGAGGGGTTACTTAACAAATCTCAAACCTATATACAGAGTACTAAAATCCACCAAACTTAATAATTAGACAGGTACAACAGGTCTCCAAACTAATATCAAAACCTCCAAAGTAATTCAAAATGATAAATGTGAATGAATCCAAAATCTCTAATAATAAAAATGACTAAAATATCCGAGAAGTTCAAATGTCCTAATAAATGAAGTAAGGGTGGCTCTCCATCACACAGCCCAACATCCCCCTAAGTACCTGCCAGAAGAAAGAATACAGCATGAGCCAAATGCCCAGTACGGATTGGAATACAGTTTTATAGAACAGAAAGAAGATATATAGTTTGACAGTTATAAATAAACATTAATTTTTAAAACAAGGCTGAAGCAACGAGGGGTTAGGATATTTCATACCGATACAGAACAGATAACAGATACACACATCATAGGGTACCTAATGCGTGCAACAAACTGGACAACGTGTACGGCATATACAACGTCACCGTCAAATATCAAATCACAAATCAAATCAAATCTGGGTGCACCCACGTATCCTCAAACAAATATCAAAATGCGCAAAGCTCGCCACCTGAGCTATCAGAAGGATACGCCGTGACTAATCACACTGCCACGGAAGTGTCATGCCACTGGTGCCGCAATGACATGGCTGTAGTACCCCTACAGCTGGTTAAATCGGTATACCCTAATATCACTCTAAGGGTTCAAATAAAATAATTTTCACAATTTTAAAATCACCTGAACAGATATTTCAAATATTCTACGTATATATGTATCAGTCATAATTTTTGAAAATCGCAGAAATAAATATTTAAATATTTCGAAAACAAACTTCAAAATAATTTCTGCACGATTAAAACGAATAATAACGGAAGGAATAGATTTACGAATGCAACGAATTAAATATAACTAATCCTAAAAAGAGTAGCGCTGAAGAAAAGGGGACGAAATCCGTACCTCGAAAATAGCGATCTTCAAACACTAACTAAAATCCGGTAAGATCCACTAAACTCCAGGCTCCCAATCTAATTATTAAAAAAATATAATATATTATTAATAATATAATAATTACCTATTCGTTTAATAATTAATAGCCTAACAAGATTGCTATTGTATTAATATTATTAACTATAACATGCAGAACAATCTTAAAAACTAAAGTCAACACAACTACTAATACATGACCATGTGCGGCAACAGAGATGAGCAACCATCTAGCATGTATTTACTCACTGGATAATCACTTCGTTCAAATAACCATAACATGGTGACATCTTTTATATACACAGTAACACATATTTGTCAAGTTCGGGAAAACTAGTATATATAAATTAATAAGCTGTTATTACATGTACACACATGAACATACTAATAATGTCAATTGAAATATGTACAGAGCCTTTAAATTTTAAAACGACAAGCTTACCTACGACCGTAGTTATTAATCCCAACCATGTTCTTCTATGGGCGGCTCCTTCTAGTTTCTTTTAGGGTTTTAATAAATAACTCATATGTTTATATGTATATATAGACCCTTAATAATTATCCTTCTTCTAATCTAATTACTATTTTATTACAAATTCTATTTCTAATCAAATTCAATATAATAAATATTATGGTTAAAGAAAATAATCTTACAAATTCTAATCTAATTCTAATTATAATTATTAATATCTAAATAAATAAATTACAGATATTACATATATACCCCCTTAAAAAAGATTCCGTCCCCGGAATCTAACGAAACTAAAACTCGTACCTGAATCAATTAAGTGCGGATATTTCTCATGGATAGATTCTTCTAACTCCCAAGTAGCCTCTCTCTCAGAATAATTCTTCCACAAAACTTTAACAAATTGAATAATTTTCTTCCTCATAATTCGTTCCTCTCGAGCTAAAATAGTTTCAGCTTCTTCCTCATAAGAAAGATCTTCCTTAATCTTATGTATCGGATATTGAACTACGTGCAACGAGTGATACTTGTAGCCTCTCAGAAAAGACACATGAAACACATTATGCACATGGGATAAATGTGGTGGTAATGCTACTCTATAAGCAACTTCCCCTACTCTCTCTATAACATCAAAAGGGCCAACATATCTTGGACTAAGCTTTCCTTTCATACCAAAACGTTTAACACCCTTCTAAGGAGACACCTTCAAAAATACATGATCACCAGGCTCAAATCCACCAAATTTTCTCTTTTGATCTCCATAGCTCTTTTGACGCGATTGAGCATCTTTTAAGTTTTCTTTAGCCTGTTCCACCTTTTCGTTAGTTACCCGGACTAACTTTGGCCCTTCAATGACACTCTCTCCAACATTATTCCAACAAGTCGGAGCTCTACATTTTCTACCACACAACGCCTCAAATGGTGGCATGTCAATGCTCGCTTGCCAGCTATTATTGTATGCAAACTCCACAAGATACAGATACTTGTCCCAATCACCAGATCACTCCAAAGTACAAGCTCTCAACAAAACCTCCAACGTCTGAATAGTCCTCTCTGATTGTCCATCAGTTTGTGAGTGAAAAGTTGTACTATAATTAAGCCTCGTCCCCAAGCCTGCTGAAATTCATTCCAAAAACGTAAAGTAAACCTCGTATCCCTATCTGAAACTATCGACACAAGAACACCATGAAATCTAATAATATCCTGTGAAATATCTATGCCAAATCATGAATATGAGTAGCTCTCTAATAGGTAAGAAATGAGCTGATTTTGTAAGTCTATCAACCACCACCCAAATAACATAATACTTCCTGAAGTCCCTCGGTAAACCAGTGACAAAATCTATGGTAACATTTTCCCACTTCTAAACTGGAATATCCAATTGTTGTAACAGTCCACTAGATCTCTAATGTTCAATCTTCACCTATTGACATGTAAGACATTTTCCCACAAACTCCGTTATGTCCCGTTTCATCCCACTCCACCAAAAGTACTTCTTCAAATCTCGATACATCTTTGTGGAACTCGGATGAATAGAGAATGAAGAACTATGAGCCTCAGTCAAAACTGTTTCATGAATCACTTCGTCCGCATGCACACACAACCTACTACCCAATCATACCACACAATGATCAACATCATGAAACTCTGTTTGCTTACCATCTGCCACATTCAATCTAATAACTTCTAATCCTATATCATTTTGCTGAGCTTCCTTATCCCTTGAGACTAGATTTGATTCCACCTTTAAACTTGCCATGCTTGCAGCCGATCCTCCAACATACAGCTCCACACCCAAGCGCTCCATTTCTGAAATAAGGTGCTGATGAGTAATATAAGATGCAACATTTTCCAAATTCTTCCTACTAAGAGCGTCTTCCACTACATTCGTTTTTCCTAAATGGTACTGAATTTTAGCATCATAATCTTTAATAAGTTCAAGCCACCTCATCTATCTCAGGTTTAACTCTTTTTGTGTAAAAGTGTATTTGAGACTCTTGTGATCAATGAAGATGTCACAAGTTCCTCCATACAAATAATGCCTTTAAATTTTTAAGACAAAAACCACTGCTGCTAACTCCAAGTCATGGGTAGGATAATTTACCTCATAGGGTTTAAGCTGCCTAGAAGCGTACGAAATCACCTTCCCATGTTGCATAAGAACACACCCCAGTCCTTTCTTAGAAGCATCACTATAAACCTGATGTCCTCCACTCCGTGATGGTAAAACAAGTATAGGAGCTGACACCAACCTCTTCTTCAATTCTTGAAAATCTGCTCACGGTCATTATTCCACTCGAAATTAATACCCTTTATCATTGGTTGAGTCAATGACAAAGTTTTGGATGAAAAACCCTCTACAAAGCGCCTATAGTAGCTTGCCAAACCTAAGAAACTCATCATCTTTGTCATAATGCTAGGTCTCGACTAATTTGTGATAGCCTCAACTTTCGCAGGATCCAACTCAATTCCCTTACCAGACACAATATGCCCCAAAAATGCAACTTGCTCCAACCATAATTCACACTTCGAAAATTTTGCAAACAATTTCTTCTCTCTCAAAATTTCAAGTACAATGCGCAAATACTCCTCATGCTCTTCCTTACTCCTAGAGTATATTAAGATATCAACAATGAAAACCACAACGAATTTATCCAAGTAGTCATGAAAAACCCTATTCATCAAATCCATAAACACAGCTGGTGCATTCGTCAACCCAAAAGACATCACAAGAAACTCGTAATGACCATATCGAGTGCGAAATGCTGTCTTCGGAATATCCTCATCCCTTACTCGTAACTGGTGGTAACCAGATCTCAAATCTATCTTCGAAAAGTACTTCGCCCCTTGTAACTGATCAAACAAGTCATCAATGCATTGTAAAGGATACCTGTTTCTGACAATCACCTTGTTCAACTCCCTGTAGTCAATACATAATCTCAAAGACTCGTCTTTCTTCTTCACAAAAATAATGGAGCACTCCATGGAGATACACTCGGTCTGATAAATCCCTTATCCAACAAGTCTTGTAGTTATTCTTTTAATCCCTATAACTCTACTAGTGTCATCGTATACAATTATTTGAAATAACTTCAGCCCTGATGACAAATTCAAGAATAACATATACATGCTTTTGTGAAATAACACATCTTTTCATGTCTTTGGAGTATTCTCAAACCTACAATTATAAAATCCATCCAGTACTTTCTTTTTATACTCCAACATCTCTAATTATATGAACCACTTAGGTTAGATCTCAATTCATATTTAAATCTCTCATTACTTTAAAGATGTCTCACAAACCCTTCGAGCAATCCAACTTAACAAACTTTTTTTATGTAATTTAAAATATTCTCATCATCATCCTACCTAATGAAATATAACATCTAAAAGTAAATTTCTTTATACACACTTGAGAAATATTGCATGATGAACACATTAATAAATCAATTTCAATCCATTATCATCTTGAAATTCTTTCATCTAGTCGCATTCATATTCCCGCACCACATTTCAAATTTTATATATCTGATTTCACATCCTACCATGGTAGCGAACATAGTATCTCTTTGCATTTAACTCATTGATAACCAATAATCCTTAATATGTAGCTCATATCCCTAGTTGAAGTCTAAAAGCCATACAATCCTTAGACAAAAGTTATCTTACTCATAAAGCCAAAATAATTCTAAATACATCTTCCATTTAAAAATCTTGATCTACAGTTACTAACATACTTGCATCATCATAGATCGTTCACTTTCCTTTTCAATCAATTGCTCAAAAATGTTAAATCAATAAATTCTTAAGATTTAATCAAGGTCATGCATCACTATCGATAATAAGTTTGCCTAGATAAGTATATTCTACAAATTCTAAACACTCTTGATAATTATCACAAAGACACATAAAAGGATTCATTTACAAAGACTAAAGTGAAGGATTCTGAATAGATGAGAAAGAAACAACAAAATGAGTCAAAACATATTCAAATAATGGGAAAGCTCCACGTCTAAAATGATTCACAATATCAAATATAGATACGAATGAAGTTCGCAGAAAGAGACAAGCTGAAGTGGTTTATCAAATTTAACAAAAGTGAAATAATTTTGAAATGAACGCAACTAAATGAAATCTCAAAATTGAATACCCGTCCTAACGGCTACCCAAACTCACAGGTCAACCTAAATAGGTTTTCTACAAGAAAGAACCTAAGCTCTGATGCCATCTCTGTAACACCCCATTCTCAAAATGAGACGAGGGGTTACTTAACAAACCTCAAACCTATATACAGAGTACTAAAATCCACCAAACTTAATAATTAGACAGGTACAACAGGTCTCCAAACTAATATCAAAACCTCCAAAGTAATTCAAAATGATAAATGTGAATGAATCCAAAATCTCTAATAATAAAAATGACTAAAATATCCGAGAAGTTCAAATGTCCTAATAAATGAAGTAAGGGAGGCTCTCCATCACACAGCCCAACATCCCCCTAAGTACCTGCCAGAAGAAAGAATACGGCATGAGCCAAATGCCCAGTACGGATTGGAATACAGTTTTATAGAACAGAAAGAAGATATATAGTTTGACAGTTATAAATAAACATTAATTTTTAAAACAAGGCTGAAGCAACGAGGGGTTAAGATATTTCATACCGATACAGAACAGATAACAGATACACACATCATAGGGTACCTAATGCGTGCAACAAACCGGACAACGTGTACGGCATATACAACGTCACCGTCAAATATCAAATCACAAATCAAATCAAATCTGGGTGCACCCACGTATCCTCAAACAAATATCAAAATGCGCAAAGCTCGCCACCTGAGCTATCAGAAGGATACGCCGTGACTAATCACACTGCCACGGAAGTGTCATGCCACTGGTGCCGCAATGACATGGCTGTAGTACCCCTACAGCTGGTTAAATCGGTATACCCTAATATTACTCTAAGGGTTCAAATAAAATAATTTTCACAATTTTAAAATCACCTGAACAGATATTTCAAATATTCTACGTATATATGTATCAGTCATAATTTTTGAAAATCGCAGAAATAAATATTTAAATATTTCGAAAACAGACTTCAAAATAATTTCTGCACGATTAAAACGAATAATAACGGAAGGAATAGATTTACGAATGGAACGAATTAAATATAACTAATCCTAAAAAGAGTAGCGCTGAAGAAAAGGGGACGAAATCCGTACCTCGAAAATAGCGATCTTCAAACACTAACTAAAATCCGGTAAGATCCACTAAACTCCAGGCTCCCAATCTAATTATTAAAAAAATATAATATATTATTAATAATATAATAATTACCTATTCGTTTAATAATTAATAGCCTAACAAGATTGCTATTGTATTAATATTATTAACTATAACATGCAGAACAATCTTAAAAACTAAAGTCAACACAACTACTAATACATGACCATGTGCGGCAACAGAGATGAGCAACCATCTAGCATGTATTTACTCACTGGATAATCACTTCGTTCAAATAACCATAACATGGTGACATCTTTTATATACACAGTAACACATATTTGTCAAGTTCGGGAAAACTAGTATATATAAATTAATAAGCTGTTATTACATGTACACACATGAACATACTAATAATGTCAATTGAAATATGTACAGAGCCTTTAAATTTTAAAACGACAAGATTACCTACGACCGTAGTTATTAATCCCAACCATGTTCTTCTATGGGCGGCTCCTTCTAGTTTCTTTTAGGGTTTTAATAAATAACTCATATGTTTATATGTATATATAGACCCTTAATAATTATCCTTCTTCTAATCTAATTACTATTTTATTACAAATTCTATTTCTAATCAAATTCAATATAATAAATATTATGGTTAAAGAAAATAATCTTACAAATTCTAATCTAATTCTAATTATAATTATTAATATCTAAATAAATAAATTACAGATATTACATTGTTGTTGGAAAATAATTGCGCATTTTAATAAAAAATCGTGTAGTATAATATTTTTCTCAAATTACACAATTTAAGATCGCATAACTTTTTTCTAATAATTAGAAATTATGATTGAGATGTATTCAAGATTTTTCTTTAAAGAAAAAAGTTCGACTTTATTATAAAAAAATCGATCTTTTCTGATATCAATATATTTTGAAATTAAATTAAAAATAATGAATGTTTGCAAATTAAAGTCCAGACGCCCATGCAGTTACCTTGAATGTTGTCATAATGTTTCACATTTACGTGCAAACATTAGATTTGATAACACAACATATGCAGCTTGTTGCAGAAACAATTTACAGGCACGTCATGTTATTACAGAAGCTTTCTTAAAGTTGTTATAGGAGAGTCCATTTTCATAAAAACACACACTTATATGTAGACTATGTAGTGAGTATTATTTAGGACCACAAGTACAAGATTGTAATAACGACTTTTCAAAAATTTCCTCCGAGAATAATACCTGTTACACACACACACACACACACACTCTCTCTCTCTCTCTCTCTCTCGATCTCTCTCTTACAAAACATAACTTCCATGAAATCTCAATCTCATCATCACTCTTTTTACAAAACATACACAAACTAATGGAAATCTCAGTAGATGGTGTTTTAAAAGCAAGGAAATTTCCCTTTATATTTTCCTTCTTCATCCTCCTACTTTTCATCATCGTGTCCTTTCTATTCTGGTCTGATACTGAGTCTCAGATCCCTGTCAGATATGATCTCACAACGCCTCAACCTTTGATTATAATAAAACCTTCAGTCTCTGCCACTTCTCCGTCCCCAAAGGCACCTATAGATTCATCAAAACCAACTGTGGCTCAGCTGGCTCTGCCTCTGCCTTCTTTTAATAATACTGTTACAGGTGTTTTGGAGAATGCTACTAAGGTGGCTGATATTAAATGGAGCAAGTGCACAGGTCCAGTGGCTGTTGATTATATACCTTGTTTGGATAACTTTAAGGTCATGAAGAAACTCAAAGGCAAAAGGCGCATGGAGCGCAAGGAAAGACATTGTCCTCAGCCCAGTCCTCGGTGTTTGGTTCCTCTTCCCAAAGGATATAAAATTCCAGTTTTGTGGCCAAAGAGTAGGGATAGGGTGAGATATCATTGACGTTGCTCTGTTTAAAAATTTGTTCATAATTTTCGGAATACTAAACACTGAATATACAACTTGTATGGTAAATATATTATAGCTGTAGAAAGTCTTAGACCAAGTTATCTTATGTTGCTATTAGCTATGCTACTTCTGTCCTCATAATATTGAACTCCCTCATGTTTACCAGGTCTGGTTTAACAATGTTCCCTACCCTAAGCTTGTTGAGTTTAAGAAGGATCAAAACTGGGTACAACAAGATGGCGATTATCTTGTTTTTCCTGGAGGTGGCACCCAATTTAAAGATGGAGTAATGCACTACGTCAATTATATCGAAAAGGTGAAGTTTGTCCCCTGTTTCTATAGAGATTCGAAACTCTACATGCCTCAACTTCCTTCATTGTAATATCCATTCTAGTAAGAATGATTGGTTTATTCTGCTTTACCTGCTTGGTACTTTGGTAGTGATGCAGGTTTTTCAGACCTAACACGATCTTACACTATCGTTTTTTGTATAAATTATTTGACTAATCTTCAGCACGTATACACAATATAAAGAAGATTCAGCTATTATTGTTCCATGTCTTTCGTTAAGCTTGATATGGCTCTTTTTCTTTTACGGGTAGTTTAACTGTACAGACTGCATTCTACATGTATAGATTAAGCAGACTGACTTTTTTTTTTTTTTTTGCTAAATAAGCAGACTAACTTTACTTGCTTTGCTCTAGACTTTCCCTGCGATCGAATGGGGAAAACTTGGGAGAGTTGTATTAGATGTCGGTTGTGGTGTTGCCAGCTTTGGCGGCTATATGCTGGACAGAGGGGTCATTACAATGTCATTCGCTCCAAAAGATGAACATGAAGCTCAAATACAGTTTGCTCTAGAAAGGGGAATACCTGCTACTCTTGCTATCATAGGAACACAAAGGCTTGCATTTCCGGATAATGCCTTTGATTTGATTCACTGTTCACGCTGCAGAGTTCACTGGCATGGCGATGGTAAGTTGCATATTATTATCAGCTGTTTCAATCTATTCATGGCAATGTTGAAATACCCTTTATGTTTGCGATATGTAGGTGGAAAACCTTTATTGGAACTCAACAGGATTCTTAGACCTGGAGGGTATTTTATATGGTCAGCTACACCAGTCTATCAGGATGATGAAAAACATAAGAATGTCTGGGATGGTATATATCCTATCTCTCATATTTCTTACTGAGTTCTTCCACATATGATTTGTAAGTTCAACCTCCTGTAATCATGTCAAATGATTATGCACCTTGTTTCTTGAAGCTATGGTAGCTCTGACAGAATCGATTTGCTGGAACATAGTGGCCAAGGCATTTTACGATACTGGAATTGGCCTAGTTATATATCAAAAGCCTGTTACATCTTACTGCTACCAAAGACGGAAAGAAAATAAACCGCCTCTGTGTGATCAAAACAGGTGGAACAACATATCATGGTATGCAGCTAAATGTTTCCCTTTCCTATATTTAAACATATATACCTCAATATCATCAGTTTAACCTTGTTACCGATACAGGTATGCACCTCTTGATGATTGTATTCCCCCACTTCCAGAGCCAAGACAAGGTGACACATACAAATGGCCAGTGGCATGGCCCGAAAGACTCAACAGCAAACCAGTAAGCCTGTCAAGTGAAACAGATGCTGAAAAGTATTATGACGACACAAAATATTGGTCACAGCTAGTGTTTGGTGTGTATCGACAAGAATTCCCTATAAACTGGTCTAGTGTGAGGAATGTAATGGACATGAATGCTGGTTACGGAGGGTAAGACTTACCTCACCTTAGCTATCACAGTACACTTATGCTAATCTCAATTAATCTCAGATAATTAATGGTGGTCGATCACAGATTTGCTGCGGCGCTCATTGATCTACCCCTATGGGTGATGAATGTGATACCCGTTTATGAGCTAGACACTTTACCTGTGATCTTTGATAGAGGACTTATTGGAATTTATCATGACTGGTGTGAGTCATTAAGTACCTATCCACGAAGTTACGATATGTTGCATGCTAGTTCACTCTTCGGAAACCTAAGGCTAAGGTAACAAAATACTAATTGATATATCTATCTGTAAATAAGGAAGTTACGGTAAAGCATTGCATTTAATGTATCTACTTGCAAGAACAATTTCAATTTTTGAGCCCCTTATTTGCTACAAAATCATTAGATGTGTTGTAATATTGACATGGTGATATGGTCTAATCATTTTATATAATTCAGATGCGACATAACAGACATAGCAATTGAGATGGATCGCATATTGAGGCCAGGTGGATTTCTCTTGGTAAAAGACACCATGGTAGTGACTAACAAGCTTGCTCCAATTTTGCGTTCCCTTCACTGGTCAATAAATTTGCACCGCCAGCAATTCCTTATTGCTGCTAAAGGGTTTTGGCGACCGCCAGGATGATTAGTGCAGGGATAAGTTTAGTCAAGATATATGATCTTATAATTTTTTTTTATTTCCTTAATTGCATTATAGAGTTTTACTCCCTAGCTTTATGTAGTTTCTTAAATTAAGGTGTAAGAAATAGCCGTAGAGCATTCACTTAATGTGCAAAGTACATGAACTTGAGTTCTAATAGAATAGCTTACATTATTCGAGTATGTTTTAGCTTATAACTAAAGAAATATTTTGTTGAACAAGTATGCATTTAGTGTCTTGGACAAAATTTAAGATCTTACTATGTATTGCATTCCAAATGACCATGAAGAAGTGATAAGATTTGTGCTTCATCAAGTTATTCATTAGGTGACCCTATGCTGGACAAGCTATTGTATGTTGATAGATGTTTCAGATATTATGCTCAATATTGTATATCTATAACTTCGAATACATAATTTGTATTGATGTATGTCATATTGTCATATGTAAGTTTAGAATAGTAGAATCAAATTGCCAAATTTCAGTTGCAATTGATCATAACTATATGTACATACAATGGTACAATCTTTAACATCAGACAGATCAAACATTCCAAGTACTACAGAACCAACACACTGTGGCCTACTACAAAACAAAAGAATGCATTTATTCACAAAGGAACCATTATTTTGGTAGTCAAAAATGATACCAGCAAAAAGCATAACTAGTACGAAGATGCACAAGAGAAACTAGAATTGTCCGACACCAACCTGCCATCCACAGCCTTAGAGATCCGAGAGTAGCAGCCAAACTCGTCTTTATAAGTATAAAACTGATCAGTTGCCGCTTCTCCAGAAAGAACGGAGTGATCCTTTACCTCCATCCACCCACTGGAATTCTGTTTGTTTTGTAAATGGCTAGAAAAGCCTCCGTTAAGATTCTTCTCTTTTAATCCACTCTTCTCGTTCAACTCATGGACAACACTCGTGACCATTATATACGTATCGTTCCCTGAACCCGATACATTTGTAATTTTAATATCAAGAGGATATTCTCTCTTCACAGTTGCATGGCTAATCAACAGATCCTCATCGGATTTAATTTTTACTTCAGTAGTTGTCTTGACTCTCTGCTCAACCACTTTATCACTACCATTGTTCGTAAACCTTATCGAGTTCTTGAACTTGAACTCTTGCGAGACATGAGTTGTCAAATTTCCTAGGGTTGAATTCACCCACCCAACAAATTGACTATTCCGCTTAGCTTCTACCTTAAAATTTCCATCAAGCAGGTTAAACTCAGACTTCCTTCCAATTTTAAGAATTGGATACCTGTAATCAAGAACTTTAGCTTGAACCTCATCTACACCATGATCTATCCACAAGTGCAAATTTGCATTTATAAGCCAATATGAAATACTATCACCAACTCCAAGACCAATACGATGAGGCTTACCATCCAAAATCATTCCCAAAAACGGAGTCAAATCAATATCATAAGAAGGAAGATCAAACGCTCCAATCCCAACAACCGGTTCCCAAAACAACGGATTAATCCCCCCCGTAAATATCACCGGAAAAGGAACTACCGATCCCACAAAACTCCCATCAATGCTCACAAAAACCTCCCTATACGCTCCATGACCATGCCCCGTCACCAAACCATTCTTCTCAATATACTCATCAGGTGGATTCGAGTACCAAAACTCATCATCACCATGAAACGACACATAAACCTCAACCACAGCTCTATAACAATTCAACGGAACCACAACCTCCTTATAATGCACATCACTCTCACTCTCAACCCTAAACCAAAACCCCTTCTCTACATATCCCGATATTGGAATTATCAAATCAGCCGCCTTCTCATACACATTATAACTCCTCTTCCTTTTACTAAAATCCACAATACCCCTTCCCTCTAAAACCCCTAATTTCCGACTAATCCTACCATGATCATCTACCGGAGCCCTAACAACGTCAACATTATAATACAAAAAGCTAACATTGACATTATAAACACCAGTATAAACATCATTAACTATATTCTCAAGCATAACAGTAATTGTAGCATTCGAAATCGAAACAATCGACATATACCTACTAACATCTTTCCGAACAATCCACTCAATTCCCTCCTCATTTGGCTCGGCAGTGCTGGTACGGAGAAGCTCAACACCATTGAGCCACACAGCAGCAATGCGATCATACTGATCACCTTTAGATGCGACTTTGAATTCGAGGATGATGTGGGACCAGGTAGAGCAGTTAGGGGGAGGGGAGCAGGGGATTGAGATAGGTGGTCTGTTGATTGTGTTAGAGAAGTTGTGGCTGAGTGCGAGGTGCGTGCATGAGGGTGGCGCGTGGGAGGGGAGGGGGCGCGTGATTTCGAAGAATGGGGTGGGAGTGGTGGGGGTGTGGTGGAGATGGGTTTCGAAGGTGGGGGTAGAGTAGAGGTGGAGGGGTAGAGTGAAGAGGAGTGAGAAGATGAGTGGGAAATGAAAATAAGACATTGTTTGGCTAATTAAGTGAACGGAATTGTTCGAGTTCGAGTTCGAGTTTGAGCAAGATGGAGACGGTTAATATGTTCCGGACAGTTTGGGGACCCACTATATAGTTTTTTTCTGTTTTGACTTCACCGGATTGTCTGGAAATTTTGTTTGAGTTTTACAGTACTCATGTACATGGCCAAATCGGACCGGAACCGGAAAACCGGACCGGACCGGACCGGGTCAAAACCGGTCAAAACCGGCCCGGACCGGAACCAGCCCTAAATCGCCGGTTTTTTTATTTTTAAGGTTCAGGTTACGGTTCGTATTAATAGAAAACCGGTGAACCGCCGGTTCAAACCGGTCCGGTCCAGCCGGTTCAAACCGGTCCGGTCCGGGCAATTATAACTTCTTTATTAGTCATCTTATACTGTTTTACTTTTACATTTATCAATGATTGATAGTTTGACTGTGACATTTGCTTGCCAGACACCGAAGATTTGCAAGTTGCAACCAAAGATTTCATGTACTTCATTTACAGATTTATTGGCTCTAGCGATTCAGTGGTCTCATAGTAGTAGTGTACTACAGTACTAGTAGTCTAGTACACAATGACAATAGTATGTCAATTGTCAGTAAAGTATAATCATTTGACTAAAGTTGTGTGCACAATTATTTCTTTTTTATGGTGACAATTGTCATCTTATTTAAATGTTAATCTCGAATCATTTTCTCACCCATTATATTACTAAATATAAAATCACAAAAATATATTGAAAACCTTATTTGGATTACTAATTAAAAAATATATATATTCTGCATCATATTCGGCTTATTATATATTGCATAATGCTGGACAGATATGTCTGTAATTTATATTTTATTTAAGAGTATTCCACAGAATTTAATCCATATAAAATATTTTTAAATTCGGATGTTAATAATATAAATTAATTTATTATTCTAAAAATCAGTGATTAATATCCCTATTCGGCAACTCACCGAATTGATTAAATTTTCAATTATTTAATTAATTGTTTCAATTAATATCCGATTCATGTTTTTATCGATTAAATTCAATTTGTACATTTGTACACCTTGCACAAAAAGGAAAGTATAAAAAAATGGATGAGACAGATTGAGTACATTTGTACACCTTGCATATAAATATTACTAATCTATTTTGTTTTTTTTTAACTAATTGAATTCAATTTCAATCCGTATTTACTTAAATTGGTTTTGAGATTTGGTCTTTGAGTTGGACGTGTGAAGTTAGTTGGTTAAATTAGGTAATTGACTTCTGAAAAAAATCACGTATGTTAAAAAATATTTAATTATATAATTTATTTTCATATATCTTATTTCTAATTATTGCATTTAATGATGAAATTAGTTGTAAAATTAAACATTAAAATTAGGAGTGCAAAAATAGTGAAGCCACATACAATTAATCGATAAAAATAATGGTTTGTATTGAAATGCGAAAGGAAGATGAGAAGAATCAAGAATGCATCTTTTGTGTCAAATCTCTTTGCACAGATATCTGCATCATACAGTAGTGTAGTCTGTAGAGACTAGAGTAGTCACTAGTCATACAGTAGTGTAATCTCTTTTGTTGTAACGTTAATATTGCAACGTTAATATTGTAACGGTTGCTTTTTTTTTTCTCCATATAAATACCTTACATATTAAAATTCTTAACTCACAATTTACAACTCAAACTCTCTCATTCTCTATATATTCTATTCACAACTCTCTTGTTTTATTATATATATTTTATAAATATATATAATTATTTTACATACTATAATTTTATATTATATATTAAATGGCTAATATTGGGTCGCAAGAAAGTAATATGCAAGCCGATGGAAGTGGATCGAGTTCGAGAAGACAACTTTCATCCGATATTTTTACAAAACATTTTAAGAAGGGTCCATTGAAGTCGGATAATAAATTAGACGCCGTCTGTAATTATTGTGGTACGAAATACTCGTGGCAAGTGGGAGGAGGTTATGGCACTTTGAATCGACATTTACAAAGCAAACATCCTGAGAAGGTAGGAATGACAATGGGACAAACACAATTATCCGGGTTTGCAACTTCTTCTCCTAATCCTCCTACATTATTTCGTTATGATCATGCTAGTAGTTCTTATGGTTTAGCCGAAGCTATTTCGGTAGACTCGTTATCTTTTAGTTTTGGTGAAAATGTTGGTATTAATGATTGGATTAGTAGAGATGTACAACCCGCATTTAAGAGAATACCTAGAATATCACTTAAGAGAAATTTGATTAAATCTTATAAAAAAAGAAAAAATAATTTGATTGAATATTTTAGTAATAATGACACACATGTGTCTATTTGTAGTGATATTTGGAGTGATCATAATCAAATACATTCATATATGGGTCTCACTTGTCATTATATTGATGAAAATTTTGAATTAAATAAAAGAGTTTTAGCTTATCGAGTATTTGATGATTCGCATACAGCAAGTAATATATGTAAAATAATTCATGCTATTTTAGAGGAATATAGACTGATTAATAGAATTTTTTCATGTTCTTTCGATAATGCTTCCTCTAATAATGCCTCCATTCCCGAATTAACTAGAATTTGCCAACCTAATTTTGGTGGAAGATTTTTTCATGCTAGATGTGCATGCCATGTTTTAAATTTATGTGTTCAAGATGGATTACGTGTTATACAACATTTAATCAAACCAATAAGAGATGTTATTAAATATATTTGGGTACACCCTACTGTTACTAGAACATGGTTAAAATATTGTGAAAATAATAATGTGTACCCGAAACGTTTTACCAAAGATGTTGGTCATCGTTGGAACTCTACTTATGTTTTACTTTGTCAATCTTTAGAATATCAACCTCTATTATGCTCTTTTGCCACCGAAAATATACCAAATTCTAATCTTTTACCACAAACTTGGGATTTATGTGCTAAAGTTATGGAGATTTTTAAAAATTTTAATGATGCAACTTACACTTTTAGTTATGTTTACAAACCAACCTCTAGTTTATTTATTGTTGAAGCTTTAAATATTGCATTTGCATTAAATGAGGGTGAAAAAATATATGAAATTTATGAAGGTGTTGCACAAATGAAAATAAAATGGGTAAATTATTATAAAATAATTCCTGATATTTATCTTGTAGCTTCTGTATTTGATCCTAGATTTAAATATGATGGTTTACAAGAAATGTTAGAAAATTATTATGAATATTTAGGATTACAAGATGATCTTGAAATTGATGTAAATAATATAATGATTAGAGTTAAAAGACATTTACATGATTTATGCAGTCATTTTCATGTAATTGATAATGTTGACTCTCCTCTTCCTCCTACACCATCATCATTTTCATTACATCCGGGAACAAAATTTTTAATGGATCGTTCTAAAAAATAAAGGCATTCGAGCTCACATTCGGAGCTCGACATTTATCTAACAACAATTTTTGAGTTTGATACAGATTTAGATTTTAACATATTAGCTTGGTGGAAAAGGCATAAGAGGACTTTCCCTACACTTGCTAAAATTGCGAGTCAAGTTTTAGCGGTTCCAGCCTCAACCGTTGCGGTGAAACAAACATTCAGCATAGGAGGAAATATTTTGGATCCAAGAAGATCAAGATTGGCTCCCGAATCTTTAGAAACACAAGTTTGTGTGAATGATTGGAAAAAAACAGAATTAAGAAAACAATCCAACATCACTTCATCATCCTCATCTGATGAATATTGTGGAGATCCTACTACAATTCCTACTACCTCTGAATCAGATGGCTCGAATTAGTATAGATTATAAAAATTATTGTAATAAATTATATTGTTTGTTGTATTCTTGTAAAACATATAAAATTTATTGTAATATATTTACTAGTTTTTTAATTAAAAAAGTACAAATGAATTTAACAATATTTTTAATATAAATAATTTTTTTATTTATAAGGTTCAAACCGGAACCGGAACCGGGTCAAAACCGAATCAAACCGTGAACCGGAACCGTCTGAACCGGAACCGAAGGTTTATATCATGTTAAGGTTCAGGTTCCGGTTCAAGATTTTTACGAACCGGAATCGGCGGTTTACGAACCGTGGCCATGTATAAGTACTCCCTCCATTCCTTTTTTCTTTTCTTATTTTGAATTTTAACACTATTCATTGCAAGCGGTTGACTACTAATTTATGCATAATTTATAAGATAAAATATAGTCATGAGTGATTTTATTTGATTCGTATTTGTGAATACTTTAATACAGTGAAATTTTTATATTTAATACTAATACGAAATTAAAAATATTAACGATCAAAAATGTGCGTTGGCAAACGTGTCCAATCAAAACAGGAAACGTTTTAAGGAACAGAGGGAGTATTATTTATTGACTGAGAAAATCATAATTTATGCATTTTATAGAGTAATTAAATAATGGTACTTTTTTGTAAAATAAAATTGATAATTTTAATAAAATATGGAAAATGTCACAACATTTGATTATGATCGAACTTATATGATAAATTTAGAAATTTATTAAGCTGATTGTAATTTGTACAATTCACATATAGTTTTATCTAATATTATATAAGCTATTAGTTGGAAAAAAATACTCCCTCTGTACGTTTGACTTTTGGGCACACATATTTAATATAGTTTAATATTTTTGTTCAAAAAAAAAATTAAAAATAATAATTTCAACTATATAGTCAAAACTCCTAAAAATGTGTGTCGAAGTCAATTATTTTCAAACATAACCCCGTTCAACTAAACAGTTCCAAGTTGTTGCAGGGTCTGTGACTTACTAAAACTTAAAAGTGTGATGAAATGTGGAACTGCTGAAACATAAGATGAGATAACAAAGTAGCATAATGATACATCTTGTTAAACAGGTTCAAGAACAAGATACTGTGAAACAATCTGCCAAAAACACAATAATATAAACGGAGTGATTGTGTGTGCAAACAACAGATTAGTGTATGACAATAAACAAAACTGTTAAGAGAAGAGGCGAGAACGGAGGATGTCTCGAGTCCAGTGCGGAACTGTCTCCTTAAAACTATTTCGCCTCTCACCGTATGTTTGAGTCGATAGCCTCCCAGGATAAAACGAGAACACGATGATGTCACGAAGAACAGCACCTTCAGCGAGCTTGAACAGAGCAAGAAAACTATCACCAGGAAGAGGACGACTGTGTTTAGGGTTTAGGACAGAAAACTGGCTTATTTCGATTAATTACCTAAGACCGAATAAGATGAATATATATAAACTGGGAAAACTGGTGCGCTACACAATTTCCTTAATCACCACGTATTTACCTAATAAATCACGCGTTAAATAATAAAGGTAATCGGTTGTCAAAATTAAATTCGTAATCAATTTTGAATTAATAATAACATCTATTATTAAAACAAAATAACGAACTATAGCCCAGTGGAAATATGACAGTAACTTTATCCGATTTTACTGTCAGGATTCGACAGTAACTTTGAATCTGTTCATGCCTTGACAACAACTTTGTGTCACTGTTCATGCCTTGACAACAACTTTGCCCGCCGAGTTTACTGTCAGGACTTCCTTGACAGCAACTTTGCTTCTTCGACAACAAGGTTGAGTCTGACAGCAACTTTGCAAAACTGGTCCGGATTTATTCTCCCCAAATTTTACTGCATTCGTGTCCGCAGGTCGCCCACGCGGAAAGCTCGAAAGCTTGCGAAACCATGAATTTATCCTCGAAATCCCATGATTTGCACCCCCCCTGCGCGCACGTGAGTGGTGGAGCAATACCATACTAACACATCTTAAACACTACATAAGTGTTCTACTATATAAAGTCATGGAAAACACTTTTTCAATTCAATGTGGGATTCAAGTTCTCATTTCTAGATTTCCACTTTCAAGGTACCAACTTTGGATAATCATATCTCATTCATTCCTTGATCATTTTGAATACTTAAATATGCATTGAAAAGCTCTCTCGAAGACGAACGTACTCCAACCATAACTTGTTGCGCGCACGCAATCAAGAAGCATTCAAATTTAGGCTCAAAATGACTTGACAATGTGGGGCTTCTACCCACATTTTCCAACAATCCCCCACATGGATGAGATTGATGTTTCAGTAGCACACACACCAGACAGACAGACACAGAATTTGGCTTGGTGATAGTTTCTTCGATCAGATATAGCATACGATAGGTAGAGAATGCTCCTTGAACCTTCTCTCGAATAAGCATACCGACATTACTGGTAGACAGTAGACGCGAATGTCCTTGAACTGTTCGACCGTTTGTGTAAGCGATGATATACTTATCACTACATCCTTTCTAACTCGTTCAGCTCTCATGAGTATGTCCTTTTTGGCCACGGACATCGTCCTGGTTCTGCGGGAGTTTCTAAAAAATTGTGCCTCACAATTCTCCTTTGAAGCGGCCCCACTTCTCTCCTACATAGGTGATCTTTATCTTAAAGAGTAACCCGTGTTTACTCAACTGAATTTCATGCATTCAACCTTGAATTTCATGTATTCACCAAAAGATCATTAAAAGCGTAAGCTTACCCTCGTACCATACGGGTCTCACTGTTTCCTCATCATAGGAACATGCCAGGGGTTACCCCCACAGTGATTTGGTCATCATGATTTAGTTTTCCCTTTTGAACTAAGTTCTTAGGACCTCCAGTCAGCAAGGTTGGGTGTCCACCATGACGCCGTTAAGCAATAGGCTTAAGGCTCATCCCCTTAGATGATTTATCAACCAGTTCTCTTGATAACCCTTTGGTTAATGGATCCGCGATATTATCCCTTGACGGTACAAAGTCAATAGTGATAATTCCAGTTGATATTAATTGTCTAATGGAACTGTGTCGTCGTCGTATGTGACGAGACTTACCATTATACAACATATTCTGTGCTTTGCCAATAGCTGACTGACTATCACAATGTAGTCCTATTGCAGTCACTAGTTTTGGCCATCTAGGAATATCCTCCATGAATTGGCGTAAATATTCAGCCTCTTGTGCGCATTTGTCTAATGCCACGAACTCAGCTTCCATCGTGGAATGAGTTATCACCGTTTATTTGGAGGATTTCCATGACACAGCTGCCCCAGCTAGTGTAAACACGTAGCCACTCGTAGACTTTAACGCCTTCTTGCTAGATATCCAATTTGCATCTGTGTACCCTTCAAGTACTGCTGTATATCTTCCATAATGCAGTCCATAGTCTCGAGTTCCTCTTAAGTACCTTAGTACTTTTATGATCGCTTTCCATTGATCAGCTCCTGGATTACTTGAAAATCTACTCAACTTACTGATTGAGTACGCAATGTCTAGTCTTGTACAACTCATTAGGTACATCAGACTTCCTATTATCCCCGAGTATTCCAACTGAGAAATCCCTACACCTTTATTCTTGGATAGATGTAAAGTCAAATCCACAGGTGTTTTGGCTATCTCATTATCATCATTGGCAAACCTCTCAAGGATCTTGTCAACATAGTGTGACTGACTTAGCACGATACCTTCTGATGTTCTAGAGATTTTTACACCTAGAATCACATCTGCTTGTCCCATATCTTTCATGTCAAATTTTGATCTTAACATGTCCTTTGTAGACTTGATCACTTTTCCACTGCTACCAGCAATAAGTAGATCATCTACATACAATGTTATCATGACATATTCGTTCTCGTTATCCTTGTAATAGACACAGCTATCACATTCATTCACCTTGAAGTCATTTTCCATCATAAAATGATGAAACTTTTCATTCCACTTCATGGGAGCTTGATTCAAGCCATATAATGACTTAACTAATCTACATACCTTTCTTTCCTGTCCAGGAACCACAAACCCTTCGGGTTGTTCCATGTAGATTTCCTCGTCTAAGTCTCCATTTAGAAAAGCAGTTTTCACATCCATTTGATGTACATCCAAGTTTCGTAGTGCAGCAATAGCAAGCACTATTCTTATGGATGTTATTCATGATACAGGGGAGTATGTATCAAAGTAATCGAGGCCATGTTGTTGCTTGTATCCTTTAATTACAAGTCTGGCCTTATACTTGTCAATACTGCCATCAGTTTTCAATTTCTTCTTGAAAATCCACTTGCATCCTAGTGGTTTACATCCAGATGGCAGGTCCACTAGCTCCCAGGTATGATTCTGCATGATTGAATCAATTTCGTCTTTGATGGCCTCTTTCCACATAGGTCCATCAGGTGATGTTACCGCTTCCTTATAGGTTTTCGAATCACCTTCTTCGAGCAAATAAGTCATAAATTCTGACCCATAGAATTTCTTTTTCCTTTGTCTTTTACTCCTTCTTACCCCCACATTTTCATCTTCACTGTCTTCGTCCTCATTGTCTTCCTCTATAGACTCATGAGATCGTTTAGACGTTGTAGGGTGGTTGGTTTCTGGATTACAAGGAAATATTGTCTCAAAGAATGAGGCATTCCTTGACTCCATAATCGTATTCTTTTGAATGTCAGGAATCTTTGATTCATGTACGAGAAACCTATATGCAGTACTATTTGGAGGATATCCAATGAATATACAATCTACGGTCTTTGGACCAATCTTCACTTTTTTAGGCGCAGGGATCAGTACCTTAGCAAGGCACCCCCACACTTTCAAATGCTTATAGCTAGGTTTCTCTTTCTTCCATATTTCATAAGGACTTTCATCCTTATTCTTGCGCATCATCTTATTTAATAGATAATTTGCACTTAAGATGGTTTCCCCCCACATTGATTGTGAAAGTCCAGAGCTTAGTAGCATCGCATTCATCATCTCCTTTAGAGTGCGATTCTTTCTCTCAGCCACTCCATTTGACTGTGGAGAATATGGTGCAGTGACCTCATGGATGATACCATGTTGTGAACAGAATTCCCCAAAAGGTTCAACATATTCACCTCCACGATCACTACGTATCCGTTTGATTTTCTCTGTTTGTTGTTTCTCAACTTCTTCCTTATAGATTTTAAATTTATCTATAGCTTCATCTTTGCTTTTGAGCAAATATACATAGCAGTATTTTGTACAATCATCTACGAATGTAATAAAATACTTGTTTCCTCCTCGAGTTGGAGCGAATTTTAAATCACATATATCACTATGTATTAAGTCTAGCACTTTGGTGTTTCTTTCCACACGTTTAAATGATGATCTCGTTAATTTTGCCTCAACACAAGTTTCACACTTATGTTTTGAATCGATGTTCAATTTTGGTATGTATTCTTTTACACTTAATCGTCGTATAGTGTCATAATTCATATGTCCTAATCTAGCATGCCATAAATTAGGAGACTCAAGCAAGTAAGCAAAATAATTTTTCAATTCATTTTCGTCTTTAATAGACATTACATTGAGCTTAAAAAGCCCATCACAAACGTAGCCCTTGCCTACAAACATACCACTCTTAGACAAAATAACCTTATCTGACTCTATTACAATATGAAAACCATGCTTATTCAACAAGGCACCAGACACAAGGTTCTTGCGAATATCAGGCAAATAAAGTACATTCTTCAAAGTCAGATTCTTTCCAGAGGTCATCTTCAGAATCACCGTGCCTTCCCCTGCAATTGTGGAAGTCGTAGAATTTCCCATATAAAGCTTCTCACCAGCATTGGAAGCTTTGAGGCTAGAGAAAATCGCCTTATCAAAATAAATATGCCTAGTAGCTCTAGTGTCAATCCACCATTCCCTTGGATTAGAGCCAACCATATTCACTTCAGAGACCGTAGCACAGAGGTCTATATCGGACATCTCCTTTGAGATATCATTCACTATATTTGCTTCTTTCTTTTTGTTGGGCTTCTTGCAATCAGAAGACCTATGACCCACTTTGTCACAGTTGTAGCACTTTCCTTGAAACTTCGAAGGCTTCGAAATTCCTCCTTTGGGTGCTAGCTTTGTTCCTTTACCAGAACTGCTCTTCTTGAACTTGGAGCTTTTAGCATGCTCCACCACGTTTGCCTTTTCAGTGGCAACATTAGATTTCTTTTCAGATCCTCTGTTGTCTTCCTCGATACGAAGTCTAACAATCAGATCCTCCATAGACATCTCCTTTCGCTTGTGCTTCAAGTAGTTCTTGAATTCTTTCCAGCCAGGCGGCAGCTTTTCAATCACAGCAGCAACTTGGAAAGACTCACTTATGACCATTCATTCAGCATGAATGTCGTGGATGATTACCCGCAGCTCTTGCACCTGACTGACCACAGTCTTGGAATCTGTCATCATATAATCAAGAAAACGGCCAACAATCCACTTTTTAGCCCCAACATCTTCGGTTTTATACTTATGTTCAAGAGATTCTCATAAGATAAGTCCTTTACTGTTGATTTTGTACAATACACGTTGTATAACGTGTCAGCCAAGCTATTAAGCACACAATTCCGACAAATATAGTCAGAGTGCTTCCATGCATCAGCAGCATATACAGTCTGTATATCGCTCTCAGCAGTGAGCATGGGTGTCTCATCTTTTAAGAAGCGAGACATATTCAGTGCGGTCAGGTAGAACAGCATCTTCTACTGCCAGCGTTTGAAGTTCGTTCCACTGAACTTCTAAGGTTTCTCAAGATGTGCAGCGGGCATAACAGGATGAGTAGCCACCTCTTGCATCATAAGCGCAGTTTGCAACCTTTGCATCGTTGGTTGCATGTATCCAACTTGGTTTTGCCCAAACGGAACACTAAACTGTCCAACAGTTACGTGCCCAGCAGGTGCCTGGCCTATCGGCCCTTATCCAACAACCGTATTACCCCCATCAGACAACACTGTCTGTGCGTTGGGGCTTGGTGTTGACTGGTTACCCCCATCAGACAACACTGTCTGTGCGTTGGGGTCAACCACCGAGTTTCCGTTAACATTCACAGTATTATCAGCCATTAATCTGTCACATAAACAAAACCACGTATGTGTTAATCACATATAGTAAAATAAAAAATAGCTTTAAGATTGTGAAACAATCTGCCAAAAACACAATAATATAAACGGAGTGATTGTGTGTGCAAACAACAAATTAGTGTATGACAATAAACAAAACTGTTAAGAGAAGAGGTGAGAACGGAGGATGTCTCGAGTCCAGTGCGGAACTGTCTCCTTAAAGCTATTTCGCCTCTCACCGTATGTTTGAGTCGATAGCCTCCCAGGATAAAACGAGAACACGATGATGTCACGAAGAACAGCACCTTCAGCGAGCTTGAACAGAGCAAGAAAACTATCACCAGGAAGAGGACGACTGTGTTTAGGGTTTAGGACAGAAGACTGGCTTATTTCGATTAATTACCTAAGACCGAATAAGATGAATATATATAGACTGGGAAAACTGGTGCGCTACACAATTTCCTTAATCATCACGCGTTTACCTAATAAATCACGCGTTAAATAATAAAGGTAATCGGTTGTCAAAATTAAATTCGTAATCAATTTCGAATTAATAATAGCATCTATTATTAAAACAAAATAACGAACTATAGCCCAGTGGAAATATGACAGTAACTTTATCCGATTTTACTGTCAGGATTCGACAGCAACTTTGAATCTGTTCATGCCTCGACAACAACTTTATGTCACTGTTCATGACAACAACTTTGCAAAACTGGTCCGGATTTATTCTCCCCAAATTTTGCTGCATTCGTGTCCGCAGGTCGCCCACGCGGAAAGCCCGAAAGCTTGCGAAACCACGAATTTACCCTCGAAATCCCATGATTTGCACCCCCTTGCGCGCACGTGGGTGGTAGAGCAATACCATACTAACACATCTTAAACACTACATAAGTGTTCTACTATATAAAGTCATGGAAAACACTTTTCCAATTTAATGTGGGATTCAAATTCTCATTTCTAGATTTCCACTTTCAAGGTACCAACTTTGGATAATCATATCTCATCCATTCCTTGATCATTTTGAATACTTAAATATGCGTTAGAAAGCTCTCTCGAAGACGAACGTACTCCAACCATAACTTGTTGCGTGCACGCAATCAAGAAGCATTCAAACTTAGGCTCAAAATGACTTGACAATGTGGGGCTTCTACCCACATTTTCCAACAGATACAACTATAGTAGAATCAGAATTTATGAGGTAGCAGAAGGTGTTACAACTTTGCAATGACCAAAAAACACACAGAAAGCTTAATCTGTATTTTATCTTCTTTCAATTTCCATCCTTCCGATCTTAAGACCTAATTCTCTGGCAATAATTACGCTATGTCATTTTGGTTTTCCTTATCCTACAACAAATCCCAGCACCACTCCACTGCTATATCCGATCACCACAGCTTCCCAAGTAAAACCACTCAAAAAGTAACCATCATCCTCGTCTTCTTTAATTTATTCTTGTCGCGCCTCAATAATGCACTTTGTGTACAATGGACGTCCACATAGCTAGTCCCCAGTTGCCAACATAACTATCAGTATTCAAATGAGCTGCCTCTGGAATATGACCACTAAGATAATTCTGTGAGAGACTAAGACGAGAAAGAGAATATTTACCTGTGAGCAGTTGAAAGAAAGGTCTAGTGACTCTATAGCATAAGTAATTTCCCAAATAAGGATGGTATATGGTCTGTGAGGCTGTGAGATGATTGTGTGATAAATTGAGTTGTCGGAGTTTAAATACTTTTAAACCAGTTTTACAATCTCTGCAAGAAATCAGAAGTGCATGTAAAAGATATACTAATTCAGTAATAAAAGTCTAAATAAATATATAACAATTAGATTGAGTAACTTTAGTCTAGTAATATTGCCTTGATTCTGTGAGTTACAAAAAAATTTTAGACTTCGACCACACATAGAGGTTTTGTGAGTTTTATTAATTTTTAGCCAAAAGGATCGACAAAATAAAATAAGCTAGACCTGTAAGATTAAATCCAACAATGTCCTATTTGATTATCAATAAATATTATAAAATAATGAATTTTAGTGATTTAGGTAACCATCAGAACGTGAACTCCAACCATAATATCTATATTCATTACTTATCATTATTATAATAATAAATTTGAATCTAAAAAAGAGAGAAAAGAAAGAGAGAAAAAGAGAGAAAAGATGAAAAAAAATGGAGGGAATATATTATTTAATTAAAAAAAATAAAATATATAATGACCAGTGATTATCTAACAATAGATAATGAGATGCATGCCACTAGGACACATGCTATTTTTTGTAATATTACTTATATTTTAGTTTAGAACATCAAATAAATAAACCGTTGAACTTGCTCTAAGAATATTAAGCCGTTTATATAAATGCATGGTAACAGAAGAAAATGGTACTATCTGGGTCAATGTTATTATCCTTTATTTGTACTTGCAGGGGTGTGTTTGATAATTGGATAAATGGATAATTTTATCTCTATAATCAAATACAAAGTAGTATTCCCTTCGTCCTTGTTTAAATGTCTTTTTTTTTACCTTTAATGGTTAAATTGACTAGTTTTCGATTAATAATTAAAAATTATTCTTTTATAATTTTAAAAAACTAAAAAATACATTATAAAATAGATTATATATATTTTTTAATAATATAAATTTTAATTTTTTTAATTATATATTATTTTTAAATTACACTAAAAAAATAATTAATTTGTCTGCACAAAAAATAAAATGGATAACTAATTGAAGCCGGAGGAAGTACATAAAAACTACTGACACATCAAACGTATTGAGCAAGCGAGAAGAGCCTCAATCATTCTCGAATTAATATAAGTTGATGGGCAACTGAGTACTGAATACAAAAAGTTGCACTGATAGTAACAGTTTATATTGTTACACTTCTCTGTAATATGTGTATAAAAAGCCTTGCATGTAGATAAGCTTAGTGCATAATCTGTACTAATATCTAAAAGTTTGTTTCACCACTTGATTTTGAAATATAGTTGCATGTAAAAAATGGCAGAAAGTGATCAAGTAGCAGTTGGAATCGATCTAGGCACTACATACTCGTGCATGGAAGTTTGGCAACATGATCGAGTTGAAATTATTGCAAATGATCAAGGTAACAGAACAACACCATCTTATGTTGCTTTCACTGACAGGGAGCGTTTCATTGGTGATGCTGCTAGAAATCAGACTGCTCTAAATCCTGTCAACACTATCTTTGGTACAAACTGAATATCTGTTTTAAGTTCTTGTGTTGCTTTTATTCTAGATTGTTATATTGGTTATGTTATGTGTATATGTTAGTTACGTACAATAGCAGGCGCTCACTGGAGATCGAACAGGTGAGACCAATTGTTATGCACATGTTAATATGTTTTGCATATCTATGCTGTATTATTATTATTATTAAAATTGAAAAATTAAAAATTTGGTTGTCGTCCTTATTCGATATTGGGCTGAAAAGTTATATTGTGTCTAAAGTTTATATATATGTTTGTTTAAATGGTTTTATTATTTGTTTGCACATGCAAAAAGGTTGATCGGAAGAAGATTGACGGATGCAAAACAAGGGAAACAAGAGATTTGGGGATTTTCATTGGAGTGTTGTTATAGTCTTATTATTATTATATAAACAATTTTTTTTAAAATGTTAAAATCAATTAGGACATCTCTAAATTATATGACTTTTTGAGTTTAAGTGCTTAAACTATTTTTTTCCCGTAATTAAATCTTTAAATCATATAATTTTTGGATTTAAGTACTTAAACTATTTTTTTCATAATTGAGTCCTTAAACTATATAAATTTTGAAGTTAACTCCTTAAATAAAATAATTTCTAAATTGAGTACTTAGATTATTTTTTGTTTTGAAATTCTATCTAATTTTTTAAGAAATATCAATTTAATTATTAATGGGACATTTGCTTATTTTAACATATATATTTAAAATTAAAAATTAATTTTTAAACTATATTTAACACATATATAATATTAAAATATAATTAAATTATATATATTAATTGACATATATTCAACTTTATATTACTTAGTTCTTATTATTAAAATTTATTATTTTAATCAGCTCCGAGAAAACAAATCATTTATATTATTACATTTACTAATTTTTGTTATTGAAATTCATATATTTACTATAATAATTCACTTCAAAGTATTAAATAATATATATTATTATTAGTTTAAAATAATTGACTCAATTAAACCTAACAAATTTTTTGTTATTTTAATTTAATTATGTCACATTAGTAAATTAACAAATGTTACATTAATAATTACATTGACCTTTGTTAAAACAAAAATTAATTTAAAGGCGGAATTAATAAATTATTTTATTTAAGGACCTAAACATAAAAATATATATAGTTGAAGTATACAATTAGAAAAATAAATCATTCAAGAACTTAAATCTAAAAAATTATATTTTAAGGACTCAATTACGAAAAAAATGGTTTAAGGACTTGAATCCAAAAAATATATAATTTGTGGACTCAATTACAAAAAAAGATAGTTTAAGGACTTAAACTCAAAAAATTATATAGTTTAGGGATATTTTAATTGATTTTACTTTTCAAAAAATAAATTCTAAATACCCTGCCATATAACACAGTTGCGATTTATATTGAAAATAAAAAATAACAATTTATGGGATAGAGAGTAGTTTAGTGATAGAGCATTTGTTCCTAAAATTTTGAGTTGAATTCTCTTTCTATTCTATACTGATTATTGATAGTTATTGAACAGATATTTGAGAGTATCCTAAAAAATAAATTTAAAAAATCACAATTCATTGCGCACCAACTTGTCACTCGTCATTTTTTACCGCAGATTAGTTAAAAATCTTTCTACGCGTCATTCTCTCTGATGACTCGTCTTCATCTTTTAGTCTAATCAAGTTCACAAACACGCCACCAATATATTAATGATTCTCTGTATTTATAATTCTATATCTCACTTTCATCACGTAATACAAGACCATAATTATATTTATATATCCCATAATTATATTTATATATCTATATATAAGTATTTAATTCAATGATATAAAAAACAGAAATCAAACTTAACACGGAATATGAATTAATCGGATAAAATGGATATTAATCGGAATAATTAATTAAATAATTAAAAATTTAATAAATTCGGTGAAGTGCCGAACAATTAATCACAGATTTTAGAACAATGATTCTACTTGGTTCTTCCGGCTCTTTGTTTGATACTTTGATGCTTTCTTCTACATTCGCCAGTTGTTTTCTTTTTCATTTTTAAACCACCGAGTCAACTCGTTCATTTTGCTATATTTTTCTTGATTTTCTTTCATTTAATCAATTAGACCCAATAAGACTATTAAGCCTTTTATATAAATAAATGGTTAGAGCAACTCTTGGCATTAAAAGTAATTCTATATTTATAAATTATAATAGAATATTTATGAAATTAAATTCACTTTAGTGGAATGTTAAACATAGATATAAAATAATAAAATACTATTTTATATGTTTATAAAATCAATTATAAATATTATTATAATTTTCACATAAGTATATAATTGGGAAAATTGAGGGAATGAAGTAAGGTTTTATTTTTCATTTTATTATACATTTTTATTAATATGTACTATTTTCGTTTTAATTTATTATTTTTTCAGTGAAATCGGTCAAAGTTTAACTGGAAATAACACATATTACATAATTGAAAAAATTATAAAAATTATATTATGATAAATATATATAATTTATTTTAAAATATAACTTTTATTTTTTTAAATTGTAAAAAAGTAATTTGTAATTTGCAACTAAAATTTAATTATAAAACATCAAAAATCGAGACGAAAGGAGTATATTAACTTCCGCAGCTATCAAAGTCCAAAGAAGACAAAAATGAATTGCACCGTAGGAATGAAATGCAACCTCCTATATGAATAAAATTTATTTGTATTGAATATTTTTTTATTGATGTCTAAAATTTATTTTAACATTTATGATTCAACTACATATATTTAACATTTTAACTCCCAACAATAGGATTATTTGTTAATGTAGATGAATTTGTTGACAAAGTCAGATGAATTATAACTCCTAACAATAGTAGTATTTTTAAGTGTTTTGAGTACAATATGAAATGTGTATATAAAAAGCCATAAGCTTAGTGCATCCTCTGCAATATCTAAAAGTTTGTTTGACCACTTGGTTGTGAAATATAGTTGCATGCAAAAAATGGCAGAAAGTGATCAAGTAGCAGTTGGAATCGATCTAGGCACTACATACTCGTGCGTGGGAGTTTGGCAACATGATCGAGTTGAAATTATTGCAAATGATCAAGGCAACAGAATAACACCATCTTATGTTGCTTTCACTGACAGGGAGCGTTTCATTGGTGATGCTGCTAGAAACCAGGCTGCTCTAAATCCTGTCAACACTATCTTTGGTACAAATTAACCGAATGAATATCTGCTTTGAGTTATGTGTTACTTTTATTCTAGATCTAGATTGCTATTGGTTATGTTATGTGTATATGTTAGTTATGTACAATAGCACGCGCTCATTGGAGAACAAACAGGTGAGATTTGAGAACAATTTTTATGCACATGTTAATACGTTTTGCATATATTATCAAAATTTTAAAAGTGCGAAACAAATGTTCTCTCTTGTTTTTGCGCTAGAACAGGTCCTTCACTGAGCGCGAGCTTATATATATGTTTGTTTTGATGGTTTTATTAGTATTTGTTTACACAGATGCAAAAAGGTTGATTGGAAGAAGATTCATGGATGAAACCGTACAAAGTGACATGAAACTCTGGCCATTTAAGGTCATTAGTGGTTATGCTGACAAACCCAAGATAGTTGTGAATTACAAAGGCGTGGAGAAACAATTCTCACCTGAGGAGTTGTCTTCAATGGTTCTGTTTAAGATGAAGCAAATTGCAGAAGATTACTTGGGAAAGAAAGTAAAGAATGCTGTTGTTACTGTCCCTGCACACTTCAATGACTCACAGCGCCAGGCTACAAAAGATGCAGCAAAAGTAGCTGGCCTCAATGTGTTACGAATCCTTGTTGAGCCAACAGCTGCTGCAGTTGCTTATGGCCTTGACCAAAAGCTTACAAGTAATTTGTCTGGGGAAAAAACTGTGCTTATATTTGATCTTGGTGGCGGGACGTTTGACGTTTCTCTTCTTAAAATCAAAAAAGATAATTTTGAAGTACTGGCTACTGCAGGCAATACTCACCTTGGAGGTGAGGACTTTGACAATCGTATGCTAAACCATTTTGTTCAGAATTTCGAAAAAAAGTACAAAAAAGACATCAGTAGAAATGCTAAATCTCTAAGAAGATTGAGAAATGCTTGTGAAAAGGCAAAGAGGATTCTCTCTCATAATGCTATAACATCTATCGATGTAGATTCTTTGTATGAGGGAATTGATTACTCTGCAGAGATCACTCGTGTCAAATTTGAGGACTTAAACTTGGATCTGTTTAAAAGTTGTTTGGAGAGTGTGGAGAAGTGTCTGCAAGACGCAAAGGTACATAAGAGCAGTGTCCAAGATGTTGTACTTGTAGGTGGATCTACTAGAATTCC
Source organism: Oenanthe sinensis (assembly GCA_028671895.1). Lineage (NCBI taxonomy): Eukaryota > Viridiplantae > Streptophyta > Magnoliopsida > Apiales > Apiaceae > Oenanthe > Oenanthe sinensis. The sequence continues at coordinate 6,621,714 of CM053811.1, forward strand.
AAAAGTGCAAGAGCTACTGCGACAATTTTTTGATGGAAAGGAACTTTGTAAGAACATAAATCCTGATGAAGCTGTTGCCTATGGTGCTGCAGTTCAAGCTGCCATCTTGACTGGTAAAGGTACACAAACGGTTCAGGACATAATACTATTGGATGTTACTCCTCTTTCTCTTGGGTTGGAGACTGTTGGCGGAGTAATGTCAGTCCTTATTCCTCGGAATACAGCCATTCCAACAAAAAGGGAACAAGTTGTGTCGACCAATGAGGATAACCAACGTGGTGTGTTGATTCAAGTATATGAGGGGGAGAGAGCAATGACAGAGAATAACAATCTGTTGGGGAAATTTAGACTTTCTGGGATACCTCCTGCCCCGAGGGGTGATCCACAGATTACAGTCTGCTTTTATGTTGATGCAAATGGGGTGTTGAATGTTTCTGCTGAGAATAAGAATGTGGGTAACAAAAATATGATAACAATCACTAATGACAAGGGAAGACTTTCCAAGGATGAAATTGAGAAGATGGTACAAGAAGCTGAGAACTACAAGGCTGAGGATGACGAGCTTAAGAAGAAGGTTGAGGCGAAGAATGCACTGGAGAATTATGCATGTAACATGAAAAAAACAATCAGATACAATAAGGTTGGTCTAAATCTTTCCGAAGCTGACAAGGAAAAGGTGATAGGCGCTATTGAGCAGTGTATTGAGTGGTTGGATGGCAACCTGCTTGCCGAAGCAGAGGATTTTGAGGACAAACTGAAAGAGCTGGAGGGTATATGCAATCCTATGATTGCCAAGATGTACAGTGCAAGTGGTTCAGGCCCCAAGATTGAGGAAGTTGATTAATTGTTAAAAGTTGTATGGAGTAATATTAGCTATTGGGGTGGTAATTGGTAAATGCATTTCATTTCATATTCTGCTTAATTGACAAATAAAAATTTAAAGTTCTCATATCTTTGTTCAGCACGTGGTAAACTGGTAATAAATCTATAAAGTTACAGTGTACCCTATTTCAATTACTTATGCAAATGTGTTCTTGTCTGAGCTAGGTACAAAGGTTTTCTGGTAATGAACTCATTTGTTGGACGTGTTAGATATAAAATTGATCAACAAGTGAAAAATGTGAAAACAAAACTCTAAAAAATCATTCTGCAATGAAAACTTCGGTTCTCTCAAGTCTCCTCAATTAATTCATAGGTGTCATAGTGCCCCAATAGGACTTTAGGTTTATACTTGGGACAAAATTTGGGGCCTTATTACAAGCGATTTGAGGAAGCCAAGGCCTACGTCATCGTGCTTATGACTGAAGATAATCGTGTATACTCCTCACAACTACACCCCCCACAGCGACGGGTAGTATTAGTAGTAGTAGACAAGGAGCTAAAAATAATACTCGTAACATTGATTCTACTTTTGTTTTTGCTCTTCTCCGCATGAAATTGTAATATTTCATGTCTTTTTTAGAATAATAAATAGATTAATAATAATAAAAAAATTAAATTTGGATAATGATTAAGAATTAGAATTAGATTAGACTCATAGTAGTTTTTGTTGTATGGTTTTAAAATCAAGTACGGCAGATTAAATTAGATGACTTATCATGTTGGGTGGCTCTTTTTAGCCTAGACATGTCTCTCATAAATTAGGAAAGTCACGTGACCCGCCCATTACCCCAACTATTATATATATATATATATATATTCTCATACATATTGAAACAGATAATTCATAAATTAAATAAAAGTTAATTTAAGTTTGAGTGTTTTATAAAAAAAATACAAAAATACAGTTTGTTTTTATCTTACAAAAGTATGAAATTTTGTTTTTTTTAAATTACAAGCCAACACAATCAAAATCATGCAACTACAACTCATTTTATAAGAAATGTAAAAAAAAGTTACATATTATTGTAAACCATATCTTTATAAAAATTTACAATAAGATGATACAATCATAAATAAATTTACAAAAAATAGTATTTTTATTATTTTTTCGTTAAATTTATAGTAAAATGTAGCTCTTAATATTCGTCAAATTGCTTTCCTGAATCCGCAGTAGCGCTGGCTAAATCCAACATTTCATTGAAGAAATATCCGGGTTCAACTCCCGGCTGCGGAGTTAATTTTTATGACTTCAGATTATTCTTTAACAATGCCATACATATTATTCTATTTCTACTTCGATCTTCAATTTCAAATACAGTTTGGTTGTCATGTATAGTTTAACTATATTTATGTAAATAATTAATCGCCAATTAGATTTGCATTATACACAAATCTTTTTTTTTGTTAAATTTAACTAATGTTTAAAAATGTGAGTTGTTATCAATGACTGTGTTAAATGAGTTGGTTTCAAATTTATTAGATTAATTGACATATTTAAATATCATTAAAAAAAACTTGTAATTAGATATTCAACATTTCAACCCATTCTTTATGCACGTTGTAATCTTTTTCCTGACACACATGAGAAATGACACGTATATATTGCACAAACCTCAATCTAAATTTAATACTAATTCTGTCATTCACCTAAATTTATCACAGCTACCTAGTTATAAAAAAATCATTTTATTAACAAAAACTCAAAATTATAGTGAAACAGAACAGTCTGTGACCGTAACTTGAACAAAAATTCAAAAAATAAGCATTCACTTCGCGTGCTCTCTGCTTGTTATTATTAGCGGGTAACGAGTTTTATTCATCACCCGCCTTGTCTCCCAAGCCTTCTACTCTCATATGCTCACACACACACACACACACACATCACAGAACCACCATTAACAGCTTAACACCTCTCTCTCTCTCTCTCCACACACTTACTTAGTAGTTTAATCTCTCGCACAGCTCAAAATGTTCTACTCGCACCAGCTGCTTGCTCGCAAAGCTCCGCTTGGTCAAATATGGTAATCTAACTTTATTTGTAATCTCATTTCGAGTTATAATTTGAATTCTGTTTTAAATGTTTGAGTTTCCGTACAATTTATTTCATCTGATTGTGTTACTGCATGTATAGGTTTTAAATTGTGTGTGATTATATGCGTTGATTCGAAGAGTATCGTTAGTTTTTGTTTTTGATTGCGATAATTTTTTGCATTGTTACACAGTTTTTATCAATTTAATTTGATGTGTTTGTGATTATATGCGTTGATTCGAAGAGTATCGTTAGTTTTTTATTTCTCGATTTTTGATTTTGATTTTGATTTTGATTTTGAATTTGAGAGATTAACCTACTAAATATGTGTGTTTTTGTGTGTGTGCGTTGAGGTTTATGGAGAGAAGAAGGTGTGTTAATATGTGGATATTTATAATATGTTTGTCTAGAGTTTGTTCTGTGTTCACATATTTGACGACGATTGGTTCTGTTATGTTGTTTGTGCTTTGTAGTTTTGTTTTGGTAGTCTGTGCAATTTATTTCATGTGATTGCGTTACTGCATCGATAGAATTTGAAATTGTGTGTAATATACCATTGGTTTCAAAGAGTACCGTTCGTTTTAGTTCATCGATTCTGAATAATTGATTTTGAAATGCAGTTGATGTAGATTTAGTTTTGTGTTTTGTAATTTTATGCCAATTTGGTTCTATTATTTTGTTTGTGCTCTGTTTTTTTGTTTTTGTTTTGTGTTTTGTAATTTGATGCCAATTTGGTTCTATTATTTTGTTTGTGCTCTGTTTTTTTTGTTTCTGTACAATTGATTTCATGTGATTGAGTTACAGTATATATACATTTTAAAATTGTGTACATTATATGCGTTTTGAGGAATATAATTCGTTTTTGTTTATTATTTCTCGATTGTTGAATTTGATTTGAAGTGTAGTTTGTGTAGATTTAGTTTTGTGTGCAATAATTTGATGCTGATTGGTAACTTATTAGTTTTATTATTTGTTTGTGTGAAGGATGGCTGCAACAATGCATGCGAAGATCAACAGGAAGAAGCTACACAAACTCAATATCATCCAAATTTGGTACTGTTTTTACTCCAAGTATTGGTCGATTTGATATACACGGGCCAAAGTTTTTACTAATATTCTGATCTGTAATTGTGTGTGTGCTACAGTGAACAGATTTTGAATCCATCAGTTCCAATGGCTCTGAGACTTTCTGGAATTCTCATGGGTAAACTAAACCATTAACTGGATTTATTCGTTAGTAATGCTGTTTTGCTTTAATGTGTATTAACTGGTGATGATTTTGTCTGCATTTGAGCTCAGGTGGAGTTGTGATTGTATACGAACGAAAAGTGAAGCTCCTATATGGTAAAAAAATTATTCTGATAATTACATGAATTATTGATGTGACTTAGAGTATAGTTTTGTGATTAGGGGTGATTCTAATTAGTTTTCACTGTTCCTTTTTTTTCTTTTTGGCAGATGATGTAACTCGTCTGCTGGTATTACACAATCGCGATCTTAACGTTGTCGAATTTGTTGCTTAATTTTCCTTAGATTTTGTTGATTTTGATTTAACTTAAAATAGGTGGAAATAAATGAAGCATGGAAAGTTAAAGGTGTACCTGATCGGACTGTGCTTCCCAAGGGAAAATCTCAGGCCAAGTCAGTCTCATTTTCTTCACATTTAGGTGTTAGCACTTTTTGGTCATTTTACGAACAATCAGAAACATTGTTGTGAAGTTGTAACATGTCGATATCACATTTTACAATACATACTTCAAAAGAAAGTAGGTAGTTTACATGGAATCGGCTGTTTGATTGTAGTGTGGGAGGATAGTTTATGTCCTGCGGGTAGAAAAGTCGATCCAATATTATCTTGTGGAGTGTTATTTTATTTTTGAGCCCATTAATATCTTCTTGCTTTGCAGGTATGAAGCTGTTACTCTGCCAGATAATCAAGGAACGGAAGAGGTAGAAGAGACTGAGCGTTCTCGTCATTTTTCTGAATCTGCCACAATGATGGGCTTTCAACAAACTTCATATGTATCCATGGTAGGATAAAAAATATTATTTTTTTTATTCTTTGAGTTGGGTCAAATATTTTTTGGAGCTGTCTAATCTTCAGGGTGATAAACCCTTTTTATATAAGTGATACAAAATTTTCACTAGTTTAAAATTTAGGTTAAACAACTGGGTTAAAATTTAGGTTGAAATTTGCATGATATAACTAGAAACTGTATGTTGCTGGTAGGCACGTAGATTTTAAATAATGATCTGTATAAAATATCTCCTTAGAGCTAATCGTAGTGCGTGACTTTTGGTACCTGTAGCATCTAGACAATGTGGATGCACCCTATACTAGCCATGATGCCAGGGAGGATGATCAAGCCCAATACTACCATCAAGGTCAACGTAATCCTATTAATTTTTTTACAACTTATTCAGCATCTGATCCGTTTGGCATTATCCGATACAATCTCTACTAACCTTGCTCTCTTTTCTTCTCTTCCAGTTGATTTTGATAATATCACTCTGTTTGAAGGTTTTGATTATTGTCAAGCTGATACTGACCTGCACAATCGATTTGAAAGGTCATTACCAATAATGATGCTAACTGAAACTTTTTGACTCCGACATTTCACAAATTGTTAAGTAATTAGCTTAGCACAGGAGTTTTGTGCACAACACTCAATTATCATCCCCTAGTCACTACTACAAATTATTACTTGATATTTGTTCTTATTCTGATCTTGGTGCCCAGCTGACCCGAATATTTTGCAGGTTTAACATAGAAGAGGATACTGATACGCAAATAAATTTTGCTCCAGAAGACCTCACACAGGTTCCAATTAGCATTATCCCCTCCCCGCCTCGTGAAGAGGAGCTTAAAAAACGTAAGTACAAATTGAGGCTCATTTACTTTTTACTGTATAGAAACTGCAAGCTGGATAAATTATATCTGTACAAGGTTCGAAAATTTGCTGACAGAAGATTGATTAGCCACGTGTTCTGCAACCTTAAACGAAAATATGGACAAAAAGGGCAGGGCATGAACTGTACACCATCACGTTTGAATCCTTAATATACTTTAATATTTATTTGTTTTGTGCTAACTATGATTAAATTTTGGTTAATAGATAACAAGTTTGTTATTGTTGCACCTATTATCTATAACCAAAGTTCCCTGCGTCTAATCTCTGGTACTCCTGTAGTTTAGTCCTAATATTGCCAGAGGTATTTCTCACTTTTACTGAACCGATGTAAGTATACAAAATGTGCTTCACTAAAATTCTTCCAGGTGATTCATTAAACACCTAAGCACATTCATAATTCTTTCATATATTGATTGTTATGAACTTTCCAGTAGTTATTACAGAATTGTATGTCGTTTCTGTTGTTAAGTTGATAAAAAATATTGATCCAGCTGTGGAGAGAAATTATTATTACGGAAAATATTGATTTTCTTTTAACTATGATGAATAAGACCGAGTTTGCATTTTGACTGATAAAGTACATCTATATTACCATCCATGTAGCGGATGAATTTCAGGAGAAACATCATAATGATCACGTCGATAAACCTTTTGAAGAAGCCAAAGAAGTTACACAGGTAGAATAATAATGTATTGCTTGATATATTACACAATTTAATTGCAGATTATTAATCCTTATCTGAATGTGATTGCAGATGGATGAGGTTAAACAGAAGCAAGGGCCACCACGAAAGAGAGCAAAAAGAACTGTATTTCCTGCCATGGATTATGAACAAACTATTATTCCAGCATATATATACCAGTCATGGCTTCAAAATGCACCGGATACGGTCTCAAAGAGAGGAAGGAAAAGAAAGGCATGCCTTGAATGCTTTTGATAGTCCATTTTTTATTGAATTTCTGCAAAAATCCAACTATATTACCTTATGACTAGGACAGCTTATGCTGAAAAACTATCAGGATCAGGATAGAAATTGCCAATTTGTTGCTATTTTTCAATTTTTTTTACCTCATCTTGTACTGTACTCAGAATCATTGAAATTCTTGAATATGTGTAATTTACACAAGCTAAAGGGGTTTCTACTAACTGAAATGCAGCGTATGGATTCGATGCCTACTATGAAGATAACTGACCTTATGGACATACCTCCTGTAGTACTAGCTTGTGGATTGTTTGCAAAAGGAAGTAGACAAATTTATTACCCAGCACCACTATTGGAACTATGGATGAGAAGCACCCAACCACCACATGATTCTCCTTCTGGTTAGAGTACCTCTCATGGTAGCCCTTGAGATTCTCCATGTGCAGTGAATAGATTAATTATGTACTGTTCTGCATGTAGGAACTACTGCACCTCAACCACCTGCAGCTTCTTCATCTTCCCATTCAGAAAGATTGCACCATCAGGATCTAGCTGGATATGTAAGCCCCTCTTTGTCTTTAAATTTATGTCAACAAAAAAATGATATAAAACTTACTAGTTCTTTATGATCTTGGACATAAAGCCTCACGACGGTTATCACACTGGAGTTAGCTCCCAGCCATCTGAAATGTCCATAGAGAGGCAAATGAAAACTCTTGATGATAATTTGATGCGAGGGGAAATACTAATGGAAGAGCTAAGAAGCAACCTTAAGCATTTTGGGACTGGAGCAACCAACACTAATGGAGTGTCTGCAACCAAGGCAAGTGGAGTGTCTGCAAACAAGGCCAATGGAGGGTCTGCAATTAAGGCTAGCATGATTTCACCCAGTAATTCTGGTATGTTAACTGCTAAAGGCTTCATTTACCTTATTTGCATGTCAAGAAGTGATTAGATGGTGCAAATGATTGCGAGGAATCTTTCATATTGTTATGTTTATTCATGTCAAACTATACAGGCGGAGACGAATTTGGATCCATCCCCAGCTCAGGATCAGGACATGCCTTTCTGACACATAGCACAGAAGTCAATAAAGGATGGTTAGTAGTGTCTAATACGTACCTTTCAGACAATATGAGTTGTTGGGGGGGGGACTAGAGTATTTTAAGTACCATTTACTCAAGTAATATATCATTAGTGCACCATTAAAAAGGTTGGCACATGGTTTCTGAGTTTTGACGCACTACTTTTTCAGGTCCAACAGGAAAAGATCATACTCCTCAACTAGAAATCTTGAAACTGTTGCAGAGGAGACTGCATGGCAGAATCTTGATCCAGATTTCAAGTTAGCTAGCCCACCAGAGAATGGTTTGGCCCTTGATAATGGTGTAAACAGTTTTACTTAATTCAAAAAAGATTTTAACTGAACTAGTTCAATCTGCATTATGCTATGTGTAGATACCAATTCTACGCCCGCTTTTGCAGAACTTGTGATGGAAACAGGACCTACTCAGACCCAAAAATATCCTGTGGCTGATCAACCTCTGGATCAAATTACTGATGCTATCCGAAAGTAAATTTATATTTCACTAGAATATTATAAATATCTGGAATATTGACGTGCTAGATGCACTTATGAATTTTGACCATTACACACCTCAGGCACCTGAAGATACACTTTGATACACCAGGATGCCCAAAAATAGAATCAGTGAACCAGCTAGCCTTTGGAATGAATAGGAAAAGAGCAGCATGTTTCTTCCATCAGATATGTGGTAAACATACCATTCTTTGTTTATAATCTCCACTGGCTAAAACTTTACGGCAATTGTTTGATATAGAAAAGCTTTCCTTCTATGCAGTTCTTGCTTCTCTTGAGTGCATTGGAGTTCAACAAAAGGTGCCTTATGGAGACATTTTCATTTCTCGAGGTGCAAAGATGTGAAGGTCCGAATAAACTCCTTATATCATGTTTCCCACTATGCTTTATACAAGTTTAGCATTCACGAGTCGTAGTTATATTGTGATTCATTTAGTGCATCATATTTGTACAGCTTAGATTTATTGAGGTCTCGTTCTTCTGTGCTCAGAAGATGAGTAGCTTTATCTATTTTTATTTTATTACGAAATTGGTAGACAATATCTCTATAACATGAAAAGGTTTCCTGGTCTGGCGATACTTTTGTTGATGAATGCTTAAATTTAGTTATCCTGTTGATGAATGCTTAAATTTAGTTATCCAGATTTATTGATCATTGTCATTAATTCCAATATTTTGTGCTCTATGCCTAACATGTTATCTTTCTTTTTTATTATCCTTCCAGCCTCTCAAAACTGGACTTTAACTATTAACTTATTTATCAAATAAATGAGAAAAATAATCTTGATCGGATTTATTCGTATTCGTATTGTATAACCAGCTTTATATTGGATTGCTGCAACTGGAAGATTGCTGAAACTCACTTATATTCTATGTGAGTTGTATTATAGTGTGGTTAAAGGTTGAATTGCGTATAAGTGACTGCAATTGCATTATAATTAAAGCCAGTACAAGTAGGAATAAACACTTTCAAAAGTGTATAATATCATATTAGTAACCGCGTAAAATTATTGCAAGACTTCGAATTCAAAAACAATCCACCGTAAATTTTACTAGATGATAAGTTATAATGAGAAGTGCAAATAACCATGTTGCAAACATGTATGTGGATTTGGTTTTTGACATTGTAAGTTTGGAACAATAACCTGATAAGTTATGATCTTTTTTGCAATTAGCGATTAGTTGCATTGGATTGAATTGACCGTTTTGATTAGCGGATTAAATTAATTATTTTAAATAAAATTCTTATGGCCTGTTTGGGAATATGAATTTCATTTGAAATTCTGAATTTGATCAAATAATATATTTGGGTAATCATAAGAATTTAGATTTAATTTAAAATTTCAAGGAATTCAAATATTAGTACAAATATGAGAATTTTCAAATGACAAATCAAATTCTGTCATTTGAAATCCATCATTTGAAATGAAATCAAAATTTTCAAACACAATCTAATATGTAATTGTTTGAATTAGTTTTTTCTATTTTAACTAGATATATGATAATTCTTTAATTGAAAAAATTTCTTGAGGTAATTTTTTCAAAATTAACGATCAAATCCTTATTTCAATCGGCTAACTAATAAATATCAAATATTTATTTAGTAAATACTCTAATTTAACTTATTTTTTACCTAACTTACAAACAGGGTCTATGTATTTGTTTTAATAATTCGAACTCAGTCATATTGAACTCGCTAAAATAATTGAATGAACCTAGTTTTTGGGCAATCCGCATAAATGAGACGGAAATTCTACCGAACTGTACAAACACATGACTTTGACAGAAGACAAAATGAAGATCGAAAACAAAAAATATGTACAATATATATACTATATTATTATAAACCTAAAAATTAAAAGTTTTGGTTGTCGGTGTGGTACTGGGTTGAACCATAAAAAAAATTTTAACCGTTTAATTTTATGTGAACCATAAAAACAATTTTAACCATTAAATTTTAATAAAATATAATTTGAAAAAGAATATAATCATACATACAACTCTAACTCCAGTAGTTCTCATTTTATACAAGATAAGATAATAAGATATGATAATATTATATTATATTTAAATTATATTTTATATTTAAAAGAACTTTGCTCAAACTATAAAAACCAGTTGCCATCAATACACGTATGTTTAAATTAGAAAATCCGACATCAACACCCTATATACAATTCTAACCCCCATAATCCTCCTTTTATACAACTCATCACAAATATAATAATATTATATTATATTATATGAGTATTAAAATAATAATATTATTTTATTAACATTAATTAAATTTTATCACTATATTATATCTATATTATCTATACTTTTATATTATATTATTTTAAAACAACTTCTCTTTTAATTAGAGTATATAGTTGTACTCACAATCTACTAACATGTTTCAATTTTTCTCATCACTCAAACACTATAATTTATTTAAAATTAAAATTTTATAATTAAAATTTTTGAATATTAAAATTATATTATGTTTTTACCTACATTAAAATATACTCTTTTATTTAAATTTTAATTAAAATATTTCTAATATATTTGTAACTCTTTTTATTAATAAAAATTTTCTAATTAAATTTAAAGAAAAATAAAAAGTTTGGTCAGTTGGTCGTCCGTCCGGTAAATCCTCTTTTTATACAACCTTTTTTTATCATCCGTAAGTTTTGTTCTAATACAATTTTTTTAATGCAATTATGATATAATTATAATTTAATTTTAAAACATATATATTTTATATATAACTCTATTATCGGTAAGTCATTTTTTGTACAATAATCTAATATCATATCTCACTTTACTTCTACTTCAAATTACAACTTATTAATTAAATCTCATGAATATTAAAATAATATTATTATTTTATCTATAAATAATTTTATTATATATTATATTATCATAGTCGATATAATAAAAAAATTTAAATTACATATTTAAATCATATAAAATAATTAATATATAATTTATTAATTTCGTTCGTGCTTTGCACGAGTTATAAACTAGTATATATTACTACTAGTACTATATATTAGAACCGATAATCGTGTCGTTTCATGTAATTTCGTTTTGTGTACTTTCATAGTTAAAACCGAAAACGACCCAAAATCATTTTGTGTACTTGTTTAACGTATCCGAACACGAAACGAAAGACACGAAACGAAACGAAAAGTACATGAAACGACCCGAAATAATACGAAACGATTATATCCGAATACACGAAATATACACGAAATACTAATGAATACATAAAATGAGTAAATTATTATATATATTACGTATATATATAATAATATGTTTAAAAAATATATATATTACGTATATAATATATATTATGATATATAAAAAATAAAAATTATATATTAATATTTCGTGTATTTTTCGTGTACCTAAAATAAAACACATATCCGACATTAAATTTATTATGTAATTTCGTATTCGTGTATTTTCATATTTCATTTATCGAAAATCAAAACTCATATCTATTTTTTCCGTATCCTTTCGTGTGGTGTCAAATTGTCCACCTACTATGTATCTATGTCACTGGGTGGAACATGAACTCGTCAAAAACCGGTCCCTAACGCAAACACACTTGCTTGGAACTTTAACACAAAATCCAAAATCACTGACCCCACACCTTATTTTCCAGGTAACTCTACTCCACACAGCCACATGCACACATAGTACAAACCAATGACTATAACATCATGAAACGAATATGTTGAACGGATTTGTTTGTATTAATTTATAATTTAATTTAGTAAAATATTTTATAGACTAATTATTTATGACCTCGGATTGTTGAATTACCAAACTAACAACAAGTCATATAAATTATTTAAAAATTTTCGTTATATATAATATAATCATATTAATTAGTGAACCCGATTAGAGTACTTTGTAGATCATCTAACAACTTGTAAGTGTAATTTGACGAGTTGTCATTTTTCACAATAAGAGCCATCGAAATTTATTTATTTTTTCCACAATAAGATAAGGGAGTGGACCCCACATCCCAACTTGACTTTGACATTGACGATTGCTTTACTCAGATTTACCCAATATGTTACTCCATGCACGTTGTTATTATTTAAAATTTAAAATAATATATCTCGAAAAAAGTTAACAACTGTTACAACTATATCAGAACCAAAATATAAAAAAAAATTGTTTTTATACAAATTTTTTCGCAAACAATTGAAATTATGAATATGTGCGTTATTACAGTATTAAAGTATTAATAGGCATATATTTATTTATAAAGCATATATCTTAGAAATGTATGATGATTAAATTTACATATATTTATGTTTTAAATAATATAAATGACATATTTATTAAATTACATAAGATATAAAAAATATTTTTATAAAACAAATAAAAATATATTATTATTCTAATCAAGTTTAACTTTCAATATCACTTAGAGCAAGTCCAATAGATAGTTATAATGGGTTGTATAGCTATAATATATAACTAAATTTACAAAATCAACACTCCAATACATGATTATACTTACTCCTATAAATGTATAAATGGATAATTAATTCTATATTTAAAACTAAAGATAACTATAATCATTCTAAAATATGAAGATAAAATGAATTATATTATTAAAAAATGTTAAAATACAGTTTGAATGTAGTTGATCTTATTTTAGAACCATCTATTGGCTCACTAATTATATTTTAAAATTAAAAATTACTTTTTAACCTCAAATTATAACAATGGCCATAGTCATTTTAATTGTAGTATTGTACTTGCTCTCACAAAATTTCAATACGAAAAATAATCAACTGTCGTACCCATAATAAAGCAAATTCTTTATAAAAAAAAATTCTAAATACCCTGTCATGTAACACAATTTCGATTTATATTTAATAAAAGAAATAAAAAAATCACAATTTTGAATTTACTGTGCACCAACTTTTTCACTTATCATTTTTTACCGGATTATTTAAAAATCTTTCTACGCGTTATTCTCTGATGACTCGTCTTCATCTTTTAGTCTAATCAAGTTTACAAACACGCCCCCAATATATATTATTCTCTGTATCTATAATTCTGTATCTCACTTTCATCACGTAATAAAACCCCATTATTGTATTTATATATCTATATATATGTATTCTACTTGGTTCTTCCGGCTCTTTGTTTGATTCTTTCTTCTACATTCGCCAGTTGTTTCTTTTTCATTTGTAAACCACCGAGTCAACTCGTTCATTTTGCTCTCTTTTTCTTGATTTTCTGTCATTTAATCAACTTTTTGAGCTTGTTAGAGGAAAATATTTAGTAGGTTTGTTGCAGTTGATGTAATGATTGAGTTTTGGAGATTCAATCAGCATGGTTTGACCATTTTTCTGCTCTTGATTTGCTTGTTTGGTCAAAAGATTAAATTTTGTTGCTCTCTCAATGTTCAAGGTAATTTTTTTGCTATTTGTACGTATGTTTGTGTGTATATTTTTTGGTTTTTTGGGTGATTTGGAGTGAAAGAAATGAAATTTGAGGTGGGGTTTTGATGTTGTTTGAGTATGATTTTATTGTATGTCATGTTTAAGCATGTTTAGTTATATTGAGAAATTTGAGTTGGGGTTTTAGTGTTATATATAACTATATGAGTATGTGTTTTTACTTTGAATTGTTTGTACTTTATGTTCTTTGAATTTAATTTGTGGAACTGAAATGTCATGTTATTATAGAGTGTTGTATATAAGCATGTTTTTTGAGTTGACAATTTCGAGTTCGAGATCATGTTTACAACAATATTTTTTCGCTGTGAAACTTGCTGAAATTTGATTAAAATGAATATATATGTATGTAAATTAGTTTATAGAAATAAAATTAATATGCAAAGAAACTATATTTCAGAGGCTTTACTACTGAATATATGGAGTATGACCTTGTTTGCATTGTGCAGGTGTGGCTTTGTCAAAGGAGGGAGTTGTTGATCCGTGTTCATGGAATGGAGCGGAATACTCGAATAAAAATTATGTGATATTGTAAGTGATATATATATGAGATCATTTTAATTTACTTGATGTGTTGATGGAGGTCAAGAGATATGTAGTTATAGTTGCTTGATTATTTCGGAATTAATATTAAGCTTGTAGTAAACTGCAAGTGAGATTTGGTTTATGGAGTTTGATGAGAAGATATTTGTCTCGTTGCAAATTCAAAGTGTGTTAATATGTAAAAACTATTTCAATATACATTTTTTTTGTCAAAATGATATTGATTGATGGATTGAGCTGTACTTCGATATGCTTAATTTCCCTGGTTGATGAGATTGATTGAGTACTTGATTTTATTTAAGGATATCTATGGACATATTTCAGGATAGTTGTGTTACTTTTATTGAATAATATTGTCCACCTGTAACAATTCAGATCTAAAAATGTAAGAACACACTCTTTTTTATCTAGTTTGTAAAATAATATAGGATTTTAAGCTTGTGTAATGTTACTGAATAACAAACAGGCCTTCTTGTTTTTGTGTTGTACAAGCATTCAATTAGATTATTCTAAATTGTTGTGAAGTGGGCCTTCTTTCTGACAGAAAATTCTTATAATGCTTTAATTAGCTTCACTAAAGCTGCTTAATCTATTTCAGGAACAGTGCTGATGCTGGTGAAACTATCCATCGGAAACTACTAGATATAGATGCTTCTGATCCACCCCATCGATATAGGTTGCGGAGACAAATAGTAGAAACAGCAAAGTCGCCGTCATCATCAGCAGCAAAGTCGCCGTCATCATCAGCAGCAAAGTCGCCGTCATCATCAGCAGCATCGTCATCAGCAGCATCGTCATCATCTCCTTCTCCATCGCCGTCTCCTTCACCAGCACAGTCTCCTTCACCATCTTCTTCACCTTCTCATTCAACCTCAGTTACTGTACCTAGTTCCCCTCATACTCCACCTTCATTTTCATTGCCTGTGAATCCCCCTGCGCCATCAAGAAGAAATTCCAGCTCTCTAGTCATAACGCTATATGCAGCTTTGGGTGGTACTGCGTTGTTATTACTTCTTGGTAGTGGCATATACTTCTGTCAAAGTAATAAAGTATCTTCTGTAAGACCTTGGGCCACAGGATTAAGTGGACAGTTGCAGAAAGCGTTTGTAACTGGTAAATACTAACACTTTAAACATATCATATTGCTTGTTATATCTGTAGATATTCTGAAGGCCCTGCTACTCTGTGGTTGCTATAGATTGTATCTGTATCACGTATGATTCTTTCAGTTCTGTTGATACCTAAAAATAACGTGCATCTCATCAATTATATTTACAAATGCAAGTAATTGTGTGCTGCATTTTTACATTACTATTTACTTCACAGGTGTGCCAAACCTCAAACGCACGGAGCTTGAGGCAGCTTGTGAAGATTTCAGCAATGTTATTGGTACATCATCAATGGGAACAGTCTACAAAGGAACTTTGTCTACTGGCGTTGAAATTGCTGTGACATCTCTTGCAGTAGAATCTGCTAAGGAGTGGCCAGAGAATCTGGAAGCCCAGTTCAGGAAGAAGGTGCATAACTGATTTTAGTAAAATATTTTGTTCCATTATGAAACTAATTCTTACGTTTTAAACTGGTGTGATTACAGATTTATCAGCTGTCCAGAGTAAATCACAAAAATTTTGTGAACCTTATTGGTTATTGTGAGGAAGACAAGCCCTTCACTAGAATGGTGGTTTTTGAGTATGCACCAAACGGAACACTATTTGAGCATCTACACAGTAAGTATTTAACTGATTCCCTGTTGTTGTTTTTTTGTAAGTTTATAAGGTTTTTAGCATATGTTGAGATTAGGACTAGGCGACTAGGTCACTAGAATTAATATCATGACAATGCCAAATAGATTGTGATATTTGAAGCAAGGAGATGGTTACAGGCACATACATATGCTAGGTGTATGTCTTCAAAGTGTGCCCAACTGTTATTAGTCTTTAAGCCAACTATTATTAATCTTCAGTTCATTATCATGCTATTTTTTATGTGTCTCTTTTTATTTCATTAGATATTTACCTTTATTTTGAAGAAAAGAAGAGTAAATTAAAAATACTGAATTGAGAACTCATGTGGATTCTGCAGTAAGAGAAGCAGAGCACCTGGACTGGGGGATGAGAATGCGGATAGTCATGGGTATAGCATACTGCCTTGAGCATCTACACCAACTGAAGCCACCCATATCCCACAAAAACCTTATCTCTTCAGCTGTAAACCTAACTGAAGATTATGCAGCCAAGCTTTCAGATTTTGGATTGTGGAATGAGATTGCTTCGAAAGATATGCAAGCAAGTCCAGAATCTAATGTATACAGTTTTGGTGTAATATTGTTTGAGTTGGTAACGGGTAGGCTCCCATACATGGTAGAGAGTTTTGCACTTGAGGACTGGGCATCAGATTATCTAAAAGGTGATCAACCTCTTATAGAAATGGTGGATCAAACGTTGACTTCTTTTGATGCTAAACAGCTCGAACAAATTGGTGAAGTTATAAAATCTTGCTGCTATTACAACCCGAAACAAAGGCCAGAAATGAAAAATGTTACTGCCAGGCTTAAAGAGATAACAAGTATTAGAGCTGAGGAAGCTGTTCCAAGACTTTCACCTCTTTGGTGGGCGGAGCTTGAGATTATTTCGACCGAGGGATTGTAGGATACACAGAGTTCAAGCTTAAGCTTGCAATCGTAAAACCCTCTCTTTGTCATTCCCTTAGTTTGCCTATTTTCTGGAAGGATGAATCGTAGTTGTACATGTATCTAAGCTGCGAATTTTGTGTGACCAAAATGCATTATGTTTGCCCAGATGAATAAACTATTACAGAAGGGGGTTGAATATAATAGTATCAGTAAGTCGATTAAGAACACAAGTATGTAAAAGATGAATAAAATATTATGAATAGATTACAAAACTCTCTCAAGAAGTTGTTTGTTCTTAAGAGCTGCTAGGTTATGAAAAATAAGACTTGACCGATGCCCCAATGTTAACCTATGTATGTGTTTATATAGATACAGTTACAATTCAATTACAAATCAGACTAGAAATAGAATAGTTTTACATAAGGAAATAGTCTTGCATTCAGATTCCTTCTTACTTTCCTATTCAAACTCTGATTTGAATTGTTTCCTGACAAACTCTGATAATAAACTATGTCGGTTGTTATTCTCTGATTGAGTATTCTCTGTTAGAGTAAACTCTGATTGAGTATTCTCTGTTAGAGTAAACTCTGATTGAGTATTCTCTGATAGAGTAAACTCTGTCCGACAGACCTTAAACTCTGATGATGTCAGCAATGTAAACTCTGATTTGTATTCTCTGACAGCCATCAGTGTTTGCTCCCTAACAATCTCCCTCAATTTATGCTTTAAGAAATAAAATATAAATTTCACTTATGATGTTAAAAATCCAAGACAAATGCATCAGAGTTTGTTTATCATTTTTAACTCAGATTCTTCTGTAAGAAAAATCATTCTTCAGAAATTGATTCAGAAGTTTTTCTTCAGCAGCTTTCAGCAAATCAACCAGTTTCTCTTTCAGTTCCATCATTTGATCAGAAGAATCATCAATCTGATAAACAGCAGCCCTTAAAGCATAGATAGATGATCTGTTCATCCTTTCATCCAAAGCAATGCAACAAGCCTTCATTCCATTAGGATTTAAGATTAGTGTAGAAATCCCTAACACCATTTTGACTTTTGCATCTCCCTTTCTCATTGCTCTTCTTGATCCATCTTCAAGTAAGTATCCAGGCTCATACTCCTCAGAGTTTATCATCATTAATCTTTCACTTTTCTTCTTCTCAGTTATTACTTCTTCAAGAATTTTTACCTATCTAGAAGTAACTTCATTTTCATCATTTAGGAGAAACAAAACATGTTCAAGTTCTTTAGATGCTTTCTGAATTAAATCTTCTTGAGCAATCTTCATAACTCTCCCATCCTCCAAGAAATAAATGAGCTTCTCCTTAGCTTGAGCACCATCAAAGATATCCTTCACAACATTAACAGATATTAGCTTGTCCAAATGTTCTTGAGACAGCTCTTCTTCAGGTTTGTCTTTCAATGAATAAGGATCTCTGAAGATGTTTGCTTCACCTTTGTAGACCTTAACATGTGCATCACCAATACCACATTTGTCATTTCCAAGTCTGGCATTGAGAGTCAGAGTTTGAGTCTTTGTCCACAGAAGATCAGACTTTTTCTTCCTTATCAGAGATTGTTGTTCTTCTTCTTCCTCATCATCAAAGCTTGAACCTCCTGGAAGAAAAGTTGTTCTAGACATAGTGAGAGGATTCTTTGGCTTAGCTAGAGCTTTTTGTTGAATTCTAGAAGATGATCTTGTTTGAATTTCTGAGACTGGTTTTGATTGAGCAACTGGCTTGGGAGTTTCAACATTTTTGTTTTGAATAGGCTTAGATTCTGGCTTCTTCTGTTGAGCAGGTACCTTCTTCTGAATTGGACCTTTTCTTACATATCTTCTCTTTTTCTGGACTTGAGCAATGTCAGTACCAGACTTCTTCAATTCAGCTTCTACAGCAGCTGGATCCATTCCAGGATGTTCTTCTTCAAATAACCTCTTTGCCATTTCTGCATCTTTCAGATTTTGTTCCTCAGTTTTCTCAGGCTTCTCTTCCTCTTCAAGCCTTTTTGCTAATTCTAAATCAGCTTCTATCAGAGTTTGCTTCTTGTTCTATTTGTTAGAGATTGGTGCCATCAGAGTTTGAGTAGTTGACAGAGTTTGACTTTGATCAATCAGAGTTTGCTGCTTCAGAATTTGTTTACCCTCCCTGTGACTCCCTTGATCTTCATCATCAGGTTTATTAGGTTGTTGTGCAACATCCTCCTTGCATTTGTCTTTAACTGAACTCTCCCCCTTTCTGACATCAGACCTTTGCTTAACAGTAAGAATATCAACTATGGTGTGTAGCATCCCCTGCATAGAACTGATAGAGTGAGACAGAGTATCCACCTTTGCCTCTAGAGCATCTTGTCTAGCTGAGACATTTTTGAATTTGATTTCCATAGAATTCTGTAAAGATTTAACAAAAGCAGAGTTGTTGGTGAGAGAATCCTTAATTGCACCAACTTCAGTGTGAAGGCCTTTGGATAAGACAGTAGTAGCTTTCAAAATAGACTTCAGTTCTGCAGAATTAATCTCCTTATCAGCCTTATTAACAAAATCATGAACATGTGGTCAAAAGATATCTTAATGTGAATATTTCCAAGAACTATCCCAAACTTTTTGTTTAAGGGAATCTATCAATACATCTTGAGAAGTTCCTGGTTGAGAAGAGAAATCTCTATGAACACCCTCAACATCTAGAGCAGCTTCAATCTCTCCTTTAAGATTTTCTACCACCATGTAATCTGGATAGCTCATGCTTAGTCTTTCATATGCATCATGTGAGTTGACTGGCCACTTCTTTGTATTGTATCTTTGAGAATAGGGAATGGACAAGTCTGTGACTTCTTCATTAGCAAAAATGGGCTCATCAGAGTCTGTGTCCTCCCCATCAGAGTTTGTGGCTTTCTTAGAGTTTAATAAAGGATCAGAGTTTACAATTTATAAACTCTGAGTACCTGCAAAAAATATGGAACATCCTAAATCACTCTTATTTTTTAAAGTAATCTCATTACTTCTCACATCACACATATTATAACTTTTAAGAGTTAGATTTTGCTCACTAGAAGTAAATAACTTCTTTCTCAATTCTACCTCACCTTTTGCCAATTCCAGTGTCTGCCTCTCATTAATTCTATTTTTCACACATTTTACCTTAGACTCACTAGAAAGGCTCAACACACAATGTCCTACAGAAATAAGAGGTGGCTGAGAAAGGTTGACTGTAGTTACATGAGTAGGGGTACCCTTTTCAGGACTATTTATGATCATTCTAGCAGTTAAATTAGGAAAGGTAAAATCTGAACTTAAACTATCAGAGAATGCATATTCTGAAGAAAAGTCAGAGTTTATACATTGAGTTGTGGATGTTGTCTCCATTGGCTGTGCAGAGATTGGTAGCACCATAAGAGCATCAGTGATTGCTAGTGGAGCTTCATCAGAGTTTGTCTGTCCAATATTTGAATCTTGGTCTGCAATCATAAAATGGATGATTGGTTCTTGTGGGACCTAAGTCATATCTTCAGCTGCTTCACCACTTTGAGGTGAAGGTTCTTGTGGGCTTGACTCTGCCAAAGATTGGCCTTCAGCATCAGCAACAACAAGGCCTTCTAGAATATGTAAATTGCCTGCATCCAAACTTTGATTGGATGGTTCTTGTGTGGCTGGGGCCTTAACAACTTCTTCAACCCTTTGAGCTGAAGGTTCTTGTGAGTTGCACCCCTGATCCAAGCTGGCTTCATCTGCTGGAACTGTGGTTGCTGTTGAACTTTGATCAACAGGTTCTTGTGTGCCTGGCCATGTAGAGATTGCTATCTCACTTTGAGGGATAGGTTCTTATGCATCCTGGCCAAAAGTGACAAACTTCTTCTTTCTTCTTGAAAAATGTTTTGAACTTGGAGAGGCAGATGATGTAGACTTCTTTTCTTCTATCTCTTTCCTTACTTGTTCTGCCAACTCCCTAACTCTTTCATAAGAAATCTCCTTGATAATTTGCTTAGGTGAGTTTGTATGAGAAGCAGATATTGTTAGAGGAATAGCTTCATCCGGAGTGATATATGGCTCATCTTTCAAATAATTGTGTTGTCGCTCATGTTCAGCCTTGAGCCAAAGATCATTTAGATTCCCCAAATTTTTCCTGCAGACTGTCTTGTCAACAGTAGCCCCCCGTCTAATACGTTCACGGTTATAATGGGCAATATTTGTCCACCAATCAGCTTTTGACTTGACATACCGAAGAATCATGTTCTCAATTGGAACTGTTAATACAGGTTCCTTCCAAGGAATATTTGCCTTCCAGCAACACCATGCTTCAACAGAATTTGTCAAGACATCAGAGTTTAGCTCAGAGGTTAGAATGTCTTTAGAGTTTAGCTCTTGAGATTTTGGCTGATCAGAGATTAGAACATCAGAGTTTATTGCTGCATCAGAGTTTAGTCTTTCAATGTTTGCAGCCTCAGAGTTTACAGCCTTGACTAATCTTCTCTTCTTCTTCTTCACCTCAGGCATTGGATTTACTGTGAATGGCTTCATAAAAGGTGCAGGAGGTATCTCAGAAGCCTGTTCAACAGTCTTTCTCTTGGCAAAAACCAACCCTTCATCAGAATCAGAATCTTCATCAATTAATTTTCTCCTTTTTGGAGAAGATTCTTTCACTGCCTTCCCCTTCCTTTTGTTGGTGCCCTGTTGAGAGGTTAGTTTTACAACTACATCCTTTTGGGAGACTGTAGAAGTTGGCAAAAGTGTTTGGGTGTCAGTGTTTGGAGGGTGGCCTGGGTTTGAATTAGAGGGTGCTAAACTCTGATCCATAGCCACAGAGAGAAAATTCCTTCCATACATGGTAGACATTCTCTGATTTAAAAGAAGCATGACCCGTGTGGGATAAAAGAGAGGAGAGATATATAGTACCTTTCTTAGCATCCTTCCTAGCTAGGTCAGCAAAAATTCCTTTATTCATACTAAAACTAGCTAAACTCTGATCATCCTCAAAATTTACATTAGGCAACAAATAATTAAAAATTAACTGTAGAAATCTAGCAAAATATACAGTGTGAACATCATCATCAATTTTGCTAGCCAGCTGCCTAATAATTAAACAAGGAAAATTGAAATTGAGATTATGGGTCAGAGAATACCCAATCTGTTGTGCCAGCTGAAGGATTGCATCAAAATTCGTGCACTTGCCTGTGAATGGCTTCATAAAAGGTGCAGGAGGTATCTCAGAAGCCTGTTCAACAGTCTTTCTCTTGGCAAAAACCAACCCTTCATCAGAATCAGAATCTTCATCAATTAATTTTCTCCTTTTTGGAGAAGATTCTTTCACTGCCTTCCCCTTCCTTTTGTTGGTGCCCTGTTGAGAGGTTAGTTTTACAACTACATCCTTTTGGGAGACTGTAGAAGTTGGCAAAAGTGTTTGGGTGTCAGTGTTTGGAGGGTGGCCTGGGTTTGAATTAGAGGGTGCTAAACTCTGATCCATAGCCACAGAGAGAAAATTCCTTCCATACATGGTAGACATTCTCTGATTTAAAAGAAGCATGACCCGTGTGGGATAAAAGAGAGGAGAGATATATAGTACCTTTCTTAGCATCCTTCCTAGCTAGGTCAGCAAAAATTCCTTTATTCATACTAAAACTAGCTAAACTCTGATCATCCTCAAAATTTACATTAGGCAACAAATAATTAAAAATTAACTGTAGAAATCTAGCAAAATATACAGTGTGAACATCATCATCAATTTTGCTAGCCAGCTGCCTAATAATTAAACAAGGAAAATTGAAATTGAGATTATGGGTCAGAGAATACCCAATCTGTTGTGCCAGCTGAAGGATTGCATCAAAATTCGTGCACTTGCCTGTGAAGGCCCTTGTAATGCAATCGAAGAAGAAACTCCATTCTCTTCGAAGATTGAGTCTTGTCAGGCTCCCCAACTTTGATAGGCTTCCTCCATAGCCTATAGACCTGAAAAAGTCTTTTATTTGATCACCTCCCACAATATTATAATACTCAGCCACTTCCGGGAGATGAAGGGCTTGTCGAACAACAGCAGGTGTTATCATGTGCTTGCCATTGCAGTTGAATGTAATGATTGGTTCTTCATCATCACCTGCATTGTTAAACTTGGCAGTCGACCATATCCTTATCAAGGATTGAGCAGAAAAGATTGAAGGTTCCTGTAATGCATAGCCAATGTAACTTTGTCGTAAAAAATCTTGAATAACATGAAAATCTTCAGGTGCATCGGATTTGTTTAACAGAGCAATATAGTTGGTGGCTACAAAGGTGTAGGTTTGGAAGATTTGTCCTTTTGATGCCATTGAAATATTGAAAATGTGCAGTTTGGAACAGTAGGGTTTTTGAGATACTAGAGAAGAAGAGCAAACGAAGAATAATGGATACAGATCAATGACTCAAAAATGATAATTAAAATTAATCTGTGCCTTTTCATTTGCATAACACCTGTAGTGGGACACGTGGTGTAAATTGATTCGAAGAGCAATTATTAATACAAGTCCCAAAATATGGCAAATGTTTGTATATCTGAGTAAGTATATAAACCGTCATTCGTGAGATACACACGCCTTGTTTCAAATCCAATCAGAGAATGATAATTATGATGTCACAAAAATGAAATATGATGTCATAAATATGATCTCAGAGTTTACCACTTAAACAGAGTTTACCAAGTCAGAGTTTAGAATGAACTGTCAGAGTTTACCACAGACTCTGACAGAGTTTACCATAAACACTGATAACTTGTGATTAGAGATTAGATGGCGCATTGATCAGAGTTTGCTTCATCAGAGTTTACTTCATCTTCTATCAGAGTGTATCTCATACTCTGATTATCTGAAACTTGCTAAATCAAGTTGAGCCACTTGATACCATCCCTAGTTCAGAAACCAGTCTGTTAAATGTTGCTTCAGGCAAAGGTTTAGTGAAAATATCAACTATTTGTTGATATGTGAGAACAAAGTATAATTCAATTGTGCCTTCCATAACATGTTCCCTTATGAAATGATATCTGATACTGATATGCTTTGTCAGAGAATGTTGAACTGAATTTCCTATCATTGCAATAGCACTTTGATTATCACAATAAATATGAATTTTAGAAAAGTTCAAACCATAATCTAACAGTTGATTTTTCATCCATAAGATATGTGCACAACAGCTTCCAGCAGCTATATATTAGCCTCTGCTGTTGATGTTGAGATTGATTTCTATTTCTTGCTAAACCATGACACTAGTCTTCCACCCAGAAATTGATAACTACCACTTGTACTTTTTCTGTCAATTTTACATCCTGCAAAGTCAGCATCTGAATAGCCAATTAATTTAAAATCAGACTCTCTAGGATACCATAAGCCAAGATTAATAGTGCCTTTGAGATATCTGAAAATCCTCTTTACAGCTATCAAATGAGGTGCCCTTAGATCTGCTTGAAATCTAGCACATAGACATGTTGCAAACATGATGTCTAGTCTATTTGCAGTCAAATAAAATAAAGAACCAATCATTCCTCTGTATGTTGTAATGTTAACAGGTTCTCTAGTGTTTTGATCAAGCTTTGTTGCAGTAGCCATAGGTGTTGTAGCAGATGCAGAGTCTTGTATTTGAAATTTTGTGAGTAGATTCTTTGTATATTTAGACTGATTGATAAATATGCCTTCCTCAGTCTGTTTTACTTGTAAACCTGGAAAATAACTCAATTCTCCCATCATGCTCATTTGATACCTGGACTGCATTAAGTTTGAAAATCTTTCACAGAGCTTCTTATTAGTGGAACCAAATATTATATCATCAACATATATTTGTACCAATAATATATCCTTACCTTGAGTTCTATAAAACAAGGTTTTATCAATTATACCTCTAGTGAAACCACTTTCAAGTAGGAATAAAGCTAAAGTTTCATACCAAGTCCTTGGTGCTTGCTTTAGTCCATATAAAGCTTTATCCAGTCTATAGACATGATTTGGATATTTTGGATTGACAAAGCCAGGTGGTTGTTCAACATAGACTTCTTCTTCAAGTTCACCATTTAAAAATGCACTTTAAACATTCATTTGGTAGACCTTGAATTTCTTATGTGCAACATAAGCAAGAAAAATTCTGATTGCTTCAAGTCTGGCTACTGGTGCATATGTTTCATCATAGTCAATGACTTCCTGTTGAGAATAGTCTTTAGCTATCAGTCTTGCCTTATTTCTTGTAATGATGCCATTAGAATCTGTCTTATTCATGAATACCCATTTTGTGCCTACAATAGATCTGTTCTTTGGCATGGGTACTAGTGTCCAAACTTCATTTATTTCAAACTCATTTAATTCTTCCTGCATTGCAGTAACCCAATCTGCATCCTTCAAAGCATCTTCAACATTTTTTGGTTCTGTTTGAGAAAAAAAACTATGATATAGACATTCATTTTGAGTAACTTTTCTTGTTTTTACTCCACTTTCCAGATCACCAATAATCAAATCAGGTGTGTGATCTTTTGTCCACTTTCTCGGATGTGAAAAGTTTCTAGAACTAGATGTTTCCCCATAATTTGTGCCTTCATAGAAAAATTCTTCTGTAAATGTTGATCCTCCCCCTGAATATGTGCTGTCATCAGTGTTTGATGTCTCAGAGTTTACATGCTCAGAGTTTGAATTATCAGAGATTGAGGTTTCAGAGTTTGTAGTCTCAGAGTTTGATGGATCAGAGTTTAAGGGTTCAGAGTTTGTGTTATTCAGAGTTTGTGTTGTTCAGAGTTTGGTCAGATTCTGATATTTTAATTACTGTGTTATGATCTCTAATGTCAGTATTTGAATGATGTTGTTCCCCCTCAACATGTGCAGAATCTTCAATTTCTATTTCAATTATTTCTGAATCAGAGTTTAAAGGGTCAGAGTTTGCCTCACCAGTGTTTAATTGAATATAGTTTGTCTCATCAGAGTTTGAATCACCAGAGTTTATTTCCTGCAGTTCATTCTCAAATCTCAGAGTTTCCTGTGCATCCTTGTCATGTAATTCAACTATTTTTTCTTCATCAAAAGAGACATTAATTGATTCCATGACTGTCTTTGTCCTTAGATTGAATACTTTGAATGTCCTTGAAGAGATTTTAGAAGTTGTTGCATATCCAATAAAGATTCCTTCATCTGCTTTAAGTTCAAATTTCTTCAATTGCTCAGGGTGTGTTTTAAGAATAAAACACTTGCTTCCAAAGATATGAAAGTACTTAACATTTGGCTTTCTTCCCTTCAAAGATTCATATGGAGTCATTTCATGTTTGTTTATTAAAGAACAATTCTGAGTAATGCATGCAGTGTTCACAACTTCTGCCCAAAAGTAAGTAGGTAGCTTTGCTCCTTCTAGCATTGTTCTGGCAGCTTCTATTAGAGTTCTGTTCTTTCTTTCAACTACACCATTTTGTTGAGGTGTTCCAGGTGCTGAGAATTGTTGAGCAGAATTCCTCCATTGCAGAGTTTTTAAACTCTGTTCCATTGTCACTCCTTAGATTTTTCACCTTGTGAATTTATCCATTCTCAATCAGTGCAATATGGTCAAAGATTATCTCTGCAGACTCATCCTTCTTATGTAAAAAGTATACTCAAGTAAATCTTATGAAATCATCAACTATCACAAGAGTGTATTTCTTCTTTCCAATGGACATTATGTTGACAGGACCAAATAAATCAAGATGCAGTAAGTGAAAAGGTTGATCAATTGAATTTTCAGTCTTTTTCTTGAAAGATGTTTTCTTTTGTTTGGCTTTTTGACATGAATCACAAAGTCCATCAGGAAGAAATTGAACTTTTGGAAGACCTCTAACTAGG
This sequence comes from Oenanthe sinensis, assembly GCA_028671895.1. NCBI lineage: Eukaryota > Viridiplantae > Streptophyta > Magnoliopsida > Apiales > Apiaceae > Oenanthe > Oenanthe sinensis. The sequence continues at coordinate 6,648,507 of CM053811.1, forward strand.
TCCTTTTTCACTAATTCATTAATGTTTCCAAAATTCAAGTGACACGACTTTTTGTGCCAATTCCAGCTTTCCAATGATGATGCTTTTCCAAGTAGACAAGATAAAGGACCATCTGAATTTTCATCCAAGCTAGCTTCAAATAAATTGTTATGTCTATGACCAACAAGAACTACTTTCCCATTTTTCTTGCTTTTCACTTCACAATGAGTACCATGAAATTCCACAGAATAACCTTTGTCTATCATTTGACTCACACTTAGAAGATTATATTTGAGTCCTTCAACCAGAGCTACATCTTCAATGATGACATTTCCAATCACAATATTGTCATATCCCAGTGTTCTTCCTATGTTGTCATCTCCATAAGATACTACTGGGCCAGCCTTCTCCTCAAACTCTGAAAGCAGGGATTTGTTTCCAGTCATATGTGCAGAACATCCACTATCAATCACTAGGATGTTTTTCATGTTTCCCTGCAATCAGTCAATAAAACTTAATTAGTAGGTTTGGGGACCCAAATTAGTTTGGGTCCTTTCTTTGAAAACTTGTTAACTTTTGCAGCAGAAGTTTGGGTCCTTTCTTTGAAAACTTGTTAACTTTTGTAGCAGAAGTACTTTTATCAGAGTTTGTGTTAACAGAGTTTACAGAAGCAGTATTTGCATTCACAGAGTTTGTACTGTCAGAGTTTACACTTCTTTTATCAGACTTTATCACATATATTTGCTTGACAGTTTGTTTTAGAGAATTATTTATTTGAGGTTGTGGTTTATAAAAATTATAATACAAATTTTGATACTTTTTGCATTTATAAATGGAATGCCTCATACTACCACAATGAAAACATGGATTATGTCTAATTTGTTTTCTATCCTCAATCCTAGGTTTTTCAGGCTTATTCTTTTTCTTGCAGTCAACAACAAGATGATTTGAATTACCACAAGTAAAACATGTTTTCCAAGGAGCATCAGGAATATTCATGTAATTAGTCTCCTTAGTAATTCCTATTTTACCATTTCTATTTCTTTTAACCTTTTTGGGTTTTCCTGTTTTGGTGACTGCATTCAACTTTTTCTTAAGTTGCTTCTGTGAAAGTAATCATATATTTATCTTTTTAGGTTCTGACACACTATTGTTCTTGGAGCATTCAGTGGGAGTTTCCTTAATACTTGCTCTAACAAATTTCACAGGTTTATTTAATATTCCTTTTATGTGTGATTTAGTGTGTGTTTCATATTCATAACCTAAAGCAGAAGTCTAATTCTTATTAGTCAGCATTTGTTGGACTTTCTTTCCAGAGTTTGTCCAAACTTTGAAAGTTTCCTTTTCTTTTATTATTTCAGATTTTAGATATTCAACTTGAATTTCTAACTGTTTTGCATGTGAATAGCATTATCAAAATCTTTCTTAATTTTTAACATATCAGAGTTTTCAGATTTAAGCATGTTATTTCTAGTAGTCAGAGTTTGTATCTCAGATTTTAATCTATCATTCTCCAATGTCTGAGATTTAAAGCTAACATGTAAAGATCTAATAAAAGACTTTAGTTCACAGATATTATCAGTTTGAAAGTTAAAGACAGAGTCAGGTACCTTTTCAGAGTTTAGAGCTTCAGTGTTTGCCATGAGTGCATAATTTATTTCTTGTTCAGAATCTGAGGAATCCATCCGATCCTTCTTTGATGTTATTAAAGCTTTTCCTGATTACTTACTTCTGCATTCAGTAGCAAAGTGCCCCATCTTGTTACACTTGTAACACTTGATCTTTGATTTATCAATAGTTTTTGATTTCCCATCTCTATCTTCTCTTTTCTTGAACCTGTCTTTCTATTCTGACTCAACATGCTTCTTCTGAAAATTTATACTTTCTGTATTTCATCTTTTTGAAGCCTTTAACAATCATTGCAACCATCTCCATCATATCAGAATATGTGGAGTCATCAGAGTTTGTCTCAAATTCTGATTCACTGCTTTCTTGAATTACTACCTCTTTTCCTTTCTTTGTTGAGACCTTAAGCACCTTTTCTTTTGATTCTTCAATCTTGGTTTCAACATTCAAAGCAATAGATCTTGCCTTGTTGCTCTTCCTATTTCTTCTCTACTGTAATTCTAGGTCATGAGTTTTTAATTTACCATATACTTCATCTAATGACATATCATCTAAGTCAGACCTGTCTCTAATTAGAGATATTTGTAGATCCCAATCTTCTGGAAGAGCCCTTAGAAACTTGGTGTTTGAATCTTCATTGTCATATACTTTATTCACCAATGCCAAGTTATTTAACAGAGTTAGAAATCTGTCATAGATATCTGTTAGGGATTCATTCTGTTTTGCCTCAAAGTATTCATACTCCTGAATTAACACAGATCTTCTGTTTTTCTTGATTTCCCTAGTTCCTCGACATTGAATCTCTAGTGCATCCCAGATCTCCTTTGAAGTTTTGCATGCTATAATCCTGTTTGACATTACTGAGTCAAGACTATTGTGTAATATGTTCCTTACCTTGGCATCTTTGAGGACTTCTTGTTTTTCCTCATTAGTCCACTCCTTTTTGTCTTTGAGGGTATAATGTTCATGAACTAGTCTTTCATCCACAATTGTTGCAGATACCAGTTTTGTTGGCATGTACTGACCTTCATTGATTATGTCCAAGTAATCAGGATCTGTTGCTTCCAGGAACATCAACATCTTGACCCTCCATGTAGGGTACTCAACTTTCTTTAAGATAGAAATTCTTATACTCTCATACTTGTTTCCAGACATGATTTATGATCTAACAGTTGAATTCGAACTGCCTGCTCTGATACCACTTATTTGCCTAGATGAATAAACTATTATAGAAGGGGGGTTGAATATAATAGTATCAGTAAGTCGATTAAGAACACAAATATGTAAAAGATGAATATTGTTTTGTATTAAAGATTATGAATAGATTACAAAACTCTCTCAAAAAGTTGTTTGTTCTTAAGAGTTGCTAGGTTATGAAAAATAAGACTTGACCGATGTCTCAATGTTAACTTATGTCTGTGTTTATATAGACACAGTTACAATTCAATTACAAATCAGATTAGAAATAAAATAGCTTTACATAAGGAAATAGTCTTGCATTCGGATTCCTTCTTACTTTCCTATTCAGACTCTGATTTGAATTGTTTCCTGACAAACTCTGATAATAAACTTTGTCGGTTGTTATTCTCTGATTGAGTATTCTCTGTTAGAGTAAACTCTGATTGAGTATTCTCTGATAGAGTAAACTCTGTCCGACAGACCTTAAACTCTGATGACGTCAGCAATGTAAACTCTGACTTGTATTCTCTGACAGCCATCAGTGTTTGCTTCCTAACACATTACTTTACTGTCCAGAAGTTGGCTGTGAAGTTAAAATAAAAAAAGAAAATATACTTGCTATTATTATTTATTTGCTGTTCCATAAACTCAGGAACAATTATTATTGTTTTTTTTCTTCTACTTAACCTGCTTCATCTTGTACCATTTCTTTTATTGATTAATAAACTTAATTCTTTGTAGTCTTGCACAGGGTTTAGATGTCAATTCAAACATTATATACGAAAATTCAAAAACAATCCACTTCGTTAATGAAACCTTTAAAACATATGTAGTATTGAGTTGTTGACTATCCGACTCATCTAAAATCTTAAGGTGTTAGAGGAAAATTTTTTAATCTCATTTTTAGGGTTGAAGAGTGGATTACGTTGAGTAACCAGCTCATCTAAAACCTTAAAATGTTATAGGAAAGTCCCAAATGAATTTTATATTATACTTTAACAGTTGTATCTATAATGCACTTCTTCTGGGACCTAATCCTGGTTGACAAATCTTTTTTATACTTCATTTACATAAGAAAACAACACAGTTTTAAGTATTGACATAATCTTGATAAGCTGGACAGTCAATCGACAGTTATCTGGTTCGGGGTGAATCGCAGTATGTTTATTCACACGCAAGATATGCGTAGGTACTTGTTTTCATTTTCTTTTATATAAATAATTATATTATTTGTCCAGGCTACGCACATAGATAATTTATAATTTATATATTAATAAATATTATTATAATAATGTAATATAATAATTATATATAAATAATTATAAAATTTATTATTTAATCATGTATATATCAATTTTTAGGTAAAAATATGTATTATCTTATATCAATATTTGATATGTGCATTGGATACCAAATTAACATTATATATATTATATGATATAATTTACATTAATAAATGAGAAATTGCCCAAAATATCATAATTTTAGTACATAATTGCCCAAAATATCACATGTCTAAAGGGGTGCCCAGGGATATCCGCATATGGAATATGCGTGTACCTAACTCAATTAGCCCCTTCTTTTAACACTCTATCACTCTCACTCGTGCTCTATCTCTTCTATACATACAAAACTTTGGCTCCGTTTGAGAGTGTTGTTGAAAACTGTTGTGCTATGCAAAAAGTGTTGGTGGAAAAAATATTGTCAGGAAAATTAAATGACTGTTTGGTAATTTTTTTGATTTATGCATATTTTGAGATATAATATATAAAAATAATATTTTTGGGAAGGTTTGATGATGAAACTGATAGCTACTTTCTGCAAAAGCGAAAGCAGGTTTTTCCAAAAGCATGGGGGACATACTTTTGCTAACAACAACTTTAAGCGCTTTTTCACACAACATTTTTTATAATTTACCAAACACCTTTCTGACAGCTTTTCAGCAAAAAACTATCGTAACTGTCTGAAATAGCAATACCAAACGGGGCCTTAGATATCAAATTCGCACAGCCAAATGACATCTCCATCTGATCTATGATCTTTATACTACTGTTCCTCTTTGTTTTTGTTACTGCTTACTTTTACCTTTTCAGACGTTTGTCTTCCTCCTTCTCACGAAGTGTATATTGATTGATTTCTGATTCTTTTATATATATATATGTGTGTGTGTGTGTGTGTGTGTGTTGTATATGTGTTTTTGTGTGTGCGATTGAGATGTGTGATTAATTGTGTAATTAAGGTGTTGATGCGGTTAAATATGATGTATATATGATGATTGATATGCATATCACCATCGATCGCGAGACATGGAGATCGAGAAGATTTGGATTCATGACGGTCAGGGATGAGAAGTCGATGCCAGATGCGATTGAAGGAATGAACATTGTGAAGGCAGATATAGAGGTGACGGTGACTATGAAGATAGTGACTATGGAGGTTGTTGTGAAGGAATCGGCGATGGATATGGTGGGAGGAGAGAAGTTAGTAGAAGCTGCATCACACGTATGCGTAGTCAACAAAACCCATCCTCAAATACGTGACAATCACTCTAGATGTGTGGACAAGATTTGTAATTGCACACGCGCATTCAGGAGATATGTGACTATAGAAATCACATCCAGGAGATAGATGACACCTCTATGAAATCTAGTGAAGATAACGCATATGTAACGTGCGTTTGTAACAGATGCGCATTCTCATAATGCGTATTCAAGGTGATATTTAGGACATGTTGTACGAGTCGTGGTATTTTGGACAACTTTTCATAAAAAAGTGAGAAAAAAGGTTTTTACCCTTAATAAACTTACCATAATATTTCAAATTTTGATAAATTAAGATTATCATAAATATTATATATCCAGCAATTTATAATATATAGATATGGATATCAAATTTATATATATTATATGATATAATTTACATTAACAAATTTATCATAATATTTCAAATTTTAATAAATTAAGATTACCATAAATATTATATATCACATTAATGATAATTTTTAAAATGGATTAATTAATAATATGGATATTGTTCGAACCTAAAATAGATTATACAATGGATCATACTAAAGTTATAAACTTCATCCAAACCTAAATATAGATACAGAATGGATTATGCAACCATTTATAATATATACATATAGATATAGACAGATAAGTAGCCGTTTTGAAGATTTTTTTTGGCTCGAGTCAACAGAGTGCAATTTCTATATATAATTGTGAATATCGTGATCAACTAACAGAAATTAATACTGATCATTAATTTATTATTCGAAACATAGGAGAAAACGTGTTACAGATTAGTAATGGTCTTGAACGGTGGCTATCTAATTATATTTTCCCAATATGAAACTCATTAAAGATTGTTTATAAGTTAGATTAAACTCAAAATTTTCCCATCATAGATAATTCCTAGTCAAATAAGTAGTTTGATCAGCAAATGTCTAAGAGTATATCAATAACCACTACAAGAAAAACAGCTTTATACAAGCGTTTTTGCCCGTTGTGTGATGTCATGAAAAACCGTTGAATATTGGGCCGCCGTCTGATACATAGATCACACAACGGTACGTGATCGTTGTCTATCTTTAAGCAAGACAACGGCAAGATCATGAAAAAATGTTGTTTGAAGGGTGGTATATACAACGATTTTGGTAAATTGACTATTGTAGGACTTGCAGTTAATCAAGCGTTTGTTAATATGAGAACAATGTTTATTATTCTTTAACACAATAGTTCTTGTAAAAGGAAGTGTTGTTTTTCCTTCATATATTCAACAGCTTCTAAAATAAAAGCCATTGTCGAGATCATATTATCACAATGGTTCCACGATAAGGACGAAATGTCTAAAGATAATGAACACAACGGTTCGTAAATAAGAATCTGTTGACTATACCTAGTTGTTACAATGGTTTGTAACTCAATTTCTGTTGTAAGAATTCAATGTGATAATGGTTCGTTTTTCAAATAGACAAGTGTTTTATATCATTGTTTCAAAGGAGAATTACAACATGCAACTAAATGTCTATGTCTAACATCAATACTATCGAAGGAATTTATTCGTTGAAGAGGATCCTTGTTGTGAAGTCCCTGCCATCTGTATCAGAATCCTCCCTAAACTCTCCATTACTAAAAGGGTACAAGTAGGGGGCAACGTTTTCAACCATTTTGAAACCTTTGAATCTTCAAACCTACGTCACAAATTTGAATGATGAGTTTGTAATAGAAGAATCAAATTGAGAACATGAAGAGAGAAAACAAAGTAATACACAAAGCTGTTGTATCCGAGGGCAAGAATTGTTGCAAAATTTGTCCGTACTTGATGGCTCAGCGCAACCATGTAGGATTTTCCTGTACAAACTTTTACTTGAAAATCCACCTGCAACCAATATAAATTATTATCTTTTCTTGTTACCAGAAATAAAAATTAATTAACAACTACTTAGTAAAATATACGACTGGTTCTGACCTGTTTTGACTTGCAAAGATCTTCATGAATATAAAATGTATTGGGATCAAATTCACAGCCATCTGGTTCTTGCACATGAACAACAAGCACACTGTCACCTACCATAACCACCAAGTTGAGTAAACGCAGAAGTACTTCCCTGCTGCTGTTATCATCTTTTAAACCAACGACAATCATTCTTTTTTTCACTTTCCTGGACCGCAGTAGGGAGAACATTCCTGCAGATACCACTCCTAAGAATTTTGATCTGTCAAAAACACCAGATGTTTATTTGTTTCAGGTAGCATAAGTTCTTATCAAATGAATGGAAAAATGTCCCTATTGTACAATTCAGCTTATTTTTTTGTAAGATTACTGCCACAAGGATTATGGTGTTATGCTTCTCTTTAAACATAATGGTACAGCACATTAAATAGCGGTAGCTGATTAGGGAATCATGCCATAAAATGTTGCATTTTGTAGATGGGTTTTAGCATGCAAGTTATGGTAGGTGCAACTTACTAAATTCAACACTTACCTTCACCTAGAGCCTACATTCTCCCCCCAAGTAGAACAGGCGATCTTCAAAATTTTAATGCCTACTGATTAGATACTCCTTGTAACTTCATATTAAAGAGCATACATAAAATCCGAAAGAGGCAGTTTATGAACCCAAATCAAGGCTTATTTAGATGTTAAAGTTTCAGTAAATGGATATGAATGCACTTCAAGTGAGACAAGAACTGGGAAACAGATGAATAGTCAGAAAAAACATATACAAGATCATGTGCACGAATTCTAAAATGTGACAGTATTAGGACTCAGAATTTACAGTTGCTGAATTTTTTTTGAAAAAATTGGGCATTGATTGGAGTTTATATTTCTCCCTCTTCTCCACATATCTAATTTAATGATACATCATACTGTCCAAAAGAGCATTCAAGCCTTACCAGACCAACTTATTCACAAAATACGCACAAAAATAAAATGCAGCAATCATACCCCGAAAATCACAATACTAGCAACAAAATGAAGACACCACAACAGTCAAGAATAACCACCGCGAGGTGGTGGCGCGGCCGCCTTGCAAGAGCCCTGCATAAACACCAACACACTTAGATTGCACACACACAACACCTCTGTTATTGCTGTTGTTACAACCACACACCACTGCACTTCGTTCATCCGTACAACCGCGACTACAGCAACTCGCAGCTGCCACGAGCTCCGCCCCGACGCCGACGACAACCGCGACTGCCACCAGCGGTGTCGCCTCCTGCTTTACCGTCACTATGTTGCTGTGATGCTTCTACCACCATATACCGATACCAGACTCTAGTACATACTCATACATACAACGATTTATGCCCACAACACCCAAAACCCCAATTCTTTGCCCTCGATTTAAGCCCTCAATTGATTTTTGTTTGAAACCCTAGTTTCCCCATTTCCCCAGTCTTACCCCCCCCCCCCCCCCATTGTCTAAGGGGTGACAATTGATTTTAGTAATTTTTATTATTATTAAAATTATTTATATTTTAAAGAAATTTAGGGCTCAATCTTAATTAAGAGATAAATTACCTTATAATTAAAATAAAAAGTCCAAAAATTATTTTTATGGGATAAAATATAAAAATAAATATTTTTGAATAAATTTAAAAATTTTAATTTTTTTACACATCACCAACATCGATATATCTTAACATCCGTACAAATGCATACTCATATTCATGTCCGAACTACAAAACTAGGTACTTAGTACTCACAAACAATATAAATACATACATATCAATATTATAAATTTATTATTCAACTTATAGAGTACAAAAATCAAAATTCATAAAAAAATCTAATCTTTTTAATTTTTAAAAAAATCTAACTCATTATACAATGGTTTTTTCTTTTTAAAAACTGTTGTCTTAATTAAATTAATACAATGGTTTTTTAGAAGCATTGTCTCGTTTCATTTCATACAATATTTTATTCTACAACGGTGTTACGTTGAAAACCGATGTATTTTTTTAATTCGTAGAACACAATTGGTAAAAAAAACGTTGTCTGTTTGACACTACAAGACAAAAAATACCTTTTTATAATAAGACGAAAATTATTTAATTACTATTTTGACTAGTTTTGTTAAAAAAGCATACAAAACAAATTAAAAATATATTGATTTTTTTTATACATGACTAATACATATTGATCTTAACATTCGTACGGTCGGATCATCGAAAAAATTAATTTTAATTTTAACAATGACATAATTGTAGATTTACCACCAAGTGATTGTCTACCCCATAACTCGTAACATAAAAGGTATACACATTCTCATGTTCGAACTACAAAAATTGGTAGTTAGTATTCACAAATATATACATATCCATATTATAAATATATATTTCAAGTTATAGGGTACAAAAATCAAAATTCATAAAGAAATCAATTTTTTTTTAATTTTTTAAAAAATCTAGCTCATTATACAAGTGTTTTTTCATTTTAAAAACTGTTGTATGACATATTAACGAACAATGATATCAAAAACACTTGTGTGAATTCTAATAAAATAATAGTATAATAAAACAGTTGTGCATCATTTAACAACAGTTATTTGACCTGTTGTATGAATTATAATAAAACAATATTTTTGTAAAACAGTTGTATAATATTTAACAATGGTTATGTTTTCCGTTGTATGAATTATAATAACACAATAGTCTTTAAAAACAGTTGCGTAACCTCCACAATTTTGAGTATTTTTTCACAACGGTTCTGAAAACCATTGTATTAAGGCTGGATTAGACCATGATTTTTCGAGGGCAAAAATAAACCATTGTATGTTAATTCTAGGCAATGCTTTTTTGACCGAGCGTTTTCTGATCAGTGTTGTCTGATGCTGTTTTTCTTGTAGTGAACTTCTCATAATTTAAAATTTATATTATTAGCTGTATACATTTTTTTCAAAAGAACTTTATGTATTAAAAATATAATATTGATCATATCATTAACTTTAATGATATACTAAAATAGATTTAACATTCAAATATTAAAATCTAAAATTTATATTATTATAAAAAAGATCATGATATAAGTATTAATAAAAGATCATCCCATAAATATAACTTCCAGTAAAATCCAATAATAATTCTGGTGCAAAATATATTATGGCTGGTTTTTTTGGTGTTGCTACGTATATCCAATCCTGAGCTTTCTTTAAGTATGTTATATCAAAAACATGCATGCGAATCACACTCATATATTAATGTTTGTAAAATATACTACATCAACTTAGTGCATCCCTCTAAATTGAACATGATAGATTTAACAAATGAAACAAAATCTTTACAACCCTGACTACCACATCTTTAAATGCATATATATTAATCTTAGTCTCATGCACGTCTATCTGTTCCAAATCAAAGTTCTAAAACATATTTGACACAACTAATGCTATCAAGCCAATGATTAATCACCTCTCTCTCTGTATATATATATGTCACTCCTCTTTAAACTATCCTTTTCATAATCCATAACAATCTTCTCATTCTCTACCTGAAGTAACATGGCAATCAACATCATCAAACTATCATTTCTCCTGGTCTCTACATTGGCCTTGTTCCCATCCACATCAGCCGAAACTCCAATCGAAACCGACGGTTCGAAGTCTCCTAACAAAAACATCCATGTGGTAGTAGAAGGCATAGTATATTGCCAAAGTTGTAACCAAATGGGATCATGGAAAGTGTCCCATGACAACCCCATTAGCGACGCTTCTGTCAGTATCTTCTGCAGAGGCGACGATAATGGAGGTGTCAATTATTACAAAACGTTCAACACAAATGCAGGGGGATACTTTTATGCTGAATTGAAAGGATTCAAGATTAGTAAATACAGTCTAGACGTTCCAATCAATTCGTGTTACGTTAGAGTTGTTTCGTCGCCTAATGTTTACTGCAACTATCCAACAAATGTCGATTATGGATTCAGTGGTCTTGGAAGCTCTCTTAGGTACCAGGACAAGACCATTTCTGGTGGAGATCATTACCAGGCTGTGGTTTATTCTGCTGGTCCTTTGGCTTTTCGTCCACTTGATTGTTCTCCTTACACCCGAAAACCCTCATTATATTGATCATGTTCTGTCGTTCTCATATGATGATTAATTGGCTTATGTTCGGTCAGCTCATCTTGTTCCTACTTTACCAATGAAAATGTAATTTACAGTTTTTTCTATAATTTGTTTATTATCCAACTGCAGATATTGGATTTATCAAATAAAGAGCAGTATTATTTCATATGTCAATGTCATAACCCGAATAGAGTGGTTATGTTTTTTTTTCGCGCTAATTTTCATATATTTTAAAATTTTGGATTAAAGGGAATACAATAGTCGGATCTCAAACCTTATAAACGAAAAGGGACCGTAATGTATAAGAAACAAATTAACGGGGCAGAACAAACTCGCCAAAATTCACGTAAAAAACCTACTATAATTACAAAACCAAATAATTTAACTAACAAAGTAGTTAAATTGATCCATCGTTCATTTAGTCTAAAATTACATAAAGTAACAAAAAAAAAAGTTTTGATGCACCTCTACTAATATATCTCAGCATAAATTGAACGATTAATTAAGTCGAATGGTGTAATTTAACATTAGATTAACTTGAATCAAATCATAATTATCACTTTGAAATAATAATTAATATGAAAAGGTTTATGAAAAATCAGTTGGATCAATTAAGTTGGAATAATTAATCATTAATTATCACACTTTTACACCTTACTACTTTTAGCAGTCACCATATAAAAAAAATTGCACTGCAGTCGATCTGTTTAATGTTTATAATGCGAACATTTTAAATTCAAGTTTAGTGAAAATTTGAAATTGTGGAAAACAAAAAAATGTACATTTGAATGTATTGCTTTATAATGGGTCAGATAATTACGGGGCATGTTTAGAGTAACGTGCAAGCTGGCTTTGTATGCATGCCACCAATACTAGTCATTTACTCACCAAATTGTAGTAAAAGTCCATTTTAGTCACCAAAATTGGTGAATATATCACTATAGTATATATACATTCTGCTCACCAAGTTATGCAAGAGGGCCATTTTAGTCATTTACAATGAACTTAACATTTCCCTATGCTTACCATCTTTAGTAATAACATAAGTAAAAGATTGGAGAAGAAAAGGCCTAGGCTATGAAGACGTTGAGCTGTGTATTGCTACTCTTCACTCTGCTCCCTTATCTTCAGCTTCTACTCTGTAACGTGGTACTCTCTCTCTCTCTCTCTCTCTCTCTCTCTCTCTCTCTCTCTCTCTCTCTCTCTCTCTATCTCCCCCTCCCCCTCCCCCTCCCCCTCCCTCCCTCTCTCTCTCTCCCTCTCTCTCTCACACACACACACATTCTTGTTATATATGGTGATAACATGCTGGCGCGCACACACGCACACTTTCATCGTGAATCAGTAGCAGATATGTTTGTACATGATAAATCTGTGAATATAAGCTTGTTTCTCTGCATTGATCTCATTTTGTGCGTTAATAATGCAACATTTGGTAGATATAATTAGTTTTCTGCAGATATATGTACATAAAACACACACACATTTATGTGTTCTCTAATTAGTGCTATATGAGGTGATAGTTTACTCGCATTGTACGTATATATTATCATTGTTCTCAAAATCGGTTGATTTAGTCTAGTATTCGGACGAGTACTCAGCCTCGGACTCGTTTCGAATCCGATTCTCTGTTACTCGGCCAACTCAGTTCTGAGAATCAGTCTAAAAAATTTATTTATAAGTTTCTGGTAAAAAATTATGGAGTTAAATTATTAAAAATGATGAATAGACTGTTTTGTGTTGGAAAAAGCAAGATTATTAGTTCGTTTTCCTGCATTATTTCTTTTTAGTGCGTTAAATTATAGGCTAAACTGGAAAAAATGATCGATAAATTGCCTGATAAATAGTGTTCTGCAGATATCTCGTATAATATTCTGCATTGAATCTACTTACCTGAATCATAAATTTTTATGATATCAAAGCGGAGTTTCATCCAATTCATATATTTGCTAAGGAACTTTGTAGAAAATACTTATATGTCTTCTATCTCTAACTTTGTTTGCCAACTCCAGTCTGAACATTGGTACATGTTTCTCTATTCACTCTTGTTGAATTTGTATTTGATTTGTTTGGAGCAAATGTTTCGAAATTCATATAGTTGATTATATTTATGTTTATGACATTGTGTCTTAATTGTAGCGCACTGCTGATTCCAGTGCAAGATTCCTAGAATGGTATTTTTAATCATAGGTGATTGATTATCAATTTTTCTTATCATCAGGCTCTTGCTTTGGTGAACAAAATGAGAAACTACTGGAATGAGAAAAAAGTTGACTTGCCTATGTATGTGCACTATATTTCCATAGTGTTTACTGTCATGAACCTTATGGTTCAACAGCTGATGGCTGTTACCACTTGGCGTTTTTCCTATGATAGCCGGTTTTCTTGGGCTGCATTTGCTGCAGTTTTTTTTTCATCTACTCGGAGCTGGTTCTGCCTACATTGTGAACAAGGAAAAGCTACAGATGTTCAGTTCTTTTATTGCGCTAATATTGGTTGGTCTTGCAGGATTCAGCATAACTTTTGAACATGATATTAGTGTGAAAGCTTTCCTACTCGGCCAGTTTCTGCAATTTGAGTTTAGGCTCTCTGGTCTGACTCGGAAATACTATCTTCTGTTAGATGGCTTAACACTGCCCCTCTCACTGGTGAGCACGTCAGGAGATGCGAGAATCAAATTTATAGCAAGTGAAGAAGATTCTCATCTTTTGAAGCTTGACCCAAATTCTTGGCTTCAAGTGAGAGAGAGGATTGGGCTGACCATGTCAATTTAAACCCGAAGTCTGCCATGATGTGGTTCTTTCAGTGTGCAGCATAGAAGAAAACATAATCACGTTGACTCTAAAGAATTGTAAAGCACAAGTTATCAAGAAGGAGTACTGAAATTCTAGCTCTAAATAACAGTTCAGCTCTCGTTCACTTTCGTATTACTCATTGCAGATATACTTACTAAAGTACTGTTTATTTTGCTCTATATTAGTGAAGTATAAATTCATGTACAAAACTTTATATCATAGTGTGCATGCTGAGAGACTCTATAAGCCGAGTTAATTAGATCATTTTGTTGCTATAAGTGATTGTAATTGTGTAGGCACTTAGACTTGTGGTTACCTGTTATTGACTTATCATAAGCTAGTCAGTTTGCTTCTTATGTTTGATCCTGAGCTTGCATAGTTTATCTCCCGTCTTTGTTTTGTTTCCTTTAATGACAAAGAAAGCGCATGATATTACTATGTTGGGAATACTATTATAGCTTGGTTTGTTCAATGTTCACATTTGAAGGTTCTTGATTGTATTGTATTCATTATTCAATAGCCTGTGACATATCACATATATCTTTAGGGTCCTAATCCCTGACAAGTTATTGTTGTAATCACCTATTTGCGGAATTTTTGAATTGCAAATAAGGTTAAAACATGACTTTTTATGTGAACTCAGTCCCCCATGTCGCTACGTGGATAGATTGTTACCAAAAATCGCTCGTCAGGATTTCCCTTTGTTCTGTACCCTCGTGCAGCTGGGCTGCTCAAAATAGCTTGACACCAGGTTCTAACATCTTTTAGCTCAATAGCGTTTACTTTGTACGGCCTTTCAAAAATCCTGAACATACATGAGAGATTGAGAGTCGATGGCTGTATGTAGTCACCGGCATATTGACACTTCATTCAAATAATCAAAACTTGAGGGATTCGCGAAATTTAGGTGTGGGCGATTATTCAAAATATATATCATACATAATGGAGATTCTTATTAGCTAAGATTAAGAACAGTCATCAGTAGTAAAGCTCTCAATTTCAGTAAAACTACAGATGTTGCGAATAATTATTGAGATTTGATAGTTTAGGCGCCAAACTAGCTTCTCTAAGATTTGTATGATCGGTTGTTTTCATTTTTTGAAACTCACGAGCTTGTGAGATTTATTTCTTTTCCATGTTCATGTATTAATATTTAGTAGCCTATACTCTATACAACAAAAAAATTAAATAAAAAAACCCCGCTCTCTCTCTCTCTCAAAGCAGCGACCTCCATCTTCTTCTTTTCTCAACATAACCAGCGGGCTTCCATCAATTTTTTCCAGTGGAAATCCCAAATCCCTTAGTTACCTTTCATTTTTCTTGTTTAATGCTTTGGTTAATTTTTTCTTCTTGTAATCCTTAGATCATAAATCTCGGAGTTTCTGGTTTCTTTTTTCCGTTTCAAACAATTCTTCTAAAGTCCGGTTATCCCTTGTTTATGGGTTTGATTCTCAAATCTAAGTTTTGTTTTCCCCTAAAAAAATCTTCCTCCTTGGGCAAGATTTGTATTCCCAATTTATTTGGGTTTTGTTTATACTCTCCGTGTGAGAACTTGCTGTTTGTTTTGGTTTGATTTAATGTCTGAGATATTAGATCTATAGAATTTTCAAGGTTTTGATTCGGCGATTAAAGTTTTTATGGTTTTGCATTTATGGTGGATAGCTCAAACTGGACGGTGAATCTGGTGCTTGTACATATATCAATTTCAACAAATTGTTTGATTCTAGTATCTCTAAATATAATGGATTAATCAACGATTGTTTCAGTTTAATGTTTGTTCGATTCGATTATTTTTGTAGATATTGTATGATTTTTTATTAATGAATTAATTATCATTCAAAAAAAATTATTTAGTAGTCTTTTATTTATTGATTTCTTTAAAAAAAATTAATTTTCATAATCTTTTTGTAGAAATTCATATACATTGTACTAATACAATAAAAAAGAGGTTTACAAATGACAAATAAAGAATGATAATTTGAAAAAAAATCATATAAAAATGAGTAATGCGAGTTATACCAGAAACATTTTTTAAAATTTCTCAAATGATGATTTAATTAGTTTTAATTGGGCTATTAATATGTATATATGAGAGTCCATTATTTTTAATGAAAACTAAGCCAATAAAAACATGTCAAATAAATATTTGGGATAAAAAGAATTTTCAGAAAAAATAATATTAAAATGGGATATGAATGAGACCGAGGCCGGAAGCAAGCTCAAACGAAATATTTTAGCAGAGTCTTAAGCAATGTAAGACAGCTCAGCCTACACAGTTTCAACAACAAATAGTCTACTCCGTACTAAGCATTAACCAACCCACAAGGAGTTTACACATACAATCACCATAATCCTGAAGGTGGACTTCACGTTTTCGATATTACAACTTCAAATACAGCTTAGTAGCACCCACGACAGTCTCAAAAACACCCCAAACCATATCACACATTCCAGTAAGTTACTTATAAATACTATTACCACCATCAGTCTTTTCATCCACAACAAAAAATCTTCTCTAGCCTCTTTAAAGCTTTCTCTAGTAACATTTTCGAAGATGGCAAGCAGCCAACTCACATTTCTCATTACGCTCTTTCTCTTCTCGTTGGCCTTTTCTTCCATGTCAGCTTCTGAAGAAACTACAACAAAAAATGTGGAGAAAAAAGTTGACGTGGTGGTAGAAGGAATGGTATACTGCCAAAGCTGCAACAAGTTTGGATCATGGTCATTGACTGGGGCTACGCCCATTTCAGCGGCTAAAGTTAGTGTTATCTGCAAGAAGCAGAAAAATCAAGTCAGCTACTACAAAGCATTTGCCACAAATGCAAACGGGTACTTCTATGCACAGTTAGATGGATTTAAGATGAAAAATAACTTGTCAGACCATCCTCTCCAGTCATGCCATGTGAAGCTGGTTTCATCCCCTCTTCAAAACTGCAACCTTCTCACAAATATCAATTATGGACTTGATGGTTCCCCGCTCCGTTGGGAGAAGAAGAGTTTGGCCAATAATAATTACGAAGCTGTGATTTATGCTGCTGGACCCTTGGCTTTTCATCCAGCTAATTGCAATCCCAGTACTCATAACTAATTTTAAGTAATAGTTATATTGAGTCAGATCAAATTTTATATTGTTTTGGTTAACTCTTCCCAATTCAATGTTGATGTGATGCCGGCATTAACTTATATTGTATGCTATGTTTCTCTTCTTTTTCTACTTACTCAAGAACAATGAACTACCTAAATTTCTTATAAGAAAACATTTTACTTCTTTTTCAGCTAATCAACATATTGACTTATCATTTGCATTTTATTGTATATTCACATGCTGTGGGAAAGATAACCAGAAACTAAAATGTAAAACCTCGAAGATGTTACTAAAATTTTAACTATAAAAAATGGAAGAGTAGAGGAAAGTAGCAAAGAAGTTGCACATACCCATTTTCAGAAGTCCAGTGGCATTTTAAACAATTCATTTATCTCCGCCATTGCCTCCTTTGTACACACAGTCTGCTCAAACAAATCGCTTTCACTTCTGGAACATGAACTTGCTTTGACTGTTTTTGGTTTATTGTCCAGCTCATCATCATGAAGAATCAGAAATTCTCCACAATCTATCTTCTTCTCTTTTGCTTTGTCTTGCTGCTTCCTGGATCTATTTTTTCTCACAAATTCTATAGGCTTTCCAAACATGCTATTTATATCATTCATAGCCTCCTTTAAGTTTATTGTGGGCTCTACTAAACCATGGTGGCAAACATTTTCCACCTGTGGTTCTTCTGAAATAGTGGACCCTACGAAGCGATAAACAGCTGTGTCCTCTCTTAATCGTGTATGAGGAAGTTTCTCCACATTTAAAGCTTTAGAATTTTCTACAGGTGCACTTAGAAACATGGAACCATTCCTGCCAGGACAGAGAGCAGCATCCTTCAATCGCGGAGCTTCTTTGTGTTTAGAGTTGTTCTCCTGGCCTCTCTTTGTTATATTGTTATCTTCGTCATCGTCAATATATATTTGAAATGGTTCTTGACAGGGTTGATGACTTTCTGCAATTGGGTGATTCGGGTTTGAAGAACTCATTCCCAACACATGGTTTGATGTTCCAACCCCATTATCTAAATTTTCATCAACAAACACCTCAAAACCATTTGCTGAGATCTGATCAGCTCTGGGCTGGCTTTTATGCAATCTCCTACCGGCATGTGCTGGCTCTAAAGGCTCTTGAAACATGCTATTTATTGCATTCAGAGCCTCTTTAGTGTTTATTGTAGGCTCCACTAGACCATGATGGCATGCATCTTCTGCTTCAGACTTTCCGACAATTGCAGTACCTACAAACTTGACCACAACTGTATCCTCACCAATATGATTTTCACTACCATCATGATGTTTGAGAGAACTTTTCTTCTTAAGAGAAGCATGGTTCACATTTGATGTGGTCCTAGGATATATAGATTCCCTCTCTGGCATGCCACTACTTCTAGAGCTTTGAGGAAAGAACAGCTTGTCCTCCGTATGTCCAAATTTTGTTTGTGTTTCAGGCATAGATTTCTTATGTCCTGCAGCCACATCTTTATTTTCATTGCTGTTGAGAGAGACGAGTCCAGCAGACAGAGGCCTAGTCTTGGTTTTCCATGCCTGACGCTGCAAAAAATATGAATAATGAAATTGTGGACGCGAAAACAGAAAAGAAAATGTAAAAGGGAAACATGAAGAATAGAACAACCTCTATTCTCTTGTTTTTGTGTTGCGTCATGCGTTGAATGAATTGCTCAAATGATTTTTGTAATTCTTCCATAGGCTCAGCTAGGCTGTTCAAACAAATTTCAAACAAAGTGAATGCATATATATAATGCATCGAATTTGTACCAACTGATTGAAGGAAAGCTTCAAATATACTCCCTCCATCTCAAAATAATTGTCCTCTTTCTATTTTTGTTAGTCAAATTGACCGATTTTTGACCAAATATTACATATAATATATAATTAAGAAAAAATTAAAAATTATATCATTAAAAAATATATTTAATAAATTTTAAAATATATTTTTCAGTTTTTGAAAAATGTAAAAGAATAATTTTTAATTTACTGTCAAAGTTGGGTCAATTTGACCGCACAGAAATCAAAGAAGACACATATTGTGAAATGGAGGGAGTAATGTACTTGGACAGATTAAGTTAACTATCTAATCATATTTGATGAATTAATCCAAAATTAATTCCTTTATTAATCACAATTAGCAGTGCAGGGATAAACACTAGAAGCTGAGAAAACTCGTGAAATAAATGTGATATAGAAGAATACCAAATAGACTTCTTAAATTATGCTAGAAATTATTTAATGGATCCAGTCAGCTAAAAAATTAGTGTTCAAGGTGCCACGAGATAATCAAGCCATTGTTCCTAATACATTTACTGGTATAAGCTCAAACATTATATTGCTCAGGGAGGGAGGCTCGTCTGAAAAGCATTAAAATGCATACTCGCTGATACATATGATAATAATAGGCATTGTACTTCGCATTATTAAGACCACTGCATGCAGCATTACGTACTCTAGTTCACATTAAAAACTGTAGCTGTAGACTATAAAGCATGAGCATATATATATAAGAAAGCGAGAAACTAGCAGAAAATATTAAAATGCACGAGACACGGGATATAATGCTTTGTGTATTGGTTTTACAGGAAGTCTAAATTAATATCTCTATAATTTTTTTAATACAAGGATTGGCATGCGTGGTTTGATTACCATGTTGCTCATTTATTTTGGATTGCTTTGTATTGACTGCTTCAGAGTTATTTAGTCTATATAGTCTCATAAATGTCTCTTAAATGCATATTAATGTAGAAGTATATAGGCTGGAATATAGTCTCATAAGATAGTGTGATTGATTCTATTGTTCACTCCGTCTACCCCATTGTCAACACTATATCGTAATAATTATAAGATAAATTGAGAATGCTAGATGGGGTTTTGGGATGTGCATATGGGTGTATGTATAAACATTTTAATTGCATTGGAAAGAGAAATAAAACCATAGGATCTAGTTTTCATGCTGAGAAGTGGACAAAGTTGGTTCCATGTCAAGTCAGTTTGTCCTTCTTCCTTCTCCGTTTTTTCCCGTCTAGCACCCTCCTATGTGCAATGGAGGACACTAATCTAGGCCATGGGGCCTCATGATCGCCCATTGACCTGCTAGTGCACAATTCAGCAAATATATGTAGCACTTGCTTATTTACTCTAGACTACAATGGAGGCCACTAATCTAAGCCATGGGCCTTCATGATCACCCATTGACCAACTACTGCACAATTCAACAAATATGTGTAGCAAATGCTTATTTACTCTAGTAACTTAAGAAAGAATATAAGTTATGGAAAGAGCTTAAGAAACTTATGGATCTGTACCCAAAGTGAATCAGAACACGACATAAGTGATCAAACCACAAAGCTATGTCTGTACAAAAAATGGTGGTACACTATTAATCCCATTGTAGGATAAAAAGCTAATAGTAATTGTTTTTGCAATTAAATACTACAGAAATGGATATCATATAATTATACTAATGAATGAAGCAGATACTTCAAACAAAATGTAAACTTCTTACTTCTTTGCTCCCAAATGATACATCCTCTCAGACTCCTCGAACCTTTTCAGTTTCTCATAATAAAGAGCATAGGCCTGATAGAACAGTGACATCCTTGTTCCAATGTTATTTGCCTTCATTGTGGCTAAAACCGCCCCCGGATCATCCACGAAATCCATCTACACAACAATCATATGCAAAATATTTGTAAGTAGCTCCCAGTTTATTTCTAAATAGAACTTATGCAAATAATTGTAAATAGCTCCCAGTGGATTTCCAAATAGAAATTAGAACAACAAAAGAAAATGGGCAAAACATTTTTTTCAGCCTCATTGATGTTAAAACTTAAAAGTATAAGATCAATTTTGGTTCATTGTCCCTGCAAACTCCATCATAAAATATTTGCACTTCCTTCACTCTTTCCTCTTTTTTGTCCTTAAATTTTGTTCTCAATCTAATTTTGTTCATTTAAGTAAAATAAAATTGTTTTTCAGAGTTCTTTGGTTCGAATCCTCATATCCGAACGGGTGAGATTGTACTATTCTCACACAAATTAGAACTCTAGGAAAGGTGTTATATTCAATCCAATGGGGCAAAAACGTGCCTTGGATTGATAGAGTGGTTGACTCCAACAAGGCAACAAGCATATCTAACATCACCTACTTAGATAAAATGAGAAAGGCCCAAATCACTTAATCAAGCAAAAACCAATACTCTAACACAAATCCCTAACTTATATACTTAAAAACATTCCAAACACATTAATCACATCTTAAGCCCTAAACTCAAACACAAAAAATGAAATGTAAAGGTATACCAATTGTAACCAGACACGAAGATATCGCAAGTCATTAGCATAACGACGATCACTTATAAATGTCTCGGCACATTTCTGTAGAAACCTTGGGAGTTTCTCTTTCAATAGCTGTGGCGGTATCGTGTCTTTCATTTTCCTAATCCCTCTGTAACATAAATAACATAATAAATAGATTTTAATATATGAAAGTGAAATGAATTACAATTACATTTCTTTCGATTCCATATTTTTATTAATTTATCGAGAATAAAAATATTATCGACTATAACGAAAAAAAGGAGGTAATGAGAAGTGTGTCACCTGAGCCAGGGAATAAGGGGGTCTTTGCCAGAGTATGATTTGATGTCGGAGATTAATGAGGAGAACAGATTGTTGTAGGCGTTGCTTTCGGCCATTCATGAATTCAAAACCAATGTATGTAGAGTGTGTGCTTGTGTGTGTAATTTGAATTCTTATATAGGCGCGTCGTTTTTTTTGTTTTTTTTTTTAATTTATTTCATATCATGTATAACTATATTATTGTATCTTAATTTTATTAATTAGTTGTCTATATTTTTATTTTACATATATATAATAAAAATATTAGAATATTATTATTAAATATTTTCTATTTTTTCTTTTTAATATTTTATTATTAACATTTTAATGTTGTTTTATATATTTATCTTTATTCTTATTAACTATATTTGATATCATATGTTAATATATTATTATATTTGAACTTGAATTATATTTATTGATTACTCAGATTTTTATTTGTTATATATATATATTATGAGAGTATTTAAATATTATTATTAAATATTTTTTTATTTGTGTTTTATTTTTATTTATGTTAAATGGAAGTCAAGATATTATTTTAATTTTTCTAATATACCTACTTTTTATTATTGTAGTCTGTGGAACCCGATAGCAAATAAAGCACGTGATATCATTTATTCCATACTATGGTTACTTTTTCAATAATATTATAGTCAAATTTATTGATTTTTTTAGATATTTATATTTATTCAATTTAAATATTAAAATTTAATATATATTTTTAAAAATATAATATTAAGTTAGTTATTGTTATTTATTAATAATCGAACCTTTAATACTTTATTTATAAATAATATTAAACTAATTTTTGTATTCATAGAGAATCAAACTTTGATCAATTAATTAATTAATAATACTTATAAATTTATATTTCTCACGACCGAACCATGATAACTGTTTATATCAATTATATATAGGATATAATTAGAATATTATTCAGGGCAATAATTATACTTTAAATCCAACCTAAATAAGTATTTGAATATTTTTTAATTTCTATAAAAAAAACATAAATTTATAATTTTATCAATGATGAAATAATATTATTAAATTAGCATAAAAATATTTAGCAAAAATAAAACAAAAATGATTCACACAAATCACACCCCTAAACGCTAAAACCCCGAGCAAAAAGATCTAAAACCCCCTAAAAAAACTCTATACTTTCGCACAAAACTAATTTCTTGAGAGTTAAGACACGCATTTGCTATATTAACCTCCCCTGCGCCGTCGTATCTCCACTCTCCTCGCCGTCGCCTCTCCTCTCCTAACGCACTAGCAGAACCCTAACCCTACCACAACTCCAAATGTCTACCTCCGGCGAAGATCCCGATCACCACCACACTCCCACTGCCGGCGAAGACAACGATGACTACTCCGACGAAGACGAAGAAGAAGATCTCTCCGAAGAATCAAAGCTCCGAGAACAAAAGGCGAAGATGGAGAATCTCTTCCACCGCATCTCCAACGAAACGGTGCCGTTGCGCGTGCACGACGTGTTAATCAAAGGCAACAACAAAACAAAAGAGGCGTTAATTGAAGCTGAAATTGAGAGCTTGAAAGAGGCGAGCTCGGTGCAAGAGCTTTTACAGGCGGCGAGTATTGCAAATGCGAGATTACAAAGGCTTGAAATTTTTGATTCGGTTAATATTACTCTTGATTCTGGTCCCCCGGAGTTACCTGGGACTACGAATGTTATCGTTGAAGTTGTCGAGATTAAGAATCCTCTTACTGGCACTATCGGAGTTTATAGCAAGCCTGAGGTGTATATATTTGTACATTTCTGTTTATTTACTTGTTTCTATTTTGTTGTAGTTGTGAATGTTTGTTGTGTTGATTTGTGTTTTATTAATTTCCGGTGGTGGATTTGATTGTTATTTTTGTGTTTTTTTAGAATGATTTTAGGGTTTTAGGTAGGTGGATGATTGGTTGTAGAGAGTGATTGAAGTTAGTGAAGTAGATTTGAGGCTGCTGATACGAGTATTGTAGTGTTTGTTAGTTTAGAGATCATGTTTGACATATAGTCCAATTACGAAGAAACGAAGTGGAATTGGTGTTGTAGTTCGAGGATTTTATGGTGTTTAATGTATGTTGTGTTAAATTGGGAGTTATGTTTGACATTGTCGGTGTTAGTTACAGTGTGCAGGACATTTTTAAATAATCTTTGTGCGAAGTTAATTATATTTATATTATGTCAATGAAATTTGTGGTTTTTAATTTTCATTAATGCGGATGTTGACAAACTTTGTAAGTGAATCTTGACAGAAATGGCATTGATTAGGAGGTTTTGTTGTATACAGGCTTCTGTCATTAAATGATATTGAAATATTTTGCCAATTTGATTGACGTCGTATAATTATCTAAAGAGATAGAAACAAACAAAATATTTTATGGCTTTACATATGGTTCCGGTTATAATGATTTTACTGGTTAATCTGATGTGAATTTCATTGACATTATTTTCCATCCAACAAACATCTTGCTATGTAGTTTAAACATAATCATTGATTCGCATTTGATTTTTAATGAAGGTATAGGTTTTGTGTACATATGATCTTCTAATGTAATAAACTTATTTGTAGGCTAGAGCCTGGTCGCTTGAGGGATCACTCAAGTTGAAAAATTTGTTTGGGTATGGAGATCATTGGGATAGTTCTTTAGTTTATGGCTGGGACCAAATGTCAGAGGTTAGTGCTGGCATATATTTACCCAGATTTAAAGGAATTAGTACTCCTGTGACGGCTCGAGCATCCCTTCTATCGCAAGATTGGTTGAAGTTTTCTTCTTTCAAAGAGCAATTGATGGGGGTATCTCTCGGCCTCCTATCCACCAAGAATCATGATTTGACATATAATCTATCTTGGCGTACACTGACAGATCCATCACAAATGGCATCCAGGTCAGTGAGAAGGCAGCTTGGCCATAATTTGAACTCTGCACTGAAGTATACATTTAAAATTGACAAGAGGAATTCCCCTTTTAGACCAACAAGAGGATATGCTTTTGTTTCTACAACACAGATAGGTGGCCTTTCACCTGATAGTCGGTGTCTACGCTTTCTCCGCCAGGTTTGATTATAATACCCGTTCTTGTTGATTGCTTTTACCTGTTTGAATTGATTTATTTGTTTAAGTCTGTTTTTATTAGTAATGTCGCCATATGGATCTATACCCGTGCCCTTTTTGCAAGTAGGACCCTGTCCCATGTAGTCATCCCTCATTGTAAATCTAATCACGAATAGAAGATTCCCCCTTTGGTGTATATCTACATCGGACTGCGTTTTTACTTTTCTGAACAAGGTTAATAGAATGACAGTATTTAGAACTCCAAAGTAATTTCCATATTGTTGTGTTAACCAAGAATACTTGATGTCTTCAATTCATGAAAGCAGTATCTATATCCCTTTTTCTGCTCAGGACAACATGGGATCCTAGGTCAGGCTGGGTAAGGCTACAATCACATATGTTCAGTGGTAGCCAGCCCAGTTATTAGCTCAGTGGTAACACTAAACTCTGTTGAAAGTGTCAAATGACCAAGTTCTTAATCCCAAGAATTCTTTACAGACTATCAACTCGTGGTGGTCAGCATACTTATCTCAAATAATAATAACTGTAGTTTACAATTACAGTTGTAAGACTATATTTATATCTAGCAGTAGTTGGCTAAATGAAAATTCATACATCAGTAACATTGTAACAATAGTTTCTTATGAACTCTGAAGAATTTTGTAGTAGATATCAAAATTTTGAAAGTTGAAACAGAATGCTTCAGCTTCTCTGTTGCAAAATCTGAAATCTAGACTGTGCTTCATCATTGTTTACATTCATATTTAGCTCATGATTTTGGGTCGTTCAGCATGTTTTTACTTTCAGGACAAATTACTATTTTTTAATCAATATAATTCTTGGTGGTGACATTGTGTTACTACTCTATGAAAAAGTCTCTTTTTCTTGACCACAATGAAAATTTCTCCTGGTAAAGTATTTACCTACCCACACTCTTCCTGTTGGATTTGCAACAGTAAACACATCATATTGGTCATTGTACTTGTGTCTTTTCCTCAGGAACTTGATCTTAGATGTGCTCTTCCCTTGGGTTTCTATAATGCTGCTTTCAACTTTGGGATTGGTGTTGGAGTACTTTTTCCATGGGGTAGTGGATTCCAGAGCAAGCCATCTTCTTTGCTTGATAGATTCTTCTTGGGTGGCACTTTTTCTCCCGTTTGCACATTGGGAGGACCAACATCTGTATTGGGTTTTAAAGCACGGGGGCTGGGCCCTACTGAACTGAGAAGGAAAGTTAGGGATGATAGTGAGAGTCCTGAAAGTCATCCTGGTACAGATTTTCTTGGAGGTGACCTTGCTATTACTGCATTTGCCGACCTATCTTTTGACTTACCGTTGAGGGTGTTAAGAGAAGCAGGCATACACGGGCACACATTTGCTTCTGCCGGGAGCCTTAATAAATTATCAGAAAATGCATACAGAAATCTATCTTATCAGAAATTTCGTGAATCTATCAGAAGCTCCATAGGATGCGGAGTGATTATACCAACCAAACTTTTCCGTATGGAGGTCAGTTATCTGTGTTCCAAAATCTAAATACTGTACATAACTGCAAGAAATTATTATATGGAAACAAAATATTAGCTAGAACTTTGATGTGATGTGTGCTATAGAAACCTTTTTTTTCTTTAGTGTGCATTTTAGATATGGCTTTGAGTGTGGATTATTGGTTGTTTTATGTGAACTTCATCTAGAACTTTTAGGTATCTGAAAGCCTTTATAAAACCACCCTTTAGTATAAGAAGCTCAAAAAGTGTAAAACAGTCTCGAACCATAATTTAAACCATCCTGAACAGAGAAGTTTGTAGTTTAGTCACTTCTCGATTCATATCATAATTAAGTCTGGGGTTTACCTACAGTCCCAGAGAACTTTTATAAGTCAACAGAGAATTGTATTTTCAACCCCTGACTTGTACCTAAAATATACTTCTTGTAAGAAGTACAAGAAATTAAGAATATATAAATTTTACGTGTTAAATTTGCGCAACAGTCCCTTCTTTCGGATCCATGTCCAAGAATCCTAGATGTTTAAGAATTCCAGAATTGGATTATGTCCGACACTCATGCCCAAGTTTGGGTGTATTAGGATATACTATTATCATAGTCCAGATATTTAGTTGAAGTGCTTTTCAATTTGGCTATCTTCTAAAGATGCCTATGATTCTATTTTTCTCTCGTTCTCATATGGAAATACTTTATAAAGAGTGCTGGCATCAACTTGGCTCAGCATTTACAGTTTGGGGCTTGATCTCATTGTCTTCTCTATATAGTTCAGGCTTACTTTCACTTTGTTGTACTATCTATATGCTATTTACATTTCGTGGATTAACATCATTTTGTGGTTCTATGTTCTTTATGTACTATTTTGCAGTTTTATATGCAACTTATCTGTTTATCTGTTTTCATACAAAATAGCTTAATCATTACTGTAACAGATACTTTAGACTATATATTGCTGAATAACTAAAATTTAGCAATTTGCTGCTAACTTGTAAATACAAACTTTGATCTCATCTGGGCTCTGAAAACCTTTAGTTAGATCTGCTCAAAAAAATTATTTGCGTTCGTTCTTCGTTTTACTAGCTTATTTCTCAAGGGCTGAACTGAGTCTGACTACTTAAATTGGTTATCAGGTTAACTATTGTCATATAGTCTCTCAGCAACCGTCCGATCGAGGAAAGACGGGGGTGCAGTTTTGCTTTTCTTCTCCGTAGCATATGAGAGAGTTACTTCCAGCTTTTTTGATGCCCGGCACTTTTAGCCGACTAAATTTATGAGATTTTTGTACTCCATAAATCATTATCATTATTTGGGCATTTAAAATAATGTAATCTAAAAATCTAGATTTGACCGGTCACTTGGTCCTTGGTTAAGAAAACCAAGGAATTCTGTAACTTATACATTTACGGTACTCATCGATTACTACTTTTCTTGACTAAAAGAGTAAAATATTGTGTTTGACTGCAATGTCAAGCTGGGAAAATAATATAAACGTGAGCTTATTTTCTGACGTATACACAATTTTCTATGCTATAATCCATTTGTTCTATGACTTGTGCTCACTCTGCAAGTCGTTTTAGTTTTTACATACAAGTCGTTTTAGAATTCGACTTGCAAGTCGTTTTAGAATTCGACTTACTAGACAAGACTTGTGTACTTCTACCACTACTAGCCATGTATGTATTGTACTACTATTCTATCTTTTCCTCTCCCAGTGTCATGTACTGTTATTTGATATTAATAATGTTCTAACACAATTTTTTATTTAAAATACCTAGATCTAATATAATTTAAAATAAAAATTAACAATTAAAATTAATTGTATTGAATTTAAAAATAAAAATAAGTTATTTCTTATTTTAAAAACCCTAATGATTCTATTATATACCTACAACAACAAAAAATATAATTTATTTTAAAAATAAAATATTAATTTTGACGATACAAAAAAATTATAACCATACAACATTCTATATCATTAAAAAAATATTCATTATATTAACTAAATTATTGTAAATTATTTTGTAACATTTTTATAATTCTAAAATATAACTTACAATATTTATATTTTCGTCATGAATTTTTAATATTCAATAAAATTTAATGATTATATAATTTATTTATTTCAAAAATAATAATATTTTTGTTTCTTTTATGAAATAAAGAAAACAAAATACCAGATTAAATTTAATTAGATTACGTTTTTAAAATACAAATTTGTAAGAAGTTTAAAGATATACTCCACTACAGTAGTAATATAATAATTAATCATGAAGAATTAAAGACTAAATGTGCATTAGTGCAGGGCTAAAGTAGGAAAAATGTTAACCTTTCTTAATTCATGTGCAAATCCCTTAAACGACCTGTATATATAGAGGGAGTATTAAGTTTCATTCTTCTCATTTTTGCAAAATTGATGTTTATTTCTTCAAATTATGATTGAATTTTCGGATTCCTCTCATATCTTTCATTCTCTATACAAATTTCAGTTGCACAGTACACTTGCACGCAATTTAAGACACTTTCGATATTCATATTAATTTCACTTGCACATTTTAACCGAACACAATCCAAGTCTCCAAGACACTTTCAATAGGCAATTATAAGGGACTATTTGCGTGACATTCTCCTAAATAGAAGCATAGTACTAATTGTACCCTATAAACCTATAGTAGAACTTGACCTTTGTCTAAACTTAAGATTATTTGGCCTTTGCAGCCCAATTTCAAGAATCGTATGTAAATTATATTATAATCTCAAAAGCTTTATTTTCGAAGAAAATAGAGCTCTAAGCTAATTAACAAGTTTGAATTATATATGTATGATTTGACACTGGTAGTAGTGGGAATTATGATATTCTATATTGCATATTATAACAAAAATTCATGTGTAGTAGTTGCAACTCTGCGATCTGAAGAATCTTCAATTGAGTTAATTTTGATTTCCTCGCAAATCACTGAGAAGGACTTAATATTTTAAATTCTAGTGTATGTATAGTATATATAATATATCCATTGCATGCATGATAGAGTTGAATGATGGAAGAAAAAGACAGACAGACTGACATGCGACATATTCCCAGGGATGAAGGTAGATTGATCCGTTTTTATAGCTTCACAATTCTTTTAAATAATATACTCATTTGAATATTAAATTCTAATTGTTATTCGCAACCACAATAAAAAAACATTAAAAAAGAGAAAAATAGAAGAAAAAACAGTAGTACCATGGAGAGTTGACTTTACAGGTTGGTAATGAACCAACTGTACTTTTAATAATATTCACAGATGAGAAATACTAGCCCACCAATTTTTAGGTAGCTAGCTAGCTAGCTCACTCATATACACTTTCCTCGTATACACATTCTTTGTACCTATCTCAACCCCTTATTTTATCATTTCGTCCCGCTCATATATAACTAAAGGGTTAAATATCAATCAGGTGACTGATTGCGTCCAGATGTATCAAGTAGATGACTGATTGCACAATTTGACTCGTTTCAATTTTCCGGTCATCTGAAAATTTTCCGACGAAAAAAAATATGCACAAAAAAATTCAAAAAAAAATTATATATAGTAAAACAACCCGACTTTGAATCTCCTAAACTCAGAATTATCGAAAGGAAATTCAAAACTTAAAATCAAAATTAAATAAATCTTGACCCAAATTTATTTAATTTCGATTTTGAGTTTTGAATTTTATTTCGATAATTCTGAGTTTATGAGATTCAAAGTCGGGGTGTTTTACTACATATAAATTTTTTTCAGATTTTTTTGTGCATAATTTTTTTCGTCGGAAAATTTTTAGGTGGCCTTAAAACTGAAATGAGTCAAATTGTGCAATCAGTCACCAAAATGAGTCAAATTTGCAATCAGTCACCTACTTGATACATCTGGACGCAATCAGTTACCTGATTGATATTTAACCCCTATAGTTGTATATATTCACGACAACAGGGGACAGTCCCATTTTTGCGGAGTCTAAAACCGACCGACAAAAAATATCAGTTTTAATGATG
Organism: Oenanthe sinensis; assembly: GCA_028671895.1. Lineage (NCBI taxonomy): Eukaryota > Viridiplantae > Streptophyta > Magnoliopsida > Apiales > Apiaceae > Oenanthe > Oenanthe sinensis. The sequence goes on from CM053811.1 coordinate 6,678,965, forward strand.
CATATAAACAGAACGACATCGTCCACATTGACGGGCTCATGAACATATAATTTTCATCAGTTGAATATATATTACGTTTTGTAAAAAGTACCATTTGGGTCATTGTGGGTGTACATATCTAGGAAACCTAGATGCTTGATTGACTAAATTGCAAGTTTTCCTCAATGTGATAAAAAAGTTTAGTACATTTACATTTCAAAATTGTGATAAGGTTTCATTATTGAAGAGGTGTTAGATTCTTTCAAAAAATTGAACAAGCTTCATTTCACCTCTAACCATATCTCATTCGCAAATTTTTTGACATGAGTCGATTCCCATGAAAATAAGATACTACTTTTTTGCACGTAAAAATATATGTTGAGTATACATATGCAAGGATACGGAGCCTATACCAACTATATATGTAGTTAACTTGAACATAAGGAAAAGGAGAATGCCTTTCCATGCAGAAATTCACAGGAATAGATGATCTCGATTACTTTTCCTCCCCTCCGCTAGAAGGTCTGTGAATATTTGTGATGATACCCGTGAAGAAAAGTCATAGGAAGTTGAAAAAACAGCAAGCAATTTAAATATATGGTGTCACATTACATACAACATATATCTTCCATTTAATGCAACGCAAGTCCACACGAACGAAGAATGTTTCAAAATCTTCGTGTTGATGATCATGTGTGAGGTCAATATACATCCTTCTCATTTTCATTACTTTGTCGAATGTGTGTGTATGAAACTATGAATATGATATAAATTAATGCAGTTGAAAGACGCCGAGGAAGAAAAGATAAATACAGTTGGAAATAAAGATATATATAAATAATACTCTCTTTGTTTTAATTTATTTGCCTTGTTTACTTTTTTCAGTTAAATTGATCAAATTTCAGTTAAATTATTATAAGAAAAATTGTAAATCCAATGGCACGGATAGAAATATTAATCAAGTAAAAATTGGCTAATGTACAATCATTTGTAAAAGAGGATATAAATCTAAACTTTAATATATTTATAGCAAGATATTTATAATTATAATATTATAATAATTAATAAATTGAACTCGTATATTCTTCTTCTTTGAAGAAACTATATATACGTATTTTCTTAAAATGAATTTGGCTTCGGATTTGTTTTAATTAGGAGTGTATATACAATGTATCTTGTTTAAATTTAAATTCTCCATTTAGTAATGTACATATATCGGCCTTCTGTCCTTTATTTCCGCTTAAGAAATTAAATCTCGTATCTTTATAAACAGACACAATTAATTACAGGGTAATGTAATTAATACAAATGAAATCAAATATTCACATGTACAGTCGTATATCATACATCATATATTCGTATAGATACATATAGTATGATAGTAAATGATAACATATAGTATATTATACCTTATACGTAGGAGAGAGAATATTACACAAATGAGAGGTATGTAGAGTCATATGAATTGTATATATAGGTAGGGACTAGGCAATGTGCTAATTAATTTAATATATATTTCCATTGCTAACATCAACAGCAAGGTTTCTTCTTTGCATTTTCTTACACATTAGTCTTCAAGTCCTACCCCCCCCCCCCCCCCCCCCTCCCTTTACTCTCAGCAATAAACAAGGGTAGCTAGAGATCAATAATATATCCTTAATTATTAGTATTAATTGATTCTTTGTTAATCTATATATATAGTCGAGAGTCGAGAAGCCAATGAAAGAAGCTACGGATACTAATTCTGAAGATTCTAAGACAATTAGCTATGATAATGTTGACAAGGAAGGAGGAGGAGGAGGAGCATCGGATGAACAGCGTGTTCGTGCAGGAAAAAATGGAGGAATTAGCTCAAGCAACAGCACGGTGGAAGAGAGCGAAAAGAAAGGTGCCTCAGGATCATCATCGGTGAGGCAGTACAATCGTTCTAAGAACCCCAGGCTTCGTTGGACACCTGATCTTCATCGTTGCTTCATTCATGCTGTCGAGAAATTAGGAGGACAAGAACGTGAGTACCCTCACATTTGATACAAGATCAATGTTTTACATACTTGATTTGATTAGTTATGGATTAAATCCCTGGCGAGTACTGATAAATCATTACATTGAACTACATAAGTATTAAACTTGTTTGGAAACTATATATTAATTATTGTCTCATTGATCATCATATATGGTGCAGGAGCTACACCTAAGTTGGTCCTTCAGATGATGAATATCAAAGGCCTTGGCATCTCTCACGTCAAGAGTCATCTTCAGGTATATATTCATACCACAATATATGTTATAAGCTAGCCAGCTTTATTTCTTTTTATTAAGGTTGGTTCTTGTATCAATTGTATACATATGTACCTATGTCTGAATTTTTTCAACTTTTGTCAGATGCACCGGAGCAAGAAAATTGATGACCCGAATGAAGGTACATGAAATTATAAACATTTATATATGATTAGGCATACATATAACTAACTACTGCATGTAAAATTAGGGTTTTCTCTTTCCATATTCGGTTCTGATAATTTATTAGCTTACTTATATATATATATATATATATATATATATATATATATATATATATATATATATATATATATATATATATATATATATATATATATATATATATATATATTGAAAGCAATAACCAACATTGTGACCTTAATTCCACAGTTCTTTCGGAGCAAGGGTTTCTTGGTAATAGAGATTACGATCGTCATATTTATAACTTTAGCCAGCTTCCAATGCTTCAAGGTTCTAATCATAGCCCTAATTCCAACTCAAGGTATACACACATGAATTAAGTAACTTATTGAAAGTAATTCAAGGTTACATATCTGCAGGTTCTAATTATACTCACTTTCGCTATTAATTTTCTAGATACGTGAATGATTCCTGGAGTCGACATACCAATCCAACATACACGCCTTTCATGGGAGGATTCGGATCAAATAATTTCAAACAAGGTCTTCTCCATTCAATGGCTGCTAGAAATAACTTTGGAAGTAGCAGCACAATCCATACATTAGGGTTTGATTTTTACAGGACTAATCTTTCATTCAGTAACGAAAATCCTCCTACAGTATGTAGAAATCAAGAACCGTGGCGAAACCATGTCAGAAGAAGCTCAATGGAACAGTTTAACATGCATGAAGAACAGCAAGACAGAGGAACAAATAATGATGTGATCACACTGCAGGCACAGAAAAGAAAGGCCGCGAATTCAGATTCAGAACTCGATTTGAACTTATCGCTGAAAATTGTGAGACCTGAAAAGGAACAACCTCAAAAACATGAAGGAGATGATGATATTGAGGCTAACATTAATAATGCTAGTAATTTATCACTTTCTTTGTTTTCTTCAGTAGCTTCAAATTGTACTAGTTCTTTAAAAGAAAGAGATAATGGTGGTAGAAAGCATGCAAGAACAATGGCAAGTAGTACTCTAGATCTGACTCTGTGAAATGATGACACAAATTTCTAAGTGAGATTTCGTGGTACTAATTGGTCTTGAAAAAAATGGATACTGCATATCAAGATAGTCATGTGGCAGAATACAATAATTAAAGTTATACATTGGACTCATGTTCTTAATCTTATCATTGTCTTTTGGTTGTGTGCGTTAAGATTAGTTTATAGCTACTTGAACTGTATGGTATATTTAAGATAATCTTATTTTAATTAACAAGTGTTACAATTCAGATATACGTACAGTACTATCCCTAGTTTTTCATAAATGTTTTTTTTAAAAGAAAATTAGATATCAAACTTTCAGGAAAACAACATGGTCGAGGAGATGTAACATCTGCGAGATATATATATATAGGATCGCGGAAACACATATATTGCCGGTTCATATAAGATTAACATTTGGCAATGCAGTATGCGCTAAAATAATATAAAATTCTGATAAATCAGTCTCTTAATTAATATTTTGTAATTTTAGGAAAACTGGTAAGCACTATATAACACACTATATCACTGTTATATAAAATTTGAATCCATCGCCTGTCGTTCTTAAATTTTGTAATTATTAGAAGATACTGAGTGCATGCATCTAATATATTTAAAACATTATACCTCGTTCGAACGTATCCAAATCATTTTCTTTAATTATTATCTCAGAAAAATATCAGTGAACATCAAAGTATATATACATTCATATATTTCTCATTGTTCCTAGTGAGCAGAAAAAAGTATATGTATATCCAGAATTTATATAATATATGACCAAATATATATCCCAATACTGTTGCTGCATTATTTTACCATATAATTTCAAAGTCCTTATAACCCATCAGATGTTTCCACACAAGAAACAGTGTCAAACAGATATAAGAATTAAGTGGACCGCAATAGCTAGGTTCCAGAAAACTATAAAGGACTGACCCAAGTTATGCCCTTTGTGTACCTAATTAATCAATAGTGGGCTGGCCTGTAACCATTTCAGATCTCTCCTCCTTTCATTTTCCTTGCATGGTATGTTCTTTTGTCATAAAAGCATGCACCACAGCATAACTCATATATGAATGTGGAGGGTTTGGTTTATTAGGAATTTTTTTAATTCGATTTAGTTTAAAATTTTTAAGACAATGTTTATCGAATAAGTAAAAGTGATTAATTTATTATTTATTAGTTGAGTTTTTTGTTCTTCAAAATTTTGTACAGTACTTGACAAAGTCATATATATATATATATATATATATTACTTTAAATATTCGTAAACTCTAATATTTGTCCAAATATAGGCAAACAAAATCGATCCTCCTTCCTTAATTAGTATACATACAGACATACAGCAATTACAACTTTGTCGAAGTCTACAGTTTTTACGGGATTCGAACATGCAACATCTTATGTATGTCGATGTTATTCAATGGAATTTATTTTGTAATAAATTGGTAGTTGTCAACAGTACAAGAGTACTGGAAGGTCGTCAGATCATGCCATAAAGGCATCCATTTCTCAACTCGATTGATCAAACGGTCCAGTTATTAGTTGTATTGGTACTTTTGCACGGATTATATACTTGTATCAGTTATATATGTATACAATTAAGTAGTATTTACATGCACCTGCACAACTACGCTACAAGAAATAAGGACTTTTCGACATATTCTAATTATACTGAATTCATGGAATAAGAATAGATCGATTTTTGTTGTCTATCAGAGCCAACCCTGATTATAAGCGAACAAGGCACGTGCTTAGGGCTCTCAACACTTAAGGGCCCTCAAATTTCTGAATTATTTATATATAAATTAGAAAAATAATATATATATATATATATATATTAGGCCCCGAAAACTAACTTTACTCCTTGAATCTCAGGGCCGCCCTCGTTGTCTATATAAGTGATATCGATCGGAGGAATGAATAGAGAGGTAAAGGCATAACGAGACACTCAAGTGAATTCAATTAGAGTTTGGCTTCCGAAGTGGAAAAAGATGATGAGAAAGTAGTGGTGTTGCAACTTGCATGTTGCGTTTTAGCTTTTACCAAAACAACTGTAGAAGATTAACATTGCATGGCCAAAAATATTGTCAAATATTATAATTACTTGTACTTGCATTTTCTGATAATTGTATTTGGAAGTATCTTGGAAATTAGGGCAACCGTAGATGAGAGATAAAGATTACACAAAGCCTGCGGCATGTTGGATAAATATTTGTTGCATAGTTTTGCGTCAGTAAATAATTGTTGAAAAAGCTTTACAGAGTTTGAGATATATGTATGTATACAATTTGAACTAGCTAGGTTCAGTTGTTAAATGAGCACACAATTTGAATTCAATTTTTAAATAATCGAGCACCATATGAATTCAGTGAAATTTTTAAAACTTTGCAGGTCGAAGTAAATTCGCAAACAGACTAAGATTGTAATGCTTATTGTAACGTAATTGTGAAATGTGTTCACAAACAATCTGGTGATCGAGCATGCTCATAATAGTTTAAGGAATTAGTTAGTTAACAAAAGAAACTGATTAGTTAGTTTAAGGATTGTAAGTGATTGTTATATGTTTTAAAATTAAAATTAAGAAAAAAGGAAGCTTAAAATCTAAGAAATTACACATCTCTTATAAGAGTTTGTCATATATTTAGAGTTTGTTTGACCTAGCTAGTTTATCCATCTCTTATCTCTTATAAGAGGCCGAAGCTCCCTCAAAGATACTTATTTGATCTTTTTTTTTTTTGCGAATACTTATTTGATCTTTTATAATAGGTAAATAAGTTAATTCTGATCTTGTACCATCAAATATCAGCACGGTATTTGTAAGTCTGTACCCATAAAACAAATTAAAGGCCATTTATTTATCCTGATAAATAATTTATAAATTAAAAAAATATATTAAATTTATTAATTTATAAGTTACTTAATAAATAAATAAACGGGCGATAGATTTGGACGTAAAGACTCTTTAATTAAAAAAATAACATGAGCAAATGGGGAATCAGCATGACTGGCAAAAATAATTCAAAAAATATACACACTCACACACATATGATTTTGCGACAAGACACTACTAGGTAGCATATCTGCATAGATTATATATAATAAGGTGATACAATGTTGTTGGTGTTACTGTTGTTTCTTCAGTTTTGGCCCAATTATATCCTAACCAGATTCCCTATCATACCCTCCTGGCCAATACTTATTTTTCTGTTAATTGAATGTTTTATCCTATATGTTAAACCATATTCCCCAACATACCCTTTCAGTCTATACCATTTTACACACCTAGGTTTCCTTGTTGAATGTTTTATCTTTTCATATCAACTTAAAAAAAAAATCTCTATCAATCTACTTTGTTGATGAACCATCATGTCTTGCCACACCTAACCATAATTGTCACATCAGCTTTCTTCAATGCATTATCATGTCTCTTGTAATCTCTTGGTAAATAAAGTCATGTATGTTCCCTTTTTCTGCACTTTGAATTTCGTAACATTGTGTTATTTATTTTCTTCTACCATGTTAATTGCGTTATTAGGATTAGATTATATCAAGTGATTGATGTGTTTTAAGGTTAAGTATGTGGAGTGAAGATAGATATAAAGGTGGTGGACCGGGGGATAGGAGGCCTTGACATAAAGAAAAGTGATGAGGAGTCAAGAGCCTCGTTCCACCTCTTCTTGTTCAGCTTGCAAGCTGTTGAAGAGGAGATGTGTTCCGAATTGTTTGTTTGCGCCCTACTTTCCTTCCGACGAGCCTAAGAAGTTTGTTAAGGTTCATAAAGTGTTTGGAGCTAGTAATGTGAGCAAGATTCTGAATGAGGTGGTGAAGGAGCAACGAGAGGATGCGGTGAACACGCTTGTTTTCGAGGCGGAAGCGAGGCTTAGGGACCCCGTTTACGGATGCATTGGGGAGATTGCTTCGTTGCAAGGGAAGATGGCTCAGCTTCAACATGATCTTGCTGTTGCAAAAGCTCGTCTGGCTCACTGTGCTGTCATGAAGGCCTCGACTTCTCTGTTGCCCTTTGATTATCAGCTAGACATCCTTCCTTTCAATCCCATATATGATGGATTCTTCGACCAGCAAGTCTTCGACACGGATCAAACTGGCATCGTCAATGGGTTCAGTGAAGCTCCGTATCCATTATGATCATCACTAGGTGATCCCTATACATATCGAAGACATGGATCAAAGTGACTTTAGCAATGGGTCTAATGAAGCTCCTTTTCGGTTATGATCTCTCGTTGATCCCTATATGTATCTATATAAAACTGCATTATGGCAATTAGAATCATATATCTGTAAGTCCACTTTATGGTTCCAGGCAATAACTGAGGTCTCTGATAATGAAGTTGATTATATTATGGATTAGCAACTATGGTTTCTCTAATGCTGCATTAACAATAGTAATCCGGGTGTCCACTATAATTTGCAAGACATCACGAGTCAGAACAATAGAAATTTTAATAGTGTTAACAAACGAACATGTTATGGAGTTCATCCTAAAATATATCTAATGATTTAAGAACCAACTTAATAATTCTTCAAACTACTGCCATCCAATCTCATTTGAAATGAGACATAGTGGCCGTTTAGGGTTCCTTAAATTTAAAATAAATAACTTATTTTATTTTCATTTTTTTTTAAAGATAAATATTTATTTTAGAATTTTAAAACCAAATATTATTTTTAAAATAAAAAATAAGTTACTTATTTTAAGAAAAAGTACATACATCCCTACTTTTTTTCGAAAATAAGCCGCAGCCAAACAGCCCCATAATCCTATCATTTTGGTAGCAAAGTCTCGACAATATCAGTGTAGAACTATGATGGTGGAATCGATATTATCTGCATTTTGTAATAATAGATAATAATCACAAATATGACTAAATGTGATAAATATCCAAACCTAACTATATAAAAGGTTACATGTTACAACCAAAACATAGAGTACAACATTTTGAGAGCAAATTAACTTATCATGTACAACACCACAAATTACAAATATGTAATATTACAGTCTTTCTTTCCACAAACTACTACATCATGACAAAAGTGCATAACAATGTCAAGGAGGCCGCTAGATGGGGTGTTTTGGGATGTATGATGTATCCATTTCCTGGTACTGCTCACTTCATTCCCTGGCTCCACGCACTTGATATAATCTATAACTTCTTTCCTGAAGAGGGAGATCAGGACTTAATATACTTAAGATCAAGATTCCACAAATGTTCACAAAAGGTCTTTATATGAATAGAACTACGTGTAGGTGTATAAAGCAGGCACTAAATGGTTCAAGAATTACCCCCAACAGAGTAATGTATGATGAAAATCATAAACATTTCAAAATAACTTGGCTGAATGCTTATGCATCCGACCATCACTCTGTTAGACATGTAAAACAGCTCATAGTAAAAACTTCTAAATGCTGTTGAAACTCCAAAAACATGTCAAAACTGCATTCTAGTTGTACTTCATATACCAAATTATAAATTATCTAGTGTAAGGTATTGTAGTGCCATTACAAGTATCCAGCTTCCCTCTCTTAGTAGAGAGAAATAGCTACCCAAGAAATAACAATTATCATAAAGGAATATTTTAGTTGCAAACACCTAATCTTATTATACCAAAGAAACACTAAAATCGTATTACATGTTTATGTAAAAGAATTGAACACACCCTACACCTAAAGAGCCTCACTAGTAGAGATTTTGAGAGTCCTATAGTTCCACATAAAGAGACCATTTATATGAATGAGACTGTCCTTACATTTAACATTATATATCATCATCCTGCCATCAGTTTATACAAGAACTACCATCTTTAGTGCAATTCATGGAACACAAATGATTCATTAAATTGCCCAAATTTGGCAACTATGAGTTTTTTATTTGTCAAACACAGATAGCAACAGAATTTAACTCCTAAATGTTACAAATTTATAAACTCGTTTTACTTCTATCTATACTACAAAAGTACAAAGACAGGACTCATCAGATGCAAACTAGATTCAACTAAATTATCCGCCCTGTACAGTAAAAAAAATACTATGCATTTATTGATACGGACTCCTAAAGACTGGATTATTTTGCTCAAACTGCACCCTATTCATTGCTGCATGCAAAGAAACAATATTCATTTAAAGGTTGCATTTAAGATGGTAATTGAACTTAATATCGACTCAATAACACCTTGGCCTATAATTTACCAAATCCCAAGTCCCGGAATAATAGTCTAACTTGTCTAATCTCAACTAACAGATTCACAGCTCAGCTTAATATGGCTGTTTTACGATCTTAATAACAAAGTAATTTTTTACTTAAAGAGGGTGTGTAGTGGTGTGGGAAACCACCACCAAATTCCAAACCATATGGTCCACAGTCCACACTTCACATGAGCCTATAACCAATTTGATTGACAAATCATATGCCTACAAGTATATCACATTGCTAATTTAAGCAAACATGACAAGGAGGCCGTCACTAACCTTAATCAATCAAAACTCTTCTTTAAGTTTTGTCTTACTTGGTTTAACAACGGAATATTGTGGCATTGATACCACCTTATATGAAATTATATAAAGTTCTAGCTCGATATAGATAAGACAAACAGACTTCATAAAAAACAACAAACTTAGCTGAAAAAGTGAAACTGAGCCTATCATCCTACCCCCTGTGAGATGCTCCAGAAGAAGACAAAGGTACTTTAATAGTCCTTACCAGGCATGCCAATTTGCATTCTCTGTTTCGCAAACATTATTTACTCGCCCTTTGAAAAATTCTCCCACTGAGTATCTCCCAACAATTTCATACAGAAGAATATGCACATCACGTGCAACCGCTCCCCTGGACTTGCATGTCGCAATGAATTAATGCTAGACCATTGAGGTTTTTAATGCTACTTTCTCTTTACAGTAAATTCTCTTGCTCAAAACATAAACAACTGTATAGTGTATAGTATAAGTAGTATAAGGTATCTGAAATTTGTGAATATTAGTCTTTACAATATGCAAAGAGTTTAATTTGAGTTGTTATTTATTATTATCAAGAACAATTTGGATAGAAGGAAACATAAAATATAAAAATGAAAGTAAAAAATTGGAAATGGAAAAGAAGTACATATGATCAATGAGGTTTTGAACCCATCAAATACAAAGAAATTAGAGATATAATTTAAACGGAATGCTAAAAAAGTGCAGATTATAAAATTGAACGAGAAAATATGGGAACATATGCAATGAAAGAAAAGGCTGATATAGAACCGTGCCTGGTTTTGAGAAAAAAAATTTGGCATCAAGACCAGCTGAACAAACATTTCAAAGTTTAAGAAGCACACTAGTATATATAATGTAGAAAATACACCACTTGAATTCACCCAAACTTACCCAGATCGTTGTAATTACTCTTTAGTTCTATTAAAATCATCAAATGAATAAATAAATTCCAAATCAAGATATGCTACTATATTAAAGTTATTAACAATGTACTATTTAGAGAGAATTTATCTTTTTAATAGTTATTAATGTAGCTTTTAGAAGATGTCTTCCTTGTTTGTACTTGCACTGTGAACCTATACTTGTTTCTATTTAATCTTCCTCGTTACCCACCAACTCGACATATTTGTCCGCACACCCGTGTCGATCAGACATGACATGAGTGTGGGTGGACATAGACCAATTATAACGTTTTTCGAAACTCTGATGCCAGAAGTAGATGATTCTAGATTTAGAAGCCATGAATAATAATTTGATTACACATTTTCAACCAGGGTATTTATAATACTCATATTCAACTTGGGTAATACTTTCAAAGCATCCTTTGGAGAGGTAATCCAAGAACAGGGTATGCATATTGTATATAGATACATATATACATCCATATGACCAAATAGGCATTTTTTGTCCAAGTATCACTCGATGTATATAGTAATAAGAAGAATGGGAAATTGAATGGATAATTAACGAAGAAAAAACTCGAACGTACTGAAAAAACTCGACAAAAAATTGCTATCTTCAACCGGAAGATTGCTATGTTAACACAACTGCACTGTGTCGAACACCCATACCCAAGTCTGGTTAACATAGCAATCTTCCGGAATCTCCATATTAATTAGAATTTAGAAGTCCCCTAGACCTATGTCGACTGGCTTGGAGTATTTACATCTATTTAATTCAAAAAAACCACATATGAGGGGATGAAAAGATACTAGTTGCTCCTCAGAAGTGACTAGCATAATCTGAATATAAACATGCAGAGGAAGACAATACGCCTATATCAGATCAACGACACACATAAGACCTACAACTTGTGTAGTTATAAGCTGAAGCGCCAGCAAAAATATGACATGTGCATGTAGTTAGCTTATAAGAGATAACTAATATAAAACATTTACAAACTCTAAGAGTAGACCGATGCAATTACTCTTTGTACTAGGAAGCGGAGTATTTAAAGAGAAAAGAAAAGAATGTCCCTTTCCTTATATAACAGGAACCAAATTCTTCAGCATGAAACTTTATACAACAGCATATACCTAGTATTTATCACTCGAAAGAAAAACAAAAAAGATGTACAATTCTGTCATATAACAGGAACCTAATTCTTCAATATGAAACTTATTACCGCAACCTCTACCTAGTTCCAAGAGGTGTAAACTCACATAAATCTCATTTCTACTGAAACGGTCATAAAAAGCAAGAAGCGTGTAGCTTACTGCAGATTAGTTGACAAGTAACACCAGAATTAGATTGGTTTTAAAGTAAAACACGATATTAGATTTGCTCAAGAGATTGTCATGCTATTAACCAGTGTTGCACGATTTGCGAGCCATGCCCTGGAACCGCGGACAGGATTCCTCGTCCCAGATCGCGATTCCATCTTATCCCGATTCACTCTAGAATGCAATCCGATTCACCAAATTTGGCGACGAACCATGAATCTTAAAGAAAGAAAATAATAATACAAAACACAGTGAACCATAGAGGGGAAAAAGGGGAAGATTGAAGCCAACAACTTGAGATCGTAGACAGTTCCCTTAAAATGTTTCAAACACAGATGGAAGAATAAGAGCAAATTTCAGCAACCAAATAAAAATAAAAGACAACAAAAGACAAATGTATTGCTAATTGGCGTCGCCAAGTGACAACATGACATCATATAATGTCTACAACTAAAAAAAGTAGCTATTAATGGGGGTTTTGAATCGTCCCGTGTATCCAGTTCATGGGAGATAATGTTCCACGTACCAGACTTGGGCGTAACATTGCTACTAACATTAGCATATAAGGAAGGCCATAAATTTTTCCGAGTACTGACTGCACTGCTATATGTTTTAAGACTTAAGAGTTAAGAGATGAGCGCATAACAGACACACGAGAAACTCATAAACAAAGTTCACTCCTTTTCTTCAATTTCATCTCATATAATCATCAAACAACATGTATTATGAAGTCAAACTCAATAATAATTTCACACACACAAAACAGTCATATAATGTATTACATTACCATAAAAATCAATTATAATTCATATAAGCAAAAAATGAATTAAAGTCTTGAGATTTCACCTTCATTTCGAATCCGCTTCATCTTCTCAAGCTCAAGCTGCGTATCCATAAACATATTCATCCTCTGAACCTCCAAATCCTTGGTAAACTCCATCCTCTGCTTCTCCAATTCCATCATCTGTTGCTGCTTGGAACTCTCAATCCTCTCGTAAATTTCCCCAAACCTAAGAATCGCCCTCGCCAACTCCTTATACGCACTCTCCTCTGTAAAATCCACATAATCCATTCTAGCCTTCCTACCTCCACTAAATGCCACATCATCATCATCCTCCTCCTCTTCCCTACCTCCAACAAACCCCTCACTCTCATCCGAACCACTCGAATTATCAATCCTCATCCTCGTATTAATCGAAGAATAACCAACCATCTCTTTCGCCTTGGCTTTCGCCAACACAGAACTACGTTTCGACTTCTTCGTACCAACACTCATCGAACTCGGTCCAATCAACTCATCTAACCGGTAAAAAAACGGCCACTTAGAAGGCGCCGCCTTCAATTTCTCAACTTTATACTTCTTCTTAAGCGTATCAATCCGGTTCTTACACTGAATATCGGTCCGCGGCGGTTTAATTCCGGTCCGATGAACATTAACGGCGTCAGCTACTTGTTTCCAGTCTTTCTGACGGAGATTACCGCGATTGAGATGCACGTAACGTTCGCCCCAGGCTTCGATGAGAGTCTCGGTGGCGGATTCGCTCCAACAATCGTCGCGGCCGCCGCCGTGAGGGCGGCGCGTGGGGGCGAGTGTGATTTGATTGTCCATGGGAAGGGGGTTGAGATCTGACGTGGCGAAGTTGCTAAGGTGCGCCGGGGGCGTAGGATAAGAAAGAGAAGAAGGGAGATGAAACGGAGAGAAAAGGAGAGAAAAGGGAAGAAAAGTGGCCGTGCATTTGGTTGACCGGAAGGGGGTAACGGTCAGGTTAGTTTGACGGAGTGAGTTAAGTTCTCGGTAGTCGACAATCTACTTTTTTTTTTCATTTCTGTTTTTGTTTTTTACTTTTTTACAGTTTTATCTCACAAATTTAAATAATCATTTAAGGGTTTTTATTCAAAACTACATGAATAAAAATTGTTAGAAATATTTGATTAGATTTTCTCGAGTATCCACGTTTTTTTTACATAAATATTTTGGATGTAGAGTTATCTCTCAATACTGGATTCAATATTAGATTAGAGCCATGTTCTGGCGTATTAATCTATAGATGGACGGTTTCGGTTTCGATTAATTGAAAAACGGGTCAAAAAACGTTTTTTTTTTAAATCGGTCAAAAATCAGGTGAGATGGAAAAAACCGGTCAAAATGAACAAAAATTGGTAAAAAGTAATTTTAAAAAAATTAATAATTAATATATTTTTATTACAAATTTATAATAAATATAAGTTATGTGGCCCTAAATCATTCATAAATTTCAAACACTCTCTCAAATTCCTAGTAATTATATATATATATATATAATGAAATAACTATTAAGATTAATTATTAAATAATGATTATTAAGTATAAATCACATAAATGTTAATGATAACTAGTTTTTTCGTAAATGTTAACATCTAAATATGTATTGATTAATTATATATGATATTTTTTTATTATAATTTTATAATAATTTGAAAATGTTTAAATATAATTATATATTATTATTTATTAAATTAAATTATTTCTGATTAATGCTCTAATTAATCAAACTGATTAATCATCGATTACTTTATTAATCATTGGACGATATTTTCACTGTCTAATTTAAATTTCAACACTGGATTAAAGTATTATTTATTATTCAAATATTTGTTCTAATAAAATTTTCTAAATGAGTCATAATCGAATTAAGATCTAACACGACAGATAAACCTTTATCGGTTGTAATATTCAATTGTTCTCATATATATCAGTTTTAATTATGAGAAATAAAATTTTAGGATTTCGGTAAATATAATTTATATGAATATATGTGTATATATTGAATTTTTGAAAAGAATTATTGTTTTCTTTTAAAAAAAGTGACTCACAAGTCGCAACTTATTCTAACATCCTCTAATTACGAGTTACGGCCATGATCAATTTTTCGATCCCTAACTTTCGTCTCAATCTCCAATACTTAATAACATTATTATATAATTTATATGCAATACTAAAAAATATAAATAAAATTTATATTTATGTTTTTCGTCTAAATTTACATTCACTTTATTGATTATAAAATTTATATTGAAATATAACACAATTATAGTAACTCTATTGACGAATTTTATTTATATTATAAGTAAATGTTAATGTTAGTTGGTGTTTAAATCTTGTCTTTAAATTGACATAAATTCTATTTAATAATGTTAATGAAACATATATTATAGAATATATGATTTTTTTTTCAAAGGAAATAATGTTAATCTCTAATTTTTCTTTGGATTCTCTATTCTCGGTTCAAAATGTAGATATAGAAAAAAGAATAAATTTAATAAAAAATGAGACAGAATTGGATAACATAATCTAAAATCACGTGGCGCACACTTTTAACACCTTATTTTCCTGAAATGTAATTAATTGTAAACTAGTATTAATATTTAGCTATCAAAATTATACTGAGCTATCATCTAAAATATAAAAAAAAAACTATTAAAACCATAAAAAAAATGGTTTCACATCCAAAATAGAGACTGACCCAATTGAGTGTTGACCCGATTACATATGAAATTATTCAAAAACTGAAGTAATGTTAGGGAATAAATTTCCTAAAAAATTAAAAGAAAATTGACCAATGAGTTCAAATTAATATGGGGGGGAGTGTTTAGAAAGACATGGAAAGTGGCCCAACTGTGCAATAGTTAACAGTACCACACAAACATGCCGGTAATTCAGCGGATACAAGTTAAAATGTGAATCTTATTTTATCTTTTAGTTCCTAAATTACGGATGATCAGAATTGAGCAAAATAATAAGACAAAAATCAAATAATCTAGCTTTGATCTCAAGCATATATTATAAGAAATAATTTGATAACAGTATTTAGATCTCATTTGTTTCTTCAACATTTTTTTTGTAATTAATATAGGTTTTAAATAGGGAATTGTTCCCAAACATGCGATTAAGCAATCATCTATCCGTTTTTTTTTGCGGATAGGAGAAAATCCTAGCTAGCCCTCCAAAAGCGTGGATAGATGATGTGACCATTGGATTCACAAAAATTTCACGTGTTAATGCTATCTGATGTGTTGAAATACTGCAAGCGCACAGTGGTTAATTGTAGCAATCACAGATCGATCCTCAGAGACTATGAAATTTCCAAACCCTAATAAATAAATCAGGCAGACTAGACAAATAATGTTGAGATGAGATTTGTTTAACCTAATAAGCAAATAAAATCAAATAAATATGGAAAACTTAGGAATCCGAATCCATCAATCAATTACAATTAATATCCAACTTGCCCTAAAAATCAATTCTCTTTCTTCAACAAATAAATATCAATTAACGAGACAAGCATATACTATGAAACTTATTATCTAACAATAACTCATCAAAATTTCATGGAGCAAGCATAGGCTATGAAAAATAAATTCGGTAACAATAATATATCAAAATCACTTTGTTAATCAAACAATTAAGCACCAAGAAAAATCATGAGAATTAATCAATAGAAACAAGTAAGTACTAAAAATAATCAACTAATTTCACCTTCATCCTAAGGCTAGAGAATTAGCTAGACATGCTTGAAGAAGAAAACAAAGCAACTAATATAAGACATGTAAATAATGGACAAAGTGTATTGAAAGATAAAAACTTGTTTGTATTGAAAGAGCAAGAAAATAAAAGTACTCTACTCCTACTCCTAATTA
Source organism: Oenanthe sinensis (assembly GCA_028671895.1). Lineage (NCBI taxonomy): Eukaryota > Viridiplantae > Streptophyta > Magnoliopsida > Apiales > Apiaceae > Oenanthe > Oenanthe sinensis. The sequence continues at coordinate 6,695,786 of CM053811.1, forward strand.
TTGAAAACTAAAATTAAAGTTAAGGTGCAAGGTCTTTGTCAAGGTCTTCAAATACAAGAGAGGAGACCCATATATATAGGGAAAATAATGTAGGTTTTCTATATCGATTATAAATTGAATTCTAAATATTTCCTTCTATTCCTTTTTCTTCTCCAACAAGCATTCGATTTTATCTCCTTTTTCTTTTTCTCCAAGTAATCTCCACCTCCTTCCTTGTATTCTCTTTTTTCTGCTACAATTCTGATTTTAATTAATTTCCTACAAAACAAAACAAAAATAATTAATTAACTAATAAAATTATGAAAATAAACATAAAACAGGTATTAAAGATGTATTAATTATGGACCTATCACTATCCGCGGAAAAAAAGTGTGGATAGAAGGTTCACACAATCGATTGTCAGGAATCGGGACCCTTTTAAATATACTCACAGTGTCAAGGTAAAATCAATGTTGCGAAAAGCGCAAATCGGACTTAAGCGGGGAGATGACCTTCTAGCGCTTAAGCGGTTTTAGAAGCATATCATCAAGCGGACTAGATATATATATATATATATATATACACACACATTTATATATATATATATGCTTAATCATATATTGATTATGCAATGTTGTACCAATTAGCATAAGTATTAAAATAAATAATATTATAATAATACACGGATTTACAAAATTATATTTAAATAAAATTTTAAATTTTTTAAATCAGCCCGCTTAAATCCGCTTAATCTGTACAGAATGCTTAAAAACCCGATTATAGACTAATCGAGGCGTTTAGGATCCGATTCCGCTTAAATAGCCGTTTAATACGCTTTTTAGAATACTGTGTAAAATATATTAAAATTCTAATTTTAAGGGTAAATGTGAAATAAGAATAAGTAGACTTTTTATATTTGTAATAAAAATAATTAATCTTGGGAATGTCTATAATTTCATAGTTCAATTAAATAAACAAGGCTTTAATATTTTTTTGGGTTGATCGTTCTCAAAGATGAATAAAGTTTTTAGTTTCGATTCTTCTTGATTTACAACTCACCATACTTGTTGTTTTTTACATTTATCAAGAAAGTTTTTTCTCCGCATAATCTAAAAATGTGTTTTCTCCACATAGAGGTGGTTTGGGTAAATTTTAAAAAATTATTTATGATTTAAAGTTTTTTTTTGAAATAATGATTTAAAGTTAATTAAAGTTAGAAATATAAAGTAAAATTTTTATGTTGTCTGTTTAGATAATTTTATTATTTCACGTAATTTATGAGTTATTAAAAATATAAAAATAAAAATAAAATTTATAAGTTATATGTGTAAATGATAATAAACACTTTTTATTAAATGAAATAATTAAAATGAAAAAATAAATTTAAAAGGTACCTGCTACAGATTTTTAATTTTATTTTTTTTTAATTTTAAATTATTTTTGTTGTCAGATTTTTTAAATTATTTTTTAATTACACAAACACCTAAATTTTAACTTAAATCTAAAAATAACTTCAAGTCCGGAACTTTAAACCCTCACAAACGGGCTTTTAATCTAACAAACACTTGCAAATCAATACATAAATATTTATAGAAATCTGTGCGCATAAAAAAATTTACCGGATATTTAGACCAGTTTGCGGGTATTTCAACAAATTCTCTGTCAAGAACGTTCACTTAAATTTTTATTACGAGGAATCCAATCGGAGACACATCAAATCCATTATCGACTAAACATATCCTTAATAATGTTTACAAAAGAAAAGATATGTAGAATATCTATTTAAAGATTTCATGATATTAGGTGAATCCGTGAATGAACAAGCGTCACTTGTAAGATCAAACCAAACAAAGCTTGTGTTGAATTTATTAGATATCACACAATTCAAGATATGATAGTATCCATGTCGTATATGATTTAATTATATATCTTGATGTGTGCAAGACATAGCAGTAAAAACGAAAAATGCTAGACCTAAAAAATTATTTTAAAATTTGTCCGAATAATTAATAATTTTTTGATAATAATATGAGACCCCGCATATATATATATATGTGTGCCCGCCAATTTGCGTTCATGAATTAAAACAAACCATAGACACGTCTTTTAGGAAAAAATTAAGATAATTTTTGGAATAGCATAACTCGAGTAAAAAGTTAAATTACTGCAACCAAAAATATTATATAGTGGGTAATATACTAATATCCCCCGACACCATAATATGTATGCATAATTCCATACGTAGGCTGTAACTGTCCTAACTGCCCCTAGGTAAAATACAAAACATAAGAAGAAAAATGATACTCCCTCCGTCTCAAAATGCTTATCTTGTTTTGACTTTTTGTACTGTTCATTGTAAGTGATTGACTACTAATTTACATATAATTTGTAAGACAAAATATAATCATAAGTGATTTTGTTTGATTCGTATTTGTGAGTACTTTAATACAGTAAAATTTTTATATTTAATACTAATAAGAAATTAAAGATATTAACGATTAAAGAGTATGTGTTGGCAAACGTGCACATGATTAACAGGAAAAGTAATAAGAGACGGAGGGAGTAATAATTTTGTTAAAAAACTGTATTATGATTCATTTGGGACTCTCTCTAACACTGATAACTCAATATGGTATCAGAACTCCAATCGGCAGAGGTCTAAGTTGGATTTCTAGTCACCCTCAATACTCTCACAATTTAATGGATATGAAGGCAAAAAAATGGCAAAACAATATTGGAGAATGTTAGAATCATATATGATCATGATAAATCAGTCTCTTAACATCTTGAGATTTTAGGAAAGCTGGTAACTTAACAAACTTAACGAATTAGCAGAGAAACTGACAATAATTATATGCATATAATACAATCGCCTGTTTTGGTAACGCGACTCACGGCTGCTGGTATAGAATTTGATCATCTACAGATTGATAATCGATTAGATAGGATATTAAAATCAAAATGCACTGTTCTAGGCTTCTAGCCATGTCTCTGCATGCATCCACTGTTCAAGCCATGTATCTGCGTGCATGCATGCTCATACTGTACGGCGAGACGAGCCACTCATTTTTTATCGGATATTGACTTCTTATTTGAGATGCATGTAAAAATTCCCGATGAATATTTAAAATATACAAGCTTATTTCAATAACTAATATTTAGGTAAATTTATTTTTTATATTATATTGTATTGATGTTTATTATAAGATTTTATAATATTGAGAATTTATGTTAATATAATATAATATTATCCGTGAAGAATTGTATAAAAGGAGGGGTTAAAGTTGTATGTTATTATATAATGATATTTATATATTAATATTTATAAACTTTAATGATATATTAAATGAAAATTATAGGATAAGTAGGATTCTTAAAATAGAAAATATAGAATATAATTTAAATATAATATTATCCGTACGGAGTTGTATAAAAGAAGGACTATGAGGGGTTAGAGTTGTATGTATGATATATATATATATATATATATATAATATTAGATTTCATTGAAATTGAATGCTCAATATCGTTTATATAGTTCATTTAAAATTGGACGGTAAAAATCTTTTTTATGGTTCAGTACCAAAAAATTTAATCTTTCATCTATAATAATATAGTATAGATATTCATTCTAATATTTAAGCCGGAACAACAAATTATCCAACCCAAAATTTGCACCATAAACCTTTTTACATGTAAATTAAAATTTTTGTTTGTATTTTAAGATATAACACCTACATTAATAAGAAGATATAGTCGATTCGAGACTTTTATAAGAATAAGTTAATAATTAATATATGTTCAATTATTAATTTTTTTGGATTGCCGTGTAATGAATTATTACTTTTAGTATGTATTAAGTTATGAGCTTGAATTATGGATCCAATAAAATGAAATATTTGTAACATCACACATCAACTAACGTCTACTTTATAAAGACCAATTAAAACTAATGTACAATATATGAAATTAATATATCTTTATAACCGATTTAAATTCAGAGTGCATCAAGTTTATAAAATGTCAAAATTAAATACTCTATACATGTGACAACCCGGGTCAAATCTCGAGTCTTTTTCGTAAATTGGGTCAAGTCCCGACTTCCGAATCCGAAATAAGCCAAAGTAAACTGGCTCAAATGCAACAACTTGGGTAATCCACAAGCCCACCACAGGCCCCCAAAAGATCAATGATTTTGTTGGTGCACTTAGTAGTAGTACTTTTTACTTATATACTAAACAAATTATCCCAATCTACTCGATGTGGGACCGGGGTGTTACAAACTCCCCCACTTAAATTCCTGACGTCCTCGTGAGGCCGAACAGATAGCCCATAGGCCCAGATCGTACCTCTCTAGCCATTGTGGGATAATATCGGTTAGCTTCGTGTCCCCACCTCCGGACCTCTATCCAAGCTTTCGAGAGTTGGCTTTGAATACCATATGCGGCAACCCGGGTCAAATCCCAAGTCTTTTTCGTAAATTGGGTCAAGTCCCGACTTCCGAATCCGAAATAAGCCAAAGTAAACTGGCTCAAATGCAACAACTTGGATAATCCACAAGCCCACCACAGGCCCCCAAAAGATCAATGATTTTGTTGGTGCACTTAGTAGTAGTACTTTTTACTTATATACTGAACAAATTATTCCAATCTACTCGATGTGGGATTGAGGTGTTACAATACAAGTTTACAATTAATGTATATTAAATTATTAACTCCTTTGAACTCATCTCATGAATCGAGGATACATCTTATTAAACACAAAAATCATGAAAATACATTATTAAAAGATATATCGAATATATTATTAGATCTAACTTTTAAATTTATAAAATTAATAATTAATACTATATAATTTTGCAAACAAATTTAAATATATTTAATTTTGAGAAAAATATAAACCATCAATTTTTACAGGAACAGAGGGAATATCTTTTTTTTAAAGAATTAATATAAAATTATCAAATAAAATATATATAATAAATTTTAGGATAGAGGACAGTAAAATAGAGAGGACAAAAACGAAAAGGTGAAAACCGAAAACCGGGTGCTATTCCCTTTTCGCCCAACGCACATCTTTAACCACTTTGTGGGGTTACATCTCCATATTCTCGCGTGAAGTTGTCAAAGTCGTCGGTAGCATTTTCATGCATTTCATGTGGACTTATTTTTTTCCCCGTTCAATCAAAATTTCATTCCATGGTCTTTTGAATCTGATGGGAACGACAATAAATTCATTTTCAGATTAATTTTGATATAATATATTATTATTATTTTTAAATATAAAAATTAATTAACTCTTCTTCTTCTTTTTCATTTCTTACTTTGTATAACACAATAACACTCACTGTATTATATTTACTTTTTAAGTTTTTCTATTATTTTTTTGAACACAAGTTTTTCTAAAATTTTATTCGGGTAAAAAAAAGGATAATATTATTACTTGATTAGTAGAGTGACTAGAGTAGTAGAGTCTACGTTGAGTCGTTGAGATTTGGGATTACTTTTACACGAAAATCTGGGGCTCAGAAAGTTGTGCCAATTTAACACCACGCCCTTGTACTTTTATTCTCCGTTTACATTGAAAAATGGGAATGGAATTTAGAAAGAGAATTTAATGAGGAAGGGAAAAAAATGTCCTTTTATTTCTTGTTTAGTTTTAATTCGGAAATAAAATAAATAATTATTTTTAATAAATTATTTTGAGGAAATTATTATTTTTGGAATTGATATAAAATATAATTATATGAATGTTTGAAGTGTGTGGGTGTATGAGAGAGAAAAAATGATAAGTGAAAATGAAATGAAATAGGTTTTTTTTTAAAGAGAAAATGAAATAGGTTGAGAGAGATTGAGAATGAGAGGGGAAGAATTTTAGAAATTATTATTTTTATAAAACAAACAACAATAAATGGAATGAATACTGTTGTTTTTCTTTCTCTTTACTTATTACTCTTAATCAAAAAGGCCCCTTAATCTTCTTAATCCTTTCTCGTGCTTCCGGGGCATTGCAGGCAGTTCAAAGTTTAAATTTTAAAAAAATTATTCAATATTTTTTAATAATTTTTTTATGAATAAAAAAAATTAAAAAAAATACTTTTATCAAACAGAAAAATAATTTAAAAATATTGAATAGAATTCATTTTATTAAAACTTAGAGTTCCATGTAGTTCACTATAAAAAGATCAAAAGAGTACAATTTTAGGTCCCCATGACTTATCATTACAAATAAATAAACTTTTTTTAAGGAGATTATTCGAGAAAATATTATTTAGTGATACTTGTATAATTTAATAAATGAGAGAATTGTAATGGTGAATAATAAAATAAATGTGTGTGACTATTTATGTTAACATCATAAAATGAAAGAGTGAATTATAATAAAATTATTAATCGGCCTCTATTTTTTTATTTTAAGAAAAATAATACATTGAAAGCCATTGAGATTGAGATAATGTTTGAAAACATATAATTCAGTTTAAATGATTAATTTCAGATAAAGTGAATTGAATTGTCATTTAAAATTTTCAAATCTATATTAGTATATGATTGTTATGAATTTCATCCGAATTCAAAAATTTTAATTATTTTTATATATTATTTTATTAAATTCAAAATTTTAAATGAAACTCAAATTTCAAAAAGATTTTACGGTTGTTTGGAATCTTTAAATTATGTGGGAGAATATTTAATTTATTTTAAATGATGAATTTTAAATAACAAACTAAATTATAATTTTAAATTCTAAAATTTATAATGTTGTGAAATTTATATAAAATTTTATAATTATTCAAATATATTACGGAGTTTTTGAGTAAATCTATAGTTTTAGATAATTTTTAAATTTCCAAACATATCATAACTAAATTTCAATTCTATTGGTTTTGCTTTAAAAAGTTATTTTCCCTCATAGATATGACAAAAAAATGGCCCATTAAAAGAGTATCGTGAGCACATGGCATCAAAAGAAGCAAAACATTTGTAAAAAATGCACAATTATTTTGACATCCTTGAAATTATCGCGACCTATATGCTAACTAGATTAGCTTTTCAATTTCCATGTCATCACCAACAAAAACTAAATTTAATTTCCATAAATTAAATAGCCTCGGCCCATCATCAACATTACATCTATGGCAGATCTCTGCTTCTAGCACATGGTAGATAAGATATACTAGTAATTACGCTCCAACCAATCACGTACGAATGCCTATTCGAATATCCTTCTAACATATCAGAAGTTTCAAAGTTTCAATGTTAGAGATTTTATGCATGTTTTGATATCATAGATATAGTATTTATTACAGGACATGTTATAATGCAAATTTAGTTATTTGCAAATAAATCGATCTCAAAGTTTTTTATTATATTTGGGTTGAAGTTTGTTTAACTCAAACAATCACAAAATTTTATTAAATTATTTTATAAAATCAAATTCGAGCCCGATCTTAGGTAAAGGTAGCTAGTTATATGTGTAAAGAATAATGCTATAGAACAAAAAAAATTTGCAAAAAAAAATTCTAAATGTTATGTATCTCGTTGTGATTGATTGTAAATGAAATGGATACCCTTACATTCAAATCAATCATAACAATTAAAATTACTCATTTTATACTATCATAACTGTCACATCATTTTTGAAGAATTTTTTAGAAGATTTATTTGATTCTGTAACTTATTAGTACGTAAATGCCTACGTGCATAAAGTGGTGCAGGTTAGTATTATTAATTTAGCTTATGGATGGAGATCGAAAGTTAGTAATATGTAGTTGTTGATATACATAATGGATACAGTAGAAATAATTATCTTGGAACGTGTACACACACACTTTCAAACCATATATTCCCGGATATCACTTGTCCAATTACAAAAGGAGGATGATGATTGATGAGTGATTCCACAGAGAAGTTGGTAGGTCCCATCACTCCCATGCAACAAAGTTATTGTCGTCATTATCTTATCGAGTACCTAAATAAAATTCTGAAGTTGAATTTCAGTTTATATATATCCGATCCATCACTTGATTAATTATTTATAATCTTTATCTTTACATTTCAGATAACACTGAGCTTAATGGTTCAAAGTGTAAAGCTTGACTACACAAACTTGAGGCTCTAGATCTGCTAGCAATGCCAAAAGAGATGAAGAGTACTGTGTGAAATTTGGACCACAACAATCTCGCACAACATGCATGGTGAAATCGAATCAAAAGAAAGTATCCAAGGGCCAAGGCCATCGACTCATAATAATAATATACCATTTGAAAACCAGAGACTGTACCAAATATGTAAGACAGGCGGCAGGTTACCCGCATATATACATCAGTATTGTGCCCCACACATATATATGATCTGTCCTTCCATCTGACTCTATCACCGTGTGTATGTAATTATATACCATGCCGTAAAAGATTCCCAAACAGTCGAGCCCTACGTTCCAAGGCCGATCAGTTAGAATTCAAAATCAATATTTTACAGATTCGATTTTTCAAAATGAGCTAGCTATAGTCTAACTAGGTTAGCCCTCCCTTAATTTCGCTTCTGATTATATATTCTGATTGCAATTATAATTCTCTAATAATCGATTGTCAGAATTATTTACCCGTAATTTTTTTATAGCACGTGGACTAAATCCTAAATTTTTAATGTGAACTTAGGATGCTCTATGAAGATTTTTGTAGGATTCAATTGCTAACAATTGAATGTGAACGATCAATTCATCATTTTATATTTATTATATATGTAATACCGATAATTAAACCCGAAAGAAACGCAAACACCTTGCCCTACGGGCCACATGCAAACCACTCCTCAACCTCATATATATAAATATATATATATACACACACACCATATACTACATTCTTAGACAGGCATATATAGAAAGCAACAAGATGAATATGGCAAGTTCAGTTCAAGTTAAAGAAATCACACTCATCACTCCTTCAGATCCAACTCCAACTCAAATCCTCAACCTTTCAGCTCTAGATTCTCAACTTTTCCTCAGATTTCCCATTGAATACTTGTTAACCTACAAGCCACGTCATCATGGCTCCAACAAATCTACAACCATATCTCATATCAAGCTAGCTCTGGCTCGAGCACTGGTCCCATACTATCCACTAGCAGGCCGAGTTAGGGCTAAGCAACATGGGTCTGGGCTTCAAGTTGTTTGTCAAGCCCAAGGTGTTGTGTTCATTGAAGCAGAATCTAATGTTGATATCTCGGATTTCGAGGTGGTCCCACTTTACGTCACGGAGAGACGGAAGATGCTGTCGTTAGACGTGGTGGATGTTTTGAATGGGGACCCACTTTTGGTTGTGCAGCTGACGTGGCTAGTTGATGGTGCGGTTGCTCTTGGAGTTGGGTTCAGTCATTGCATGTGTGATGGAGTGGGGAGTGTTGAGTTTCTTAACACGTTTGCTGAGTTTGCTAGACTCGGTAGGTCTAATTCTAAACCTGTTTGGGAGAGGCATTTGTTGGATCCGACTCACTATTCTTGTAACTCGGTAGGGCATCCTGAGTTCAACCGAGTTCCTGACCTTTGTGGGTTCATGTCACGTTTTTCTCACGAAAAACTCACTCCAACTTCAGCTACGTTCGATAAAATTTTGTTGAGTGAGTTGAAGAGTGTAGCATCACCGAGTCGACTAAGTGAATTGCCGTACACTTCATTTGAAGTCCTGTCAGCCCATATATGGAAAAGTTGGGCAACAGCACTAAATTTCCCACCGAAACAAATTTTAAAATTATTATTCAGCATAAACATTCGTGAACGAGTCGAGCCGAATTTACCCACGGAATTTTACGGGAATGCAATCGTACTTGGTTGCGCGCAAACAAGCGCTAAAAACCTGGGCGAGAAAAGTCTGAGTTACGTAGCGGAGTTAGTGAGACAAGCAAAAGAAAAAGTGGGAGACAATTACGTGAGAGAGGTAGTGGAACTAGTGAGTGAGACTGGAGCGAGTCCAGACTCAGTCGGGGTACTAATAATGTCACAGTGGTCAAGACTGGGGTTAGAGAAGATTGACTTTGGAATGGGACCACCAGTACAAGTGGGACCCATATGTAGTGATCGATACTGTTTGTTATTGCCGGTGCAGAATCAGGCGGATGGAGTGAAGGTGATGGTGGGTGTCCCCACGTATGGGGTTGACAAATACTACAAAACTTTATTATTGAAAAACAACAAATCATGTTGCTAAACATGCTACAACGCTGTATTAGTATATGATTTATATTATTATATATAACGAGTTGACTGTTGTAAGATACCCGACCCGTTGATATTTTTAGTGTTTTACGAAGGGATTTTAGCTAGATATTCGAATTTAGATACCCATTGAGTCAGCTCATACTATATGGTACTCCTCTATATCTTAATTTTGTATGGAATATCAGGATCAATTATGTTTTGGTAGCCTCATAAAACACATTTTACTTCTTGTTTATGATATATTTGACTACAATTCAATTTTCTTTTATTCTGCAAAGCAACTAATATTATGGTTAGACTTTGATCAGGCAATGTACGATTCTTGGCCAAGTAGCTCAACCGATCTAAAGATTTCTGGGAAAGAACTAGTAAGCTTGCTATAATCTAATCTCAAAGTCTACGAGGATTCTCAAAATTGTATTCTTATACACTTTATTTATGGAATTATTTCTCCGACAAAAAAAAAGTCTGCAAAGATCATTTTTTCAAATAGCCTAGACATACAATTAAGAAAGTGATTGGTACGGTACATACACCTACTAAAAATGAAATAGCCTAAACTTCTAAATGTCGAATATAAATGTACACAATAGTAAATTGAAATTGGTTTAATCTTATTTTGAATGCGAAACTTAAATTTGATTCCACTCTGATTTTAAACCAAGCTCATATATATAGAGTAAAGTGTACACATTCTCATGGCGATTTATAACTGCTAAGGAGATTGGTTTTTGATTGCACCATATAGACAAAGATCAAGAGCCACCTATATGATATCATCTGGTTGTGGAAGTAGCTCATACTGACTAAATAAAATTAACATTCACATTCGATTGTGCTTGATTCTAACTTTTATTTTGTGTAATTGATTCGTACTGTACTCCCGTTAAATTATCAGGAGCAACAGCTCTAAGGGGACAAAGGAACATATCAATCACACAAAATACAAGTTAGAATAGTAGTCGTATATGAAAATTTACAATGCAAAAGACCAGACAGAAACATGCTGGGAAATTATCAAAAGAGTGAACTTTTACGCTAGCCTGGACACTACAAGTCCAGGTATCTGGACAGTTTCTTTATGGACTTGGACTCAAACTCGAACTATAACTTAGTTGGTGGTGGCTTTACATGACCAAGTTAGTCCCTCAAACAAAAATATTGTACGTGTATAATCTTTATAATTCAAAAGCAAAATGTGCATAATACAGATTTTATGAAGCAATTGAAAGCTTGACAGTTGGCTTGGATATCTGTTGGTTGGCAATCTAATTTGTACATTCAGTATACACTGCTCACAAGATCACGATAAAGTTTCTAGCCATGAAAAGTAATCTGAATCACCTACAAGAGACCTCCCTTAAGTCTGATTTTTGGTTGCTCTTACGAATGAAGATAAATCCCAAACCAATCTTAGTTCTCATTGAAGTGAATGGCACCAACTTTCCACACTATGTATGTTGTTGTAAACATCACCGTGCTGATTAAAACTACTGAAAGTATGATGAAAAACACTTCATTTCCTCCTGGCAACTCAAAAGTGAGACCCTTTTTTGGCATCCCCCGTTTGCTGTCATCCAACATGTTTGTTGGTGCTTCCGGAAGCCCAGGCCTTCGCTTCCCTTTATCACTTTCTCTCAGAACCTCTAATACTTGGCTTCCGAGTTGTAGCTTAGGTGCTTTCTTGGGTTCTGGTTTACGACTGAGAATTCGGGCTGCCCTTAGTTTCTCTCTTGCAGTTAACCGTGATGATCTTATTGGCGTAGATCTTAGGTTAGCAGGAGAGTTTCCCTGTTTCTGCTCAGAAGTAACAACTGATCCATTAGAAACCTGAGAGGTCTGAGACTGCATCTGAACATTAGCACTAGCTAAAGACTGACTATCTTCTGAGGTACCCGAGGATGGTAGATTCTCTGTTGAGGGCTGATTATCTGAAAGTGATCCTTCTGCATTTCCAGAACCCTTATCACTGGTTTCTACAGCGATATTATCACCACTAGCAAATGAAACATAAGGCTCTAGTCTTTTTAATTTTGTTCGTAATCCAACTACTCGAGGATGAGAAACCAGAAGAGTGACTTTTTGTGCAGAAGCTCCAACATCAATTCTTGATTTGTGATGGTAATTAGCCTGCAGCATATTAAGACCTAATTAGAAATAAAGGTGCACTGCAATCACCACAATATGCTCAATATCAAGGAATAATTTGTTTGACAACATGATCACAGAAGCATCCAGAATCTTGAATACATACAGTAACTAATTATCAGAAGCCTGTGATACCTCATTGCAAACTTATTATAAGGAATATAGCATAAGCAACAATCAGAACATTATCAGTGTCGGTCAGTATATTGCAACCAGTCAAACTTACTATATTAGGGCAACGTGAATTGGAAATATAGAACTTGGTTGCTCTGTAATAATGGTATGACACACTATGTTACTCCGACTAGGGGGACGTACTGTCAGAAAAGACACATATCCGAGTGTCAGACTACAACAATCTGAAGATTGGGGACATGGGTACAGGGACACGACATAATATATTAATAAACAAGCATGGTAAGTAAGAATGTAAGATACCTTAACAAAAAGTAATAAAAAACTCAGATTAAACATGATTTGTAAAGGGCTTTGAAAATGAAGTGTCTTCTCTACTTTTTTCCTCATTTATGCTTCTTTCTTCCTTCTCATATATATTTATTTTGCAATTTTCATCGCAAGTTTGAAGTACATGAGGTCTTTAATGTGGTCAAAGTGTCCACATTTCAGTTGAAGGATCGGACCCGAAATAAGTGTCTGTGTCCACTGACATGGGTACGGAGACCTAAACAGAAGAGTCGGAGTAACATAGCCGTGAAATCTATCACTATACCGAGCTAACACACCAAGTTTTCATGGCACATATAGCTGTATACTTGTATTGTAAGATACTTTGAAGCCAGCATAATACTTCATCTATATGACATGAAAAACTTGTACAACTATATAACAAGACTTCTTATCATGCGAGCCAGCACTGGCTGAACAAAGTTCTGCCATGAGAACATCAGTTAGTTACTTGCGGAATTGTGCTATTGGGAAGTGATAGGTTTCCCCTTTCTATGGGTTTAGAGGTAGTTTGGCAGAACAAAAACTATCACTAGTAAACTGGAGATTCAGCTAAGCATTGTACCATGTTGTTAGATCATATATTTAAACACTCTGTAGCCACTTCGTGACATCTCACAATCTTTTTAATTCTTCTTCATGTGTAGCGTCGATAATCACAAGTCCCAAACTATATTACTACTACAAACAACCCTTAAAACCCTCCACAAGAAAACTTTCAAGGAATGGATTATTACGTTGCTAGAGTAATTAACAAAATCAAGCTGTTGTATTATATATTCACCAAAACTAAAAATAATTTAAATATTTTCATTTTAACTATAAATAGTTGTTTTATTAATAAGTGTGTCCACTTTTAACAGTATTTAGAGTTAATATTACTAAACTAACTGCTTATCCACACACAATATAAGAAATGATAAGGCTAGCTGATAGATGGACTTTTTATATACATACACATATAGATACATATATGAAAGAGATAAATAAATGAATACCAGGGATGAGGTGAAGCAGCCAAGTGAGTTTAAAGAAAGAGCAGCCATTTTTGAAGGATTAATATAAGCAGATTCACGTACCCATCTGAAGCCAAGAGAGAATTAAGAAGATGAATGCAAAATATATGTGGTACTGAATTGTAGACTGACACAATCATGCTCTTTTTATCATCATTTTAAGTTTGAACAGGTGATATAAGTATATATTTCATTTAAAGTTAAATTTTACACAAGTTGGTTCTATGGTCTAGCGGTTAGGACATTGGACTCTGAATCCAGTAACCCGAGTTCAATTCTCGGTAGAACCTTAATTTTTTTTATTTTTAAGCCAACTGAACTCTCGGTAGAACCTTAATTTCTTTTATTTTTAAGCCAACTAATTACCCCATTCATTTTAATTTCCACCGGAGACTGTCCTTTTATAGGTGTGAAACGCGGTTATTAGAATGATTTTGTGGTGATATAGGTGCAAGGCCGATATGAATTAAATATTTGTTATGACCAAGCGAAATAAGTGGATATAAGTGTGGCAAGACATTTAAAATTTATAGCTTGCCATCTATCATACTAGCTTGTATCTGTTGGACCGTTGGTAATAGAATGAACCAAAATTAAGCTTACAAAACTAACACTGAAAAGGTACTATGATGAAATCAACTCAACAAAGAGGGGGCTTACATTTACTAATGTTATAATGATAACTAGAAAGAGAACATAAATAAATCTTAGCAAAAATAGTAAACCCAATATCTAGAAAATACAACAGAAAATGTCTCTATCATAACTGGCACCGACAAAATTAAACTATTTGCCCGAGAGAAAAGCTGTCTCGGGTAGAGCCCTCACGCGGAAGGTCCTCTGGACTGATCTCCATCCAGAAGCTCATTGACACAAAATTGATTCAAGTTCTCATACATCTTCTTCCATTGTTGTAACATATGCATAGATCGTTTGCAGTCGAGCTTTAGCCGTTCTATCTCCATTTCAGTTGCTCCAGAAGAACCTTGTTGCTGGTTAAAATTGGCAACAAACAATTATTAATACTCTTTGTGACTTGTGTGCATGTTACACAAAATACATTTGCATAGGTAATTCATAATTATCAGCTTGTAAAACATGACATGGACCAGATGACAAATTTAATATCAAGAAATAATTTACTTAAGAACCTAATTTTAAAATTCACTACGAAAAGACTTAACATAACTAGTAAGTAGTAACTAAAAGGTATTTGCATATAAGTATATAATAGATACTAATCACTGTGGACATTTATGCTGACTACATTCAGAATTTGGGTTTCCTCAGAGTTAACAATTCTAGATGGTGAAAGCAGTAGAGAGAGTTAAAGATGGGTGGAGATCAAATAGGAGATTTAAACAAGAGAGATTGTGATAAAGTTCATCTCAGCACTCAGAAGTATGGAGTTATGCCACTATTGATGGTATCGTGGTATTTCTTGTCTATGCTCTCACTTTTATTAATGGAAGATTCGCATATCATTTAAAAACGATGTTCCCCAAATCAAAATAAGGACTCTGATGGTGAACATATGGATTTACTAATAATAATAGACCATTAGAGTATGTCCTTCAAATTTTGAGAACTAATTATAATCAATATATAATAAAAAGATATGGACCTGAAGTTCATTGATTTGGCTATTCATTGTGCAGGTGCTGATGTACGTAGGGTGAAACGGTATTTCTGAATCAGCCTGGGGAATGATGACAGCCTTGACATCCGAATTGTCATTTGTTGAATTTGTGTACTTTTCCAGTGGTGGAGGCACCAAGGCTCCCTGTCTTCTCAAAGATGGGGACTGAGAATGCATTGACGTTCGAGGATACAAAGACGGAGGTCGTCTTATTACAAGTAAATTGTTAACAGGACCTGCATAATACAGTAACCTCCACCAATAAGAACAGTGACATATCTAGTATGTTCTTTTTAAAGTTTCTGAATTTGAATATTTTGTTTTTTGACCTACTTTGAATGAGTGGATATTAGTATTCTGCTTTTCCAAGAAAGTGAATGGAAACATTACTTAACAAAAAGAAACTGCTCTAGTACAGCATAATGGGCAAGTTAAAAACCATAGGTGTAAGTGAAACTAACACAGAACACTACAGCTATTAAAGTTTGTGTGTAACCTAAATATAGGAAAACTTAAACTATCATTTTATAAAGATATATTTGCTTATTTTATCTTACTTTTCTTCTGTGTCTGTAGCTGGTATTGGTAACAAGAGATAGAACTCAAAAGAATATCAAACGATGCTGCAAGTCCAGAGACTTTTTTAGCCAAACAACTATCAATCCTGATAACATTTATATACCTTTTGCATGTTTAAGGATACGAATGATATTACGGGATCTAGTGTCCCAGACCCGTATCATGCCATCCTCTGACCCAGAAACCAAAAGATGCCCATTGACGGCAAAAGCCAAGCAAGTAACAGCCTTGCTGTTTCACAGAAAAGATGAACAATAATTTAGATATGTTGAGTTTGTGATTCTGAGATTATGCATAAAGTTAGCATAGTGACAGAAATAAATAAACACTTCAATATATTCCGTATTATTTATAACTGAACAAGTAGTACAATTCTCAGTAATAACCAGCTGACAAACCTAATCAGATGCCAGTCTATTTATGCAGCCCTATTTTAGTTTGTAAGAAGATAAGGTGACCTACATATGAAAGGGTAAGAAACACTAGAACATCCAGGTTCGTAATGTAACTGACAAACCTGTGATCAGATAATGTGCCAATGATATATGGACCATAATTGCTGGTAGATGTAGATTGAGCATTAAGGGCGGCAATATATATCTTTCCATCTCTACCTCCAGCATAAAATACATGCTCCCCCGGGTCCAATGCAATTGCATCAATTATTGATGGGAACACTATATTTCTCAGAAGTTTTCCCTTAGACAAGCTCCATACCTAGACAATGCACAACAAGATTGTTTAATAATTATCACAAACACTATATATGGGAGAGCCCGAACAATATTAAGAAAACAAACAATCACAAAAACGATGAAATCATTATAATCATCATCAATGGGTGTTTTCCAAACACCTGAGTGTAAATAGAGCCACAAATCTAAGTTGCATAGAATACATATGAAGTAGTAATGGTATAAGATGCACTGTAATAGCCAAACTCAATTTTACTTGCCCATGCGCAACAGAATTGATCATCTTAGCCCACCACAGACTCAGCAGGTCATGAACTGACCTTACACTAAGTTTTGGAATTGAGCCTTACCCTTACATGCACACAGTGACACAGGAGTCTACAATCTCCTCTTTAATTGCTACTGTCCTTTCTTGAACCAAACACATAACCCAGAAATTTGCAAATTAATACCTAGTTACAAGAGCACTCCTCTAGACCCTTTTTGCTATCATGCTATGAGATTATACAACTATTCTTTGTTACTCTACCTACAACTAGATCGCAAGACTCAATCCAGGCTGCCTAAATTCAGATACAATCATCCTGATCAAATCCCGAATCCATATCAAAATAAAATTGTTACAAGCTCTGATATCAAGGTGCTATATTTTTCCATGTTTAGTTTTGCATCATCCTCATCAAGCTTAAACACAGCATTTCCCTCTCACAAGAGGCACAAATATTCTATGCTTTAACGATTCATTCACTGGTCACAATCTTAAATAAAACCTGATTGGTGTATTTTTCTATAAGCTTTCAGGAAGAAAAATATGGGCTCTTACACTGACAATAGTGCATGGAATGCTACCCATGCTTATAAAAGGCAAACATGGGCTGCACGAATGGTAATGAGGTCATTTTAAAGGATGACAGAGGAATAATTATACAAATTATACAAATGCTTGAGTCTCCTGGAAACCATATGCTAGATTATATCTAACATTTAACACCACTACAGTTGAGTAAGAGGTGTGGCACACCTTGCAGGTGCGGTCCTCAGAAGCAGATACTATGATTGCATTACATCCCCCGTGACCTGTAACTATATCAGTCACTCGTAAACTGTGCTCGGAGAAACTATATTCGAAAAGATGTTTTGCTTCATTCCTCCGGATATTATCAAAAATCCTATTGCATCGTACAAAGAACAGTTATTCATTCTGAAGGAAGAGTGAAAGCCGAAATATTGAAAGATCTAAATAAAAATATGTAAAATCAAAGAAAAATAAGAAAGTACATGAGAAGTGACCAGACACGAACACACCCATCCTCTGCCCCAGAAATCAAAGTAGATTGATCAACATATACTAAACACGAAACAGCCCTATAGTGAGCATGCCATTTCTTGAGCAATCTGCCAGTAGCAGCCTGTATGAACAACATGTAAGTAAAACTAATATAGCAAAATACAAACACGCTGTAAAACACAAAAAAGTAGGAAGAAGAAAATATCGGACACAAACACTCACCTGCCATATGTAAATATCTCCCGAGACGCCGCCTCCAATTATAAAACTTCCATCTTCATCGCAAACTAGTGTGTTTATCGGTTCAGAAGGAAAACACTTAACTT
This sequence comes from Oenanthe sinensis, assembly GCA_028671895.1. Classification (NCBI taxonomy): domain Eukaryota; kingdom Viridiplantae; phylum Streptophyta; class Magnoliopsida; order Apiales; family Apiaceae; genus Oenanthe; species Oenanthe sinensis. The sequence goes on from CM053811.1 coordinate 6,714,136, forward strand.
CTACCTGAGGCTGCACATTTCAAACAAATAACCAAAGCACTATAAGTATTCTAACAAATACATTTATAAAACCATTCAATCACACCTAACAATACATCAATAAAACAAAATTGCCTCGCGAATTTCATCATGATACATAAAATAACAAACAAGTTCGAAAACAGCTCAACTCTAATTAAGTTGCAAATCACGTCTTCGTAGACAATTTACCAAACACCTTACAACAATAATCAGATTAAACACGGAGAGAGAGAGAGAGAGAGAGAGGGAGGGAGGGAGGGAGGGAGGGAGGGAGAGGGAGGGAGTTGAAGCAACTCTAATTTACCAAACTGCACACACATATACATCAAGTTGATATATACCTTGTTCCAAGACCAATAGAATACAGAGCCGGAAGTAGCGGCGGCGTCACGGAGTTGAGAAGCGGCGAGATAGCGACCTCCGACGGAGATGAGACTGTGCGGCGGAGAGGCGCAAGTTCTGTAGCGTAAATGTTCGGCGCCGGAGTGTAAGTCGAAGCAACTTATTCCGGCGTCGGTCGGAGACGAGGCAATCACAATTTCATCTTCCATTGTGTTCCGGTAGAAAAAAAGGTTAAATTTGTTTAGTTGAGAAGGAGGTTTTGTTAAGCTGCTGCTCAGGTTTTGTGGCAGCAAATGTTGAAGCGAGGTGAAAGTTATAAACGTAGAAAATTTTAATTTTTGAGACGAGTTAAAATGAATTTTTACATCGCAAAAATTACTCTTTTTTATTTTAAAGTATTATAAATACATATTTATATAAATTAAATTTAAAATATTTGTTTATGAATACAAATTTAATATTCTAAACACAATTCTAATTCTTTATTTATGAAACTTTTTTTTTCTAAGCTAAAATTTGAACAAATGTTTTTTTTTAGAAGGTGAGTCCACGATCACGTGGTAATTTATCACATAACACGATAATACAACACGAAAACTACATAAAAATTTAGTATTCGTACATTGAGTACATGACACGAAAGTACACAAACAAGATTTAGTGTCGATTTTGTGTTTACCCTTTGGTTACACGACACGAAATACCCGAAATAAAATAAATAAATAAATATTATATATATAAATATATTATCATTATTATAGATATATGCATATTTATTTATATAATTATACATAATTTTATAATCTTGTATGTAAATATGATGCAAATATATATATATATATATAATATTTGTAGAAATATACTTAATAATATAATATTTATATATATTTATCTATTTATTTATATATTAATTTTTATTTAATATTACATGAAAACACGACACAATAAGTACACGAATACAAAAGTACACGAGCTCTAAATGGATCGTGTTTGGGTTTAGCATTTCAGTACACGATACAAAAAGGTACACGACACGAACGAATTGTTAAATCTATCTATAACAATGTTTATGTTGTAAATAATATATTTATGTGGATGTCCTTTGACTTTTTGTTGTACAAGACCTTTGGCCTTTCAAATTCAGACATTTAGCTCTTCAACTTCTTATAACTATTGTCATGTAAAATCTATAAATAGACATTCTTGTTAATCATGTAAAGACACACCAATATATAAGAATTTGCTTCTCTTCTCTTTCAAACTCTCTCTAGTTTATACTATAATTTATAGCACATTATCAGCACGACTTGCTCTTCCATTCACTTAGTATGTTGGTGTATCTTGCATTCAAAAAGAAATGGTTTAAAATTTGTTTTGATGGGTTGATTTGGGTCCAAGTGCAAGTGGCTAATCGTTTATGGGTATTTTCTGTTACAAAGCATGAGTTGCCATTTTATTCATAGATTCAAGGTTCTTTTCAATACTCAAGTTGAACTTGAAGGATTCTTAAGGTGCGAATTTAAAATTTTAGAGAATTGGTAATCATACATTAAGATTTTGAGGTATGCATCTCTTTTATCACTCTATTCATTTTCATAATATTAGTCTAAATTTATATGTTTGAATTATGCTAGTTAATATTTCTCGTAAAAATCATATGAAATACGTTTTACCTTAGAATTGAATGATTTTAGACTTTTCAGAAAGATCTCTTAATTGTCTACAACTTTCGTAGTTTAGGATTTTTTAGATTCTACATGTAACTTTATGAAATTCTGCAATATGTATATATTGTTAGTGTGACTTCGGAAATAAGATACTACAACTTTGAAAATTCATATAAAATTGAATTTACATCCGAAAATTATGTGTAATATCAATTCAAAAATTTCTTTTCGAGACCTTTAAGTTATAAACTTTACTGTTTTTTATGACGTTTATTAATTTTAAAAGGTGTAAATTAGAATTTGTCCAAGAGCTTATTTTTTTCTAATTATAGCAGCCCACGTTTTAATTTATTCTGAATTCATTACTAATTCACTTTTTAAGAGGTTTAACATTTTGGAAAACTTGTTTGATTATCTATAAATTTTATATTTTACATATTTTTAAATAAAGTCTTTTACATGATGCAAATTGTCTATTTTCGGACAGGTCAATTCTGAATTTTATATATATATATAAATGGTTATGTTATTTTTGGAGTAAATTTATTCTCTAAGTTCTGGATTAGTCAATATGTACAATCATGCTTATACATATATGTTAATAATTTAAGTTTCATTTTGTATTTGTGGCATGAATATTAAATTATTCATATTAAAACTTGTTCTTGTATGTATCTATTATCCCTCTTTAAAATTCACACAAAATTTTATAATTGTTACAATATGATTTGAGTGCATATACATAGGTAATAGTATGTTAGATCTATGTAATAGGAGGAAATGATTATAAAAAATTGTGTTAAAACAAGATTTATGAGGACACAATATTTAAATTAGTGAAAAAGTTAGAAGTATTATAATTAATACTAGATGGCTTGTATCCTCACACATTATGTCACTTATATCAAGTTACCTTGCTCACATATTAAAATAAATTATATATTATACATGCTCCAAGTAAGTGAGAATTTAATATTGTGAAGTTTTATGTGATATTTTTATAGATAATAATATTCAATATCACAATGTGTCTCTTATAAATTATATTTAATTTATATAACATTATTAGCATTTGTGAATGAGAACTTTCACCACTAAAATGAAATGATCTTGATATTATCGGTAACAACTATTTGACATTATTTTTGATAGAATGATAATAAATGATTGCAATCAGAAGTTGCATGAAATAATAACAAGAAGTTGTCTCTATGCAAACAATTTTTTTATGACACTTTTTGATATGTTTAGTTTTTGTGAAATCCCTGAAGGATATAGATTAATATTTTTTTATAGATATGAATAATAGAATAAATGTTATGCGTTTAAGCACTTGATTACATTTTTTATTAAAATATTCCAGAATAGTAATATATATAAATATAATATTTCAAATTTGAGTTCTCTTAAAAGTTATAATATCCCTGAAGAATGGATCTATATAAGGAATAACATAATTTATAACGTATGGATATAATAGATCTCATTAAATGAATAAATAATATAATGATGATATGTATCTCGCAGATACAGTTGAGTTACTAAACTTATGAGTTGGTATCATGACTCTATGTCGTTGATTAAATTCAAATCATTGATGAAAAAGTTACGAATTACAAATAAATGATATTGTTCCACTCCCTGAAGTGAATGAGATAATATTAAAAATTGAAAGATATAGATCATGCATGTAGTAATGATCTTAAAAAATATTAACATTTGGTCGTATTCTTATCATGTGTATAAGAAACGTTTCTCTTCATTATAATAAAGCTGGCTAGTGTCAATGCTATATATTGAGTATTAGTCATCCAAAGGGGGAACATTATATATTGGTGCATCGTCATATGTTTCTTAGTATAAGACTCCTGAAGAGCATATATATTTTGTCATAACCAGTATTTTACTCTCCCGACTACATTTTTATTGTTAAAGAACATGTATATTATTGATGTAATTATATTTTCCCAAAAGATTGAAAAATTTTATTTGATATAAATGACCGCATGAAGACACTAAGTGCCTTTAAATTTTGAGTATAACCAAAGACACTAAAAATAATTTGAAGAAAATTTTCAATATCCCCCATTGGTTTATACTTAACGTAAAAATGATTGAAATGGATTTTGAAGTAAACCAGAAGTTTATTGTTGACATCATAGTTTAATATGACTAGCTAAGTCATTTCAGTTTCATAACAATGCGAATGGTGATTAAAATTTTATATGGACTTTCGTGAAGAACCAGAAAATTCTTCTCAGTAATACATATGTTATTTATTTATAAGGCAAAACTGATCAGCGGTAAAAATATAATTGTGATCTATCATCTTTGAGAATGAATTAATGAAGATATGACATGAGATAAAAATCTCCTAATGTAGATCATTGATATATTTTATGAACAATTTATTTATATGCCTAGTTATTATTAACTCGCACCCTGAAGTATGAGAGGTTGATTATTTAAAATATACACTTACATAATGTTGGCGAACCTCTCAATAGATATTATTTCATCCATGAAAAATTAAGTATTTTGTATCACATATTAATTGATTCGCATCAGATAAACAAGTTAAAATAATTTCTTCCCATTATAAACAAATGATTGGTCAGCTTAGATTATTCCACCACAATAATAATTAAGATTGATTTTTGAATTGGATATATATCAAATATGAGTGTATTTGTAAGTGTCTATGTGTATATATTTATGACTCCATTTAATGAGCATGTTTACTCAAAATCAGGGGGAGAAAAATAGCTGGTACGTGAATATATTTGTAAAAATGAATTATCATTATCTCATCTCGATTCTCATATTAAAGAATGTGAACCTGAAGTTCATAAGACGATTCATTTGGATATTTTATGATGACTTGAAATAATAACCATATCACATACATCGGCTACAAATGCTCTAATGAAATCTAAATGTCTCAGAAGGACAACTTTAAGATGCTAATATGTCTAAAGAACGCCCGAAGCGTGATAGGAAAGAAGGTTCCATACTGAAAAAAAATCTTCAAAAGTAAAAGGGAACAATGATTGATAATAGGTAGATTGATAAGTCAATTATGAAGAATCTCCAGAAGAGTTATAGACATGGCAAAATAAAAAAGAAGTAAAGGTACATAAAATGTTATGTTATGTCATGTTTAGAATAAAATGGAACCATTAATCAAATCGACATCGATGATATATGTTTAACATAATACTTGAAGTTATAAGTGAGAATGAGGATTGTGAATCAAACTCTACTAGAGAATGTAGACAAAATTGGCCAAAGAAAATAAGAACCATAATTGAGACAAATATAAAAAGAAATTTTTGGACATGTAGTCCGCACACCCGAAGTTGTGAAAGTAGCGCGCTCTAAGAATCATTATTTCTTAAAATAGAGAAATATTTGATACTGCGGTTCATACACCTCAAGGTGTCAAGTCAATGGGATACGAATGACTATTTACATGAAAATAAAATGAAGATCTAGAAATTATAAATTTGAAGCTCATATAATTGTACGATGAGCTTGTATTGGTTATGAAGAAAAATAATATTTTATGGTGGATACAATTATTTGACTGCTAAATAGTCTGGCAATATAAGAAGGATTTTGTTTAAGTTACATACTTGACAATGTGTCTTATAAGGATCTTAATTGTCTGAAGCAGTATATCAAATTCTTGAAAACATTGTCCTCCTCAAATTGAAAATGAATTTGGACTAGTAGTTCGACACAATATTATTCCGGAATAAAATGCCTATTATTTTTTGTATATTGAATTACAGGTGACAACTCATAAAATCTCTGCCAGAGTAGATGGAAATTAGAATGTGTTTCTAATTAATATTGAAATGAGTTGCACCTCATAATCAAAATACATGAATTTATTTATATTATTTTTGTTATGTAGTGTATGTTGATGTATACAGTGAAATGATAATATATTCCTAAGTGGATGATATATCGTCATGGGTGAATATGAAAATCCCCGAATGATTATAAATACAAGATAGACATATTTGTGGCATTCTTTCTAATTAATACATAACTATTTAGTATCATTGAAATGAATATTTTTCCTAAAGGAATATAATACGTTGATCTGTGTGAACAATTGAAAGAAATAAATTTATCGGTCCTAAAGTACCATATTTTAGTACAATAAAATATTGATTTATTTTATTAATTATATGGGTCTCTGCATAATGAATTTATTAGCATGTTTTGAAGCAAGTGTAATTTAAAGGCATGCGAATATTAAAGGTACATAAAGACGCGTTTTTCGATCTCTACTAACCTATTTGAAAAAGAATTTAAGTTAACTTTGTAGGAGCAAAATATTCACTCTAATTATAATAATGTGAAATTCGAAATTGAATATTTATATACAATATATTGGAGATTTTTGTGTTGCTATAAATTATTGCATGTTATTTCGATATCCAAGATGATATATGGCTGAAGTTGGAATTTCAATACAACATGACGAGATTAATATAACACGACAAGATTGCGATCTTCCACCAGGATATAAGCTCTTTCAGTCGTATATGATGATAGCTACACAACTCAAAGAAGCATACCTCAATGATCTATCTTCTAAGGCGTTCCAAACGTTTATATTTGAGAATTTCACAACATTAGATCTCGCCAATTCAAAAATATTTTGTGTTATTGCCATGAGGGGGAACAAATGTACGCTGCACTCTTTTTTCCTTAACCTTGATTTTTCCCACTGGGTTTTCCTGGTAAGGTTTTTAACGAGGCAGCATCACTCGCACATTATAAAATATGTTCTTGTTTTTTTACTTGGTTTTTCTCCCATTGGGGTTTTTTCAGTAAGGCTGTAACAAGACATTATTTTATGTAACGGACAATTAAAGGGGAGTGTTGTAAATAATATATTTATGTGGATGTTCTTTGACTTTTGGTTATACAAGACCTTTGGTTTTTCATATATAAAACCTTTGGCCTTTCAAATTCAGACATTTAACTCTTCAACTTCTTATAATTATTGTCATGTAAAGCTTATAAATAGACATTCTTGGTAACCATGTAAAGACACACCAATATATATGAATTTGCTTCTTTTCTCTCTCAAACTCACTCTAGTTTATACTATAATTTATAACAGTTTAATTATTATAAAAGGATAGAATATAGAAGTAAATATATTATATTAATAAAATATGAGGATACAACGAACGGACTTGAGAACCTGCGCCTCTTTCTTCCCATATTTTGGTCTACAAAATTGTTTCTTAAATTCTAACTCCTCTCTTTTTTATCTACAAATTAAACCGCTCGAAAAACACATAACCCTCTTTTTCTCACCCTAATGTATCTTGATTAGTTTAGCGTTTACACCACAACGAAGCTGAAACTCAATTACTCAAAGACCCGTCCCTACTGTATCCGAAATTTGCCCAGTGAACTGATTTTTGACCTCGATGAATGAAGAATGAATGTAAATGTAGATTTTGTAAAACAAAAGGATGGATGTCATATACTAAACCAATCCAATGATGTTTTAAAACTAAGTGGCAGAATTAATAAAAATAATTATTATTACTATGATGCAACCCTTATGCATCTAAATATCTAATCAAACACAATCGCAATCTGAATATTGCTTAAACACTACACAAATACTATTTAATAAACTCCATTACATGCTCAATCAGTCAAACCTCGAGTGAAAAACGTCATAACAAAACTTCAAATGTCAAAATGATAATTAAAAACCAAATACAAATTGTTGCATATTGTATAATCCATTTTCCTTTTGATACAACACAAGATAATCCTCAACTTGACACCTAAATGCTGCAAAAAATTACCTCAGCTACGAAAGAATATTACAAAGAAACATCTATATCCAAACTATTGACAGCCATAGGTGAAACGATGTTATTACCAAAGACCTATATGCTTTAACCCATGGAAACACTACCAGCTAGAGAAAAGGAAAAGAAATGAACATCAGCTGCCCCACTGAACACTGAGGATTATAAACGCTCGAGTTTCCTTGTACTCTGTATTCATTCTGCAATGTCTAATCACTTGCAAATCCCCACTAGAGTAATCAATATCCTCCCATTGGTGGCATGCCAAATGGAGGCATTGGAGGCATCCCCATTCCACCCATACCTTGTGGTTGCTGGCCATATCCTGGCATTCCAGCTCCTCCCATACCCGGTGGTGCAGGTAAAGCAAGAGGCAACAACTGGGCATACATATTCTGCAACATAACATCATTAATCAAATTCTCAAATTTATAAGCAAATGACTTTCTGACATAGAAAGAAGTCGACAAAATTTTAGCAAAAAAATTAAAAATAACTGAGAAATCAATGAAAATGGTCATCATAGGGATATTCCAGCAAACATATGATTGGACTGTGATGCCTATTTGATCAAGTTGATGAAGAATTACAAGTCGAAACAAAGGTAAAATAGCAGAAAATAGTGACTCGCGTTTCTCGCCCATGGTGAAGGTCCAACATGTGTGTGTGTGTGTGTCGTATTTATCCCATTTCAAGCTCCAAATGCAAAACAAAACCAAAAAGGAAAAATCTATCCATTTCCTGTAGGTGCTTATAAGTGGATTGATAGCCATTTATTTACAGAATAAGAGAGAGCTCAAACAATACCTGTTGCTTAATCACATCCTTCTCTTCACTTTCTTTAGCCTTCATTTCATTAGCTGCCTCTATTTTGTCCTTAATTAGTTCATCAACTTTGCCGGTGTATTCACGTATAAACTGACACCAAAGAAGACAAGATTAGTTCCATATTTGAAATAACACGTGAATTATGTAGATCCACCAACATAATCGTAATGAAAAGAGGCAGCCTAGAGATCCATAGTATCTAATCAGCATCTCTAAGGGTCTGTTTGCATGGAATATATTTTCCTAATTTTGCTATGTCTGTTTGCTCAGGAAATTTATTGAAGGAATATATTGTGCAAATAAAATAAAATAAAAACCCAGGAAGAGTGAGGAAAATATTTACATCTCAAAAAGCTGGGACTATTTTACAAACTTATTTTCCTTGCCTATTATTTTTCAAAAAACAATATCTTACGCCAAACAAAAGGAGGCTAAAGCTAGAAAATGAACGATACTACACAGGAACCAACAAAGCTCTCTAATTCCCATAAGGGCTTCCCCCAAATCCACCCACAGTACAGACAAAACATGAGAAAGAAAGTCACCTGCAACAGGTACGGGAATGCAAAGTCAATCATGTTATTCATCCAAGCAAGTTCAAGAGCGACATCAGCACGAATCAAATCATAACAGACGAAGAGGCATGATGCAAAGCATTCCTTCTTTCCCTGCACAGGCATTAAGAAAAGTATCATCAGCAGAAAACTCATATAATATCTAACAAGTCTTAGTTATATTTTTTCTTCAATAAGTTTAAGTTCTTTTTATTTACATGTATCAATACATCTGAGTATATGGGATATATGAGTGAAGATTAAATCCATGACCTAGGTAACGGGGGAAGGGGAAGGAACCTTTGCCACTAGGCTACCAATAAATCCTCTAGGAAAGTTCTTGTTGTCTTGACACCTTTTGGTGTATGCTATGCATGCCGCCTTTTAGTTGAAGTATGGAGGCTAGATCAATTTACGGAAATCTTTGTTTCTAATTTCTAGATCATTTTTAATCAATATATCTTTACAACCAGTAGATAAAGTAAGGTATGCCTTCAAGTTCCACAGATGGATATAAAAGATGACCTTGCGGAAGAATCTCTCCTTGACAGTTCTAAATTGTAATATGAAGTTCAAATTAGGATAAGTACTACCTGCTCAATGAAATATACAAGCAAGTCCTCAGCAAGTTCACGATCTCCAGATTGTGAAGCTGTCTCCATGGCATCTTTGTAAAGATTATCCTTCTTAGAAAGCGCAATAGACTGCTTCCATCTGCCAGCCTTCTTGTAGATATAAGCAGCTACTCGTCTCATCTCAAGAAGTTTATGCTTCTCAATCTGCTCAACAAAATTAAGACAGGTTAAAAATTGGATTACTCTAAAAGCAAAAAAGACAATAAGCAAAAAGACAATGCACATAAATCTCACCTTCTGTGCAAGGCCGATCTGATCAAAGTTATCATGCAAATCAATCGACTCCCGCAACCTGTCATAGTCTTCCTCCTCTACATAGATTTCATTTAGAGCCTCATTCACTGCAGATATATCATTGCTCTGTACTGAAACCATGTACGGCTTCACAAGATGCAGATAACCCGCCTGAACCACAAAAGGTACAAGCATGCATTACAGATTGGGAAAAAACCTAAAAATTTAAACTGTACAACATAGTAGATAACAAATATGAGTTTATACCTTCCGCATTATGTCCACCACACGTGTATGGTCCACACGAAGTGCTAGAACATTGAGCATGTCATTGATAAGATCAGGATGCTCTTGTAAGTAAAAGTGGACAGCCTTGTAATAAAGCTCGACATTTGCCACTTTAACTGCAATATCTTTGAATTGCATGTGATCCCAAGCATCTGGAGAATGATTCATAACAGTCGAAGCAGCATTGTCAAATTCATCATATTGAATATACAAGTACACAAGCTCCTTCCAATGTTGTTGCTCATCACAAGCACGAATAAGCTTGGGGATGTTGAGACGGGTAGAAAATAGTTTAATATGCTCCATAAGCTTCTCATGGCGATATCTAGCATAAAGGACCCCCAACTCGGTGAAGATTCCCATATGAGCACGTTCCAAACCTAAACCACTCTCCATAAGAGAGATCAGTTCATTGAAGCATCCTCTGTTCTGATAATATTCACTGACCTCTTCTAAGTCATCAACCTAACAAAGTAATAAAAACATTAATAACAATACCTGGATAAATTCTGTAAGAAGCTGCTCAAGGCATAAAGAATAACAATAGGTCTCAACTAAAGAATAGGAAGGAACTTAGTTGTTAAATACATACTAAAACTTTATAAGATATTATGGGGAAAGCATCAACCTAAAAGGTTTTGTAACAATACAAGTTTTCTCACAACTGAACAGCCTACATGTCTAACTCAAGAACAAAGAATATACATGATTAACAACAATCAAACTTGTATTAGCATAGAATATTTTATTGGAGCGGTGATAAACTGAAACATCAAGGCCCATCTTTAGCCTAAGATACTATAAATTCTATAGGCACAACATAAGAGGAAAAAGTCACCTGGACAATAATATTGAGCCCACAAATTTGAGCCAAACGGAACTCTTCCGCATCAACACAAGCAAAACAGACTTCTTTCCATGTCTTTGAGCTATTTGCTTTTCGAGCAGCATCAACAGCACCTTGAAATTGTTTTAGTTTAACAAGGGTGACAGCCAACTTGGCCCAGTTAGAAATAAATGCATAAATAATCTTTGCTGCCTCATACAAGGCTTCATCGTACAACCGATCCCCAACATTATGCAGATTAGCAACATTTGGCATGAGAATAAACTCTTCAATGTCACCAAGTCTATCAATCTTTGCATAGGCATAAATGAGTTCACTATCCACCCTGGGCTCTTTTGTCTTCTGCCTCACCATCAAAAGGTATCTTACCAAGTCATGATAAACATCCCCATCCTCAGCAGCATGAATAACTTCCAAGAATTGAGTGGCATCATCAGCCCGAATAAATGACTCAATCGCATCGCTTACTAAACCATCTCTCAGTTGAGCTTTACCCACCTGGCTCCAAACTGCATCTTCTTCAACGCGGAATGCAAACTCTACAGCCCGTGCAATATTTTGAATATTATCCAGTAGAACATTGACAGCTTGGACATTCAAGTTAAACTTCTTAAAAATTGCAAAAGCTTCTTCATACAACTGGGCTTCCACTGCCACCTCCCCTACAGCAGGTCCGTCAAAATTATCCAGCCTATTAACGTAGTCCATTACTCTAGATGGATCCGCCTTGATGGCAGTTAAGATAAGCAGGTTCTGTAGGTTAAAGTTTCCACTGAATGCAGAGTTCTGAAGCACTATCTTTTCCAGGAGCTCAATTAGCTCATGAGGAAGATCAGCGGTCATAAAAGCTTTAACAGCGGCCGAAACTTGCTCAGGGCTCTTGCTTTCTGGAAGAGCAGTAGAAACGACTTGATCAATGAGCTGTCTTCTATATTCATTTTCAGGATTAAGAACCTTGTCCCAGAGATCACCATCCATCCTTTCAACAACATACCTAAAATGGAAAAAAAAAATGGGTTTTAACTTTTAAGAATACAACTCTATATAAATAAGTACTGTGTGTGTTACGAACATTAGAACAAAAGTTACAAACCTGGCCTGCAGCTTGAACAAAGAGTTCTTGTTTGTAACATTAATCAATTCATCATCACATTGCCCTCTCCTGTATGCGACCACAGCAAGTGTAGGATCACGCTTCTCACAGTATTTTCCAACCACACGCGAATCGTAATACGGGTTGGTAGTGAGAAAGTGCTCTGGATTGTTGTTGCTATCTATGATGATCTTACCAAGAGCATTGTGAACATGTACATCTTGACTTCCTTCACTTACAAGATGCTCCAAAAACTGAGTAAGTAACCGAAGCCGATTCCTGAAAGACATCAACTATGAGAATGCAAACTGCGAAAACAGCCATGAAGATGACGGAAATTTTAGAAACCATACCTTTTTTCACACTCATCCACCAGGGGTTCAACTGGAAGAAGAGATCGTACCGATAGGATCAAACCTTTGATGAAATCTTCAGGACACTCATCATCTAGCAGTTGCCCGACAACCAAAGGAGCATTTCCAGGATTGACCTAAGGAGAAATAACAGATTCAGCATTATAACCATAAGCAAATGTTGTATTGCCAAATAAATGGTCAAAAGTACTTGTTTAAAGGTTTACCTTCTGCACATAACCTTCAATATAGCGAAGCATATTGTTTGTATATAGGTAGTGTGTGAGATCAGGAACAAAACCGAAGCGGTCACAAACATTAATTAGTGGTCGTGCATCTGGAAGTTTGGCTTCCATTAGAAAGTTCTTTGTTTTTTCAGCATCATAGAAATTTGATTCTCTCGTCACACGCTCGACTTCCTTGATTTGTCCAGTTTTAGCAGCTGCCTCAATGTACTTGAAGTGAATTTCAGGATCCTCACTGTAAATAGACCAATTAAATTTTAAAAGACTACAAAAAAACAATTTAGTTTGGAAATTTTCCAAAGTAGTAGTCACGATTTACCTGGAGCTCAAGTATGCCCCAAGGAAGAAGTACAGCCCCTCATATGACTTAAATTGCTCAAAGAGTTTTATACAGGCATCAACGCCCAACTGCTCGGAATATTCTTTAGCAACCTGCCGGGAGTAATTTATTTGGTTCCAATAAGTCTTTGCAAAGGATGAATAACTTGAAAATAATATTGAGCCCCAATGCAATTACATTATTCCATATTTGGGTCGTAGATTACAAAGCCGGAATTTTTGACCAAGCAACAAATGAAGCACGTACAGCCATAATAATGATTTACACCTGTTAATCTTACCTGGACAATAATCTGAAGGTTGCCTCTCAGATTGACAAGTAAAAGGTCCTTCATGCACTCCAAAGCCCATTCTTTTGATAGGGTCCCAAAGAATTCCACAAGAGACTGAAACAAAGAGATGTATATTAAGTACAAATCAAGAAGTTTCAACGACAACAGTAAGCACAAGAACAGAAAGAAAAGACAAACCTGTGGCTCAATTGCATGAGTATTCACAATAACACGTTTGATATCAGGCAACTCCGCGTAGTGCTGGTAAGAAGTTTTAACATTAAAAAAAGTAAAATAAATGAAGTGCTAAAATACAATAATAGACCCATGACCGATAGACAACTTTCCAACCTGAAGAGCTCGAACATAGAGACCAGCTTTTTCACAAAGTTGGGCAATCCGAGGGCGATCATAATGGCTAAACATGCCATTTGCTAAAATAGCATCAGCAACATTTGGGAAGGTAACAAGATTTATTTCCAGAACCTAAATAACAAAGAAACTAGATGATGAGAAAGTAAGATCAGATGAGCACAACAAATTCCTCTGCATTTATAGAACATCACCTTAGTTTGCAGGAAACTGTGTTCTGGCAAATTTGGCTTCAAGACATCCAACAAAAATGCGGTTGCCTCCCGAATCAGGTTCCTCTACAAGTATTTAAAAAGACAGTAAAAATCAAATCATATTTGAATATAATATACTTCACTGTACACTGTCTTTTAATAGTAATATCGCCATGCTTTATGAACACACCCATATATCCCCAAGGACAGCGACGAATTATATGTTTCAGCAGAGAAGTGTTCCTGTGAAAGAATATTTGAACGAACCATAGTGCCGGTACTAACCTGAAGAAAAAGATCAGTTATGGTGTTGTAATCAACCGGACAACCGCCCTCCATTTGAGACATCATGAGTGCAAAATTAACAGCTCCCTGAAAAAGCAAGAGCATAAAAATTATAATTGAAAAATTAAGACAAAATATTATAACACCAAGAAATTTTTCAACTACAGTCACAAAATACCTAGTCATCAGAACAATATAATTTACTACCCCAAACTAACAAGTAATGACATAAAAAGATATTCTATGACATGAACTGTCCTGTAACACCCATCTCACAATACAAAATGTTGGATTTGATGATTTGCATTTATTGCCAAAAATAGACTACCAAGTGCACCAATAAACCATAATAATTTGAATTTGGGAGCATTGGGTGGAGTTGTGGATCCCGAATTTGTGCACTTGAGGCATTAACTATGGGCTCGGACTATCACACATGGTATCTGGTGAGGAAGTGAAGGTTGCTAGCCTGATGATCCCACAACTGCAAAGGCTTCAGAGGTGGTGGAAATGAAGATACTTCATGTGTAATCCCACAATAGATATTCAGCAAAGATCTAGGACTGTGCTCCACGTCAGGACTTCATGTGAGGGAGTTTGTAACACCTCCGTCCAAAATCACAACTTGTGAGATATTATGATGTGCATATAATACTAAAATACACTATTAAGTGCACAAACAGATAATAGGGAGTTTATGGTGGACTTGTGGATCCCAAGTTGGTGCCTTTGGGAGTTGACCAACAATAAATTTGACCTTTAAGAAATATAAGTTCCAGGATTTGAGACGTACCCCGACCACAGGGGACAAAATTTAACAGGCTGCAGGTTAGCAAATTAAATATCCAGTTCTGGTAAATAGCATACCTGGGGATCTGATCTAAGAATAGTTTGCAGAAGGAACAAATAATCAGGTGTATACCCAACCTGTTCCAAGAAAAGTAAGACAAGCCATCGCTTAAAGAATAGTAAAAGCTTTAAAATTAATCTTCTATAAATAAACACTGCATTGCATCTCATAGGTCACAAACCTGCTTGGAGTATATAAGAATTTTGTCAAATTCTCTTCTTTCAGCAAAAGCAGCCACAACTTTTGGAGTTGCCCTTGCTTTGATATAAATTTTTAGGGCAAGATCATTATCAACAGTCTACAAGACAAACATCCGTTAAATGTCAGAAATAAACATAGATTGAGAGGACTGCAGTACAATTAGGCTGCAAATATATAATTTACACGTCACAATCCAAAAATTTACCTTAACAAGATCCCCAAGTTCCTCACTACATTCCAACTTGTCCTCAGCCAACCAGTTCTCCAAAAGATTCTTCTTATTTTGATTCACAACGAGGCGAGAAAGTTCAAGAGACTCAAATGAATTTAGCTTTCCCTTCGTTAGTAGCGTTCCAAAGTACTGCAGCAGAGGTGGAGTCTGTCCAGCTTGGACAGGAACACTCTGCAAACATGACAAACAGTTACTCTAATATCATCCATTGCAAAAGTTGCATAAAGAATCAAATTCAGATGGATATGAAACAATGAATAGTAAATGCTGCACTTATTTCTTGTAAAATTGCTTTTTTACACGTACAACATCTAAGATTAGTAATATTTACTTTGGTTTAAAAGGATGCATTCCCCAAATGCAAATAAACACTATTACTGAACTTCAAACTTCAGAAAAGATAAAGACCATCAATAAATTATATTACATGAAAATGTATCTTTTATATAGGAATGAAATGCCGAATACATCAAAAATGCATTAAAAAAAGCAGTACACTGTAAATAAATCTATTAAAAAGAGATGTACTAGAATACATACTTATATGTAAATAACATATTAGACTTCAAGATCATTACTTACAAATCACTGTACAACAAGTAAGGCCTGGCATACAGATCCAATACCATTTTATAAATTTGTCAGTAAGATAAGATGGTTAGACAACTGCTTCAAAACATAAAACTAACTTTAAAATTCCCTTTTAGAGAGAAATTAAGAGATAGCCATAATTGCAGATCTGATATTAAAACAGAGATGATAATAATGATTCAATGAGTATATTATTTAAACTGATATACAGCATTGGTCCATGAAACAGTCATTCTCTTAAATGTATTTAAGCCAACTACGTTCCAAACCTAAACAAAAGTACCTGAAATTTGGCAACTGTGTCGGGGGTACGGAGGATTCCTTGAGGAGATTCTGCAGCTAGCTCGGCAGCCTCCTTGTACTTTGTTTGAGCAAATAACTCTTGGAAACGTTGAACTACCTAAAATACATACAAGAACAAGCAAAATAGTCAGAAGGGAAAATAACTCGATTACTGAAAACAGTTAGAAAATACTTTTACTTTACTCTAAAATCTGAATTGTTTACAGTGCAGTTCATGATTTTCTCTGGATGACCGATCTTATGTCAAATTTCTAGTTTCCTTATATAAAAATACATGCATATATAATATCCATACTTGTCGCTTATAGCGAACTTTCAATTGTTTGACAGATGTTTAAAATATATATGTCTTTCATTCTTTTCCAACTGCAGCAAACGATGGAAACATAAGCGTCCCTTTACAGAAGTCTAAGTTTCAGTTTTTTATGGACATCGCAGCATAACAGGGTCGGTCCTAGGCTTAGGTTGATAAGACATGCTGCCGGCGACCTCCGAATTTTAAGGGCCCTGAAATTTTAGTCACCCTATATATGCTAATATGTATATAATTTAGAAAAATGTTGTTCATATATAGTTTAATTAGTTCGACATTTTTAGAAAAAATATAAAAACTTTAGGGGCCCCAAAATCAAATTCAACCCAGGACCCTATCAACTTGGGGCCGGCCCTCCACCATAATCATGATTTGATAACCGAATCAAATTTATTGCATATACACACATATATATCAAAGAGCCACAAATCTAGAATAGATACCAAAATATCTTTCTCCAGGAGACATAAAAAATTAACAACTTACCAAATTCTCTGCACCAGGTAGATTTCCTCTTTTAGCAAGATTGACAGCAAGCTCAAGATTATTCAGCTGCAATAAATATAGAATAGGTTACTGAAAGAGCAACTATAATACCATATAAAACAAAAATATTAAAGCTTACAAAAAAACTTACTTGGCCACTGACAAAAGGAACAATAGTAGATTCATTGACAGTAGCAAGCAACACTTGACCACGTCTATTGATGGCATAAAATCCCCCAGCAGATGAAGCTTCTGATGTCAAAAAAATCGGATCTGGGCTAATCCTATTTCTGTAGACTGCAGTTGCTGTTTCAAGGTCATAAACAAATAGAAGTCCTAGCTTGGTAATCACATAAATCAAACTGTATTTATGGGATATCTGCGAAATTACAAAATTTTATGTCAGATAAAATACTAATAATCAAATAAACTACTGACGTCGAGCATGGAATGAAGAGATTAATAAAGCAACTGAGAGACTAATGACCTGCATGGCAACTGGAAAATCGTCATTAAAATCAGGAGGAAAAAAGAGATCTGCTTGTTTCTTTGTAAAAGCTGCTTTTCCTATATAAGCCAACATAGTTCAATCAGAATGAGAATCAGTTGACATGAATATTCTAGCATTAGAACAATACTGGTTTGATAAGGATATTTAGGAGTTCTTAAACAAAATTAAACTCGATAATGAAATTACAGTAGAACTAATGAATACTATCAAGAGGTATAACATACAATTGCCCCGGAATTGAATGTCAGCCAAGTATATGAACCCACTGACATGCATGATATTATTGTTTCTGTATAAATTTCCCCCCATATATGGAACTAGAACGTATAAATATATGCTTCCAAAATATTTTAAATTACTTCTGCTATATCTTTATATCTCTCTCTCTATATATATATATGATTGGAGAAAAGAAAAGAACTGCAGTACTTTTCTGAGACAAAGTAAAGTAAACCTCTGTACAAAAAAAAAATAAGTTACTTTAAAAGGAATGTGCAGTATCTCTATCTAAAGCCTTTCGCATAAATGCTTAAAAGTGATGCTAACAACCTCACTCTTTCAGTAAGACAGATAAACAACATACATCAGCAGAAGTATTTTGTGCAGGAACACAGTACCTGGTTGGGCACCGAGCTCAATAACATGCAATTTTGACGTAACTTGTCCAGCATTAGAGCTTTTTGTTGCAAAAGAAATAAGAATTGACGGATTCTCGTTCCCTTGAATCTGAACCAAATTTAAAAGGGTTCATAAAAAATAAAAGAAGACACTTTCGCTGAGACAAAAGCAACACAGGCAATACAAAGAGCAACAAACTCATATGCCCGATCAAGCAACAAAATCATATGCCATATCAAACAACAAGCAGACCTTAAATGAGGCAAAAGAGGCTGCATGTGCTTCAAGAGCTTGACTGCGCTGCTGATCCACAGAAAAAAGTTGCATGTTGCCCTTCACCAATTGGGGCCGCTA
The DNA here is from genome assembly GCA_028671895.1 of Oenanthe sinensis. Taxonomy (NCBI): domain Eukaryota; kingdom Viridiplantae; phylum Streptophyta; class Magnoliopsida; order Apiales; family Apiaceae; genus Oenanthe; species Oenanthe sinensis. The sequence continues at coordinate 6,733,019 of CM053811.1, forward strand.
TTAACATTACGAGAACAGAATGTTAGCAAAGAAAATGTATAAAGAAAGCTGATACATAACCTACACTTGGTCAAAATAAGTTAAGAAAATTACATCCTTATAGTAGACAGATTTGTATGTTGCAACACTGCAGATACTTATATGTTTCATATGGTACATGAATTAACAAACTTAGACCAAAACAACTAGTTCCCCCCACATTATTAAACAACAGGAGACTGAAATTTACACCAGCATAGCAAGGTATATCAGCACTTGATTAACAAAATTTTCCCAAACCAACTAGTGTTTCCCATATTATTAATCAAAAGGAGACTGAAACTTACTGCACCAAAGCAGCATAAGTGCATAACACAACTGACCAAATTTCTTCAAACAATTATGTTTGCTCAATACTTTAGTTAATATAATTGTAAGAATTCACAGCATCAAGTACTTGGGAACCAGAAGTACATACATCAGGTGAACCGGGAGCAATTCCAATCAGGACCAGCCACTTCTCTGAAGGATCACATCTATAATTTATAATCTGATTGTTTGCCAAATTAGCTGTTCTATCAAACATCTTTACTGGTTCGGACTCGCCTATATGAAGATGAATACCAAGAATATTGTTTTCAGACTTAGATTAGATAACAAAAGAGAAACCCATTAAACTAATCTGCTCTGGATGGCCTAGTTTTGGTATAGAAGTTGGCATCATACCTTCAATAGACCAATGATACACAGAAACTTGAGTGACCAAGCCCAACAACTTAGGTGTGATCCACTTCCAAAACACCACCTGATTCAAAAGCAAAAAATCACTACTTGCCCAAAAGTAATTTGTCAACCAAAAAACCAACAAATTTGCAGCAAAGGATGTGAATCATACCTGCTCAGGCATCTGATATGACTTAATTTTTGCTTTCAGCTCAATGTTAAATATTTGCAAGTGGTCCTGAGTAGTTCCAGGAAGTGAAGCTTCAAAAAAGATATTAAATTTACTAGTAAGAACTTTGTGACGTGAAAACAAAGTACCATGCCACACTATGGCTTCCAATTCTTCTAGCATTTAAATAAAACCAACTACACATTAAGGAATTAACAAAGCATTATATAATGGCAATAGTATGATGAAAATGCTATATTTGTCATACGAAATCAACCACTAAACACAATTACTGGTTTCGTTCTTAGCGCATCAATGTCATGGTAAACTGATAAGTTGCAAAAAAATAATTTTTTTCCCGTATAAAACACCGGCTTTGCAATTATTCATTGCATGTGCCAAAAAAAATCACTCCCCAAACTATGACACTACATGCCGCCTTGCAATTTAACACTTCTCGCAGGTGAAGTAGCTAAAGTCTAATAATATATATATCTATTATAAATGAATATCTAAAAAAGTCTTTTTCTTTTTTACGCAAGACATTAGATTCCAAAAATGACATACAGCCCAATCTAACGAGGCGGCTACAAGGGCAAATAATATCAAGTCAATAAATAAAGTGCAACTTTCAACCATCCGTACCGATAATAAGGATAAAAAAAGATACGCCATTATGGCGCCAAACATACGAAACAGTTTTAAAAATGAATGACCCCTCACACAAATGACAAATCTAAAGATACCTTTCAAAGCAAGAATTCTCGAATTTGGATTCATGAGCGCAGAATCAGCCGTAATCGGCCTCCTCAAAGGCTGCGACGGCATACTCATATCAATAATCACAACACTGTTCTGTGGTGCAGTCTCCCGAACACATATATACTTCTCCGATTCCATGGTAACATTCGTAAAGGTGATGAATTGTGCATTGATCCCAATACTAGGCAACTGTAACATCACATCAAACAAAATTCATCACAAAACTAACCACAGAAAACATCTTCAATCCCATACATCAATCCATATTTATCGATCAAATTCGTAACAATTATAATCTATACATACACCACAGATCTGATATAAATCACACAAAACAGATCTAATACTACTTCTATATACAAAATTAGCCACAAAAACACTCGTAACAATCCAAATCACAAGTCAATTAAACAAACACAAAGATTCAAACATTCAAATACATACAAAACATGTATCTATACTTCCAAAACTACAAAAAAAACAATCGAATTAAGCTATAACACGATATCAAATTTACCGTAAGCGCCTCCTTCATAGTGATCGGAGCGTTCGCGGCCGCCATGGTGAGCGAGTCGCGAGATCAGAAATCGGATCTACGAGAGAGACGGGAATAGAGACAGTATGTATATATGTATCTATAGGTGTATGTATATATGATTTGTAATTGAGATTTGCAAAAGCTCTTTCGCTCCCTCGAGAGGAAGTTTCAGAGAGATAGTGAGAGAGATCTAGAGAGAGGGAGAGTGCGCTGTAAATGAAACCGGAAGCCTGGGAGAGGAGAGAATGATATATATAATCATTTTTTGTGAATGGAGAGAAAATTGTAGTACAGGATATTTAAATAAATTATTACTAGGACTTTTATTAATTTGAAAAGAAAAATCAAAAGTGAAAACCAGGCTGCTGGGGACTTGGGATCGAGTTCGGGGTACATCTAATTAGTCGTGCTTAAATATAGTTATTATGGATTTTACATTAAATTGTCCGTCTATTTCATGAAAAAATATTAATTAATTACCTCATCCTCGCTGTCATGGACGGGATGAGATTACATAGGAATAAGAGGTGGTCATGGGCCCCCTAGAATTATCATAATATTGATATATTTATATTAAATCTTTTTTATTTTTATATTAATATAATTACAATTTTTGGCCCTCCTTGAATAAAATTTTGGCATAGTGAGTTTACTAAACCAAGCCCAAAATTATAAATAATTATATTTGATAGATACTTTATTCATCAAAACCAAACTTCATAACAAGATGGATGATGGTTTATTAATCAATGTATAGTTATTTATACAAATTTATAATGCGTGCGCAACATGGGATAACTAATATTTAAGTAAATTAATTTTTTATTTATATTTTTATTAATATTTAATATAAAATTTTATAATATTAAGAATTTATATAATTATTATATGTTCTCTTCTTTTATATAAATTTATTATATTTAATATAAATATGTTATAATTTGAATTTGTATTATAATAAAAATATAATTAAGCCTAAAAAATAGTAGTCAATATAGATATGTATATAGTTAGGACCCGTATTATAATAAGTAAAATTATATCTAATATATATATATTTTTTAGGCTCGTGGCCTAATACCATACCGATCAATCGATGAATTTTTTTAATTTTTTTACTATAATAATATAGTATAGATTGAAAGATAAATAGTCAAGAGTTTTAGTTGTTTCCATTATTGATGAATTTTATGATTCGAAGGAACAAAAAACTCTATATTAAATATTTTAATGTGTAAGAAAAAATTTTGGTCCCGTCTATTGTCGTATGCTGGCTTGGTCCCTGACCACGACGATTTATTTAAGCACTAAACTGTTAAAATATACCATTCTATTAATTTTTTTAAAAAATTGATGATTAACGTGAAAAATGTGATAATGTGTGAAGTGACTACTCATTTGGCATATAGCGACTAGTTATATATAATTCTTTAATTACTCTTATATATGTCATTATATACATATATAATATAAAGAGAATAAGTGATATCAGATTAACCTTATATAATTATATCAGGTTAACTCTATAAATTAGAATCAAGATCAATTTTTTATAAAATAAATATCAAAATTAGTTATTCTCGTGGATCTTTCTTTTCCTTCTTCTATAGTTTCGTATATTACCCTTAGTTTTAGAAATCCCGTCATATAATACAAGTTTTATAGATATGTTTTTTTGTTCTTGACTTTTAGGATCGAGTAAAAGAGCAAATAATGGTAAGTGAACAAACGACTACGTTGATGAGGGTGGATTTGAGAAATGAGGGAGTCTCTTGAATACATTAGAGACTTGTGTCTATTAAAGTCTATTTTAAATATGAAATGTATGATAAAAATGTCGTTTAAACCGATATAATTATATAAAGTTAATCTGATATCCATTATTCTCTAATAAAAATGCATTAAATCTGCTATATCAATTAAATGGTGCGTAATGTTATGATTTACAATTGTGGTATTAACGTTCGTTGCAGACATCATGAACGTCGAAAAATCTCAATTTGTAATGCATGTGTTTTACCATAAAATATTTACCTTTTTATTTTTTCTATTTATTTAATCAATGATGTGTTATTTAATTATTTTTCTTTTTTTTTCTTTTTTTCACATAGCATGTGTAATCAGCATATTAACGGTCAATTCAGGATCTTAATTTATTAAAGTTGATTGTCAAATTTTTAACGGATGATATATTTTTACATTTTAGTGGTGTAAATGAGTCGCTATAGAGAATGGATATCTACTTCATATTTTTTTGTGAAATGGGTGGATACTTTGATATAAAACATGAAGGAAAAGAGAGTTCTTTTTTTATTTTAAAATTAAAAATTGTTATTTATTTGATAAACTTATTTAATGTTATTATATTTTCAAAATATTTTTTTTAATTTTGAAAATAAAATTTGTTTTAGATTTAAAATGTTTTATCTAAATTAATTAAGTAGGAATTTCATTAGGATCGTAGATTGAAGATGAGTTATGTCATTAATTAAGTATTTTGTATTTAGAGAAAGTTGATAAAAAAAAATTAATTTGTTAACAATATCTTATGTGAGGGTATAATAATGTAAATTTGATGCAAATTTTTATTTTTTAAAACATATAAATTACAGTTATTAATTAAATAATGATATTTATTATGTGAAGTTTTGATAATAATATTCGTCGTATAATTAGCGTTTGATTATTGATTTAATTTTTATTATGTTCATGGTTTTCATAAGAAACCAGAATATCAATATTATGTTTTTATAAATTTTAATTTTTTTATATTTTAAAATTTTAATTGATAATATCTTGCATAAATGCAAGTTCTTTTATAATTATAGTTAGTAAATGACAAATAGAAATTCCAGGGTTTGTAACCCTTCAAGCTCCGAAGGCGATATCATGAAAATCCGTTGGATAATGTTTAAGGCGATTGAATGAGTTATATAGAATAATATTTTAAAAAGAATAAAAAATTCGTCGCACTGATCATTCGAGGATGCGGGATATTAATTAAAGAAGTAACGGAGTAATGGAATGAACAATTAATCATGTTAGTTACTCGAAGACTCTGAATTCAAGTCTTATAGTTAGATATTTCTCTAACCTATGAGACCTTTTAAGGATGGTTTCACGTGAAAATTGATAATTGTATTGGACAATACCAAAAACATTAAGAAAAGGACCATTGACTACTAAGGAGGACGAGATATTAGTAAAATTAGCTCTAAAAACCATGTGACATGTTTTAGAGGTATATTATATAATCATGATTTGATCAACATGAGATTTTGATAAATAAGTTGTAATGTTTTTTATAAGTTAACAAAACACATATCTCTAATTTACAAATTTATAATTATTCACTAATATCCATTATAATTGAGTGTAATTTTATAACATGAGATCTGTATGATTACAAAATAAATTATGATTGAATTGATATCGATTTGTAATAATTTTATAGATTTTAGAATGAAACAAATATAATCGATTATAACATGAGTATAACAAACTAGTGTAACCGCTCTATTTTTAATCAATGAGCTACTATGAGTTAAAAAAGAATATTTTGTTATACCAACAAATTGTTTGAAAAAATACGTTAAAAATATTATTGTAAATAATCTCATTATAAAGTTATGAAGCAGTTGTCAAAAATACTACTAAACTATATTCGTCTTTTCTAACAATTATATATTTCGGTTTAAAATCCACTAATAAGCTAATGATATAGTGTCCATATTTTTCTCTGTTTTTGTTGATCTGGAATGTTGAAATACCGCGCACTTCGAATTATTCAACAATAAACTCTCTTTTTTTAGAACTACTTTTATTATTATTTATCAATAATGCAGTATCCAATATGAGCCTTACATTATTAATATATATATATATATATATATATATATATATATATATATAAACAAATTTTCAGTTTTTAAAAATTTAAGCTCAAAGTAATTTTGAAAAGTGAAGAGCTTATATAACAAAAATTTATGAAATACATAATTTATTGATATTAATAACTATAGCATTAATTTTTTGACAAAATATAACACTTTGAAATTTTAAATTATATAATGCTAGTAAGCGTATAAAATATATCTTTGATAAATGGTCCTATTAGTATAAAAGTTGGTCAAATATTTAAAATCAAATAATACGTTTTAAACTAAATATGCTCATATAATTTATGAATAACAAATATTTAAATTGTTGAGAAAATAGATATTTAAATATTAGTTTGAAATTATTATTGTATCAAATTTTCTTTAAGAGAATTTGAAAATTATTACTAGCTAAAAATAATAATAGTAATGAGTTCAGTATAATTATAAATTTTAATTATGTAATTATTAATGGATAAAAGTGGGATGAAATTAATATTCTGGTAATATTAATTAAAATTTTATCATACAATAATGAATTAAAAATGTTAATTATGTAACTATTAATGTATGTAGTAATGAGTAAAGATAAGTGTGATAAATGTTTTATTGATAATATTAATAAGTGTATTAATGATGTAATAATGAATAAAAATAAATGAAATAAATACTGTGATTATGTTAATGAATAAAATTGTCCAAACAAACTCCTTGTTGGAGCATTAGATATAGAATAGATAGATTCATGAAAGAAAAAAAATTGTGAAACAGAGTTTAATTGGGGGCGAGAGTTGTAGGTTTTGTTGGTGGCCTAATCATTTCTGACGCAATTTGGGAGGGGGGGGGGGGGGGGGGCGTTTATCAAGAAAATTAGTTTCATCGAATATGTGTAATGGGGAAGTCTCTGGTACTGAAGTCGTATTGCCGAAAGAAATTCAAGTGGTAAGCAATCAAATTAAACGAACTCGAGAATTTAATATTTTCGATTCGATGATTAAATTCACTTTATTCATCCTCATTTGAGTAAAATAAAATTCCCACAAATAAGTGAGAGATTGATCTAAATATCATAATTTTAATGTTTGAATGGCCAAATTAACAATTGTCGTCGAGGTGTCTTTTTTAACCACTGACAAACGCATGCATACTGGGTATACGTATGTTTGGCTTGAATAATTGATTGCCTATTCCATGAAATACACTAGTTAGTTGTGTCCTATGCTACTGATTGCTTTTGTTAGTATTTTAATATTTATTAAAGTCAATGGATGATTGATAATATGATATCACTGTTGTTCGTCCTCAATGTCGAACCCAATTTGATTGGTAAAAATATACACATATAAATTATAATAGTTTGGTGAAATAGATGAAAAAGAAGGTTGACATTGGTGGGATATAAAACTTAAAGATGAAAGATGGTAGAGAGATGAGTGAACAATGAGTCTGGCTGTATTTTACAACCCTTATACATGTTCAAATCAAGATTACACATAGACTGAATTCCCCTAAAATATTAGTAGTAGTAATGACTAATGAGGTAGACAAACCGCTATGTTCATCGGCTGGGCCAATCATGTACACGAACTCACATGTCAAGAATGTCTATCCAATAGTTCTTTTCAAAAAAATAATAATTAATAAATGGGTACACGCATGTTGCATATGCGTGGCCAAATCTACGCATACAAGAAATGCGCCTAGCTCTAGTCATTTTGGGGACAATTCCCCAAAACATCAATTTAGGTTCTAATGTGTATGTGCATGATTTTCGCACATATTATCCTCTTCAAACTATGTATACTATATTATTAAAGACGAAATATTAAAAGTTTTGGTCGGTATGGTACTAGGTGAACCATAGAAAAGATCCTAACCGTCCAATTTTAAGTGAACCATAGAAATAATCTTAACCGTTAAATTTTAATAAAATATAATTTTAAAAAAATATAATCATACATACAATTCTAACACCAATAATCCTCTTTTTATGCAAACAACTCATAAACATTATAATTTTAAAAAATATAAACAAACAAACAAACATTACTACTAAAATACAATCTCATATTAATCTTCTAACTAAAATATCTCACATTAATCTCCTAAGTAAAATACATCTCTATACAAAACAAACAAAAATTATCCTATTAAAATATAAATACAAATAAATTATATAAAAACATATACATATAATATTAAATAAAATTTAAATTATTATTATACAAATACAAATAAATTCAAATCATTAAAAAATATTAAAATTAAAAAATTAAAAAATTAAAAAAATTCATCCGTGCATCGCACGGGATATAAGCTAGTACTTATTATATTTGATTTGATTAAATACTAAACTTTAAGTTTTATCTTTGTTTTAGAAAAAATAAATATTATTTTATTATGTTCCATTCACTTTTGTTGTGCATTATTTTTTGTATATTCTCGCTTTTTACTTTATTTATCAATTCTTTATCAATAATAATATTTAATACTGTCATATATGACAAAATTAATTTATAACCAGTTATTTAGAATACAATTGAAAAAAAAAATTGGGTGGAAAGACACATTTAATTGTATACCCGACAATTTATCAAACGACACGACAATACGACACGAAGACGATAAAAAAATTTGGTGTTTGTATTTGCATTTTGAGTACACGAACCCGAATGTACACGGCTGATATTTAGTGTGGTTTTGTGTTTACCTTTTGGACACACGAAACGAAGCACATGAAATAAAATAAATAAATATTATATATATATATATATTATTTTTCTTATAGATATATGCATATTTATTTATATAATTATACTTAATTTTATAATCTTGTATGTAAATATGATGCAAATATATATATATATATATATATATATATATATATATATATATATATATATATATAGAAATATACTTAATAATATAATATTTTAATCTATTTATCTATTCATTTATATATTTTTATTTGATATTACACAGAAACACGACACGAAAAGTACACGACATAAAGGGACATGAACACGAGAAGTACACAAATTTTAAATGGATTGATTTTGTGTTTGATATTTTAGTACACGACACGAAAAAATTGTCAAGCTTATTTAATTGTAGCTAATAGAAGTATAACAATTTATAAGCAAAACAAATCACAGTAATTTAGGAATATAATAGAAGTGTTTAGTTCATAATAATGAATCCGATTAACCAGAATTGGAATCTCAATTAGACTAGTATTTGGAATAATAATTTGATAGTAGATAATGTGAATCTCGTTTCCATTAAAGAATAAATCATACCCTCTTTCTTACCTTTTTGATAATCCTATCATTCAAATTTTCATTAATCCCTATTTGTATACACTGATTTCTATTTTTAACATCTATTCAAATACACCCAATATTTGAAAGAGAAAAGAAGAAGAAATATTATCATTTTTTCATATATTATCCCGTGTATGGTATCTATAAATTTCCGAAGAGTTAGAATTGGATTATTTTAGTATAAGACTTTTTAATGAAAACTAAAATAGAATATTATTATTAAATTAATATAAAAATTTGTGCATGATACGAATTTGTAGGCTAAATCATATTTTTTTTTATAATATGTATATATTTATATTTGTTTTAATTTATAATCAAATTAATTTATCTATATTGTGTAAAGTTCATTTTAAAATATATTTGAAGTATATTTGTACATATGTTTGTAATTTATTATGTGTAATAACTTATATTTGAAAATAATTTTTTAACTAAATTCTTCATCTCATTTGAATATGTGTACACAAATTTTTTATAGTTTTATTTTAAAAATAATAATATTTATTCATCTAAAATATATTTTATTCTTATATTCAATCAAAAATTGTATTTTAAAACTTATCTTTTTAATTCTCTGACTAATGCTTCATAATATTTTTTAATTTTACAATTTTATGCTATATACTATCTAATTTTTAAAATATTATCTTTTTAACATAACTATATGTTTTAATCCAAGTATTTATAAATATTACCCATGTATTATGTTTACAAAACATATTTTTATCCAATTATATATTTTATTTAATCATCTAATTAATTTGGAATCTAAATCTCATATATTTTATCTTTAAATTTCTTTTAATCTTCATATTTTAGTACCCATGCTCTATATTTTAATCAACATAAATTCGAATAACTAATCTTAATATACAATTTATTTTGGTTTCAAAAATAATATACAGTATATTTAATATAAAATATCATATTTATATTAATTAAAAACAAATTATAGTGTATATATATTCTTTTTTAAAATATTAGTTTTGATTGAAACTCTAATTTTTCGAACAAGTAATAATTGTATTTGGGTCAAAGCAAATTCAAAATGATCTCTTATTTTTATTGGGTGCACCAACGTGGCCCAATTCATTGCCCAAACACTATGTGCTCCAGAAAGACTGTGATTTTTGTGATTTTTATACAGTAATACCTAACTATATATCTATTGATCTATAATTATTAGAATTTTATTTTATTAAGATAAATTGTTTAAATAATTATTATAAATTTGATATTGGGTTGATTGTAATAGTGAAATGGACCGAAAAATCACTCAAACATATTCTATAATATTATATTAAAATTATTTTTTTTATTATTTATTCAAAACTTTTTATATTAAAAGAATGGAGTTAAAGATATCGGATCTCTGACTCTCTGTTTGTTTTCTAGTATATAGTTCAAAATAATAATAAAAACAAATATTACCAAAAAAACAATATTGAATAATAATATCCTACTGCAGATTGTGTAGTAAGAAATCACAAATTTGGGCCGAGAGAGGGCGTGGGTTCAAATCCCACTTCTGACATTTGTTTTGCGTTATTTCTTTTCGGTTAATCTTTTTAAATGAAAAACTATTCTTTTTATGAATTTTATAATATCATCTGTTGCTTGCTTTAGAGTCCTATCCTGTTTTTAACCATAACCAAGTGTTTTTCCTTGTCACAAGGCATAAGCTTCTACCAATCTCTTAACTCATTCTCAAATTGTTAAGAGCTCTCATTTCCTCATATTTAAGACTCTCCTCTCCTCTCCTCTCCTCTCCTTACTTCATTTTTTATGGTTAATGTATCATTTTCCCCCCACTTTGTAATCATATACATGTATTATATATGCATGGAAATATATAGAGAATGGATTTGAGGAGAATTGTTAGAGTGAAAATAAAAAATTGTCTCTTAAATAACTAAGAGTCATTTTAATAACATTATTTATAAGGAGAATGTTAAGAGTTGTTGGAGATGCTCCAAGAATCCACTTTCAAAACAAAAGCTCAACTAAAACCATGCTTTCTTGGCAGTTGACTTAATATATACCTCACAAAACATGAAAGGCTTGCAGATTTGCAAATCTACAGTGAATATACGATGAACACAAAATAATGCACTGAAGTGACAAAATATCTCATACTTATAAAGCCTAGGGCCCTAGCCCCTAGGATAACAAGATAATAACCAATAAAAACTGGATAGAGACTAGAGAGAGACACAAAATTTCTCAACTTATGCCTAGGGCTCTAGTATAACAAGAAATTCGAGGATTTGTTGAACAAGTATTTAAATTTAACATTTCAAATTCAAAAGAGAAAATCCTGATTCATGGAGTAAAGTCCAGAAGCTAGCAGTCACATCTTGAAAACAACTCCAATGTATATTTCAATGAGAAATCAAATTTAACAAGGCCAGCTGCCAATGCTGACTAGTGAATAAATAAGAAACCAAAAGCATACACTTCAATTATTGAAGAGTTCCAAACAGGAAGGCTCGTAATGACAATTAAGCTGTGGGCTCGTTCTCCATTCAAACACAAGTTTATTTATACACGTTGAACAAAACAGTATCAAACATTCAACAGATGTTCCACCACCAAGTCTGCCTTATTTCCATGACTAGGGGAGTGAAGACCAGAGCAGCACATCAAATACCATAGTCCATAGGTAGAAATAAGTAGAAATGTAGAATACTAGTAGACAGACTTTGAAAGATAACTGTAATTCTTATTATCGTTTAAAAATATGATTACAGCAGTAAATCATATGTGTGGTTTACGTCAATCTTGTAAACTACTTATTTAGTATGTAAAGTAATTTACAGAACCTTAACATGTTCATCAAGCTTTAGTATTCCATTACCCCTTGTTGCAAGGACAAATTCAAGCAACGACTTATTATTAGCATCATCATTAATGTTAAAAAAACAACCTGCAGTAACGCAAGAACTAGCTACATATCAATCAAATACAAGTATTGTTAGACCAATTTCTCTATCTACTCTGCAAGCTTATTCTTCTGATTTCTTTAGCGGAGTCAAAAGTTACCGATTAGGAGTATGCAGCCTCGAATTTTAACTTCTTACTGGAAAGGAAAAATGAGGTAATGGAATGATCATAACACTAATATCGTCAGTCGAACCTCTAGTAGCTGAAAGTTGTGCGAGTTTTCTACATGCAGCATATGCGTCGCGTTTATCAGCGCCAACACAAAAATGGCGAACTACGTCTACTGCCTCTTGATTATTTACCTGAAACAATGTAGCACAATCCACTTAGCATTCAAATATCTACACAGAATCACACAAAATACTTTCAGAGGAAAACTGGCAAGTTCAATTCTCGTAATTTACCTTGTCCCACAGTCCATCTGAAGCGAGGATTAAGAATTCACAGTCAGGCTTAATGCTTAATACTGTTGTTTCTGGTTCAGATATCACCCATTGTTTTAGACTTCTGTCTCCGATTCCTCTTGACACAGCAAGAGACCCCTGTATTCTCCACACTCCATGGCAGAAATCAACATATCCACCCTACAAGGAAAAACAATAAGACCTATTAGCTGCTATATAAACAATCAAAAACTTGCGGACTACTTCAGACTAATTTAATAGTAAACTCTCTTTTTTACTTATAAGTTATACAGTAACACTCACCAAATTCTCGATCCTTTCTTTTTCATCTTTTCTTGAAGGTCGGTGATCAATGGTCAGTGCTTCAGCAACTCCTCCTCGGCTCATCACAACACGACAATCACCAGCATTTGAGACAACAAGTTCTCCGTTCCGTATCAATGCTGTTGCACAACAAGCACCACCACTACTCTCCTCCTTTAAAAACTCTGCATCTGTTGCAAGATACCCCTTCCTAACCGCTTCTCCAATTCCCTCTCCCTTTCCTTTTCTCACTTCATCCATTACATATTTCTCCATGTTTTTTGACGCAAATTCTACTGCTTTATTACCTCCGTGTCCATCAAATACACCAAAAAAAGCCTGCACATGGACATTTCCAATCAAAACAACAATCAATCCAAAATTTCCAACCACTCCTAAATAACAACAAATTATCAACCTTATTTTCCTAATCAGCAACACAAAAAATTTAATAAACTTATTCATTACCTAAACAAACACACACATGACTACTATATGGTCAAATTTCAACATGATTGATTAATTTTCAAGTCTCCTAATTTAATCACATTCTCATCATATTTTCCAACGATTAACTACATATCAATTTAACCTAACTTCTATTATATTCAACATAAAATCACAGTATCTACACAAACACATCTATAATCTCCAAACATTTCAAATTATCAAACACACACACACACACAGCAATTCAAACCAAACAGATAATCTAACAAAAAATCACAATTTCTACACAAACGCATTAACGATCTAAAAATAATGCAATACATACACATATACATACATGCATATGTAAATATAACATACCTGTTTAGAATCACCTTCAAGTCCAACAACAGCTGAGTACCGATCCTCCATTTGACCTCTTCTCCCTCTCTTACAATACACAGCATACTCATCTTCATCAACCTCCACCTCATCCACTCTCTCCGCCGTCTCGATCTTCTCGCCGACCGGAACAATCGCCGGCGCCGCCGGAATCTCAATCCTCAAAGGCCTCTTCCGTTTCAAAATCACCGGCGACTTACACACCGGCGATTGCGATTTCTGTAAACGGAAACCTAATGGCGATAACGGCGGAGTTGACGGCGTTTGTAGAGAGACGTTGAGACTCATTGACGGTGTGCAGAAGCTTGGTGAGTGTCTGTGTGAAGGCGAAAATACCGGTGAGTTTGATAAAGCTACGGCGACAGGCATGACGGTTATATATATAAAGGATATAATTTTGATTATGAATGTTGTTTTAATGGTTCGAAGAGGACTTGTTATTTTGAGGTTTATATATAGATGAAGCAAGGTTGATTTGTTTTGACGGTGTCGTTTTGTATAAATTTTGATTATTTTTCTTATACGGAATGTTTGAAATAGTCTCGCGCTTCATCATACAGAAGAGTTTGCAATTAGCCTGCCAAATAATATAATAATATACTATATTATTTGGACAAATATTTGGTTGATCATTTTGTCTGCCACTCAAATTCAAATACAAATGATTTCAAACATTTTTTTTAATTAAAATATATTGTACTTACAATTTACTAACATGTTTCAATTTTCTCATTAATCAACCTTTTTAATTTATTTAAAATCATGAACCTTTTAAATTTATTTAAAATCATAACTTATTAATTAAATTTTATGAATATTTAAATAATAATATTATTTTATTTATATTAATTAAATTTTATTACTATGCTATATCTATATTATCTATACTTTTATAGTGACAAATATTTGGTTGTTATAGTCTCTTTGTATCTCACTCAACTTCAAACATACTCTTTTAATTAAATTTAATTAAAATATAGAATTATACTCATAATCTACTAATTAACATGTTTTAATTTCTTAATCGTTTAAACACTTTAATTTATTTAAAATTATAATTTAATAATTAAAAAAATATTTATACTATAATTCTTTTACTCAACTTCAAACACATATTTTTAATTAGAATATAATTTATCAAACATATATATTCTACATATAACTCTATTTGGAACATATATATTATACATAAAACTTTATCATTAGTGGAATTCTCTTTATTAATAATAAAATGAAATAAATTATCATATTAAATTAAATATTTAAACCATATAAAATAATTATTTTATACTCTATATATATATATATTATACATCAACTCTATCACCGATATAGTGCTCTTTTTATATTTTCTTTATTAAGAATAATGTTACAATCCTCATTCTTAATAATAAAATAGCTGTATATATATTATATTCGGATATATATATAATTATTATACATACATAACACATAAATCTAGTATTTTATAAATAAAAAAAAGTATAATAAAAAGTTATTATTCATTTAATTTTCTATAAAACATAAAACTGAATCTATCGAGATCCGGGTATTATTTTCGGATTCGGACACCTATTTTTAAATATTTTCGAATTCGAATATAAATTCAGATTTTCGAATTCGGATACGATATATATCATATCCGAAATATCCTTTTAACTGTAAAAAACACTCCTCTAGTTAAAATATTGTGAATAGAGAGTATGCTTAATGCCATCGCCTTGCAAGTACAAGCAATTAATTACAGTAGGAGGGTTTAAAGCTTGTTATTAACAAAAATCAGGAGGAATTACACTCTAGAATGTCATTGTTACAATACGATTACTTATTGCTTGGAATTGAAATCGAAATGTCATGGTACTAAAAATTGTTGAGTTTAAATCTAAAAGTTGTAATGGTGTTGCTCGTAATTAAAAGTGTGTTTAGAGTTCATAATAAATGAGTTTGTAAGTTGAAAATAGCAATATATTTTTAATAAAACATTTACAAGATAAATTAAACGCGCCTAGAATGATTTTAGTAACAAAATAAGTGCTATTTGGGGTGAGGATCTTCCTCGGTTAAAGCTTTGATTGGTTCAAGGAGTGGAATTGGATTGTAATCATCAATGTGGTATGGCATCAAGTGTTTGATTAAGTAGTGAAATAAATTTGTTAATTTAGTGTATATATTATATTATTATAACTAAATAAAATAATTATTTTTTCAACTTATTTATCGTTCATCTTTAATTCAAAATTATATATTTCTCCCACTAATCTACAAACAAAATTTCTAATTAAATTTTAATACATTCTTATACAAACTCTTTTATTCATTAAATAAATAAAATAAAATACATTCTTATACAAATTACTTCTATTAGAATATACCCTTGTACAAATTCTTTTAATTAATTAAAATTACATATAAAAAATAAAGTACAAAGTAAACTATATTATTATAATATTTAAAAGAAATATATCATACATACAACTCTATTACCGGTAATTATACTTTTATACAACTACTCACATATAATATTATATAATATTTAAATTATATTTTATATTTTCTAATTTAAGAAACGTACTCACTCTATAATTTTATTTAATACAGTTGTATTTACATTAAATTCAATTTTATCATCATTCAAACTCTTTTATTTATTTAAAATTCTGACTTATAATTAAATTTTATGAATATTAAAAAATTAAAAAGTAACTAACATGTAATAATAATATATTAACAATATTATATAAAAAATGTAGAAAGAAATTAATAATAAAATAAATTATCATATTAAATTAAATATTTAAATTTTGAAAAATAATTAATATATAGTTTATTAATATAACACGTGCCTTGCACATGTTATAAAAGGCACATGTTGTAAAATCCCTCATATTTATTTCAGTTATTTAATATTTATCTGATAAAATTATATGTGTTATAAATTATATTTATTTAATTATTTGTCTTGGGTGATATATGAGTTTATTTGAATTTAGATATTCATCTTTGTCGTGTCAGCTACTTTGGTGTATGAATTAAAATTCGCAATTATTTTTATAAGTATGTTTACAAATATTAATGTGCATAGATAATTTAAATATTAGCTGTATTAATTACGAATTACGTGGCCAACCATCGATAGGATTGTTATATGGATATGTATATGATCCCTCTATTTTAGGAATTTAATATATAACAGCGTTGACAATTTTGTATATAAAAATACTTACGTATGATAGTTTATTTTAAAGTATGCTATTGATATAAACAAACAAAAAAAAAAAAAGATTAGCAAGAGTGATAGCCGCTGTAGGAGGAGAAACAAAGAAGACCCATTATTTCAAAAGCATTGAAAATCAATTCAAATCAAGGTATTTAATTATGTAATTATGTCTGTGTAATCAAGTTTTCCTTCAATTGCTATGACTTTGAGAATTTAATACATATACTAATTAAAAGCTAACAGAACTTGTATGTTCTCCCTGGGGCCACATGCGTGTATATATTGCTTGTATGAGTTGAGCAATTTAACAACTTATTAATATTTTATTATGTAGAGTTATTAATTGGTTATCTTTAGTGTACCATTCATTATTTATATTATCATTTGATTATATATAAATTCGGCTTATGTGATTTTATAAGTATAAAAGTTGGTTATCTCATTCGAGCTAATGAATATATTGATGATTTGGTTTTCTCAATTTATTAATCAGTAATTATTCGGTACATTAAATTTATGAAAGAGTTAGAGTTAATTATTTATTAAAAATAGCACAATAGAATTATATTCATGGTTAGGGATATAAGTACATAACTTGTATGTGCATGTATTTCGTTTAATCGATTATATAATTGTTTAATAATGTACTTTCTTTATGATACAAGTTTTACACAACCAAAGTTTTGTAAATATGCGTAACCAGGGTACATGCTGCTAGATAAGTTATTTGTAATTGTGAGGATTAATTTAATGCATGAACATATCTAGTTGTATAAATATCAATATGTTGACTTGCATGAAATTATATGTCAAAGCTTACGGTAATTAAATTGGTTTTAGATCCAAACACTGAAATATAGCTATGGCATGCTACCAAGGATTTTAATAATTTTGGACTCTCATCTTAGCTATTATTCAGGTACGGATTTTTACCCCTTTTTTCTAAATTTTAAAGTATAATTGTTAGTACAAAATTCTGATCGTCCTTTCTCAATATTAAATATTATTTACTCATTATATTTATTGTCGAGACTTTCAAAATTTGTGAACCCATTGTACTCTGTATATACTTGTTAGTATATATTCTCAGTTTTGTTTCATATCCCTATTTTTGGAATTATTGTTGCCTTGATTCTTCTATATTTGTTTCGTTTCGCATTTTTATTACGACATTGTTCTGTTCTGTTCTGATTAAAGAGTCGGCAACTTTTGTAATCTATGTGATGGGCTCTTAAACCTATCTGTGTGGTCAAATCACAGACGAGTTCATGGAGTTTGGAGGTCTGGTGAACTCGGCACTTACTCGTATCGGTGTTGTGAGTATACAGGCGCGTCTCTGGAGTATGAGATTGTGTAAAGATCATGATCGCTATTGTGTGTTTTCTTCTCGTGGATTACCGGAGAAGGATTCTCTGTATTGTAGGAATGCTTTGTGCATTTCATGTGTTTTCTTCTCGTGAATTACCGGGGAAGAATTCTCTGTTTTGTATCTTGCTTTGTGCGAGTATATGATATATAAGAGACCCTTTTATGGATACCTACCTTATTGATTCAGCCATATATTTTGTTTCGTTTTGTTTTATTTTGTTCATATTATATTGATTCAATGCACTTATTATGGTGCTTCTCTCTTTGTGTTGGTAAGACACAAAATATTCAGTTATATAAAAATATTTTCATTTTAAAATATATTCGTACTTGGCATTTGGCTCACTCGTATTTATGTTCTTTCCGCAGGTTTTCAGGGGATAAGCGGGAAGAGTGATGAGTGCTACCCGGACTTTAGTTTCAGTTTGTCTAGAACATTACGAGAACTTGTTTTGATTTATTTTAGACTTATTAGTATTTTTATATCAGAAATTTAGAAATTTATGTTTATCAAGATTTTCAGTTGTTTTCTTATTGTAGTTTATTAATATTTAGATTTGTTTTTAAATTTTCTGCTATTAAATAATGGTCCGAAAAGTCGGGCTGTTACAGTTTATAACAACCCAAGCCCATAACTGAATGCATACCAGGCCCAACAACCCACCACAGGTCAGCCCATAAAAAGCTAGCAATTTTAGGTATACATTAATTATTGACTTGTCCTTATAAAGGGCCCAAACACACACATTCTATTCGATGTGGGATGTTACACATGTTATAAGCTGATATTTTTTTAATAAGTAAAAAAGTACAAGCAAGTAATATAAAGAATAAATCATTATTATTTATCAAATATTAAAAGTTAATATTATAAATTTTTTATTTTGAAAATTAACATATGATTTTATAAATATAGATAAAAACAATAAAATTTAATTCCTAAATTATCAAAACCGCATAAAGTATTTGTTTTGTAGTTTAAATGTTGAATACGATCATTTCTTTAAGGAAAAAAGAGTTCTGTGTTAAATTAAAATAAAATTTGATTTAATCTTAAAAATTTATCAAACTTGAGTTTGAATTTAAATTTATTATTAAAATATATTTTTATTTTTAAAATTTATAATTATATAATAATATTAAAGGAAAAAAAACCCTTCATATTATTATTATTTTTTTGACTAGATTGATTTATAATCTGACAAATGAGTATCTGTGCTAACAAATCTCGTGTTGAGAGTTACCAGGAATGACAAGATGATAATCACTTTAACACTTGTCCTATCCAATCGAGCTCTCCGTAGTGTTAATTAATGGCGCGGCCGTCGTCGCTCATTTTCCAAGCGGCTATGCAGTAGGTCCACGTCACTAGTGTGGTCAAACTTGTAAAATAATTCCATCCCATTTTTAAGAACATTTCTTGCGACTAGAACCACATTTCACAGACTGTCGTATCTATATTCCGCCGTCCAGATTTTTTGTTTTAGTCAACTTTTATTTATTTATTTAGTAACGATAAAAATATGCTTATTTATACTGTGTCTCTTCGTCTCGTGTAAATGCTTTTGACTTTACCAACAAAATTGTTGATTTGGTCCATGCACCCGGGCCTACGTAAAGTTAGCCTTTTTACATTATTTGGTCCATTTGATTTTATACGAGATTTATTTTTTGACACATATTTAAAAAAAAATTAATTATATAATTAATATAATTTTTTTAAATTTTTTTTGTTAAACAAAAATATTAAATTAAAACTTTTATTTATAAAAGAAAATTTTAAAAATAATAATTTTAAGTAAGAATTATCAGTCTTTTACCGAATCTTCTGAATAAGAATGTACCGAATTGTCAAATCAAAATCACTCAAATAACCCCATGTTCCCCCTTATAAAACATTCACTCTTGTACCACTACTTTCACAATATAATACAACAATAAAAATGTAGTCTTTGACATATAATTAATTATCACATAATAAACATAATCACAAAAAGATCTACCCCAAATTTCATAAATTCTGCAGTCTAGGCAATTCTCCATATGTACAAAATTCAGAAAATCTACAGAAACTGATCATTGAATTTTCACAGAATTTCACTAAACTCAGCATAAAATGTGCTTCATACAACTAGAAATAACCACAAAATATGATCTCTAAAATCAGATCATATACCAAAATCTGCAGAATATCAAAAATAAAAATCAGCATACAAGCACAGTGATAAAAACAACCATCGTTCTGACTACCACCGTATCATCTATATAAGAATGTACCAAAATCAGCAAACTTATGAAGCACTTCATTACATGTTTTCTATATTTGCATCTATAGATCAATGATAGATTTATATCTATAGACTATTAAAGGGTCAGTTACAACAGACTAAAAAGACAGACTACAATTGATCAAAGATGTCAGATGTGCAAATATGGTTTTCAAGGGCCATTTGCAGTTTTGAGCCTAACATCTCTTCCGACTTGTATGGAGGGATGTTCAACGAGTATAAACAAGATCCAAACCCATTAACCCAAACCAAACCAGTCCATATTTATTGACTTGGACCAAGTTCATATCACATATTATTATTTGGATTTGGATTGAGTTTAGGTCATATATTTACTTAAATTATACGGGCTACAAATGTGTGATACCCATATTACCCATTTAAAACCACACATCCACTACTTTAACAAAACACCCAACTCTGTGACTCTATATACTATATACGCGACATACACAACAAAGCTAACATATTTAATCGACAAATTCATGGAGAATGGGATATTAGAGGTATGTTACATACTTTATATATATATATATATATATATATATATATATATATATATATATATATATGAGCTGTGTATATACATATATATGAGCTGTGTATATAACGACTCAGGGTTTTACCGGAGTTTTTCTGATTCAAAACTTAAAAAATGGTATCTTGTCCTGAAAGCCTGATTTTGACCTGGAAATATCTACTTTAGTTGAGATTGATTTTTGATTAGAAAAATGAAAATTTGTTGCCAATATAGATTTGATTGGAAAGATTGATATGATTTCTGAATGATTGATGTTGCTCCACAAATTTATGATATGCTCATAAATTTAAGTGAAAACGATGGAGCAGGGAGATTAGCTTGGAAAAATGTGTTGGATAAGTCCAGAGACATTGTTGTTGTTGTTTGTTGTGGAAGATAACAAGATATAGGGGTAAATATCAATCAGGTGACTGATTGCGTCCAGATGTATCAAGTAGGTGACTGATTGTAAATTTGACTCATTTTGGTGACTGATTGCACAATTTGACTCATTTTAGTCACTGATTTCGATTTTTTTATCAAACTCATTTTCGGCCACCTGAAAATTTCCCGGCGAAAATAAATATGCACAAAAAATCCGAAAAAAATTATATGTAGTAAAACACCCCGACTTTGAATCTCCTAAACTCAGAATTATCGAAATAAAATTCAAAACTCCAAATCGAAATTAAATAAATTTGGGTCAAGATTTATTTAATTTTGATTTTAAGTTTTAAATTTCCTTTCGATAATTCTGAGTTTAGGAGATTCAAAGTCGGGGTGTTTTACTACATATAATTTTTTTTTGAATTTTTTTGTGCATATTTTTTTTGTAGGAAAATTTTCAGGTGGCCTTAAAACTAAAATGAGTCAAATTGTGCAATCAGTCACCAAAATAAGTCAAATTTGCAATCAGTCACCTACTTGATACTACTTGATACATCTGGACGCAATCAGTCACCTGATTGATATTTACCCCACGAGATATATGTAGATTGGGGTAATTGAACAACAAAAAGGGATTTTAATGCATTTAGTTACCTAAATACCCCCGATTTGTTTAAAGAGTGGCTTTTATTGATCAGGGGCAATTTCGGGCTTTCAAATTTAGCCGGAATTAACTTTTTTTTTTACTTTTATCATTTTTTTACTTTTTTTTAATTATATAACATTTTTTTAGTGAGAAAGTAAAGAATTAAAATAAAATGTATTAATGTAATTATATTATAGAAAATGTAAAAAATGGGTTTATCCATATTTTGACCATAAATCATTTTTTATCCAAACCAAATTTAATCTACATTTAATTAAATTTGGACTCGGGTCAAGACCCAACCCAAACCCAAATTTATTGACCCAAAACCGACCCAAATCCATTTTCTGCCATGCTTATAAACAGGTCTGCACGAATGGGAAGCCGCACATATCCATATCATTGGTTGGTAATTTCTTCCTGATTAGAAGGGGATGATTCATATCCTTCAAATCCCCCGCTGGCAGCCAGGAGGTAGAGGTCTAGAAGTACAAAAACTTAATTTGGTTCTAAAATCACTGAATTTGGATATCGGTCTCATCATTACCTTCATACTCTGTGAAAGTCCTTCAATCCTCCAAGTTCAAATCTTGAATCCCTCTCAATATTAAATCGAAATCTCGAAGGCCTGTGATCTGAAAAAAGTATTGTTTGTCTTGACACAGAATTTTATCCAATCACTCCATCAAATTAGAAGTTTCGATGCCCTTAACATATTCTATATTTATAAAATGAGAGATGAATTTTTCGACACCCACATCTATTACTTGTTGAAATGTAGAACATGTTACGTCCTCAAGATCATCCGGAAAATAAATATCCTGACTTAAAACCATATTTGCATCCATCGATAGTAGGTCCTTAAAATGTTTGTACATGAATGGACAGTATACTTAATGTCTTCTAGCTTCACGTCATGACCACATAACTGCAAAAATAATACATAAAAAACTTGATTGTTTTAGTCATCCCATATATTGTTTTTCGGGGTATAATCCATCGTAAAAGCTTGATTTCTTTTAGTCATCGCATATATTACTGAACTACAACAACTCAACAAACATAACAAATTTGATTCGTACATACATATATAAATGATAAGGTTAATATTCTGCACTGCTTTTCAATATTAACTGACAAGGATATAAGAAAATGCTTTTCATTCTCAATGAATTGTCATACAAATAAGCAACATAGCTAAATAGAGTTACAAATCAGTTAGCATATCCCAACATATATACCTGGAAATCAGCCTACAGTATCCCCTAATATCAGCCTATCATATCACATAGTATCAGCTTATATTAAGCCTAATACAACTGGTACCAATCACAAATTTACAGCTAGTAAATAACATCTATAATACACAGTAATGATGATTATATTGACATTAACTACACATAGAATCAATCGAACGAAAAAATGGACATGTTTGGAACAAGCTGGAAGTCATCTCATGATTAATTATGTTACACTATGTGATTTATTAATTTACAAAATTGTTACACTAACTAAAATTTACATGGACACATTACAAGAACATATTTCAAGAATTATGCAAGTCTGAAGTAAACTGGAGCTATAAACGTTAGTAAAATAGTACCAAGCATTTTGAATGAGTGGCAACTAGCAAAACTGTCGTGAGAAGTAATCAATAATAGGAACCGAGGAGCTGGTATAGTTTACAACTATATAAATCATAATAGGCATGATTTAAGCATCACAAAGTTTCCAGTTTCATCACTCACAAGCTCAATAGGGTATTATGCTAGCGTATAAACAAATCATATGCAGTAACTCTAATCCACGTGTTTCTCTCAGCTAATGCAGTATAGATCTTCACCCTTAATTCTATTATCTTGAACCTAGTATAGAACAAAGAGGGGTCCAAGTAGTAAGTGCGACTAAACTCAAAGGAGACCAAATTTCTTGTTCAAGAAAATAAAAGTAGAGCCAAATTTCTCAAGTTTCTATACCCAGTTACCCGTGGCAGCAAGCTTTATTTTTGAGATACATGTGACATATTTTGGGTAATATAAGCATGTTCTGGTGCATTAAATTTGATTTCTTCCTTGAGAAAATAGTAGAAGTGTCAGATTGAATGATTATGTATTTAATGAATCCAAACAAATTTGATGGTGTAAGAACAAATGCAAAACACAACCCAAAACAACAATACATAGGATTATATAAAAAATGAGACATACCACTTCTCGGGAATATCATTGTATGGTCAGAGGCCGTGTCTTCACCTAAAGTGTTAAAAGACCATTCATCAGTGTTGATTTTTTATTGATACGAATATAATACTAAATATACAAAAAAGAGGAGTATTGATAGAAAATTTACATTTTATTATGATATAAAATTCTGAATACATAAACTTGTGTTTATAGACTAATACATTGTGATAACTACTCTTAAAAGATCTTCCAATACTTATCACTATTAAACTAATTCTATTTATCCTCAACTGATTATATTTATCCTACTAACAAATAACTAATAATTTAGATAATTTAAAAATAATTATAATAATAAAAAAAACTTTGAATTATTATTCTAACACTCTCTCTTAATTAGGAGCACTTCTCTCCACCATTTTCTTCAAGATGCAATTCTCACCAATTTACACATTAAGGATTTATTTTTGAAGTATGAAGCACTTCTCTCTATATTCATGGTGCACTTCTCACCCACAATCAAATTTGTTCTATAGCCCCTTATTTCATGATTTCTTTCTTATCTTTCATGACAAACATCATCCCTTGTCCATATTTTTTGTATCCATTTGAACCTCCGATAGTAACATCGTCAAAGCCATCTTCGCATTTTGTTTCTTTAGTCATGATTATATTTTCACTCAAATTCTCACATGCCCTTTAAGATCATTTTAGCTCTTGATACCATTTGTTGGTTTTCTATTGCTACGAATAGAACACTAAATATAAAAAAAGAGGACGATTATTGATAGAAAAACTACATTTTATTATGATATAAAAATCTGAATACATAACCTTGTTTTTATAGACTTGTACAATGTGATAACTACTCCTAAAAGATAGAATTTCAATACTTATCACTACTAAGGGGTCGTTTGGTTCACGAGGTGGTATCAGGTTGGAATCAGGAATCTGGTTAAGGTGGTATGAGTATGAAATATCATTCCTGATATCATGTTTTTGGTTGAATGTTGAAATGAATTTATTAATTTAATATATTTTTTAACGAGTAAAAAAATATAAGCAGTTAATATGAAAAATAAATCATTATTATTTATCAAACATTAAACAATATCATTATAAATTTTTTATTTCAAGAATTAACA
The DNA here is from genome assembly GCA_028671895.1 of Oenanthe sinensis. Classification (NCBI taxonomy): domain Eukaryota; kingdom Viridiplantae; phylum Streptophyta; class Magnoliopsida; order Apiales; family Apiaceae; genus Oenanthe; species Oenanthe sinensis. Next base: position 6,758,629 of record CM053811.1, read on the forward strand.
TTTAATTTTATAAATAAAGATAAAAATAATAATTTTTAATTTGATTCTCCATACCCATGGTTCATACCCACCTCCCCCTAAGATATCAAAACCCATACCTTATGGGTTTGAGATATGCGTTTTAAAATTTTAAATTTTAAACCAAACACCAGATATGAGTTTAGAATGAATAAAACTTATACCTGATACCACGAACCAAACGACCGCTAAATTAGTTCTATTTATCCTCATCTTTCAACTAATTATATTTATCCTACTAATAATTTGAATTATTATTATAAGATTTGATAATCTTATCAGAAAATGTGATAAGCCAATCTCGGATAACACAACTACCTTCCTCTAATTCATCAATGTATCTCGCCGAAACCCCTTCATCAAATCAGATGCAGATACAGTCTTCAATTTCAGGAAGTAAACATTAAGGCAATTTAATACAATAACTAGATCCAATGTCAAGAATCCATGATTGATGGCTAATTTGTACCATTTGTGGAGTTATTTTTTTTAATAGTTTTAAGGTATTTAATGTGATTAATAATAACCTGACAAAAAAAAGTGATTAATAATGATTACCGTTGTATATTTTATTTCTTATTTTATATATAAATTTGCTAATTTTTAGTTTTGGTTTAATTAGTATTTAATATAGTATTTGGTTTATTTCTAGTGTTTGGTTTATTTATTCGAACAAAACTTTCATTGTTTCGTTCTTAAACAGATGGTAAATAACGTCCAATAACTGTAAATACGTACTATTCTGCTTTGTCAGATGGAACAACAACAAAATCTCACAAAGATGGAATGTAAAATTCAAATTCGTCAACAATCATCAGCAAATCAAAGATTGGACTCAAGTAAAAACAACAAATCACGCGATAGAGATTTTGACCGCTGTTTCTTGTTTGCACTACTAATCTTAGTTAGTTCATCATCCAAATCAACTGACAGGTCTTTGATGAGTAAACACAAGAAGTCCTTCGTAGGTAAATAAATTTCATGTCTAGAATCACCAATACCATCAAGAATTTCAAAAATAAACCTCGCCGATTCAATCATCATAGGCAGCCATGAAAGAAAGCTTTAATAACCCTTGCTCTACTGGTATGGTAAAACTGTTGACAGTAATTATTGGTGAACACAGTTAAAATTACTCATTACTCAGCAGCTATGATGCAGGCAACGTGTCACTAAATCGTTCCATCACCGCATAACTACCCACGTGTCACATTAACCAATTAAAGAAATTTACTATTCGACACGTGTTGGTCACTCCTTGCTCTATCAATACACGTGTTGATCTTCCGCATAACCCTGATTGTTTATAAATTGTTACACTCTTAAGACGTATGAAAACGTAGAACAGAGGAAAAGTATACAAATATAAACAGAGTTGTGTGAGTTAATTGAAAGCTGGTGAAAGGAAACAAGTATGGCTTCAGGACAAGAGAAATTATCAGACCTCGATGCTAGAGCAAGGCAAGGGGAGACTGTTGTTCCTGGTGGCACAGGTGGTAAAAGCCTTGAAGCGCAGGAACATCTTGCTCAAGGTATATATTTGTATCTAGTGTTAAAATTTTAAATAATCGGGTTTCTCTTGCAGTGTGCGTATGTGTGTGTGTGTGTTTGGTAGATGAGTTTTTCTTATGTGTGCACGGATCAAATATGTGTAGGGAGAAGCAAAGGAGGGCAGGTGAGGAAGGAGCAGCTAGGAGCAGAAGGGTATCAGGAGATGGGGATCAAAGGTGGGGAGACGAGGAGAGAACAAATGGGAACCCGAGGGTACGAGCAGATGGGGCGCAAGGGTGGTCTGACAACCAAAGACAAACCGGGAGCTGAGCGTGCCGAGGAAGAAGGCATTGACATTGATGAGTCCAAGTTTAGAACCAAATCATCTTAAGTACTCATCATAAACTAAGCTGCACCTAGCTTTGTACTTGTATATAGTGCATGTTTCTCAAGAGTACTGTGTCAGTAAGGTGTAGACTTCAAGTAAGGTGATAGTGTATCCTTGTACGTGTAACTTGGTATGTTGTTGGTGCAAGGGAACTGTTTGTTTGCGTGGTTTATCACTGCTTGTATAATAATATTGCTCCTTAGTTTGCACGAACTGTAGTTCTAGCTTTTTGTGAATTTGTTCAATGTTCACAACTTATTTACCCCCATCAAGTTTAGTTAATCATTATTATTTTAACGAATCTGTTTTACATCTTCTGAATCATAGCATAATCTCACAAATGGATACTTCGACAATGGACATTACTTTTCCAACCGGGTTGGAGATCTATAAACAGAGCTAGTTGGAAATCTGCAACGGAGCTAGGCCTAGAAGAACGGGGATATACTACAAGTCGGTCCAAATTATGGGGGATTTGCGTGCAACTTAAAAAAGAAAAAACAAATCATGTGTAAATCAATTTCAGAACAGGCTACAGCTAGGATTTTCCTTTTGTCTTGATTAATATAATGATGTGTGGCACACCTTCAAAGGACACTAAATTTCTCTATGAGGTGAGGCATTTAAGCATATATATTCTCTGGTAAAGAGGAGTTCGCCTTACCAAGTATGTACTTGTAAGTTGTATGCACGCTCAAAATATCTTCTTGCTACATAAGTTGAAAAATTGCTTGATTTTATGGGCGATATGGGTGATGAGAGAAGAACGTTTCAGGTCATTTTATATATTGGAAGTTTTTTAAATTTAGGAATTATAAGGGTGTTTAAACATGAAGGTATCGTTAGTATTGTGATCAATGAATAATTAAAGAGATCAGAACCTAGATACGTAAAAATGTGAGAGGAGTATTTTTATAAAATTAGTATTTATTTAAAAATTTATTAATATAATATTATTTTATAATAAAATGTTATTATTTAAGATATATTTTAGGTTTTTTATTCTCATAACTAAAAGCATAATTTCAAAAATATTCTCAAATGATGTGCAGTATGGGAGAATGTAAAATTTAATTGGTTTGCTTTATATTTATATCATCCATACATAAAATCTCGATAAATAAATATTTGATAAACAAATAATCTCGTCAAATAAATATTTTTTTTGGTCCTAATATAATATAGATAATGTATTTTTTACCTCGATAATTGTATAATTTCAATTAATGACTATAATTTTACGATCCCGAACATATTTATTTATCAAGATTTAAATGTAGTTCCATACCAATCAAAAATTTTCATTCATATACCAAGTCATTTGAAAAAAAAACTGAAAACATTTTTGGGTTTTCTAATATTACTCTATTTAAAATGTTGTTTAAAAACAAATTCACCATATTTATGTCAAATTTTGATTGGAATATAATATTTCTATAATACTCCCTAGATTCCTTTTTACATATCTATATTTAAAATAAATTTTGTTCCTAAATATATATTTATTTTTAAAATAAATATAAACATAAACCTAATCTTCCAAAACTATAATTATATTTATTATTTTCAATATTTGACTTATTTAAATAAACTTAAGAATTTTAATTTTTTAAGATAATAATTAGGAATATTCATAGAATTTTTTTAACTATATGTACAAATAGCTCATTTATTATTATTGTTTAAGGGATTTAAATATTAATTATACAAAATTTGAATTTATATGCCAATGTAGTCTTAAAATATCCAAAATCTTAAAAAAATCTGCACTTTCCCTTTCATTGTATTTACTTGTGTATTATTTATCATTCCCCTCTTTTACGGTTCTCTTAACGAGGTCACTACCATTCTACGCTAGGGTTTTGACTCTTTTCCTCGCTCACTTAAAATCTCAAAAAGGCGGGAGATAGATACACAACTCATCTCTATTATACACTCAAATTCCTTCACTTCAACCGGCGATTTCCCTCTGAAAATGTCGGCCGGAGCTCGCCACCTCACTGTCATCGGCGAATTCAAGCCATTCGGCTTAATCGCCGAAGCTTTGGACGGAAAGCCGCCGGAAAATGTCGCCGAAAGCTATGATTACTTCCTGTTCGATCCGGAAGTGACTATACAAAGAGACGGAGAAGGTGAATTTGAAGGTTCGGGTACTTACAGCGATCGCGGCGATCACGAGCTTTTTATTAGAGGAAATAGGTAGTTTACTACTTTTCTTCTCCTATTATTGTGATTTACTAGGGTTGTGGTTGGATTGAAACTTTATTTGTGTATGTGAAAGTTGTAATTTTATAATGTTTGCGACAAGGCTAGAAATGATTACTTTATTTAACAATAGAGTAGATATGTATGCATTTATTTTAGAAAGAATGCTGAAATAACAACTTTTGACTTAAAATTGGCGAGAATAGCAATTTTTGGATGCAGAGGTGATTTATAACAGATGGATACATATTTGTTAATGAGGTATTCCATTTTGTATAGGATACTTCAGTGGCAGCAAATGCGTATCCAAAAAAATAAAAAAAAGTTGAGATACTCCATTCACAAATGCGTATCATATGCAAAATGGGACACCCAATTCCCAAATGTATATCCATTCGTAATAAACCACAGATGATTTTTAAATAGGTATTTTTGTAATGTAACTTTAAAAAATGGTTATTTTCAACCATCACTCTTTATTTTACTTTCAGATTCTTAGTAGTGTTTATTTAAACTGTATAAACTTTTAAATAAGTTTCACATGAATTTGTATTTTAATATGAAGGAATTGCCGTATTGTTTTGCTTTGTTTTTATTCTTGTAGAAGACGATAGGAATTTCCATATTGTTTTGTTTTTATTCTTGTAGAAGACGAACCAAGTATAAGGTCATTAAGGAACAAGATGATTTGCGTTTCCATTATGCAAATTCTTTTAACACTAGTGACTCGCTAAGATCTGGCAGAATAAGAATATAGGAAAAGAGCCGTCAAAGAGATTTAGGAAGCTTCTTGTGCATAGCATAAGCAGTTGAGTCAAAAAAGAGAATCTGGGAACACTTAGCTGGTACCGGACAAATTGGTTTCACTTTAATATTTAAAAAAAGTACCATGGTTCACGCAATGGTAATAAATTGCACATTAATCATTGCTACATGGTTCCTTATGATATAAAATTTATACTTGCATACCTGCATGTTTTTTTAATCTCTTTCATTTTGTTGCTGATTTTTTCCTATTTTATCTAGCTCTAAAGCTCTAATATTATATAAGATACTTATCTCTTGATAACAATCAACCTCAACATTTTGTTTAAAATTTATTGTTGTAGCATTTGGATAAAAGAGAATGAAGTAAAGGTATCCTTATGGAGTATCATGTTTTAGCCTATGGGGAATTATATAATATTGCCACCTTTTTGTGTATTATGTTTCTTAATTCTGAGCCTTTTGCTATGTGATCGCACTTTACTTCAAAGTTAAATTTTCTCACACAGACAATTATAACAGGATCATATGGACAATAGGCTCGCGAGTATATAAGAGATTCACTTCATCATCCCCAATCATTATGGTATATATCTCTCATAATTAGCTCAAGTTCTATACACTGCTGCATTATTGAATGTGGCAAGTTCTATACACTGCTGCGTTGTTGAATAGGCTTCCTGTAAATAAGAATCTCTCTCTCTCTCTCTCTCTCACACACACACACACATAAATGATGTAATGGCCGTAGGCCTTTACTATTTTTTTTAGAAGTGTGAGGCATTTTTCATAATGCCGTGACATGACAAGGTACTTTTTTGTCATTCATTATGGTTTCTTCTGTTGTCTAAATCTAATTTATCTGGCATTTAAAATTTCTGTTCTTAAGTTTAATATGTAGTACTGTTCTAGTTTATGGTTTTAAACGCCTGAGGAGTAGCACAATACATCGAACATATTTTTGTTGTACTTCTAAAAGGGTCTAATGTTCTGGCTCCGACAAATTTGGATATAAAAGTATTATGGCTAACGCCAAAGAGAAGTTGAAATACTATAGTAATTTTTTTTGTTTGAATCCCATTTATCTATTGAAGTAGCTTAGAATATGTATATATTTTTTGAGTGTCTCATGAATTTCCTTGTTCACTCATTTGGCATTCTGTATTGCCCTGGGGCATGTCTTGATCCTTTTATACCCCGTGATACCTTATTAGCTTTCGTAGGCCAGCAATGTACCATAGATATCATAAGAAATTGTTATGCCTTCATATTTTGTTGAGCAGCGTACAATTGTTAATAATTTTTTTTTTTACTTCTTTAAATTGTATGATATAGAAAGATAACTCGAGCAATGAGGAAAGGAACCACATATTGGATCACCCGCATGAATGCATACATGATACATACATATATGTAATTCACAAATGAATTGATTGCTCCAGGGCTCATGAATAGTTGAAGATGAGGAGTCAAATGTAAATAGCACTCACTCTCATGTTTGAAACTAGGTGCTAATTATGTCCACCTTGTTACAATTATATTAAATCCGTTTCAGATTGAGTCCCTTTTTAAAATTTCTTGAAACTCCTTGAATGTAGATAGGTGTTAGGTAGCAATGTAGACACAAAAACACATGCATGCATACATACAGACGTATATGTGTAATGGATGCAAGAGGTCACAAATGACTTGATTGTTCCAGGGCTCATGAATAGTTGAAGACTAGGAGTAATAGTTGAAGATTAGGAGTCGTGTGTGTGTATATATTGCTCACTTTTAAGGTCGAACCTAGGTACTAATCATGTCCATCTTGTTACAATTATATTCAGTTTTCCTTGGATCGAGTGCCTTTTTTAAAATTTCTTTTGCTTGTTAGATCCTTCCATTGGTTGCTAATATCGAGTTTCTGCTTGTAAAAATACATCTCAATATGCTTGGTCCTCTCATGAAAATTCTAGTCTTCACAGACAAGCTCCTCTACTACCAGATCTAGATAAAAATTACATATCTACATTTGGTTGCATGCATCTTTCTTGTCCTGTTTTCAGTTTCAGTGTAATCGAGATCTTAAAATGGCTTTCAAATTTACCTTCAGGCGTGCTGGTGCAGAATGGGTAACAAGTTAGAAGCTCTTCTTTGTGTTCTTCACACTGATTGTCTGACAACTTATAACATTTCAGGTTAGAACATTGTAAATCTATCTTAATTTTCTTTCGTCTTCACACATTTTCTAATTCTATCCTATAATGTTAGAACACTGTAGATCTTTATGTTAATTTATAATTCTATCCTATTACTTTTTGTTGCCTTTTCTATTTGTACCTACGGATGCTATACTTGCAAATTTTTATATAGTAAATTGCATACTATCTTCTAGTAAAAAAAAAGAAGAGGAAAGCATATCATCTTCTCACCTCTATGTAATCTATTACTCCATTTGTTCCGAAATACACGTCGTTTGACAGTTTGACACACACTTTAAAGAGGTTACCACAGTTAAAATTATTATTTTTAAATATTTCTTTTTGTGAATAAAAATATTTATCCAATTAATATCTTTATTCACAAAAAGAAAATTTTAAAAATAATAATTCTAACTGTGGTCAAAGCACTTTAAAATACGTGTTAAAAAGTCAAGCGGCATGTATTTTGAAACAGAGGGAGTACTTGTAAGTTATTATTTTTACTAGTCACTACTATAATCAAGTAGTTATAATTCAATTTTTTAATTTCATTTATTACAGGTGAAACAATATATGTTCCCTTGTCTCGCCCTGTTGTATCAATATGGCCTCTTCCATCTGGTTTACTCCTTCAAGTGGCCGAAGCGAACTCACCATCATGTGCTCCTTTTTCTTCATCCAGCCCATCACTTATTTCTCGTGATATGTTACGTGCTAAAAGAGATATAAAGGGTTATAGTCCTCAGAATATTTTTAATTGTACGAGTCAATTTGATAGTACTACTAAAGGAGATGGATCTTCATCCTCACATCTAATATTGACGGACCCACTGGCAGAACCAGAAGTATGCACTTAACCTACATCCCAATAATGAAAGATAAAAATATGCAATTCTTTGGACTTACTATTCTATATTTGTGCTTCTTATCTACATCTGATTCCCCTTCTTTCTACACAAACTCGCATATCAGTTTCTCTGCTGCTTCATGGTTTCTTGGAATGTACTTCATTCTATAGTTTTTCTGTTTGTTAAAGTTTTTGATTGATTGCGTTGTTGCTTTCTCACTTCGCAGTCAACATACATCGAGGAAAGAGGTAAATTGTGCTTATTGAAGGAGTTTGATGAGAAAACAATTTGGACAAGTGAACAGATCCCTCTCATGGCCTCGTACAATAAAGGTTTCTCATATTGGTGCCATCCTATTTTATTGGGATTCCCTTTTATTCCCAATTTCCAAATAAAGAACACAAATAGAAACTTGTAATTTTCTTTTGTTCCATTTTTCATACTCTGAGTGATTTTGTTTTTAGGAAAGATGCAACACTCTTTATGGGTAGCAGAGCTTGTTAACTATATCGTTGAAATGAAAAGTTCCAAATTATCAGACATGTTTCCTGCTGAAGTGTTTCCTAAACAGCTTTCATTCCGGAGAATTTGGCAGGGGAAGGGTGCACAAACTGCCGCTAGTAAGGTTACCATATTTAAATCCTATTCTTTTCTGTGTTAATTTGTTTGTTCAAACACTCACATTAACTTATGTTAGATGTGAATGGCTGGAATATTTCCTGAAGCCTATTATTTACATGTACCACTCCTAACTAGTTTGGTTGGCCTGAATTTAGATATGAATGTAAAGCTACAAAAAGTGCAAGGGTCTTAGAAAGCTTTAGTACAATGCTAGGCGCCTGCCTCATATAATGAAGAGCATAACCTTTAAATTCCATAAAACTAGAACACTACAGGAGTAAACATTATGTTAGTTGAATAGAATAGGACAGGGATTGTCGATAGTGTAGTGTATATGTTGAAGAGAAAAGGGGCTACCAGAGCAAGAAGATTTGTAAGAAAAAAGTGTAAAGGATAATATATAATATAGGATGGAAAAAAGGGCTTGTTAAACCAGTATTTAAAGAACAAATGGTAGAAAAGAAGCTGAAGAATAAGGTTATAAAGTGAATGATAACCAAGGGGAGTAGCCCTCAAGGCACATTTTTGAAGGAATACTCATTTTTCTAGGTCAGACAACCCGCGCTATTGCTTGCGATGTGCAGAGCTTGTGACCCTCTTACAGGAATGGTTTGAACAATAAGAATGCCACCTTTGATAGGAGTTAATGGGGAGATCATAGAACTTAAAGAGGAGTACAGTCTACATGTTTTTTTCTCTTAAATTTTAAAATTAATCTTTCCCATTGTTTTGATTGTGCATATATACAGTATTACATGACTTTTTAATTTTAGAATTGATCTGTGCCATTTTTTAATTGTGCATATAATATATATTTCTTACGTGTATTTATGTGTATTACGCTTGTATTTGTTTGCCTCCTATTTTATATTGGTATCTATGTCTTGAATTTGATTATCTGTACTTGCATATATAGATGTATCCCTTCCATTCTGGATTTATCATCTTTCTTCTGTGTTACTGTAAGAAATATTTGAAAATTTAGTTAATCTACAGATCTCTGTTGAGATTTAGGGATTTTATGGTCAAAATTTGATTTTTTCAAATTGTAATTTTTATTTTTATTTATCTGTAAATAACTATTGTGGCTTAAATTTATCAGGTTTTTCTTGCTACTGACAATGATGCTGTGCCGATTGTCTGTTTTCTTCTCCAAGAACAAAAGAAGCTCTTGTCAGTGAGGCTTCAGACTGTAGATTTGAATAATGAGATTCTCTTTGATATTAAGCCCGACATGAGTTGGAGTATACCTGCAATTGCAGCTGTACCCATTAATGCAACTCGTCCAAGGTAGTAGCACATATTTTTCTCGGCTATAGGTAGATTGAATTACCAATTTATTGATGTCATCTTCTTTTAAATATTCCAATAAATTTGTATATGTTGAGAATCTAATTTCTTTTCAGAGTGAAAGTAGGGCTGCTACCATATTTAGATATCATTTGTCTGGCTTCAGATAACACCCTTCTTCTTTATGTAGGTTGGAGTTAAGTGAGCTCATTTCTTCCCAAGCTCATAATGCAGAAGTTTCCTTCTAAATTGTACAAACCAATATTTGTTTGCAGTCTGGAAAGCAATGCCTGTGTAGGTACACGCTACCCCCTAATATAAAACCGCTTGATGCAGCATCCATGTCTCAAGATGTAAAAATTGTGGGTTTGTCTAATTCTGTAGAAGGGCGCTTCAATGTGACTGTCAATAACGGGCAGGTATGCTAATTGTCAACATATTTTATGATGTGTCTTGATATTAAAAGACGAGGCCATACGTAAGTTTCTGGGGAAATTGTTGACAGAAGACTTTGCTATGAATTACTATCGTGAGATATACATGTGTGTGTGTGTGTGAATACATGTCTAATGCACAGGCTTGTGCTGTTTAGAAATTTTAGTACAATATGTAGTTCCATTATGATTAAGAACAAAGAAATAGAAATGCACTTCGTATATTTTTTTTCTCTATTTTAGTATTTTTGGAGTACATGTAAATTGCGCGGTATAGTAATTGCAATAAATTATATATGATGTGGAGCAAGTGTTGTATTTTATACAGAGTCAAGGACTAAATAAGAAATAAGACTTCTAGGGCTCCGTTTGTTTCACAGAAAATATTTTCGAGATATCACAACATTTGTTTAGCTTGAGGAAAATGTTTATCAGAAATTAAACAAACGGACTAAAGTTTGAAATTCTGGAAAATATTTTCCTCCGTTTGTTTGGCCACAGGAAAACAAAATATTTTCGAAGGAGGAAAATTCCTTTGAAAAATGTTATAAATTGCTGGAAAATGACATCTCCTCTTCAAGAGGAAAACATTTTCCAAAATGAACACTTTTTCATAATTATTTTTCATGATAGTCAAATGATGGAAAATATTTACCCGGAATTCATTTTTAGGACTTCTTTTTTCTGGCAAACAAATGGAGCATGGAGTCTAAATAGGTTTCCCAATTGTTTATTTAGGTAAGAGATCGAAGGAACCCAGCTACAGTTGATACTCGTTTGGATGACTAACCAAAAGCATACTAAGTAATGTCTCTAGTTGGATATATATTATACAGAAAATGCACATGTGTGCCTTTGCACCATAGTATATGCAAAAAGATCCAAATTGTATTGTCTTTATGGTTATATTAATGTTTTCATCTGCAGATTTTCAGATGTGCATTACGTAGAAGCCCTTCATCATCACTGACAAATGATTGCATCACAGCGATGGCTGAGGGTCTTAACAATGTGTTTTATAATCATTTCCTTGTTCTTCTTTGGGGAGATCTCGATATGGCTTATCTGGCTAAAAATGATGTTGGTGTTCAGTCAGAATGGGAAGCCTTCTGTAGTACGATAACAAAATTGTGCCGAGAGTCCAAACCTACGACTCAAATGTTTCCAGATTCAGTATCCCATTCATCATGGGAGTTTTTGCTCAACAGCAAATTTCATAAGAACTACCCTGATTCCAGTTTTGTCAGAGGAATATGTCCTGGAAAATCATTTGATCCGCAGGGATTCAATTTATTTCTTTCATTTGAGGACCATTTACAAACCCTTGAAAAATCATCTTATCCCGAGCTACTGATGGAAACTCTGGATACATTACATGCTGTGTATGAAACACTAAAATTAGATAGTCTTCGCAAGAGGTAACCCTCCTGTTCCCTATATGCAGTTGTTTTTTTGTTAACACAAGTATAATTTTACAATATTTTTATACATGAAGTTGTTTAACCCAGGTTCGGCATAGTAAAATACAGTCAGGATCATGACTTAAAGTTTAATAAAGAAAGAGAGAGTTTGCCTAGAGATCAAGCTTTCTTTTCCTTTACGAGTATAAGATTAATTTGCATTTTGGTAGCCTGACTTTACCTACCTAGCGTTTTGGCAACTCAAATTTCCCATTCTCATAAAAGCGGCTCAAGTCAGTTGTTTGATGCCATCAACTTTTGGCCTATTCTGTTTACAGATGAGGGGATATTTTTTGTCAATTGACTAGAAATTACCTATTTGTTACACGTAAGTGCCTGATCAGACCGCTTGACCAGATGGCCTGCCTAGCTCGGTTACGTCTTTTACAACACATGAATTAAATAGATTAGACAGGGACGAGAAAAGAACTTTACTGCGACATACCCCAGTATCAAAATTGGATTAAATTTGCTGTTTATATTTGGTTAGTTTTAGTGCTTTATCCAATTAGGGTTCATAATTTGATTAACAATGCTTTTTTTGAGCATATTGCAGCTTAGAGATTCTTATAAGTTTATTGTTTATCACAGTGATTACCAGATAGAAGAGGATCATTTATGTTTGTAGCTTCGTTGTCTATCTTATTTTGAATTTTGTTACAGGGACTTGGCACTTCTGGTGGTTTTATTAACTAATGTTGCTGGGTTTCTAGGCGAGGAAAGCTACCTAGATCATTATATACGTGATTTTCCTTGTCTCATCAAGTTTGAGACACACAGGACGTTATGCTCTTATAAAACCCCTCCAAGTTTATTTAGATGGCTTGAGAACTGTTTGCGATATGGTTATAATTCTGTTGAATCATGTGACCTTCCTCCTTTAATCAGTAAAGATGACAGTTCTGTTGTGAGCTGGGCACGGAAGATAGTGTCATTCTATAGCCTGCTATGCGGTGCAGAAAAGCTAGAAAAAAAACTTTCAAACGGTGTTCGCTATAATGTTGCAAGTGGATCAACTTCTACGAATGAGCAGCGTGCAGTCTTAGCAATGGTTGGGGAGAGATTTGGGTTGCAACAGTTAGACTTGCTGCCTGCAGGTGTATCTCTTCCTCTGCGTCATGTAAGTGATGACTGAATGTGGTTGGAGTTTTCATACGAATGATCTGGTATATAATTGTTTAATTTGAGCTGTAAGAGCTGTGCACAACTTTATTAACTGGTCCTAGAATATTTTAGTAGCTGTGAGTTTCCTAGTGATTGGTATTCTTGGATCTACAAATGCTGGTGGTTTTTATTAACGTTAATATGGTCATACATACAAACAATATAGAATAAGATTATCAAGTCAAAATTGTTGTTCACTTTGTTGGCTTACCTTTTGCGTAGGAGATTCATATGCAGTTATGTCTCAGTTCACGAAGTTCCTTTCTTGGCTAATTTGTCAAATTTAAATACTTCTTTTGAACCTTGTAGGCATTGGATAAGTGCCGTGAGTCTCCTCCAACTGATTGGCCTGCAGCTGCTTATGTTCTTCTTGGTCGAGAAGACCTAGCTTTGTTGTGCTCAGCACATTCAAGAAAATCCAAGGAACCTGAATCTCACACTAACATGAATTTGATTTCGATGTCTACTCCTTACATGCTACATCTCCATCCAGTGACAATGCCTGCCTCAATTTCTGATACAAATGAATTGGAAAATACCAAGCTGGACGATACGGATTCCATTGATGGATCCGTAAATGATGGTATGGAGCATATCTTTAACTCTAGCATGCAGCTGAGGTACGGCCGTGATATGCGAGTAAATGAGGTATGTAATGCGTGCTTTCTTTAGGCTAGCATGTTAGATTATGTACAAACTTAGCAATATACTGTATGACTAACGGTGTCCTAGCAAATAATATTGTTATATTTTGACATTATAAATTCCCAAATGAAATTTCTACTGTTTTATTAGTGAAAAATAACCTGGATTTGTAGTTTGTTTCATTATATGTCAGTAGGCATCTGGTTTATCCATAGCACAGGAAGACAGTTTTATGATTGCACACTTGAGTTTATAAGTAACATGAGTCTAAGCTAGCCTTTGTATGAATTATAGCCATAAATTGTTGATTTATTTCGAAGCATGTTTTGGTGTTTGCTTAAAAAGGTAGAAGCTGATGAAATTAAAAATTTCCAGGAATTTATTGTACTAAAAAAGGAGTAATCTAGGAATCTATCTTGCTATAATGTTCTGATGACAAATTGCACCACATTTTAGCAACCCCCTGAAAACAAATGTCAGTTGATATTAAAACCAGCCAAATCCTTTACCCATTTCACATCAGCAACAAGTGTTAATTTTTATTTTTATTTTGTGTCTGTATCTGCATTTGTAGTTTTATGTGGGATTCCGCCTGTTTAGAAATGTGTTTGTGTTGTTTCTAGTTATCCTTAGAAATTTATAATTGGATTAGATATTAATTCTGAATAGTTTCAACTATAGGTCTGTTAAGTGGCAAATGACCAGCGGTAAATTCAATATTTGAATGCCAGGTTCAATATTTTTAATGGTACTGATTCCTGTGCAATTTCATCCACTATTTTTTAAGGTCTCTGTGTTCCCAAGCATCACTTATAAAGCAACTGATATCTGTTGACCATGCATCTTTTATATTTTAAATGTACAAGACGATAGGTTGATTTCTCGGTGATCATTCTGGTCTTAACACAAATTCATATATTGTATTATATGGTGTATCAGTGTCTAGGGTTGTAAAAGAGATGAACAGTTTTTGTACAAAGATTGGTTCAAGCAGCTAGGTGATGTAGGATAAGTTTAAGAAAAGGGCTGAAAACAGTAAATAAAACTTGTCCTTGCAGAGAATCAGCAGAGCCAAATAAATTCTCATATTAATCAAATACTCATCATTCATCAATTCATACTATGTTTAAATCTGATTGATAATGAGTATTACAAGAATTCATACAAAATTTCAATGTAACATAATGTCAATATAATTATCATTACTGTGTATTATAGATGTTATTTACTAGCTATAAATCTGTGAAGGATGCTCAAATTATGTCTTTAATCGAAACACAATTTTCTGTAAAAATCAGAATTTTGCAATCTGATTCGGGTGGTGAGTATACATCAAATGAATTTCAATCTTTCCTTCAAAATCATGGAATCATATCACAACGTTCTTGTCCATCAACTCCACAACAAAATGGTGTGGCCGAAAGAAAGAATCGTCATCTTCTTGATGTTGTTCGGACCCTTCTCATCAAGTCTGGTGTTCCATCTCATTTTTGGTGTGAAGCCTTGTCTACTGCTGTTTATTTGATTAACAGGTTACCATCTCCCACCTTAAACAATGAATCTCCATACCTTAGTTTGTACAAAGATGCACCAGATTATTCTAATCTTCACATTTTTGGATGTGTTTGTTTTGTTCATCTTCAACCACATGAAAGGCATAAACTTACCGTACAATCTGTCAAGTGTGCTTTCTTAGGATACGGTGGCACCCAAAAAGGTTTTCTTTGCTATGATCCTAATACCCGTCGAATTCGTGTGTCTAGAAATATAATTTTCTTTGAAAATCAGCCATTTTTTAGCACCCAAATGAATTCACAACTCCCATCTGTAGCTATATTGCCTCATTTTCCCGAGACATCAACTCCAACACAAAGATTTAAACCTGGTCATTTTTATAATAGACGCACGTCTCCCACTATGGCTCCTACGACTCTTTCGGAAGCACCTGATCCTGTTCTACCAAATTCCAATGATCTACCTCCTGTTCGAAGAAGCTCTAGAAATTCAAAACCTCCCAACAGGTATGGTTTTAAAAATCCGGTAGCCATGTCCACTACTTTGTCTCCTTTTTCTATTCCCACTTGTTATAAACAGGCTATGGAACATGAGTGTTGGCAACAAGCAATGGAAACAGAACTTCAAGCTCTTGCAGAAAAACATACTTGGGACATTGTTTCCTTGCCTCCAAATGTCAAGCCAATTGGAAGTAAGTGGGTTTATAGTGTAAAATTCAAGTCTGATGGCTCACTAGATCGATACAAAGCTCGACTGGTTGCACTTGACAATAAACAAGAATATGGTATCAACTATAAAGAGACATTTGCACCAGTTACTAAAATGACCATTGTAAGAACCCTTCTTGCTATTGCTTCCTCTAAATCTTGGCCTTTACATCAGATGGATGTAAAAAATGCTTTATTGAATGGAGATCTTAAAGAGGAAATTTACATGAAACTTCCACATGGCATGGCATGGATAGCTCCAAATAAAGTTTGCAGGTTACGACGCACTTTGTATGGGTTGAGGCAGTCTCCTAGAGAATGGTTTGATAAGTTTTGCAGTACTCTCATCAACTTCTCTTTTACACAAAGCCAATATGATTCATCTCTCTTCTTTCATAAGACACTAGCATGTATGGTCTTTCTTTTGGTCTATGTAGATGATATAATCATCACGGGCAGTGACACTGTGCTCATATCAAAACTTAAAAATATGTTGCATAGTACATTTCAAGTGAAGGATCTTGGGGATCTTAAATATTTTTTGGGTCTAGAAGTTCATTCTCAAGATCGAGGTGTATTTTTAAATCAGCATAAATATGTCAAAGATCTTATTGAGTTGGCTGGTTTAAAGAAGGCTACTGCTTTTGATACACCAATGGAGGTGAATGTTAAATATCGAAAAAATGAAGGGGAGCTTTTGCCTAATCCTTATTTATATAGACAATTGGTTGGTAGCCTTATCTACCTAACCCTTACAAGGCCTGATATCTCATATGCTGTCCATATAGTTAACAGATTTATGCAATCACCTCGGCATCTTCATCTTGTTGCAGTGAAGCGTATTATTCGATATTTAATTGGGTCACCTACGCGTGGTCTATTTTTTCCTAAAAATTCTGAATCTTCATTTGACAGCATATAGTGATGCTGATTGGGCTGGATGTCCGGATACTAGAAGATCCACAACTGGATGGTGTACTTTCCTTGGAAATGCCTTGATCTCTTGGAAGTGTAAAAAGCAAGATCATGTCTCATTATCTTCAACGGAGGCTGAATATAGAGCCATGTCTGCAGCTTGTTCTGAAATTGTATGGTTACGTGGCCTTCTTTCCGAGCTAGGAGCTTCTCAAATTAATCCTACTCCACTTCATGCTGATAACAAAAGTGCCATTCAAATCGCTTCCAATCCAGTATATCATGAACGAACAAAACACATCGAAGTTGATTGCCATTATATTAGAGATGCATTTACTCGTGGTGTTATTGAACTTCCTCATGTTAGTACTAATCTTCAAACAGCTGATGTTTTCACAAAAGCTTTGACGCGTCAACGACACAAGTTTCTTGGTGGCAAATTGATGCTGCTAGATTTACCAACATCAATTTGAGGGGGGATGTCAATATAATTATCATTACTGTGTATTATAGATGTTATTTACTAGCTATAAATCTGTGATTTGTACCAGTTGTATTAGGCTTAAATTAGGCTGATATTATGTGATATGATAGGCCGATATTAGGGGATACTGTAGGCTGATTTCCAGGCAGATATGATGGGATATGCTAACTGATTTGTAGCTCTAATTAGCTCTGCTGTACCTATAAATACAGGAGCTTATTTGTATGTCAATTCATTGAGAATGAAAAGCATTTTCATACATCTTTGTCACATAACACACTTAATTTGGTCTGACAAAGCAGTGGGCTTGAGTTCAAACAGTCAAGTGTATATGATTATCAGATCGATCTTTCTTGGCGTGTCCTAAAAATGCTCAAGCTACTTATAGAAGGGATCTATTTTGCAGTCCTAGGTTTACTGCATTATTATTTATTTTAAGGGCCTTTGTCTTATTTAGTGTTAGTTGACATGATATACTGCCTTTATATATTCGCTTCTTATTTTTTATCCATTCATAATGTAATATTGACTCGTTAGTTGTTAGTTCTGAGTTCTATAGCTAATTATTTTTCTTTCCCCTCGCAGGTTAGACGCCTCTTATGTTCTGCAAGACCTGTGGCCATTCAAACACCTGTAAATCCTACTGCTTCAGATCAGGACCTCCAACAGGTACACAATTATACTTATGTTCTACCTTATCCTTTTAGAATTTTGTAATATTTATTCTTACTACTTGATTAGATGTCTTGGGTGACTGGATGTTGCAGTAACGCTTATCATAAAGAGTTATATGCATTTTAGTGTGCAAATAGAGATTTGAGTAAATATATGAAACATTCCTTGTCGAGTGAAATTCCAAATAGACAGGCTTTATTAATTATTATCAAGATTTGCAATACTTATTTCTTTGAATAGTTGGATATTTTAATGTAAAATAGTAAATTACTGATCAATAGTTTGAATTTTTACTTGGTATAGTTAATGGAGAATAACTTACTTTACTCCTTCCCTTTTAAGGACCCTCAATGAGCTTGCTTGGTAATGGGTGTAACAGAATGTTTTATCAAGACCTAATTGCAGGATCTCTGGAAAAAAATGCCACTCTGCTAAGATCCCATTAAAAATTGTATTTATGGAGCCTTCTTTATGTGAGCTATTGGTTAGCAAGGGGTTGTTTCACCTAGGCTAAATGCTTTTTACTTGATCATTAATTTAACAAAATGTAATTGCTTTAATATTGCATACTGAGGCAAATTCTTGTAATTTGTGTACTGACAACATTTTATCTTGTTGCAACACATAGTATCTTCTACATCCTCTGCGCGACGCATACAAATATGGATAAGATTGTCACTCATCAAATTTTTATATTATATTTGTCACATAATTGTCTCTTTCCTTTTCTTGTTTGCATTATTAATTCAATGCGCTTGTTCATTATAGGCTCAGTTATGGCAACTTGCTCAAAGAACAACTGCTCTTCCTATGGGGCGTGGAGCATTTACGCTTTCAACCACACATACTCTTCTGACAGAGGTAGTGTTTCTTTTATTTAACTAATATAGCAACATCTCAAGGTTAAAATTCAATTTGCTTTTAACCAAATATTAGATGTATAACATAGTTGCGCATTCACAGTCTTGATCTGTGTTGACTTTGTTAATTGGTAATTGTGATGCTTACATGACCAATTAATATTTTATATTTTATTTGTAGGCACTCACAGTTCCCAAGCTAATTTTAGCTGGCCGATTGCCTGCTCAACAAAATGCAACGGTGTGTTCATATTACCATGTTTTTGCAGGCTGAAAATAAAGTGTATTTTTTTTAAAAATAGATTGTATCTTCTCAGTGATATTATGAATTCATTATAGTCGAATTTATACTTTTATTAGACTGATAATAATTATGTATTGTACAAGCTGTTTAAAAAATTAGATTTTATCCATCTTGCTGGTCTTTCGATTGTATATATTTACAACTTTACGATGACTAACATATATAAATATATCGTAAATTTAATCAACATTCCACCCACTGAACTCTCCTATCTCGCAGACTCGGTTCTTTAATAATTTTATCTTTTTCACAGTCAAATATCTTAATTTTTTGGGTTGAGAGTAATATATTATGAAATATATAAAAAAAATTCGGGGTCTATTGGATTGATAAAAGGGGATGTAACATGTATACTTTACATCGTTTGGGAATAGAGGTTCATATTGGAATGGAAGGTAATAAAAGGAAGTGTTTACTTCATATGACTTATGGTTACCTTCTAATTTGGAGATTAGGGGAAGTAACTTAAATTTATCTATGGACACATGTATCCATTAAAGAACAATTAGGACTTTGTGAGTTTTAAATGGATAAGGGTGTATTTGTTAAAATTATGAAATGCATTACATTCGTTTTCATTTTTTCAAGTACATTACATAACATTCCATCGTAAAACCCCTTCCTATCTAAACAGACTAATTCTCGTTTCCAGCCACATATATTTTATTAAGTTTTTTTTCCCAACTAATTATGGGACTTACTGAAATCATTGTAAAGGTATTTGCATATGTGTAAATATGGCATACATATTGGTGCTTCATGTAGTCAAGAATATGGCAGTTTCATGAAGAACTGAAGTAGGATTATCTTTTACCAGCAAGACTAGATTTCTTGAGATTGATCTTTGTGTCTCAACACAAATATCCATTTCTTTGTGCATTTAATTAACTATTTTCCTTATTTTTTCTCGGTTAAAATTCGGCAGGTTAATCTAGATCCAAATATAAGGAACATTCAGGAACTTAAATCTTGGCCCGAGTTTCACAACGCTGTTGCTTCTGGACTAAGACTTGCCCCTCTCCAGGTCAGTAATTCATTATGAACATAGAATCTGTGATAAATCTCTGTTGTGAACTCGTAGTATTATGTTTTGCATGTCCATTTGAGTATTTTATCGTTCATTATTTGTTTTTACATTTGTCTGAGATCAATTGACCTCAGACAAGCTTATGGTTGCAGCATGTTCAAATTCTAGATAAAGTCAAATTGCTTTGCATATAAGCCCAGCACATAATATCCTGGAACTTTCTTTGTGATTCCATATCTACTATTATTTTTGATTTTCTATTGATGACATTCCAGGCTTTGCTTGATCCTTGGTTATACTTCATGCAATCTTTTGATTGTTTCACAGGGGAAAATGTCAAGAACATGGATCATATATAACAAACCGAATGAGCCAAATGTTACCCATGCAGGACTACTTCTTGCACTGGGGCTACACAGACATCTAAGAGTGTTGACTATTACTGACATATACCAGTACTATTCACAGGTTCCTGTCCCTTTAAATCTGTTCCTTCAAATCTTGTTCTTTTAATTTTTTTTAATAAATAGAGTTCTACTTTTAATATAGTAACTGCTAAGTTATATCTTCTGGTGATTTAATAAGTTGATAGTATTGTAGGTTTTCTATTTCTAGTGCAAACCAGTTTTCACTTATCTCGACCAATATACCACTATATCTTTATAGATCTGAACTGATATTACATATTGTGAAACAATAAACAATTTATATTAGTGGTCATTAACTAAAGCTTCTTACCTATCAAGCAGACATAAAGACAACTTGCAAGTTTTACAGTTAGGAGATAAGCTGTGACGTATTAATTAACTAGAATTGGTAGCGATTACCTAATGTGAAGCAACCAAATTTCCATGTGTCAGTTAAGCATAAGTTTATAGCATCAGTGTTTTGTACATGCGGATAGCTGCTTTCCCACAATTATTTCTGCATCGTTTCTCATTGGATTACATAGTTTATTCTGAGTTTTAGTTTGGTCATCTACGTAAAATAAGACTCGTGAATATAATATACTTGGGTAACGAGATAAATTATAAGAGTTTTATCAACAAAGAGGTGGCATTATGGTTTTCAATCATTAGACTGCTACCTCTTATCATATACAAGAAAACAATTCAATATAAGGTTTGCATTTTAGTTACCATAACTTACTAATTAACTAATGACATTTTTTTTCCTTCTTCCTTCCTTCAATTGTTCCTTCTAAAGAGGGAGATACTTTGAAGTATCCTGTTCAATGTGTCTACATATTGGACCTCTAATGCCCTTATGTTTTAGGAGCATGAAAGCACCACTGTAGGATTAATGCTTGGACTTGCAGCATCTTATAGGGGAACCATGCATCCAGCAATATCGAAGGTAAATTTTTGTTTACGTGATTATTGATTGTTTGATGGATTTGACTTTTGGAATTAGATGGTCATAGTGTCACTGCCTTGAGTTTGATAATGAGCATACAAGGAATTCATCTTTATTTTATTGATACTAAGGGAAAGAAAGATAAATCTTATATTACAATATGGGTTTCATGAGTCTTAGACTTTTCTACAGGAGTAAATTTCAAAAACATTGTGGCAAATATATCTTTTATACATATTAAAATGCGTGCAAAAGTCAATTGTGACAAAAATAATGGGACAGAGGGTGTAATAAGTTAAGTATTTCTTTTCTATGATGTTGTATTATGATATGGTATTCGCAAAAACTTTTCTTTCTGACATGTTCAAATTTGTGTTTTTTTACAAGTACTGATTTAAATTAGCAAGAGGAAGATAATTACTTGGAACTTACATTTGGAAGAAATATATGGAATGATACATGTTACTTTTTATTTCTGAAGATTTTTGAAGTAATTATATGGTGAAAATAATCTACTGATAATTTTAATGGAAATAGCCTAACAATCTATACTAGTTGGCTATTATAAAGCCTTGCTGCGTCTAATTAGTGTTCATTTAAGTGAGCCATGTTATGGAAGGATGTTTGTTGTGTCAAGTGAAGGCTTGCTATTGCGAAGAGAAAGATGTATAAGTTTATGTAAATCTGATTTTCCCTCATTGTCAAAGACATATGATAACATGAGACTGCAGAATATTATGTCGTATATGCACGCGTACACACATATAATATATTCATGTATTTTCTTCTTCCTAATTTAGACTAATTGATATGTGGCAGTCATTTTATGTTCACATACCAGCTCGCCATCCTTCTTCCTTTCCTGAATTGGAATTGCCAACCCTTCTGCAGGTATCTACCACTTTGTTTCTAGGGGTTATTTCAAAAATACCTAAGGATAAAATATTTTTTGCAAAAATACTGACTTTTTAAAAAATATTTTACAAAATACGATTTTTTTTAAAAATTGCAAAAATACGATTTTTTTGATTTTTTTGCAAAAATACGGTTTGCAACCATATTTGCAACTGAAATCAATCGAAATCAACCACAAATGCAACTTTAAAATTTAGTAAAAATAATTATTTTTTGGTTGCATAATACGTTGCTTAACAAGTTGCACGGTTAAAATTAAAATGCAACCATAAATGCAACCAAAAGCAACTTCAATTATATTTCAGAAAAATAGAAAAATAAGTTGCATCTGGTTGCTTTTTGTTGCAAACCGTATTTTTGCAAAAAAAATCAGAAGATGGTAAAATCGCAAAAAAAACTTAAAAGAAGTAGTATTTTTGGTAATTTCCCTTGTTTCTATTCTCCTAGTCCTCAACAGCTCATTAGTCTTTCATTTATTGTGATGATTATTGGGTATGTTTTCAGAGATTTTCTTACATGTGTATTATTATTTTACAATAATTTAGATATCTGTCCTTAATTAAGCTCGTTAGTTTTCAAGTTTTTTACTCCTTGCATCGGAAGATAAAATTTGAGTTCTATCTAAATTGCCTAAAGTTTTTCAGATTTTTTTAAAGTAACAAACATAAACGAATGGGCCTAAGTTTTTTTCTTTCTAAAAGAGTATTATAGTCCTGTGGACATCGAGCTTCTAAATATTTGGTTTCATTAAATTCCAGTCTGCAGCACTTCTGTCAGTCGGGCTTCTTTACGAAGGATCTGCACACCCCCAGACTATGCAAGTTCTCTTGGTATTGAAGATCTATCTATGCATATAGTAGAATTTATATGCAGTATTTACCACAATCTTGAATGCTGTGATGACAATCAACTCGGATATGAAGAGTCAATGATATTAATTTAGTGTAATATTTGTGGATGTGTATCTTATTTCTTGTGTCAACAAGAAACTTTTCTTTTGTGGATAAAGCATACAAGTCGTTTGCAACTTGTTAATCATATTAAGACTAGTATAGTTAAGAACTAAGATTAGTCAAAGGTTCTATATCTGATTGAATCTTGGCCTCAAAATGGATTAATTTATCACACTTAATCGATCATCATAAACAGTAATTTTTTGAAAGTACCCTTTCCTCTCAGAAACGAATATCAAACACCTGGATGCTGTTGTATATGGCCTGCATAATTGTTTTTGACAGATATAGCATTAGTAATCGATAACTCTTAATATTTAAATATTGATAGTTAATGTAACTAAAAATAGAAGTCAAGACATAAATTAGAAGATCAATTATGTCTAATGAACCAGTAATAGAGCTTGAGCGCAAAACTACTTGAAGTGTCCACCTTTTAAGTTCTCTTATCTAAATGTATGGATATGGAGGGAAATTTGAGGGCCAGCATGGGCCAAAATAGTCCAGTAAAGGCGGGTTTTTTATATCGGAGAATACCTAGGGTTTAGATATTTCCTTCTGTGAGCAACTTTCAGGATTCCGTTCTCTTTTCTGTTAATGTTTAATATATATATATATATGAACAACTATGTTGTATATATTCTCTGCCGAAAATATTGACTTGTGTGTTACTTTTGCTGCTGACTTTGGGATTATTTGCTATGAGTTGCAGTACTATCTCCTGATATTTAAAAATTTCTTTACAGGGAGAAATTGGACGGAGAAGTGGGGGTGATAATGTACTTGAACGAGAGGGTTATGCAGTTTCTGCCGGATTTTCTCTAGGTCTTGTTGCCTTGGGTATGTATTGTTATAGCTGTTTTCATTTACTAGAATTCATCAATATGTTACATTTTCCAAACATCTTTATCTTGTCTTCTTTTTTTAATAAATTATTCATATGTTATTCAAAGGTCGTGGAGAAGACGCTCTTGGTTTCATGGACAAATTTGTCGAAAGACTGTTCCAGTATATCGGTGGTAAAGACTGTCACAATGTAAATGCTTGTTCTACACTAAGTTTGCTAGATGAGACGATGAATTAGAATATATCTTCATTTAGGCTCTAATACTTGACGTGATTTCATAATATTTTGCACTTCAGGATAGTAGAGCTCTTCTCTTAACATCATCAATGGATGAGCACGGTCGTGGTGTTGGGCAGGTTGTATAAGTTCAGAAACAAATTTGATCATCTTGATTTAACCTATGTCTTGTATAATTATTTTTTTTCAATTTTCATGTTTGCAACCTACACCATCGGTTTTTTATTTTCCTTCTGATTTGTGCCTCTCAATGAGCTATGAATTGTTGCGGTTTAGGTAATGGATGGGAACCCAATCAATGTGGATGTCACCGCTCCTGGAGCTATAATTGCTCTAGCATTAATGTATCTGAAGGTACTGTTGTGAATGTCTGATATGTTTGATCATATTGTACACGAGTGCACATATGTTGTCTAGAGTGCATCATGCAGGGGGAACCTTGTATGTTTTAAGGCAACCCATTCATATAAAAAGTATTGCAGACTGAATCAGAGGTGATGGTGTCAAGACTCTCTATACCTCGCACACATTTTGATTTACTGTATGTGAGACCTGACTTTATTATGCTTCGTGTTATCGCTCGAAACTTGATTCTTTGGAGCAGGTACAATACTCACACAGGTCCAAAATCCTGTTAGTTTCTCCACGACTTTTGGAATAAATATAAATGTTCATTTTTTAGGGTTCATCCATCTGAAGATTGGATTCAGTCTCAGATACCAGAAATTGTGCAAAATGGGGTTAGAGGCCTTAATGATGAAATGAGTGATGTTGATGAAATGGACGCTGAAGTTTTTGTTCAGGCATATGTTAATATAGTTGCAGGAGCTTGTATTTCATTGGGTAAGTTGCCTTTACTCTGTCCTTGAGATTATTTGTAAACAATTTTTGATAATTTCTTCTAAACTTCAAATATAAAGTTTTGTTTGCGAGAATAGAAGTATTAATGGCGTGTTATTAATTGTAAATGATCCATTTAGTGGGTACAACCAATACCTTAGAGTTTTGGGTATCTAACAGTATCTCTGCTTAGTTTACCATAGATCTCAAGTTTGATCGCTGGTCCCCTGATATTTTTCTCTTTAGTGAATTCTGCTTTTCCGCTTAGTGAGCCCTGTTATGGTGATCCACTCTTACCGCTTTCGGGATTTCTGGGCGGGGTGGAGCAGGGCGGGGGGGGGGGGGGGGGGGGGTTATTTGTGAATGTATATGATCCATGTAGTATCATCTTTAAACAAGTTATTGTGCTGGAAGTGTTTTGAAATTTCAATTTGGAACCTGACATAATAATCTCAGTTAGTGAAGAATTAGCTATGGCCTATGGTCCCCTTACCCAGGAGGCACACATTGTAATAAGAGGGAGAAATCCTTTGCGTTGCACTCAATGAAAAGTATAACCTCAATTGTATAGTAGTTTTTTTTTGTTCTAATTACAATAGTTCTAGTATTTTTATAACCTTGTTAAGTCATAATTTAACTAATAAAATTTCCGAGTCCCTAGACTGTTATGTTATGATGTTCAACTGTATATTAATATTGTTGCCAACTTCAGATCCTATGCAATGGACTGAAAATCATCCCAATCCCTAGGCCTTTATATTTTATAATGAACAGGGACACCTTCCAGGGTAATCTTATTGTCTTGGTGTTGGTTGATAAAATATCTGGTTTTCCCTTTCAGAATTTCACTCCTAAGATTCTAGACTCTGTTACTCATATTTCTTACTCTCGATAAAGTAGAGAGAGGAGTACTTTGTTTTATGCTAAAGTATTTAGGCCTCATTGTTGGCAGGTCTAAGATTTGCTGGTACAAGAGATGGACACACACAGGAGTTGCTTTACAAATATGCAATCTACTTTCTTAACGAGGTCTAACCTTTATCGTCATGCCACTAGGTCTTTTGGTGTTATTTTTTATGTTCTTAAAGAGGTTAAACCTCATTGTCATTCTGCTAGGTCTTTTGGTGTGCTTTTTTATACATATATGCTACCTGCATTACTTTATCTAAAATAATAACTCTTTTTCTGGAAATGTAAGAAAAATTACATTTTCCTTTTTGAGTTTATGACTGCTGAAACCTAGTAATATTAACTATTTACGTATATACGTTTTGATAATTTTCATTCTGAGACAAGTAGAAATGAGGATGGAGGTTTTATATTTCATGTTATCTTAGTCTATCTTCGGTGTCAGAGCTGCAATTAGCTGGCAGTTGGATCTTTAAATATATATATTAGAAGATAGATATATATTCAATTGCGCACACACAACTTATGCTGGCTTTTTGTCTCCAGATAAAGCCTGTTTCTGTTTCAAGTTGTAAAAGTTTCCCAAAAGGACTGTTGCGCTACGTTGACAGGGGAACACTCGAGACGTGCCTGCATCTCATTGTTCTATCCTTATCTGTGGTAGGTGAAGTTTTATAATTAAAAATTTATATATGTTCCGTACTCTTGTGCAAGTGCTTTTGTGGGTGTTAAATGTTGAATTCTGGGTCACAGGTTTTGGCTGGATCTGGACATTTGCAAACTTTTAAATTATTAAGATTTCTTCGTACTCGAAATTCTGCTGATGGGCATGTTAGTTACGGTACTCAACTTGCGGTAAGTGTTCCTTCACTTTTGCCATAAGGGATGGATCTAGTCGTCTAGCACCACCCATATAATACTCTGCTGCTAATTCTAATATTTTTGTATCTTAGAAGTCTTTGAATGAAAATTCTTTGCTATTTATGCTTCAGAATGCTGTTGCCTTAGACTATGCATATGATGGTAGACTGTAATCACTTACTGTTATTAGTATCACCCATCAGTATATTATAGTATCTTATATATCATGCATAGTGTTCTTGTATAAATGTTGAGAAAAATGTGCAAGTTCTAAAAAATTTCCGTACTTACTGGACTTCAGCAAGTTGCTTATGTCAAATCAACATACAGAATGTTGTATGTGATTGCTGATCCAAGACCTGTTTTAAGTTGAAATGTGAATAGGTTATTTCTCCATGCATAGCTAGGAACAAAACTGGACTGTGCATTGTGATTTTTTTTCCTGAAATAATATGCACTATCTTAGAAAGATACAATCTTTAGAGACAAGAATTTAAGTAGTGTGCATAGAGCTCTAGTGACATGTACATAGATCCACATTCCTCAAGAGTTGCACTGCCCAGATTAAGTTAATACTAATATAATATACAGTCAAACTTGTGGTTTATCTATCAAGAGCTATTATGTCCAACTATATACTAAATTTATCTTTTTAAGTTGTTAAATCATTTTTCAGGTAAGCTTATCTTTGGGTTTCTTGTTTCTTGGAGGTGGAATGCATACATTTTCGACTAGCAATAACTCTGTTGCCGCATTACTTATAACCTTATATCCACGCTTGCCTACTGGACCAAATGATAATCGATGCCACCTTCAGGTAAATCATGATTAAGGGTCTAGTATCAATATTGTGTTTAGCTATTGTCTAAAGCATGTTTATTTTATAGGCATTTAGGCATTTATATGTCCTTGCAACGGAAGCTCGATGGGTTCAAACAGTTGATGTAGATACTGGTTTACCTGTTTATGCCCCTTTGGAAGTTACAATTAAGGAGACTGAACATTTTGCAGAGACTAGTTTTTGCGAAGTTACCCCTTGCATTTTACCGGAACGTGCTGTTGTAAGTTCCTGATAGTTGATGTTTCCTCACGCTCTATTTAATTGTTTTCTGGTGTCTTTAAATATACTAATGTTACTAGACCTCGAAAATGATGGCTAATTTTTCTACATAATATCTGCAATCAAAGCAATTCTATTTCATGATTAAGGCCAATATTTGGTAATAGAATATAGTAAATGGCACTATTTACATTTTAAGCAAATTTTCATGGAATTATTATGACAATCACTTCTTTTATAATATCCTTCTTGGACTGAAATGTTCTAATCAATGAATTCTTCAACAATTGCTGCAGTTAAAGACTGTTTGTGTTTGTGGTCCTCGATATTGGCCTCAAGTTATTGAACTAAATCCCGAAGGTAGAGTCATTTCTAATGTAGTTTGCAGATTGTTAATTTATTATTATAACTTGCCAACCAATTGAAGTTGGTAATTTTCAGAGAAACCTTGGTGGAATGCTGGGGATAAGAATGACCCTTTTAATTCCGGCATACTCTATATTAAGCGAAAAGTTGGTTCATGTTCTTATGTCGATGATCCCATAGGATGTCAGTCATTACTTTCACGTGCCATGCACAAGGTTTGAGTTTGATCACTTTCTATGCTAATTAATTGTTTATTAATACCGAATATGTGACAAATGTTAGTTTGCTCTACACAGGTGTTTGGTTTAACAAGTCTCAGGGCGTGTATATCCAGTACTGATGATGGTAGCATACCAGCAACAGTTCATCAGCTTGTCAGTACTTTCTCATCTGATCCAAGTTTAAATGCTTTCGCTCAACTTTGCTGCGACCTTTCTTGGAATAGCAGGCAAGTGCTAAGATCATCGTTGCTTTTTATCGGAAATCATTGCTATCTGTTATCTATGAAGCATGCATGATTGCTTTATCTTACCTTAATTTCTTTCTTGTTTTCTTATGTTGTAAGAGGAAATTTTAGCATAGCGTTTTATCTAAAATCATTGCTATCCATTATCATTGAAACATGCATGATGGCTTTATCTTACCTTAAATTCTTTTTTGTTCTGTTACGCCGTAAGAGGGCATATTAACACTTTGTTTATGTAAATTTATATCTGGTATAGAATGCCATTTTTGTGTAAACGTGTGAAGGTATGGGGTGTATATATTACGTACCTAATAATTTTCCTCTGATTTACTTTAGTATGAACAGAGAAACAAGACACAATACATGTATGCATTTAACGTATCTACACACACAGTGGAAGACCTAATATAGGCGCAGTGGTCTGTAGCCTCCCCTGGAATTTTTGAAAATCAGTACTAACAAATTAATATTTTATTATTTTTATGCTATATTTAGCTTAATTTATAATCAAAAAATATTTGTAGCTTCATTTAAATTCAAATTCTTGCTAAAATTATAATTTTCTCTGTTACATCTTATCTTGTTTGGTGCAAAAATTTGCGTACGGAATAAATTTATTTCAAAATTTACTAAAATTATATTTTCTCTCCTATATACTCCCTCTGTTTTTATATATAACTCATTTAAGCTATTTACACGGAAATTAAGAAATCATTTAATAATTTAAAATTTTCTGTTTTTACCCTTGCACTGATACATATGTGGTGTTATTTATACTCCATCTGAAAGAGAAAGAGACATGTATATATATAAGGGTATTAGTGGTAGAAACTAGTAAAACTTGCCTGGAAAGTCAAAAACGTCATGTATTAAAAAACAAATGCAAATATCGAAAACGACTTATATATAAAAACAGAGGGAGTAATATAAAGATTTGGTAATAAATTTATTATTATTTTTATTTAGCTCCCACTGAACAAATATATTTTAGACCTACCAAAGTGTTGCAGATCAATAGGGATTTGAATCAGCATAAGTTTTTGGTACAGTACAAGATCAAACTTGTACCTTTATGGATAAAGTGTTAAATGCCTCTGTAGAATAATGTCTGTTGTTTGTATTGAGACTGACTCTCTCTATATACGCAATATTTTGACAAGTTTCGAGTATTGCAGATCTGAAGCTGATTTCCAAGAGTTTTGCTTTCAAGTATTGTTCGAGTGTGTGAGCAAGGACAGGCCAACCGTTTTGCAGGTTACCACCTTATTATATATAAACTTTAAGCCTTCTTTGATTCAATTTCGCAGCAACTCTTGGGAGACTCGCGAGATCTCTAAAGAGAATCTCAACGTACTAACCACTTGAGCTTAACAAGTGATGATGATTAGTAACTAATATAAATCTTTAGCTTCCAGTTGATTTAAATTAATGTGCATATTACAACCCCTTAATTAAAGTAACAATGGGCTATCAACAGATTTAATTTTAAGATCTCAATCGTATTATATCTCAAGGAAAGTTTAGTTTGTATTGGTTCTTGTTTTTTTTTCCCGAAGTTTATTGGCAGTCCTCTCCTAAAAAAAATTCATTATTGGTCACTGGTATATATAGTTGTAAATTGTGATCGGGCACATGACTAATTATCTGGTGATATCCAGGTCTACTTGTCATTATACACAACATTTGGGTCTATGGCAGACCAGCTTACAAGCGGTATTCCTATTTCGGGCGACACACTTTTTGTGCCTAGTTTCAAGGTATATCCAGTAATCTTGTGTTTCTGTTGACATTTTTTTTCCTAAAATGAACTTCCTCACAAGGGTTTGTGCCAATCCAGTAAGAATGATATCTTCTCGAAATTCCTCGTTGACCTGACATGCTACTTTTTCCATTTATACCCTTTGAGAATAATAGACTACAATTTACATTTGCTTTACAATTGATAGAACATAAGAAAAAAGAAAATATTTTTTTATCAGGATATGAATAATAATATTTGCACTAGTCACTTTAGTTGTAACTTGCATGGTGCAACAGTTCCATCATATTCATATATAATATATGGTCAGCAAACAAGTATGGAATCTTTCAATTGCAGTGATTTTAGACTAATATGGTGCTAAATCAAGTATAGGCTAAATTGACTGCTGACTATAAGTTATGCCATCTTCCACCACATGTCCATTAAAATGGTCTTACAAGCTTGGTAATTTAAATATATTTTTTTAGTACGCATGTTCAATCTGAAGGATATTAAAATTTCTTCACATAGATACCCAATTAACTCATACCAAGGGTCTGATTTCACTAGTGGTTTTCATGTGCTCACCAAGGATACACACCAAGGATATGTAATCAATTAATTAAAATATGACCTAATTCAGTATACAGAAGAATCTCATCTTAAGATTGATTGCAAATAAATCAGTGCTTACTGCAATGTTTAAAGAGTCAAGAGTTTCGTTTCTGGTATCTTGTTTCAAAATCCACCAATAGTTTATGACAAATGTTGTGCTCATAGCAGTAAAGCCTTTTTTTACATGGACCAATCTAATTTACATGTTCCATTATGGGACTAGGGAATAGTACATAACTAGATTAGTTCTCGGGCAAATGCCCGGTTATATTATATTTTATTTAATTATAAATAATTTAAAACATAAATCAATAATGTATATTATATATAATTATAATAAATAGAATAATATTTAAAATAGTATTGTATTATTCTTGAATATTCTTGATCATAAAAATTTATAAAATATGAAAATATAAAATAAGTTAATAAATATTTATGCAAATAATATAATATATTAAACAAAGATAAAAAATGAGAAATGAAATTAGTAGGAGAGAGAATTAGTGGATGTTACAATTGAAGTTAGAAGGAGAAAATAAAATTAATTAATAAGAGAGTTAGTGGAAGATGGTGTCAGCAATTATATAAGAGCATGACACATCATAATTGCTGAAATCATCAACTAAAGTAGAGCATGACACATCAGCATCGATGATGTTAGCTGTCCTTTGTTTCAGTATAAGCTATGATTATTTCTGACGAAGTTGTATCCTCTAACAAAAAAATGGGTTTCCTGCATATGCTAGGCTTTCTGCTCGCAAGTGTGTTTGGTGGAAAGAAATTATATACAATATCTATGCTCAGTGTAAGAAATATAGGTTAACTGTTATACACACCATAAAAAAAACTATTGTAAAGAACCTGATAGAGGAAGTGAACTGAAATATTTTTATCAGCAAGGCTTAGCCTAGCGACTAGTGCTTACCCCTTCGTCTTTGGTAATAGGAGGTCGAGGGTTAAAGCCTCAGGGAAGGCATGTGTGCTTGAGTATTTAAATTTCTGTAATTTATCATAACCAAAATATACCTATGTTTATACTTCTTGTCAATATTTGGAAAGTTGCAGAAATATATATTTATCTTTTTGCTTGTGAAGCTTTTATTTTTTACCCTGCAATTATAGTTTGGTTCTTTGTGCAGCTTGCCCTAGCCTACAATGAAGCAGTGCTCAACGGACGGTTGGCATCGTCCAGGGGAAGCATTATTCAATCTGCTTTTCTTGGTTCACTTCAAAAGTGCATTGACGATCTTCTTAGTTATTCTCCATCCCTGACGGATGATTTACCTAGTTATCTAAATTCAGGGATGTGGCCTGAGGGTCGGGAAGGAAATTCTTCATCTGTGCTCTCCTGGTACCTCCAGTGGTATGGTGTACCGGCATCCGGTGTAATTAAAACAGTCGTGGAGAAGCTTCGTCCCTTACAGTTAGGCGGAACATCTTCCTGCTCAGTTCCCCTGTTGCATTTGTTGTTTCCTAAAACCCATATTCAAGCAATTGCAGATATTGATAAGTTCTGCTTTTCATCATTAGTTAGCGATGAGAACCGACGGGACTGAATATAAGAACAGATGCTAGATGTTTTTGCATCCTGGTCGTGTGCTCTTGAATCTTGTGTAGAGTAAAAAGGAAATCCTCAAAAAATGTTACTCTTTATGGTCAGTCATTTTAAAAATCAACTAAGTTATGTAGTTTGGGAATTAGGTATCCATTAAAAAAACTGCCAGCTTGATTGTGAAGCACCATTTTTGAAGTCCATCATGATGCTCCAGAACTAGCAGAAGGAATTATGGCAAATGTTAGTGGCCGGTGGGTGCTGTTGCAGTTCATCCACCTGATTAATTGTAACAATAGTCATGTTGTCAGATAAGAAAGGAAACTTTAACTTGTAAATTGAACAATTTGTCAAAAAACATAGTATTATCTGTTAGCTTCTTATGTAAGGTTCATAGGCATTTCATTTACCTATTATGTTCAGATTGTATTCAGGAAGCCCTTAATCTAAAGTGAGACCGTCTAAGATATAAGGTCGTTAGATTCTGATACAAAATGATTTGTGTTGTAGCTCCAAATTGAACTAGTCTGTCTACATATATGGTCTGTCAACATGTGGCATATGCATGGAAAGACGATGTCATGTGTCATGAATGCAAATTCTTTATGATATGGTTTAATACTTTGAAGTACATATTCATGCATTGTTCATTACTGATTTATTTTCCAATTACACATTTGTATAATACCACTCCAGTTTTTAATATATAAATGTTTGATTTTTGTGCCTTTAAGCGGTAAGAAATGTTTTTCTATCAAAAAGATATTTTTAAACAATTTTTTCTTCTACACTTTATTGTATGCATAGTGAAAACGATAAGAAACAAAATGAGTATTGGATTTTAATTGAATTTTTTTTCAAATGTGTTGTACTCTTGACTAAATTATAATGCTCTAAGCTGAAAACGAAGAGAAAATTATGTTGACTTTAATCTAGTCAATGACTGGTTTTTTAAGGTTACCCCCTTTTAAAGTGATGCAAAAGTTTTATGTTTAAAAAGCTGGTTTATTATGTGCAATGCATATTACAGTGAATAGTGGATGGTGGGCATCAATTATAATATTTTATATGATGGGGACTAAGACCATCTTCAATGCTAAAGGACACTCCACTTACATGTGGGGTTACTTTTTTGTCACATAAGCACCAAATGTCCTTCTAAAAAAAGTGGTCATTACACTCCAATGCACAAGCCCATTTTCACTTACAAATGAGTCCCATTTAACTTTATTTTACTCTTTCTTTCACAATACTTCTTATAAATTATAATATATATTTATAAATAATGTTTAAAATTAGTTTAATTTAATTCTATTAAAATTATAATAATCAAACTAAAATGATTAATGTTTTTTAAAAAAATCGGCAAAAAAGACGTAATAAAAATGCATCATACTATTAATAAAAGAAATTACATTAAAAACATCACACGAGAAAACATTAATTTTAAAACATTACGATATGAAAAATTAACGATTATTATGGAAGTGTGAGATATACTCAACCAAGTCATTTTGTAGCTGACGATGTGTCCGTTTATCACACATCTATATAGTATTCTGAATATACGTTTCGTATTGAATTGGAGGTTCTTCACCTAGAATCGGTTTCGATAAACCATTTGTTGCATCATCATAAGTTGGCAGGGGACCAAATTGAGTGGCGTATGTGTCCCTCTCATCTTCAACAATCATATTATGAATTATGATGCATGCTCTCATAATTCTTCCAAGATCTGCTTTGTCCCAAAAACGTGCAGGACCACGTACAATTGCGAAACGGGACTGTAGCACACCAAACGCTCGTTCAACATCTTTTCGTTGGCTTTCTTGATATTTTGAAAATAATTTTCTTTTCTCACCTTGTGGACGTGGTATTGTTTTAACAAATGTTGCCCATTCAGGATATATTCCATCGGTTAAGTAGTACCCCATGTTATAGTTGTTTCCATTGATAGTATAATTGACCTCGAGAGCATGACCTTGTAGCACTTCATCAAACACAGGTGACCGATCTAAAACATTTATGTCATTATTTGATCCAACAACTCTAAAAAATGCATGTCATATCCATAAATCAGATGAAGCAACCGCTTTTAGTAAAATTGTTGCCACTCTTTTGTGACCACTCATGAACATTCCTTTCCATGCTTTAGGACAGTTTTTCCATTACCAGTGCATGCAATCAATACTACCCATCATACCGGGAAAACCACGAGCCTCACCCATTTGTAATAGACGTTCTACGTCATTAGAGTTTGGCTTTCGTAAATATTCATCCCCAAAAATCATAATGACATTAGAGACAAATATTTTTAAGCATTCAACCGCAGTACTCTCTCCAATACGAACGTAGTCATCAATAGCGTCTGCAGATACTCCGTAAGCCAACATACGCATGGCCGCAGTGCATTTTTGTAAAGGTGATAAACCTTTTCGTCCTACTGGATCGATCCTTTGTTGAAAGTATGGATCAAAATTTGAAAGAGCATCCACAATACGAAGAAAAACATGTCTTCCCATACGAAATCTTCGTCGAAATACTTGCTCAGGATATACTGGATTATCTGAGAAGTAATCATTCACCAAACTTCGATGATCAGCTTCACGATCTCTGAATATACTTCTTCGAGGCTTGGATCGTGAGCTCTGTCTATATATTTCATGATATAGCTCAAGACGACGATTGTCTTCAGTATCGTCGAAACATAACTCATCGATAAATTCTTCAGTTAACTTTTCTAGTGAGGGTGTTTGATCCATAGTAAGATGAATTGAACGGAATAACACAAGTAGTTTATATAGAATGAAAACAAACACTAGCCTCCAACGGCTATACTACAAATAATTGAAAACAAACACTAGCCTCCAACGGCTATATACAGACAAATGAAAACAAACACTAGCCTCCAACGGCTATATTACAGATAAATAAAAACACACACTAACTAGCCTCCAACGGTTAGTTTCTAGACATAATTTTCTCAAGTAATTTTGAATGAGCCATCCGCTGAGCATCATTCATTTTAGTAGTATCCGCCAAAATGACTTCTAAATCCAATTCTTGCTGCTTTGCCTCACGCTCTCTTTGTCGAGTCTCAACTTCTTTTTGACGAGTTTCATTTAATGCTTCCATTAGGTTCAGTTTCCTACAGGCACTAGCTTGTAATTGTTCAAACTCATCAATTGCATCTACCGTTCTTGTCTTCCCTTTTCCCTTCCTTTTAGCTGCTTTCGTACCTTTAGGACGAACTGGAGATTCAACATCATTCTCATTTGTTGGTGTGTCATTATTTCCCGAGGATGAGTAAGCTCCAGAGTTGCTTAATTTAGTTCTTTTTGAACTTCCAGTACTTGAAGGAGTTCTCCACTTAGGCTGTTTACGAAGCTCAAACCAATGTCTGTCAAAGTTGGACTTCTTTTTGTATTTAGCGAAATGAAGTGAATGAGCCCTCTCATTTATGTTGTCCAAGTTTGAACCGCTCCCGACTACCTTTTGCGCCTCTTCATAACAGGCTCCAAATTTCTGAGCACCTTCGTTTATTCGTTGTCACCTTTTTCTTATAACTGCAACTCCTCTCTTGATAACACCGGGATTATCTTATTCACAATATTGTAGAATTCGATCCCAAAATGCATCGACTTTTTGATCAGTACCGATTAGTGGATTAATTGACACATTCAACCATGCACTTATTAGAAGTTTATCTTCAACCCATTTC
The DNA here is from genome assembly GCA_028671895.1 of Oenanthe sinensis. Taxonomy (NCBI): domain Eukaryota; kingdom Viridiplantae; phylum Streptophyta; class Magnoliopsida; order Apiales; family Apiaceae; genus Oenanthe; species Oenanthe sinensis. The sequence continues at coordinate 6,795,070 of CM053811.1, forward strand.
CACTGTCCAGTAATTTCTCGTACATCTTCACTTTCTTGGAAATCATCATTTAGATCAACAACATTTGTGCTATTAAAGGCAGGCACTTGTGAATGTGGAGAATTTTCCATACTAGTAGGTGATTATTGGGTTTCAAATTGTGGATTTGAAAATGGAGGAAATGGAAACTGATATGGAGAATTTTGAGGATACGGAAATGGAAATTGAGAAGTCTGAGAATATGGGAAGTGGTATTGAGAATTAAAATTTAAATTTTATGAGTTTGGTAAATAGGAATTTGGATATGGAAATTGAGAGTTTGGATTTTGAGAATTTGGAGATGGAGGGTTATTTGGATTCATCTTTTGATAGTAAAAAAAATCTAAATGTATAAGAATTAAATAATAGGATATTTTTAAGAAGTGAAGAGTATGAATAATGGGTATATATAGGAAATAATATTACCGTTATAATATAAACGTTATAATATAAATGTTGTTATATAGACGTTACTAGTGTAGCTTTGCTCAGGAAAACACATGCAAACAAATAAAATAGTAAAAAGTAATCAGGTGGCCACTGGACACCAAGGTGTCCGCGGACGTTTTTTTTTCCAACCCTACAATGCATTTGTCCTTCATTTTCTACTGGACATGACATTTTGTTTGTCCCTATGCATGTAATGTCCTCCGGTTGGAGGTGCTCTAACAAATAAAAGGACAGCAGAAAGAGGCATACTTACAATTATATATATATATATATATATATATATATATATATATTCACTTTATATATATATATATATATATATATATATATTCACTTTATTTTTCTTTCCACATCAATTGTACAAAGTTACAAAAAATTCAATTTGTAGCTGTAAGGCACTGCTTGTACAAAGTCCAGGGCTCTGGGATTTTCCCACTTCCCCAATTTGACCCAACCAGATATCCAAAACCCAACTTCCCAGCCCTAGTACAAAGATTTAAAGAAACTACACTTGAACAGATGCAAACTTACATGAATACATTTTGAACAAAAAAAAATTAATTTCTACAAGTGTGTTAAAAAAAGAAGATGAAGACTTCTGAATTTGTAAGTGTCAAGAGCGGGAAATAATACGTGTATAGAGGAACTCGTTCCATGTATCAGGCAATCCTGGAAGGCACCAATGTATACAATCTGCATATGTTGCTGGATCAGCCTTTTGCTCAGCAGTGAGCAACTTGCCTTGCCGGATGGTGTAGACTGAGGTGTGGGCATCTTTACGATACTCGGAGAGGGTGGTTATGTTTAGGAAATGGACAGGGACTTTCATGGATTTGGTCACATTCGTTGCAACCACAAAGAGCCTACGGTCCGTGCCCACTTGTAATGGTATGGACATGTTGAGAATTGGTTCAGTCTCCTTGGCACATTTTATGCCATCAGGGTTGTCCCAGTCCAAACTCCTACACGTTACCACTTGTCAAATTTCAACATCACCAATTTAGCTGAATACAGTAATGTTTTGAATTGTATGTGGTTTAATGAAACAAGAAAATGATGTTTTTTGTCTTTGTAAAATAACTATGAAAGGAAAAAAGATTATTGTACATATCTAATAGTGGTTGACCAACCAAGTCTAGTTGCAACTAATGACACTTATGACAGAGATTTGTAACAACCGCTTATTAAAAACACCTGTTTTATGCTAAATATATTCAAATATAGCACAAAGATGCATAATTATGAATTAGCTTTAAAGGCAAGGAAATAAGTTTGAGTCAAGTACTTGATATGAAGAGGAGACATGCTGCTGAAGAAAACTGTGGTGCGATTAGCATCAATATTTTTATCTACCCATTTGGCCCAAGTCCTCAATACTCGATTATAAACTGTTGGCCTATCGATCTCATCATACTCTGTCGCCCCTTCATCGAACGATCCTTTTCTGTTTGATCAATCATATAAGAGGGGAGAAAATCAATATGGCATCTAAACAAAATTGATTTAAAATGTATTAAAATAGGTTGAGCACTTACAAAACTTTCATTGAGAAAGTATTCATCCACCATATGTAAGTGTTAAAGATCAAATAATCTACTCCTATCCAATTTTTGCCATGCTTTTCGATTGATTCAGGCATGATGATTCTGTCCAGTATGCTATGCATTGTTGGATCATCTGAATTTGACTCAACCAAAAAGGGAGCCCAATAAAACTCTACTGTGGCATTATAATCCTGCACAATGAAGGGAATAAAATTGATAAACAAAAATCTCAACCAATTTATTGCTCATAGCTTCTAAAATTTTACATGAGCCCATTTCACCTGTAAGTGGGAACTGAACTAATCAGATTGCTGGTTAAACAATCCAACTCTTTTCAAGTTTGGTTATACTAAAATAAAGCATATTTGAGTACATAACTAGTCAAAAAGTGAAACAATGACTAATGATCAAACAAACTTTAAAGTACCTAGTTCAGTAGTTCTCATATGAAGCAATTAAAAACTGACTTGTGGATTAGCAACCTAGATTGTGCAATATATTGTGGTGTGTGCATCAACATACTTTAACATCAATAGTGACCATAAATTGTGGAAGATTGAGCTATAAACAAATAATTTTGTTATCAAGATCATTAATATTGAACAGAGGTGTGTATCCACATACTTAAACATCAATGCTCAACATGGCAACATGGTGCATTTATTAGCAAACACATATAGTCCTACATAGATGTATATAAACTTGCATGAAATAATTTAAAAATAAGAAGAGAATACCTCAATTCTAAAAATAGAGAGAGACCCAGTCTTGTTCAAACTTTTTCTTCCAGGAGGAATAATAGACTGAGCAAAACAAATCATAGATTCCCATTGGTTTCTATTCAGTGAATCCCCAACAAACATAAGCCTCTTGTTCCTCAACTTCTCTAGTAACAATTTTGCTTTAAACCTTGCAAAAAACCCAAATTTAAATTTCATGAATTCCATGCAACCCACAGAGAGACAGTGAGAGAGGGGGAGAGAGGGAGAGAGACAGAGAGCGAGAGAGAGAGAGGGAGAGGGAGAGAATCAAGAAAATTTCTTACTTGGGCAAAGAACAGTCATTAGGCTGCCACTTCCAATTCTGATAAAAAGAATCTTGTCTTCCATTTCTCATACAAGTCACTTGCTCTGTCAAAAACTCACACTCATCTTCTTTATAAAGAGGATGTGTCACATTATCAAAAACCCACCGACCGCTAAAAAGATCACAATCTTCCGGTGGCAACTCAATCTCTTCATCATCATCTTCCTCTTGTTCTTCAACAACAACAACTGATGTTTCAATCTTCACATGATCGTCATCTTTTTCATTACCAGAACTCGTTTTCAAACTCACCGGAATACCAACTCTTTCTTGATTTTCTTGAACTTTAGGCCTTGAAAATGGGAACTCAGCAATAGACTTAACATCTTCATTATATATAAAACACCCAAATAAAAACACAGAGAAAACAACAACAAAAACAGATAGATTACTGTTTTTCCGGCCACCGTGCTTCATCCCTGAAGTCAAAACAGAGGATTTCCGGCGAAGTGGCTGCATGAGAAAATACAATGACAAGTGAGAATACACACAAGAAAATACTAGAAACAGATGGACATATAGACAAAGAAAAAGTGGTAATTAAATTAAATTAATAAGACTAAAAACAACTAACATTTTATATGATTTGATTATTAATTTTAGATGTTTTGGTGAGATGGGGTTGTCTTGTAGAAACAGATTTGGTTGCAGGTAGCTTAAGAAGTTATATTTCTCAAGTTTTTGTAAGCTTTATGCAACAACTATTTATATCTTCAACCTCTGCATATACTATATATATTATTTTTACTATATATATGAAACAAACACAGAAAGAGAAAGTGAGTTTAAAGCTTCCTATGTAGGTTGGTCCTCCTTTCTTTTTCTTTAACTCGCATATAATTTTTGGTTTTTATTAGAACCGATACTCGTTCACAAGTCTATAAGCTTTATTTATGAAAAATTCATATATATAATTTTTGGTTTTTATTATTTTGTGCTCCTTTATTTTTTAAGTTGTGACATAGCATCTTGATCTTGTGTATATACATTTTTAAGATAATAAATTTTTTAAACTCAAACACCAAATCGAACAAGTGATGAGCAAAGTTACCATTTTTTTTCTTTTTACAAGAAACCAATGAACTGTCAAAAAAAGAATTAACAACTTTGTCAAGATCAACATACTAATTTGAAATTTTTGTTAGCCTTTAAGATAATAATGACTTTGACAATTAGCCTCCAATATGACATTCTTAAACTAATTGTGGGAGAATGGAGTTGCAATTTACCGGTTATTTCGGATGTTTCTCCATAAGGGATTGGAGGAAGATACAATAATTATTTTGATTTTTTTTTAATTGTTGACTCTTAAATGTTTGAGGGTAGCTTATGAAAAAGTATATTGTGCTAAAATTATTAAATCAAGTTATTATGTCGCAAGATTGTTTATATTAATATAACATCACACATCAATTTAATAAAATATATTTATAAATATTTTAAATACATATATATATATAATTAAAAATGACATGTCTATGTTGTTATATTTAATATTGTATGGACGTTCATATAGATCACACTAAAAGATATATATATATATATATATATATATATATATATATATATATATATATATATATATATATATATATATTATGTGATGTAAATTTATAAATACACATATATAAAATTGCATTTGATTGTATATATAAATTATATTTTTTATTTATATGAATGTTGTGGTTTAAATATGTATAAAAAATTAAAATTTAAACAAAATTATTATTTCAAAAATGTGTCCAAAATACTTAAATATTTAGGAATGGTCATGGTAAATATTAAATAGAACTAAAAATATTATTGAATGAATAAAATATTAGAAACTAATATAAATATTAGTGAGAGAACAAAAATAAATATAAATAAGAAAAATAAAATTAAAATAAAATATCAAATTATATATAATAAATTTAAAAATAATTCCTTTTGTTAAAAATACAATAATATAAATATATAAAAATTAAAAGATATATACAAATAATAATATATTGAATACGCTAATACTCCATATATTAAAGCTAGCTGATAGCTATTTCAAAACGACATGTTATGAATTTATTGAATTAATGTTAAGTTTGGCATGCAGTGAATTGTTTACTTAATTGGACTATTTATCGGAACTTATTGAACAAGCAGCTCACTAATTCAAATCATACCTCCTCATCATTTGTAATAATAATATCATCCGCAACTCAAAATTAATAGTAATATATAATCATCATTCATTCCTTTCCATCTATTCTACCATATGGCTACAAAAGGTCAAAATGTATGAGATTTTATAATAATAATAATTCATTTCATATTTTCATAAAAAACTAATATTTTATCATGATATATTAACAGCAGGTGAATTTGGGATCATGCATCTTACTCCCCCTTAATTAAACATAAAATATGAATGAATCGTAACCCTAAGCATGCATGCCAACGTGTTGGAAAATGCAACAATTTGTTATTAGAAAAAAACTTCCCAATACAATCATGGACGCTCCCCAGTTTAGTTGTTGTAAATTTTATTTAGTTATTTATTTGTTGAGAAAAGTGAAAGCCAAGGAAGGTTTTATATGAAGCTATCAGTACAATAGTGACAAACTGGCAATGCATATACTGGATGGTATATTGCTAAATGGTTTTATATTTTTTTTACTAGATTGACTTATATATAATTTTTTTACTAAATTGACTTATAGTCTTATAAATAAATATCTCTTATAACAAATTTAGCGGTTAGATAGAGTCGAACTCAAAATCTGAGTCGAACCATGTAACGACAAAGGAAGCTGAAGTAAACTACACCAACCTTTACCCATGACTCTACCTCTGATTCTGATTAGCTTGTTTGAGTTAATTTGTTAATGGTTTTGTGAACTTGTTGAACCTGTACCCGGGGGCGGACGCACAGTATGACTGTCCGGGGCCATGGCCCCCCTAGATTTTGAGGAGAAGGCTTAGTACACATATATGTCTATAACTTTAATTAATTTGTTTGGATCATTTAGTCCCTTTTTTCAATTTTTTTGATCTCAAAGAAGCTAAAACAGTTATTAGCTCACTTATTTAACAAGCCCAAATCATTTAACAAACTCAAATAAACATATAAACGAAATACAATATAGTAATATGTAAAAAGTTTTAGCTGATATTATTATAAAAATAATAGAACCTAATCTCTTCTCCTGTGTATATATATATGGTCGGCTCCTGCTTGTATAGATTCTATTTTTCATGATTTTTATGACTTGAAAAGTAACGGGTTCAATTTTAATGTATTAGAACGATTTCTATTTTAATGTACTACAAATTATATGATTTATTTTGACCCCCTTGAAAAAATATTTCTGCGTCCGCCCCTGCCTGTACCCATGACTTGCTGGACGGGTTTTACACCTGTTGGTAAGGTTGTTGGAGCACTCCAACCTTTATTTATATAATATTAAACTTAGATAAAAAAAAAAACTACACCATCCAGTATGTCATGTATGAATATTAACTGTTGGTATGGATAAGAAATAAATAGTGTTTAATATCTTTCGAGACAAAGGATCTTATAAATCAATAGTAATGTCGACGGAGATTCGAAGACAAGGTTAAGCTGTACAGGCTCGGTTTTTTAGCAGTATATAATCTATTTAACCGTTATTAATTTTGTTCCGTTTAATTTAAATATATACATTTTTCAACTTATCCGACATTATGATTGATCCGAAAACGGAGATTGATATTTAAAAAAATTGTGTCACAGTGCACACGCGTTCACTGCACACGTTTGTTTTTCAGAGTCATCTTCGTAAAGTAACAAATTTGTCTCTGTTGTTGGCTAAAAACTTGAAAACTCAGATCACGAAGGCTAAAAGTGCTCAACTTTTTATTGCAATCCGTAAACGAAACAAAATAGAGAAACTGAGGACCGACACTTCTTCTGAAGATAACAATGCCGACAATTCCTTATAAGTTATAGTTGTACGTCAGTACCACGGAAATGGTGGGCTTAAGATGTGCTCAGATATTGGCCCGTTTATATTTTTATTTTTTTAATTATAAATAATAATTAAATTATTAATATTAAATTTAAATTTTTATTTTTAATTTAAATAATTCAAATTATATTTTTGACTAATTTTTAAAACTTAACGGGACCCTTGTATATTCACTTTTTTTGGGGTTATGAGAGAGGATCCTCCTAACTCTTGAGTAACGTTTTTGTTCAGAAAGGCCTTTAATTATTTTTGGACAACAGCTACAGTGCTGCACCTGACTTACCAGAGGTGCCAAAATAAGTTTACGGGCTGGATTTGATTTATGAGATAATTTGGATTTGGATCAATAAGGGTTGTATTAAAAATCATCCAAATGTATATTTTTAAATTGTTTTAACTCTCAATATTTAGAATAACTTAAAAAATTTAGGATGCATGTGTGCGGTTATTTTTCCTACTTGAATTGAATGGTTGAGTTTGATTATTAATCATTATCCTTCTCAAAACGAAACAAAATCGTAGATTAAATAAATATTTATAATTTGATAATTATTCAAATTAGTATGTTCTTGTATGGGTTATCAATATACTTTAACCAAATAAATTATATAAGATAAATGATTTGTTTAATATTACATAGTTAATGATGGGATTATATATTTATGGCAAAAATAATAGTTGTTTATTTCTAAGTTCTAACTAAATTATATGTTATAATAAAGTGTAAGGGATTGAATAGTAAATTTATAATTGTAAAAAGTTTATATTAACATATAATTATATCATATAGTTAAGCTCATAGGAATACTCTTAAATAAATTACTAATTCGACCTACCTGTATTATGTTTTGTTTATAATATATTATAAAATTATTGCATAATATAATATAAAATATATAAATGCTCAATTAATATTTCATATAACGGTACTTTTAATGTAATAAATAAATCGATAGATAATAGACATGTTTATAGCAAAATCTTGCCTAGACTAGTGACTAACATATAAATATATCTATTATCTATATAAACCGAGAGTAAAATATTTGTGTCATGATAAAATTCTCAATTTCTCATTCATAATAATTCAATATATATAGATTACAAGACTTGGTCAACAGTCAATAAATATAATATCTCTTAATAATGAAAAAGATATTGATATTCTTATAAAATATTTTAATTTCAACAATATCCTAATATATCTCTTAACACATAATTCACAAATTTATTCTCTAGATTTATTAGAAAACCATTACAAAGAACAACCTACTACAAGTCTACTAAACATAAATAATGTCGGCAAATAAAGATCAACACTCAAACAAGCAAAGCCAAGAAACTAGTAAAAATTTGTAGCTTAACAAAATCACAGTTGCTTCTTTATAGATATGAGGCACGATATCTATCAAGAGGATCCTTTAAAACATGTTGCTCATGGTACATCCTCCATGCGTAGTCCTCGAACGAAAAAGAGTTGAAGAGCTTCACGTTTTTAGATATATTTTCGTTGCCATCTGGATCATCATCACCATCTTCTTCGTCATTGTGGCTCTGGATTGATCTGGGAGTGAGAGTAGAAACAGTGCTGTCCACAGGAAGGGTGAGCAAGAGGGTCATAGATATGCACTTTGTTGAGTTGTTGCCCCCTTCCAAACTTGGAATTGGTTTGCCTCGTACTTTCTTTAACTTTCCATTGCTCCACACCTATCAGCGAACCCCCAAGTTTTAGTAATTTCAAAAATATATGTGAAGGGACAAATTATATCCTAAAAGTAGAATATTATTGATGCAAATTAAAATTTATGTGTCGCTGCAGTTGAATAATTGATTTCATAAAACATCAAACAAATTTGTCACATTATTATTGGAAGTGATGCGTGACAAATTCTATCGATCATAATATTATATATAGGGATGTACAAGGGTTGATGAAATCGGTCAAACCAACTCAATTTAAGAATTAAACCTACAACATCAGGTTTTGAAGGTTATTGAAGTATAAGATCGAGTGTACTTTGTTCTAAAATTATAGTTGTTTGTTGTTCCTATGAGTTGTGTACTATTGGCCGAAGAACTTCTAATCAGTAACAACTTCTTTGTCAATTCTAACTGGCAAGCTTTTTTCCGACCACTTAAATTGATTTAATTAAAGTCTCGATGTGATTTCTAAGAGTATCTTGAAGGAGTTGGCTTAAAAGATAGATAACCACAAAGTTCTGGAACTCCAATAATATTGACTATAATATTGTCTATATAATTTCTCAAACAAGTTTTAGACATTGATTATATATATAGCTATTATAGGAGGTTCTCTAAATTTTTTGTTAAAGTTTTTTTTTACACAATATCATTGGAGTGCATAATTGCTAAAACTTGTGTTACTTGGAATTAGATTACAACAAGTGTATATATTTTAATTGAGTTCAATCTTTATCTAATAGAAGTGCAAACTTTTTTTGCAGCAACCAAACATCTGAAATAATATTTCAATATTTATTAACTCGTTCAATCGGGTTCGACCAACCCAAACCGAAAATATGATTGGATTATGAAATTAGTTTTTATATTTTAATATAGATATCTTGAACACATAAAATATGAATTTTTGAAATTTTAAGAATATGTATCATTGACAAATATTAAGAATAAATTTCAAGTGCACTCGTAGTCTCGTAGATCTCTTTTTCAATGTTATTTTCAAAATTAAGTATAAATTTAATACTAAAGAATTAATACATAAATTTATTTATAGTAAATATAATTTATAAAAGTTCTTATACAAAATATATTCATTTTAAGCTATAATTAATATTATTAATTGAATTCTAATTATAAACCGCATCAATTTAATTCCAACTGCATCATCCTACCAACTAAATCGCCCTAATTAAGTTTAAATTAAAAATAGAACTCAAAATCAAAACCACTGCTCAAGAGATCTTAGACCATCCTGAGAAAATGACAAGCACCATTGTTAGTCGTGGTTGGCCAAGGGAAAGATAGCAGCTTAAGAGCCAAATTGGAGATCGAATTATATATAAAAATATCACAATATATGATAACTCTATCTTGTCACACCGAACAAATTATTAGACTTAGGACGGCTCCATTGAATTTTAATATGCGCACGTAATATTTGATTATTAGTCACAAGAGCTGTATAGGTCAAAATCACCACGTATTGTGGTGATTCAAGACATATATCTCACGATTCATCATATATATAAACAAGCATGCAACAACAATTGCTCAGTCTTTGAATGAAAGATTTTACTGCTGATTCCCGATAAATATAATTGAAATAAACATAGCTATACAGTACCATTACACTAAAATCGAGCGTTATTAAATAGAACTAGATTTTAACACATCGAATCAGATTTTAACCCGTGCGATGGACATATATTTTGTTTTATTAATTAAATTATTTATTTTAAAATTATTAATATTTTTATAATTTTAAAAAGTCTTAATATATTATAAATATATTAGCTTTTTAACTTATTTGAAATATATTTTTTATATCAATCGAATTAAATATAAATAAGAAAATTATAAAATATTAAAAATAAATATGCACATCCCACAAAATATAAATTTATATTATTAATATAAAAATACAAAAAAATATGGTGTTTTTGGGGTTACTGTTGTTGACAATAACAACAATTTATTTGTGAAAAATAGGTAAAAGGTGTTTGATAAATTTCAATTTTTACAAAAAGTAACTACAAGTTTCATTATCCACTATCAATTAACCATTTCAAAAATATTATTTTTTTATATTATATATCAAAATATATACAAATTAAAAAATTACCAAAAACACATATGATTTTTTTTACAACACTTTCTTTTACGGAATAATAGATTTAAACAACAATCATTTAGAGCCTTAGTCAAAGTAATTCTTTTATGACTACCTTCACTTCGTGATTGAGAGACAATAAACAAGAAAGTAAACTGAGAGGTGACGATCACATAAATGGAGCTAAATGATAATTGTTAATGTAACTAAAAAAAAAACGAACAGATTGTTATTAAGTGTTGAATCGTATTACCAACATATTAAAAATTATTATTCATATAATTAGCTTTAAAATATAAATCAAAATAAATAATATCAATTAAAATAATAAAAATAAGAAATAAATATTTATATTAATATTAAATTATTAAATAAAATATAATTAAAGAATCCGTGCATCGCACGGGTTTAAATCTAGTAATTATAAAAATAATAATATAAATATTAAATTTTAATATGTTATTGATATTTGAATTTTAAATATAAATATTAAATTTTAATATGTTGTTAAATTATTATTTTTGAATGTAAATAAGCAGATTTATTGATTCAGGTCCTTCAAAATAATATCGAGCAAAGTTAGTGGAGTTGTAGCCTCCGCATAGGCGGCATAGCTGCAATCAGCAAACAATTGAGAACCTCTATCCAAGTACTGGGCAACTTGCATTAGCAGATCCCTTTTCAAAACATAAACATACATTATGTATAGAAGATAACAACTCCTATTACTCTGAGATTTAAAAACCAAAAAAGGAATTCATCTTTACAAAACTGCTAATAACCTGAATGGTCACCATCAAAGCGCTTTTCTTTTAACCAATTCGACACCATTTTCACACCCATGGCTTCTGAATTATCCTCCCTTGCCTCTTATCATGTTTAGCAAAAATATATTGTTAATTAAATTTATATAAATATTTTTATAGTTATAAATTTTAATATTTAAATATGTTATTAATGAGTATCGAACCCTTGACATTTGGTAGTATTTGGATAAGATTCTTCTTACTCTTATTATATATCTATACTATATTATTATAATTAAAAAATTTGGTTGGTCGGTATGGTACTGGGTGAACCATAAAAAAGATCTTAGCCGTCCAATTTTAGGTGAACCATAGAAACAATAATTTTAATAAAATCTAATTTTAAAAAGATTATATAATCATACTTACAACTCTAACCCCCCATAGTCCTCCTTTGGATAATATTATATTATATTTAAATTATATTATATTTTTTTTATTTTACGAATCCTACTTATCATATAATTTTTATTTAATATATCATTAAAGTTTAGGATAGTATTGAAAGTTTGGTAATCGGTCGGTATTTTGACCGGATAGTTGATTAATTATTGGTCATAATTTTAAAATATTAATCTCCTAACTAAAATACAATCTCATATTAAATTTTTAACTAAAATATCTCACATTAATATCCTAACTAAAATATATCTCTATACAAAACAAATAAAAATTATACTATTAAAATATAAATAAAAATAAATTATATAAAAATATATACATATAATATTAAATAAAATTCAAATTATTATTATACAAATAAAAATAAATTCAAATTATTAAAAAATATTACAAAACTAAAAAAATTCATATGTGCATCGCACGATATATAAGCTAGTATGATATAATAATTGGTTAAGAGCTTATTTTTTATTGTTTTAGATTTTCGGCTCATTCTGAGATTTATTTGAATAAATATTATTTTATATTATAAATTTAATAATTAAAAACATAGTACACTAAAACTAAAATTATGTATAATTGTCAGCTCAAAAAAAGAAATATACGTACTACAACTGTAAATCAAAATTCTAGAATGTAGGTAATATGTAAGAATATACCTGGGCAATGTCTCCCAATGTAACCAATACCGACTCCACCTGGGTCGAAACCGAAACCCAACCCGAATCCGCCAACATCATACTCTCGTGACTCTTCAATTGATACTGCAACCCGACAACATACGGGTACATCTTAGCCGACAATACCTGTTTATTACCCCGTGCCTCTTCAGAAACCCACATTAACGAACATATCCGGGACGGATCCTCACGGGCCGGGTTATCAAACCCGAGAGCACAAAACAGGTTTTCAATAATTTTCAACCCAAGTTTCTCCATTTCTTGAGTTAAGTCACGTAGGGACGTTAGTTTCAACTCGCCTAACTCACCATAACAGGACGAGTCAAAACAAAACGACTGGGAGGCCTTGTTAACATCTTCCTCTTCCTCTTCATCGTTGTTTTCGTAGCCTAATGGCCAGTTTTGCGGGAAGTGGCGTCGTTTATTGTCAGGAGCGAGTTGAAAGAGTGATAAAGACTCAGACTCAGCTAGGTTAACGAGCTGGGAAGGTATGTTATGGTCACTTAACTGAAAGAACCCTAGCTCGAAAGCGCGAGAGAAGTCGAGAGATGGGTCTGCGAGAGAGATGATGGGAGGGGTAGTTGTGGTGGTTGTAGAGAGTGGAGAAGGGCGGCGTTTGGGGAGAGAGAGGGAGAGAGTGGGAGGGAGACGGTGGAGAAGCTGGGAGAGAGTGTCAATGGTGGGTGGTGACATGGAGGTGGGGTTTGCGTGTGATGATGGGGTTGGTGGCGGAGCTGCGGTGGGAGTGTAGTAGTAGTGGTGGTCTTGTTCTTGAGAAGTTCTTGATGAAGATGACATTGTTTTTTGGAGGAGGAGAAAAAGAGGTTTGAGGTTTATGCTGTTTGTGTATGTGTGTATATGCAAGAGATGGCTGCCTGGCTAGTCATGTATAGAATTTGTAACGTGCAACGTATAAAATGTCGAAAATTCAATTATTTTGTTTTATTCCTTTACATTTATTCCTTTTCCTTTTCTTGAATGATAAATTTCTGAATATAACTTTATTTTAGATTATTTTCTTATTCGGGAAACTGAATCGGATAACAAAATATATAATAATGCATTTTTCGGAATATTCATGAGTATCTTACTATTCTATTCTAAAAATACGTATAATATTATACTTCATATTGTTAGAGGGAGAAACTAGTATAACAATAATTTGGAGGTTTGCTGCAATCACAGATTCACAGAGCAAAATATGATTATTTTGCTAAAACGCGAAGAACACAAGAGAAAAGTGATGGATTTTGATAGCTGATCTTGTTGTTGATTCGTTAGAAAGTCAGTAAAATTTTTGTTCTCTTATTGTCAATTGTCAATTCAACTGAAACAAGAGGCCTACGTACCCTATTAATAGGGGTTCAAACTACACGTAGTTCTTGAAGGACAAGTTACCTATATGAGTTAGGTATTGGTCAGGTCCATCAGACCCAAATCCTCAGACGTGAAGGGATTTGACCCAAGTCTGTGAAGATGTGGATGACAGACTTCCCAGATGTCTGTAACTGCCATAACACAAGCCCATTCGGCTCTTGGGACTGTCATGGAGTTGTAGAGCAAAGGGTTCCCGTAGGGAGTTGTGCACGATGTGACCTCGAGGGAGCAGTATGTAGAGGTGATTCTGAGCGGATCCCTTGATGAGATAAGAGCCCGTGGGGCTAGCTGTCTTCAAATATATAAATATGTTGAGATATTATCCCGGGGAGCCTTCTATAGTCTTCAGATTAGCAAATAATATCAACTGAGGTGAGGCCATGAGACTAGGAGTTTTTCAGCTAGTTATGAAAAATCCGTGCTAAGTACTTCGAGTTAGCGAAACGACCCGGACAGAGCGGTCCAGACGAACGACCCGAGATGAGATCCCTTTTTTGTCAGATCAATGCGGCCTGTAAGAGAGTTGATGAGAAACGAATCGGGTTGGGGGTCAGTCATCTTCTCTCTCCCTTCTTGAAGCTGAATGAGTCCAAGATTGGTGAGCAAGTGATGCAATCTCACGTTAGGCCAAAGGCCTTAAAATATTTTATCATCTTCAACACGATGCAAACTGGATGTGGGTTTTGTAGCGAAGTGACCCCAGATATGAGGTGGACCAGTCAATTTATGTCATTGGATCTGTTTAGGACCCATGTCCAAATATTAGACATTTCACATATATTTTTACTTTTGAAAATATAATTTATCCTATAATACATCTCAGTTTCTTTTTCAAAATAATTTTTTGAATATTTATTCGAAACTATTCATGTATTTTGATCGTATTCAGGCGAAGGGAGCGGTGAGTAAATTAAGAAAAACAGAATGGTGAGTGTAAAGAAATAAATAGTGGAAGACCAGTGGCATGTCGTGAGAAAAGTTTGTGCCCGTGATGGTACTAGTGATGAGCAGGCGTGGGGTTTGTGTTAAATGTTATTTTCATCAGTCAACTAACTGTTTCTTCAAAAAAAAATCAGTCAACTAACTGAATCACTAAAACTGGTCATTGAACGTATATTAAAAAACTTTCACGTCTGTTAAGTTGAACGTAAATTAAAAAACTTTCACGTCTATTAAGTTGAACGTAAATTAAAATACTTTCACGTTCGTTGAGTTGTATTTGACTTTAATGGAAGTCCGTTAAATATTTTTTGGTCAACTCCACATCGCTAGTCACGTAATAAAATAATGTATAAATTTAAAGGTTAAATGAAAAAGATCATTCAACTTGTACAAAACTTGCAAATGGGTCATCAAGCACAAAAAACTTGCAAATAAATCACTGTTTAGATATAAAAGACATTATCTTAATTATTTTTTAAATGTAAATAAATCAATTTTTTAAATCAAAATTATAAAATTTATAAATGAGTCATGATTCTAACTACAAAATTATGTAAATATTTTTGTCACCTACTAAATAGGTTAAAGGGTTTGAAGAAAATTTACTTATAATTCATGTACGTATTCTAACCATAAAATAATGTAAATTTTAAATGATACCATATAAAATCAACAAATTTATGTATATATTTCTGATTCTCTTAACAATTTTACTATTAACTTTTTTAAATTAGTATTCTTATTAAATATTTATATTTTAATTATTTATATTAAATACATCATTATTATTCATGCCAACTAGTAAAAATATTGTTAAAGAAAATACATAAAAAATTACTAATAAATATATAAATTATTTAGTGATCTATTATTTTTAAAAATAAGTTATTAATAGGATTATATATCAATATAAAATTTCGTATGAATTATTATCTTACTATTTTTACACAAATTTAATATTTTTTAGATTTGTATAACCTTATAAATTAATAAATTTTATCACATAATCAAAACATATATTTTAATTAAAAAGATAAATAATTTAATAATTTAATGACTTGATTGCAAGTTTTCAGAGTTGGATGACCCATTTGCAAGTTGAATATGAATTGAATGATATTTTAATTATTAAACAGTTACATTAGCCTTTCACGTCACTTTTTTGTTTGATTTTTAACGGATTCTAACGGTAGAAACCTAATTGAAAGTTGTAAATAGTTCAGTAATTTGACTACAATTTTTTTTTTAATTAGATGACCTACTTGCAAGTTGGTTCTGAGTTTGAGTGATGTTTTTCCATTTAACCCATTTTCCAAAACCTATGCAAAAGCCTGTGCCCCCTGAACACAAGAACATGCACATAAAGATAAAGATGTTTGTAGTCTTGTAGATATATGTATCTTTTACAGTAAGAGAGAACTATTTAAATAAATAAGATGTTTGTATGTAAGTTCGTTGATATATATAATATGGACTTATGGAGGATCACTTTTAATTTATTTTCAATATTTTTGTACTGAATTTGCGGTGGAGCTGGTGAGTGGTTTCTCATTTCTCCTATATATTATAGTATTATTTTATGTCGTAATTGTCTGGTGAATCCGATTATAAAAAATCTGGATTTTTTTAACCAGATCGGACCGGACTTTTATGAAAATCGGGTCGGACCAGATTTGAAGGAAAATAGTTAACCCGTTTTAGGAAGTGTTTTTAATATTTCATGAAATATGTATACTTTTATCTGATATTGAATTCAATATTTTTATGAAAATAGAATAAATTTAAATATATTCGAAATTTTACCCGGATTTTTTAAAATATTCAAATAAAATCCAAGAAAAACCGAGCTAAAACCGGACCGGACTTTTCCGGATCGAATCTCGAGTACTTTTGGGATTTCAGGTTTTTTGTGCATCTCTATTCGAGATTACAGTACGTACCATATTAATTATTAAGTGATGTGTTGTGTTGAAATTGGAGTGAGTGATCGACTTGGACACGTTTGTAAAAACCTGTTCTTGAACTAGAAATTCTGGACAATGGAGTACGTACGTACGTACCAAGCACACCACTGCTTTGAAGTGCTGGTGTGTTAGCCATTTAACCCAATTTATAGATATACATTTATTTTAGTGTTCATGGTCATGGCAAACAAAGTTCCTCATACTCCCTTTAGTTTCCAAGATTACGGCCCAAAATCCTCGGGCGTTAATTCAAAAACACCAAACCTAAACCATTCCTAAAAGACCACCTGTTATGACGACTCACCTACCCTGTCACCCCGAATTCTCCGGATCTACCTCCAGGCTCCAGGTAACCCCAGTAGTTCCGCTGAGTTGGCTCCCCTATAGCCTATCAGTACTAGACCGACAGGCAGAGAAGAGAAGAGGAGAGAAGTGACGATCGACTAGCCAAAAAATATAAAAAGAAAACCAAAAACACAAAGAAGGGGATAAAAAAAAAGACATACATAACCAAGAAACCCTCTGATAATGGCCCTGATAATCCCTACGGGTTAAACATATCTTCACCACGGCCATCACATGATCTTTCATTGTAGCTTAAAATTTTAGCAATTAAATGATATTTATACAACACAAATTTCATTTTAATAGAAGTAAGTGCTCCTTAATTTGGCAGTAATGGCAGCAACGCAGCTAGCTATTTTTGCTTGGAACCTTAACCAACTGGCTTCCTTTTCGTGGAACTTTTATTCTCGTAGCCCTTCCTCAACCTAGGAGGGCTGCAAAGATTGTGGGATCCTAGCTTCGATAGAATTTAATGAAGATGCCTAGTGAGTAGATCAGCTGTGGCTGATGCTGAGTAAGAACTAGGAGGCTAGCTTGATGATCCTTTTAGTAGAAACCTTTTTTTTATGATGAAATTTTGATCGATTTCATTATGTTTTGTCTTCTGCTGCAGTGTTGGATTTTAAGCTAGATTTGTTTAGCACAGCTGTTATCACAGTAAAATGACTTCACAGGAATGCATGAAGTAGAAGATGCATGATTGTTAGACCAAAAAGTGGTGGCTGCAAGAGATCAGGTGAGTTACTTGGTAATAAGGTGAATGTTGAGGTAGTAGAAAATGGTGCAGATGATTTGTGTGTTATCTGAACATGAACCAAACCTTGTTGTGGAGCAATGACAGGCTTAGAAGAATTTTCAGAAGATATCGGGGATGCCAAACACATTAAGTTGAGAATAAGATGCATGGTTTGTGAAAGATGAGAAATGAGAATACGTATATATATGAGATGAGCGGCATGTAGGGCTTAAGAGACATTCTCCACAATCATATATATCCTGATGGTTGCAGTCTACTACAACCATCCACAAATGTTGAAAGGATAAATTACAGTGAGAGTGAGTCTTTTTGTCTATAGTAACCCCATCCGCAACAATGTAATAACATTTGAGACAGGATATGCTGTCCTAATTAACTTGTTTTGCATGATGGCAACCGAAGAATGGGTTTTAATATATGTATATATATATGAAATCCCAAGGAAGGAATCGTGTAAAGTATGAGGTTATTCTAATTGCCATGACACCTGCCAATTGGTTTCCTGTTCTTCCTAGTAAGGCTAATAGGAAATGAGATTTTAATTGCAAGTACAAATGAAATATAGAGAGCAAGAAGGGTAGAGAAAAAAAAACAAGCCATGAATTAATTACCTATATTAAAAATATATCGAATTAAATCTTCTATTTTATTTAATAATAAAAATATATAATTTTGCTTCTTCGATTTGGTTTATTCCTTTTTAAAATTTAAAATCATGGCTAAATATTAGATAAGCGATTATAAAAAATTAAATGTTGTCAATAATAACGTCAAACTCTAGATGAACCTTTCGGATCCCGGATGCGGTGTTTGTGAGGTCACGTGCAAAATAATGCCGGCAATGTGTAGTTGTCACTGTTAGAAAATGGAAAGTTTAAGACATATTTTATATATGATCTTGATGAAATTTCCGGAAATTAACTATTGAAAGTTGTTCCTTGCTACGAGGACTTAAACTTTCATATTTGGATCTGAGACATTTTCTTAGTGCAATCCATAAATAAATTGAGTAGAAGTTGCTAGTTTGAAATGAGTTAAACGTGTTGTCCCAAATAGAATATGTAATATGGATGTGAGTGCTTTATATGCATGTATGTGCAAGAGTAGTGTCAACTACTAAGGCATGTGAGTGTGCATGGTGTACTTGCGTACGCGAGGCGACCTGGGCGAGGAGTTTTATTACATGATTAATTAATTTAATTATGACTTTAGATATTATTTTAATATGAATATTAAATTAAAGTTACTGTCGAAGAAAACTTACTGTCAGCATAAGTGTGTACTGTCAGCATAAATGTGTACAAAATTGCTGTCAGGATAATTGCAGGAAAAAGTTACTGTCGTGACTTTATAAAGTTGCTGTCAGTGAGATTTTATTAAAGTTGATGTCGTGACTTTATAAAGTTGATGCAAACTTACTGTTAGGATTTTAAAGTTACTGTCAGAAAAAAGTTACTATCGTGACTTTATAAAGTTGATGTCCGTGAGATTTTATTAAAGTTGCTGTCGTGACTTTATAAAGTTGTTGTCAGTGAGATTTTATAAAGTTACTATCATGACTTAAGCTGATTGTTACTGATTCTGAATATTCTATTAAATACTTTTTAAGTCAGAATAATTATTTTAATTAATGTTTTATCTGCTGTTACGTTTTATTGTATTATATATACATAAAAACGTTGGAGATAGAAGAGACGAATTTTTGACACAAGTTTGAGAAAACCCTAGCAGCCATACTCTGTGTCTTCCATATCCATATTATACAGAATTTTGCATAAGGTTTTCTCTGAGCAAACTAAGGTGCAGGTCGCTGTTGAGTGCTACGTATCTGTGGATGAAGTACTCTATATTGTTTTATCCTGTAAGTGATATTGCTACAATTCAACACAGCGTAGTGGGGCAATAATCTCTTCAAGAACAGTTAAGACTTTTTGCAAGGCTTGACGACTCAACAATTGTTTTGGTTCTATCAATGTATGCTTAAAGTTTCTGTTAGAGCTAAATATTATATCTTTTCTCTTGTCCTTACAGTTACTAATTTATATATCTTGTTTTTACCTTCGTGCTTTGTTTTGTTAATTAGTTTAATCTGTTTATTCTTGTTAAACTATTTATATAACTGTTTCATTATTGTGTGTAGTTTTGAATTATTCCCAACAGTCACGTGGTACTCCGACGTGAAAATAAGTTAAGACATGTTAGAGAATGATGTATCTACATGAATGTATCATCTATGTGTGTAAAGTGAAGTTAACCCCTTGGTCTAGGTATGGGATATTTAGGATACTTAGACGTTGAAGATGGTGTCACGTGCTCTCATGTTTTTTTGAGTTTTTGTGTCTGACGTGCGTACTTCCTACGTGTGTCGTGCCAGAATTATTCCAGTTTGCGAGAATAACAGGCGATCATCATTGTTCAAATGAGTTTCGGACCGGGCATCATGTCTAGACTCACTCGACATCAGTTTTTGGCTTTAGAATTATTATCTTGGGCCATTTTTATAGACTATAAGTTTGAAATTATTCACGAATACAGTTTAATTGCAAGCTTTAATATGATTAAGCTAAATATCTGTACTCAAACAATTATTTGCATTTTTTTTATTAAAGTGTATTATTTGAAGGAGCATTTGAATAAAATTTAGAGCTATTATTATCAATCAAATAATACATTATAACTTTAAATGTGTATTTATTTTTTAAATCAAGACTACCGTCCAAAATTATAGAATATCTAGTATTTATTTTTTAAATTAAGTCTATACCGTCCAAAATTATGGAATATCTGCAGTAGTAAAAACTCGTGTTTGTATCGGAAGCCAGGGGCCCTGGGAACACTTAGGCGCAAGAGCAATCAATAAAAATTCATTTCGCAACGTGCACGTAACCCTAGGACATTGTTACAATTTGGACTGACGTCTATGTACACCGTACATGTACATTCCCCTTTCAAATTATCTGTAATCGTATCATTTATAATTTGTCTAAAAAAATTATTTTAATTGTTATATAATTGGATGACTTCTTGTATTTTTCATTGATTATGTTAATGGATCTCCCAACCTTTGAGATTCTGGTCCTTTGACTTTTCATTTCAGTTGTAACTTGTGTTTACAACGCCTGTATAAAGACTTGCATATGTAATTGTCTTGACCCATATGTGATTCTTTAAAAAATGTTGAATTAAAACGTAATAGTTTTTAAATATTATTTGCTTCACGTCCGAAATATTTTTAAATATTATTTGATTCTTTTATGTGATATTTGTTTTATAGAATCAAAAGTGTGTATCTCAATAAGTTTTCATTTTTTTTCATTTTATTTTTTTTATTTATGTACAA
Source organism: Oenanthe sinensis (assembly GCA_028671895.1). NCBI lineage: Eukaryota > Viridiplantae > Streptophyta > Magnoliopsida > Apiales > Apiaceae > Oenanthe > Oenanthe sinensis. The sequence goes on from CM053811.1 coordinate 6,816,575, forward strand.
TTTAGACGTAAATACCATTTGTATTTAATTTTTTTGAAGTGTCTTGTAAAAATATTATTTATTTCACATCCCCAATATGTTTTCTTAACTTATAGTAATTATTATTAATTTATAAAAGAAAATATTATATGCGAGTCTAACGTGATTTTTAATTTTTAAGACAAAGATTCTTTAATGTGATGTTTGGTTAATTTATCAATTGTTTTAAAAGAATATTATTATTTATAACAAAATCAAGATACATTATATTCATTCTTTTGTTCGAATTAATATTTAAACCCAGTCCTAATTAATTTTAGTTTCTTTTCAAAAAAGTTAAAGAATTGTAAATTCTTTGATCTATATAAAAATATTTATTAATATTAAAAAAAACTTCTTGAATTCTTTAAAATTATCTGTGATTGTTTACTTTTTTTTTTAAATTAAGATTCTTCAAAAATAATTTAGAGAATTCTTTCTTACCAAATATTAAAAATATAAAATATAGGTGGACTTTACAATAAAAAAATATTAAGTACTCATAGAAAAATCTTTTATATAATCTAACATGATCTTTTATTTCCAAATAAAAAATATTTTAAATTAGTCATAAAAAATATTATAAATATATCAAATAAACTTTAACAATATTAAATTTGAGATAAAAAAAGTTAAGCAATTTATATTATAAAAAAGTAATATAAAATTTAAATTTTAAAGTAAAAAAGATAATACGAAAATTGATTCACATTAAACATGAAAGGAATGTGCAATATTTTAAAATTAACAATATAAAAAAATAAGGTAAGTGTATTTACTCGGTCTGAATTTGTTATTCGCCCTTAAGTACACTAAGTTTGGAGAAGGGGGGGTTGAATACAAACTTAATAATTAATTCAACTTCTTGCGGAAATAAGTTTGTACAAAGAGAATGTTTAATTTAGATTGATGTAACTAAGAACTGGATAACTAAAGTGTTGAAAACAGAAACAACAAGATTAAAAATTACTAGTGGATTGTTTTTCCACTAGTGAGTTTTTGCTTTCAATTGATCTTAGTAAAAATACTAAGCTGCGTACAAAGTTGAATGTAGAATTTAGAAAAGCATTACAAGTTCTGCCTGATTTTCTACTTTGCTTTTCTTTGAGTTCTTCAAGAAAAACAACTACATCTACCTTTGCTACTGTGTTTTTGCTTTTTATAAACAAAAACTACTGCTCTAGTTTTCTATCGACTGATAACAATATAATATTACAATTTATACTGTTTACATAAAAATAGAAACTAGCTCCTTTTCACAGCTTTCCTTGTAGAACTAACTAGCTCTGGAAGTGTCTTTTGTCTTAAGATATTCCTTGGATGCTGTGTTGCCTAGAAAGTCTTCACAGTCCTGACAGGACTGTCTTCCAATGATTCAGTTTCTGCACTGTTCCCGTGATATCTGGCTTTTAGCTAAATAGGGAAACTTTAATCAACTGATAAATGCTGTTAAGCTTATCAGTTGATTCACCTTTGCTTATCCATCGATGGATAGGATATCTGTTGATCAGTTGATGTGTCGATGGATAATTGAGTTATCCATCGACTCCTTATCCATTGATGGTTCTTTATCCGTTGACTGTAATTATCCATTGATAGCTTTCATCCGTTGAGTAGTGTCTTCATCCATCGACTTCAACATCAGTTGATCACTTCACTTGTGAGAATTCTGACTTAGAATATTTACAATTGATCAGCCATTCTTCACATCTGTTGAGAAGCTAGAAATTGAAGTCAATAACATCAGTTGACTACATCATTGCATCCATCGAGGTAATACAATCAATTGATAGTGAAACATAAATCAATGCTACAATCCAGTTTATCAGTTGATAAACAAGTTTCAACTGATAACTGGTTTCCTAATCAATGGATATTTATAAGTCATATCCATTGATCAGTTACAAAATAATTTTGAGCCCCTATTGAAATTCTAAGTAATTTGTTATCATCAAAACTCATAATTCCTAACAATCTCCCCCTATTTATGAATATTTAAAATATGCATAAATTTTCTGTTGATGATAACAAAACTCCTGAACATTTTCATTCTTAGCAAGAATTACAATATTGATAAGTAAAGTTTGAGACAGAGTAATCAGATACCAGACAGGGATGAATTCTGATAATTTTGATGATTGAGGTTGAATCTCCTATCTTCTCCTTCTTCCCCTTGACTCATTCATCTTGTCTTCATTCTCCTTCATCTTCCTGTAGAGGGTTCCCTTCAATATCTTCTCATCTTCAATCCTGTAGTCCAATTGACTTGCCAGATGATTTAATTCCAGATTTGGCAGTTTGTCTATTTCTTGACAAATATCAATGCATTTTTCTCTGCCTTCCCTGTCCTTGTATATCATCAAGTAGAAGGGCTCATGAAGCACTTTTCTTCCTTCAGGATTCCAGATCTTTATTCTGTCATCCCTTTCTTCTTGAACAGGTGCCTCCCTTATCTTCTTCATTCTTTCAAGAATGGCCTTTCCTAGCTCTTCAGTTAGATAATACTTCCTGTTGAGCATTGTGTAGATCTTCCTCAAGATGCCATATCCTTGATCCAAAACTTGGTTGAATGTGAAGGTTGAGTGTGATCCATCTTCATACTCAATGTGAAGAAGATCAACATCTTTCTTCCTTTGCCCTTTTGCTGCAATCATTCCCTCAGCTTTGATTGGCACAAAGTTTTCAGATTTGTGTTTGAACACCTCTATTTCTTTGGCTTGATTACTCCCAGAAGCTTGACCTTCAGTCTTGACTTGTTTTGGCTTCTTCTCCTTGTCTTCATCAGCTAATGGTCTTTTAACTCCAGATGATTTTGGTGCATCTTTGGGCTTGTTTGCTCTTTGCTTCATCCTTGGCCTCCTTTCACCTTCTTTTCTTCTGGCTTCTCTTATTAGCATATCCTCTTCATCATATTCCCTTTGCAATTGAATGGCTAATTCTTCTTGTCTTCTTTCTTGTTGCTCCTTTTCTTTTATGCCAACTACTATGGCTTTGCTCAACAATTTTTCACTTTCCCCTCCACCTGTGACAGCTTTCTTTTTATCATCTTCAATTAGCTTTCCCTTTCCTTTCCTGTCACCAGGTTGTGAGCTATTGGAACTTGTTTCCTTGAATTTGCTAGCAATTGCATCAAATTTCCTTACTATGTCTTGAGCCAACTCCTTCTTGGGATCTGTAGACTTTACCACAGCTTCAGTACCACTTGCTTTCTCCAATGCATCAGCTTCTTGCTTCTCCCCCTTTTTGTTATCAGCAACTGGCACTTGTGCTACTGACTGAGAGAGTATGGGAGTCTCTAAGAGTTTACCCAGAAGATTGATTTGAGTGACTTGATTCTTCAAAATTTGCTGCATGCTAAGTTCCATGGAGGTTACTCTTTTCTCCAATTCCATTACCTTGTCCTTTGCTGAAAACTCAGTGTCCAACCTTTGCTTGATTCTAGTCAGCATTGTGAGGCTGAGTCTGGAGTCAATGGTGGTGTCAAAATGCATCCTTGAGCTGTCAATGTCTTCTCTTATTTTCTTCAATTCATACTTGGGGCTTGTGACATGCATTTTCTGGATCTTCAAATTATCCCTGTAAAAGTTCAGAATTCTCCTGTGCAGGGGATCCACCACATCTACTTCAGCCATGGACCTTCTGTAAAGAGAAATGATGGCCCTTTCTGTTTCAGCCAAATTAGTTTCATCACTAGCCACTTGTGGATCTAGAAGGTCATCATCAGAATTTTCATCAAAATCTTCAGGATTCATGTGGGATATATCATCAGGTTGACTGGCCAAAAACTCTTTCCCACTCCTGAATTGCTCTTCTGTCTGCACTAAACCCAGCATTTGCTCAGCTATTTGATTAGACGCTGCTGCTAGTTCCTGATAATGAGGATCTTCATGTTGAAAGGTTGAAGCATCAAGATTTACATCAATTTCATCCTCCACCTCCATGTTGACTTCTGCACCTCCTGCAGGAACTTCATAGTCTACAGCTCCCCCTGACTCCAGCCCCAACTTCTGGGTGAGTCCTGCTTCAATCTGCTCAGTTTTAGAAGTTGATGCTTCATGAGATGGTGAAATTGGTTTCTCTCTATTCTTTTCTCTCTCACTCTCTTCTCTTTTTTCTTGCATCAGGATCTCATCCTGGATTCTCACCTCTCCCTTACTTTCCTCTCCTTTTTCATCACCTACTAAGGTGGGACTCTCTTTTCTCACACCCTCTCCTTTTGCCACCTCAGAAGAATTTGAGGGCCCCTCATTCACACACTCTCCTTTTGCCAAGGTATGCAAACCTTGCCTCTCACACACCTCACCCACTCCACTCAATCCTAATAGAGTATTGGCCACCTGAAGTGTTTCAATGGATGATTCATGAATTGACATTAAGGGATCAATCGATGGATAAGAAGTATCCATCGATGGATGAATATCCGTTGATGGGAGCTCGTCGATGGATGTAAGGATATCCATCGATGATAGTGAACTAGTCAATGGATGTTGGAAGTTATCAGTTGATTGCATAATATCCATTGACTGAAGAGAACTAACAGTATTTGCCTGATCAACCAAGGTGTTAACCTTATTTGGTGATGCAGGTGAGAGTGTTGGCTCCACCCTGAGTTGCAAAGAGGGTGAATTTGAAACAATGAAGTTGTCAATCAACACTGTTTCTGAATAAATAGTTTTTGAGGGAGATTGAGAAGAAAATTCAGATAAAGAATGGGGCTGTGCCTCAGGAAGATTCTGAGAGACATCAAAAGAAGAAACGGAAGGCTCCACCAAATTTTCATTTGGCTTTGCAAGTGTGTGTGTGTGCCCTGTGCAGTATTTGTAACCTTCTTTCTTCTTTTGTATGGTTGTATTATTTGGTGACCCTTATCCCCATCTGATGGTCCTGGTTGAGACCTCTTTTCAATAGTTACATCTTTTTGAGAAGATGCAACTAGGGATGTGTTCAAGTCCTTTACTACAGCCTCAATCTGTTGGGAGATTGGACTGGAGGCTGGCTGGTTCCTCTCAATCTCACTCTCCTTATCCTTCTGGCTTTCTTGATGTTGGCCAGCTCCCTCACCCTTATCAACCACCTTCACTCTCCCCTCAGTGATTTTTCTTTTCTTAGTTCTTACAACAGTAGTCTTTTGAGAAACTACTGAGGTGGTTTGATTAGACTTGTGTTTTGAAGGTTGTGCAACTTGGGTAGGAGGAATGGGGGCATTTCCATCTCCCTCCATTGTTGCAGAAGGCAAAGAAATTTGAGATTTTGAAGAAGAATGTAAAAGATTGAGATTTTGAAGATATACCTGCACAAGAGGAGGATAAATGAGGCACAACTTAGGGTGTAAGTTGATTCTCACAAGATCCTTGAAGACCCTCTTGTTTTGCATCCATGGCTCCAAGGACTCCATATCTGCACTTATGTCATATTCTCCAACAGAGGCATTAATAATCATCATGAAAAATCTTGCAAAGTAGATATTATGTTTCCTAGATGACTTGGGTCCTAACTTGGCAGTCAATTCATTTAGGAGTAATGTGCCAAAATCAAAATATTTATCAAATAGGACAGAATAAGCAATTTCTTGCATACTTATTGTAATTGCATCAAAATTACTTATTTTTCCAGAAAATACTTTAATTATGGCATCAAAGAAATAACTCCATTCTTTTCTAAGATTCTTCCTAACAACTTCTCCTAATCCAGTTTCAGCATTTGCATAATTAACGGATTCTAACATGTCCCTAATTTCTTCTTCAGTTGGGGGCTTATCACAATTATTTGCAGGCAATCCTAAACATTCAGATAATGAAGTACTATTAATTGTATAGGTATTACCTTTGCAAGAATAAGAAATTACCTTCCCATCTGATGAAATCTCTGCAGAGGTCCACAGTTCTTCAACAAAGGAACACACGATTGTTGGTGCTTCGCTGAGAGCTTTGGAAACTTTGCAATCTCCTAGGAATCGCATCAATGGATGAAAGTCCACAGGAGCATCATTCACCGTTAGACATGCTGTGAAGTTGTTCTGTTCATAGGTGAACCCAGTGGAAGAGACGATCTTCTTTTATGGTGCCATTCTTTCAGTTGATATTCAAGAAATTAAAGTGAACTTGAAAGAATTTGTGAGAGCTCGTGAGAATTAGATAAAATTAGCTTGAGAGAGAGAGACAGAGATGAATAGTTTAGAAAAAAAATAGCAGGTAAGAATGAATTTTTAATTGTAGCTGCTATTTATATTTTCTAGTATTAAAAAGACTTGAAAGGACTTTTTAATTAGTAGATAACCGTTGATGTATAAAAGACTGTAGTTTATTACCCTTGATGGTAATTCTCCAACGGCTATAATCTGATCAACGGATGAATAAAACTGTAGAAATTCTATTACTATCGACGGATAAAAATAGAGAATTAATCATTTATCGATCGATCACTAACTACCAAGATAATTAACTGTCGATAGATAAATATCCATCGATAGGAATAACATTTATCTGTTGATCAAATAGGATGAGATTTATCCGTCGATAAACAATTACTTAGGTAATTATCTGTCGATAGATAAATATCCATTGATAATTGTGAACAATGGCTGCAAAACTTGACAGACATTTTAAGCATGAGCATAATTAAGCATACCTAACTCACAGACTAATCTATTAAAAGTAGATTCATCTAGAGGTTTGGTAAATATGTCTGCAAGTTGTTGTTCACTAGGGACAAAATGTAATTCAACTGTACCATTCATTACATGTTCCCTAATGAAATGATACCTTATGTCAATGTGTTTGGTTCTGGAATGTTGCACAGGATTTTCTGTTATTGCAATGGCACTTGTATTGTCACAGAAGATGGGAATTTTGTTCAAGTTAAACCCATAGTTAAATAGTTGATTCCTCATCCATAAAATTTGTGCACAGCAACTTCCAGCAGCAATGTACTCAGCTTCTGCAGTTGAAGTTGATACTGAGTGTTGCTTTTTGCTAAACCATGACACAAGTTTATTTCCCAGAAATTGACAGGTGCCTGTAGTACTTTTCCTATCTATTTTGCAACCTGCATAATCAGCATCTGAGTAGCCTATTAGATTGAAACCAGAATCTCTAGGATACCAAATACCTAAATTTGATGTACCCTTAAGATATCTGAAAATTCTTTTAATAGCTACTAAATGAGATTCTCTAGGATCAGCCTGAAATCTAGCACATAAGCATGTAGAGAACATTATATCTGGCCTACTAGCAGTTAAATATAAAAGTGAGCCTACCATGCCTCTATAACTTGAAATATCCACCTTAGCTTCTTTGGTATTTAATTCAAGTTTAGTGGCAGTGGCCATGGGAGTTTTTGCAGAAGAACATTCACTTAACTCAAATTTCTTTAACAAATCATGAATGTACTTTGTTTGATTTATAAAAATACCATCCTTAACCTGTTTGACTTGTAACCCAAGAAAGTAGGTAAGCTCTCCCATCATGCTCATTTCATATTTACTCTGCATTAGTTTGGCAAACTTCTTGCAAAGTTCCTCATTTGTTGATCCAAAAATAATGTCATCCACATAAATTTGTACAAGAATGATAGAGCCATTAACATGTCTACTGAATAGAGTTTTATCAACAGTACCTCTTGTGAAATGATTCTCAATGAGAAACTGAGATAGAGTGTCATACCAGGCCCTTGGTGCTTGCTTCAAGCCATAAAGTGCTTTGAGTAAAAAGTAGACAGAGTTAGGAAATTTTAGATCTTCAAAGCCAGGAGGTTGTTCCACATAGACTTCCTCTTCTAGTACTCCATTAAAAAATACACTTTTCACATCCATCTGGTAGACTTTGAAATTAGCATGTGCAGCATAGGCCAGAAAGATTCTAATTGCTTCTAACCTTGCAACTGGTGCAAAAGTTTCATCAAAATCAATTCCTTCTTCTTGTGAATAACCCTTTGCTACAAGCCTTGCTTTATTCCTAGTCACAATACCAGTTTCATCCATTTTGTTTCTGAATACCCATTTTGTACCAATTACTGATCTATCTTTTGGTCTGGGCACCAGCTTCCATACTTTATTTCTTTCAAACTGATTCAGTTCTTCTTGCATAGCCAAAACCCAATCAGGATCCATGAGAGCCTCTTCAATTCTTTTGGGTTCTTCTTGAGATAGAAAACTGCTATACAGACACTCATTTTGAGTAGCACTTCTTGTCTTGACACCATCTTCTGCATTTCCAATAATTAGTTCAAATGGATGGCTTCTTGTCCATTTTCTTTAAGGATACAAATTTTCCCTTGATGATGAAGCTTCATGATCATTTGTATTGAACTCAAAGTGATCTGAATTTGTAGATTGATTCTGAAACCCTCCCCCTGAAGTGGATACCCTTGATGTAGATTTTTGATTATCCGTTGAGGAGTTATCAGTTGATGCATTATCAGTTGATGGATTTCTGTCAACTGATAAATTATCCATTGATGCAGTAACATCAACTGATATTGGGTTTCTGAACACTTGAGGTTTTATAATTTCTGCCTCTTCATCGTCATTTACATCATTTGATTCATTCTCAAAATGCAGTGTGTCATGATTTCCTTCATCAAACAAGCCTTGAATCTTTTTATCATCAAATACTACATGTACAGATTCCATAACAATGTGTAGTCTGAGATTGTAGATTCTATAGGCTACACCTGATAGTGCATACCCAACAAATATAGCTTCATCAGCCTTGGCTTCAAATTTTCCTAGATTTTCACCTTGATTTCTTAGTACATAGCACTTGCAGCCAAAGACATGAAGAAATCCCACCTTTGGCTTTTTGTCTTTCTTGATCAATTGATAAGGAGTCTTCCCTTGAGCTTTATTTACTAGGGAGATGTTTTGAGTAAAACATGTTGTGTTTATGGCCTCAGCCCAGAAGTATGTTGGGAGTTTAGCATCTTCCAACATGGTTCTAGCAGCTTCAATCAATGTCCTATTTTTCCTTTCAACTACCACATTTTGTTGAGGTGTTCTGGGTGCAGAGAATGTGTGTATGATTCCTTTTGATTCACAGAACTCTTTCATTGTAGAATTTTTGAATTCTGTTCCATTGTCACTCCTTATCTTCTTTACATCCAATTCAAGATTTTTCTCATTTTCTCTTATGTGCTTGATGATGAGATGACTAGCTTCATCCTTTGAATGTAGAAAATAAGTCCATGAGAATCTTGAAAAATCATCCACAATGACTAGAGCATACTTCTTCTTTGCAATAGACATAATATTTACAGGACCAAACAAATCCATATGTAATAACTCAAGTGGCTTTTCAATTGAAGATTCCAATTTCGACTTAAATGATGCCTTCCTCTGTTTTCCTTTCTGACAAGCATCACAAAGTCCATCCTTGACAAATTCCATTTGTGGTAAGCCTCTCACTTGATTTTTCTTAACCAAGAGATTCATGGCTTTGAAATTCAAGTGAGCTAATTTCTTATGCCACAGCCAACTTTCATTTGTACTTGCCTTAGAGAGAAGACAAGTCATTGATTCTGCATTTGTTGAGTTGAAGTCAGCTATGTACATATTCCCTTTTCTATTCCCAGTCATGACCAGGCTTCCATCTACCTTGTTGGAAATTATGCATGTTTCTGTTGTGAAACAGACTTTATTTCCATTGTCACATAGTTGACTTATGCTTAACAAGTTATGTCTTAAGCCATCAACTAATGCAACAGGTTCAATGATGACATTCTCTTTTGAAATCAAGCCATATCCCATGGTGTGCCCTTTGCTGTCATCTCCAAAAGTTACTCCAGGGCCAGCTTTCTCCTCAAACTTTGTGAGCAGGGATTTATCTCCAGTCATGTGTCTTGAACATCCACTGTCCAAGTACCAAAGATTTCTTCTCTTTCCCTGCACACAGTCAAAACAAATCAAGTTGATTTTGGTACCCAAGTTGCCTTGGGTCCTTTCTTATTAGTTGTTATCTTTGGCTTGGTTTCCAATTTTTGTACCTTTGGTTTGGGTGGTTTTACTTCCACTTCAACCTTAGGTGTTGGTCTCCCTACCTCAGAATTCTCAGTGCTAATATTTGGAATGCTCATGCTTGCAGAGTTGAAAAAATTTGGTGCATGAAGATTGTTAAGCATATTCCATGGCATAGCAGGCATATTCATATTGGCAAATGCAAGATATGGATTAAACATATAAGGCATTGATGCATACTGAGCATGAATAGCATGAGAATCAACTAAATGAGGAAAAACAGAACTGGTATGCATGTTGGGTATAGCAGGTATATTTGTTGCTGTAGGCATGGTGAGTTTACATTGCACAGATAAATGATTTTTACTACCACACTTAGCACATACTTTCCTAGGAGCATATTTGTCAGGTGTGTAGTTGTTGTGCTTGTTTATGCTTACTTTACCATTTCTATTTTTCTTCTTCTTTTCATTTGGCTGAATATTAGGTTCTATCTTTTCCAATTTCTCTTTCAACTGATTTTTAGATAAGAATCCTATATTAGCCTTTTCAACTTCGATTTTAGCTTCAGAGGAGCTACTTTCTTTGACAAATTTAATAGGTCTGTTAAACTTAGTTTTAATATCACATTTCTTAGCAGTTGATGACTTCTCAATCGATGGATAATTATCCGTTGAAATAGCATTATTATTCGATGGATAATTCTTATCAGTTGATTCAGAGTTATCAATCGATTGCTTCTTTTCTAAAGATTGATCTTCATCAATGGCTATTTTCTCAAGAGTTTCAGACAACATGGTGAAAGAGTTTGTTCCATGAATGTCATTCATCTTCTTACTGGCTTTACTTGACCTGTTCCACTTGTCAATGGTTCTTAGTTCATCCTCTAATTTTTCTTTTAACTTCTCTATTTCCTTTTTACTGTCAACTAGTTCATTTCTAGCATCTTTGTTTTCCATCTTGAGTCTGTCCAATTGCACTAGCTCACTCTCTAAGAAATTGTTTCTTTCAGTGAGAGTTTCTAATGTTAATTTGAGCCTAGTGTTCTCTTTGTTCAAAGACTTAAGAGTGACGTGCAAATTATACAATTCATTAGACATTTCATTAATAGTAATATTGCATTCATCTTTGGACAACTCAGATAGATTTGTAGAAATTACCTGATTGCTAGATGAACTAGCTTCCTGGTCATCTTGATTGGCCATTAGTGCAAGATTGATGTGTTCTTCTTCTTCTTCAGAATCCTCCTCAGCAGCCCAGTCCTTTTCTTCTGTCACAAAAGCCTTCTCTCTTTGTTTGAGCAAGTCAAAGTACTTCTTCTTATAGTCAATACCATCACTAGACTTTGACCTCTTTTCAACTTTGGGCTTTCTGCATTCGCTTGAAAAGTGACCAGCCAATCCACAATTAAAGCATCTGAATTGAGTTCTGTCAACAAGATTTTTGCCTTGTTGATTGTCTCTCCTGAACTGTGATCCAGGCCTTTGCATTGGATTCCTTTTGAACTTGAGTTTAGAAAATTTTCTTGATAGAAAAGCTAAATGCTCATCTATTTCATCCATTTCATCTTTGATGAGTGACTCATCACTGTCACAAAGTTCTTTTCCTTTACCAGTAGAAGATTCATCATATCTAACATAATTTGCACCATTGTCATGACCTTCTTTCTTCCCTTCTTTGAAATCAGCATCTTCATCTGTTTCTGCAACTTGCTTTTCCTTGACCATCAAAGCAATGGACTTTTCTCTCTTCTGACTTTTCTCAATTTCCTCATCTTGTTGTAGCTCCAACTCATAGGTTTTCAAGATGCCATACAGCTTGTCCAAGGTATAATCTTTAAAGTCAGGAGATTGCCTTATAGAGACAGTCATTGGTTTCCATTCTTTGGGTAGGGACCTCAAGAATTTGAGGTTGGTGTCCTCAACAGCATAAACTCTTCCATATAGTTTAAGCTCATTCAACAGCTTTTGAAACCTACTATATGTATCATTTATTGTTTCACCACCCTTGAAGTGAAAGGCCTCATACTTTTGAATCAAGAGTTGCATCTTGTTCTTTCTTACTTGCTCAGTACCTTCACAGAGGGTTTGAAGAGTGTCCCAGACTTCTTTGGAGGTTGTACAACTGATGACATTGTCAAACATGTCCTTGTCAAGACCATTAAACAAGATATTCATGGCCTTTTTGTCCTTGTGTACTTCCTTTTCATCTTCATCTGTATACTCACTCACAGATTTAGGAATGAGTTTGTCTGGTGCTTGAGTACCGTCTGCATTTACACTTGTAACTATTTTCATAGGCACATGTGGACCTTTCTCTATGCAATGAACATAGGAAGGATCAATAGATAGCAGATGCAAGTGCATTTTTACTTTCCAGGGAAAATATTCATCTTTCTCTAGAACTGGAATCTTAACTCCTGTTTCTCTTTGACCCATTCTTGATGTACTTTTAGATCTTGACTTTCTGTTTGTTGAAAGCTTGCTCTGATACCAATTGTTATTCGCCCTTAAGTACACTAAGTTTGGAGAAGGGGGGGGGTTGAATACAAACTTAATAATTAATTCAACTTCTTGCGGAAATAAGTTTGTACAAAGAGAATGTTTAATTTAGATTGATGTAACTAAGAACTGGATAACTAAAGTGTTGAAAACAGAAACAACAAGATTAAAAATTACTAGTGAATTGTTTTTCCACTAGTGAGTTTTTGCTTTCAATTGATCTTAGTAAAAATACTAAGCTGCGTACAAAGTTGAATGTAGAATTTAGAAAAGCATTACAAGTTCTGCCTGATTTTCTACTTTGCTTTTCTTTGAGTTCTTCAAGAAAAACAACTACATCTACCTTTGCTACTGTGTTTTTGCTTTTTATAAACAAAAACTACTGCTCTAGTTTTCTATCGACTGATAACAATATAATATTACAATTTATACTGTTTACATAAAAATAGAAACTAGCTCCTTTTCACAGCTTTCCTTGTAGAACTAACTAGCTCTGGAAGTGTCTTTTGTCTTAAGATATTCCTTGGATGCTGTGTTGCCTAGAAAGTCTTCACAGTCCTGACAGGACTGTCTTCCAATGATTCAGTTTCTGCACTGTTCCCGTGATATCTGGCTTTTAGCTAAATAGGGAAACTTTAATCAACTGATAAATGCTGTTAAGCTTATCAGTTGATTCACCTTTGCTTATCCATCGATGGATAGGATATCTGTTGATCAGTTGATGTGTCGATGGATAATTGAGTTATCCATCGACTCCTTATCCATTGATGGTTCTTTATCCGTTGACTGTAATTATCCATTGATAGCTTTCATCCGTTGAGTAGTGTCTTCATCCATCGACTTCAACATCAGTTGATCACTTCACTTGTGAGAATTCTGACTTAGAATATTTACAATTGATCAGCCATTCTTCACATCTGTTGAGAAGCTAAAAATTGAAGTCAATAACATCAGTTGACTACATCATTGCATCCATCGAGGTAATACAATCAATTGATAGTGAAACATAAATCAATGCTACAATCCAGTTTATCAGTTGATAAACAAGTTTCAACTGATAACTGGTTTCCTAATCAATGGATATTTATAAGTCATATCCATTGATCAGTTACAAAATAATTTTGAGCCCCTATTGAAATTCTAAGTAATTTGTTATCATCAAAACTCATAATTCCTAACAGAATTAGCTCCCATGAAATATATGAAATAAATTAAATAAAAGATCTCACCTGACAAAAATATTAAATAGAAGATATTATAAACGCATATACGACAACTTAAATTTGAAAAATATACGATATCTTTTCACATATGAAAATAATTTAATTGATTACATATACAGATTGTATACATATTTTATATTTTCAGTATACCAATAATATCTTTATAATATAAAATTAGTATAAATATCAATATATTTGTATGGAATCTTGACCACAAGATTAGAAAGAAATCAACAATTAAGATGATGAGTCTTTCGGTCTCTCACTAAATACAGGTCTTTCTCGATCTCTCCTATGTATGTATATATATATATATATATATATATATATATATATATATATATATATATATATATATATATATATATATATAATTAAGATTATATTTAGATTTGAACGGATTATAAATAATTCATGAATTTTAATAAATTATAGTTGGTTTAAAATTCCTTAGAGTCGAATCATTCGATAAAATCTATAATAAATAAAGCCGATCCAAAAATTGAACTTAAATCAACTAAAATATCTTGTATTTAATGAGATTTTAAAATATTTAAAATATATTGTAAAATTTGACAGAATTTATAGATTTCTAAAATCATATTAATAAATTTTTGAATAATACCAATTTTTAATAGATTATTAATATTCAATAGTAAATATATTTAAATTTTTAAAAATTATTTAAAATCTAGATTGAATATTCACAAACTTTTTAAAATCTAGATTGAATGCCATAAATTTTAAAAAGTATTTTATAATCTTGATTGAATATACTAGGATTTTAACGAATTTTATAAAATTCAAATTGAATATTCTAAAATTTTTGAAATTCAAAAAAATTATTACAAATATAAATTAAATACACCACATTACCCCAAGAAAGCACAACAAAGTATTACTACCGACTATTTATAAAGAATAAAATATAACATTAATAATTGTTAAATTAATATTGATAATATGAGCACTAAAACCAAAGGATGATATTTAGGATATTCTCTTTGTTGTATATGATATTCTAACATTTTTTCGAATCATACATCGTTCATTTTTTCTTAGATTATATCAATCTTCCGTGTAAATGTGCATCAATCTTCATAAAGTAGGAAAGATATTCGTGAATATTTGGTAATAAATTTCTATATATTATTTAGATCAGGTGTATATGGTCTCATGATATTGTTGAGGATATAGGATACATATTCTTAGCAGTACTCCGGTACTCCCTCTATTTCACTTATCATAATCATATTCTTTTTTATCTTAAAATATTTGTCCAAATTTCCTAATTACCATAAATTAAATTTTAAATATATTTCTCCTTTTGATTCTAATTACTTATCTACTTTATTTTCTAATATTAAATTAACTAATCTTTGATTATAATTTAAAAATGATATAAATAAAAAAAATTAAAGTTTATATTATTAAAAAATATATATAATTCACTTTAAAATCTATCTTTTAGTTTACTATAATTATTAGAAAAATAATAATTTTCAATTAAAAATTAATCAATTTTATCAGAGAAAAGTCATGACACTAATCAGGGTCGGAGAAAATAATCCACCAACTTTAATATAACACAATATTTTATCTTTGATGTATGGTCAAAAGTTCAAATATAAATCGAAATTACAAAATTCATATATATTATAACTTTTTGTTCTATTTCATTGAACTTATTAATTAAAAAAACTTGTTAGAATTAAATATTTTCTCAAAAATAATAATATTTTCTTTAAGATAACAATAGTATATTTTTTAATAGTTTAATATAGATGGATTCTCTACATAATCTTAAATACTCCTCCGTACCTAAATATATGTTCATTTTGATTTTTTCCTAATCATTATACTGAAAATAAAGTGAACAATTAAAAAGGGACGGAATGAGTATTTTTTACGGACTTGAAGATCCGATGCACAACAATCGTTTCAAACACAAACGGTTTATCTAAAAGAACCGTTACGCGACATTTCTGCGAGCCAAATATGACCACGAAATGTTGTCAACCGCCACACACGAGTATTTGTATTTCTACCGGTTCAGTCAAATGTAACGCATCTTTCACTCGGATTTGACCATCTTATCTCCGTTTCTTTTCATATAACTGATAAAATAACAATCTTGTGCGTATCCAAATCTTTAAAAAGTGAAAAAAATATTAGCATCTATTATTTTTAATGGTATCTAATTTATTCCCATACATGGGTTTGTATGTATAGTTTCAAGTTGGCAACAACCGAAGTATTGGAGAGAAAGATTTGAGGCTGATAGGCTTTGTGTTATCCTCTTGTTTTGTTGTTAAAAACATACCTGGACTTCATTTTTACAACCCCCACTCTCTTTATCCTCTCTTTGTTTCTCTTTGAGTTCTGAGACACCTATGGCAAGTTGGGTGATTTCAGAATGTGGGCTTAGGCCACTTCCTAGAGTTTATGCCAGGCCCAGGAGTGGAGCTTCATGTTTCAACTCCAAGAATCCAGGAATGAATCTTAGATTCTTGCATGAGAATGTCAAGATTCCATTGATGGGGTCTAGGAACTGGGGTGTGAAAGTGAGTGTGCCAATGAGTGTTGCAAGTGTGAGTGAAGTGGAGGAGAGATTGGAGAGTACTGTTAATGGGGGTGAAGAGGAGAATGAGTTTGACCCCGGGGCGGCGCCACCGTTTAAATTATCGGATGTTAGAGCAGCTATACCTAAGCATTGTTGGGTTAAGGATCCTGTGAGATCTATGAGCTATGTTTTGAGAGATGTTTTGATTGTTTTTGGATTGGCAGCTGCTGCAACTATTGTTAATCATTGGGCTATTTGGCCTCTATATTGGATTGCTCAAGGAACTATGTTTTGGGCACTTTTTGTTCTCGGCCATGATTGGTAAGAATTTTTTGTACAAATTATTGGTTTTTTTATTTGTTTTTCAATTTAAATGTTGAATTATTATGTGATTTTGTTGTCTAAAGGTAAGGTATGCGTATATCTTAATTGGTTGTTGTGTGAGCATTTGGTAATGTGATTCTATGTTTACTTGTTTGCAGTGGTCATGGAAGCTTTTCCAATGATGCAAAGCTGAATAGTGTTGTTGGGCATATTCTTCATTCTTCAATTCTTGTGCCATATCATGGATGGTTGGTTACTTATCAACTCTGTTTTATATAAGTCTAAATTATCATTCACATATTCTTCTTTCTTTTTTTATTATTGTATAAAGGGCCTGTATTTGGATAACATTAGTTTCTAATTTTGATAATTTTTTTATGAATGAAACAGGAGAATCAGCCATAGAACTCATCATCAGAACCATGGACATGTTGAGAATGATGAATCTTGGCATCCGGTAAGTCTAAGTTTTTGTAAGCAGCAGCCGATTGCTACTTATATTGTGTTCATGATTTCTGAAAGCATTCCATGTATTCTGATATATTGTTATATCATCTGAGTTCAGTTAACAGAGAAGCTGTTTAGTAGTTTGGATGATCTAACAAGAAAAATGAGGTTCACTTTGCCTTTCCCTATGCTTGCTTATCCTTTTTATTTGGTAAGCCTTCCTATATGTTATCACTCCGGTCTATCTTGTCTTTAGATTCACATTCCCTGGTTGTTTTAACATTTGTGTTTAATTGATTACAGTGGGGTCGAAGTCCTGGGAAGAAGGGGTCACACTACGATCCCAACAGCGATTTATTTGTGCCCAACGAAAGAAAAGATGTGATCACCTCAACCGTTTGTTGGACTGCCATGGCTGCACTGCTTGTTGGTTTAAACTTTGTTATGGGTCCTGTACAAATGCTTCTGCTCTATGGGGTTCCCTATTGGGTTAGTCTACTCTAGCCTCTTAATTATTTCATAAAAAATCTTTTTTTATATCAAATTTTTTTTATTAACATGATACTTTCATTTGCAGATTTTCGTAATGTGGTTGGATTTTGTGACTTACTTGCATCACCATGGTCATGACGACAAACTTCCATGGTATCGTGGCAAGGTACGTGTATTTCTAAAAGCAAATAGAATGTGCAAACTCTCTAGCAAGCAAATTGACTAAATAATTGATTAGCATTAATATGATTCTGTATTGTGATTTTAAAACAGGAATGGAGCTATCTGAGAGGTGGGCTTACAACGCTTGATCGTGATTACGGATGGATCAATAACATCCATCATGATATAGGAACTCATGTTGTTCATCATTTGTTCCCTCAGATCCCACATTACCACCTAATCGAAGCTGTGAGTATTGAGTAATTATTTACTAAACCATAAAAAAATTTGAAATAAAAATGATTTCTAATCGAAACTATAATGTTACAGACGGAAGCTGCTAAGCCGGTGTTTGGGAAGTACTACAGGGAACCAAAGAAGTCTGGAGCAGCGCCGTTTCACCTGTTGGAAACAATCTGGAAGAGTTTCAAGAAGGATCATTATGTTAGTGATACAGGGGATGTTGTGTACTACCAAACACATCCTGAAATTACTGCAACCAACAAGTGAAAGAAACTGTGTACATTTTATGATATACAACTATTGCAAACACATCCTGTTGATTCTTTACAAACAGATTTTCATCTTTGATAGTTGACAGTTGACAATGATAATATATCATTAGTATGGAATGCAAAATGGCTATTATGATAATTTTGCAATAGAGACAACATGGTCATTAGTCATTAGTTTCTAACAATAAAAGTAAATGCTTATGAATGTAATAATTGAATAATTAGACAAGCTATGTTGTGGAATATGACCACGAAATACAGAAATTATTAAAATCATCATATTCAACTTGAAAACTTGTCGAAAAATCAAGTCAACAATTTACAAGTGGCTGCTTTTGTTTTTCTAATAATTTCTTGTTGCTACTGCAAACATGCTCGTTCAGCTCTATTGGACTAATTTTATTAAATATTATGGTCATGGTTGTTGTAACAGTACTTCTATAGTTCTATATACTAAAACTACAGTATATAAACATGTAGAGAAATATGCGCTATTGATACTCCACAACCGCATGAGTTGAATACTTCATTTCACACTAAGAACAGCATTCATCACATTGGTGTGCAATTGTTTGGGACGGTGACCGGTAATAATTTTTACTTGTAGGTTTTTACACTTTTACTATTTAACTTTTTAAACAGAGCAGCTGTATAATTCTATTCAATACATAAAATGATAAAAGATGGCCATGAAATAATCAACTAGAGTATTTTAGATATTGAAAGTAGAAACATATTTATCTAGTAATATAATTTCCTCATACAATATGGTAATAATTTTATATTTATTTTTTTAGATTATAATATGTTTAGTATAGTAATAACTTAAATATATTCGAATAACTCTAATATTAATAATAAATGAGAACCTAATTAAATTATTTACAAACGTCCCTTATGAAGTAGATATAATTTAACTAATGTTAAACTCGTAACTAATACTCCATATGTCTCACTTCAAGTGTCTCATTTGATTTTTTTAAAGTCAAATTTAATTAACTTTGACTGAAAATTAAAAATAGATATATTTATAATTTTAAAAATCTGAAAAGTACATTTTAAAGAAAATTATATAAAGTTTTCAATGATATATATTTTATAATTTTTTTAATTATATAGTATATGTAATATTTGGTCAAACTAAAAAAAAATTGACCGTTGAAAAGTCAAATCAGCAACTTTAAATGGGACGGAGGGAATATAAGATTAGGATTACAGCTTTAATGAGTAACTCTCTCATTTTAAAAAATGAAGAGATATAATTACACGACACATGAAAAAATTGTTTATTATTTTTTTATTTTTTATAATTTTTTATATATTATGTAATGTTCTATAATTATTTTTTAATTAAATTCTTATAAAATAGTAATTAATCCATCAGTTAGTTCCTTGTAATAATTATGGGCGTATATTGTTCTTACTATAATAAAAGCCCATTGCAACAGTTTTGTGTACGGGCTTACTAATACCTATGTTATCATTTGGGCTTTAACTTATAATTTTATTGTGTACATTTGGAATAAATCTCGGAGGGGGAACGGATGAAATTTAGATTACATTTTAAGATAGAGAAAAATACACTAAAATTGATATTAGGAAAATTATCTCAAATTAGAATGTTTTTTAGTGTAAATAGGTTGTGACATTTTTATAAATATATAAAATTTTCTATAATTACAATCAAGTATTGTGTACTTATATTGAAAATCTTTTTAATCTTAGGTAATTATCTAAGTTCATCCTCAGAACTTAAGAACATGATTCTCTTTAATACCTTGCTCCCGAGTTTTAAAAAAAGGAAGAAAGCAAGTGAAAGGTATATGTAAAGTAGTTTAACTTTCACTCCTGTTTGTGCTCGCGAGCTTTTAAAAAGGAAGTAAACAAGTAAAAAATAAATGTAAATTAGACATGTTTTCACTCCAAAATTTCATCCCAATTTCGGGATGAAAGTACTTTATTCCCTATTCACTTTTTTTCCTCAGTTTTTAAAATTCGGGAATAAGGTGTAAGTAAATAAGTGTTCAAAGTTTTTATTCACTATTCTATTCTATTCTATAACTAGCAACTTAACTTATACATTAAAAATTAAATTTTTTTAATAAAAGAAATGTTTCATTCTTCATCATATTCATTTTTTTACAGTTTTTATTATTAAGAGTTAACACTCACTTTTTTTTCAAATTTTTCTTCTAAATTTAATTATTTTCTTTTAATTTTACTTATTCTATTCTATTATATTTTATTTCATTCTTTTCGGCTAAACCCAACAACATAAGAGGCCAGAGGCCTGCCTTAGTTTCTTATTCATTCAATTTAAAACAACAAGATGGATGACTTAAATAAGAAGACGCAGGAGTTGGGCTCGACTTTTCGATCTATCCATCTCATTCTTAATCTATTTTAATCCATGCTTGAAGCTAGAACAAGATTTCGAACAAACAAGTATTTTTACTGTACAAAAAATAGAGAAATTATTTATATAAAGACCAGTGACTTAAATAATATAATAAATAGTAATAAAATTCTAGAATATATATCTATATCTATCTATATTTATATCTATATCTATCTATCTATATTTATATATATAGGGTACTGCTCAAATAGAAAATAGCTTAAATGAGAAATAGAAAACCTTATCATTATACCTGCAGCACCCACACACAAATTATGTACACCCTCACACACACAATTCCATCTATTCTCCTCCGTTTTTAATTTGATTTTTCCCGTCAATTGGCAAAGTTTTTTTTCAAATCTAACTTCACCACATTTTTTTTCATCTCCCAACGATCAATTTTCATACCATATGTGCTATATTTCGGCAAATATAATTTATAATTAAAATAAATTCGTCACTTATCAGATTCAAACTTCAATCACTAAAATATATTACAGAAATCACTAATTTGTATTATAGAAATCACTAATTTGTATTACAGAAATCACTAAATTATATATCCTGGGTTCACAAAAAATAATGGAAATCGTCGAAAAAATAAAAGTCACCGGAATATATCACATATGGTATGCAAACTGATTGTTGGGAGATGGAGAAAAATGTGGTGAAGTTAGATTTGAAAAAAACTTCACTAATTAACTGGAAAAATCAAATTAAAAACGGAGGGATTATGTGGGATTGGGTGTATGAGGGTATATATGATTTGTGTGTGGATGCACCTCCTTGCCCTTAGATTAGATTGAATATGTGGTGTAGATCTTATTTTCTATTTTCTATTCTAAGTTATTTTCTATTTGAGCAGGACCCTATATATATATATATATATATAATAAAGGAGAATCCGCGAGCGCTTTTTCAATAAAAGTCTAATTGAATTAATACTTACCTTCTAATTAGGATTTCAATTACTACTTACCTTATAATTAGGAGTCTAATTATTAAAATTTAATATATTATAATCGTAAATGTTATAAAAATAATTGTATGGAAGATCTAAAGAAGAATTGATACATCCACTTATTCGCAAAAAAAGTGTTTCGGTAGGCTTATTAAGGAGAAGCCTATTATTCGTTAAAATTACAGAATTCTCGGGTGCTTTTAAAGCGAAATTAATTTTCTATTTTTTAGAATTTATGTATTTAAAATTTATATAAATTTCTATTTGTCTTTTAATAAGATTCTAATTACTATTTGTCTTCCAATTAGGCGTCTTATAAAAAAATATTAACTTATTTTCTAATTTCGATTTAAAGAAAAAATGATAAAACCTCGAAACTATTTTTCTAATTTTATAGAATTTATTTATTAAAACATTTATATAAACAATTATTTGTATTCTAATAAGAATCTAATTAGTACTTATATTTTAATTAAGATTTTAATTATTATTTACATTTTAATCAGGAGTCTAATCAGTAAATATTAACATATTCTAATTATAATCCTATAAAAGTAATTTAGCAAGGAAACTTTTTTTGAAAAAGTAAAATATATTAAATATAAGTTAACATATTATATAACAAAAATAATTTGAATAAAATTATAAAAAGAGAAATTGACGACCAAACGAAAGAGCGGCTCAATTAGGAGTAACATATTAATAATTAGAATTTAATACTCATATTATAATTTTTATTTATAAATGATAAAATTTATTTAATATGTTATCGATATAAAATCTATTTGAGATTTAAATAAATAACGATAAAACAGATCATTATCCAGAAAAAATGTCGAAAAACAAAACGAGCCAATATGAAAGAGCGTGTTAAATATTAGAATTTACCGGTCATGTTATGATTTTTTTAAAATTAAGCTTATATTTGAATTTTGTGAAAAACTAACAATGATTAATACATAATAACATTAAATATAATTAAGTCTATTTTTATTTTGTATTTGGCTGCACAATCAAGTTAAAAATGACTATAAAAATTATTAGATAAATTTTTAAGTTAAGTTATAAATGATGTTGAATAGTTAAGTTATAAATGTTGTCATTTATTTTATTATAGTGGTAATTGAAGAATGTTTAATTTTATCTCACTTTATCTGGATAATATTAATATATTTCTCACACACATACATATAAAAAATACTAAATTACTTATTTATTAATCAATTTATAAAATATTAATTTAACTAATTTATAGAGTATTGTAATTTTTTATTTAATAATATAAATTGTAATTCTTTATTTAATAATTATTTTCAAATTATAAATTAATTCCTTATAAATTTTAACGAGTTTATAAAAATCTTATAACACCGTTGCAAAACGCAATTTAGTCGACTAGTATATATAATAAAGGAGAATCTCAGGCACTCTCAAATCGCTCAAAACTATTTTTCTAATTTTTCTAGAGTTTAGGTATTAAAAATTCATATAAATTCTTATTTTTCATATAATAAGAGTCTAATTACTACTTGGCTTCTAATTGAAAAACTTATATAGAAATATTAAATTACTCTAATTAAAAGTTTAATGATATTAATATTTACTTCTAATTAGAATTTCAATTACTACTTACATTTTAATTCAGAATCTAATTAGTAAATACTACAATATTCTAATTATAAGTCTTATAAAAATAATTGTACAGGAGATTGAAAAAAAACTTTAGAGCAGCTCATTAAGAAAATTCCCGTTAATCATTAAAATTCATATAAATTCCTATTTATCTTTTAATAATAGTCTAATTATTATTTGTCTTCTAATTAGGTGTTTTATAAGAAAATTTTAAATTGTCTTCTTATTACGATTTAACGAAAATACTATAAAGTCTTAAAACTATTTTTCTAATTTATAGAATTTTTTTTTAAAATATTATATAAATTATTATTTGTGTTCAAATAAAAATATAATTGGTACTTATATTTTAATTAGGATTTTAATTATTATTTATATTTTAATCAGGATTCTAATCCATAAATATTAACTTATTCTAATTATAATTCTTATAAAAGTAATTTAGTAATTTTTTTATAAAAGTAAAATATATTAAATATGAATTGACTTATTCCATAACAAAAATAATTTGAATAAAATTATAAAAAAGAAATTGACGACCAAACGAGAGAGCGGCTTATTGTAACATATTTATAATTTGAATTCTTAAAAAATTGTTAATAATTAGAATTTAATAATGATATTATGATTTTTTATTTATAAATGATAAAAAAATTTATTTTATTTTTGCTAAATAATAAAATTTATTTAATATGTTAGTGATATAAAATCTATTTGATATTTAAATAAATAACGATAAAACGGCTCATTATCCATAAAAAAATGTTTAAGAACAAAACGAGTCAATAGGAAAGAGGGTGTTAAATGTTAGAATTTTTTAAAAAAGAATTAATTGTTTAATTTTTAAGTTAGGTTATAAATGATATTAAAAAGTTAAGTTATAAATGATGTTGTTTATTTTATTGCAGCGATAATAAAAGAACATTTTATTTTATCTCACTTTACCTCAATAATATTAATATATTTTTCACACACACATATATAAATTACTAAAATATTTATTTATTAATAAATTTATAAAATATTATCTTAACTAATTTATATAGCATTGCAATTCATTATTTAATAATTATTTTAAAATTATAAAATCAATTCCTTATAATTTTTAACAAGTTTGTAAAAATATTATAAAGTATCTGCTCGAAACTATTTTTCTAAAATTTATGTATTAAAAATTTATTTAAATTCTTATTTATCTAATAATAAGAGTCTAATTGTTACTTGTCTTCTAATTCAAAGTCTTTTAAGTAAATATTAACTTATTCTATTTAAAAGCTAATGAAATAAATACCTACATTCTAATTATGATTTCAATTAATACTTACCTTTTAATTAAGAGTCTAATTAGTAAATATTCAAATAGTTTAATCGTAAGTCTTATAAAATAAAATTTACTAAATTTAAGTAATGATCAATTATTTATTTTACAATCAAATGACAAAATATTTTTTGACCGATTTATATAGTCTTGTAATTCTTTGTTTGATAATTATTTTTTCAAAATTACAAAATTGATTCCAAATATTTTTTACGAATTTATAAATATATTATAAAGTCTCGAAACTATTTTTCTAATTTAATAAAATTTATGTATTAAAATATTTATATATATTACAATGTATGTTCTAATAAGAACCTAATTACTACTTCTCTTCTAATTAAGAGCTTATAAACAATACTAATTTCTTTTAATTGAAAGTCCAATCAAATTAGTACTTACATTTTAATTAAAATTTTAATTATTATTTATCTTCTAATCAGGAGTCTAATTATTAAATATTAATATGTTCTAATTGTATGTCTTATAAAAGTAAAAAAAATATTAAATATAAGTTGACTTATTCTCTAACAAAAACAATTTTCTTACAATTACAATAAAAAATTGACGACACGACGAGAAAGTGACACGGTAGGGAGAATTTAATACTAATTGATAGAAAAATATTTATTTTTTATCCCTTACTTCACATAGATCATATTTATAAATTTCACACACAAGATATATATATATATATATATATATATATATATATATATATAATACCAAATTATTTATTTAACAATCAATTTATAAAATATTGTTTAGACTAATTTATATATTATTGTAATTATTTATTTAATATTTTTTACAATTATAAAATAAATTCCATCTATTTTCTAACGAGTATATAAAAATATTATAAAGCCGCTATGTAACGCGGCTTAGTCGACTAGTTAAACTAAAATATCATAAACTAAAAAAATGATTAAATAATTTTTGAGAGAAGAATAAGGTTCTATTTGGGAGTGCTGTTGAAAACTGTTGTACTGTGAGAAAAAGTGCCGTGGAAAAAGTGGTGTCAGGAAAATCAGATGACTGTTTGATAATTTTTTTGATTTATGCATATTTTGAGATATAATATATAAAAATAATATTTTTGGGAAGGTTTGACGATGAAACTGATAGCTACTTCTTGCAAAAACTGAAAATAGTTTTTTCCAAAAGCATAGAAGGACATGTTTTTGCTAATTTTTAGACTAAAGGCATTTTTCTGTACAACAGTTTTTATAATTTACCAAATACTTTTTTGACAGCTTTTCAATAAAAAACTGTTGTAGGGGTCTGCAACAACGATACCAAACAATACATAACTTTTAAATATAAATACTCTAAACCACCGAAACCTCCTAAACGTCTATTCCTATTGTTATAGTCACCGCAAAAAAAAAAATCAATTACCTTAATAGAATAAAGCCACCGAATAAAGTGACGAATCAGTAATTTTGATTCGATGAAAATAACATATTCAACTTTTCATAAAATTATTATTTACCATTTAAATCAACTAGTCGTGAATTTACATGGGAAAAAAGCAAAGGTACGGAAAACTGGGTGAGAGAGAAGTTAGATAGAGGTTTTGCAAATGATGAATGGTGGAGAAAATTTCGTCTGGGTAACTTGACAGTAACTCACACAATCACCTCTGAACATAATCCAATTCTGTTAGAGCCAGTGGCAGTGTCTCGTTCAAGTTTGAAAATACTTGGCTGAATGAACCAAATTTTAAAAAAGAAGTCTCAGATTACTGGAAAGCTCTGCCCCACATACATATATGCTGCCTAAACCTTTATCTGTATATTCATTCATGGCTAAGTGGGGTCGAAATTTCTTTCATAAATTTCGAGATAAGGTAAAGAAGTTGAAGATGTCAATCATGATGATATGTGTAGCTTGGCTGTCGAGTATTTCAGGAATATTTTTGCAGGTGATAGGGTTGGGAATGGCGGAGAGGAAGGAAATGAAGCTGGTATCATCACAAACGCCCAGAATGAGAAACTCACTGCAGATTTAAGATTTGAGGAGTTCACAATTGCAGTCAAACAGATGCATCCAGATAAATCTGCAGGTCCGGATGGTTTTAGTCCCGCTTTCTTCCAGCACTTTTGGGAGTTGTTAGGTTATGATATTTTCAAATGTTGTAGAAATTGGCTTTCCGAGTATACGTTTTCTGCAAATCTTAATGACACAACTCTAGTTCTGTCCCAAAGAAGGATATTGTAGAGAAGATGGCTGACCTTAGACCGATTGCTCTATGCAATGTCTTGTACAAGATTGTTGCAAAGGTTCTAGCTAATAGATTGAAGACAATTCTGCCTCATATCAACTCTGAGAACCAGTTGGCTTTTGTTCCAGGTAGAAATATATCTGACAATGTGTTGGTAGCCTTTGAGATGCTACATTTTATGAAGAAGAATAACAGAGGTCAGGTGGGAGAAGTTGCTCTGAAACTGGATATCTCTAAAGCATACGATCGTGTGGATTGGTAATACCTCAGAAAAAGAATGTACGTCATGGGTTTCACATAGAAGTGGATCAAGTGGATGATGCTATGTGTGTCAACAGTGAGGTACATGATTTCTTTCAATGGTAGTAGAGTTGGCCCAATTAATCCAAGCAGGGTTGAGGCAAGGAGACCCGTTGTCTCCGTACCTCTTTCTCTTTTGTGTTGAAGGCCTATCTCATAAACTCTCGATGGCTGCAGAGGAAGGTGCTATTCATGGTTGTCAGATTGCTGCCCAAGCTCCTAAGGTAACTCATCTTCTCTTTGTAGATGATAGTTTCCTATTCTTTAAAGCCGATGTCAATGAGGCAGCAAAAGTTAAATCTTTATTGAATGAATATGGAAGCACTTCAGGTCAATCTATAAATTACCAAAAATCGGGCATCTTCTTTAGTGCTAACGTGAGGCGAGATAAATAACAAGAAATAAAAACCATTCTGGTAGTAGACAACGATCTGAAAGATAGTAGATATTTAGGTCTGCCTTCTCTCATTGGAAGATCTTAAAAATCTGTTTTCAACTTTGTCAAAGAATGAGTTTGACGTAAAGTGCAGGACTGGAACAATAAAACTCTTTCTAAAGTGCAAGACAATCATGGTCAAGAATGTGGGACAATCTATTCCCTCTTATAGCATGTCTTGTTCTTACTTCCTAAATATTTATGTGGAGAAATTGAACGTATGCTGAATGGTTATTGGTGGCGTTCTAGCGGTAATAGTACTGGAGGGGTTCGATGGTTGGGATGGGATAAGATGTCGGTACCTAAATGTGATGGAGGCTTAGGTTTCCGTGACCTACATGGTTTCAACTTGGCTTTACTGGGCAAGCACATTTGGAATTTCTGCAATAAACCAACATCTTTAGTTGTAAGACTTTTTAAAGCTCGATATTTCCAGGACAATCATATTCTTCAAGCAGCAAAAGGTTGTGATTCGAGTTTCATCTGGGAAGGTATTTGGGAAGCAAAAGAAAAGTTACAAGCTGGGTTTAGGTGGATTCTTGGTGATGGGAAAGACATTAGAGTGTTTAAAGATCCTTGGATTAAAGGCAAGAGGGATTTCTGTGTCGAGAACAGTCACTTGACCGTGGTTAGAAATGATTTAGCTTTTATTAGTTAGTTCCATCCTAATAGCAAAGTCTGGGATGTGCCAAAAGTTAAACAAGATTTTCATGCAAACGACGTCCAACTAGTTCTGCAAACACGAATACCTCTACTGGATGCTAAAGATAGGATAGCTTGGTGTGGTACAATTAATGGAGGTTATACAGTGAAGTCAGGATATCATTTCTGGGCGAGCTTAAATTCTGAGGTGAAAGAGGCTTCGAATTCAAAAGGTTGGATCAGGTTGTGGAACCTTCGCTTACCTCATAAAATAAGAACCTTCTTATGGCATTTCTGTAAGAATAATGTCTCTGTGAGGAAGTTACTTAGAAGTAAAGGGGTTGGAGTGCCAACTATTTGTCCTATATGTGAAAATGATATTGAACATTTGCTGCATATATTTTTTGATTGCAAATTTGCGTTGGAATGCTGGCAATTTGCTGGTCTTAACTTTGATATGCAGAATGTGGAATGGGCTCCTGGATGGCTTATTGACAAGATCACAAATGAAGATGAAGCCACAGTAATTAAAATTGCTGAAGTTTTATGGTGCATTTGGTTTGTTAGGAATAAAAAAGTTCGGGAAGGGCAGTGTATTGCTTCTTCTATTGCCATGGAGATCAGTGTCAAACAGGTGAAGGATTGGCAGTCTGCAATGGATCGTAAGGTATCATTAAATATCATCTCTTCTAAACCTACAGTGCAGAAGTGTACAGTATGGACCCCACCAGCTCAGGGTCATGCTAAACTCAATGTGGACGCCTCTCTGTACAGTGGTGGTTCTTCGTTTAACATAGGCATGGTGATCAGGAACGAAAGAGGCAAGTTTATGAAGGGTAAGAATAGGTGTTTCCAGGAATGTGTGAAGTGATGGAAGCAGAGACTCGAGGTGTTCAGGTAGCTATTGAATGGATCGACGAAATGGTTCTGCAATATGTTGATATCGAAGGTGACTAAGAATTGGTTGTCAAAGCTATAAAGAATGAAGCACACTACTATCTAGAGATTGGACATATCTTGGACTATTGTAGATCGAAGCTTAGTAACAGGATTGATTTGTCCCCTTTGTCAAGTTAAAAAGTAAGCAAACCGAGTTGCTTACCTCGTGGCTAGAGCTCCGTGTTTGTTAAATTGCTCTAACGTTTTTTTGTCTCCTCCAAGCCTGTTGTTGAAGACGTTATCTTCTGAAAGTTCTTAATAAATTTCTTATTTCTCCCCAAAAAAAAACTAGTCGTTAATTAGGAGTGTTTTCTTCTTCCAAGTATTTGCTAGCAAATTAATAAGTGCATGGTTTAATTTTTTTTGTGCAATTTTAGTATTCATTGAAATGAATATGAGAATATATAATACTTTGTTTAAATTTATTGAGGGGATTGGGATTGTTTAAACAATTCACGAAAATACGTTTATTTTCCAAATAAAAATTAAAATATGATTGTTTAATTTATTTTATAAATAATTTAAATATTAAAAAATTATATATATATATATATATATATATATATACTAGCTTGTATCTCGTGCGATGCACTGATGAATTTTTTTAGTTTTTTAATATTTTTATTTTAATATTTTTTAATAATTTGAATTTATTTATATTTGTATAATAATAATTTAAATTTTATTTAATATTATATCCATATGTTTTTATATAATTTATTTGTATTTATATTTTAATAGGATAATTTTTGTTTGTTTTGTATAGAGATATATTTTACTTAGGAGATTAATGTGAGATATTTTAGTTAGAAGATTAATATGAGATTGTATTTTAGTTAGAAGATTAATATTTTAAAATTATGCCCAATAATTAATCAATTATCCGGCTCAAATATCGACCGACTACCAAACTTTCAATGTTATCATAAATTTTAATGATATATTAAATTAAAATTATATGATAGACTTTAATGATATATTAAATAAAAATTATAGGATAAGTGGGATTCGTAAAATATAAAATAAAAAATATAATTTAAATATAATATAATATTATCATATCAACGGAATTATATTCTTATATAAAAGTAATGTTTATATTCTTTAGAATTATAATGTTTATGAATTGTTTGCATAAAAGGAGGACTACTGTTGTTAGAATTGTATGTATGACTATACTTTTTTAAAATTATATTTTATTAAAATTGGATGGTCAAGATTGTTTATATGATTTAATAAAATTGGACGGTCAAGATATTTTATATGGTTCACCCAGTACCAAACCAACCGACGACCAAAATTTTTAA
Source organism: Oenanthe sinensis (assembly GCA_028671895.1). Lineage (NCBI taxonomy): Eukaryota > Viridiplantae > Streptophyta > Magnoliopsida > Apiales > Apiaceae > Oenanthe > Oenanthe sinensis. The sequence goes on from CM053811.1 coordinate 6,846,932, forward strand.
TCTTTCGGCTTTAATAATATAGTATATCTTATATTCTTACAAGAAGCTTATAATAAAGGACAAAATATTCACCAAAATTGACTTAATCTCTGGCCTACGGAAAATAAGGGCCGAGTCACCTTGTCTTTTCTTAGATGAAACTTCATTAACAAACAAAGAATTTATTTTATAAATACAACTTCGTGATAACAGATAGCAGCTGAGTAAGCATTGAGGACGCAAATAATTTCATATGTGCTGCTACGCGTAGAGCTTGTATGTCTACAAATTACGATATTTATATTTAAATAAAAGACAGAAAGAAGATGGTGTTGTCAATGGAGAATTAAATAATCCCCGCATGGGCGGCTGTGACTCATTTTCGTTTTGAAATAATATCTAAACCTTTTAAAGATTCCATTCCACTTCGATTTTATGCCTTTATCTTTACTTTCTAATTATTCAATTTCGTATTATCTTGGTTCCCCTTTTTTCTTGTCTACCATTGTAATTATATTTAAATTTATATTACCATAAATTTATATTATATTACCATAATCCAACAAAGATAAAATTATAAAATAAATAATTAAATCATATAAAAAAATGGTTCATTCTCTACTTCAGAAGGACCAAGGTTATATTTTAAATAAGCTCTAGAGCATTTCATAGTGCTGCTTCCACTTCCCGGAAATCTCTTGTCTTGAGTTCAGCTCCGAGTAACATTTTCTATTTTAAATTCTGTTTGTCCTACTTAAAAACCTGCAAGTTCAATGTTAGAAACCTACCTTATGGTACAATGCACAATGAACCACCATTTGAGACCAGCTGATCTACAACAAACATGTGAAATATCGAAATACCACACGGAGAATACAGCAACACGTACAAGGAGGTATATTAACTGAGTGATAAGAATTTATTTTCTATCGTTTTAAGTTCTAGTTTCGACTCTTTCTTATCTTATAATTTGTTAAAACATATATTTATTTATATGACTGTAAATGAAATTATCAAAAAAAATACAGACGAAATCAACTATAATGAGAGCCGGTTAATTTATTTATGTTAACATAAATGGTTATTCAACCATGAGCTGAGCTGTTGAGTCACCAAGTCAGCTAGAGACCAAGTCAGCAGTGTGCGGGTGGTTATATTTTGACTCCATTGCGATTTGTCGGATCTGTCAAAATCATAGACAAATTTTTTGACCCCGAAATCATTATCGTTTCTTTTTTTCCCATTCATGTTACTCTCTCCGTCTTTAAATAGTTGTCTATTTTGACCTTTTTATAGTTAAATTGACTAATTTTTTATTAAAAATTAAAAATTATTTTTTTACAATTTTGAAAAACTAAAAAATATATTTTAAAGTAGATTATATACCTTTTAATATTATAAAATTTTAATTTTTTTAATTATATATTATATTTAAATTACAGTCAAAGATGAATCAATTTGATCACATTGAAAATAAAGTGAACATCTGAAAGGGGATGTAGGTAGTATCGAAGGGTAATAGTCAAATTGAAAAGGACCTAAGGAGATAAACTCAATATCATATGATAACTGGTAAAATACTAGAAGAATACAATATGATCATAATGAGTTCACCTATTTATACCAGATATATATGTATTAAGAGACATCTTAACACAATAAAAAAAATACAAATTTCAATAATTTCAATATTTATTATTCTATTTATATTTATCTATATATATAACAACAGGGTATGGGAACGCTGAAGTGGTGTCATCTAAAATTTTCAAGATATTTTTTCTTGATTTTTTCCATTTTACATAAATAGGTTCGTCAAATTTGAATGTGATAATTAGTTCAAAAATATTATAAATTTTCAACACATATATATCTTCGTGAAGAGTTAGTGATTTTTTTTATCAAAATTATATATACATATATAAATTTTTATCGTAAAACAATTAATAGAGTATCCTATAAAAATTATTAATATTTCAATTAATGTGATTAAATATATAATATTTAAACTCATAAATAAACGTTATTATATTATATAAACTATCATGAAAACCCGTGCGAGACACGAACACTAACTTAAATATGGTATCGTAATATATTCATTTAAATGTATCGAAAAATCTGTAATGAATAGTTACTAATAAAATAATTTGACATCATATGAGCGAGAAGTAGTCAAAATTATGACTTTTTGAATTCTCATTGTAAAAAAAATTAAAAGGAATTATTATAAATTAATCTCACATTAGAGAGATTGTAAGGAGAAGAATATAAATGAAATAAATGTTTCTATTTTATTGTATAAAGAATAATTTTGTACATTTTGGAGCTTGTAAATGAGGTTCTTTGTGGGCAGAGGAACACTATTTCGTTTAAAAAAATATTAGCATCGTGTTATTACCTTTGGGATCGATGGGTTTTCTTTTTGTTTTTCTTTTAAATTCAATTTAGTCAAGGCAACTCTCAGTGAATCTGCTGTTACAAAGGAACGAAGATATTGCCTTGACTAACAATTCTTATTCTTTTAAATATTCCCTGACTGAACATGGTGGTGTCATCAAAGAAGATACCGATCTTCTCATTTTAGTCAGTATTAAAGCATTTTAAGTTAATAAGTTGATAAATATGTATCTGAGAATTTAAATCTAGGCAATGGATACTTACTAAGGAAATGATGGTACCATCCATTTATTCCAATTTTTTTTTGACGAAAAACTGGGATTTTATTACGTAATCAAATCCATAGAAATACAATGCTGAATCGAACTAGGAACAGAACTCATGTCGATTATACGACCTGACAGATAATATGATTCCCTTGCTAACTGATGGGCCACCATATTAGCAGATCGTTTAACAAAAAACAAACTAACACTGTTTAACCTCTTAAGCATCCTACGACACTCCTCAATAATCGATTCATAGTAGGATCTCATGTCTACTTGACTTCGTATTGCTTGAACAACTCCTAAGCAATCAGACTCCACAGTAGCACCATGCCATTCACGAGTAATTTGTAGTATATACACAATGAGTAATGCTAGAGAACCAAAAAATATCCTCAAAATATATTCCAAAATGACGTGGCAGTAGTGACATGACAGAATAGAAAATTTTAATTCGTGTGTTAATGTGAATGCACGAATGGTCTATTTCATTTATTATTTCAACAACCAATTAAGATTAGACAAGTGGATTTTGGAAACTTTTTTGAGAAATAATTTTGAGAATCTAGCATTTCTCATACACAATTATCGCCCCACCAAATATGGAAGCTCTAAGGTATAAAATATGCATGATATACTTTAGTGTTATACCCCTACAATTTATATTTATATTCATTTATATACATATATTTAGGAAGAATTGTGTCATTCTGAAAATGTCAAGACATATTTTTATTTTTTCTTCAATTTATTTTCTCTTCAAACTTCCGCCTAAGGTATCCTCAAACTCGTTTTGTGCGGCACCTGAGCAGTTAAGTACACGGGCGATTATATATTTCTCGCATCCATGTGTTATGCTGTATTGACTGACTTTTATTTGAAAACCACATATTTTGTCAATAATATTCTTCACGGGATAAGATAGTTGTACCAAATTTTCATTTTAATACGGTAAGAATTGAGTTAAGGAGATATTTAGATTATCACTAATAGGCTATTTGGATAATGTTATGGCATTATTTTCATTACCTCTTGTTTTTGTTAGCACCTTCACGAGAGTATGACTATAAACTATTGAACTTCCTTCTTATACAGTGTTAGGGTAGTTTCAAGAATTATTTTCTAAGGCTTACCACAATCGTGTTTAATTGTAAAAGGATGTTTTATTTAATTTAGAATTGAAGTTGTACAAATAAGGTATAGAGACATTGACAACAGCTACATGAATTTTGTATACAATATTGGTTACTGCATTACTCTATACGCCGAGCTACCATCATGTTGCACTCCATAAAATTACCATCATTTTTTGAAGTAACACTTTCTAATCTATGTAGCTTGAATTTTGTTTTTTGTCATATTTTTATTTCGACTGTAATTTTTTATTCAAAATTTGATTATTATTTTAAAAAACCACTTTTTAATTCAATTATAATCTCAGTTTGATTCGGAGTCCAAATATCCACTTGATCCAATTATAATCTATCTACATATTTTTTTGTAGATCTCAAATATTAGGTATATTATTTGTTAATCTTCTTTGAAAAAACTATCTTTTCTAAAATTAATTATATATTTTAACAAATCTCAATTTAATTGTTCAATTTTAATTTACATGCGCTGCTTAATCCAAAATACCATATTAAAATTATATAAAAATATAGACACGAGATTTTATATATTATACGAGAGATATAGTTAGAACAATTATTTTATTATAAATAAAAATATTGTTTTAAAAAATATTATAATAATTATAAATATATGTAGTTAATGAATTATAAAATAAAATCATGTTCGACTTTGTAGACATTGAGTGATTTTCCACTTGTATATTAAAGTCATTAAAATTATCTAAGTAGGATAAAAGATTTGGGAGTAAATAGGTGAGTGTAAAATTTCTTTGATAAAAATTGGAAAGAAAATATATATGGAGAGAATGAAGCATATCATCTCAGAAGATTTGAATTTTAATTTAGGTTGTTGAGAATAGAATGAGAAAGTAAAGAAATTTTTAAAAATTCACCCACCATAATGTAGTTCAAATCTCATTCCATTGCATTTCATCTCATCCAAATTTATTCACTCCAACCAAACATAATATAAGACAATTTAATCTCAATTTTCATATAAGATTCTATTAGGTAATATCTTAGACTCTATAATCTCAATTATAAAACAACTATACATAAACTATTTGTTCTTATATTAGACTTCCAATTAACGGAGATAATAAAGTTTATATTATTTTGGAAAGCCGTTATTTCGTCACATTCATGTTTTAAAATTCAAATGTGTGTTGTACTCACCGTTGGCCATCATCATCGATGCTTGTCTTTGGCATCTTTATCATTCTGTCCCCGCTGCCATCGGCCAAGTGGCGATAACACCTATTTTTGTTGGCAATAATTAGGGGGGGGGGGACTTAATCAAATTGTTTAATCTGCATTACAAAAATATGTTACATCCCCGTCTCACTTTCACAAGGACACACGGTATGCAAAAGAAGACAAAATAAACACATCCATTGATTGTAAATCGTAAAGCCACTATATACTAGTCAACAAAAATTTATGAAATGGTAGCACAATCTCGAATTGGATTCCAAATTGACGGGTTAGAATGAGATTATTCGATCAATAATTGATGGACATAATATTCTAAGTATAGTACAAGGATGTTATTATGGCAAAATATTATTTCATGTAAATGAAATGAACATATTTGGCTACAACTTCGAAACCATGTTCTTTAAAGTGTGATACAACAGAATTAAATTGCAAAAGATATGAAAATATAAATGAATATATTGTTAACTTTGATAATCTGCCTAAACATTTGTGATCTTGAAAACAACAATATCAGAGATTGTTCTGATTTCTTAGGTTCTAGCACAAATAGTACTAAAAATCAACAAGAATATTAAAGAATAATATCGATGTGTGTGGTTTGGTTAATGATGAGAACCCAATGAATGGCTTGCTTAATTATGCCACCATCTGTTCTTGCTCTATATACATCTGTTCAGCCCAAGCTGGAAGCTGAACTCCATTTCCTGCATTGTGTTTCTGGTCAGAACTGTAGAGTCCAGCCCCTGTTGAGGAAACATCCTTCACCAATGAATTAACCCATGAAACATCGGGCTCATCGACAAATGATGGATTGATTCCTGAGTTTCTTGCTCCTGCAATGCCACTTCCAATTCCGAATGAGGCAGATTTTCTGAGCTTGTTCATGTCTTCTTGATAGCCCCAGTCTAGCTTCCCGCTAGGTGAGCTCCAGTCAGCATGGTTAGAAGACATCATTGATGCTGAATTTGCAGCAGCTGATGAAAATCCAGCAGGCCTGTTGTGATTCACAGCTCCGCGGTCAATAAAGCTCTGGCTACGCTGCTTGGCAAACGCTGAGGACCTTGAATTCATGACTGCTGCTGCCACTGCTGCTGATGAGTCAAAGCCATAGGTGGGTGGTGCTTTTCTAGCTGGTGAAGAAGAGGCATTTGATGGGTAGCTTGCCCTGAGCTGGTTCATGTTCTGGCGCATTTGGTGTCCAGTTGGGGATTGCATTTGAGGCGTGTTGGCTCTGGATGTAACTCGTGGTGAAAGACCTTGCAATTGAGACAGATATGATGAATCAGGGGATCCAAACACATCTTCCAGGTTTGTAGGATTCATTTCCCCAAACCGGTTGCTGTTGCTGTTGTTCCACATTGATGGTGAAGAAAGATTAGACAAATCATTAATCAACTGCCTTTGCTGCTGAGTTCTAATACTTCCAAGTCCAAGTAACTCCATTTCCAAATCCATATCTCTAGCATTCAAAGCCGTCTTCAATCTGCTACCAGGTAATTGTAATGCAGGCGGTGTGAGATTCACCTTGTTCTGCCACAAATTCCCTCCCATTGGAGACGAACAAGCCACAGAAGGAGACATTGGTGTCGGAGAACCACCAATCCCCCTCGGACTCAAACTACCCATATCCATCGATTTAGGTGAAGGCATAGCTGAGCCAGTTGAAGCATACAACGGCCTCAACTCCTCCACTCTATGTGCAAAAAAGCACACTTTTCTCGCACACCCCGTCTCATCTTTACACAACCTTGTTCTATATTGAGCTGGATGTAGCCAAGACTCGAAAACTCCGTGTGCATACTCGCAATTATCTCCTTTCACACAACTTCCCTTCCTAAACTCCGGACAAGGCACACAACTATAAGTATACTTCTTTGGATCACGACGACGAGCATTCTCACCAGGATGCACAAAAGGACATTCAGTCCAATCATGAGAATAAGCCCTGGAACAAGGCTTAACCTTAAAACTATACATCCTGAAATCATCAGTGCCATACAATCCAACATTAATATCAGGCAAAGACACATCAACAGGATACTCTTTCTTCTCAACAACTTGCTCAATCCGAGCATCATCATCACCAGACTCACTACCTGTTAACAAAATCTCCAATTCCTTCTTTCTCGAGAACTTAAGAATGAAATCACCAGGCTTGTTCCCATTCACATCGATACAATTAACATCAGCAGATGCATCAATCAAGAACTTAACAATCTTAGCAGCCCCTTCAGCCCCACCAGCAGCAGCACAGTGAAGAGCAGTAGCTGAATCAGAAGAAGAAGCCCTGTTAACATCAACTCCACCACTTCCAACTATGTAATCAACAGTCTCAAAGCTTCCATAAAGAGCTGCAATCATAAGAGGGGTTCTTTCTTCAAACCCCATCTTCTTAGACCCAAATTTTCTACCATACCAGAAGCTAACATCATCAATATCAAACCCCTTCTCCTCAACTTGATGAATAAAGGCTGTAAGATTATTATCAGCAGCTAACTCAAGTAAAGATGAGTGCTTCAAAACCCCATCTTTCTTTTCTTGAAATCCAGTGTCCATGACTGAATTTGATGAGTAATTTTCAAGATTTTAATATGGGTCTCCAAGATTTACTAAAAACTTGATGGGTAAACAATAGATTAGTGTTTAGAGAGGTGAAATGTTGTGAAGTGTGAGAATGAATTTGAGATGTAAGGATAGCTGGACTGTGATATATATAGAGATACAAGTATATATTATAGATACAAGGGAAAAAGGAAAGAAGGTGGGAAGGGAGGAGGAAAGTGTGACTTTTCTTCCTCTTGAGTTTCTTGGGGTATATGAGTCAAGTCAAAGTGTTGGAGCTTGAGGGTCCATGTAACAGCACTTAGTATGTGTCTTACTGGCTACGTTTGAAATGAAATGCAAATGATGAATGAAATGTAGATGTAGATGTAAATTTAGATTCAGGTGGGGCCCACATTGTATATGGTGTCTAGGTATCTAATCAACCCAACAACAGCTTATAATTCAAGAGTGGTTTCTCCGTCAGAGTGCGGTTGTCGCTCTGCTGGAATTTTACTTTTGTCTATTCTTACCAATATTCTACTATCTTTCTGTTTGTTAGTGTATTAAAATTAAAGGCACACATGGTGCCATATATTGAGTTAATTAAATTGTATAATTAATTAATTATGGTATTTTTAAAAAATTGATATGATTTATTTCATATTCTGGTAGCTGAGAATCGTTTTGCTTGTCTTTAAACACAAGTCTGTTATGTAAATAATATTTACTTATTTTGAATTAGTTATATATTGAAAAGAATGCAGAGGACAACAAAAGTGAATCAGATTGGTTAGCCACTTCGTATAAAAACCAAATGAGTTGGCATTGGGCGGGGCGGTACAAGAGAGAACACGGAGGACTACTATACTTGCAAATGTTACAGGGAGATAAAAGCAATACCTTATATCATATAATTCCTTACACATTTTCTTGTCAAAAAAAAATTTTCCTTGCACATTTTAATTCAATTTATGTATTTTGTTAGTGAGATTAATGATTATTTGAAAATTTATTTGAATTTTTTATCAAGTAAATTATTTAAAAAGCACTGAATTAACTTAAAATCTTTTTTATACTCCCTTTTTCCCATAATTTCTATCACGGTAAAAATAATTATGAAAGTACACAGATCACATATTCTTAAGATTATAATTTATTTTTTTCAATAATAATATTTAATAAAATGGGTTCAACTAATAATACTTGATAAAAGGTAAATCAAATTCTCAAATTCGTATAACATGGAACCTAGAGGTAATGGTGAATTAACTCATGGATATAAAGTAAATTATTAAAATTTATGAGCTTAGAAGTTTTGTTTTTTTACCCAAACTACCTAAGATGTTATCTTAGAAATAAATCTTCTTTTTGTGCAAACATTTTTTTTAGTTATTTATATGAATAATTTCATTGATAATGTATATCTTATCAATTATGAGAAAGTATACATATATATATATATATTATTTTTTTTATTTTAAAATGGCCTCGGTACATATAAATCATGGCTTCTCCCTAGCAAGGACAAAGTCAAAAGGGGAGTAGAGACGAGAGGTGACCAAACGGACGGGTCGGGTGAGGAATGCCGGTGAGTCGATTTGGCCAAGGGACTCGGACACGACACGCGGGAAGGCGAGCCGTGCCGAGTCGAGTCGGTTAGGAAAACCTTGACTCGTAAACGGCTCGGGTGGATTGGCAATTAGGCTAGTTTCATTTTTCTAATTTTATTTTTAAATTTTTATTCCATGCAATTCAACGAGGAGTGTTGAGCTAGGCGAGTCGAGACGAGCCACTATGAATTTATGACTTTCTATATTTCTATCATTACATGTGATTAGATTGAGTGACTGACATAGGAACATGTACACACATACATATTTATATTTCATATGTACATAATTTTATTGAAATTAAATAAAATTTAAGTTCGGGTTTTATTTATTTTTTTTAAAAAGAAATACTTATTTCATACGAATATTTTGGGAATATTTTATTAATTAAAAAATATTTTACAAATTATTTGAGAGGACTCTTCTCTTAAAAAATAGAACAAACTGCTTGTACATAATAAATAAATTTAAAAAATACAAAACAAATCAAATTTAAAAATACAAAATAAAAATATTATATCCACTATTTAATTTATAAAAAATCTTGTTGTTGTTCGTTAGTTGACGTTCCCGATTCAAATGAACTATCCATTAACATCTGCGGGTCATTTTCTCCACCCGAGTCATCTTTTTTTCTTCCTTGTTGTCTTTTTTCGGCTTAATCTCAGTCCTTTTTGCAAACACATATTTTCACCACGTCTGGCGAAAGACTTGATCTCTTCTCATCCAACAATCTTCTACCTGCACTAAAAGCAGACTCGGACGCAATTGTAGAGGCATGAACTATTAATATGTATCTTGCAATTTTTGCTAAAACCAGAAATTGGTTCTCATGAATTTTCCACCACGTTAGTATTGAAAAATTATCATCTAACTCGTAATTATAAGAAAAAAAACTCCTTAATCATACTAGAAGAAGAAGTAGGTACATAAGACGTAGTGGAAATTTTACATTTTTATTTTTTGACTAGGATAGATGAAATAGTACTATTAAACTTACTAACAGTATTAGTCTTAGGTGGTATAACATTTTGAGTTTTGGGAGTATAAATATCTACAAGACGGTATATAATTCTAAACAATTTTGTACATAAATAGCATGATTATACGAAACTCCCAACACCTCATAATAATGTTCTAACATATTTTCTAAACCTTATTTTCTAACACCGGGATCAAGAAGACATGCAACACCATAAATATAGGGAAAATCTATAAATTATTTTATCCACTTAATTTTCATGTTATAAATAATTGCACTAAAATAATCATTTTCTTCAAATTCACGTAAAGTAGTAACAATATTAACACACTCAATGATAACATTATGTACATTTAGTTCGTAAACATAAGAAAAAACATTAGTAGCATGATGATAACAATCAAATATATCACGTACACTAGATGTCAAATCTCACTGAATATCGGTAATCAGTCCACCCTCAAATTGGTTTTTTGGGTCTGAATTATATAACTCAGTGATAACTATCTTATATTTAATCGACTCATTTAATAATTTATAAATCGAATTCCATCTTGTAGGACAATCGATAACCCATTTTTTCGGCCTTAACCCATTATCTTTACACAATTTCTTGTACTTAGACCGTAATGTGTGTGGTATACGTAAATACTTAACTATTTTTCTAATGGATTCTAATAATACAATTATTTCTACAATTCCCTTTTGAGTCGATAAATTAATTATGTGAGCACAACATCTAACATGCAAGAAAGTACTAACCTAGAAAGCCTAGTCTCGAGGTTATACAAGACCAAATATTTTGATGGCACAGATTTCTTAAACTCTTCATTGGGTCACAACACAAGTTTTATATAGAGAAGCATTTTTTAGGCGAAAATGTTATTATGAGACGAGATTCGATGGAGAATAAACAATGGAGAAAATGTTCAGATTACAAAACAAAAGCAATCCTTTTATTGCCATGGTGTCCCCAGTAATCGAAGATAGAAATGTGGCATCTTTATTCTATACAGAGAGAAATGAATGGAATAATGACGTTATTAAGGACGTGTTTAACAGCAGAGATCAAAAGAAAATATTAGAAATTCCTTTAGATGAATCAAACACATAGGATGTTTTGTATTAGAGATTAGAAAACACTGATATGTATTCAGTAAAGAGTGCATACAAGTTGTTACAGATGCAAATGGGTAGTTGGCATTCACATGATAATTCAAGTACTTTGAAAATGCTATGGACTATTAAAGCACCTCCCAAGGCTGCTAACTTAGTCTGACGTGTTTTATCACAATGTTTACCCCACTAACTCAGCTACAATTTAAACATGTTCCAGTACAAACCTTATACCCGGTGTGTACTGGAGAAGGTGAGACGGTGATGCATACCTTAGTGTTATGCCCATTTGTACATCAATGTAGGATGCTTTTAAACCCAACCGTTGTCTGGGATCAGAATGCAGATTTTATGTCATGGATGACAAGTGTGTGGAACTCAGCAAACACAAAACAACAAGTTGAATCTGTAGTTCTTTGTTGGGCCTTATGGAAAGCTCGTAACGATTTGGTTTGGAACTAGAAATATTCAACAGTGAATAAAGTTGTAGCAGCTAGGAAGCAATGCCTTACACAATGGACAGTAGCCCAGATTAGGTCCTATGTTGTTCGTCTCCAACCCCAAGCAAATGGAGATCGAGCTTCTAGCTGGGTAAAGCCCAAACCAAATACAGTTAAGGTATCAGTTAATGCAGCAATCTTTGAAATTTGAGAAGAAGTTGATTTTGGACTGGTTGCAAGAGATTCAGAGGGCGCTCTTATTGAAGCTAAAAGAGTGATTCTACATGAATTTATTGCACCTGTTCTAGCAGAGGCAATGACAGTTAAAGAAGCATTGAGCTGGATTAATCGAATGCAATGATAACAGTTAAATTGGAGTCTGGTTGTCTTGCTGTGGTTCAAGCTATCAGAAGTAAAACTCCAATGAGGTTTCGTTTTAGTGCGATTGTCTCCGAGTGTCGATATTTTATGCATAACAACGTGAAATTGTTATTTGTAAAATGATCTGAAATATGATTGCCCATCATCTTACTATGGAATCATATGCTTCTCTAGGTCGTAGTTTTAATATGTGGACTATTTCTAATGTCGTCAAAGATTGTATTGAGATGGATTTGATAAGTTAATAAAATTTCCCAGCTTTTCGTCAAAAAAAAGAAGAAGAACGAATAGAAAATTTGTTATTCTTTCCTCGTCAAATCATTTTAAAAATGGGTACACGATTTTTTGGACAAATTATATAAAAAATTTCTTCCCAGTTGTTTAAATTTCTTTCCTTCAATTATAAACAAATTATCTGAGAAAAAAATATAAATCTTTAATCTTCTTTTTCTTTCTTTTAAAAAAACCTTTCAAATACAATTTAGTGATATTTTAGATAAATAATTTTTTTAAACTCCCTCCGTCTCCTTTTATTTGTCTGTTTCTAAAAAAAGCACAAATTTTTAAAAATGTTAGTTGATTTTTTTTTTATTATTCTACATAATTGCATTACATTGAATTGAATTATATATATATTTGAATTAGTCAAATATTGGAAATGATAATTCAAAGATATTTTTTGAATTTTTTCTATAAAATTATTTTGAGAAAAATAAGACAAATAATTAAAGATAATTTTTATTTTTCTAAAAGAGACAATTAAAATGAGACTGAGGAAATAGTTAAAATTAAATATACATGCAATTAAAGTTAAATACATAACTTTTATGGAGGTGTGTGGGAATGGAAACATCCAGCAGGCCCTGTCTACCTCCCTACGTTTGTTAACCGACGAATTTGATGCTGGTATAATGAGAATCACCAGTTTTCGACCAAGCACACGCGTAAATCTTGTACCCACATTATTTTTTTAGTATTATACAAGTATTTTGTTATGACACCAACTGATCAACACGAGGTTGAAATTTATGACGATGTTAGTCTTTTGATAACGTCTCCACTCATTTTATCTTTGAATTTTCATTTATTTTTATATTATTGTTCGCTTAAATTTTACTTCAAATCTATTTTTTCTCTATATAAAACAAAATAATATATTAACACAGAGATGAAAATAGAGATACAAAGATTTTTTTTTAGAGATATATTAGTGTCCCCAAATTATTTCTCAATTTTTTTAAAATGTTACTTGTCTAATTTTAATTCATTGTCTCGTACATTTACATATGACACATAAATTATAATTTTCTATTCCACCATAATAGTATTGTCATATCATTTAAGAAAATATTTTAAAAATATTTTTAAGATCCCCTACATAGTACAGACTACCTTACTTAAAATTTTATTAAATTAATGTCTTCTTTTAAAAGACAGTATCAATATTACATTTTCTTTATGCTATGAAAGAATGAATCATATCGATCAACTATTGTAGTTGCATTGGGCTCCTACACCTAATGTAGATATCATTAGCTACCGTCACAAATCTTAATGATTTATTTAAAAAGGGCCCATCAGGATTGCAGGACTATAATTTTTACATTCTGGCCCATCATAATTTCTTTGTATTTTGACTTGTATTCTTCTTCATGTATGGCAGCAATTGGACTAATGGAGTGATGCCTATACAAGTTTATTGCAAATTTATGCGCCAGAAGAGGATTTACGTGAGATGAGCTTAAAGAAAACTTTATGAGCAGGTAAACTTAAAATTTTTAATTAAATTTGAAGGTGAAATTATAATTTAAATTTATGTTAATATTTATTTGAATAAGATATATTATAAGTATATAATTTATGAGTTTATTAAAAGTTAAATTGAAATTTATAAGTAATATAAAGGATTTGCCATTTTGTATTCCATTTGGAACATAAAATAAGTCATTTGATTTTTTTACACGTAATTTAAGTACCTTAAATAAATGGTTAAAAATAATATTTTCACTTTTTTTGAAATCCTTTCTTTGACTTATTTCTCTTTTCTTTAACAGAAATCGAGTTATTTGTTATGTGCATCTATAAATCTAGCACAAAATATAGAGAGAGATCAAATACTATTTCCCTGAATATTTTCTATAAAGCCGCGTTGCCATCGCATAGGACATTATCGAAGGTTATTTATAGCATTCATAGTCTAAGCTACGAGTATTTTGTTTTAGATGGTAGATAGGAGTGTGAGATTTGAGCTCAATATAGCCATTTTTAGCAAACATTTAATTTTGTTTTTCTTTTGCGATTAAAAACTACTAGCTAGGTCATTGTGATTAATGAATGATGTGGCCACAGTTTTCATTGTCATGAATTGTATTTAAATCAATCCTGTACTGTTGCCCAATCAAAAATATGTCACATGAAAACTTGGCAAACATAAAATAAAATGTCTTGTAACATTGAAACCTCTTTCTTTAAGCACCTGATTCAATATTATCGATATCACATATTTCTTTCTGATTTCAGAATTTTACCAATTTAATATTTACGAAGCATATTATGTATACGATATATTCTCTTGTTTCTTTTTACATCTTCATAAAAATATTAGGGTAATTAAGAAAAAATTTAGTTAAATATTTTTTTTATATAAATTAGCCTATATCTCTTTTGTAAAGTTTGGGTTTTTAAATATTTTTTATTAATTTAATATTAATATAAATATTCATACATTGATTTTTTGGAGTTGTGGAGTATGAAACTCTTTACTTTGTTAGTTTCTTATAAATTTATTTTAGTATGTTGGAATATAATTCTAACCCATATTCTTTGTTAGTAATATTAGAGATAATAACATAAATATTAAATTTTAATATATTGGTAATTAGATTTGAATCTTTAAAGTAAATATTAAATTTAATAGGTTGTTAATAAAATTTGAATCCAACCTAAATATCAATATTAAATTCTAATATATTGTTAATTAGATATAAACCTTAGAACTATATTAGCCACTATTTTTAAATATCCATGATTAGTTTCTCATTATCTCTTTTAATATTTATAATTGTATAAATTCTTAATTTTTATTACTACTTTTAACAATAATAATAAAAATATTAAATTTAACATCATAAGTTATATTAGTAATATGCTACTTAGACCATCAATAATAATTTGAGTATGGAATGAAATATATATTTGCTAATATTGGATCTACTAATTTTAACCTCTAATTCAATTTAACGTATAATAATTATTTTCTTTATTTTATAATACACCGGACGATCAAAATTTTAGATAAAGGTCACTATTATATTTATTATTACATGTACCTCGTGCACAAATTCTTTTATACATTATTGTATACTATACTTAGTACTGATATTTAGGCTTTTTTTTGTTTTTCTTAGATTGAAATCTTTTATTATATTAATATTTTTATAAGAAATAATATAAATACTAAATTTTTATATGTTGTTAACAAAAATTATATTTTTTAAAATATTTTTAGAGCCAATAATATGAATATTAAATTTTGTTATATTATTATTAAAATTTGAACATTAAATTTATCTTAATATATTTCAAATTAAATTTATAAATATTTAGATTTAAATATTTTGCCAATACCTTGAACTTTTGTCCTTTACCATTAATTTGGATAAAAACCACTCTTGCGCATAATATATAAGTTTATAACTCGTGCGAAGTACAAGATGACTAATATTTAAATAAATTAATTTTTATTTTTATTTTTATTGATATTTAATATAATTTTTTAATATTAAGAATTTATATTAATATTATATGTTATCTTATTTTATATAATTTTATTCTATTTAATATAAATATGTTATAATTTAGACCCGTGTTATAATAAATATATAATTGGGTTTAAATAGAAAATTTTTAGTTAATATACATATGTATATAGTTAGGGCCTGTATTATAATAAGCAAATAATATCATGTATATTAAAATAATATTTAAAATATTATATATACACACATATATTAAAATATTATATTTATTAAAATATAATTATTTTATTTAATATCTTAGAAAAATTACTGAAATACATCTCAAATTCTTTATTCTCTTTAAATATTATATTTTATCCGTACAAAATATATATATTTTTATACTTTTTAATTTATTTGATATTAATATAAATATTTTTGAATTAGAATTATTTTGTAATTTTTTAGAGTTATTTAAATTACAGTCCTTCAATTTTTAACATATTTAAAATCAATAACATAAATATTAAATTTAACTATATTACTTATATAATTCAAACCCTAAATTTTTTTTAGTAATATTAATTTTTTAGATATTTATTGAAATTGTTTTATGTTATTGATGAGATTTGAATATTTAAAATTAAACTAGTATCTATGAAATTATAAATATTAAATTTAAATATATTACTATTAAAGATTGAACACTTACCTTTGATAATATTTTGAATAATATCCTCTTATACTTACTACCTTTAAATCCTGTGTGATGCATGGATTGATTTTTTTTATTCCCTTATTTTTATGTATATAATTTTATTTTATCTTATTTGTATAACAATAATTTATACTTTATTTAATATTGTGGTATAAATATTTTATACATTTTCATATATTTTAGTTGTGTTTGTAGGGACAATGTTTGACCGTTTACTTTGTTTAGATTTGGACTATGATTTGATTTAGTCTACTTTTCATATTATGACTGTGATCTGAATTAAACCCACTTTCTTCTCCTATAAATATTTTTATGTAATTGTAAAATCTCAACACAACACAATATCAATACAAAACTAGTGCGGCTTGTGGGGTTATAAATCTTTATCTCGTGTGATTGTCGTTTATTTTCTTATTCTTGTTTATTCGATTTGAGTTTGTTTTCGTTGTTCTATACTCAACAACTGATATCAAGAGTTTAGGTTTTCGGGCGAGTGAGAGCGATGACAGAAAAAGTGAAAGTAAAGATTAACAAATTTGATGGTAAATATTAAAGATGCAGATTGAAAACTATTTATATCAGAAAAAACTACATGAACCGCTAGAAGAGAAGAAGCCAGATTCAATGGATGAAAAAGAATGGAAGCTATTAGATAAGCAGACTCTAGGTGTTGTCAGATTGACTTTGGCGAAGAATGTTGCTTACAATATCGTCAAGGAAAAGACAATTCATGGATTGATTAAGGCGTTGTCAAACATGTATGAGAAGCCATCTGCTTCAAATAAGGTATATTTGATTCACGTGTTATTTACCACGAGAGTGAATGAAGGTGATTGTTTTGTTGATCGTGTAAACGAATTTAATTCTAACCTATTAAGACTCGCGTCAGTTGATATAAAATTCGATGATGAAATACAAGTCTTCTTGTTGATATCCTCGTTGCCTGACAGTTGGTCAGGATTTGTCACTGTAATTAGTAATTCATTAGGGGGCAATAAGATGACTTTTGATGGAGTTCGAGATTCGATTCTTGGAAAAGATATTCATAGAAAAAACTCAGGAGAGTCATCAGGTTCCCTGTTGAGTACTGAGAGTAGATGCAGAAAGTCTGAAAAGGGGTAGAATCTAGGGCGTAGTAGATCGAAGTCACAGAAGAGAGGGCAATCCAAAGATTGCAAGTAGATTGTTTGGTAAAATTGTCAGAATAAGGGTCACTTCAGAAATCAGTGTATAGCTCCTAGCTCCTAAAGGAAAGAAGAAAGAGGGTAATTCAACTAATATAGTTGAAGAAGTGGTGAATGACGATGCTCTGATTTGTTGTGTTGAATGTTCTGTTGAATCATGGGTTATGGATTTTGGTGCATCATTTCAAGCTACCCCTTGCAAGGATTTTATGTTAAATTTCAGACTTAAAAATTTTGGTAAAGTCCGTCTTGCTGATGATGAGAATTTGGATATTGCGGGCATGTGAGATATTAATCTCAGAACCTCTTTGGGAACTAGCTAGACGTTGAAAGATGTAAAGTACATTCATGGACTTAAGAAGATGTTAATATCGGTGGGTCAGATAGATATGGAAGGGTATCGAGTTACTTTCAGAGATGGACAATGAAAGGTTATAAAGGGGAATCTAGTTATTCCTCGCGGAGATAAGAAAGGGACATTATACATAGTTGAACAATCTTGTGATGAAGCAAACGTAGTTGTCGATGAGATTGAGTCTTCAACTTTGAGGCACTAAAGACTTGGTCATATGAGTGAAAAGGGTATGAAGCTGTTAACTTCGAAGGTTAAGATTCCAGAGCTGAAGAATGTGGAAGTTGGTTTCTGTGAGCCATGTGTTCTTGAAAAGCAGAAAAGAGTTACTTTTAACAAAATCAGGGAGGATGCCCAAGGCTGAGAAGTTAGAGCTAGTTCATACATATGTATATGGTCCAACAATAGTTACGTCGTTGAGAGGATCTTGTTACTATGTCACTTTCATTGATAATTCCACTAGAAAGGTATGAGTTTATTTTTTGAAAAATAAATCAGAAGTGTTTGGCACTTTTAAGAAGTGGAAGACTGAAGTTGAAACTCGGACTGGCTTGAAGGTTAAGAGTTTTGTGTCAGATAATGATGGTGAGCGCAGTAGTGATGAGTTTAAAAACGCAGAATATGGGATTAGAATGATCAAAACTATTTTAGAGACACCGCAACAGAATGGTATTGCAGAGCGCATGAATAGAACCTTGAATAAGAGGGCTAAAAGTATGAGAATACATGCAGGGATGCCAAAGATTTTTTCGACAGATGTAGTTAACACAACACCATGTCTCATAAACATAGGACCTTCAGTTCCTTTGAGGTTCAAGATTCCTAAATAAGAGTGGCAGAAAAAGGAGGTAAATCTTTCGCACTGGCGAGTTTTTGGTTGTGTTTCATATGTGCGTATTAAAGATTCAGACTGGGACAAGCTTGATCCGAAAGCAAAGAAGTGTATCTTCATTGGTTGTGACTCAGATGATATGGGTTACCGTTTCTTGGATGAACTAACGAAGAAGGTCGTTAGAAGTAGAGATGTTACTTTTAATGAGAATGCAGTGGACAAGGATAAGCTTGCAGTCGATTCTGATTTTACACAAGAACAACCTGAGAAAGAAAAAGCAGTACTCGAAGATATTACAGAAGAAGATATTGCAGAAAATAGTGGGAGTTTGAAAAATGTTTATGAGAATATTCCAGTTATTCAGAGGCTGAGATAAGAAGATCTAGCAAAATTGTGAGGCCACCGCAAAGATTTTCACCTTCAGCATATTATATATTATTGATCGAGGATGGAGAGCCTCAGTGTTATTTAGAGGCAATTCAAGTGGATGATTCAGTTTGGTGGAAATCAGTCATGGAAGAAGAGATGAATTCTCCTGAGAAGAATGAGACTTGATCTTTAACATAATTACCACCAGGAAATAAGGCTTTACAGAATAAGTTGATTAGTAATGATACTTTGTCCTTGAAGAAAACCCTTAGTTCAAAGAATCATGTAGATATGTTGATTAAGGTGGTTACCAATGAAAAGTTGAAGTTTTGAGCTTCAAGTGACCTTCGAGATTGATTGATGAGAAGACGCTGCACTAATTTAAGTTATTGAGTGAAGTATTGGATTTACTAGATTTACAATAGTGGAGTGAAGATGTGGTCAGACTCCAAGCGGGAGATTGTTGGGTTTTTTAGAGTCTACCTTTTCAGATTTGGACTAGGATCTGAGTTAATCTAATTTTCATATTTGAACTATGATTTGATTTAGTCTACTTTTCAGATTATGACTATGATTTAAGTTATTTCCAGTTTCTTCTCCTATAAATATTCTCATATAATTGTAAAACCCCAACACAACCCAATATCAGTACAAAATTAATGCGGCTTTTGGAGTAGAAAATTCTGAACCGTGTTAATCTTTATTTCGTGTGATTGTCGTTTATTTTCTTGTTCTTATATATTCGTTTTGGGTTTGTTTTCGTTATTCTATACTCAACAACCCCCGCTTCCTGTCTAAATTTTAGAATTAAATATGTGAAGACGACCACTTGCAATAAAAGATCATTTATACTATATCCGAAGGTAACCCACTTCCAAACCATTTGTTCGAAGAAGACTGTTTAGTGACCTCTGCCTCCGTCCATTCATGGCTGACACGTTTTCTATTAAATCTGATCGAATTAGCTAGCCATGCATATATAAGTGGAGTTAGCCAACAATGTAACAGCTACGGGTATAAAATAGCAACTCGCGCGGCTTGTTAGCTGGTCAGCTGGAGTTCATTGGTTGGTTTTGACGCCACACTTCTTACGAGCGGAGGGCATATGTATATAGGAACTAGGAAGACGACGACACATTTCCCTGTTATTACAATAATAGACTTACAAGTTGCTTATGCTTTACATGAAACTTCAGGGCCGACAAAACTTATTCGACATTATTGCTAAAAATTTGTCGATACTAAAATTTTTTTGTCGTAGTTAAGCTGACAACGCCCCTCCCCCGCAGAGAGTTGATTCCGCGAGCTTCTCATGGGCAACTCAACTGATAAATTTGTTTGAATCGTAAGATTGATTTATCAAGTAACTTGAATATTACAATTTTATACTGAAAAAGAATTAGATCGAGTTTATTTATTTTATCACATAATAATTTATTAATTAAAAAATACATATAATTCTTAACTTAGAGATAGAAATCCCCCTTCTTTTGTCTATGTATGCTAGTGCACATCATGAGAAAATGCTTATATATTTAGACGATTTGTCATAAAAAAGTGTTTTTCAGGTAAATTTAATCCGGATCGATAGTTAAAACCTCATAACAAATGTATATGAATTTAATATCCAAATGTTTTCAATTCGAGCTAATGAATTTTCAGATTCATGCATTGAAATTTGAAGAGGGCCAGGCCTAATAATTCTGATCATGTCATAACTCATGCATTCAATACACACGGACTAAGAATCAATCAAAATTTGACAACTAAATTTTTAATATATACCCATAAATACATATTAGAAAAATCGCTATATAATATACATGTCGTTTACATTTCCCGTTCATCCTTTAAAAGTATACATGACATGGCAGCACAATACGATAAAATTAACAGACAATCAATTGTATAGCAGTCCCTATGCGACTATGTACGTATATATCCACATATATATTATAAAAGGCAAGAATAAACAAATTTTTGTTTTGCTTCCAAACTAACATGTTAAAAAATAACTCATATATTACACGTTCTCATTCACATTCATTTCCTTTTCACATCCAAAACACACCACCACAGCTTAAGGCTAAGCCACTTTGCTACTTTTATATCTTTTTTAACTACCACTTCGAAAGCCTTCCGGCCCTTATTATTGCAATCTCAATTATATTATCCTTACATATTTCTCTATATATATTATTAATCCAATACTAAGTAAGTTTCATATGCTTAAACATCATGAGTTGTGGAAAAGGTTGGCCTGAACCAATTGTCCGTGTCCAGTCGTTATCGGACGCTGGAGCCACCATGATCCCTGACCGATACGTCAAGCCGCCATCCGATAGGCCATCAAATTCTTCTTCTTCTTCCTCTTCCTCTAATGTAAATATTCCGCTAATAGATTTTTCGGGAATTTACGGAGATGATCGAGTTGAAACCATGAAACAAATCTCGGATGCTTGTATAGAGTGGGGATTTTTCCAAGCGGTGAATCATGGAGTGAACCCTCAACTAATGGACCAAGCACAACAAGTTTGGAGAGAGTTTTTTCATCAGCCTATGGAAGTGAAACAATCTTATGCGAATTCTCCAACGACGTATGAAGGATACGGAAGTAGATTAGGTGTTCAAAAAGGTGCAATTCTTGATTGGAGTGATTATTATTATCTTCACTACCTTCCTTCTTGTTTGTTGGATCAAAACAAATGGCCTGCTCTTCCCTCCTCCCTAAGGTAATTTTTCATATTTAATTACGCACACAGTCGCGCGCGCACATGCATACAAAAATTTATTGATTTATAAATATATGTGTATCATCTCATGGCATGGGTTCGAATGAAATTATTATATAATCAACTGCTTTATAATAAAGTTATGTTATTAACTTATTATATAGTAATAATATGTATACATGTTGGGTTATCCACGTCAGTTGTGAAAGGACAGAGTATTGATTAACAAGTGTGATAAGCTCGTATCCAACTTGTAGTAAAGTTTCGTAAAAGATGTGGCTGCGGCTAACTGATCGTACGTAGCTAGAAATGATATGAATAAGTAAGATCGAACGTACAAAAAGTAGCACAAAAAAAAAAGATCGAACGTACAATAAAACAGTTGTATAACTAGAATTTAGTAGGTTATGTAACAAATATTTCGATGTTGTGTCTATTGTAGGGAAGTGATTGCCGAGTACTCGAGGCAAGTAGTGAAGTTTGGTGGTGAACTAATGAAGGTTTTATCGATAAATCTCGGATTAAGCGAAAATCATCTTCAAAATGCTTTTGGAGGTGAGAACGTCGGAGCATGTTTGAGAGTGAATTTTTATCCAAAATGTCCGCAGCCTGATTTGACATTAGGGCTTTCGTCTCATTCGGACCCCGGAGGAATCACCTTTCTTCTTCCTGATCAGCATGTTGCCGGACTTCAAGTCCGAAAAAACGATAACTGGATTACAGTTAAGCCGAGCCCCCATGCTTTTATTGTCAATATCGGTGATCAGATTCAGGTAATTAATCTCACTTCTTTTAGTGTTAGATTTTCTTCTATGGATAGTGGTTTGAATGAAAGCATAGGGCACATGGAGGGGTCACTTTAAATTATAGTGTATTCGACCATTATTTGTAAATCATTTCACATGTTTATTTCCCCTTCCTACGTTTTTAAATCTAGCTTCATAGAGTCAAAATTCAGGCAGGGCAGTTTTATTTTTAAGTATATTAATAATGAGGCTGACCGGTGGCCATAGATTTTCTAGATCATGCATCACATGCATACTTCTAATTTTTTATATTTCTGAAAGAAGTTTAAATGTTTAATTTGCTAAACCCTAGATAAAGTGTATCAAATTATATATGAGGTAAAAATTATATGAAACATTGGAGTATTAATCGGAGATTTATATGTCTCACGTATTATGTTTATAATATATAAAATTATTACAGAACAAGAATACAATGCATAACATATAGTATTCCATATAAAATTATTCACGGAATAAAACCCACTATATGATACTCCTTGTAAATATTCAAATGAGAAGCGAAAAAACGGAAAAACCAATTAAATATCCTATTGATCTTATAATTAATTTTGTGATACATAACATGGATTCTCACGGTTTGTGATACATAACATGGACTCTTTACATGATGATAATCGATCAGGTTCTAAGCAACGCGATTTACAAGAGCGTAGAGCACAGAGTGATAGTGAATTCAAACAAAGAGCGGATCTCCCTAGCATTTTTCTACAATCCCAAGAGTGATTTGCCTATAGAGCCAGTGAAGAAGCTGGTGACACCGGAGAGACCAGCAATGTACACGGCCATGAGTTTTGATGAATACAGACTTTTCATAAGGACAAGAGGTCCCCAGGGTAAATCTCAGGTGGATTCTTTAAAGTCTCCAAGATGATCATATCAACTTAATTAATTTTTGATTATTAAATTATTAATAATGTATATTTCAAAGTATAGTTGCATCCACATGACCACCAGAGATGTAATTAGACACACAATTTTCTAGCAATAAAATAACTTAACTATCTCTTTGTGTGTAACATCGAATATGATCCATCAAGAGGAAATTTAGAGACGAAGGGAAGGCTAAAACGAATTATTACGAAAATTGCAATAAACACACTATGTTATGATCATGCATGCAATCATTAGTTTGTAATTCTACGTGCTTAAACAAATTTCTATTCAAATATTTTGCGACTATATATTACGGAGTATTGTAGACATTCTTGTAACTTCTAACGTGATACAATTTTGACTATATATATTCAGCTGTAAAATATTGTACAAGTTGACGGTTAGTAAAATCTATTATTTTTTATCCCAATAAAAAATATTCAAATTTGGTAAGTTAAAGAAAATAAGCAGCTCGTGAATTGCTCGTTCATTATTTTTATCGATGTACACGAACACTTTTTTTATAAGAAAAATGGATTTAATTTAATAATGAAAAATCATACGTAATCTACAAAAATGGCCCGGTCGAATAAACATAAAATAGATCAAATCATCAGTTTTCATGAAACAATCAATCAATGTGTTGAATATGTTGAAGATGATATATTTACATGTACCCGTTTTGCCACAACTCGTTTGAGTTATTGACCATAAATACAATCCAATACAAACTTTTACCACTAAATCAGAAAGAGAACAAACACTCTCTCACCAAACTCAAAATAAAAACTTAGATCTAAAAAATAATAAAAACTTAGATCTGAAAAACAAAACCACAATAAAAGAAAATCGGTGTACTCTCGAATTCAATAACCTCCGCTTAAGTCGAAGACAACAGAAAATCAGAAAGTCCAATGATTTAGATCTAAAAAACAAACCAAATTGGTAGAAATTCTTCCCCAAAAAAGAAGTTTATTAAAAAAACAAAAAACAAAATAAATTAAAGAATTTGGGGTTTTATACCAGAGAAACCAGTGAAATTCCCGCCGACTATCTTAATAAAAGAGAAGGGAGGTAGCTATCTTTTTGCCCAAACACTTTTATTATACTACTATAGGGGTTCACTATATATTTATTTAAATAATTTATAACAAATATATTAATTAAGAAAATTGTCTCACCAGTCACCGTATTGCAGAATTACAACATACACCGTATTAAAAGAAAGTGTCAGAGAAAATATATACTGTACAAATCTGGGCGTTGATAAACTAAGCTATGCTATAATAATATTCTAGTGATTTTTACGATGCTCTTCTCATGTTTTATTTTTAAGGAACTTAAAATCATTTTTATATTATTTTTATCAATAAAATATTTATTTCATTTCCCACTTCAAATATATAATTAAAATATAAATATAATAAAATAGTAATACCTGAGAGCAAATATAAAATATATTTTTAAATTTAATATATAATAAAATATTTTAACTCACTAGAAATTAGATTACATATTATTTTTAAGAAACATGACACTGAGGCTGTTAAACTTAGGCCCTGTTTGGGGTAACTTAAATTTAAAATAAGTAGCTTATTTTAATTTTTTTTACATATTTTCAAAAAAAAATAGATAAATATTTATTTAAGAATTTTAAAACCAAATATGATTTTCAAAATTGAAAATAAGTTACTTATTTTCAGAAAAAGTACATACATACTTACTTTTTGAAAATAAACACTTATTTCCAGATTATAAATTAAGTCAAACGGGCCCTTAAACAAACATAGGAATACATATGTTGGGTAAGGCCAAACAACAATCAGCCAAGAACATAAATTTGAATCATGCTACTAAAATTAATATAAATATAGGTCCAGCCGAATAGGTCTGAGTAGTGGCGCAACCAGAATTTTGAAATAACCGGAGTTAGAATAAAAAATTACTAAATTTTAGAGATTAACGAGGCTCATTACCAAATATTTACTACTCTTTTAACTAAAAATAAAAACAAAATCTCTATTAATTCTTGAAAGTCAGTCCCGGCTGAAACCTAATTCCGCTCTGATCCGAGTACCCGATGAATTTACGATATATATAATAATCATTTTTCGTGTAAATATAAAAAATACCATTCATTATCATAATACGTTTGTTTAATCACATCATGATATGCATAACACCTGGATCCACATAATATACATGTTAATGAACTTATTCACGAGTAGACTAAAAAACCATGCCCACGAATTTCCTAATCAAGTGAGTTTACAAATTAGAATGGAGTTTGTAAACTTCAAGTTTTGATATATTCAAACCTCTTTCGTTATAAACTAGGTTGAATTTAAATCGAAAACTCGAACAAGAAATAGCTCAATATATTGTCTACTGAATATAGATCGAACTACTCTGCACCCAGGCGAAATGTTCATTAAAAATCTTTCTACCTTGAACTCAATTATGAAAATTATGTTATACTCCCTCGGCTTTAATCTTTTTAAAAATAATGTATTTTTTTATTAATTTTATTAATTTCATTATTTTACGCATATTTTCTTATATATATATATATATATATATATATATGGGAATGCTCAAAATAAAACCAATATTTTGGAGAAAATTAAGGTATTTTTATCAACCGTTGATTTCTAATTGATCTGATGGTTCATATTAAATTAGACTATTAAATTAGAATATTAGTTTCATTTTCAGTTGTTTGACATTTATTTACATATATTTGGAAACTATTACAATTTTGTTAATTATATATGCTACTATTATAATGAACGGTGTAGATGATGGTCTCTAAGTTTCCTATCTAAAAAATTTTCTCTAGATCCCTACTATATATATATATATATATAATGTAACAACCCGGATATTTTTCAAAATTTATTTTTATTATTTAATTATTTTATTGATTTTCCCAAAAGAGGAGGAATAAAATTTTTATATTTTATTCCAGTTGGATGTATTTTCATATTTTTATTATTATTTTAGTAATTATTTTCAGTTCAGTGGGGCTGAGTTCAGTTTAAAATTTTTTATATTATTTTACTGATCGGGTTAGTATCTCGAGTTGGTATTTTTCTTCGGTTGAAAATTTTATTTGAATATTCAAAAATTTAATGTTTTTATATTTTTTAATATTTGAAATATTTAAATATTGTGAAAAGTATTATTTTTAATTAGTTTTAAAATTAATAAAATTTATATTTTCCCCAAAATATTTTTATAGATTTTTGGGATTATTTAAAATTATTTAGAGATTAAACGTGATATTAAAATGATTTTTAGAAATATGTTTTATTATTTATAAAAGTTTTTAAAGGTTTTAAAATATATATATAGAAATATAAAACCTAATCTACCCAGACCCCCCCCCCCCCCCCCCACCAATTATTTTCCCCAGCCGCTCTGCTTTTCCCCATGCGCGATCTCTCTCTCCCGTGTTCTGCTCTCCCCTTTACTCTCACGCGCGACCCACTCCCCACCTTGTTTTATTGTCGCCTGCTCTGGTCTGTTCCGTCTCTTTTATGGTACGTATTTATATATATCTAAAAGCTTTAAAAATTCATTACTTACAAACCATGCATCCAATATTCGATATCTATATATATAAATGATCAGCGTTTTAAGGCCTACACATAGGTATAAATTTGGATAAGTTTTGAGAAGATTATTTTCTGGGCAGATTTTCCTTTTTAATTTATTTAGGAGTAT
The DNA here is from genome assembly GCA_028671895.1 of Oenanthe sinensis. NCBI lineage: Eukaryota > Viridiplantae > Streptophyta > Magnoliopsida > Apiales > Apiaceae > Oenanthe > Oenanthe sinensis. The sequence continues at coordinate 6,874,333 of CM053811.1, forward strand.
AGAAAGGGATTTTGATGATGGTGATCAAGCCAGGAGGCAGTACAGCACGTGTATATGCATGGGTATTAATTTCGGATTTTTCTGAGCATATTTTCCGGGTATCAGAAAAGACTCGTGGGATGTCCGTAATTGATCTTATGATAAGATTTTTAAGATCCTGACTTGACGCTTATAAATATTCAGGCATGTTAGTTTATATATATTAATTTCATAATTTTTAGAGATTGTTTTTATACTACAGATAGTTACTTGTTAGCCGAATTTTTGGGTTTTGATGACTATGTTCTTTGTTTCTGGTAATTTTATGTGTTTAGGTATAATTTATTTTATGGGTTAAATTTGTTTAATTTATTTTAGTATAGTTGGATTGTATTGTTTGGGATTGATTTTGAGGGACTGTGATCCCGGGAAAAGTTAATTTTACAAAGCCCTTATTTCGAAAAATTTTCTTGTAATAAAAGATTTATTTTAAATTTCAATTATTATTTGATTAAAAATATATATATATTTTTTATGTTTAATGTTATGTTTAATTGTTTAATTTGATAACGTCATCAAGGGTAGACGTTATAAGTTTTAATGTATGAATTAGAATTGTTAGTTTTATTCATTTTTGTTCGAGGATTAATTGTTAATCTCGAGGATTAATTGTTTATTTATATTCAACTCTCGAGGATTAATTGGTTATTTATATACAAGCTCGAGGATTACGTGTTTATTTATATTCGAGTCTCGAGGATTAATTGTGTATTTATATTCGAGTCTCGAGGATTAATTGTTTATTTATATTCGTGTCTCGAGGATTAATTGTTGTTTAATATTCGAGTTTAGAGGGTTAATTGGTTATTTGATGATTAGTTAATAATTGAGTTTATATTTTTATTTATTGGTTTGTTAGGATTGAGGTGAGTTTTCTTGTTAATAGGAATATGTCTAAGATAAGTATATAAATATAGTTAAGTTATACACGCTCATGGAATATAGCGACGTACCTCAAGGATTAAAGTAATGTCTTATGTTTGACTATAGAAGTAGACGCGCAGACTCGATCTCGATAGTTCAGACTCGTAGCAACCGCAGGAACGTCAGATCAAAGAATTATTAAATGGTGATACTGTGAGACAGAAGAAGAAATAATTACGTTACTTCGACCATACGTAATTGCTAAGGACCAAAGGCAAGTATCTTCACCTTGATAATCTTAAACACTTTTATTTTATTGTTTCGATTATTCATATCATGATAAATAGTTATTGTTCAGAACTATTTATGATTCATGTTTTATTCTGTGCATCAGAGTTACTTGTTATTCGTACTCTGAATATTGGAAATTGATTATAATAAACACATCATATCCAGTGTTATCGTAGTAAATAACGAGGATATGGTTTGTATTTGAAACTAAGCATACCTTATTTTATTTGGGGTTGCTCTATTGGATTGGAATTTATCGCGTAGGAGGCCCGATGTATGGGGTCCAGCAATTGCATAGGAGGCCCGATGTAGGGGGTCCAGCATTTTTAAGGAGGATATGGTAACCATTCCATCTTCCTATAGGCTAACATTACTTGCCTATTTGATACCTATATTTTGAAATCCTTGTTATATCTATGGTATAGAAATGTACCGATGAGCTATAAAGGGGTCCTATTGCTTTTGAACCTGATCAGGGGGCAATAGTGTTTATTTGTGTTGATTATCCAATCCATATTGCCTGTGTGGCTATTATATATTGATTTTGAGCAGTTGATTCATTTTGATGACATACTGCATTGTTTCGGTTGAAATAAACTGTGATTTATTTACTGTTCAGTTTTATAATAAACTGTTTTATATTCCGTTCTCGATACATATCTCATATCTTGATTTAATTTCAATTGTTCATATACTTGCTGAGCATTTCTTTGGCTCACTCTTGCTTTTCATTATACACTTTTCCAGACAGGATGAGAAAATATTAGCCTTTCAGAAAAAGTAGATTGACGAGATTTATCCGCGTAGCTCGGAAGAAGAAGAGTAAGATGTCTTTACGAAGAAGTTTTCAGATCCAGAACGTCTGTATCTGGAGTAAGTTTTATTTATATATATTGGTATATTATATATTATATATATTGCTTGGTATAGACCCGTCCTAGCTGCTGGTATACTTTTTATCGAGGTTATACCGGTAATATAAGATTGATTTAAAGAGATTGTTGAAATCAATTTTGGAATTTTATGGATGGGGTAACAAGCGAGATTTGATTTGATTATTTGAGGTTTATAATAATTGATAATTGGTTTTTGGATTCTTGTTTCTAGAACTATAATCTAAAAGATCTCGGTAATTGGGGTCGTAGCTGTAGTTTTCAGATATTGAATGACTACAGGTGGTTTAAAATATTATTAAACAGGTAATTTTATATTGAGGTTTTTCACGTGACGACCAGATCCCCGACCCCGGATTTGGGGGCGTTACATATAAACTGTTCACCAGCCACAGTTTGATATTAAAAGATGTCCAATCAACTCATTTAATACCGTTAAAAGAACACATCAAATACTGAGATTAAAAAAACATACGTTCTATAATAGAACGTATGTCTTTTTTTTTTTTAATTCCAATTATACCTTTTAAAACATATGCTCTATTATAGATCTCTAATGAATACACACCCTTATCTATCTATCCGGAAACACTCTTGTTCTTTTACCATATCATTTTTCAGAGATTTGTGTGAGTTATCTAAAACTCAATTCAAATTTGCCTATTTGATTACAAATTTTGTATAAATCTAATATTCATTTCACAACCCGATATATTTTGAGCTACCTAATACCCATTTTTTATAAACTTTGAGTTTGAGAGAATATTCAATTTCTTCAAACAAATATATACACACAACATGCATACAAATCATATACACACAATATGCATACAAGCAAATCATATATACACACAATATGCATACAAATCGAATACACACAAAAAAAGAGCAAAAATTGTATGTAAAAGAATGCAATATCGAGTAGAATGCATACTTGATTTCGTGTAGAAGGCAAAATCGCACCAACTGTGGATGGGTAGAAAGCAATATCGAGTAGAAATAATTTAGGGTTAGGTTTTTATAGATGGGTTGTGGTTGGGTTCGATTATAACCGATGAAAATATGTTAGAAAGTGTTGGTTTTGTTAAAAAAAGGAACCGGTTCTGTAGAAATAAACCTGGTTTAGGGGGAAAAATCTCGTACGCTCTATTATAGAGCGGAAATACGCTCTACTATAGAGCATACGAGTATATATATAAATAGTTTTTAAATAAATATCACGTGGCAAAGTAAGAGCATAAACGGGAAAAAAATTAAACATATACGCTCTATAATAGAGCGTAAGCCCTTTTTTTTAATTCTGACTGTTTATTTCTTTTTTTAACGGTAGAAAATGGGTTGACTTCATTATTCAGTTTATCCAACTGTGACTATGGAAGGAGCCATATTTATTTATTTATTTATTTATTTACTTTTTTTAAATTCCGTTGATTATCACCCTTCACTCAAATGTTAACAATTAGACGAGACAGGTGGATTTTTTACCCTCATTAAAATAATATTTCAAAATATAATAAAAATTACAATTCTGACAGTTTATAAAATTGTCACAAAACCTGTTAGACCAAATATTTCAGGAATGTAATAAAAAGATTACCATTTTGACGGATTCTAAAAATTATGCTATAGAATACCGGCAGAGTTCTTCTAATAAATTTTGAAATATTCAAATGATGATCTAAATATATTTATCCTGTTGAAATTCAATTCAAAAAGTCAAAAAAATTCCTTATGTTATATGTCAGAAATTTTCTTACAGTTACTTATTTATCAAGAATTAATGGATGTAAATATCGTTAATTTAGATTGGGCTAAATAAACTATCTTACACAAAGTTTTGCTATAATTAATTAAAAAATATAAGTATTCAGACATACAGTATGTTCATTTTACTGTAAATACGTCAACATGTTCTAGAGGTATCCATTAAAAAAAGTCTCACATCCATTAAATAATTATTTATTCACTTTAACATATAACAAGACATATATATTCACGAGTTGTGTCCTTGCACCGAATATCAAAGTAATTAGATTCTTCTCCATCATTCGATCAATGCGTGGTTAATTAAATAAAAGGTCAATGCTTGTCCCATTAGCATACCCGTATAAAATATTCAATTTTGCACGTTTTGTACTGTTCTTCCCAATATATGATTCTCTGGCTAGTTGGACAGTTGGTTCATAATTAATTAGTCATGAATTATTTTATACTCCCTCGGTTTCAAATTAATTATATTATTTGAAATTTAATTAAAAATTAAAAATTATTTTTTTTAATTTTAAAAAACTGAAAAATATATTTTAAAATATATATATATATATATATTGATGATATGGTTTTTATAATTTTTTCAATTATATATTATATGTAATTTTTAATTAAACTTTAGTCAATTTGATCACAGAAAAGTCAAATAAAACAGTTGATTTGGGAACAGTTAAGATGGCACGAGGGAGTAGATTTTATTGTTGTTTGTGACTCGCCGTGGTTTTGGTTTACCAATGAGAATGCGAAAAGAATAAAAAATAAAGATTACATATATTTTTAGGGTTAAATATCAATTTAATCATTCACTTCATTCAAATATATCAATCTGACCACTACCTCTAGTTTAACTCATTTTACTCACAGACTTAATTTTTTTTATTAAATATATCACTTTGATCACTATTGTCCCTTGAAAAGACAGAGTTGTTCCTACAATTAAAAATAAAAATAATTTAATAATTAAGCAAATATGTTTCAAACCCTAATCAAATTTATTGAAGTGAATTTATTGATTTTTTCTCGAAAATATAAATTTCATGAATCTAAAATTTGTGGAATTTTAAATTGTTAAATTTTTTAAGTTTCGTAAATTGTTGAATTTATGGAATTTTAATTTGTTAAATTGTTTTAAATTTTAAACTGTTAAATTTCATAAATTTTAAGTTTTTATTAAATTATTTTTATTTTTAATTGTAGGGGCAACTCTGTTATTTCACATGGATAATAGTGGTCCAAGTGATATATTTGATTTAAAAAAAATTAAAGTCAATGAATAAAATGAGTCAAACTAGCTGTTAGTGACCAAAGCGATATATTTGAATGAAGTGAATGATGCAAGTGATATTTAACCCTATATTTTTATATAATTTCGATATTGGCAAGTAATTATTATATTTATTATTTTTACAATTGTTTATCATGTATGACATTAATATTTAATTTTTTATGTAAACTTAAAGGAATACATCTTTTATCCGTATTTCAAATATTGATTTTAATTTATTTTTTTATTTTTTTGCAATAAACAAATAGAAGTAATTGATAATAAAAATTATTTATCAGATCCCCGACTCCACCAACATATATATTAACTAAATCAGTAAGTTTAATTAAATACATTTTACTGTGTCATCACGGCATAACAGTATAGTTAAAAAGAAACTACCGATCACAGCTTTGATATCCAACCTATCTCCTAAAACTAAAAAAACAAATCAACGGCTGAGATTTAAAAAATAAATATGCTCATACGCTTTATTTTAGAACGTACGTACGCTCTATTATAGAGTCTATGGACATATTTTTTTAATTTTCACCTTACTCTTTTAAAGTTATGCTCTATTATATGTCTCCCGAAAATACATATCCATATTTCCCAGAAACACACTTGTTCTTTTATTATACAATTTTTTGGAGATTTCTATGAGCTCTCTAAAACCCATTTCATAACCCAATATGCTTTGAGCTATCTAATACCCATTTCACAGCCCAATATAATTTGAGCTATCTAATACCCGTTTCAATTTCTTGAAAATTTCAAAATTTGAGTTTGGGGGGAGAATATTCAATTTCTTGAAGATTTCAAAAATTGAGTTTAGGAGAATTTGATTTCAAAGTTGAAGTTGTATTATGGTTTTAAGTTGTTTATGATATTTTGAAGTTACGATTTGTATTGACCTTGATTTTTTGTTGTATTTTGGAGTTGAATTATTTAGTTTTAAGTAGTAAAAAAAATAAAAATAAAGGTACGCTATATAAAAGAGCGTATGTACAGACATGTTTAGGCTTTCAGAACTTTTTTGACTTAATTCTTTTTTAGTTATATGTACACTTATATTATATAGCATACAAGTTTTTTTTTAAAACGTACACTATATAAAAGAGTGTCGGATGTGTTTAGACTTTCAATATATTTTTAACTTAATTTTTTCTAGTCATATATGTACGCTATATAATATAGCGTGTATATAATCTCGCGTACAAGTTTTTTTTTAATTTAATAATACCCACAGCCATAATAAGGGCATAAAAGACAAAAAATAAATAAATTAAAGACATACATTCTATTACATATTACAGAACGTAAGTCTTTTTTTCATCGTGCATGTGTAATACCGATACATACATACATATGTACATAAACGCCGTGCTCAACTTAACATCTTCTTTACATTATTTTAAGCCTCTCAAATCATGCTTACAAGTCAATAGTTGTATTAAGTTTACTTTTGTATTAATATCATGGGTCAGGTTCCTAACAATTGCTTCCCCTGACCATTTATCCGTATTTTTTATAATGGATAATAATAATATTTGATTTTTTTTTGTGCTTATCCACACTCTTGGGAGATTTCTAGAATTTTTACTATCCGCACTTTTTTATAACGGATAGATGGTTGCCTGACAATCGCTTATGATGGACCAATTCCCTGATATAATTACATTAGTACTATACAAGTAATAATCACATGTTTATTCTTTACATCTTTTTTATTCCCGTGAATGTTATATTTTAGTTTTTCTACGTCAGATTTGGTTGCATTATCAACATCAAAGAATTAAAAGTCTCGGTAGCAGCTATGTGTCTAATTTTAAATTTCTAGGGTCACAATATACAAATAAGTATATACATATATTGTGTTTGATTCATATTTTCCCAACAGAATAATAAGCGAAAACAAACTAAGGCAAGGTTTTATAATAAAATGACCGATATAAACTAGAAACAAGAAATAAGAAAAACTAAATTAGGATACAATTATTTATAGACTTCAATTTTTTTTTTGCACAGCCCTCTAAATAGGTTTTGTTGAAAAACTCCCCCAACGGCTTAGCATGGAGTTATTTTTTCCATGTTTTTATGTTTATGTTCTTAGCTTCTCTGCCCTTAGGGCATCTTCATATGCCTTCATGTTCTTATGAAGGTTATGTATCGCTTAGTTGTTCTTGAGCCAATGCTCCAGCTTCCCTCACTTTCAAGTTTTACTATTCTATCAGTGAAGTTCAGTAATCAAAAAAGGAAAAAAAACATGAAACCCTGCATTGCTACAGCCCGCTAATAGAGAAACACAAACCTGGAGTCGAAAACCAAGTACTATCTTTTCCAGAAATTTAATAAAGAAAATAAAAGCTATTTTGTTTAAAAACATAAAAAGAGCAAAATACGGTAAGGTGACTAACCCAATAACCAGGCAGAGTATAAAGAAGAAACATAAACTACTAGCTATATAATTCTGTTGTGCGAAGTGTCAGCTGCTGCAAATATGAGGTTAAGGCTTCAAGTTATCTAGTCGTCACTGCCTTCCCTTCTTTGTGCTGCAAGCAGGGCACTTGTATTGCCTGATGCTTTCTGCCTTAGCTGGTGTTATTTTCACACATTTCCCATGGTACCATCTTTCACAGATGTCGCAGCCAATCCAAAACTCATCTGCACTGTAATTTCCTCCACAGCTGCCACAAAGTGTTTCTCCATGCTCGTCATCTTCCTCTGCATAACTCTCATCATTTAACCTTTGATTGCTTTTTGCCTGTCCCTCGCTTGATCTCTGCAATGCACGAAAATAAAATAAGTTTAACTTTTGAGTAGGCAAGGAATGGACTCTGAAATTTTAGATCATATTACAATCAATATTTCACAATATTTACCTTTGTGCTGCTGATCCTGGATTTGCTTCCAGTGTCGACACTGGGCTTGTTTATTGGTTTTCTTTCTGTTACAACTTCAAAGACAGTGGGCAGATCATTTATGAGGCTAAATAGACGCTTCCTGTTGAGCGAAATACTTATTTTTTAAAATGTCTCCAGAATGCTTATATAAAAGGATTAGGAAACAGAAACCACAGACCGTAAATGGCTGTGTCAAGTAACTTCTGATTTGTAAATTAGAGTTGATGCACCAAAACATAATAACACATACGGAAACAACAATAGGCAGGGGCGGCGCTGGGGTAGCGCGGGGTGAGCGACCGCACAGGGTCCCGAAAATTTAGGGCCCCCAAATTTATACGGCCTTATATATATTTATAAATATTTGTAACAAAAATATTATGGTTTATTCATAAAGTTGAGAAATATTGATAATATTATAATGAATATAAAATTTGTTAGACTTTATTTTTTATTTACGATATTTTTTGATAATTTATTTTATTAAAAAAAATACAATTTAATAATTTTAATGTTTATTGAAGTACATAAAAGGCCCAATTTTAAAATTTTGCACAGGGCCCCGAAAATGTTTGCTAAGCCCCTGACAATAGGAACCTCCACACAGTAAAAATCGATGTGAGATGGTATACAGAAAACTGATGTGGATGTTCATGTATGTGTCTTTTCAAAAAGCAAAATATTAACACAGTCTGAACTCAAGTACCAGAAGAAAAAGAACGACTTGCTGAAAGTACGCATGCTCGCATATAGGCCATGTGCAAGTCATAGTGGTACACATGTTATTACAAAATACAAGTAGTTATTTACAATTGTGAAATTCCGGTACAAAGAATTTGGGCGCAACTAAATACTTGTGCATTTCAGTTGCAACTGAGTTCTTTCAAGGATTTAAGAATACTTCTACTGATAACATACATATTGACTGTAAAAAAAACCAAGCCAGTAGCAACCCCACAAAACTGTTCTTCGGCATTATACCCTAGTTCTAGCTACACAAACAAGAAAATTAGTAACAAAATTTAATGCAGGGATCTAACATCCAATTCTAAATTTAGGTATGAACTATGTAACCGGACTCGGCTAGAGGTGTCCAACATGGACAATGTCTAAATATCGATGTTGATAATATTTTGAAATTTTTGTATGAAGCTAGCTGACAATGTCAACTGTCAAGTTTCTATAACCTTGCCGGAAGGTGCTTAAGGTCAAATAAAGAGTTAGGATAACATAGATTATAAATATAGGCTTCACGATAGCATGCTTTGCTGATACTTATCCAAAAAACAAGAAAACCAGAGTAACTTGCAACTCTTGGCAAAGACATAAAATGCTTACGATAAATGTGAAAGCTTAAAACCAACAGACAGCAGAGAACTAGCAAAAAAAGTAAATACAAAATTATATCAAGTAAATAAATTATGTAAAAAGGAAGAACAAATGATGATGTTAACAAGTACAGTGTTGGTGATGGGAGCTCAAAAGTTGGACAGTGATACTTGTAATGTGGTCACATTGGCAACAGTAGCCAATGCTGTATATTAAAGAAATGGTAATCTAGAATAAGAGAAGTAAATCTTATAGCTATATTGTTGGACCTAATAGTATATTTTGACTCAAACAAGATGATAAATGTGTGGACTTCTGAAACTATAAGTTGTGTGTGGAAGTCACAACTTTAGCATTGCATAAAGTAGAACACACACTCAAGAAAAAGGAACGCCAAAAAAATACAGCCAAATCCATATGCACCCAATTTAAAGCAGCTTTTTAAAAGCTGAAGAAAGAATTTGTAATGTGCCAAAACTTTACAATAGGGTGAATAAACTCAACAATTTTGAGAAACAGAATAGAGATTTAGCAATCATTTATTATGGCATATGAACCTACAACAGTAGAAAAACCTAACACGGACCATGTGTAGATCATTATATATAACCATCTTCCACTTCGAAAAGATAGAGAATGAATAAAAGGGGCAGACAGTAATTACTGAGCCCTTAAACACTCTAGTTTTTTTTTTGGTTTCACATTCTCATGCACACAATGCCTTCGTTGAAGCTTGTACAATCTCTAATAAACTAGCACTGAGGGCTACCAATGAAACTACAAGCCACTGGTAACCCTAGGTTCTCCGTGTGTGGAAAATGATGATGACATTGACACCTTAAAAACAGAACCCAAGGTTTGCATATGACTCTATGTAATCATATATTCATATCTACATAAACTAAGTTAATGCTACAATGATAAAGGCCTTCCGAAGCAAAAAATAATAGCACCTGCAAACATATATCTAGGGTTTTATATCAAACTGGCCACCCATCTCACAAAAAAATATCAAGTAGTTACCCAATCTCCACGGCGACTCATTTAAGCCACTAAACTGTTAAGATATATCATTTCAATAACTTTTTTTTAAAAAAAATTAACGATTAACCCTTAAAAAATATAAGCATGAACCTTAATATTCAAGTATAATACAAGTTTGATATAAATACTTGACACTTCATCACAGTTTTAACCTTAATCGTTAAATTTTTTTTTAAAAAAATAACGAAGTGATATATGTTGACAGTTTAGTGGCTTAAATGAGTCGTCGTGGAGATTGGGTAGCTACTTGATATTTTTTTGTGAGATGGGTGACCAATTTGATATAAAAGCCGAAGCCCATATATTTAGGAGTTGAAAGAAGCTTTTGTTTTTTAAAGGTTTAAGGAAACAAACATACCAGTATAGACAGGAAGATCTCTCATATAGTCATATGTCTTAACAGCATTTTGACTTTGTACAACACACCAGGTAGAAAATGACAACCCGCCACATTGTCTCTCAATTAAGGGAATAAATTTAAAATTATGGTTTAATAAAACAAGTCCTGAGCCTATTCAAGCATGAATATTATTTGTTTAGCGAAAAAACATACATACATATATATATATATATAACATTTACTGTAGCTTTTCCTTCTCATCCAACAACTATTCGAATGAGATCTCCTTGCACTGTGTTCCTAGCTAAGTTTTCTACAAGTAGGTGTTTGGATTAAGTTGTTCTGGGCAATTTGGATATGTTTTTTAGTGCATAGATGAGATTATTCTGATTTGGAACAAATTATTTTTTTGGCTTTTTTTCTGAATTTGGAAAAAGTTTAATAATCAAACAATATGGTGGAGGTGTAGACGACCAAGAAGAGACCAACTATAAATGCCAACTTTAATATGTTTATGACCTTCAACATATAACCCCAATAACTATTTTGCACATAATTACTAAATAAGCAGAAAAGGAAAATACAAGTGTTTAGTCAGTATACTTTTCATTCTTTATTTTGGAGTTGAGGTTTGATAATTAGTAATCATTTAATCCCCAAAAAAACATATTGTGCACATTAACAAGAGTAAAGAGATGCACAAATAATGGGAAACAGTCAAAGACAGCAATTTGATCCACTTTTATTAGTGAACCCCACATTCAAGGTATTAGAACCGCTATAAGCGTATACCTTTTTTATTCTCTTAAGAATGACAGCAAAGGAGAACATTAAAACTTAAAAGAACAAGTTAACCGTAAGTTCATCCACGTCACCAAAACAACACCATGTCAAAATGCCCAACAGTCACAACTTCACATATAATGATATAATCAACAACCTAGCTTATACAGCCTTAATCAAATGAAAATGCAAAAACACAGTCATATAACATAGACTCACACACTCATTGCCTCTTACTCAATCCCAAATTATAATTTGATCACTACTCCGCATTCTCGGGTTCGCAAACATCCAAAATCCCGGGGATTGCGGACGAAAATACATGAATTACATTAATTCATGAAGCAACTCGCAGCTTTAGCTTTTTATGTATTTCTAAGGGTTCTCTCTGACATAATATAACCCCTTCTAAATAACAGATTAGCCCTAAAAAACCATCAACCAAACTCCTCTGCACCCTCTCAATATATCATATGCATATATATGTGTATATAAATATATAAACTCATATGCACCCACAAATCATTCGGCAAAAATGAAGCTCTTTCAATTAGCCCACTATCTTCATAAATATGTGCATGATGATGAAATTAAAAATGCACATAACAAAGGGGATATTATTTCTTTTCAGCATCCTGGCACATGGTCTTTATTAGCATCTAATATTCATTTTCAGTATCCAATTATAAAACCTATCCCACCAACTACTAGAATATATTCCTCACTAACTCTTTGCTAGTAGGCCCAGTAGACTTTCTATACTTCCTAAGCACAATATTGGAGCACTAAGATGATGAACCAAAGCCTCCTACTCAGAGGGGGGTAAAAAGGGCGCATGAAAGAGGTGGGGCTGGGTATCAAAGGCTTGGAGTTGTCAACCCCAAAATATGAGAAGTTACAAAAAATTGCTAAATACCAAATTAGTCTACCAAAATTGTCTTGGACATTGAAGCATAAAAGCAAGTGGTAAGGGAGAAATTTTACTCGGACAAAAGTATAGAAAAGAAATTCTAGAATTGGAATTTTCCATAAAAATCCAAAACTAAGCCCATTGTTGTAAATTATATTTTGATCTGGTGAAATTTTTCTCTAAAAGCATCAACATAAGAGTTGCCAAACAAAACTGATGTAGGACAAAGGAGACATGAAAAAATTTGTTAACATTACAGAAGACTTGGTAGCCATTAATTAGGATTCTGTTTGTAATCTTTTTATTTAGAAAGCAACATCTATTTAACTTGTGGAATTTGAATTAGAGAAGAATTTTATGTTTAATATTAACAGGAACTTCAAACTTGTAATTTATTCTGAGTTTAACTTTTGGAGATTACCATATTGCTGAGTTGATCTTTTGTGAGAGAAATTCCTAAAACCCCAGTTTCAGCCACCAATCCCCACCCCGAAGACACAAGAGTATATTATCTCCCTTACTTATCACTTCACAAACAAATATATTTTTGATTTTATAGCTATTCTTCACATACAATACCAAGAACTTTTTTTTTTTGCAATAATATAAATAAGAAAACTTTACTAATTTATAAATTTCATATACTATGCAAATTTAATACTACCTCTCATTCCGATTGAGGCGAGCACCAAAGTAGTAAGCAACAGAAAGTAACCACGAATCAGTATGCACAGCCACCAATGACAACCAGTCCCTACGATTCATCCCATCTCTAGCAAAATTAATCCCTAAAGCTGGTTCTGGAAGCTCCGGTGGCACCTCCTCAGCAGGTAAAGTCACTTCCCATGTCTCATTCGGGTGCCCATACAAACACAAATTCTCTTTCTCTACACAAAGTAATCAAATAATCAATCAACCAACCATCCAAACCAAAACTAATTTCACTCAAAACTAAGCAAAAATTAATTTTCAAAATAAGGGCAAATTTCAAAAATACAAAAACAAACCTGGGTCACACATAGAGTAAAATTCATCCACATCTGAGGCAAAACAAACATAAAGATCACAACTTTATCAAGAATACACACACACATATATCATAAAAAAATTGGGGGTATTAAAATTCATCCACATCTGATTAAATACAATGAAAAAGATCATAACTTTAACAATCACACACACACACACTAAAGGTGGAAACTTGCCGTAAGTGAGAGCACGAACGATAGCGTTACGGCGAGAATTATAATCCTTAAATATTTCTTCAACAGTGTGGGGATTCGTAGCTATATCCATGTTTTTCCCCACTACAGAACACAGATCTGAGTATAAAGATTAAATCTTTACAAGAATTTAAAGTAGAGATCGAAACTTTATGATAATTGAATTGAAAAAATTGTGTAATTAAATTAGGGTTTGTGAGGACTTACGTACATGAATTTGGGGGTGGAGAGATTGTACGGAGTGTTGGATGCGATGGTTCTCTTGTTTACACTTTTCAGTAACAGCAGCAGTTGAGTGAGGGTCAACGTTGATATTTGTAGGCCTTAATAAATTATTTTTATTTTGGAATTGAGAAATAAAAAATTAAGGACTTTTTGAAAATTTTAATTACTTTAAAGTGCACCCATTCTAATCATTTTGGAGTGCTTTTGTGGAATGTATACTATTGGCCTGTTTGGTCTGCCTTAAAATAAGTTTTTTTAAATTTATTTTCGGGTAAAAATTTCATATTTTGATAAATGTTTTTTATACAAGTATTTAATGTATATTTGAGATTCTATAAGTTGCAAAAAAAAGTTAACTTTTTTCAGAAAAAAGTTAGGAATCTCTAATTTTGTCTTAAAATAAGTCGACTTATTCCGGAAAAAAGTTCCCCCGAACACCCCATAAAAATTTGTCTTGTTTATTTTGAAGCGTTACGATTACTGTAAATCTAAAGTCATCTTAATATTCGGATAGGCGAGTGATAAAAACTTATTTCCAAGTGTCGGGTTTGATTTCTGCTCATTCCGAGATTTGTTATCACACTAAGACATATAAGCCTTATAAACCTATTTAGTCAAAAAATAATATCTACCATCTACAATAAACTAGCTTTGTTATCTGCCAGGCGCGTGCTAGTTTTAAAATAGAGTAAATTTATTAATTTAACTTGAGTGTATTGTTATTTAAGATTAATGAGTTATAATTTTGATGATCATAATATTTTAATTTTGATATTTCTCACAATATTTACTTATTAAAATTCTATACATAATTAAATTTTCAGTTCTCGGATATCAATCATACAAGAATAATATAAAACATTTAATAATTTTTTTAAATAACAAAATTGTCGAATATATATTAATTAATTCAACCAATTGACGTCTTGCACGAATATTAAAATATTTCCTAATCAAGTGATATAGCATGTATTTCGAGTTTTCTAACTAATAACATATAATTTTAAAATATAATTAAATTTCCATATCTCACTAATAATTAATTAATATCATATGTTTACAAATAAATATATATAATATCATATATTGATAAATATATATATATATAACATATAATAATTATATAACAATTAATTTACATATATTAATTATAAATAATTAGTGTTACTATATATTAATAAATATGGGATATTAATATATATAATAATATAATAATTAATGAAAATATTAAATTAATATGTAGTAGCTATAGAGGGGTTAAATACTAATTTAATATAACTAAATTGATAAGTGAAATGTTTATAATTGTATAACAGTAAAAATACATTAAATATAAGGGTATAAAAGTAAAATCATAAAAAATAAAATATTTTCCTAAAAGTGCGTGTATTGTGATATTATATATTATATTATATAATAGGTAGGTAGACCGCAAGAAAGGTTAGATTTGAGCATAAGTTGGAGACTTGGAGCTCTGGTGATGGGCTTCAAAACCTAATATGGACTATCACTAATGGCCCAAAATGTATACATAATCAGACTATCTCAAACAATATTTGTCTACATTTTGGGCTTTCTATATGAATATATAACCTTTAAATTTAGTCAAAAGTGTGAAGAGCATAAAAACCCATTCTCATATTGCATTCAAAATATGTACCTCCCTATTTATAAATTATAACTTGTACTCCTGTAGACGGGCAAACTTAACTTGAAAATGAAATTTTTAATTCTAACTTAAATTTAGAGTTGTAAAGATATAAATAAAAATAACATTCATATGTTATATGTTATTAATTTTAGTTAGATAAAATAAGTTGCTTAAAATCTTTTTATTAATTTTTATTTTTTTAAACTTATAAATCACCTTTTAACTATAAATAGACATTTTCTATTTTAAATTCAAAATTCACTTTAAATTCATAACACAACAGACTGATATAATTATTATTTTTTATTCGACTAATTTTTTTTATCATCCTTTTCTCTCTTACACATGTAATTTACCATGAATTAAAGATGAAACTGTGATAACAAGATGAAGCAGTAATAAGTAATTATGTCCTAGAAAATACATAAATATATAATATTGTTTTCTATAAAAAAATTGAGAGTATTCGCAAAAATATAAAAATATAGTTGACTTTTAACTTCTAAAATAATTGAGTTTTTCAAAAAAAAACATACAAAAAATACGAATAAAAATGTAACGATCGAAAATGGACCAATTAAATTTTAATATAATTTGCAGTGTAACAAACGTCATAACATATTTATAATTTGTAACTTTGATCGGTATATAAAATAAGAGTTTTTTGCACTTTGCATCCCCATGGTTTTTTTCATTGTCACTTTGGTACCCATATTTTTATTGGTGACACTTTACATCCCACAACATTTATTTTCGGTGCATTTTGCACCCTTTTCATAAAAAACCCAAGGGTATTTTTGGAAATTCAAAATTTTCAATATAATCAGATCTTTATTAAGTTTTTTGACCCTCTAAACAATATTTTTTGAAAATTTTTAAAGAACGAAAGTTGTAAAGGACGTAATGAACTTTTCAAAACAATTGAGTTCAAAATTTTCGGGATCCTTTTTGTGATTTTTTTTAATAAATTACAAAATTAATAATCTTATAAAATTCGTAATAAATTCAATTTAATTTGGATTTAGATAATTTTTTATGATTCAGAAATTATTTTTAATTACTTATAACTTTCGTTTATGATGTTTACTCATATTATGTTTCTTACTTATTCTATAAAAAAATTAAAGATATTTAGAACACTTTTTTTAATTTACAAATTTATTAAGCGTGGTTTATTTAATTCCCCGAAAATTTTGAACCTTATCATTTTAAGAAATTTTTTTCGTTATCTACAACTTTCATTCTTTAAATTTTTTCATAAAATATCGTTTAGAGAATTAAAACAAATTTACAAATTCATTAAACATAGGTTTTATTTAATTCCAATTTCGTTATAATCCCGAAAATTTTGAACTCAATTGTTTTGAAAATATTTTTATGTTCTCTACAACTTTCGTTCTTTAAAATTTTTCAAAAAATATCGTTTAGAGGGTCAAAAAGCTTAATAAAGATCTGATTATATTAAAAATTTTGAATTTCCAAAAATACCCCTGGGTTTTTTATGGAAAGGGTGCAAAATGCACCGAAAATAAATGTCGTGGGATGCAAAGTGTCACCAATAAAATTATGGGTACCAAAGTGACAATGAAAAAAATCACGGGGATGCAAAGTGCAAAAAACTCATAAAATAATTGTGATTTGAAATCTAAGAGCAAGTTTAGCTAAATTTAAAATTGTGACTTGTGATTTAAAATGATAAACCGGGAGTTTAAAATGTATGTTTGGATAATTTTGACTTATAAGTGACTTGTGAATTTTAAAAAATATAAAAATAAAAGTGACTTATTAGTAATTTAAAACATATAGATTTTTTTTATTAAAATAGAAAAATAAAAAAAATAAGTCACTGAAAAAAGCACCTAATACGTACGTCTGATTTTAAGTCAGTTTCTAATTTATTTCTGATTTTAAGTTAGTTTCTAACTTATTAAATAAACAGATATTTTTTAGCTTAAAGTTAAAATAAGTTATAAACTGGTTTAGCGAAACAGGCACCAACTCGTTTTAAATTTGAAATCTAATAACACAAAAAACATCTAACCATAACTTTAACTAAAAGTATAATAGAAAGGCGAAGATGCACCCACCTAAATCATACTTTACTCTGAACACATGATTTAGAAAGAAGAAGGTGAGAAAGTGGGAAAGAGACCGAGTGCCGGACAATAATTTATTGTCATCACCGAAGAAAAAATTTAATTTAATAATGAGTTTTGGTATAAGGTGGGTCGTTCTAATTATTCCCCGTCCTCTGTTCTTGGTTAGGGAAGTGACCGTGATACGACTTTATTGTGTACTACTTCCGTATCACTCAAT
The DNA here is from genome assembly GCA_028671895.1 of Oenanthe sinensis. Lineage (NCBI taxonomy): Eukaryota > Viridiplantae > Streptophyta > Magnoliopsida > Apiales > Apiaceae > Oenanthe > Oenanthe sinensis. The sequence continues at coordinate 6,892,178 of CM053811.1, forward strand.
TGTTAACGTTTCGGAGAGAAAGTTTGGCTCGTGTTTTAAGGTGCGTATAAAGTATAGTTTCATAACTTATTTTTATTTTATTTTTTCTGAATAAAAATTTAAATATTAATTTTTTATTCAGAAAAAAAAGTTTAAAAAAAAGTTATGGAACTATACTTTATATGCACCTTAAAATGCGTGTCAAACATTCTCTCCGAAATGTTAATAATTAGGTGAGACAGAAGGAGTAACATTTTTTATTTTACACATATTCACTTCTATCCTATTTATATTACGGGTCTTGGTCCTGTGATTTCTGAATCATTTGTTCACGCTTTTTATCCGGAAAAACATTAACACGTGAAATATTTGTAAATTCGAGTGTCACGTCATCTATCTGCGCTTTTGTAGGGGGGTTTTTCTATCCACATTTAAAAACAGCAAAAAGACGATTGTTCAACCATCGCATGTTAGGGACCAAAACTCTTATATTATTTATCAATTAAAAGTTTACTATTATCATCAACTAATAATTATTAAACATTTATAGCAATTTTTAAATAAAATAATAAAATTGACAAAAAATTAATATATTACATAAATGTAAACTAATTTTTTGAAAATAAAATGAATGAAAATATAATTACTATAAGGGGAAAAATTGATACAGTAAAGTTTTACTATTAATCTCTCTCTTGTCAGTTTTGTAATTTAATCCCCTAAGGTTGAATTTGCAACAATTATTTTTCTTCTTACGCACTTGTTATCATCAATCTGTATTGTTTTATTCAAATATTAAGCGATTAAAATTAAAATTTTAATGTATCAAAAATAGATTGCAATGTGCTACATTATTCGAATTCAGAACTTATTATAGTATCTTAAAACAGCATTATTAAAGTCAATGCAACATTACTGATTTACTGATTAGAGAAATGTATTTTTTACAGAAAAAATGAAGAATCGTTTTATTGATTGCACACCCTTAATAAGTACAAAACTTTCATATAAAATGGCACAATCTACCATTTATGAGAATTTTAAGAATCTTAAAAATAATATAAAACGTAACCACTCAATCTTCATAGCATGTTTAATTAAGGAAAAAACGTTACAAAACAACACAATTATTGGAACAGTTTTAAAAGACCATTAAAAGACAAATCACATTCAATCAAAATACTCTATTTTCTCAAAAAGTCACCAGATCTGCCACAATATCCGCCTCCTTCTCAATATTAACACATTTAAAACAAAACCTTAAAACCCTATATACGCCCATTAATCAAAGAAAAATAAAACTTATACAAGATTAAAATTTAGAAATGCAATCAATACTACCTAAAATTTATACAACCCACAATAAGACTAACATTCAATCTCGATATACTCAATACCATCAAACAACAATAAAAAAGAAATTAGAAAATTTTGAATTTAAAACAAAGAAATCTAGAGTACAAATATATCTTGACATGCAACCAAAATCAATAAAAATTAAAGTAACTAAAAACAACAATTAACAATTATAACTCATCAACATCACAATCCAGTCACCAGCTCGCCGGAGTTCATCACCAGCGATGACAGGTTTTTGCAAGGGAAAGGAAATTCCTTTTACGGGTATCACACCGCTGCAACCTGCCCCCATACCACCAATTTCATCAACACCATCACAATTACAACACAAAAAATCTACAACACAAAAAATCAAAACCAATCTCCCTTTTTTTACTGCATAAAAGATACCGTGTGCGTGTGTATATAATTATACATACATATATGCAAACGATGTAAAGAAGGGAACAAATAGATTGAAATCGAAAACAAAGAAAGAAGAGAGGGAGAAAGAAGATTACAGAGAGATAGAGAGAGAATGGAAGAATATGGAAGATAAGGAATTGCAAAATTTCCCTATTTTAACCTAATTATTTTAATAAAAAAAGTATACAGTACTTGGTATTAGAGAAATGTTTTAGTAAAGCGTTCCCATATGATTTTTGGTACTAACCTTGAATTTTATAATGACTAAATCTTGGCGTGCATATATATACACTACAAATTCACTACCTATAAATCAGGAACATATTATGACTCAATTCCACGTATTTCTTAAACTGATAACTTTATTTTATTTATTGTTTTCTGTTTGAAAGTATTCTAATTTAGATTTTGGATCGGTTCTGTAAAGATTAAAAATAAAATACAAATATGACTTCTTAGTGAAGGCTGGTTGAGATATATTTATTTTCGCCTGAATTGTTCTGATAATTTTTATTTAGGTTTAAATACAATTTAAAATCTGCGTTTTCAAGAATATATAATTAAAACCCCCTTTTAATATATTTAGTAAATTTAACCCTATATTTTTAACTATATACAATTAAAACCTTTTTTTTAATAATTAATAAATTTAACCCTATATTTTTAATTATTTACAATAAAAACTCTTTACTGTATAGCAAATAAATTAATTTAAAGAAATTGTTTTTTTTAAATTTACGGCAAGTTTTATTTGTAGCTTATTATTTAGCCCCGCTGTCCAAATTCAAAGATTATATAGCAAAAGTTTTAATTGTTCAATTCTTTTGCTTAATTTGTAATGTGATGTACTTTTACTTTATTAGTATTATTATTGAATTAAGAATTACAAATTATACTGACAAAATTATATGAATTAGATATATTATTATGGGAGAAGATAAACGAAATATATGAGTAAAATTTCACGTACTTAGCCAAGGTTAGTTTTGTCTTTTTCAAAAAAAATTATTTACTTTGTTGATAAAAAATATAAGAAATCTTTCCCAACAAATCAATTTCATTATATCTTATTCAACATCATCAAGAAAATCTTTTAAATCTGGATGTATTTATTAGAAATTGACTATCAAAATATAATTATAATAAATAAATGGCACGACGAATACTTATCCTCTGTTTATTACATATACGGACATTACATTTAATCATTTAGAATAAAATATGGTGAATATCAAATATGTAAATATTACTCCGTATTAATAAACACAATAATACATTTTAACTTATTTATATTCAGGAAGTTATTAACGGATAATACATGTAAAACAATTAAGGATGTAATTATATATAAAAAATACAATTAAGGATGTATCTTTATTTTTTGTGAAGAATTAAGGATGTATCTTAGACTAATTACTTTTTATATATTTTTTTGTTATAACAATAGTAGGTGTTAAGGTAAATTAATTTGTTATTATAAATAATCAATAGTGATGAAAAAGGTAACAAATCACTATAGAAATAAACAAACAAACGGTATGAATCAATAAAAAAAGGTAACAAATAAATTTCACTTTCTTTATTAGGAAAGAAGAAAAGAAAGAAAATCAAACAAAATAATGAAAGAAGGGTAGAAGGGCGATGATGAGTCATAATCCTGTTGATTGTGGGACCCACAATGTAATAAATGGAGCCCACAAAGCACAAAACCAAGGAAAAAACATATGAATCCCAAGTCCAACATTACTTTGACAAAGTTGGTGGGAGAGTTGTTATCTTGCCTTCAGTTTTACAGTCAGTACTAGACACTCTTCTACTCTCTCTCTCTCTCTCTCTCACTCTCCTCTCTCCATTTCACTTGCCTTCCTTCTCTATCTATACATACATTATATACAAACTATGCAACCTCCAACTCTACACTCACTTCTCACCTTTCACTATGAATATCTCTCACTACTTTTCTTTTCTTTGATCACTAGAGTAATAATAATAATATTTCATCATGTCTGTTTCTGACATTGAAGTTGTGTTGGAGTTCTTGAGAAAAAATGGTCTGTATAGTTGTGAATCTGCTCTCATGGAGGACATTATCGAGAAATCAGAACTAGGTGGTGTTGATTTTCAGAGATTTTTGTTCCCTGTGCTTCCACAACTCAAGATTTTAACTACAAGGTCTCAACACAAGGCATTGGATGATGTCGATGATGTTTCGGAATCGTCTAATGATGAGTTTGTCAGCGTTGATTCTTCTACTACTTATTTGTATCCTTCAGGTATTGTTTCTTTATAATATAGTTGCATGATCATTGATCACTAGTCTTGCAGTTGTCTAGTGCTATCATGTTCTTGTGGTAACGAGAGGTCGATGGTTTAATCTGATGAATTTTAAATTTATGTAATTGACCGTTCCAAAAAATTTAATATATATGTGCATATATTTACATGTGAATGTGAAGTTGGAAATTATTTGGAGGTTATCAATTTATCATTATGGTCCTGGCTACTCTGCTTTCGAGATGAATTACTGTATTTGACATAAATTGATCTCATAGGCTACATTCAGATGTTCTAGTTGATCGATTTTATGAAAGAAAGCAGGATGAGTATTTTTATTTTTATTTTGTTTTCGAACATGTTTCATTCGGAAGTTCAAACTGTTGAAAATAATATATTATGCCATTAAGATCTTCTTCTTACCCCTTAAGGTTTTGCAAGAGTTAATTGCTTAATAAAACCTATGTGATTTAGTGATTAATATAGAAGCTGTAGTGGATGATAAGTGGTTGCTAGATTTTTTTAGATGCTTGTGCAGATTTTACAAATCCGTATGGAGTTCGTGCTGTGGGAGTGGCAAGTTCTCAAGCTTCATCAGATAGATTGTCACAATTTGGTACAGCACGGAATTACCATGACTTTGATATGCAAAATGACTTGGATTGGTACGGGGACAAAGAAGACGCCTGTGATTTTATGCCTACTTGTTTGGGCAGCTCTGACTTTTATGGAGAACCTAGTGAAGACAAGTTTGTCATGACTTTCCAAAAGCAGGATCAGTGTGTAAATGATTTGGATTTGAAACATGAATCAATACCAAAACGTAATTATGCTGACGAATTGTGGTCTTTTCATCCCATGGACAATGTAAAAGATGAGGTTGAAGTTAAAGATTATTATGACTTAGATGAAAGCAGCTATCATAGAGATGGAATCAAGAATGACAAAAGCAGCTATCTTGATCAAGGCTTTCCCAGTGGGGATTCTGAAATACAGATTCTCGCGAATTCAAATGGAAGCAACTTTCAATTGAAGGCAACAGGGAATAGACCAAATGAATGTGTTCTGGCTTTGGAGCATGAAACTGATATGAGATGCATTTATCGAAATCTCAAGAGCACCTCAATATTAAATGATCAGATTGTTGAGGAAGGTTCTTGTGAAGGTAGAAAATGTAATCTTGAGGGTGAAGTTGACAACGAAATAAATAAAGATTCATATGAGAATAATACTGCTGGCGATGAAGATGGCAGCGCTACTGGTGACGAGCTTGTCTATAACACTAATGAGGAGGATTATGAAGTATTCAATTTAAGGATTATACACAGAAAGAATAGGTTTGAGAATCCTGACCTGCTATATGTACCTTGTTTGGATGTCATATATCTAAACTCTGTTGGAACACTTCATACAACTTAAGTGTTAGTCTTTTATATCACAGTAAATCTCATTGATGATACAAATGTTTCAAGTAAAAATTTCTTTCATTTTTGGCTTTATGTGTGGGGAATTGGGGATCCGGGGCTTGCCTATTGCAGTTCGATCTATAGCAAAGAACTAATACATTTTACTGAATGCAGAACTGGATTTGAAGAGAACAAAGATTTTCCTATTGTTATGAACACTATGGTCGCAGGAAGATACTACATTACGGAATACCTAGGTTCAGCTGCTTTCAGCAAAGTTGTTCAGGCACATGATCTTCTAATGGGAGTGGATGTTTGCTTGAAGATCATAAAAAATGATAAGGATTTTTTTGATCAAAGTTTAGACGAAATCAAACTTCTGAAGTTTGTAAACAAGCACGATCCTGGCGATGAACACCACATTGTACGTCTTTATGATTATTTTTATCACCAGGTATGTTAGACAATTTATGCCGCATAAGTCAGTATTGCACACTTTCTGCTTTATTTTTAATTGTTCTTTTAAATGTTAACATTTATCTGTGTAGACCAGGCTGATTCCATATTTTTCTAGTCTGATTATATATATTTTTTATAGTTTGATCATATCATCTGATGAACACCACATCGTACGTCTTTATGATTATTTTTATCACCAGGTATGTTAGAACAACTTGGGCAGCATAAGTCAGTACACTTTTCTTGTCAAAAAAAAGTCAGTATACTTTCTGCTTTATTTTTATTCGTTCTTATAAATGTTAACATTTATCTGGGTAGACCAGTCTAACGTTACAATATTCTTCACGGCGATCTGATGCCTTCTGATCTTGGATCAGAATGGTGGGCTTTCTGGTTTATTTTTAATCGTTCTTTTAAATGTTAGCATTTATCTGTGTAGACCAGTCTAACGTTGATGCCTTCTGATCTTGGATCAGAATGGTGGGTTTTCTGGTCAGGTTCGATGCTTTATGTTGTTCTTAAGTATACTTTTATTACTTGCCAGGGGCCAGAGTATATAAAAATCAACAAAGTGCACTGTTAATCTAGAGATTGCAAAATATTGTAGCAATCTTTTCTCTCTGCTTAGATCTTTTACTTTTCAGACGTCACTGTAATGTTAAGATTGTTTATATGTATAATCATTAATCAATCAGCATGGATAATTCAAGGGAATTTATTATTAGGTAATACTTGAACCCATTTATGAAACCCATAAAAATATATAAAACTCAAATCCAACTAGGAAAATGAACCCTAACCATTAACTTCATGAAAAGGCATGAGTTAGTGACATGGACCATAAAACATGGATGTCATGTATATCCAAGCAACTAAATCTTGAGCTCGGTGAACCAAAGTCATGTATAGATGTTGTATCACCTGAAAAAAACCTGTTAATTGAATTGCATGGATTATCAATACTGAATAAGGCTAAGTGACCATACTGAATAAGGCCAAAAGTTGCGTGGTGGACAAATCAGAATGTCACATATATAACAGTTTATGCAACGTTCGAAAGAAGCCACAAGCAGGATTACCAGAAAAAGTTACTAGAAAAAGAAGGATGTTAACGTTAGCCAATAAGTTATACTATAGCAGTCACACAAGCAGATCCCAGTCAAATGATTGGCGTGCTTTTGGTTTGCTGCACATATATTGAACATAACCACGTTTGTTGAGAACACACACAAGCAAGCAAGCACATCAACAATTTTAATCAATTTCCTACCCAGAATGTGACTTAGTGAGACTGGTCAAATGAAATTTGTTGGAGAAACAAAGCACCACACAAACCCCACATTCTGTTCTTTAGGGGATCATTAGAGCTACGAAGTGTTAAACAAGTGAGTTCTACCAGAGAGCAGATGGGCAAAAAATGAGGGGGAAGTGTTCTTTTGCCTAGATTTCAGGAGATGTGTTCATGAAAAACAAAGAAGGCTTATTCTGTTTAAACAAAGAAGACTCACTAAGATGCGTCCATCAACCATTTGGCATATTTGAACCCCCATGCACATCCATCTCTTTTAGATGCAATTTTTTAGTACCAAACATGTAACCCTTTGTGAGAATCAGATGTATTTTCAGCAAGAGGCTATAAGATGTAAACCAATCCTTCTAAGTTTCATGTTCTTTACTATCTAATATGTTATATGTCATAATAGAGGATTGATATGCAACTATTGTAAGATTGTGGTATATCATTTTAGCTTTTTACCATGAAGAAATATGTGGCCTAATGTCTGTGTTTAACACTCAACAGGAGCATCTCTTCATTGTTTGTGAACTCCTACGAGCGAACTTGTATGAATTTCAGAAATTCAACAGAGAATCTGGCGGAGAGCCTTATTTCACAATGAGCAGGTTGCAGGTTTGTTCAGCTATGCCATGCTTTGTTACATGCAAGTTATTCTTCTGTCCTACAAAAAGAGTACATTTTCCACATGGCTCACATCTTCTATATTAAGGATTGGATTTTTGTTAACAACTCCAGATGATAGGAGGTTCTCGAAAAATTAATAGGATGACAATGCTGTTATGATATTGCATTATAGCATTTTATGTTAATATCAATTTAAACTGAAATCTTTCTTTGGAACAAAAACAAATAATAAATGGATTATTTTCGTGGTATATGGAGCATAATAATCGGGGCTATAAAAGTTGATAATGAATTATAGATTGGGTAGCATCTAAACCTCATGTTATGATTTCTTGACTATGAATGCAGATTATAACCAGACAATGTTTAGAAGCATTGGTTTATCTGCACGACTTGGGAATTATTCATTGTGACTTGAAGCCTGAAAATATTCTTGTCAAGAGTTATCGGAAATGTGAGATAAAGGTTATAGATCTTGGAAGTAGTTGCTTTCAAAGTGACAATTTGTCCCTATATGTGCAATCTCGGTCCTACAGGGCTCCTGAAGTCATCCTTGGCCACTCATATGACCAGAAGATTGACCTCTGGTCTCTAGGCTGTATCTTGGCTGAGCTTTATTCTGGGGAGGTATGTGTTATTTTAATTTTGTTTAACTGTTGCACTGAATTTGATCATACATGATCATCTATATTTGCTTTGTATATTGTTACAGTTTCATAGTTGAAACTTTTTATAAGAAATATTGGCATATTACCACCAACGTTAAGTAATTGTTTGCAAATTGCAAGGACTATAATACCATGAATGTTTACAATGTGTAATCATTCTATCATACTTAATTCCTTAAACTGACATACAAGACAAATTATAATCACTTTCTATTTCATTTTGGGTGACTATCTAATCTTACTCTCTATCTAAATAATATTTAGTCGGTAGAAATGAACTAAAAAGTGATTAAAATTTGTCTTTGGTAGTTTGGGATAACTTAAGGTTGGAATATAGTAGAAAATAATAGTTAAAAGGCTAATAGTCAGGGTTGTAATCCCATGAAACAAACATGGCCAGGGATTTGCTTGCTGGTGAAGAAGGTTTGCTTCCATGCTTATTACGTTGGTTCAAATATTAGGTTCCCTGGAGAAATCTTCTGAATACCGCCATATTGGATAGTGCCTCACGTAGTCACGCTATAGGTATAGAAAAGGATATCATATCTGTAGTTAAGTGCCTCGAATCCCTCAATGAAACTTATAATTAACATAAAACTGGTTTAAAATGGTACCCTGATAGTATTTGAGTATATATGGTCAAAAGAGTGTAAACAATCTGTAAATAGCTTGTTCCACATTTTATTGGTGTTATCTTCTCATTAACTATTACTCTACCAGGTTTTGTTTCCCAATGAGCCTATTGTAATGCTGCTTGGACGCATGATTGGAATTCTTGGTCCCATAGATATGGAAATGTTGGCTACAGGACAAGATACAGACAAGTATTTTACTAAGGAATATGATCTGTATCACATAAATGAGGTCAGTATCCTTACAACTAAATTCGAACACGGAAAGTTTTCCCTTTAATGTGAATGATTGTTTTGAGAATTACTGAGAATAGTTAGCTGGTGAATCAAGACAACTTCAACAAATTGCTTATGATATATCAGTAACTCATTTTGGTTTTTTATCCGGTATTGTTGTATATAGGATACAAACCAACTGGAGTACATAATCCCAGAAGAGTCATCACTCGAGGACCACCTGCAAATTTCTGATGTGGGACTTGCAAATTTCTTAAGGGATTTACTCGAGATAAATCCTTTAAGACGCATTACTGCTAGTGAGGCACTAGAGCATCCCTGGTTTTCTTATTCTTATGATTCTACTTTCTGCTGAGTGAACATTTTTTGCGTGGCTCAAATTGATATATGAAGCAACTGAACTTTTTCATTTTTTGTCAACACAAAACAAGGTTACATTGGCCATTGCTGAGATCCCCGCTGCCTTTACCGTATTTTTTTAGTGATTTCTTGATATTGAGGCAAATTTCTACGACTTTTCAGACCGGAGAATATTGAGAGAACTGCTTTTCATTCCCCATCCTCTTTTCATCTCCCACTCTCCCTTTCCCTACATTTTTTTCCTTTCTTCATTTTTTTTTCTTTTGGGAGTGGATTGGTTTATATGTCATCCAATCAACAATGGACCATTTATCTGATAGTAGGGTATAAATTTTATAAATATCATTTTTCTTGTTACTCTCTCAATTTATATTATATCTCCTCTCCCCGCTGTAGTACCAGTTGTTAAATTTTCATATGTATAAAATTTCCAAAACATCCATGTTCACTCTAATATTGAGTTGCATAAGACTGCAATACCAACCCAAATCTATGATCATTACAATCGATAAATGTGAAGCTTGGTTTATATTTGTATATATGTATTTGACATAATAATATGTGTTCGAGTTCAGATTATTGCAACATACTCTACCTTATCGTGTTTATTATCGGTGGTCTAATTTTTTATGTGAATACACGGAGTTCATACACCTTTATCGCACTGTTTAAGACAACATTTTAGGATATTTTAGGATTTTCATCTTCACACCCTTATAATATAATCTCATAGAGCAGTACATGGGCCTTAATAATATTTGAGGTTTGATGGTGAACGGTGAGATTGATAGGCAACTAACAAAAAGGATGATAAGAAGAGACTTTGATTGATCCCATACTCCCATGGTCATATTTAGACCACTAAAGTACAGTTTATTATAAAATATATTATATTACAATGCCAACAGAAATGAACTGATAAAGATGAATGTATAGTTGCTGAGAAACTGTCAAAACTGTCAATGTCCATGGGACCTAGGACATCTCTAGTAATCACTAGTTGAGTGATCTTCTAGTCATGTTCAGCAGTTACATAGCCATAACTCACCAGTCACCACATCCTCAAGGTCCATAGGACCATAACCAAACTATACTATTACAGGTCCTCGTCGCATTGAGTCTGATCTTGATATTCGATTGTTAGAATTATTTTCTGTGTTTTTAAATCGCGAAAAATATTAACACGTAAAATTTTTATGAATTAAGGAGTCTATGTCATCTATACACGATTCTGCAGGCTAGCTAACTAGGAGTTTTTCCTATCCATGCTTCTGCAGGTTAATTAGGATTTTTTCCATATTCGCGATTAAAAATCACGAAAAGATAGTTCTTCAACAATAGCATGTGAGGCACCAAAACCCCTACTATTGTATTATAAGCTTCATGTTTTTGTAAGATTGCAAGTGTGAATGATCTACACATTATCATTACTAGGAAAAGAAAACTCACATACATGATACATGTGAGTGTTGAAAGATGCTGTACTCTCAGATGTTGTGTCAGGCTTTGAGTCATTTATTAATAGTACATGCATGATACATACGGAGTAATACATCTGTGAATTGGCTATTTATATAATGCCCTAATAATTGCGCATCAAAACTCAACCTACCTAATCTTCACCCACTTGTGACTTATATTTGCTTGATAAGTTGAATATTAATGTACTTAATTACTAATTTAGAAATAATTAACGTTTGATTTTTTATTGCATATTTTAAATTTTTTTGATTATATAATAAAAATTATTATATTTTTAATTAAAATTTTAGTTCAATAATTTTATTCACAAAAAAAATTTAAAAATAAATAATTTTAAATATATAGTCAAACTCTTAAAAATATATGTTAAAAAGTCAAACATCAGTTATTTTTCAACATGGAGTAATAATTAACTATATAAATATTCTTTTGGTTGGTTTTCCTGTTAGGGAGGCAAAGGATCTTGTGTTTGATGTCCGTTCTCATTCAATAAGATTGGAACTAAACTCGCATCTGATGACTTTCTTTCACAAAGAAAAAAACAAACGGAACTTACATCTGCGTCGGGGTAATATTCTTCCATCCAATATGCGATTTTGTAACTGAAATTTAACTAATATTAATTAAGTGAAATCTTTTTAATCTATAAAACAAAAAATAATAATCATGCAACATTAAAATACTATGATATCTTTTTATTAAAAAATATATTATATCTATTGAAAATACGACATATACATTCTTTTTTAATAATCTAGAGGTCCTAAATTGATACCCAAAAGAATTATCAAATTATACGTGACATTCTTTTATTGGTGAGGCGCATATGAATGCACGTATGTTTCATATTATTTTTAAAAAAATGACTAATAACATATTGACAATTCATGATTTGAAAAATATTTTGGGAATATATTTTGGACATCTGGCATTTTTTTTAAAAAAGATTACCAATACCATGCTATCAGTGAAACAATTGTCGCATTAATCTAATAAATAGTATTCACTATATTATGGGATAAAATGGTCATTTGACTTTATTGAGTAAGGATAAGCCTGCCTACATTCTAAATTTCTAACTAAGCACAAATTCGAGTGAGATTAATAAATAAGTTCTTTACATAATTATTTATATTTTAAAATATACGGGATAATTGGTACAATAACATAATTTTACAAATACTGATTGTAGTAAATTAACATCTCATGGAAATATTATTTTTCAAATTTAACTGATATCATGATATATGCTATAATTTTTTATTTATCGAAGAATATTTATTTACCTAGATTTAACTGTGATTATAAACTTGTGTATTCACTATTCATTACTTTGCTAGCTACGTACAGTAGACATGACAATCGTGTTGTTTCGTGTAATTTTGTATCGTGTATTTTCATGTACTCGTAACTAAAATTGAAAACGATCCAAAAAGCGTACTTGTTTATTCGATTCAAATACGAAACGAAATATTTCGTGTCTACACAGAACGATACGAAAAGTATACGAAATTTTCGTGTATTTTTCGTTTACACGAAACTACCCGAAATAACACGAAACGATTAATATCCGAATACACGAAATACTAATGAATACATAAAATGAGTGAATTAAATAAGTTTAAATATACAACTTTAAATAAAAGGAGGTCTCAACTCTTAAATTTTAACAAACAAATAGTTCAAAGTTATCATATAACTAAAAAAACATTAAGAGTACGACCAAATTAAGACAAATAGTTCAAAGTTCTCATGCAACTTATCCGGTTACCAACTTCTTGAAATTGTTATAATATATGTTTAAAAAATATATATTACATATATGATATATATTATGATATTAAAAAAATAAAAATTATATATAAAATATTTCGTGTACATTCGTGTATCTAAAATGAAAATCCATATCTGACACATAATTTATCGTGTAATTTAGCGTTCGTGTACTTTCATATTTTGTGTATTGAAAATGAAAATCCATATTCTTTTTGTGCGTGATTTTATGTCGTATTCACGTGTCATGGGTCAAATTATCCGGCCTACGTACAAAGACTCACAACTCTGGCACAAAAACACTGTTTATTGTTCACGAGATTAAAGGAAGGCGCGTGCTTACAACAACATTTTTAGGGGCGGGAAAGAAATGGTCAGGGGATCTGAGATAAGTTCAATCGCGTTCCTAAATGAGCTCTTAAGTTAAAAAATAGAGAATGTGACGAAAAATTGATTATAAACCTCGTTATTAAAAAAAGAAAAGGTTTTTAGTGCATGCGGAGAACGTGTACGGGAACTACATTTAGTCATTTAGAGATCCACATTTGACAAAAATATATGTAAAGAATCACATGACGAGTATATTTTTTTTAAATATTAGATGAAAGTGTTTTCTTTAATCAGATCAAACCAATCTCTTTACTGATGATTAAACCAATGTTATTAATGTTAGATATTATTAATGTCAGATAATCCGGAATATACATATATCTATACTAGAAAAAGAGTAAGATACTCCCTCCGTCCCGGCCAAATGTTTACATTTGGTCCGGGCACGGAGACCAAGGATATTGGGTGTAATAGTGATTTTATTGTTAAAATAAATGAAGTAGTGGGTGTAATAGTGTAAAGTGTTGAAAAAGTGGAGTGAAGTAGTGGATGTAATAATATATTTATTGTTAAAAGTTACTATTTTTAGTAATGTAAAGAATTGGGTGGGACGTCCCAAAAAGGAAAGTGTAAAGAATTGGTTGGGACGGAGGGAGTAATATTTTGAATTTTGGGATTCCGTCAAGTGTTCTGAACAAGCAAGTAACTTTCAGTGCTTAATTCAATTGGGCTAGAGTGCTAGACTAACACCTACTTCATCCAAAAAAATAACTGCCCTTATAATAAATTCATTAATACACCATTAATATATTAATTATACAATCAATATATATTCTGTAACTTCAATATTATAATTAATATATTTCTTTTATTTGACAAATAAAGTCAAATATAATGTGGCCGTTTGGGATTCCTTAAACTTAAAATAAGTAACTTATTTTATTTTTATTTTTTACATATTTTCATATTTTTTTAAAGATAAATATTTATTTTAGAATTTTAAAATCAAATATTATCTTTAAAATAAAAAATAAGTTACTTATTTTCAGAAAAAGTACATACATACATACCTACTTTTTTCCGGAAATAAGAGCTTATTTCCGGAAAATAAGTGTGGCTAAACAGCCCCAATATCTCCCACTTGACGTATTTGTCAAATATTATTTCATTACTCCCACTTTTCATAAGGGCTATAATTCGATTATGTAACTTTAGTATTCGTCAAGATAATATTTATTATGTCATGACTCATATTTTATAAGTCACATCAAACCAACATGTTTGATAAATATTTTCATAAGAACAACATTAGTGAAAATGTATGCTTTCTTTTTCTCTACCACAATATCATGAAAATAATCAAATCGATATTATCACTTTAAATCTCAATGGGCCCATTAATTAGATTGAGATTTAACTTAAAAAAATATCTTATTTAGCAACATAAGAAACCATTATACATGGTGCACATTCAAACTTTTCTGTGTAACTTTAACAAATTTATATTTATAACTTTTTCAACTTCAACTTCAACAAAATTAAATAAGTATTCGAAGTTGAAATTCTTATTATCTTTATCACCTTTAAATTTGCATTCTAATAACTAATAAATTCAGACACGTCTGCCTAACCAATATGTAGTGCCCCCTCTTGAAATTAGGATTTCTTTACTATCAACTTACAAAACTAACAAGTATGCGTTAAGTCAATCGATTGTACAACATAAGACACATCAAACTTCCGATTACTTATACATGTAATACATTATTTGCTTTAATCGTTTCTCCATTACCAATGGAGTTGGTGCCGGACTGCAATTCTACATCGTAAAACGATGAAGTATTTTATTTAAACACTTTTCTTCAGTCAAAATTAACATTCGAATATATTTCATCCCTTTATCTTGATTTCTTGATCATATAAGATTTCACCCATAACATTCATCCCGAACTTTTCAAAGAGGCTTCCATGAACTTTTCAAAATGTATATGCCTTTTTTTTAATTCGTTGTTGAACCAAATCAAGCCTACTATATTGTATTTACTTGTCATATTGTAATACTCTAGTACTTTTTATATTAAATAGTAACTCAATCTCTTTAATTATGTACTTGTAGTTAGAAGCATGTTTCTACTGAATCTCCAAATGTAAATGAATGATATCAAGAATAATTGTACTGGTAGAAGATTCTATGAAGCATCAGGAGAATGAATGTCCCATCAAAAAAGGAGTTTACAGAAAAAATTGTTTCTAAGGCAAATGATCAATAGAGAAATCACATTAATAGAAAATTCAAAAGTGCAAACTGGTAGAGAAGTCTCAAATGACTCAATCGAGAAGTCTACTCAATCGAGAAGTCAAGAATATGAAGTCATTCAAGAAGTGTAAAGAAATGCTCATTGGAGAAGTCTACTCAATCATTGAAGTTATTATTAACTCTTCCAGAGCATTTGGAACACAAAATTGCTGCTATCAGAGAAGGAAGAGATTTAACAAAACTTTCATTGGAAACTCTGTATGGAATACTGAATACATATGAACTAGAGTACTTTCAAAAGAAGTATATTCTAGGAAACAGAGGTAAGATGGAAAATGTCTCTAGTGCCCTAATTGTCAAAGAATCAGGAAAGATGGAAAGAGTTGGTACAAGCCAAAGAATGAAGAGTGAGAAAAGTGTTGAAAAAGACAATAAAGAAGAAGAACCTGTCAAAAATGAATCTGATGAAGATGAGTTCTACACTATTGAGGAGCTTGAGAGCATGAACAACAAATCTATGGCCTTCATGGCTAGAAAGTTTGGAAACTTGAGGTTTAAGAAAAACAAAAGCTTCAAGCCAAAACCAAACTTTGACTCTTTAAGCAAAGGCAAAGCTCCCAAGAGCAACTTCAAAGGGGGTTACAAGACTGGATCTGTGGAAAGGTAAAAAATAAAGTGTTATAATTGTGATGAATTGGGACACTTTGCCACTTAGTGTAGAAAGCTAAAAGCAGCCAAAAAATATAAAGAGTATTTGAAATTGAAAGCCAAGTACGAAGCCTTGTTAAAGAAGCAGACTAATAAATCATACATTGCTGAAGACAAATGTTGGGATGATACTGATGAGGATGAAGAAGAAGA
The DNA here is from genome assembly GCA_028671895.1 of Oenanthe sinensis. Taxonomy (NCBI): domain Eukaryota; kingdom Viridiplantae; phylum Streptophyta; class Magnoliopsida; order Apiales; family Apiaceae; genus Oenanthe; species Oenanthe sinensis. The sequence goes on from CM053811.1 coordinate 6,908,581, forward strand.
ATATGAGAATTTGACACTCATGGCGAAATCAGATGAAGGAGTATCAACCTCAACAAGTCAGGTTCCAATCCTAACTTCTATTGACATGTCAAAATCTCAATATAAGAAAACTGTTGAAGAATTAAGTGTTGAGATGTTTAATATTCATACTAGTATGAATGCTGCTTATGAGGAAATGATAGACTGTTGAAAGTTAATAATGAACTGTCTGTTAAGAATGAACATCTAGAACTATCATTGGTTAATATGCAATCCATGAAACAAGAGAATAAGTACTTGAAGAATAAGATTACTTGCTTAGAATAGATTGAAAAGTTCTTAAGAGATTAAATCTCTGAGAATGAACTGTAAATAATTTTTTATCAAAACTCATCTGTAGTTCTATAAAAGTTTCATGAAAAACACCAAGAAAATTCTAAGGTTGGAGTTGGGTTTGACTATGACACTCTTAAAAAAAGTCTATGTCAAAAAAAGACAAGAAAACTGAATTCACAGACAATCCTCACAATTTGAAAAATGTTGAAGCTCTAATTTTTTAAAAGGCAATTATTGAGTTTGATGAAACAAGTATGATCATCAAGCAACCGTTAAATGATGATGATGAGTTAGAGGCTAAAAATGATGTGCATGTGTTGAAGTAGAAGAGCAAACAGTCAAGGCCAAGTCCACCTCTGCTAAGCTTGAAAGAAAGAAAAATGTCCAGAAAAATGATATCAAGGAAAATGTCCAGAAAAGTGATACCAAGGGAAATGTCCAGAAAAATGACATCATATATGCTAAGAAGAAAAAGGCAAATAGAAATGAAAAAATATGCATTAATAAACACAACAATTATGCACCTGTTCACAATGCTCCTAGAAAGATTTGTAAAAATTATGGTTCAACAAATCACCTTACTCATGTATGCAAGAAACATGTTGTTGATAATGTTGAATTTATTTGTGATTATGTTAAACATTTGATGCATGATAATCATAAATTTTGTGATAAATTTGACTATATGCCATGCAACCTGAATGTTATGAATACCTGCTTTAGATTAAGGAAACAACTTGTTGAAGGATGCATCAGTCAAAATGAAAACAACAAAAATGCTAGACCCAAATCTACTAGTCCAATTAAAGGAAGAAAACATTACATGTCACCTAGAATGCATCTAGTTCAGGTAGTACCAACCAAACTAGAACTGAACATCAGAAAAGGGAAATTGTGCATGACAAGATGACTAGCACTGTTAAGAAGGAGAATAGCAGTTATGTAACTAAGCAAAAAAGACCCAACCTAGTTTGGGTACCAAAGAAAACTTGATATTGTTTTGATTGCAGGGCACAGATAAGAAGAAGAAGGTTATGTGGATCTTGGACAGTGGATGCTCAAGGCACATGACTGGTGACAAAGACTTGTTGTCACAATTCAAGGAAGAGGCTGACTCAATGGTGACCTTTGGAGACAACATCATTGGCTTTACTATGAGATATGGTAAATTGATTCATGGAAAGGTTGTCATTGAAGATGTAGCTTTGGTAAATGGTTTGAAGCACAATTTGTTGAGCATCATCCAATTTTGCAACAAAGACTTGAATATGGATTTTGATAAAGAAACGTGACTCATATCTCACAGAAAAATCAAAGAAATTGCTCTACAACGAGTAAGGAAGGGAAGCCTGTTTGTAGCTGACTTGGACTCTGCAAACAAGTATAAAATATGTTGTTTCTACACCAAAACCTCTAAAAGTGAAATTGGCTTTGGCACAAGAGGCTGTCTCACTTGAACTTTAAGAATCTCAATTCTTTAGTCAAAAGAGAATTAATAAAGGAATTGTCCTCACTTGAATTATGTATAGAAGGATTGTGTGAGACATGTCAAAAAGGAAAGGTGAAGAGGTCTAGTTAGAGAAGCAAAGAATTCACCTCAATCACAAAGCCTCTATAATTAATTCACATGGATCTGTCTAGACCAGTAAATATTATATCAATGTCCAAGAAGAGATATGCACTTGTCATGGTTGATGACTTCTCCAAATATACATTGGTGGATTTCTTGCACTCAAAATATGAAGCTCCTGGACTTATCATTGAAAATCTAAGGAGATTGGATAAAGACCCAACACTTGTTGTGGCTATAAGGAGTGATAATGGAATAAAATTTAAAAATGTTACATTAAGAAAATTCTGCAAAGAAAATGGAATTACTCACCAATTCTCAGCTCTAAGAACTCCACAACAAAATGGAGTTATTGAAAGGAAAAACAGGACTTTAATTGAAATTGCAAGAACCATGTTAGCAGAAGCAAGTCTACCAACCAATTTTTGGGCTGAAGCTATCAAAACTGCATTTTACACTCAAAACAGGACACTCATCACAAAACTAGTTGGAAAGACTCTTTATCATATCATGACAAACAAAAGACCATATGTCAAGTATATGCATGTGTTTGGAGCAAAGTGTTTTGTACTCAAAGATAATGCTGATCATCTAGGAAAATTTGAAGCCAAATCATATGAAGGAATTTTTGTAGGATACTCCTTGGACAAGATTTTCTATAGAGTATATGTGATCGATCAATAAAAAATGATGGAAAGAACAAATGTAACTTTTGATGACTTCAAGTTTCATTTCATGAGTCTTGAAAGAGAAAACTGTGACACCTTGAGATTTGAAGATGAAATGGAAATGGAGGAATCTGAAAATGAAAAGGATGAAAATGCACATGAAAGCTCACATGTGAATATTTCACATGGTGGAAATGCAGAGAGAATTATTAAGGATTTCAGTTACATTCAACTTGAGAATTCTCCTCACAACCCTAGCATGGATTCATGGGGACCTTCTCAATGATCAACAACAAATGCAAACAACTTGAATCAGGAGGAAACTAGTTCAAATGAAAGAAGTGTGCTCATGAAACAAAATGGAATAGAGCTCACACTGCAGATCAAATAATTAAAAATCCTGATGAAGGTGTGAGAACAAGAAGGGAAACCATAAATGAATGCTTGTATGCTTGTTTTCTTTCTCAAAATGAACCCAAAAAGATTGAAGAAGCATTGTTGGATCCAGACTGGATTGTTGCCATGCAGGAAGAATTAAATCAATTTGAGAGAAATAATGTTTGGAAATTAGTGTCACCTCCAAAAGACAGATCAATTATTGGCACTAAATGGGTCTATAGAAACAAAATGGATGAACATGGAATTATCATAAGAAACAAGGCAAGATTGGTGGCAAAATGATATTCACAAGAAGAAGGCATTGACTATGATGAAACTTTTGTTCTAGTTGCAAGACTAGAGGCAAGAAGAATTTTTCTAGCATTTGCAGCACATTCAAATTTCAAAGTCTATCAAATGGATGCCAAAAGTGCATTTCTAAATGGTGAATTGGAAGGAGAGGTTTATGTACAACCACCACCTGGCTTTGAAGATTCCAAATTTCCTGATTTTGTCTACAGACTTCTCAAGGCATTATATGGAATCAAACAAGCCTCAAGAGCATGGTATGACACACTGTCAAAGTTTCTACTAGAAAATTAATTTACTAGATGAATAATTGACAAAACTCTTTTTTACAAGAAGCATGGTGATGACATCATCCTAGTTCAAATTTATGTGGATGATAACATTTTTGGGTCTACAAATGAAAAGTTGTGTAAAAGATTCTCAAAGCTCATGCAAAGTGAATATGAAATGAGCATGATGAGAGAACTCAATTACTTTCTAGGCCTTCAAATAAGTCAAAGAATAGATGGCATCTTCATAAGTCAAACCAAGTACATTAATGACTTGCTCAAAAGGTTTGACATGCAAGATTGCTCACCTGCAAAAACTCCAATGTCTACAGCTATCAAACTTGATGAAGATAAGAAGGGAAAAAATGTAGACATGAAGACCTATAGAGGAATGATTGGATCTCTATTATATTCAACAACTAGTAGGCCAGACATTATGTTCTCTACATGTCTGTATGCAAGGTTTCATGCCAATCCAAAAGAATCTCATCTCATTGATGTCAAGAGAATTCTGAGATATCTCAAAGGAACAACTCAGATGGGATTATGGTACCCAAGGGAAACATGATTCAACCTAGTTTGATATTCTGATGCTGATTTTGCTGGGTGCAGAGTTGATAGAAAGAGCATACATGGAAGCTGTCAATTTCTTGGACAAAAATTGGTGTCGTGGTATAACAAGGAGCAACAATCAATTTCAACTTTCATAGTTGAGGCTGAATATATAGATGTTGGAAGTTGTTGTGTTCAAGTGCTTTGGATAAGAAATAAGTTAAGGGATTATGGACTTGTTTTGGAGAGAATTACTATCATGTGTGACAACACTAGTGTTATATCCATTATTGCAAATCCAGTGAATCATTCAAAGACAAAACAAATTGATGCAAGGTACCATTTCATAAGGGAACATGCAGAAAATGGTGTGATTGAATTATTTTATGTTCCTACACAAAAATAGTTGGCTGATATATTTACTAAACCACTAGATGAAGCCACCTTTAATAGGTTGGTTAGTGAGAGGGATGCTAAATTCTTCTAGCTAGTTCTCGATTGTTACACTTCTCGAATATACATACAAACATGAGTTCTCGATCAAATTCTGACAGTTCTCTACTAAAGTAACTTTATTCATTTTCTGAATTCTCGATCATTCAAAATCGATTATAATTCTAGTCGAGTTGTCTAAGTCATATAAATAGCAAAGTACACCTAACATTTCATTTCTACACTTAATCGCAAACTCAAGTAACCATTTGCTCTCAACAGTTACATTCAAACTCTCTCACTTCTTTCCTCTAAAACCTTCGTTTCTTCACTTCTCTTTTTCTACACACTACTCAAATGGCATCTTCTAGTTCCAACCCTGCAGCTGATGTGTATTTCATTCCGGAAACCAATTTTCTAGCTATTTCGAGAGACGTAGATGCCAAACCTCAGTACAAGTTCTTCACCAAATTTCTCATCGACTCATACTTGAAGGAGGCACTATTTTCCAACCCATCGTTATACTTGGACATACTGGAACAGTTCTAGAATACTACCAATTGAGAGGAGGTTGTATTGGAGAATGAGAGCTCCAAGATTCTGGTAACTTGCACAATCCAAAAGGAGAATATCACGTTTGATGAAAGTGACGTGAATGCCAGTTTGTCTCTCCCAACAGAGAACCATGACAGTGTGCCAACAGAAGCTGAGCTAGAGGATTTCATGGAGTTTATCAGGTACTCTGATGAGATCAAGCTGGAGAAGCTCAACAAGAAGTTTGTTCAAAAGGAGTGGCCATTCCTCTTTGACATTCTACTGAGAGTCTTCACCTGCAAGAAGACATGTTTTGATCAAATAAGTTCAGTTGCCATGAAGTTGGTCTACTCATTGGCTTACAACCAGAAGCTTAATGTATGAAGGCTCATTCTTGGGGAACTCATAACCAGGATTCCCGAAAGAGGTAATGAGATTTCCCCCTCATTTTATTCAATCAATTCTCAATTATAAAAATGTCAGTTTGATTGAACTACCTGGGATGAACAAAAATAGAATTGGATACTCCAAATCCATGTCAAAAATCATTTTTGCTACATTGGATAGGAGAAGCACAATGAATGTACCTCTTCAAATCATACCTCATATGAGGAGTGTATTTGAAGGGTATCCACTAGTGCAACCTACATATGGTTACTTGCTTCCAGTAGAGGGTTCCATGGCTACAGAAGTACCTAATGCACCTAACCCATGAACTCTCAACCCAACTGAGCCCATTCTTTCAAATCCCCTGAATGTTAGTGAGCCAACCTCCACATTCTCTCAACATGGTGTGGTTGAAAAGAAGAAAAGGAAGAAACCTGCTCCAAAGAAAAAGTTAGAACTAGTTGTACAGAGTATTGAAGAATCCTAACTAGATGAGTCACATGTGGAACTTCTCAAGAGGAGAAAGAAAAGTAAGGAGGGCCACACTAGCCACTCTACATCCTCCCAACAGGGTGTAGAGGTTACAAATAGACTACACCTGCTATTAGGTGCACTTTTTCAACAAAATACATCTATTGAAATTGGAAGCCAGCCCACTCCACTTTGTAAAGATTCTGCACCATCATAGGAACACACTCTTGTTGATGATAGAAGTGTAGTTGAAAAGGAGACACATGAGCACATAAGAATGTCTATTGAAACTTCCCCATTTTCTCAAGGGGAGTTTCCAACACTCATTTCTTATCAAAACATCTCTTTTTCTTCTCAAATTTCTTCTCAACCAATTGTGTCTAGCCAAACACAAAAAGTTGTTGATCACTAGGAATCTAATCCTCTTGGTGAGCCAATTTCAAGTGACTTGGTGCATGACACCTTGCTCATACATCAAGATGGTGAGGGAATACATGCTGGGGTATATCCTGATGACAGCATCAAAACCACAAAGGTTCCAAAAGTTTTTACTTCAGACTCTGTGGGGGCTAGAGTAATACCACCCATTGGTCTCATGAATGAGCCATTGGAAACCATGTCTTCACAGACATTGAGTAATCTATGGGACCTTCACTCCATGCAAATGGCATCCCCTAGACAATCCCCAGACATTCAAAGGCTGTCACCTATGGAGAAATCACATATCCATCCAGGATCATTGGAATTATCTGAGAAATTAGATGAGGAAATTGATACTGAGGGGACCACTATAACAAGTGGCCCTAACTCTCACTTCATGTCACAATGGTTGAAGCTACAACATGGCAGTTCTTCAGGACCATCTACTGATGGGTTACTTTCTGATAAAAGATTAAAAGAACTTTATGGAGATCAGATGGATGGTTTTTATTAAATTGCTCAACAACTCCTGACTGAACACCTGCCAAATAAAGATTATGTTGCTATTCTGTTGGAATATGCAAAGGATCAGGAGGAGATTAAGGATAAAAATGAGCAAATGGTTGAAGAAGGATAGGCCAATGTGGATGCTTGATTGGAAAAAAGGCAAACTATGAGCATGGAGGAGATGCTACAGTGGATGAGGGAGAAATATTTAACTTCTCTTGGATCGTGTGAAAGGACCTTCACTCCCTCTGCAATCTATGATGCTATCCATGAGGTTGCTAAGGTGCAACTACAAGCCAATCACTACCTAGCAAGGGGCTGATTAGTGCATAATTTTACATATTTTAATGCCTATTTTATTGCTCACTTTCGTATTTTTATTAGTTAATTTATTACATTTTCCTTATTTTGCAGATAAGTAAATTAAATAATTAAAGGAGAAGAAATGGGTTAGAAAGGGCAAAAAAGGGAAGTAAAGGAAGCCAACAAAGTAAAGAGGAGAAAAAGACAAAAGAGCAAGTTGGTGGATGAAATCAAAAATCAATGGTGTAGATTTTACCAACAAACACCTCATTTGAATGGTGGGGATTGACCCAACACCACCCAAAACCCTAGTCCTAGCCTATAAATACATCTCATTCTCTCATTGTAATCATCTCTAGTTTTTACCCTAGTTTTAGTAGTAGCCTCTCTTTTAATTTTCTAGATCTAGTTTTTAGCTCTCTCAAATATTGTAAACACTTTTCATATTAATGCAAGTCTTTATTTTCTTTTATGCTAGTCTTCATCTTATCTTCTTTAAGTCTTAATTTATTTTTATGTTAGTCTTCATCTTATCTTCTTTAAGTTTATGGCTATGATATCTTTCTAAGTACCACAAGTTGTATACTTGGGAAATGAAAGGAGCCTTTTAGATTAATATTCTAGATCTAGTTTACTTATCTCTCTACTTTACTCCTTAGTTTTATTGTTTATTATCTTGTCATGAGCCCCTTTAAATCTCTATTTTAAATGTGGGTTCAATGATTTAGATCTCTAAATTTATTATTATTAGTTGTTTTTTTTTATTCTAGATTGTAGAACTAGTTTTGGTTGTTGGGTTTGATATTTACTTGTAGTTGTTTAAATATTTTAGATATAGATCTAGTTATTGGTAGTGTTAAAACTTAGCTCTTTAAATTTTAGATCTACTTTTATATTTTACTTGTCTCATTCACCTTTATGGCTATGACCCATTTCAATTTCATCAAGTAAAAAAGTAAAGTACTTGAGAATTGAAAGGAGCCTATTTAGTTTAATGTTCTTGGATCTACTTTTCTTTTTATGTTGTAGTTGAACCCCTTTTAAATCTCCATTTTATTAGTGGGTTTGACATTTTAGAGCTAAATTTATTTCTTGTTGGGTGTTATAATTTAGATATACTTTTTAGTTGTTAGATTTGTTAAAATAGCTTTAATGGTTTGATATTTTAGATGTAGTTTTGCTTTTGAGTTGTATTGAATTTTAGATCTAATTTTAGTAGTATTAATTATGGTCTTTAGTTTGTAGATCTAGATTTAAAAGCACTAGTCTTCCTTTGTCCATTTTTTTTATTTGTCAAGTATTTTAATTAATGTTTAAAGTTTAGTTAGTTTCATTACTTGAATTTTTAATTAGCTTATTATCATTCCTTTTTTTTGTTGTCCTTGGTTAATAACTCATCTCAAAATTAATTGGTCTAATTCGCCTAAATTGAAAATTAAAGTTTTTGTAAAAATAATTTTAGTCCTTGCGGAACGAATCTTTAAATTATTAAAACGATGTGAATTGTGCACTTGCAATTTAAAATGTATATTTTTAGCACATCAAGTTTTTGGCGCCGCTGCCGGGGACTATAATTATTTTTCACACCTTAATTTTTAATTTTTCGAATTAGTTTTACTTGCTCTCTTTGTTTGTTTTTTTAGAAAATTGGAGATTCGGAAAGCTCGTTGGAACGTGGAAATTGCCAGACTTGAAGAAATTTTCGGAAAGCATTTTTCGGTAACCCGTATCTCCCTATTTTCGTCATTTCATCACGTAGTTATAAAAAAAATCAAAAAAAAAAATCAAAAAAAAAAATAAAAATCAAAAAAATAATTAGTTAGTTGAATACATAATTGTTGCATCATGCATTAATCACTTAGGAGCACATCATTTAGATTTAAATTCTTGTATTTAATTTTTTCGTACCTTGTAAATTGTGGTGATTGCTGGAGTAATGAGGTATGTTAAATTCCTTCTTTTCTTTAGATTAGGACACGTAGTTTAAGCATCCATAATTATTTATCGTTTTTTATAACTCGTTGTGTGTTGCATCATTTAAATAAATTTTAATGGCAAAACCCAATCACAAGATGAGGGGAGAGAATTCATCACTCTTTCCTTAGCCCACAACAATTAATCTCTCATCTTGCATACCCTAGCCTTTTTAATAAAATTAATTAGACGTTAGCCCTAGGATTTCGCGCTCAACTAGGAAGAGAACCTAAAACGAACAAATCTCGAAGTATTCATTCGTTGGTGTCTAGGCTAGCGAAAGCTTACCTGGCCATTTGGATTGGTGTCTTAGGAAGGTGTTTAGCCTCTTGGCAATGCTTGCACCGACCTGGCCAATCAGGACGAGTACTTTTAGTTTTGTGAGTTTTAGTATTATCTTGTTGTTAGGAGCAAGGTCTAGTTAATTTTAGGGAACCCTAGATTTAGAATTTTTTCTTTCTTTCGATTTTCCACATTTTCTTTTGAGTGTTTAAATTCTTGCACTTATTTGATACGTGTTTATGCGAACTGCTTGGGCTAGGAACGAATCATCTAGATTAGTAAGACCGATTGAGTTGTCTTCTTCTTCTTCTTCAGATTCTGAACCCGTAGAAGTTAGTGAAACCGTAGTAAAGATGGCTGTTTCTCTTAGAGACCGTTGTTACCCCTCCCGTTCTGCCCAACCCTCGTGTATTACCTTACCACCGGTTAATGGTAATAATTTCGAGATTAAGTCTCACCACATTAGCATGTTACCAAAGTTTACCGGGAGTGAAGGTGAGGATCCATATCTTTTTATTCACGAATTCGAGGAGGTTTGTGCCTTACAAAAACTCCAACAATTAACTGAGGACTCCATTAGGCTTAGACTAATCAACTTCGCTTTAAAAGAAAATGCTAAAAAATGGTTGTATAGTCTACCGGTCAACTCTATTTCAACGTGGGAGGGATTTGTGGTAATTTTTCTTAAAAAATATTTTCCAAATCACAAGACCACAAAAATCACAAATGAGATAAACCAATTTCATCAAAAAGAAAATGAGTCGTTTTGGAAATATTTTGACCGTTTTAAAAATCTTCTATCTCAATGTCCCCACCATGGAATAGAGAAATGGAGACTTTGTAAGATTGTTTACGAAGCCTTAGATAGTCCGACTACTGCTTTGTTAGAGTCTATGTGTCAAGGTAAGTTCATGGAAAAAGATGAGGATCAGGGTTGGGAATTTTTTGAGGAATTGGCAGAAAAGACGATGTTGTGGGAGTCCACTAGGGAGCCTGTTAAGTCTAATGAGTCACCAAGTTCGTCTTCTAGGGGTTTGCATGTAGTTAATAATTCGATTGCCACCGAGGCCAAGTTAGCTACCCTTACTAAGCGACTCGAAGCTTTAGAAACCATCGGATCTTCCTCACAAATGTCTATGTGTGCGAACTATAATTCTCCGAACCAAGCACTTCAAAATTTTCAAGAGTTGGAGCAAGTGAATGCTATGTTCCAACCAAGACCTAGAAATGACCCGTTTTCACAAACTTACAACCCCGGGTGGAGAAATCACCCGAACTTTTCATGGAACCAAGGTCAAAACTATCAACTGTCTCAACCCAACTTTCAAAAGCCCAATTCTAACTCTTACTCAAATCAAAGTCTTGGTCCTTATCCAAACTCAACTCAAACACCGTTGAACCCACCCGGTTTTAATGATTCGGATAAGAGACTTAGTTCCTTAGAAAAGAGTATTGAGGCGTTGTTGAAATCACAAACGAATTTGACTCAATCTCAACAAACCTTCATGCAAACCATGACCCAAGATAGGCAAATCTTAAATTCCAATTCTCAAGCCATCTCTAAGTTAGAGGTTCAGATGAGTCAGTTAGCTAGCACGATTTGTGAGTGGGAGAAGAACCGGTTTCCTAGTCAACCCGAGGTGAATCCTAAGTTTCCCATGAACCAAAGACCTCATGACAATGTGAATGCAGTTATTTCCTTAAGGTCTGGCAAGCAAGTTGATAACCAAGTGGGTGATAAGTTTCGTGAGGATGAGGAATCGACTTCTGAACCAAGTCATCCTTTTCCGGGTCCAAGTGGAGAAAAATCCGAGAATTCGAAAAGTCAAGGATCCACAAGTGAACCGATCAATAAACCTTCTTCTGAAGAACCGGGTGAAAGAGTCTATAAACCCAAAGCCCCTTATCCCCAAAGACTCATTTCATCTAAGCAAACGGACCAATTAGACAAGATTTTGGAAGTCTTTAAACAAGTCAATATAAACATTCCTCTCTTAGATGCCATCCAACAAATTCCTTCTTATGCTAAGTGTCTAAAGGAGTTGTGTACTTATAAGCGCACCAATCATGTCCCGAAGAAAGCCTTTTTGACATCACACGTTAGTTCGATCCTTTCAAATCAAATTCCCGTGAAATATAAGGACCCCGGTTGTCCTACTATTTCGTGTGTCTTAGGCGATACCTTCATCGATAAAGCTTTGCTTGACTTAGGAGCTAGTGTGAACCTTCTTCCATTTTCTGTCTATCAAGCCCTAGGTTTAGGAGAACTTCAAAAGACAAATGTTACACTTCAATTAGCGGATCGTTCTGTCAAAATTCCTAAGGGAGTTGTTGAAGATGTGTTAATTAAAGTAGGTGACTTTGTCTTTCCTGTTGATTTCGTGGTCTTAGAAACTGAATCGGTCAAGAACCCTAAGAACCAAATTCCTATCATTTTAGGAAGACGTTTTCTAGCCACTTCTAATGCCTTGATTAATTGCAGGAATGGATTAATGAAACTAACATTTGGGAATATGACCATAGACTTAAATATTTTTCATGTTGGAAAACAATCCGATGATTTTGATCAACCGATGGGAATCAATTTAATTGATGAAATAGTTGATCAAGATCTCATGACTCCTAGTGATGCTTTTGACTTTTGTTTAAAACACTTTGGTCAGGATTGGGATATTTCCAATTACACAAATGAGGTCAACCAAATGTTAGAGTCCACCATTTCTACAACTAATCAGGAGATCACACCAAGCCTTCTTTTCCAAGCTAGTGAACTCGTTGAGTCAAGCCCGCCAGAATTAGAACTCAAACCTCTTCCTAACACTCTTAAATATGCCTTTCTAGGACCTAAAAATTCTCTTCCGGTTATAATTGCCTCTAATTTGACCGAGTCACAAGAGAAAGAGCTTTTAAGTGTGCTTAGAGAACATAAGGAAGCGATAGGGTGGAGTATCTCAGATATCAAAGGAATTAGTCCGGCTATTGTCCAACATAGGATTCACTTAGTTGATGATGCTAAGCCTGTTAGAGAACCTCAAAGGAGATTGAACCCTGCCATGATGGAAGTTGTTAAGAAAGAAATCCTTAAATGCCTCGATAATGGGATAATCTATCCCATTTCTGATAGTTCTTGGGTCAGTCCCGTTCATGTAGTGCCTAAAAAGTCAGGTATTACCATAGTAACCAACGAGAATGATGAGCAAGTTCCTACTCGTATTCAGTCAGGTTGGAGAATGTGCATAGATTTTAGGAAGCTCAATGCCGCCACTAGAAAAGACCACTTTCCTTTACCCTTCATGGACCAAATGTTAGAAAGGTTAGCGGGTCATTCTTACTATTGCTTTCTAGATGGTTATTCTGGGTATTTCCAAATCCCCATTGCTCCCGAGGACCAAGAAAAGACCACGTTCACTTGCCCTTTCGGAACCTTCGCTTATCGTCGATTAGCTTTTGGCCTAACTACTGGCCCTTCTACCTTTCAAAGGTGCATGACTAGCATCTTTTCTGACATGATAGGAGACTTTCTAGAAGTCTTTATAGATGACTTTTCCATCTTTGGTTCTTCTTTTCATCAGTGTCTACACCATCTCGACTTAGACTTAAAAAGGTGTAAGGAAACCGACCTCGTTCTTAATTGGGAAAAATGTCATTTCATGGTTAAGGAAGGAATTGTTCTTGGTCACAAAATTTCTGAAAAGGGAATCGAAGTTGATAAGGCCAAAGTCGACCTTATTGCTAATCTCCCGCCACCAAAATCTGTCAAAGAAATTCGCTCCTTTTTAGGACATGCCGGTTTCTATCGACGTTTCATTAAAGATTTTAGTAAGAAGGCTAGACCCTTGACCAACCTTCTTTCTAAGGAGGTCAAATTCGAGTTTACTAGTGAGTGTGTTCAATCTTTTGACCAACTTAAGAAAGAATTGACTTCAGCCCCGATCATCAAGTCCCCCGATTGGAATCAACCTTTTGAGTTAATGTGTGACGCTTCGAATTATGCGGTAGGGGCGGTGTTAGGTCAACGAATAGATAAGATACCTCATGTCATTTACTATGCTAGCAAGACCTTAAATGATGCTCAACTTAATTACTCCACAACTGAAAAAGAGCTCTTAGCAGTAGTCTTTGCCCTTGAGAAGTTTCGGTCGTATCTTATCGGTTCCAAAATCATTGTTTACACCGATCACGCAGCCCTTAGATACCTTTTCTCCAAAAAAGACTCAAAGGCCCGATTGATTAGATGGGTCTTGTTGCTTCAGGAATTTGACCTAGAAATTAGGGATAAGAAGGGTTCAGAAAATGCTGTTGCCGATCATCTCTCTCGATTAGTAGTGGATTCCACTATTGACTTACCCTTAAATGAATCTTTTCCCGATGAACACCTTCTTTCAATCTCTAGTCCTCCTTGGTTCGCCGATATTGTCAATTACCTTGCCACCGGTGAAATTCCTTCCAATTGGTCTAAGCAAGATAAATCAAAATTTTTCTCTCAAGTCAAACACTTCTTTTGGGATGACCCTTATCTTTTAAACATTGCCCAGACCAAATCATTAGGAGATGTATTCCAAACCATGAGGTTAGGAGCGTACTGTCCTTTTGTCATGACCAAGCTTGTGGAGGTCATTTTAGTGCTAAGAAAACAGCCGCGGAGATACTTCAGTGTGGTTTTTATTGGCCTAGTTTGTTTAAGGATGCCGCCGAATTCTGTTCCGCTTGTAGTAAGTGTCAACATTTAGGAAAGATCACTAGAAGAAACATGATGCCAATGAGTCCAATCCTTGTCATTGAGATTTTTGATGTTTGGGGAATAGATTTTATGGGGCCCTTTCCTAATTCATTTGGTAATCTCTACATTCTCTTAGCGGTTGATTACGTGTCTAAGTGGGTCGAAGCCATACCAACTAAGACTAATGATAACAAGGTCGTCCTTAAATTCTTAAAAGAGAATATATTTTCTCGATTTGGCACACCTAGAGCTATCATTAGTGACCAATGCAAGCACTTTAAAAATCATCAATTTGAATCTCTCTTGAAAAAGTATTCCATCACGCATAAATTGGCTACCCCTTATCATCCTCAGACTAGTGGTCAAGTTGAAGTCTCTAATAGGCAAATCAAACAAATTTTAGAAAAGACTGTCAACTCGAATAGGAAAGATTGGTCCATTAAGTTGATAGACGCATTATGGGCCTATCGGACTGCTTTCAAGACGATCTTGGGTATGTCTCCCTACAGACTAGTGTTTGGTAAAGCGTGTCATCTCCCTGTTGAACTTGAACATAGGGCCATGTGGGCCATTAGAGAGTTAAACTTTGATTTATCCACTGCTGGTAGTCATCGGAAGTTGCAATTGTCTGAGTTAGAGGAAATGAGGAATGATGCCTATGAAAATGCTAAAATTTATAAAGAAAGAACTAAAGTGTTTCATGATAAATCCATCTTGAGAAAATCATTTTCTCCCGGTCAAAAAGTTCTTTTATATAATTCTAGGCTGCATCTCTTTCCTGGAAAGTTGAGATCTAGGTGGGAAGGACCATACATTGTTAAAATAGTTTTTCCTCACGGTGCTATTGAAATTGAAAATCCTAATAATGGTGACATATTTAAAGTTAATGGACAAAGGCTCAAACCATTTTTAGAATTGCCAATTGATCTCGAGGAAGAGGTCATCCACCTTGTCGATCTTTGAATAAAGTAAGTTTTCAGAATAAACTAGTTATGCTTCTCCGTCATCCCATGTCAGGTATTATCTCTTCATGTTATTTTATCATATCTCTCTCATTTGCATACATTGGGGACAATGCATGATTTAGTATGGGGGAGGGTGCTAGTAATGTTAAAATTAAAAAGAAATATAAAAAAATAGAAAATTAAAAATCCAAAAATAGAAATGTTTACGTTGAGTTGTCCTGTCCTCTATTTGAACTTTAGGACTAGTTGGTGTTAGCATTTGTTTTCAAAAATTATATATATAATGCCTTTTAGATAAGTTGAACTTAGTCGAGTAAGGTTTTCTTTATGAAACTTGTGTCGAACGATTTTTACACCAAATTTCAAGACGGCACATATGCACAAGACCTTTGTTGGAAAGATTGTATATGGATGTTATTCGATACCTGAGAGAGAACCCACATGTTAGAACAATGTCGAATCAAATTTTTGTGAAAAATAAATATATAGCCAAAAAAAAAGAAGAAGATGAAAATGAAAAAAAAGAAAAAAAAGAAAAAGAAAGAATAAACTACTTCAATACCCAATATTCCTCAAAATAAATAGATGAGATGATGGGCACAAGTAGAATTGACTAGTCTTGTTTTGTGGCCTTTGTTACTCGAGTAATTAAGTCCGTTGGGGTATTTTAAAACCTAGTGCCCTAAGACCAACTGGTTTGGGAGTCACTGACCCAAAGCTCGTTACATGGGTAACATAGAAAGCCTAAGAAAACAGACAATATACAGTCGATTAAAAAAAAAGAGAAAAAGAAAAAAAAAGGGTTAGGTATATGAATTTGTGATATTTGGCTAGATACTTGTTTTAATAGAGATTGGGTCAGTTCAATATTGGTTGAAAAAGAGAAAATATTCGTATGCAGTTCATCTATCAGAGGCCTTAAATTCACTACACACCTTGAGATTTTTTGTAAATATTTAGATTCGATACCAGTAGATTGAAGTTATCTACAATTCGACTATTATTAGAAAAGTCTACTAAGGCATGTATTTTCCCTATAAAATCTTTTTGTTTACACCATTGAAAACTAGAGTGAAAATTGAGTCGGGACAATTGCAGGAATTATTTCACAGATTTTATGGGTATATCTTCTGTAAACCCTTAGGAAACAACACTCCTCTTGTAGAGATCGTCTATGAGTTTAACGGGTTGGTAAACCTAAAATTACCCGTCACGCCTACGAAAAGGAGCCTAGAACTTTTCTTAGTTTGCTTTTTAACTGTTGATTTTACTCGAGGACGAGCAAAAGATAAGTATGGGGGCATTTGATTAGTGCATAATTTTACATATTTTAATGCCTATTTTATTGCTCACTTTCGTATTTTTATTAGTTAATTTATTGCATTTTCCTTATTTTGCAGATAAGTAAATTAAATAATTAAAGGAGAAGAAATGGGTTAGAAAGGGTAAAAAAGGGAAGAAAAGGAAGCCAACAAAGTAAAGAGGAGAAAAAGACAAAAGAGCAAGTTGGTGGATGAAATCAAAAATCAATGGTGTAGATTTTACCAACAAACACCTCATTTGAATGGTGGGGATTGACCCAACACCACCCAAAACCCTAGTCCTAGCCTATAAATACATCTCATTCTCTCATTGTAATCATCTCTAGTTTTTACCCTAGTTTTAGTAGTAGCCTCTCTTTTAATTTTCTAGATCTAGTTTTTAGCTCTCTCAAATATTGTAAACACTTTTCATATTAATGCAAGTCTTTATTTTCTTTTATGCTAGTCTTCATCTTATCTTCTTTAAGTCTTAATTTATTTTTATGTTAGTCTTCATCTTATCTTCTTTAAGTTTATGGCTATGATATCTTTCTAAGTACCACAAGTTGTATACTTGGGAAATGAAAGGAGCCTTTTAGATTAATATTCTAGATCTAGTTTACTTATCTCTCTACTTTACTCCTTAGTTTTATTGTTTATTATCTTGTCATGAGCCCCTTTAAATCTCTATTTTAAATGTGGGTTCAATGATTTAGATCTCTAAATTTATTATTATTAGTTGTTTTTTTTTATTCTAGATTGTAGAACTAGTTTTGGTTGTTGGGTTTGATATTTACTTGTAGTTGTTTAAATATTTTAGATATAGATCTAGTTATTGGTAGTGTTAAAACTTAGCTCTTTAAATTTTAGATCTACTTTTATATTTTACTTGTCTCATTCACCTTTATGGCTATGACCCATTTCAATTTCATCAAGTAAAAAAGTAAAGTACTTGAGAATTGAAAGGAGCCTATTTAGTTTAATGTTCTTGGATCTACTTTTCTTTTTATGTTGTAGTTGAACCCCTTTTAAATCTCCATTTTATTAGTGGGTTTGACATTTTAGAGCTAAATTTATTTCTTGTTGGGTGTTAGAATTTAGATCTACTTTTTAGTTGTTAGATTTGTTAAAATAGCTTTAATGGTTTGATATTTTAGATGTAGTTTTGCTTTTGAGTTGTATTGAATTTTAGATCTAATTTTAGTAGTATTAATTATGGTCTTTAGTTTGTAGATCTAGATTTAAAAGCACTAGTCTTCCTTTGTCCATTTTTTTTATTTGTCAAGTATTTTAATTAATGTTTAAAGTTTAGTTAGTTTCATTACTTGAATTTTTAATTAGCTTATTATCATTCCTTTTTTTTGTTGTCCTTGGTTAATAACTCATCTCAAAATTAATTGGTCTAATTCGCCTAAATTGAAAATTAAAGTTTTTGTAAAAATAATTTTAGTCCTTGCGGAACGAATCTTTAAATTATTAAAACGATGTGAATTGTGCACTTGCAATTTAAAATGTATATTTTTAGCACATCAGGGGCCTCCAATCTGAAATTGAAGATCACATAAGCAAGATGGAGAGCAGAATGAACAAAATTGATGAAAATTTCATGCTTGGTGGTATAGATGCTCTTAGATCCGAGTCATCCTTGGAAAAGCTACAAATAAAGGAGATAATTGATAAAATGGAGAAGATGGAAATGGCCTTCAAGGATATAGTTGAAAGTAATGTCAATCTTCAACATAATCAATCAAGGACAAATAACATGGTGAAAGTTCTCTACAAGAACATGCATGCTGATATGCTGCCAAAGGATGTCAAGTTGCATGAAATGACTCCTTTTCAGGTGGATCTATATCATCAATTCAAAGCAAAGTATGAGCAGACTCAAGCCTCTATAGTTGCCAAATTAACTGAGAAAATGGAGCAACTGACTGCAGATCAACAAACCATCTCCACTACTGTGAATGAAGTTGTTGTTAGTGTGAGTTCACTCCAAAAAGAAGTCAATTCTTCAATGTCTGGCCAAGGCTACACTCTTCAACAAGTCTCAAACC
The DNA here is from genome assembly GCA_028671895.1 of Oenanthe sinensis. Classification (NCBI taxonomy): domain Eukaryota; kingdom Viridiplantae; phylum Streptophyta; class Magnoliopsida; order Apiales; family Apiaceae; genus Oenanthe; species Oenanthe sinensis. The sequence continues at coordinate 6,926,992 of CM053811.1, forward strand.
AACTGACCAATATTCAGACTCTTCTCTCCACTATGCCTGCTTTAAGCCAAGCACCTCAAGTACAAGTCTCTTCTTAAATTAGGCCAACTCATTCTTCCTTTCTACAACAGCAACAATATATCAATCCTAAGGGGGAGAAGGAAAGAATGGAGGATATTGAGGTAGAAAGGTAAAAGGCAGTAATGACAATTCTCAGAAAAGAGGTGTTGAAGCCCTGTGCAGATAAAAAATTCTTACTTGAGTTGAAGAACCTCAAAACACATGTCAAGGGTCATCATTGGGATTATAAGAAGATTTTGGAGAATGTCATTATACAAAAAAACAAAGTCGTACAATTTATTCTCCGGCTAATCGACCCAGGTTCCGGCCAAAAACCGATGAAGACAATTCCTGCGCAAAAATCAAAATTAAAAATACATATATAATGTATAGACTACGGGCTATCTAATTAGGGTCACCACACAATCAAACACACAATGATTCTTGAATTAAAAGTTAACCAAGAAGGCAGCTAATCATGATATCTAAATAATTTAATTTTTACAACAAAGCTAAACACGTATTCATAGAGTACAATTCATGGGCTTCACAACGAATATTTATAATTAAGAAACTGAAATCATCGTCGCCTTAAAAGGCTTTGATTTGAAAAACAAATATGAGCCCTAGCTTCTTCCCCCAAATTTACCAAATAGTGGTAAATTAGTTTAATAATTTTTTATTAAACAAAAATTATTTATATTTTTAGAAAATCTAGGGGCTTAATTTTGTTTAAAAGCTAAATTACCCCATAATTAAAATAAAATTCTCAAAAATAATTTTTATGGGATAAAATATAAAAATAAATATTTTAAAATAATTATAATATATATATATATATATATATATATATATATATATATATATCAAAATTCTCCAAAAATTATGAATGGTCCAAACATAATAAAATATATTTATTTTGAGGATCTTATCATTTCCATAAAAATAAAGGTACTAAAAATAAGGTCTCTAGTCTAATACAGGGGCTGAGTTCGATGATTACAAATTGAAATAAATTTATTCTAACGAAACAAAAATTATGAAAAATAAAATAAAATATTCTAAGCTACACGGAAGTCACATAACATATAACCGATAATTTTTCTATTTATAAAAAAACCTACACAAATAAACGCATAGAATGAAATAAAAAAATTTGACACACTAAAAATTATATTAAAAGTATATTTAAATATTATAAAATACACGAAATTTTTCCGGGCGTTACATTTTCAAATAATTTATTTGAAAATTTGAAAATTTTGTATTTATAAGATTTTATATTTTTAAAGTTCATTATTATATTCTTATAATATTTATAATATTATTTCATGTGTCAGTCAAATTTATTATACTCTTATAGAACAAAATAAAGATATATTTTATTAAAATGGTTAGACAAATTAAAAAAATATTTATAAAATGGTAATAATTTATTTGCATACATTTTTTAATTTTTATTTTTTTTAACCTGGGTGCGAAACACAGGCAAAATACTAGTTTTAACAAAAACTGAACGAGGCCCGAAATCTATAATCCGCGAATATATATGACTTTTTTAAAGAGTAGTGTCAAACTCTTAAATTTATTCTCAAAATATTTCCCAAATATTTCTAATTTAATTAATAATAATGAACTTCATTCATTCACATAAATATTACCAATTAAAACGTTTTATAGTAACAAATCATATCGTTTGAGACTTAAATCTGAAAAATAATTTTACACCATTAAAATTAATCTTTTTAAAATATATAACCATTTAATACTTGGATATTCAATAAAAAAACAAATTTTCATTTGACACTGGGCTTCATTTGTTCATCCAATTTAAAATATTTTATAATTTCTTAAAAAAAACATGACTACACATCTCAACATCTCAAACTACAAATATCCTAGCACTAGGAATATAAAAATCGATAAAAATTAAGAAAAGGATCTTTCACTTGCACTATACACTAGTCACTAGTGTGACAATCCCAAGACCAAAAATAAAATAAAAATAAAAAAAGGTTAATAAATAAATTAATTAATTAACAAGGCGCGTCTCTGTCACTCTCCTCCTCACTCTCTATCTATTCAATCAATCTATATATCCACCGCTTCGTCGAGGCACCACCCTTGACCACACCCCCCAACTCATTACAAAACAAACCAACCTATACACGCACACTCATGTATCTATCTCCACCATTTCTACCCACATAAATACTAACTAAATTAACTAAATATACACACTGATTGGCGGTGTATACATACATAGATAGATACGGTTTTATTTATTTATGGCGGAGCTGGGGAGCGGTGAAGTGTACGCGCCGCCGCGGACGATACAGGCCTGGAAAACTATATTGAATTGGTTGAGTTTCTTCTTTCACATCTTTTTACAGATCATTATTAAAGCCTCGCCGTCTAATTTCTCACAACTGCTTTCTACGACGTCGTTTAAGCCTTTGCGTGATGTTGAATTGTCCGAGTTGACTCAGGACGATGCGCCGCCGACGGCTTCCGTCAGTGTCTCCGATTCCGGTGGCGGTGCTGGTCGCCAGTGGCCGTCGGAGAAACTCACGGTGCGTCAATTGTTCATTCATCTCAAATTTATTATCATCTTTGTGTGTGATGTGTGTGAATATGATTTTGTTTTTGAGTAGAGTAATTGAATTGATGATTTAAAATGTGTATGTATGTGATTTTGAAGTGATTTAAGTTGTGGATTATGTTATGGATGTATTTAGAGAGGTTTATATGGTTATTTTTCGTAGTTTTGTTTCGTGAAGTAATGAACTTTTCTCGTATTTTTTGTAGATTAGCACGTTTTAATGTGTTTCTATATGTTTTAATTTATTATATTGTTTCAGTAAGTTTATGTTTATATGTCTTGTATTTTCGAGGGACGCGGAGATCAGGATTAATAGGTTTGTTTTTTTGTAGTTAATGAGTGTTTTCTGTAGTAGAGGCAGGGATGGACTAGTGATTAGAGTGGTAAGTATTGAGATTTGCGAGGAAGTATAGAAGTACAGTCATTTTAATTAAATCTGTAAAGTTGAGGTTTTAAGTAATTGTTCATTTGGAAATCCTGGGATAAGTTCGGGATTAAGATGGTGAGTAGAAATATACCACATGGCTTAGTATTAGTAATAGAACGACAGTGCACAGTGCACTTATGGTTTACAAATGAGGCATTTAATGTGCCAAAGACAGTCAAGGATTATAAGGAAACGAAGCATTAATTTGGAGCAAAAATTTCTTTGACTGTGTTGATGGTTATGGTATTTAGTCTTACGCTTTTTATTGTTGGAAGGAATTAAACGTTATGAAAACAGTATGGAATTTATACTATTACGTGGACTTAAAACAAAATGTTTTCTTCTTTCATTTTACACAAATTTTAACTAGAGCTCAATCTTACCATTTTAGTGATGGATGCTTGTTCTTCTACTCATGTCCTTGACAAGTCTTTTTACATTTTTGCACTCCCTCATTTTTTTTGCTCTTTCCTCTTTTCATTCCTTCCTTTCCACCTTCGTTTTCTTCACAATCTTTCATATCTTTCATTCAAATCAAAACGATTTTTATAGCTACAGGATCCACTTTTCCCTATCCTATTGTTATGGTTGCTGGCTAATTAATGAATGATCAATTTGGAGTGTTAGGTGTGCCTTCTCTTATTTTTTATGCAATGTGGACCTTTGATCAGTTATATAGGCAAAAAGGTCTACAAATGTCGTAAAGTTCTCTTTAATTGTGATCGTTTTCTTTTGTGCTTATAGAGTTATAGGTTTTATCTCACAATAATTTCATTATGGAATGGTTCAAAGAATTGTTTTATTTAAATGTTAGTTGTATGAAGCTGGCTATTTAATTTAGTGCAGGCTCCAATACCACAATCTCACAAATGATTGAACTAAAATTATAAACCTGACTTTAACATTGGTTCTTGGGAGTTGGGACTAAGAATCTAGAGCTTTAAAATTTGATAAAAACTTTTCGATATTACATTTGGCACTTGTAACATTCAGTTAAACCATATAACACACGCGCACCCACACACCCACATAAACATTCTTTAGCCTCTTTCTGCTCTACATTTATGCTGGTAAAAATTTGACAATTGGAACAAAGGGATTTGATAGATAATTGTTAATATACTTTCGAAATCCCCTAAACTTAAATTTAATTTATTGTGTGGGACACTCCTAATTTTATGCAATACAACAAGTGGCAAACAGAGTGTCTACATTAACTAAGCTAAATCACCAAAATTGGAGTTGAAGATCTCACATATGTCTAACAATGAAACACGTGAAGTGTAATAGATTAGTTCGACCGAAAAACAGCGTAAATATTAATTGTATCCTCTCAATGACGATTGACGAGTAACCTTACTTTCTGATGCCTTTCTTAGTTAATAATCTTCTTATAAGCAAATATTCCATTTAGTTGGGGATAATTTGACAAGGAAGGAGTTAAAGAACAAAACATTGGAAGAGAAATAGGAGCTATACTAGTTCACTTTTTGTGATTTGGGAGCAAAATATGCCAACTTGCTTCTCTGCAAAAAATTTTTTTAGGGGAATGTGTACAGTCCTCTTTCATATCTAAAATTTATTATAAATTTCTAAATTACAATTATATGCAGGTGGTTCTTGACTTGGACGAAACATTGGTATGTGCATATGAAACATCTACCTTGCCTGCTATTCTTCGGGAGCAGGCCACGGAAGCTGGGTTGAAGTGGTTTGAGTTGGAGTGTATATCTTCTGACAAGGTATGCTGAAAATTTACTTGGATTCTTATTTTTATTTTTGGGAAATTGCTAGGGAAGAATCTCTTATAATGTTCTCTGGTTTGGTGTGAAGGAAATTGAAGGAAAACCAAAGGTCAACTATGTAACAGTGTTCGAACGCCCCGGATTGCGTGAATTCTTGAAACAACTCAGTGAATTTGCAGATCTTGTGCTATTTACTGCAGGACTTGAAGGTTTGCAGCTTTATTATTACTTTTAACCTTTAAAAGAATGATAATTAGGACACTGTATCATTATTGATTATCTTGACTTCCTGTAGGCTATGCCAGGCCACTTGTTGACAGAATAGATGATATAAATTGCCTAAGTCGCAGGCTTTATCGACCCTCAACGATTAGCACGTAAGTAGTTCTGTAGCAATATAGTATCATCTCAGAGCCACTTTGATTCAATTATGTAAGTTCAGAGGGTTCCTCTTGCTAATTTTAATCATTCTTTTGTTGTTTTCACTTCAAGTGACAATAATATTACCCATTACTTTATTTAATATGGCCATCTTCAAAGGATGGCTCTGGGTACATTTTGCACACATGTTAGTCATATTTTCTTTTTTACTTTATATAGTTTGGTCCACCCTTCTCCACTCTATATAATTTGACTATACCATTGGGGACTAGAAATATGTATCTTGAGCCAACTCTTTGAAATCGGAGAGTTAGATAGATATTATAGAATTTAACATGTGAGTAATTTTTAAGAGCTAAGAGTAAGAAAGAGACTCACAAATTGTCCTGGGGAGGGGGGCGGGGGGGGCACAGACCAGTTTATCAGCATGTGGAATGTTTCATAACTGATATGTAGGATGCAGGTTTAACTCGTCATGATTCTCCATCGTAGGGAAAAAGATTCTGTAACCAATCAAATTGAGACTATTATAGCACCACTGTTGCATCCAAATAATTTTGGTATCTCTTTCAAAAAGTTAGACATCTGAAAAATTGTCGTTTAGAAATATATCCCAGAGGTAGAATGATGGGAGGGAGTAGTTACTACAGGGATAGACATTCCTTTGGTAGTCCTGCAAAACAGATCCCTGTACCTATTTGTGCAATAAAGGTAGAACATTGTTGTCATTGATTTGTTATCAATCCCCTTCATCTTCTTAGTTGTGTTTATTTGATTTTATTCTTTTGTTGGAAAATATCGTACGTCTTTATTACCAAAATTTGCATGGTTCTCCAGACTCCATTGCCTAAAAAATATATAAAAAGCATAGGGAGTGCTGCTTTGTTACAATGTCTTGTGAGATGGCTACCTCATGTAGGTTTTCCAGGCATGCTTATCATGATTTGTTATACTGGAACAATCAGTTTAGGGATTTTTAAGGCCACCTATCTAGTTTTCCAATTTTTCCATTTTTTCTTTGAAGTATTTCTTATATGGTTGGTAATCGTAATTTATTCCGTCTCATTACTGCATTTTCCTAAGAAATATCCTGTTGCTCTATGTATCACAGGGAATATAGAGAACATGTAAAGGATTTATCCTGCATATCAAAAGATTTCTGCCGAATTGTTATTGTTGACAACAATCCATTCAGTTTCTTATTGCAACCGGTGAATGGAATTCCATGCATTCCATTTTCTGCCGGACAACCTCACGATGAACAGGTATCATTGATGTTATGCCATATTGTTTCCTAGTTATTTTATACCAGTAAAAGTACGGTCTTTACCAAGACATCCTCTCATCAGAGATTTTGCTTGTGCTATGGCTCAAGGCTTCCTGCAGTATTATTTTCTGCAGCTGATTTACATATACTAAATGAATAAAACTTGGGCTACTGCTAGCATCCATATACTTCATCATCAGACATGCTCACTTGTGACTAGAAAAAACATTTCTTAAGCTGCGATATTGGCAAGTTAGGTTTCAACCTGATCACATTTTTCTACAATTCTTGATCAGCTTCTACAGGTCCTCCTCCCACTCCTTAAACACTTATCTCAGCAACAAGACGTGAGACCTGTACTATATGAAAGGTTCCACATGCCGGAATGGTTTCAAAAGCATGGAATTCCTGCTTCTGGTCCTGGATTGAGGATAACCTAAGTACAACATATGTATAGGAATTTCTCCTCCACCTCAGAGGCAACTAAACTAGCACTCTGTGCATAAGGGTATCATGACCTCATTAGAACCCAAATTTTTGTATAGCATCATTTATACACCAGAGGCATGGTGATAACCCCATTCATTAGTTCTTGTAACAAAGCTCTTCCTGCTATTTATGCCAATATGTGAAAACTCCGAATCATTGTAGCATTGTTTAAAGATGGCAATGGTTAAATATGTATGCTTTTAGTGCTGTAACCTGTTCGTTGTTTAATAATTATTCTCACTTTACATTATTATAAAGCTCTATTACTCAAACGAATGTTGCTTGCTGTACATTTTGTTAATTACTTTTGTTTCTTAAGGATTCTCACACCATTACTGATCAGCCAAGCAACTTGCAAATTATTGATTGGTCGTCGCAAAACAAACAAAAAGCAGAAATAATATACCCTCCGTCTCAAAATACTCCGTTAATCTGCTTCTTATAGTCAATTTTTTATACGGTTCAATAAATTATTTTAAAATAAAGTTTTGATATTTATTTAAGGGGTCCTTATCCCTGACAATCAATTGTCTAAACCTGCATTTTTTTTCGCGAATAACATTAATACCATAAAATTTTTGTGAATCCAGGGGTCAGGTAGGAAGCCAAACCCTTATTTAAAACTGAAAATTTTAAAAATATTTTGCGTAAACTAATTATTTTGGGACAGAATCATCAAAAAGCTGCTCAGAAGCTTTAATGGCTTGGGACTAAGTGTCCCTGCCTCTAATTTAGTAATGAAAGTGTGTGTATTTCCGTATCTGTTTGACCTGAGCTTTTGTTAGACATGAACATAATAAATTCAATAAAAAAGTAGTCATTCACGTTTAGGTGTGTTTTGTGTGTCCACATATAATTATATATATATATATATATATATATATATATATATATATATATTGGCACACACAATTAAAATAAATAAATCATAATATTAAGGTCCACATGTATCCAACTGCTCCTGCCCGTCCTACAAATTGATCTGGGATTTGTATATATTACTATTTTAAGTTTGTAAAAGGGACCAACTACCTTACAGATATGCAGTCTGGAATTTATATTCAACTAATGTATACGCTTTTATCACATTTACATATACTATTATTATGTAAACATCATCATTATTATTGTTCTTCACACCTCAGATTTCATACATAAAACAGTCTTGTTACATGATTTACCGGTTTTTGACCCTTGGTATATCGTTGTATTCCTGTTATAATAATTTCATGTTTAATCCGATTGTTCCCACCATTTTTTCAAACTCATTTCCAGTAGCTGGTACACATGTGACATGTTTCGGTTTTTAATTATGAAGCATAATGATTATATTTATTCATTCTTTTTACTAATCCTGTCCAGGAAACAATGCAAGTTATTGGGTTAGAATTGTATAAACATGGATGTGCAACGCTAAGTCTAACCACTTCTTACAAAACTAGTATTTCAATTACTGTAAAATAAAGTGAATCAATCCAACCGGGGTCTTGCTCCAATATATTCCTCTCCCTGTGTAACATGGAAGAGTTAAATTTTTCTTTCCAACAATGCGGATGATTCTCGCGTAATTTTCGTAATCGTAAATTTTTGTTATTAATTTAACGAATATCTTTCTTTATGTTTAGTTTGGATATAGAGAGATATCACATAGATTTTAGACAATTTTCTTTTGTGGTGGACAAACTATCTTTTATCTCAATGGCAGAATCAGAAACATAACATCCTTTTGTAACAAAGCACGCCAAATAAACGTAAAAAATAGTAGAGTGTTATGCAGGAGATGAACACTCCAGTCTGTAAAGGTCTTGGCTTTCAATCCCAAACTAATTATTATACAAAGTTTAGAGTGAGTTTGCTGAATTTATTGGCAGACAAAAGCGATAAATATAAATTTAGTACTCGTAAAAGGCAACAAAACAAAACAAAGCTTTTAAAAACATTATATTAAATAAACATGAAATAAAAGGTTTACATGAGAAAAGTCTTTGTTGGCAGTCTTGATTGTCATGGTTAGTACGGTTGTTTAAGACCACTTATTATTTCTATTAGTTTGCGGTCCTGTCATTATTTCATTCTCTTTCAAAAGCTTAGGTTGAGGTAATGAGGTGCGTGTTTGGCTCATTGCATACGGTGACCACATGAGTTCTTAAATTTAAAATAAGTCACTTATTTCATATATTTTTTATATATTTTCATATTTTTTTAAATGATAAATATTTATTTTAAAATTTTAAAACTAGATATTATTTTTAAATTAAAAAATAAATTACTTATTTATTTTTAAAAAAAGTACATACATATCTATCTTTTTCCAGAAATAAGTATGTCAAACACCCTCAAATTTACATATATGAGTTATAAGTCCATATTCATTTATGAGCATGTGTTTCTGAGACCAGTTTATTGTCCTGTTTGCCTCAGCTTATAAGCAGCTTATAAGTTGAAAAAGTTGGTATATATGTACTTTTTCTGAAAATAAGCAACTTATTTTCAAATTTGAAAATAAGATTTGGTCTTAAATTTCTAAAATAAATATTAATTTTCAAAAAAAAATATGAAAATACTTTAAAAAAAGAAGTAACTTATTACTTATAAGCTAAGCCAAACACCCCCTATATAATTTACACTCAACTTATATGTTGATAAGTTATGAGTACTTCTTAACATATGTTTTTTCTAACTTATTTATATTTTCTCTCAATTTACCAATATACTTGCACATGATTTTTATTATTTCACTGATATCTTTTTTTTACTAATTCATTGGTGTTGGGTTGTTAGGTCCAAATGATTGTAGAAGGGGGGGTTGAATACAATCTTTAATAAAAACTAAAATCTGTTTCGGATAATTTTTGATTAAACAATTTTAATTATTATCACGAAATAATAATCAAAGAAACACAGTTCAAGTAAAATACTTATATTAAACTTGATGTGGGTTACAAGATTAAATCAGATAAACACTAATTTAGCTCTTAAAATTCTAGAGAGATTTTGACATTAAATGCTCTTGAATTTTGATTTTAGCTGAATAGAAAGTGATTGAATTCAAAGTGAATGTTGCTGATCAATCTTGTATTTATAGGCAAATTCAGGCTCAGGAGACTTTTTCTGCTCGGGGAGACTTCTTCTCCTCGGGGAGACTTTTTCTGGGCTGGAAGACTTTTCAGGGAGACTTTCACAGCTTGAAGAGACTTCTGGAATTAAATGAAAAATCATTTAATTTGTTGGGGAAGACTTTCACAGCTCGTAGAGACTTCTTGAATTAAATGAAAATTCATTTAATTTGATGGGGAAGACTTTGATAGCTCGGGAAGACTATTATAGCTCGGGGAGACTTTTTAAATAAAATTCGGGGAGACTTTTGAAAAGTCTCCGGGAGACTTTTCAAAAGTCTTCCCGAGAAATAATCTGCCGACCTGCTCATGATATATGAAGTGTATATCATTTAATTCATTTGATGTACATCTTCTGACCATTTTTTTTCTTTTTAATTAATACTCGGGGAGACTTTTGAAAAGTCTCCGGGAGACTTTTTCAAAAGTCTTCCCGAGTAACCAACTTGAATGAATTCTTCAAATGTACATCTTATGTGCATATCTTCTGTCTTCTTTTTATTTTCTTTTCAATTAAATTCTATTTGTTTTATTATATATCTTATACATTAAATTAATTCTTTTTGAATTAATCTAAGTAAATAGGATACATAATAAATTATCTTTTTGATAATAGAATTAAATTAAAGTCTTCTTCATTCTAAAATAATTCTAAATTAATTAATTTCTTAATCAATTTAAGAAATAAATTAATTCTGATTGAATTAATTTACCATTTAAATTAACTAAATAATTTAATCAATTAATAGAGAATTAAATTAAAGTCTTGACTCCACGACTGTTGATGATATAATTTTAAATCTTCTGTCTTCACACCAATGTCTGTAGCTGACCATTTCTTTTGTAGTAAAGAACCTTCTCTGTATTTTGCCAACACTCTGTGTACTGTCTGGTTCACGAGTGATTCACAACAAATAAAATTCTTCACTTAACTTTTATAATGGTTCACTTCTGCTCCTTCTGACTTGACTATATTTGTTGTCACACAATATTGAAATCTTCTGACACTGTAGCTTCTTCAAACTTAAATACTCCACTGAGGCATGATCAATAAAATTGAGCTTCTTTCAATGTAGTACTGCTTCAAGTCTGTAGATTGACTTTGATCTACTTTTTCTTGTCAAATAATACCTGCTGAAGATTCCTGTGACAGATAATATATTTACTTACAAATTATCTATGTTTGAGTTGAGTTGTCATCTCGCTAAACAAATAGGCTTCTAAACATATGCCTTTCAATCTCCCCCTATTTGTTTGTTAAACAATAACAAGCAAATCACTAGAGGATAACTCAACTAACAAACAAGAAAAAGATATAACAATAAAACTTGTAAATAAATAAACTTAGTTCTGGTTTATATATAACATTGCCAGATTCAAACATTAATGATAAATACAAGATAGTTGTTCCTCTAGACTGGACAAATAGAACAAAGTTCTATCTTGACTTACTTATCATTATCAGCTTCCGAAGTATCAACTTCACCTTCTTCTAGAGTTTAAATTTTGTGACCAGGTGTCATTGGTACATCTTCAGTGGCTGGTTTCTCTGGATCAGATTGTACATTTCCAGATTTCTTGAGTAACTGAAATGAAAGATATTCGTTCCTTTAGCATTGAACATATTATACAAGTAGTATTATCTTCATTTCTCAGACTCATCACTACTCCCCCTTAGGATGGCAGGGATGAAGTCTTGTTCTCTTCTTATTACCACTTCTCCTCTGTTTCTCCAACTCCTGTCTTCACTTCTCATCCAAGGTGAATTCATTCTCTCATTTCTTGAATTATCCAACCATTTTAATAGAGGTAACAACAGACATGGCATACATACAGCATTAAACCATCGCAGATATAAAAAATGCAAACTATGACATGTTATGCATTTTAGAAAATCCGGTTAATCCTATATACAAGAATCTTCTAAAATCAAATGGAATAGAAGAACTAATAAATAATCATTAGTTATATCCAATCCAAGCATGTTGTTATATACCCCCTTTTCTTGTTCAACAATGGAGTAATCATCTTCTAGTAAAAAGACTTTGTTCAACAATTCTCCTTTTTGGATCTTGTTCAACACTTCTTCCTTTTTGGATCTTGTTTAAACTTCTCCCCCTTAGTTGAGTAATCCTCTTCAGAATCCTTAATATCAGAAGAAATTTCTTTCCCCTTAGTTGAGTAACATTAGAAATCTGTAACAGGGAATTGGGAATGAGATTTGGTAATTGTGCTAGTGTGTGATTTTACTTTGTGTTTCTCACAAGTGTTTCGCTCATATACTCTCTAAGTGTTTCACTCATAGAATATATATTTTCACTCTTTCTCACTTGTGTTTCACTCTTTTCTCACAACACTGTTTCTCTCTTAGTACGGATGACACAGTCTTTTGTACCTGCAAGAAAGATCACCATAGCCCCTTCAAGAGAGGTCACTGGTGGTGCAATGGGGTTTCGTAAATCCCCGTCCTCAATTGATTCTATTAAAATATTTGACTTTGAAAACTGAATTGCTTCAGGAATAGATTCAATGAGTTGCTGATCATCTAAGATGATCTATTCCGTTAGGAATCCAGATATGTTCCATCTGGGGAGGGAGACAAGGATCTATAATGTAGCAAATGATCCAAGTTTCCTCCTGATGCCTATGAAGGCATGTTGATTCAGTCAGAATCATCAATCATTCTTTCTTCCTTGATATAGAAGTTTAGAATAATTGTTTCCGTCAATTCATCCTTAGTGTGTGACAATCCTTACAGTGCATTTGAATATTACATATATGGTTTGCAGTGTTTGAGAGTGTCCAGATGAAGTTGACTCTTTACAAATGGCCTTGGCTGACAGGCCGAATTCAATAGACTCATCATGTTAAGATGACGAACCTAGTAACAGTTTTGCCATTTGCAAATCTATACCCTTTTAGGAGGATATAAATTAGTTAGCAGTTGCCTTGGTTTCAATTTCATATTCTAACTAGAGGCAGAGCTGCTGGAACACTCATAGATACTTCTCTTTTCTAGTGCACTAGAGGCACTTACTCTCTCACCCTCTTTAGTTGATCAAACATTTCTTTTCAGGGGTTTAGTAGATGAAGTTGAATCTGTTTGAGTGTTTGTGGTTCTATGATCTGTGTTAGAGAATGTAGGTTTTCAATCCCTTGATCTTGTCCTATAGCCACTGAGGGCTCAATATATCAATTGTATATATTTTTATATTAATTGATTAGAGAATATATCAAGATCGAGATTACCTGCTTTTACCTCGAGTCGATTGCGCTTTTTCGACAGGACACAGATCTGCTTTTATTATTAGTGATTTTCAGATACCACAATATATATTCTCACTAACAACGAAAATCACAATTAATTGCGATGAAACAATAACAAACTATCAAAATATGATAATTAATAATAATTTCAAAAAGCAAGTAATTATGCTCCTAATATCTCATCGTATTAAAATTCTGAAGCTAATAAACATTTAATTGCTTCAATTCATAATTTTAATAAGATAAAATATCATCGCTAAATACTAAATAATCATAGGAATGAAAATTAGCACTTAACTTCATACATTATATCTAATAATTGTTACTCAAGCATATGACAATTATACTCATAACAATTATCAGTGATATATGTAAGCTCGAGAAAATAAATGTAAAGAAATTCACAAGTTCTTTAAATATTGACATTTAATACTTATGATTCTTAGAACAATTTCTCGTAGACAAAAATAAAAATAACCTGAAATAAAAATAACTGTAAAATAAAACGAAGAATAAAAATAAACTTACACACATATATATAGAAATAATGATACTAAAGGTTTAAAAATAAAAACAATATGTACCAATTGTTGGAAAACAAAAATAATAAAGATATATATACAGTATAGATGTCAATTAAATAAAACTGTACAAAGTTCTATTAACCTATTTATTAAACTTAATATACATATAATAGCTATACTTCAATATTAAATTATTTTCAAATAAAAATAACTTTTACCAAAATTCTAACTTGTAAAATTTTGATTAAATTATTTTTAAAGATAACAATCTAAAATTAAAATATAGTAGAATACAATCAAAATAGATAAACTGAAGTAATATAATAATTTACACTAAACACACATTCGAGAACTAGAATTTAGTAAAATAAATTCACAAGTGTTATGACAAATATTCACATAACAAACACTTGAAATTTTATTTAAGAACATAATGTAGATGTGAACTGGGATTTAAGATGAAGAACTATTCAGCATCCCAAGTTCACCAACCAACCTGGTGAATGTGGATTCATCAAGAGGCTTAGTAAAAATATCTGCAGTCTGTTCTTCTGTGGGTACAAAGTGTAACTCCACAGTACCATTCATAACATGTTCTCGAATAAAATGATACCTGATATCTATGTGCTTTGTCCTCGTGTGCTGTACAGGGTTGTTGGAGATTGCAATGGCACTTGTGTTATCACATAAAATAGGAATTTTATTTAACACAAAGCCATAATCTCTGAGTTGATTCCTTATCCATAAGATCTGAGCGCAACAGCTTCCCGCAGCAATGTACTCAGCCTCTGCTGTAGAATTGGAAACTGTTTGCTGTTTCTTGCTGTACCAGGAAATCAATCTTCTCCCTAGGAATTGACAGCTCCCTGAGGTGCTCTTCCTATCAACAACACTACCTGCATAATCAGAATCTATATATCCTATTAGATTAAAACCAGATTCTTTAGGGTACCAGATACCAAGATTACGTGTACCCTTAAGATATCTTAAGATTTTTTTCACAGCAACAAGATGAATATCTCTAGGATCCGCTTGGAACCTTGCACATATACAAGTGGCATACATAATATCTGGTCGGCTTGCAGTTAGGTAAAGTAGAGATCCAATCATACCTCTGTAGCTTGTGATGTCTACCTTTATTGAGTTTTCACATACTCCAAGCTTGACAGCTGTAGATGAGGGAGTTCTTCCAGATGCTGAATCTTCCATGTGATACTTCTTCAGAAGTTCTTTAAGGTACTTGGACTGACAAATGAATATTCCATCTATTCTTTGACTCACTTGAAGTCCAAGGAAGAATTTCAGCTCTCCCATTAAGCTCATCTCGTACCTACTCTGCATTAACTTAGCAAATCTCTTGCACAAGTTATCATTAGTAGACCCAAATATTATGTCATCAACATATACTTGTACCATTATCAGATCATTATTGTGTTTCTTATAAAATAAGGTTTTATCTATGACTCCTCTAACAAAAGCATTTTCAAGTAGGAATTCTGAAGGAGTGTCATACCATGTTCTGGGTGCTTGTTTGAGACCATAGATAGCCTTGAAAAGAAAATATACAAAGTCCATGTGATCTGGATCTTCAAAGCCTGGGGGCTGTTGTACATATACCTCTTCAGCTAACTTTCCGTTCAGGAATGCACTCTTCACGTCCATTTGATAAACTTTAAAATTGGAGTGAGCTGCGAATGCCAGAAACATCCTGATAGCCTCAAGTCTTGCAACTGGAGCATAGGTTTCATCATAATCAATTCCTTCAGCTTGTGAATAACCTTTTGCAACCAGTCTGGCTTTGTTTCTTATTACAATGCCATCTTCATCCAACTTGTTTCTGAATACCCATCGTGTGCCAATTACAGTCTTGTTCTTCGGTCTGGGTACCAGTTTCCAAACATCTTGAGATTCAAATTGATTGAGTTCATCTTGCATAGCAATCACCCAATCAGGATCAGACAGCGCTTCTTCTACTTTCTTAGGTTCCATTTCAGATAGAAACCCAGAATAATTGCATTGATTCTGTGTAGCACCTCTTGTTCTAACACCAACATCTGGATCACCAATGATTAGCTCAAAAGGATGAGCTCTACTCCAAATTCTCTGACTTGGCAGATTAGATCTTGATGATTCGCCTTGAATTTCATTGTGATGTTGTGTTTGATTTGCTGATCCTTCATCTCCTCCCCCTGAGTTGCTGCTAGGATCTCTTGATGAATCTCCTTGTGTGTTAGGGGTATCTCCAGAGTTTCCACTGTTTCCACCACTAGCACTTGGATCATCAACATTATTATTATTGTTGTTTCCTGTTGCAGCCTCAGGTTCATTTTCATCATCTGAGTGTGAGTATGACATATTGTTGAACTTAAGAGTTTCAGATGGATCATCATTTTGGATGTTAGGGAATTTTGTGTCATCAAAAGTTACATTGACACTTTCTTTGACATGATGTTGATCAATAATATACACCCGATAAGATCTTCTTGAATAACCAACAAAAATAGCTTCTAGAGCTTTAGCCTCGAACTTTCCAATACGTTCTTCTCCATCTTTAAGTACAAAGCATTTAGCACCAAATACATGAAAGTATTTGAGCGTTGGTTTCTTGTTAGCCATTATTTCGTAGGGTGTCTTCATTAAGTCTTTGTTGATCAGAGTCCGATTCTGGGTATAACATGCAGTATTTACAGCTTCAGCCCAAAAGTACATTGGAAGCCTTGATTCACTCAGCATAGTCCTTGCAGCTTCAATTAATGTACGATTCTTCCTTTCTACAACTCCATTCTGTTGCGGAGTTCTAGGTGCTGAGAATTGTCTTGTTATTCCCTTTTCAACACAAAAGTCATTCAGAACTGCATTCTTGAATTCAGTTCCATTGTCTGACCTTATAGCTCTAACTGGAAGCTTCAAATCCAACTCAATCATTTTTATATGATCAATCACCACTTGAGGAGTTTCATCCTTTGAGTGCAGGAATAAAACCCATGTATACTT
The DNA here is from genome assembly GCA_028671895.1 of Oenanthe sinensis. Taxonomy (NCBI): domain Eukaryota; kingdom Viridiplantae; phylum Streptophyta; class Magnoliopsida; order Apiales; family Apiaceae; genus Oenanthe; species Oenanthe sinensis. Next base: position 6,943,843 of record CM053811.1, read on the forward strand.
TGAGTAGTCATCAACAATCACCAAGGCATATCTTTTATGTGACATTGACATAACATTGACTGGACCAAATAAATCCATGTGAATTAATTGCAGTGGTTCAGTAATACTAGATGTATCAGTGCTTGGATGTGATGCTTTCTTTGCTTTCCCTTTCTGACATGCCTCACAAAGTCCTTCTTGTGTGAATTCCAATTGAGGCAGTCCTCTCACTAATTCTCTTTTGACTAGAGAATTCATAGATTTGAAATTAAGGTGTAAGAGCTTCTTGTGCCATAGCCAACTTTCATCTGACGAAGCTTTAGCATAAAAACAATTGACTTCATCTGTGCAACCTGAGTTCAGATCGGCTACGAACAAGTTTCCTTTCCTTACTCCCTGAAGAGCAAGCTTTTCATCCTTCTTGTGAGAAATCAAACACATCTCCTTCATAAAGTTCACTGTGTATCCCTTGTCACAAAACTGACTGATACTCAGAAGATTGTGTTTGAGACCTTCTACGAAAGATACATTATCAATGACGACATTGCCAGCTTCTAAACAGCCATATCCCTTAGTCATACCCTTGCTGTCATCTCCAAAGGTAACTACTGGGCCAGCTCTCTCAACAACATTTGATAGCAGGGCTCTATCTCCGGTCATGTGTCGTGAGGATCCACTATCGAGAATCCAAATAACCCGGTTCACCTGTTTTACACCCTGCAATCATCAAATGAGTTAGGACTTCTTCGGAACCCAACATTGATTGGGCCCGGCATATTTGAAAAATTGTCCTTTGTCAGGTTTAACAACAGAACCCAACTTGACAAACTCATCTACTACTTTGACTGAACACTTCTCCTTGTAAACAACCTTAACATTTTTGTATGCTGGCCTAGGAGAGAATGTTTCCTTCTGTGAAACAGGAGGACTAGCAGTCTTTGATCTAGCATGCCTGTGATTTATGTGCTGTCTAGGTGTAGTATTGACATTCATAGCATGCATGCTTTTGAAATATGCAGACATGACATTGAAAGCACATAGCATACAGTTATCTACACCACAAGGTTTATGGCATGCATCAATAGTAGGCATTTTATTCACAATAGCAGGAGTCTTAACAGTTTCTACCTTAACTTTATTAACATTTTTAAAGTTCTCAGTAGCATGGAATCTGTTGTTCTTATCCCTACTATTAACAAACTTATTAGGTTTGTTATGATTTTTCTTAAGCTCATTAGCACCTAAACCAGGAGTAGATGAACTAGCAGTGTTCACATTTTGTATTGGTTTTTTAGGTACATATTTAGCTTCCTAGACATTTATTCCTTTTATGTCCCTAACAGGTTTTTCCTGTACTTTCTCTTCCTCTTTAAGATCTTCAAGTTTAATTTCATAATCCACTATTACACAACTATCAAGAACTGGTTCTGCAATAGGAGTTATGAAAAGAGGTTTCTTAGTGTCTTTAATAACATGTGGAATACCCCTTTCTTCAGCACTCTTTTTAAAAGGGGTTATGTTGCTTGGCTTCCCTACAGATTTATTATATTCAAAACCTATTCCAACTTTCCGTTTAATCTCTTGTTGGTCAACTAGGTCTTTCATAACAAATGAAGCAGTTCTATAGGCTTGACACCTGACCTTTTCCTTTTCAATTTTATCCTTCAAAAAGGCTTCAATTTCAACATAACAGTTGACTCTATTAACTTGAAATGCAACATCTTCAGTTAATTTCTCATTTATAAGTTTCAGCTTTTTCAATTCAGAATTCTCATCTGATAAAACTTGATTTTTGAGAATTAAGGCTTTTATTCGATCTCTAGCATTAGTTAAATCCTCACCTAGCAATTTAAACATTTTAGGACAGCTAGGATTTACCTCAATTCCTTGACGAGGTGGGGATTGTGATCCTTCAGAAGAAGAAGCCATTAGAGCAAGATTTCCCATATCTTCTTCTTCTTCGTTGTCAGAATCATCCCAGCTTTTTCCTGCTGCTAAGTATGATCTTCCCTGATGCTTCTTCAATAGAGCTTCATATTTCTGGTTTAGCTCGTCATATGAATCCTTCTTTCTTTCCTGCTTGGGCTTTCTACAATCTGTAGCAAAGTGTCCCATTTCATTGCAGTTGAAGCAACGGATCTTGCTTCTGTCTACCATCCTTGTCTTGTATCCACCTCTTGTATTGGATGAGCTAGAAGAACCACCTCTCTGAAATCTGTTTGCCATAGGCTTGAATTTAAAACTAGGGTTCCTCCTGAATCTTGTATTTCCAAATTTTCTAGCAATCAGTGCCAGAGATTCATCCTCAAGTTGATCAAGTTCTTCCATTGAGTAGAATTCACTTTCAGATGAATTCATTTGAGTTGCACCAACTTCTGCAACAATACCTTGATCAATGACTTTGACTGAAGAAGATTCAGTCATAGCTTCTCTGTGTTCTGGTACTTCTACTACAAGAGCTGTAGACTTGCTGACCACTTTGCCTGTACCATATATTTCTTTCTGTTGAATCTGCTCTAGCTCATAGGTCTTTAGTACCCCATAAAGTCTTTCCAATGAAATTTCATTCATGTCCCTTGACTCCCTGATGGCAGTAATCCTATGCTCTAAGTGAATTGGCATTGTCAGCAAAAACTTCCTATTGATCTCCTTCTTCGTATAGTGTTTGCCATTGAGATTTAGATCATTTATCAGTTTATTGTATCTCTCAAAAACATCAGAGATACCTTCTCCAGGATTTGATCTAAAATGCTCATATTGAGACGTTAAGATTTCCAATCTGTTCTCCCTCACTTCTTCTGTTCCTTCATTTAGTATCTCTATCGTTTCCCAGATGTGTTTAGCATTTTTGCAATTAACAACATGATTGTACATTCCGGGATCAAGAGATTCTACTAAAATTAACTGCAGGCTGGTGTCCAAAGTCTTTCCTATTGCATACGGTGACCACATGAGTTCTTAAATTTAAAATAAGTCACTTATTTCATATATTTTTTATATATTTTCATATTTTTTTAAATGATAAATATTTATTTTAAAATTTTAAAACTAGATATTATTTTTAAATTAAAAAATAAATTACTTATTTATTTTTAAAAAAAGTACATACATATCTATCTTTTTCCAGAAATAAGTATGTCAAACACCCTCAAATTTACATATATGAGTTATAAGTCCATATTCATTTATGAGCATGTGTTTCTGAGACCAGTTTATTGTCCTGTTTGCCTCAGCTTATAAGCAGCTTATAAGTTGAAAAAGTTGGTATATATGTACTTTTTCTGAAAATAAGCAACTTATTTTCAAATTTGAAAATAAGATTTGGTCTTAAATTTCTAAAATAAATATTAATTTTCAAAAAAAAATATGAAAATACTTTAAAAAAAGAAGTAACTTATTACTTATAAGCTAAGCCAAACACCCCCTATATAATTTACACTCAACTTATATGTTGATAAGTTATGAGTACTTCTTAACATATGTTTTTTCTAACTTATTTATATTTTCTCTCAATTTACCAATATACTTGCACATGATTTTTATTATTTCACTGATATCTTTTTTTTACTAATTCATTGGTGTTGGGTTGTTAGGTCCAAATGATTGTAGAAGGGGGGGTTGAATACAATCTTTAATAAAAACTAAAATCTGTTTCGGATAATTTTTGATTAAACAATTTTAATTATTATCACGAAATAATAATCAAAGAAACACAGTTCAAGTAAAATACTTATATTAAACTTGATGTGGGTTACAAGATTAAATCAGATAAACACTAATTTAGCTCTTAAAATTCTAGAGAGATTTTGACATTAAATGCTCTTGAATTTTGATTTTAGCTGAATAGAAAGTGATTGAATTCAAAGTGAATGTTGCTGATCAATCTTGTATTTATAGGCAAATTCAGGCTCAGGAGACTTTTTCTGCTCGGGGAGACTTCTTCTCCTCGGGGAGACTTTTTCTGGGCTGGAAGACTTTTCAGGGAGACTTTCACAGCTTGAAGAGACTTCTGGAATTAAATGAAAAATCATTTAATTTGTTGGGGAAGACTTTCACAGCTCGTAGAGACTTCTTGAATTAAATGAAAATTCATTTAATTTGATGGGGAAGACTTTGATAGCTCGGGAAGACTATTATAGCTCGGGGAGACTTTTTAAATAAAATTCGGGGAGACTTTTGAAAAGTCTCCGGGAGACTTTTCAAAAGTCTTCCCGAGAAATAATCTGCCGACCTGCTCATGATATATGAAGTGTATATCATTTAATTCATTTGATGTACATCTTCTGACCATTTTTTTTTTCTTTTTAATTAATACTCGGGGAGACTTTTGAAAAGTCTCCGGGAGACTTTTTCAAAAGTCTTCCCGAGTAACCAACTTGAATGAATTCTTCAAATGTACATCTTATGTGCATATCTTCTGTCTTCTTTTTATTTTCTTTTCAATTAAATTCTATTTGTTTTATTATATATCTTATACATTAAATTAATTCTTTTTGAATTAATCTAAGTAAATAGGATACATAATAAATTATCTTTTTGATAATAGAATTAAATTAAAGTCTTCTTCATTCTAAAATAATTCTAAATTAATTAATTTCTTAATCAATTTAAGAAATAAATTAATTCTGATTGAATTAATTTACCATTTAAATTAACTAAATAATTTAATCAATTAATAGAGAATTAAATTAAAGTCTTGACTCCACGACTGTTGATGATATAATTTTAAATCTTCTGTCTTCACACCAATGTCTGTAGCTGACCATTTCTTTTGTAGTAAAGAACCTTCTCTGTATTTTGCCAACACTCTGTGTACTGTCTGGTTCACGAGTGATTCACAACAAATAAAATTCTTCACTTAACTTTTATAATGGTTCACTTCTGCTCCTTCTGACTTGACTATATTTGTTGTCACACAATATTGAAATCTTCTGACACTGTAGCTTCTTCAAACTTAAATACTCCACTGAGGCATGATCAATAAAATTGAGCTTCTTTCAATGTAGTACTGCTTCAAGTCTGTAGATTGACTTTGATCTACTTTTTCTTGTCAAATAATACCTGCTGAAGATTCCTGTGACAGATAATATATTTACTTACAAATTATCTATGTTTGAGTTGAGTTGTCATCTCGCTAAACAAATAGGCTTCTAAACATATGCCTTTCATGGGTCTTTCAATGAAACATCATTATATTTTTAATTATTTGCTATTTACTTCTCACATTTACAATGAAACATAAATATGATAACTTTTTAGTTATAAAATTCATATATTAACCAAACATTTGATTAAACTTAAATAAAGTTTTTTTATAATATATAATATTTATGTTTTTAAATTTTGTTTCTTTAATTATAAAATTCATTTATTAAATAATTTAATTTAAATAAAATTTTCTATCCAACTTATAAAGATCATTTACCAAACAATTTGAATAATATAGTATATATACGATATAAAGATAATTAATATAATTAATATTACCAAACACTTTATTTAACTTATAAGTAAATCATTCAAACACATTAATACACTAATTTATAAATAATCATTTACTTATCACTTATTATCAATTATCTTATAAATAAAGAGTAACTTATCATAAAATTACTGAATAAGTCTTCACGGAACTAATTCATTGAGTACATGACAAGTTAAGCTTCGGTCAAAATTATAATTACAAAATTCGGTCTCTCTCTTTTGTTTTGTGTCCGTGTTATTTACTACATTATCTACGAACGTATGCCACGTGAGAATTTTTCAAAACAAATAAAGTTACGAGAGATGAATATAATAGATGATTAAATTATTTTATCAAATTTTATACATCGAAACTAAGAACTTTTATTTTATTTTATCTTTTTCTCATCGAAGCTCTTTCACTATTTATTTGAATTATTAGGATATGAAGTTGATTTAATATTTATAAAATTAAAAATATGGAAAATTGATTACAAGGATACGTTACATTCTCGTGTTGAAAGACTAGTTAAAACTTTGTATATGCTTTCTAAGAAAAAAAATTATATAAATATTGAGGGTACTTTCTCAGTCAACACATTTTGTCACATATACGAACGTACTTTTTTGACCCTCCTGCGTTCCATAGAATGTATACCTCACTAAAGTTTATAATTACTTGTGTAAAGAAGAAGAAAAATGGAGTACTTGTTTATGAATGATGGTGTTACAAAGTTGATGCTAATTGAAATTTTTTATTAAAAAACTCAACCTCTAATTCCCAAAGATACAAAAAAAGAGGAAAACCAAATTGAAATAATAGAACCCTGGCTGGTTAACAATTTTATTCGATAAATAGTAGAATCAAATTACGTATTTTTTATTTGCATTTACGCCTTTTAGAAAGAGCTATTAAATTAAAAATAAATAAAAAAATATTTTTTATTAATCATCAATTTTTAGAATGAGCAGCACCAAAAACATTGAATTTATCAAGTCTCCCATACCTAATTTCAAATCAAATACTCATATAAGAATACGAATGTACATACATACCACGTACGTGTATATAACCTATACATACAAATCATCATCCTCGAAAATTCTCATTTCACTAAAATTCTAAACTACATACTCCCCGTCAAATCTTCCATCTTCCACAAATGAACCATCTTCACACTTCCCAATGACAACAACAACTCCGCCGCCGTTAACTCCCGCCGTCATCTTCTTCACTCTCTACCTCCTCGCCGCCGTTATCTCCGTTAACTCCTTCTCCGGCACCACCTCCACTCTCGCCGTCATTTCCGGCCCCACCACCCCCACCATCTGCGGCATTATTGCTTCCCAACAAACCCAACAAATCATCTGCTCTCAAAACAACTTGACATTTAAAATCTCGCCGGAAATCTCGTTCACCCACATTTCCGGCGGCCGAAATTTCTTCTGCGGCGTACGTTCCGTTGGGTACACTTTAATTTGCTGGAACACTAGCTTTGTTCCCAAAAGATTGTATAATAATGAAAGTTTTACATTGCGTAATCTTGTTGTTGGGTTTGATCAAATTTGTGGTCTTGTTAATGGTACTAGTAATGTTGTTTGTTGGCGAGGTGAGTCTCCGAGTCAGGTGACTCGGTTTCGTGATGTTTCTTCTGGTTTAGGGTTTTCGTGTGGAGTGGGATTTAATGATAGTAGAGTTTTTTGTTGGACTAGTATTAATGGTAATTCTTCGAATAGTGATTATATACAAAATGAGTTTGCGAATTTTTCGATGTTGAGTATTGTTGTTGGTGGGAATTTTGGGTGTGGGTTTAATTTAAGTGGGGTTTTGATTTGTAGAGGAAACAATGATAATGGTCAATTGAATGTTCCTGTTTCGGGTTTAGGTAATGAGTATAAGGGTGTCGCGTTAGGGAGTGATTTTGGGTGCGCGATTAGGAGGGTTAATAGTAATGTTGTGTGTTGGGGAGGGGGGTTTAGGGAGGGTTATGGGAATGTTAGTGACGGGGTGTTTTTCGAGTCTATTGTTGCTGGATTGGATTTTGTTTGTGGATTGACTAGTAGTAATTTTTCGGTGATTTGTTGGGGGCCGGGGTGGGGTAATGTAGGGAATGAGGTTTCGTTGCCAATGATTTTACCGGGGTCTTGTGTTAAGGAGAAATGTGAGTGTGGTGTGTATCCGCAGTCTGAGACGTTGTGTTCTGGTAATGGTAATATATGTAGACAGTGTGATGTAGTGGAAAGGATTTCGCCAATTTTACCACCAACACTGAGTAATGATGCACCGTCTTCGTCAAGCAAGGAGATTTCTAAGGGTTTGTTGGCATTTGCTATTGTTGGATCTGCTGGGGCTTTGTTTTCTGTTTGTGCTATTATTTATTGTTTGTGGACTGGGGTTTGTTTAGGGGACAAGAAAATTCATAATTCGGTGCAACCTACTATTAATGGGACTAATTCTAATGCTCACAATTCGAATGGCAGTCCGCCTTCAAGATCTTCCACTATTAGGCGTCAGGGTTCTAGAGGATGGAGCCGTCAGAGGAGTGGTACGAGTGGTTTGTTTGGTCGACAGAGGAGTGGAACCTCAGGTTTATTTGGCCGTCAGAGAAGTGGAACCTCGGGAAAGTATGCAGAGGGAGCGGAAGAATTCTTGTTTTCGGAGCTTGTAGCAGCTACCAACAGTTTTACACTAGAGAACAAGATTGGTGCTGGTAGCTTTGGTGTTGTGTACAAAGGTAAATTACCGGATGGTCGTGAGGTTGCGATCAAAAGGGGAGATACAAGTACAATATTGAAGAAGTTTCAAGAGAAAGAGAGTGCTTTTGATTCAGAATTGGCATTCTTGTCTAGGCTGCATCACAAGCACTTGGTCAGGCTTGTTGGTTACTGTGAAGAGGGGGATGAGAAGCTTTTGGTATACGATTACATGAAGAATGGTGCACTTCATGATCATTTGCATAAGAATAACGTAGAAAATAGTAGTAGTTTACTAAATTCTTGGAAAATGAGGATCAGGATCTCATTAGATGCTGCTCGTGGCATTGAGTATCTCCATAATTATGCAGTTCCTCCTATAATCCATAGGGACATCAAGTCTTCAAACATTTTGCTGGATGCTAACTGGACTGCAAGAGTATCTGATTTTGGATTGTCATTAAATGGTCCAGAGCCTGATCATGATTATAGACCGACAAAGGCAGCTGGGACAGTTGGCTACATTGACCCGGAGTATTATGGACTAAATGTTTTAACCGCAAAGAGTGATGTCTATGGTCTTGGTGTGGTGTTGCTAGAACTCTTAACGGGCAAAAGGGCCATATTCAAGAGCGACAAAGATGAAGGTGAACCAACAAGCCTGGTAGACTTTGCTGTTCCAGTCATCATGTCAGGAGAACTGATGAAGATTTTGGACTCGAGAGTTGGACTGCCACAGCTGAATGAAGCTGAGGCAGTAGAGTTGGTGGGATACACTGCCATGCATTGTGTAAATTTGGAAGGAAAGGACAGACCAACCATGACCGACATTGTTGCCAATTTGGAACGTGCATTGGTCTTATGCGAAGATAGCCGTGGCAGCATCTCCAGTGGTTCAATCTCCATTGTCTCAGAGTAAATTATGGATTTCTTCGATATTAAATTTAATTCGTTACTGATTTCTGTTTTTATAGTATTTCTTAATAATAATACTTGTATACTTTCTGACTGTAAAGGATAGGGTTTTAGATTTTTAGGGTTTTACAACCAACCTGAGCTAGTTTAGGATTTTGATAACACTGAGCCACACCAATTGGCTTGTGATATTTTTTTCCCTTCTAAAGTTGAATTAGGAACTGCTGGTTTCTACATGTAATTTATATGTTTGACTGTGCTTGTGCTTGCTTGATGCTACAAGCTGTCTTAAGGGGCCTTTCTCTGTGCATAATTTAGTACAATTGCATTATTTTTACTCTTAAATTTGCCAACTCTTGTGCATTGTTCATTTTGTTCTCTTTCAATTATACCTGTAGGAACCTACTTTTGTATATTTGTGTAGGTGTAAAAATGAAAATGTGTGTGTGTGTGTGTGTGTTTTCAGGAATCATGATAAAATGTAAAGATAGTATAATTATTAATCGTGTCAAATAAATAACTGGTAATAACAAGTTTTAAACTAATAATCTAACATTTGCAAAACATGAGGTAATCAACTAATCATATCTTTATTCAAAAAAATAAAATAATAATATCTGAAAAATGGTTAGTTTATCAATTTAGAAAAGGTTCGAGTTGATAGAAAATGGGTAGAGCAGCGTGGGAGAGTCTAGCATTAATGTGTACAATGACATCTAACAAAAACTGGTCAACTAATTTTGTTTGAACAACCAGGGACATGATGATCATCAACTGGGACCTTCCTATCTGGGGGGCTAATGTAGATACAAAGCTATTGACTCTGAATATTCAAGAAAAGCAACCAAATTAATACGTAAGATCTTTTATATGTATAATGTATATATATATGACTCAATATGACGATATGTACATATATAAAATAAATACTGTATTAAATTTGGTGGCCATGGTCCCTCGAGCCTGTAAATAGATTTAAATATGAATAAAGATTATCTGGCCGGGGACTCTGTTAAATCATACAGAGACACTTGAATGAGAAAACTGGTTAAGAAATTTAATATGAAAAGCAAACGAATAGAAATCTAATGAATGGTGGCAAGCGAAAGTGATGGTCCAGCCCCCAGCGCTTCTGATTGATCCCTTCCTCTTAGGAGTTTTATAGTAAAACTCATATCCATACACTGGTGACTGGTCTAATGTCCACTTGATTTCAAAATAGCCTAGTAGTTGTTTAATAGTTTAATACTATTACATGTAAAACTGATTCTGGCATAGACTCGTTTGTGCATGGTCTTGGACCATATAAAAAAGTCTAGAACCTGTTACACATCTCTAAAAATCCATCAAAGTCGAACCCTTCAGCGATTTTTAACTTCTCTCCAGCTCAAGAATACATAATTAATTTAGGCATCAAACAAACTGAAACAAGTACATCAGTCAAATATGTACGGTAAAAGAAAATTTTAAGTTTGACATCTCACAGACTTCTTCGAATAAAACAATAAAGCTTAATTATAAAGCTCAATTATATTTTTGGCACAATAAAGTGTTTTGATAAATATATTACAATATCACAACAAAACAATAACAAGTTCCGCATTTGATACAATGGCAATATGCACCGACAAAGGACTGTGGAGCATTTATCTATGTAGACATATACACACATCTCTGCATTACACTATACAAACATAGATAATGTAGTTTGAAACTGCACACGGGGTAATACATACTGAAATGGTTGATGAAAAAAATAATAGAAGGTAACGAGAAAAGGACGAGCTCACACAATTATTTCAAACAAATTCAAAGCGCATGAGAACTTTCACAGAATTGTACTTGTCTCCTTTCCTACTATAAAGTGGAACAGCTCGTATACCACTTCTCAGTTCCGAAACAGGTAGGCAAGTCTGGCCTCCAAAGTCATCCTTTTCCGACATGTCATACTCGTGAACTTCTATTCGAAGGAGAGCCATTTCTGGGACTGTTAATGGGAACTCAAACTTCTCATTCCAATTGGGAATCCAGTTGTCTTCGAGTGCCTTTGTTTTCTTCATTACAGTATCAGCACGAACACCAGCAATACCAATCTGCATATTCACTTGCATTAACCCAAAGCAACACAAACAACATTTACAAATCCAACCTATTGGAAAGAACTTCTTATGGTCAAGAGGACCCTACAATGACCAACCTCTGACAAGAGGTTTTGAGTAAATATAGGATATAAAGAATTAAAGATGATATGCACTCCAAAATACCCATATTTTCAAGCAGTTAAGTGCAAAAGATCCCTTGCACAGCCTTACCCTTGCATAGAAGTCCGGAGGGGAGTAGGCGTCAAAATGTGTATGCTTGAAGTCATAATACCAACCTTCACCCATATATACAGTTACCTATACAAGAGCAAGAGTTAAGTAAAATCAGTCATGAAGATATAAGAGGAGCTTACTAGACCTTAATTTCGGAATATGATATTTTCTGGACAAAAACCATTTCACAGTCTCTAGCATTGTAGTCTAGTGCACACTGTACACCCCATGCCCTCGCTAACAAGAGGTCAAGGTTTTGAGTCTTGGTCGATAAAAATGTGTGGGAGTAATTTAGCAAAAAAAAAATGAAATTGACCTTAACCCCCCAAAAGAAGAAACCGGATGCAGTTTCTGGGATTCATAAAGCTTTACTACCTTTAACGTTTTCTTGACCGGGAGTGTGGTTTCAGGATCAAAGACCTCGTGTGGACCTGCCTTCAATAAGAAGTCCGGTTTCTTAACATAACCACAACCACCATTTGCCCTGAACATTCCGTGCATTAGCCAAAGTGATCTTCCATAGCCCTGTCAAAGTGAAATAATCATGTGATGTGTTGGCAATGTTCCTTTACATTTTTTTAATAGCTGAGTGGTTATTTAACTGGTAACCCAACTTGCTTCTAAATTAACGACATATCTTGATAACAAAGAGATTCTGGTGTCAACTAAAATGGCGAAAATGCCTCACGCAAAAACTGATCATCTAGCACCTACCTATTTCCAGCTCAACCATATCAAGCACTATAAATATTGTCTTCTAGCAATACTATTGGATATAAGTACAAAAGTGTGCATAACCATAATAACAGCAAGTGAAAAATACGGCTTCAGATTTATTCTTGATATCATAAAAACTGTTAGTCAAAGAAATCCTGCAGTAACCAAGATGCGAACCTGCATATTGAAAGCAACCATTTGAGCTCCATGTGTCCAGGCAATCAGTGGATTGTAATTAGACGAGTCAAAACGTATACCCTTCGGGTACACCCTCAGTATATTCCGCTGAGTAAATCTGTATCAAGCCTATTATCAGGGAGGGATCGCAAAATGCTTTCTTATTATTAAAGAGACACACAAGCTTAAATTGGCATAAAATCACGCTTACTCGCAAAAAGGCGCAAAAAATCACAGTAAAAAGCTCAAAAAACCCACATTATTTATAGAAAAATTGAAATACCCTTAAAAGCAAGCGAAAGAGATTCTTCCTCTTCAACTCTCAATCATGAAGATGATGAGGAAGAGAGGGAACTGAGATTAATCTAAACGATTTGGAAGTCTTTGACTTGCTAAATGTTATCGAGTGATAGTTTGATACTTTTGTGTGATATTTCTACCATGTTTGAGACTTTTTATTATGTTTGAAACTACTTTAAGTATAATTATATTTTTAAATATTAGAAAAAATATTTTCAGAAGTATATAGGTATAAAACTAGATAATAATATAAATAATTTCATTTTTGGCAAAAAAATCATGCGAGTAATCGCGCTTCGCGAGTGGCGCTTTAAAATTGGATCTTACGCTTTTTCGCTTTTGTGCATTTCAAAACACTGAACCAATAGCAAAATGTTGGAAAAGGAATCTGAGAAATCCCAGGAAGATAGTAGCTAGGTCAATCTGATCAAAGTAACTTTAGTGTACCTTTGGACGTAGAATTTCACCAATGCTTAAATATAATATTTAGAATTGGTACTTCAAGAGTTTAACTATCTAGAAGAGGTGACCCATATACACTTGTAGTCGGTACATATGTTATTTATGTAAAAAGCAGAAAGGAAATATGTCATTGTAAATATGATTAACCACAATAAATTCAAGTCGTATTTAATTTATACCTCACAATAGCTTTTCCATGAGTAGTTACAGCCTTTTCAAGTTCTGGTTCGCTTAAACTGAGTCGTCTAACTTTATCTGGATCCACCTTTAACCAATCGTCTAATCCGCCTTTTCCTTTTCCCGCATGGATTGCAATCAAACGCCTGTATTCAGGTGCTGCTTTCTGACATGCCTTTTCATCGTCTTCATCCTCTTCATCGTCTGGGCTGTCAAATTCATCCAAATCATCCTAGGTGAACAGAAGAGTTAGCAAACGATCAACAATATGCTTGCTATGTATACACTATACAGGCTTAGCACAATATGAAGTATATGCCTCACCTTAACCTGAGTGGTTCCATATCTGGAGCTTGGGAGTTCTTTGCCCCAAGCTCCCTCATCAGTTACATCCTTCTCTTTCTGTGAACCATTTTTCTCATCTCCGTCAACTTTTTTGGCTTGAAGGTATTCCTTGGGTGGTTTAGTTGAAATTATAAACCTCTTTTTCAGTGACTTCGGTGATGGAAACTCCTTCAAGTAATCTGAGTCAGGTGTAAACAATGCCTCTCCAAATGTTTGAGTGACCATCTAGATCGAGTAAAAAGGATAGTTAAAGTATAAATATGTGGTACTGCAATTAATGATCCAATGCCAGTTCACATACTTACATCGGCTACTTTAGCTTGAAGATCTGGAGTAAGGTGGTCTTCTAGAGTTATTACAACAGGATACTCAGACGCAGTAAATGCATGCTCCTTTATAGACCCCAAACATTTTAGGAGTTTAACAGGAGTGGTCAGTGTCCTACACAGCAAAGCAATCTTCTTAAATACATTATGTTTCAGGAAAAAGTATTGTTAAAGTATGTGCACACACTTCGACCCCTCATAAGTTGAACGATACATTATGTACAGATTCAAAATATCATTGTAGCTAATAAGATACCAAATTCTATTTTGTTGTGTTGGCAGCTATCATTTACCTACACTTAAAATCAATTAGGAAATTTGTCTCCATAGAGAGTTAGTTTTACTCCTCTGTACAAAATAGACATTCCCTTGACATCTTCCTAAAATATATGACAAAGGAACATCTATCTGCGCAGGACAGATTGTAATGTAAAACTTAAGACTTTCAAATTCACTTGGTCAAATAACTCATGCTTTGGATGATAATTTATTCTATTCATTTCCTTTAAAGGAACACGGTCTTTTATAGATTCCAATTATTAGAACATCTATACAGGACAAAACTGTCTAAAAGCATACTAATTTATTTTCATGCATCAACAAAATATCTTCATATATCCATTCCTAATCTTTCGGTACAGGCACACTGCAAACACACATGGTGATCATAGGGGCCACAACCGCTAATGATGGGGCAAATATTGAAATATAAAAAATAAAAAATTGAGAGAAATAATATTTTAAACTACGTAACTGTGGATGCTTAGAATCTAATAATATTTAAGGTAAGAATATTCAAAATTGGAAAACAACAAAGTAGTCTTGATTGTGTTACTAATTTGAGCAGTCAGTAGAGTTGCTAATATACATATATAGAAACATTCTTGAAAATTATAGTGAATAAAGAAGATAAAATATACACTATTATATATGTCTTACTTGAGCAACCAAGTTTCCACACTTAATATTTTATGTTTGATAAAGACTAAATTAAAAAAAAAATTAAGGTTATGTGTGAGTGCACACCCCGTACTGGGGTTAGCCGACACTGTTCACAGGGATATTTGGAAAAAAGAAAGACGAGTGTCAGGGTTTCCATTTGGCATTAGCATCAGCATCTTACCTTCCATGAAGAACATTAACATCATCACCAGTTGAATTAGGCCATATATCTAATTCAATAACTCTAACACCTCTCTGAAGTGCTTTTATAATTGGGACGTCACTGCAATCACTGCTCAGTTGATTCCCAGTTAGATATGAATTATGCCCAGTGAATATGAAATAATGAGATAATGGAGCATCCATGTCTTGGTGAATCTGAGAGGTGAGAGAAGATTACTATAAGTACATTGTAATGACAAACAAAAAATTAAAAATATTCTTCCTGACTTCCTTAGGAAAACACGGGATCGGAAAAGAAAAGTAAATCTAGGCTATTTTTGTCAGAATATTCACTATCAAGTCCAAATTACATATACAAGTAAATTATAGTTTAACAAAATTTTTCTAAGACAACACGTCTCTAAATCTTTCAGAATAATATATCATAGATGACGAAGCGGCCCATTACCTATTGCCTTTCTTCCTAAAATATTCCACAATGGGTTCTCACTGTTTCACTTGCTAAAATCATCATAAGCATAATACATTACCAAGTGTTAACAAAGTATAGAAGCTTACTCTCCAGTACCTCCCTTATCCAATTCTTAGAACAGGATTACAGGTCACACAAGTGAATTTTTTGCTTATAACGATACTGTATGACTTTATGTTTTGTAACTGGTAATTTTAGCAAAAGCAGCAAAAAACTAAAAGCAATGGCAGATGCAGGATACATATATTTTGTGTGCGTGTGTGTGTGGAAAAGTTCGGTAGAAACTGAAGACCAAATAACGGCATTAGATTAAAATAACATAGATAGTCTAGATTTACTTTTGCTTTCATCTCTCTTACTTTATTACACACATAAATGCAATATACAACCACATAAAAATACTTACAAAGATTTATATATTCACAACTATGTAAATTTATTCTGCATTTCGTAGATTTTTATTATACTTTTTTTTTGCACTCAATATATTTATATTTCTCCCTCATATAATGTAGGGTGATGATCAAATTAGAACTTATAACAAATGTGAACCTTAGTTGAAGTTGATTGTTTAATCAACATCTCATATATATTCATTCTGCTGCAGTACACAAGACCAGACTGCATATATCTTTCCCATTCACAATTTTAAAAATAACACTAGTTCAAGGTAAAATAAAGATCGATACCCCCCCCCAAAAAAAAAACCAAAAAAAAAAAAAATCTGTGTAAGGTACCCCCCATTCATGCCTATAAACATTGATTATATATATCTCCTAAATGACTCCCTTCCTCGAAACAGTCCACTCACTTCTGCACTTAAACTGTTGCATCAATAGCTATATGATGTCCTAGTTCCGCACAAATCATTACTAATTACTCGCAACTTTATTACCGGAAATACTTCTCGAACAAATATCTTTATATACTTAATTTATTCCAGAAATGTCACATCAATAGCTCAACATACATGCTATATAATTGTCCTGGTTCTGCACAATCATTACTAATTAGTAACTACTGGCAACTCTATTTCTGAGAATACTTCTCCACCAAATATCTATATATAATCATTTTATTAAGTAAACCACACCTAGTAGACATGACATACTGACAATTCACACAAAAAAGTAGCACAGCTGCACAACACAATTTACATAAACTAGCTTTTTACCTTTCAGAATACACTCTATCCAAACGGTTCATACTTAGGATACGATACTAAAATGACGGAATTCCTCCAATTATAGACACGGAATACTAAAAATCAGATACAATATTCACATCCATATCCAACTAACAACTGTCAGGTCTAAATAGGTATGTAATTAAACAAACTAAACTAAATTGAAAAATGACAAATCAACAATGTGTCGAGCAATATATAATTATATATCCACATCACACTGCGCTAACTACTCCTAACATGTAATCAAGCATGTAATCAAACAAACTAAACTACATCAAAAAATGATCAATCTATCGATAATTTTAGAGGAATAAGTTAGATTAATCATCTCGCGAGAAGGCAAAACAGGATGAATAACTTAAATCAACAAGTACTTGAAAAACGCTTTGAGACTGAACATAACATGTTAAATCAGCTACAATATTCACATCTACACACAACTAACACCTCTCGCATCTAATTAAACAGTACATATTTAAACAACACTAAAATAAAATAAAAAATGATCAATTAATCAACAAATTTAGCTCAATAAGTTAATTAATTACCTCACGAGAAGGCGACATCGGAGGATTAATATCATTAAACAAGTACTTAAAGAAGGCTTCGAGATTTAGTCCTTTGCGATGAAAAATATTCAAGACCTTCAACTCATGAAGCCGATCAAACACAGCTTGCGCATCCTCTAGTGACGCATTAGTCTCTCCCTGCTCTTCAACTAAAAATCTATGTAGAAGCGGCAACGTCATGACGCCGTTCTCACAGTAGCGATCGAACATCGATTTGATCTCAACCGGAGCTTCGGCGGCGGCGAGTCGGAACCGGCGCCGGAAACAGAAGCATACTTTGTAAGTTTGCTTAGAAGACGCCATTGTTGAGATGAGAGAGAAGGTACCAGAGAGATAGAGTGTGTGTGTAGGTAGCTGTAATATGGAGATATATTTGTCCTCGGGAAGTGTGTAACTATATGTGTATTTTACTGTATGTATAGATTGGTGTGTTGTGTGTGTTTATGATTGGTATGTGCAGGCGGGACCCTACGATTTAAATAATGAAGATTAGAAAAGGGGGTTGGGTAGAGTGGGTGTGGATTGCGTGGGTATATTTATTGTCTTGGCAAGTGAGTTTATTTATATTCTCAGTTATGGCATAATAATGGAATATTACTATATTTTTAACAAGATACGTATGGTTCGTCAAGAAGTACGGGTAATGGTGTATTTTTAATATCAAAAGGAAATTAAGCAGGGATGACAGCCTTTTATCCGACCTTGGATACTCAACCTGTTCCGATTCATTTGTATTCTCCCGAACCAAATTTTTTAGATTAAGATATGGATTCAGAGCTTATTTTTAGACTCGAATAAATTTGAATCTGGATTTGAATCTTATGTATCTTGAACCGATACCCGACCCGACCCGAAATCCGATTTAAACCCGAAATCCAATATATATATATATATATATATATAAAGTAGGGATCTAGAGAAAAAAATTTAGATGGAAAATTTAGAGACCATTATCTACACCGTTCATTATATAATTAACAAAATTGTAATAGCTTCCAAATATATGTAAATAAATGTCAAACAACTGAAAAAGAAACTAATATTCTAATTTAATAGTATAATTTTATATGAACCATCAGATCAATTAGAAATCAACGGTTGATAAAAGTACCTTAGTTTTCTATATATATCAGATATATATACAGGGGAAAACTCAAAAGAAAACCATATTTTGGAGAAAACTTAAGGTACTTTTGTCATCCATTGATTTGTAAATAATCTAACGGTTGATATTAACTGAATCAATTATTTATATACGATAATAAATGTAAATCATCTTCTAATACACTTAACATATATAACTTTTTTAAATTAGGCATGTACACATCTCATATCATCTCTCTTCTATCTTTATTAAGACTCTATTAATTATTTTCATTTAAATTTTATAAATTATTCGATCATATTCAGTTTTATAATAATTATAAAAATTAAAATTTTATTACAATATATTAAAAATATTGAGATTCCACTAACTCCCGCGCTAAATATACTTTATATATAATTTTATTATTAATATAAGAATTCTATTATTTAGTAGAATATTTAGGGAAATACTTAGTAGAATATTTGGTGAAATTTTAATATTTTAGTAGAAAACGTAGTAGAATCTTAATATTTTAGTAGAAAACATAGTAGAATCTTAATATTATTATAATAATATTTTAGTATAATTAGAGAACGTAGAATCTTAATATTTTAGTGGAAAATATAATAGAATCTTATTATAAGTAGAGTTGAATATTTAGTGGAAACTTAATATCTTAGTAGAAAACGTAGTAGAATCTTAATAATATTACAATAATATTTTAGTATAGTTAGAGAATATAGAGTCTTAATATTTAGTAGAAAATGTAGTAAAATCTTAATATAACTAGAGTTGAATATTTAGTAGAATATTAATATTTTAGTAAAAAACATAATAAAATCTAAATATTATTAGAATAATAAATATATTCTTTAGTAGAATCTTAAAATTATTATTAAATAAAATAAACTATATTACATCAAAATTTAAAAATATTTGGCGAGGTGAAATTTAGTAGAAATACTTAGTAAAATACTTAGCATAATATTTAATGAAATCACAATTTCAGGTTATATTATGTAGTTTCAAAAAAAGAAGATTATATATATTATGTGTTCTAGTAAGTATTTATCATATATTTTAATTTGATAAAAATATATTATTTTATTTAATATATGAATATTCTATAAAATTTTAAATATATTAGTATTTAAGATTATATGAGTTTCACAAAATCTCTTTTTTTTTTAATTATTTCCATAATTAAATAACGTAGAATCTTAATATTTTAGTAGAAAATATAGTATAATCTTTTTATAAATAGAGTTGAATATTTAGTGGAAACTTAATATTTTAGTAGAAAACGTAGTAGAATTTTAATAATGTTACAATAATATTTTAGTATAATTAGAGAACATAGAATCTTAATATTTAGTAGAAAACGTAGTAGAATCTTAATATGAGTAGAGTTGAATATTTAGTGGAATATTAATATTTTAGTAGAAAACATAGTAGAATCTAA
Source organism: Oenanthe sinensis (assembly GCA_028671895.1). NCBI lineage: Eukaryota > Viridiplantae > Streptophyta > Magnoliopsida > Apiales > Apiaceae > Oenanthe > Oenanthe sinensis. The sequence goes on from CM053811.1 coordinate 6,963,617, forward strand.
ATATTATTAGAATAATAAATATATCCTTTAGTATAATCTTAAAATTATTATTAAATAAAATAAACTATATTACATCGAAATTTAAAAATATTCGGCGAGGTGAAATTTAGTAGAAATACTTAGTAAAATACTTAGTACAGTATTTTATGAAATCTTAATTTAAGATTATATTATGTAGTTTAAAAAAAAGATTATATTATGTGTTATACTAAGTATTTATCATATATTTTAATTTGATAAAAATATATTATTTTATTTAATATATGAATATTCTACAAAATTTTAAATATATTAATATTTAAGATTATATGAGTTTCACAAAATCTCAATTTTTTAATTATTTCCATAATGGTCTGATAAATTAAATTTTAGTATTTTTCTAATTTTTGTATGCTATCTAGACATAATATACTTTCCGGTTTGTAATAGAATTAATAACAATATTAATTACATGAATCAATGGCTGAGATGAGTACTCTAAGTTTTCTATCAATTTTTTTTCCCTAGATCACTACTCATATATATATATATACATATATATTATATAGAGAGTACTACTCTAGTAGAAACCAAGATAAAATAGAAGATAGAAACCAAATAGGCCCAACTAAAAAACTCAGCCCGATTTTAAAATCCAACCCACTTATTAAGGCTAAAATAGTGATTTAACATAAAAATACATATAAATTTTGGTATCACGCTATTTCACACAACTGTACACACGACTCCCGAGACAAACCGCCATTACTGCGCTACAACACCACTACTCCATTACTGCTCTTCCACAACGGTAACATCACAAAAATTATATCAGTTAATCACTTTAAACGCATCTCTTAAACACATTTTTATCTAGCTCTATGCTGCAATACATATATGGCAAAAGATTGTTGAAGGAAATCGAGGTTGAAAAAAAGGGTCACATCATTTAATGGTATATAAACTCAAAAATTTTCAAATTACGATCACGTTTACGCTTCAAATTTATGATTATGAAGATATATTATGATGCATGTTAGTAAGTAGATGATGAAAAATGTTTTTTTAAAAAAAACTCTTAATCTGACATATTATTCACTATTTGTGATTGTCCAGCTATCTATTATCGTTTATTCACTATTGATGGCTAGAGATGGTATGCTAAATTAGGGCTTCAAATTTTTATTTTGTGATTTAAAGTAATTTATATTGTGCTAACTGATTAATCTAATATGTTTACTTATATGCTCGATTCTGTGATTGAATATGTGAAATTAGATTTTTAAATTTTGATTTCTAATATATTGAGTTTTTAAATGTTAGAATATTTGCTTGAACACTATGATTGAGTTGTTTAAAGACATTTTTAATGATTTAATTCTTCTTTATATATATAATAATAATCTACATATTTACCTTTTATCCGATGTTTGTGTTAAGATATAAAGTTGTGTTGATGTGAGGTATAAGAAAGATATATAAAGTACTGTAATGTGTTTGTGATGAAGTAATGCTCTCTGTGTGTGTGTGTGTACGATGGAGAGAGAGAGAGAGTAATGGCTCAAGTATAAGCACATATTAGTACATGATTATTTTTTATTAATAATGTCATTTATTACATGTGTTTCTAAGTTGTCACATTTTCAAATTTGAAAAAATTCTTGATATGTTTCATCCTGATTTTTTAGTTGTGAATTGTTTCTGATACAGTAATTAAATATCTAAATTGATTTGTCATAGACAACTAAAAATACCCGAGCCTAAGCATTTGTACGTGCACGTGTCTGTTCTTTACCGTTTGGTATGCTGATAAAGCTTCAGTACAATATGATAAGTTGCCTTTATTGTTATCTGTTGAGTATTTCTCTGTTTTCTTGATTATTATGCGTCACCAATGGACTGAGATTGATCATCATAGCCTATATAAATTTTATTTGTTGATTAGGAGGTTTGTGTTTGCGTGTTTTTAGGTCTTCAGGAGGAATAATTGGGATTTGGAAGTTGTTAGGAATAATTGACGAATTATTGAAATTTAGTGATAGTAAGGTCTTTGTCGCGGAGGATAAGTTGTTAGGGAATGGAGTTAGGTCTTGTTGCACTTTTATCTTATAACTTGTGTGATTCACGTAAAACATTTACTGCCTAGGTAAGAGAAACTGCATCTAATAATCTTGGCCTAATGTTTCAAGGCGTTTTTGACTTCTAGTCAATTTCATGTGTGTAGTTCAGTCTGATATTTGCCACCCATAACCATCTTAACATTTTAATCACTTATCTTTCACAGTGTCAAATCTATTTGATAGCACTACTATGCTATTTATTATTAATATATTTGTTTATTATCCATGTGCGTTGCACCTGGATAATTAAATTGCTTTTGATTAATAATCAATCATCTTGGGAATTCATATTTCTCAAAGTTGAATCATCAAATTAAAAAGAAGAGGATACATACACAAATTCAACTGTAATCATAATTTATATTCTCATAATATAAATTAGTGATACTTTGGGGATTATTTGTTGCTAGCATTAAAGATATGGGGCTGTTTGGCAAAACAGACCTTATGGAAATAAGGGCTTATTTCCGGAAAAAAGTAGGGATGTATGTACTTTTCAGAAATAAGCTCTTATTTCCAGAAAAAAGTAAGTTCATATTTGGTTTTAAAATTCTAAAACAAATATTTATCTTTAAAAAAAAATGAAAATATGTAAAAAAAAATAAAAAAATAAGCTACTTATTTTAAGTTTATGGAACCCCAAACACCCACATTGTATGAACTAATTATAATGTCATATATTTTTTAAATGTTTTGTTTTGGATATGCCATATTATATAATGATTCTACATATTCTAGAATACAACCACGACGGAGTCCACGATTTCGAAGACTAAGCCTGCCAAAAAACACATCTAAGGAACCAATTTACCTAACAACTGGTCAAGAAAGTGAAGAATAAGATTTACAAACACAATCACAATATGAAAACACAATGTCTAACCAAGGACAATCAGAAGGTAATATCAATTATTTCAAAATCTAAGCTCTATTAAGATATAATTTAACTTACAAGTTCAACTTTGTACTTTATTGATATTTTTTCTAAATTTTGACAGAGAGTCTACATAGCAGTGATGACGACTTTCAACACTCAACACAAAAGAATCAAGTTTTTCGGAAATTAACAAATCCTGAAGATATCCAAAATATCCAACAATAATCTTTTATCAAATTCAAATTGAATTCTAGAAGAAAAACAGATGTAATAAATACATAATAATAATAATAAAATTATTTAAAATAATAGATACTAATTAGTTTACCTTTTTTCCATAAACATATTGTCATAGTAGATGAAGAACAATCATCTGAGGAAGACCAACCTCCTGAAAAAATCCAAATTAAGAAGTGGAAAAGAAAGACTCAACATGTATGCATTTTACTGTATTATCATATATATTTCCAGACTTTCAAAAATCTGATCTAAGCATGGTACTTTAATTCCATCAACGCAATTCGGAATAAAATACCGTTTACCACCCGGAGATGTTATATAGCTCCAGATTCATCCATTTTTTTGAACAAACACTAACACGAGAACAATCACCATAAGTAGAACTTGCAAGACAATATATCACAGACAACATATCAAGATTAGTACTAATGGGAACATAAATCAGTCAATAAGCAGAATTATTAGAAACATATGCCTGAAACATGTGAGTAGTTGCATCAAAATAAAATCAATAAATCGAATAGCTACAATCAATAATAGCCTCAAACATGTAATTCCAACCTAAATGATAAGTAATGCCAACACAATTGACACATACTAAGTTGCAATAAATTATAAAGCCTAATAAAACAAAAGCAATACAATTATACAAAAAGAACATAAATCAAAATCATAAACACATACAACTGCATATATCACTATATCGAATAACAAAAATCAATATTCAATTTGTTAACAAATTCGTTCAAAAACATAAAAAAAACACAAATTCGACTACAAATGTGTTAACACGTATCATATCTATTATATTATAATAAGTACAAGAAAAACACAAATTTGACTATAAATAAGATTAAATTCACAGTAAACTGAAAATCTAACCTCAATAATTCATAATACAACAATAAATTGAAAATTAAACATACTTAAACACTTAAAAATAATAAATCAACATAGTTTACCTTGGTTATCAGAAATTTTTATCAAATCTGTTGTAATCATCTTCCAAAATACCTTAAAAATATAAATTTACAGCTTATAACCTGTAAAAAGAACAAAACAACTCAGTTACAAGAATTTACTAACGTATAAATCAAATAACGTATATATTGAATGGAGATAAGAAATATACGTTATGATAAAGATGAGATCATTAATCGGAGAGAGATATCATCGAGAGAGAGATCACCGAAAACTTCTAGAGGAGAGAGAGAGAGAGAGTAAAGTATGAGAGAGCTTCGAGAGGGGGATAGAGTAATGTATGAGAAAGAGAGATGAGACAGAAAGAATGTATGAAAGTGATTAAAAAAAATTAGTTAACAGCAAAATAAAAAAATATTTGTCTTAAATGAAGTTTTAAATAATTTGCAAGTTGCGAAGTATCTGAGAACAAATGAGAATACGAGAATAAGATTGAGTGATCGAGTGTTGTTTTCTCTCCATTAGTGAGAGTTTTGTTTTTCTCTCCATTTTCGTATTCAAAATATTGGAAAACTTGTGAGAGGGTGTGCAACCATGGCAAACTATCAAGATCTCGATGTTCAGATGGAGAATCTAGACATTGAAGCAGAGGAGAATGAGAATCTGGTGTTTGATGAGGGTGTGGTCGAAATCACAAACAAGTTTGAGATGTGCTTAGTAGGAAGGTTCCTATCTGAAAAAACCCTTAATGTGAAGGCGATGAAATCTCGGCTTGCTGACGTTTGGAAGCCGGCGATGGGAATCAACATACGGGAGATAGCTGGTGGAATTTTTCTTTTCCAATTCTTTCATGAGAAGGATATGAAATGGGTAATGGAAGGAGGGCCTTGGTCGTTTGATAACGCGATGCTTATAGTTCAACCAATACCCACAGGAGAACCTCTAAAAGTTCCGCTCTGGCATTTAAGTATATGGATCCAAATCCATGATTTACCACCAGGGTTTATGTCTGAGTCGGTGGGTAAGCAATTGGGCAATTTCTTTGGTGAATTTCTGGAGTATGATGAAAAGAATAATAGTGGCATTTGGCGCGAATATATGAGGATTAGAATCAAGTTGGACGTGAGGAAACCCCTGAAGAGGAAGAAGAAAATAAATAAAAGAGATGGTTCTGAGTTTGTTGTTACGTGCAAATATGAGAGGCTGGGTGAATTTTGTTTTTTCTGTGGGTTACTGACACACACAGATCGATTTTGTAGAAGAAACTTGGAAAGTCGAGATACAAACGCTGTCAAGGAGTGGGGTAATTGGCTTAGGGCTCCGCCACGTAGGGTGGCGGCTCAGGGACAGAGTAAGTGGTTACGGGGGGAGAAGGATCAGGAGTGGGAATCGCGGATTAGACGGGATAGCTATCAGGCGGGGATGGGGGGTGTTCAAAATTCAAGTGGGGATAAGGCTGATAACAAGGAGAAAAAACAGGGGGATAAATTGGATTTGGTTGTTGCTGAAAAGGTGGGAAGTGAGTTGCAAAAATTCAAAAATTTTCAATCCGTAAGCGGGAATAATGCTATTTTATTGTATGGGCCGGGTCAAGATGAAATGATTGGGCTTAATATTGAAGAAAGGAAACGTCGTAGGATGGAATTAAACTTGGATGGGCCTTTCGAGGGTGGCTCAGTTTCAAGAATCTCAGTAGCTGAGGATACTGACATGGAGGCTACACTTTCTAACATTGATTGTGTGGGTTCATTACCTTCTATTTTGGCTGAGTCTGCGGAGCAGACTAGCCAGTCCAAATGAATTGCCTTAGCTGGAACTGCCGGGGGTTGGGGAACTCTCGTGCAGTAAGATCTTTGGGGGATTTACTTAAGTCTCATAAACCCGATATTGTCTTTCTTTCTGAAACTTTTTCTTTAGATGGTAGAATAAAAGATCTATGTAGTAAGTTTGGATACCCTCATCACTTTACGGTGGATAGCATTGGTAGGAGTGGAGGGTTAGCAGTCATGTGGAAGCAGAATGTGGCTTGTGTGGTAAATGGTCACTCGTCAAATTTTATTGATCTTCATATGATGCAGCAAGGTAGTGCTTCTTGGAGGCTTACTTGTTTTTATGGATTTCCAGAACGGAGTCGTAGGAGGGATTCTTGGAATTTACTTCGGTCTCTTAGTTCTATGGCTTCATATCCATGGTGTGTTATTGGTGATTTCAATGATATGCTAGTTGCAGCGGATAAATATGGTCGATCTCCTCATCCTCAACACTTGCTAGATGGTTTTAAAGAGGCGATATCTGATTGTGATCTTGCGGAAATAGATTTGGTAGGAGGTAGTTTTACGTGGGAAAAGAGCAGAGGAACGCCAAATTGGATTAGGGAGCGGTTGGATCGTGCTTTTGGGAATTTAGCTTGGTGGTCAAAATTTCCATTATGCAAATTGTCTATGTTGCAAGCAGCCGTCTCTGATCATAGTCCCTTACTTCTCGATCTGGTAAGCATTACTCTTCCAAGGAATAAATTTCGGTTCAGATTTGAGAACACTTGGCTTAAGGAGCCTACTTTTCATGATGAGATTGCTGAGGTCTGGAGACATACGCCAGTAACTCACCTTCTTCCTCGGTTGGATTCTCTTTCAACCTATATGGCGAAATGGGGACGTAATTTCTTTCACAAGTTCAGGGATAAAGTAAGGAAGTCAAAAGAGACTCTTAGTAAACTGGTGAACTGTATTGATGAGGCTTCGGTGAATGAATACCTAATGGAGAAGTTAAATTTGGATAAGCTTTTAGAACATGAAGAAGCTTATTGGAAACAAAGAGCTAAGAAATTCTGGCTAACAGAGGGGGACACAAATTCAAAATATTTTCACGCTGCTGCCTCAGTTAGGAAGAAGTGTAATCGAGTCCCTTTTCTTTTGAACAACGTGGGTGATAGAGTGGAAAGCCATGAAGACATGTCTTCGATTGTTTGTGACTATTTCGAAGGTATCTTTGCGAATGAAAGCAATGTTGGTTCTTTAAGTAATGATGATATTGCTCAGGTAGTCAGCAACGATGAAAATAGTATCCTTATAAAAGAGCTTGAGTATGATGAGTTCACTAAAGCTGTGAAGGAGATGCACCCGGATAAATCACCAGGACCAGATGGGTTGAACCCAGCATTTTTCCAACATTTTTGGGGGATAATGGGAATGGATGTCTTTAGGTGCTGCAAGGATTGGTTGAATAATTGTCATCTCCCAGCTGCTGTTAATGATACCACAATTGTCTTAATTCCGAAGAAAGACAATCCATGTTTGGTGAAAGATCTTAGGCCTATTGCTTTATGCAACGTCTTGTATAAAATCATGGCTAAGGTGCTTGCAAATAGGTTGAAAAATCTTCTTCCTGGTTTTATAAGTGAGAATCAGTCCGCATTTGTGCCTGGTCGAAGTATCACGGATAATGTACTAGCGGCTTTTGAAATTGTTCATTATATGAAAAGGAAGCAGAGTGGAGTGGAAGGTGAAGTTGGCCTCAAGCTAGACATTAGCAAGGCCTATGATAGGGTAAGCTGGAGATACTTGCGGGATGTAATGAGTAAGATGGGTTTTTGCTCGAAGTGGATTCACTGGATAATGATGTTTGTAACTACAGTCTCTTATAATATCTCTTTTAATGGTGACCTTCTTGGTCCTATTAGTCCGAAGTGTGGGTTGCGGCAGGGTGATCCGCTCTCCCCGTACTTGTTTTTACTATGTGTTGAAGGACTGTCCAGAGCTTTAAGTTCAGCAGCATCCAGAGGTGAAATTACAGGATGTCAAGTGTGTACGAATGCCCCGAGGGTAACTCACCTCCTGTTTGCAGATGATAGCTTTCTGTTCTTTAAAGCAAATTCTCAGGAAGCAACTAGAGTTAAAAATCTCCTTCAAAGGTATGAATTTCTTTCTGGTCAAGCGATTAATCTCCAAAAATCGGGCATTATGTTTAGTGCTAATGTTGAGAATGCTGAACGGGTGAATATTTCTGGGATCCTCAATATAGTTAATAATCTCCAGGATAGTAAGTACCTTGGTCTCCCCTCCCTTATTGGAAAATCAAAGAAGACTGTTTTTAATTTTTTAAAGGATAGAGTGTGGCAAAGAATTGAAGGATGGCACTCTAAATTGCTGTCTAAAGCAGGTAAAGCTGTGTTAATTCGAAGTGTTGCTCAGGCTATTCCTTCCTATTGCATGTCATGTTTTTTGCTGCCAAAGACACTTTGTGATGAGATTCAAAAAATGTTTAATGGCTTTTGGTGGAGTTCCAACTCAAGGGAGAAAAAGGGGGATACGGTGGCACAGGTGGGAGGCTATGTGTATGCCTAAGAGCAAGGGAGGTATGGGGTTTAAGAATTTACATGGTTTCAATTTGGCATTGTTGGGTAAGCATTGCTGGAATTTTATAAAGAACCCAGATACACTGGTTGCTCGATTGTACAAAGCCAGATATTTTCCACAATGTCATCTCCTACATGCTGATCCAGGTAAAGGGCCGAGTTTCATATGGTCGGGCATTTGGAAGGCTAAAGAAGCTCTGAAAGGAGGCTTTAGATGGGTAGTAGGAGATGGGGATAGCATTGATGTTTATAAAGATAATTGGCTTCGTGAGAAGACAGACTTTTGTGTGTTTCCAGGGTATGAACATGAAACGGAGGGATGCAAGGTTAGTTCTTTGTTTAATCCTGGTGAACGGTCATGGGATGAACATTTGATCAAAGGGCTATTTAATGAAGAAGATTCTAAGGCAATACTGTCTACTCCAATTCCTCGAAGTATGGTTAATGACAGAGTTGTTTGGCATGATGCTAAGAATGGACAGTATAGTGCAAGGGAGGGTTATCGACTGTGGAATGAGCAACATATGGCTACTGGAAATGTGACTAGGTCGAAAGGGTGGAGCAGGTTGTGGAAGATTACAGTCCCTCATAAAATTAGAACTTTCATATGGAGATTGGCCAGAAATAATTTGCCACTCAGAGGTGCCCTGGTTCGTAAAGGTGTCAATCTAGATGATGTATGCCCTTTCTGTAAATCTGATGGTGAGAATGCAAATCATGTTTTTCTCGAGTGTGAGTTTGCAAAGAATTGCTGGATGGAAGTAGGGTATCAGGTTTTGGGTGTCGAAGACCAACCTATCTCGAAATGGCTGCTTGATAAACTGGCAAGTGAGAAGCTTGAGGTTCTAACCAAGATTGTCTCGGTCTTATGGGGCATTTGGTTTTTCCGTAACAAATTGGTTTGGGATAATAAGGTGGTAACAGCTAAGGTTGCTACGGATTGGAGTCTCAAAACTATTGAGGACTGGCGAACAGTAAGGGCAAAACCTGGTGCTCGGAGAGATGACACATGCAAAGACTCAAGGGATGCTCAGATGTCTCAGTGGCGTCCTCCTGTTCAAGGAAGGCTGAAGCTAAATGTTGATGCCTCGGTCCCTAAGAATGAGCACTTCTACTCTATAGGAATGATTTTACGGGATCATATGGGAGCATACATTAGTGGTAAAGTGCTGAAGTTTGCTGGGAGAGTCTCTGTGTTTGAAGCTGAATCTGTGGGAATTGGCGAGGCATTTTTGTGGATAGATTCTCTTGGGGTTCGGGATGTTACCATTGAATGTGATTCACTACTTTCAGTAACTGCTATCAAGGGTTCGAAATCTATATTGCTCGAGGTAGGTGATGTGATTGATAGTTGCAGAGATAGGTTAAAAGTTAGGAGTGATATATCACTTGCTCATGTTAAGAAGCAAACCAACAAGGCTGCCCATTTGTTGGCACGTTGTTCTTGTTCTACTGGTTGCTCTGTTGTTTTCAGGTCTCCTCCAGTTCATCTGTTGGATACAATTATGTCTGAGATTGTTCATTAATGAAAGTTCCTTTCTTTTTCAAAAAAAAAAAAAAAAAAATATTTGTCTTTATTTATATTTTAAAAAAAATAATTAAATGGGTGGTTGAGATTAAAAGTTAATATCTTTAAATCAAAAGAGGAGATGAGTTTCTAGTTTTTATTAAAAAAAAATTTATTTGAGCAAACACCTATATATATATATACTATATTATTTAAAATTATTAACATATAATTTTATAAAATTATTAACATATATTAGCATTTAATTAAATATCTAATTTATATAATTGAACCTTAATAATTAATTGTATCAGGTCAAATTAAAAAAAAATTGATAATAGTTTCGGGTCCGGGTCCGGGTCCGATCCAAACTTTCGGGTTTCAAATTTTAACCGATCCGAAATCCGTTGGATCGGGTTCGGATCTCAATTTTCGGGGTTCGGGTCCGGATAAAAAAATCGAGTTTGGATCTGGATATTGAAAAACTCGGTCCAATCCGACCATTTGTCATCCCTGGACACTAGGCTCTATTTGGCTTATCTTATAACTAACTTATAAGTTGAAAAATAAATATATTTTTCAACTTATAAGAACCACAAACATTGTCTAATTTAACTAAGCATGCACATTTTTCAAAAGCTTAGAGCAACTCCAACAGTAGGTTAGTGGATTCCTTAAAAATAATATAAATAAATAAGATGCAAGTGATTTAAGACACTATAATGTAAAACAACTCCAACAACAATCATTATATTGCTTCCTTATCAATATTATAATATTAAATTTAAATCTCATCCATATTAAAGTAGTGTGAAAAATGAGGGAAACAAATATTTTATTAATAAAAACAAGATAATGAGTGGTTCTATCTCACTTAAAAATAAGGAATGAAAAATGAATCCTAAGCTTTTAGGGTAACACTAGCCTACTGTTGGAGCATTATTTTTTATAAATTCCTTATAATTTTAGGTAAGGAGCTCATATAAATAATCTGTTGGAGTTGCTCTTAGTGTTGAAATAAGTATAAATAATATTATATTATAAAATTAAAAATCAATTTTAATATTGAAATAAATTGTAATTTAATATATAATTTTAGAATTGAATTAACTTTTCAATCACCTTTAATTTCAATGTATATTTATATTTATTCAATTATTTTAATTATTTTTTAAAATTCAATTTTGCACTTGGATATAGTAATTATAAAAATGCATATATTTAAAATTAAATATAATATTTGTGCCTCTAAATCTACTAAAATACATCTGCAAATAATGAAAAAGTACATAAATAAATTTTGCATACTAAAATCATTATTCATCGAAAAACATGATATTTGTACAATATATTTTCTTTATCTTTTGTCAGCTAATTACATGTAAATTGTACGAGAAAAATAAAGTGTGGGGAAAAAATTACTAACAACATATGCATACTAGACCTAACAAATAATGAAAACATATATGTTTTTTTATACAAATCGAAATCGCATAAGAAGCTTTACAGATTTATATTTCACACCCTTTTTGTCATAAAGTGGAACTGCTCGGATTCCAGGTCTCAATTCCGTCACTGGAAAACATGTTTGCCCACCAAAGTCATCTTTTTCGGACATATCATATTCTTGAACAACTATTTGAAGCAATGCTAGCTCTGGTACTGTCAAAGAAAACTCAAATTCTTCATCCCAAGTAGGAGTCCAATCATCCTCAATAGTTCTTGTTCTATTATTTGCGATATCCGCTGGTACTCCAATAATACGAACCTGAATATTTAAATTTGTCATCATAATCAATGTCTACATTGTTAATTAACTTTTATAAGAACCTTTTACTAAAAGTTTAATTGTATCCAACATTCTTTGAAATCCCAATTACGCTACTGTATGCCGCTATCAAGGGTATATCTAGCAATCAATATCTAAAATATAAATTGGTTGGGAAAAATATATTTAGGCTCCCACTCAGTATCATAGATGAATTACATGAAGTTTATCAGTCGACAATAATGTATTACAAAAAAAAAAACTTTGCTTAAATGTTATTTTAATTTTAATATAAAAGACATTCCAATGATTATTCATTAAATCCAGTTAAATAGAATATAATATACTGATTTATGAGTATCGAACACAAGGAACAAAATTGCATAAACATATATTTAATTATCTTATTGTTATTCATATATAACTTAAATAAAGGAAATAATTAAAGACATTAAAGTATGACATCAAAGGTTTTATATATTATTTGAACAAAGATTAGAATCACTATATCTGATTCTCTTCAAGCACTGTATTATATATGTAAAATATCTATGTTAGGCTTGCAAATTGACCTTTTAACTAACAATTGAAAATTTATACTAATGCATACTAACCTTTGTATAAAAATCTGGTGGCGAGTATGCATCAAAGTGTGTGTGGCTAAAATCGAGACGCCATCCATCTCCCATATATATTTTTACCTATTAAATAATCGCCTATTATATGGTAGTTATCTTAGTTATATGAATTTTTTAATGATATACAATTATTCACACACCTTTAAGGTTTTCTTCACAGGCAATGTGGCTTTTGGATCAAATACCTCTTTCGGGGCACTTTTCATGAGAAATTTAGGTTTTTTCACATAACCACAACCACCATTGGCTCTAAACATTCCATGCATTAACCAGAGTGATCTACCATATCCCTGTAACATAATATTTTATAACGATGTTAATCATGAGAAACACTATAAAATTATTTCTTTTATATGTTTTCTTCTATTCTTATTATGGATGACTATAATATAATTATAGAAAAATAAAAAAATTATGGATAATGGAAGAGATAGAATCATTAGATTGTAAATCAGACAATTATCTAAGTTGAACAATTGTGGGATCACCAAATTTTGTGACGACTGGAAAGTACTTAAATATAGACTAGTTGCCTAAATCATGAAAACCATTTCAAGTCTTCATTTATAAATAGTATAAAGAAATATTAATTTTATGAATCAGTAGTTATACTATAGAAAGAAACTTTTAGTTTTTCATACTTAAATGTCAATATAAATTAAGATTAAAAAAAACTATATGCAGATCCCAAATAACCCATTAAATTTTATTTCTGAGAAATAAACAATATAAAGTGACATTAAATCTCTACATATCAATATTATATATCTAGATACCTCATTTTTTAAACTAACCTGCATATTGAATGCAACCATCTGAGCTCCAACCATCCACCCAGTTAGTGGCCTAAAGTTTGATGATGTTACACGAGTTCCTTTTGGATATACCCTTACTAAATTCTTTTGTGTAAACCTAAAAATTATTCCATTTTTAGACAGGTATGACAGAATATGAATAATTAACTATATTCTTTATGAAAAGTGAAACAACAAACTTATAGTTACCTAACTATATCAGTTCCATAAAATTCAGCTGCTCTTTCAAGTTCTTGTTCACTTAAACTAAGACGTCTAACCTTATCAACTCCAACTATTAGTGTCCTCCTCAATCCCTCCCTTGGCTTATCTGCATGAATTGCAATTAGATGCTTGTATGCTGATGCAGTAAGTTGGAATTTATTGACATCATCGTCCACATTAACCAGACCTTCATTCCTCTATAAAAAAAATAAGTTAAATGGAAAAATATCTTAGAATACTAATTAAATGTTGCATAGTCATATTTTGTAGCTCACCCATTCACCAACTTCAAGAAGTGAAGCGAGAGGTTTGCATCCAGTTAGCACAAGCTGGTGAGATTTGTATGTGTTAAGAATGTGACTACCAAGACTATCATCATATTTATCAAAATCACTAGTTTCAGGAGCAATACTATGTTCTTTTTCTGTTGTTTCAATCTGGTTAGGATGTTTCATCATTATACTTTTGTCCTTAGAATGTTCAACCGGTTCCTCAAGTTGGTCAAATTGGTGAATATCTGTGGTGTAGTCTTCCGAATATTTATCAGTTGTCCCGAATTGGTTGGATTTTTGGTTGTTCACACCACAATCTTCATTATGTTCATCAATTTCTCCCCGCTCACTAGATACATTGCATTCCATAATCCCACATTCATTAGGTTTATCAGTTGTCCCGAATTGACTAGTTTTGTTGCATTCTGATGTCGCTACTTTATCATGTTCATCAGCATCCCCAAGATGACAAGAATTATTATGATTCGATATATTATCTTTATTATGTACATCATGTGCGTCAAGCTGGATCGATGTCTTGTCGTCTAAACTGCAGTCTTCAGCAAATTTATCTGGCGACCCATGCTGTAATCATGTATGAAATTAAGAGAAATCTAATTCACAAGTATTATTACCAACAATAAATATTTGAATTTAGAAAATGTAAACTTATATAAAGTGAGAATGAAATATTTTACAACTCCTCACCCGGTCAGGTGTTTGAATTGCAAACAGACGTTTATACCCTAGTGTTCCTTGCTGAGAAAATTTCTGGCTGTCTGAATCATCTTCATTGCTATCTCTCTCCTATAGATCATATTAATTTTAAAAAGTGAAACTCAAAATAATAAGGGATGAAAAAAGATATAAAATTAAGTTTCTTATCTTACCATGTGGTCATCTATCTGAATTTCATCCATAGTCTTAATTTCAGATTCTTCAAGTTGGTGTGGTGTTTGATTTTGTAAATCAATGTCTTCTTGTAAAGTGTTGTTACTTTGTAGCGCCTGCGATTCAAAATAATAATTAAAAAAATAGACAACATATAATATAAACAAATAAATAAATATGTATTTATTTCTTAGCTCACCTCTTGTGTATCATTCTTATTGCACAACTCATCTGTTGTTGTGTCTTTTTTTATTGGGGAAGCAGTATCTTTCTCTCTAAAATTTTTTGATTCAAGATATTCTTTTGGTGGTTTGGTTGAAAGAATAATATGATGTTTCAATTCTTCAGGAGAAGGGAATTCATGGAAGCATCCTGGTTCAGGATAATAGAGAAGTTCTCCAAAAATTTGAATTGCCATCTGGAAGTCGATTCGATACTTGTAATAAACTAAAGAATAAAATTAAAGCAATACTTCTAAATGATAAATTTATTAAGGTGTTAATAGCTAACCTCTGCAACTTTAGCCCGAAGACTTGGGGTAAGATGATCCTCTAAAGTTACTATAACAGGATAAGGAGATTTGACAAATGCATATTGTTTGATAGATTGGAAGCATTTATCAAGTCTCACCGGAGTAGTCAGGGTCCTACGATTCATATAAAATCCAGTTACTTCAAACAACTATAATGCAATGGATAAATAAACTAATTCAAATTAAATACGGATCTCGTTTAACATTATAACGTATTAAAATTGTTTGAGACCATATAATATGACATCGACTAACAAATCATTGATATTTTAAGTAGTACTACAAGTTACCACAACTTTATTTTTTAATGTCTTGTAAATTTCAAATAGCATGTGTGAATACCAAATTTACGTTGTTTTATATATTTGAATCAGTGTTTATGCCATAACGTAGAAATCACAAAGTTATGACAACTAACTTCACTTGTAAAACATTTTATTTATCAAAATATTGATTTCTTCAACATTAAATTCATGCATTAAGTGGACTAATACATCATTGCACAAAATTAAGATAAACAGTTTTCTACCTTTTTTTGTCTGAGAGTATTTACTCGCAGGCTTTCAGCTAAAATAAATTTATGAAATGTAAAAATAACAGCATCATTATACCTTCCATGAAGAACATGAATTTCATCTTTTGTTGAATTTGGCCATAAATCAAGTTCTATTCCCCTCACACCTCGTTCAAGAGCATTTATAATCGGAATATCACTACAATCACTACTTAGTTGGTTTCCTGTTAGGTAAGAATTATGTCCAGTATATATGAAATAGTGTTGCATTGGAGCAGTCATATCATGGTGTACCTAGAAGAATAAAATTCGTTACAAGTCATATATTTGTCTAGTATTGTCTAAATAACTTACATATCAGAATTAAGAAATAAAGAGAAAATGAGAAGTTTTTTAGTGTTGTAAGTGAACTATAAGTGTGTTGAGTAGATGATAAAAAAACATGAACTAATTAAAAAGAAAAAATATTAAAATTTAATAAAACAATGCAGTAATTCAATAATTAACAATGTGGTGCAGAATATGAAATAAGATTGAAAAGTAATTTGGAGTTTGTAGATAGTAATTCTTCAAACTAATTTATCATGAAATTATAATATGAACTAAATTTTTGAATAAAACAAATCCAACAAATTTACGAACATGAATAAGAATAAAAACTCAAAATTTTCACATGAATATTCATTAATGAACAACGTGCATTATTATCTTTTTCAATAAAAATTTAATCAAAAAATAAAAATATATGAGCAAGTAATAACCTTCGAACCTATCGGAGTATTGAGTTCATCATGGAAGAGCAAGAATAAAAAATCATTTACATCAAGAGTATGCCGAGTGTACTTAACCAAGTGGTGTCTTTGATTTAAAACTTGTTGCAACAATTCTTCTGCATCCGTGATTGTACAACCTATTTCACCTTGATATTCAACCAAGAATCTTAAAAGTTGATCGGATGATAATTGAGTCCCACCCTCGGAATAAATGTTAAATGCTTCTATAACGTCCGGTGGCGGGCCAATGTCGGTCATTTTAAACTTCCGATTAAAACAACCAAACATCTTATAATAATTATAACTCTCCATATCAACCAATTTAAATATATATTTTTTTACATTTACATATAAATATTACATGTATATCATATATACATTGAGTATATATAATATATGCATGTATGTCTCATGTGTATGATCTCATGCATGTATATAGTTGCGTGTTGATAGTTTTTTTATTAATATAGATGAAATTTTAATGAAATTTGCAGTACGGTAAAAAGTGAATTGATGCTATGAGGAGAGAGAAAGAGTAAAAAAAAAGTGAAAATAGATTTTAGTGAGAATTTCATTTGCGAGTTTTTCAGAGGGAGAGAGGCTAGGAGATTTTGAAGGAAACAATGATCGGTATTCTGAAAAATATGTTTAAAATAGATTATTTCAAAATTTGAGTCCTTAAAACTATATACTCCTCTAGTTTTTTATCACAAGATTTGCTTTTTGTTAATATATATATCAATATAATTTGATGAAAATGCCTATAAACTCCTGCTTTGTGTAAAATCATTTTTAGCATATGAGAAATTATGCACTTCTTTAACAATTATTTTTTACATTTTTCATATTTTATATATTACAAAAAACTGTCGCAACTGAATCACTACATATTTTATAAATATATCTCATGCATTTGTATAAGAAAGTTAATAACCATGTCTAGCACTTTTTCTTTTTCAACTGTCTAGCATGTTTTAAATATAATACACATTATACATTTTAAATACTTTCCTTAAATTGTTGTGTCCCCTGCAATTGAGAAACAAGATCTTTATGTGTATTTTTTTACAATAAAACTAAAGGGATAATGAGAGGAGCACAGGACCTGCACGAAGTTTGGGCTTAATTTGCTTTTGATTGTCTTGAGCTAAATGGCTAATTTTGATGTTATAGCCTGTAAAGTGAGTGTGGTTTTGTCATGATGTTTTTTGTAATCCCCCTATGGATTTCCAAAGGTAAATTTACAAATGCCATGCATCAAAGTCTACCAAAAATATGAAGGAAAAAACAACAAAAACAAAAGGTGACAAATTAATATATTCATTTTTAATTTGTGATTAATTCTTCATATTTGTAGTAAATCATTTTCTTATAAAAATTATTGATGTAATTAAGCTTGTACTGAGTGAGTTGTACATAGAATTGTTCAAAAATAAATAAATAAATCTTATTTTTAATACCAAAGCCCGGTGACTGTTCACAATACTATTCTGCTAAACCTAACTTAACACATGTACATTGAAATTATACAAAATTTAATTATTAAATTAGAATTTAATCATGAATATAGTTATTAATAAAAGTATAAATTAGATTAACCTTTAACATATGTGAAACAGGATACAGTAGTAAACTAGAAGGACCATTTCATATATAGAATTAGTGTTCCCGAAATTAACTCATAAAACTTTTAAAAGATTAAAAAAAATCATATAAATATATGAGGTGCTATTATAATTTCATATATATATATAATTATAAAAATATTATTATTATTTTATACTAAAAAACTCTTATATCTCATATAATTTCCCTCAAATCAATATCATGAATTTTATCCTCTTTATATATTCACCGTATATGGTCTGATGGTCGTACGTAAACTTGTAACCCAGTTGGACAACTAAAAATTCTGAAAAAATGATAGAATTTTGAAATAACATGTCACGATTTTATTAATGAATTAAAATTTTAACTATGTAAAACTATGAATACACAGATTGTTGTAATATAAAATTATAAATGGAATTTAGATAATAAATAAGTCAAATACTTAAATATTGGAAGAAGTATAAATTGGATAAACATTTTTTGTACTAAACCAATACACAAAAAGTTGCGCTGGAGGGACTGAAATAAAAAAAAAGGGTGAGTCTACTTTAAAAAAAATTAAAAGTTTTCTTAATAAAATTATTTTTAATTGAGTTATTAATGTGCATATATGGAAATTCATTAATTTTAATTTGAATCGATCAAAAATTGTTATATGAATATTTAGAAAAAGTTTCAATTTTTTTTAAATTTCTAGTATTTTCCAAAAGTAAATGAAGTATAAAAATATGAGTGTGGGGCCTGTTAATATAATCAAGCTTCTGAAGATACCTAAGGTGGCAATTAGTTTGTGTTTTAACTTTCAGTGTAGAATGCGTGTGCGTGGATAAGAAAACCTATTATTTGTCTTCACATCAACTGATTATGTTTTAAAAAGTAGTAACGACAAATTACTCATCAATAACATATAAGTGAAATGTGCTGACAATCAAACAATTTATAAATATTCATGATTGTGTCCAGAGCACTCTATGCATATTATGTGTTACGATGGAGGTTTGATTTTGGTATGAATAACATGTTATGATTAAAAAAATGTTCATATTTTCAAAATAAATCTCAACTTGCTCTCAAATTCTTAAGTATCGAATTTTTATTTATAAAATGAATCGAATTGAAATAATTTCTTCGAATTGAATATCAGATTATTTTTATAGTCCTGCTCGTGAAATTCCGTGTTTACGACGCATTAAGTTATTGTATAAATGAATACTGATATGGTAATATAATTTTATATATTATCCTCTTAGTCCCTTCACTTCGAGAAAAAGTATTTATCACAATTCACACATCATACTACTTTTCCATTTAGCTTTATTAGTTATATACAGACGCCTTAATTTTGTATATATCAAAAACTAATATTATAATATATTTATTTATTTTTTAAATAACCAAACATGAAATTATTTACTGGTACATGAATACAAAAATATAGAGTTATATATAAGAAATTTTTTTAATATATTTTATATTCATATATAATATTGGAACGTACTAGAGTTATTAGAAATTTGGCGTTAGGAAATTTTTTTTGTATGAATTTGATCGGACAGTGACTTGTTTTTTATAAACACAATCCATAATAATTTAAATATTTTTTTACCGTTACCCCTAGAAAGCAAACAAAGAAAACAATTAAACAGTAACTAGAATCATTGGATCAATCAGACCGACATGAATTTGCCACTAAATTCATGTTTACATGTCGCGGGGTTTGAATATTTGTTTATTCACGTATTTCTCGACGTTAAACACAGCCACAAACGTGGACTTGTAGAAGGTTAGTACAATCTCAATTTTAGCAGTAAGAACAGATGTCGAAAGAAATCAAATCCAAAACAGTCTACAGTTAATATCCTAATTTAAAAGTCTAATATTCGAATTAAAAGTCTAGTGCTCCAGGCACATATACATGATTTAAATGATTTAGAGTATTTCTCATAGACCTTGGGTTCTTAAATTTAAAAATACAGAGTTATTCATAAATTAAAGTTTTAAGAGATTTTTTAAAGTTTTTTAAAAAAATAAAAATATCTTCTCTCCCCTTAAATTTAGGAGTTTGTACATTATTCTTGATTTATATTTATTAATAAAAATCCATCTTTTCTAATTATTTTTTCATTTTTTTAAGTTGAAGTATGAATAAAATATAAGTAGAACGAATATAAAGAAAATTGTTGTAATTGACATTTTGAAAAATGTGTTAACTAACTGATTAATATTTTATATATATTATATTTAAAAATTTGTTAGGGACACTTAAAGATACTCCTAGGCAGATTATCATTAATACATAAAAACTATACTAGCTCCCTTCCTCCCATTTTACATGTTATTTTTTCTAAAAAATTAACATAAAAATTATTTTCTATTTATATTGATATTAATTATAATGATTGATATGCATAATTTGAATAATAAATTACTTTATATTAATTATTAGTATAAGTATCAATACTTTAGTTAAATGATTGTTTTGAAAATTTATTTATAAAATTATATTAAAAAATTAATAATAAATATATATATCATGGGACAATTTAATACAATGGATGGAGGGAGTATGTATTAACTAGTGTATTAAACCATTATGAAAATCTGTTGATACTTGATACTCAAGTGGGTATCAAGCTAAATAGTAAGCGTCACGTTTTGGAGTGCTGGATCAAGCTTCCATATAAGTTGGTCATAGTTTGAAATGTTCTCTGCTAACTATAAAGTGACCTTGGGTCCTTGACTTAGAACGCAGCCATATTGGCTGCTCACAACAACACAAGATCAAATGTATGTATTCCTAATTAATCACTCTCACCACTAAACCCAAAAACATTATGAAATCACCACCCTTATATTTTGGCTGATGATATCACTTTATACTCTCCTCAGTAAAATGTTACTTAGCTCTAAGAGCTGGTTTGTCTTATTTATTTTACAGAAAATTTTTTTATGTAAATATATAAAAACGCATACTTATGTTTTTTCAGAAAATTAAGGCGTTCAAAAAATTATTTATAAACGTTAAATCTTTTTATTTTGTAAGTCTGCACACCTAGAAGACCTTTTTTAAGTTCTACCATTATTTAAGGTTTTTAACTTGGACTGAACCAACTGAAAGCTTATAAGAAATTGATGGTTGAACATTGAACAGTTTATATAAAACTATTTAAATTTGGTGATAAAATAAAAAGAAAACTATTTAAATTTGAAAATTTCACACAACTACATACACATGTCATCTTATGGTTTCATGCTTATCTAAAACTAACATTGCCGTACTAGTTTAGCTTAAATATGTAGTCGTAAAGATAAGTGAAGTGAAGTGTAACTAAACATATGTTTGCTTAATTAGTTCATTATTATTACAGTATTATATATTACTCCCTCCGTCCCTGTGAATAGTTTACATTTCGAGCGACTTTACGTCACGTATTTTAAGGTATATTTTAAGAATAATTTCATAACTTATTTTTAAATTATTTTTTTTGTATAAAAATAGTATTGTTAAATTTTTATACAAAAATTTTAAAAATAAGTTATGAAACTATCCTTAAAATATACCTTAAAATGCGTGTCAGACATGGGAGTTTTTCTATAAAGAAATGGGAGGGAGTATTTGTTTGTGCCTTAACGATTAGTATAAATGTATAATTATGCACAAGTACCACAAAATGCTACTCTCTTAATGACAAAAGCCGTGACATAATTACATTATCAAACTTTTTTTTGAAGACAAGCGTGTTCGTGTGTCTTGTGATATTTTGGGGTTGAATAAAATCTAATCTTAGAATAGAATAAGCGTTAAAAAGTCATGCTAAATAAGCAAGCAACATAGTAATTCTCCTCTGTTTTTATATTAGAGTGTACGTTTGTGTGTTCGTCACACCACTGCAAGTCAGCTTTATCGCCTCTACCTCTATCAACTTTATCAACTTTGATTTTTACTTGCTGCAAGTAAAAATTAAACCCTTCACGAGTGATGTTTTAATTAAAAAAAATTGTTCAATTTGGTGACGGAAGATTTATGGTATTATAGTATGAGCATTTTGAAAACTATTGAATTAGGAAAATTCGTTCGCATTTATCAGAAATTAAATTTAATCATTTTATATTTATGTTACAAATAAGTGAATTCGAAAAACAATGAACTTAACCAAGACTAGTGGCCAATAAAGTCACAAACTTGTATGATAAATAAATATGTAAAAATAGTTAACTTTTTACACAAATATATTATATTAATATTATTTGTCTAGAAAATGTCGATTGATATTCAGAGTCGTACTTGCCTCGATAAGTGCTCATCTAGTGTTGATAATCGAATTTTTATAAACACTAATCAAACTCAATCATAATACTGTATATTTCAAATTCAAAGACTCAACATTGTAAAATTTTAATACAAATTAAATTCAAATTTATAACTTGAAGTCCTGCACTCCTGCACAGTTGATTTGCAATCCGTCACGGCGTCACCATCGAATTTAAATTAATTTAAGCTGAAAAAGTTGGCCAGCCCGAACCCGATACTTGAGAAATAATAATCTCAAATGACAACGGAGTCCGATGATCATTGAGCTTGGTTGGACTATAATTATGCCAATTCACAAATATTTCCCTTTAAATATTCTAGTTAATTTCAAATTATAACCTCAATCATGATAATCGCTTTCTTAATCTTTTGTTTTTATCCCTAATCACCACATTTACAAACACAATTATAGTGTATAGCACATGTTTTAAGTTGTATTATCTGT
Organism: Oenanthe sinensis; assembly: GCA_028671895.1. Lineage (NCBI taxonomy): Eukaryota > Viridiplantae > Streptophyta > Magnoliopsida > Apiales > Apiaceae > Oenanthe > Oenanthe sinensis. The sequence goes on from CM053811.1 coordinate 6,986,390, forward strand.
ATTATGTATAGGATAATTACTTTATACTCCTGTCTTCAATATTTTTGCAAGTTAGTATTTTATTAGAAAAGGTAACCTACTAGTATGTGGACAACACCAACCCTATGATTGCACCAATTAACGGGACTAATTTAAACTAGTACTACTATAAAAATTGAAATTATTAAATATTAATAATACATAAAATTTAATATATTAAACTTAAAACCCAAGATTCAGATGGACAAGTTTTGTGCATGTGAGGACGAGATTCCATGGGGATCAGATTAAAAAAATGTTAGTTTTATAATTTTTTTTAGATATTAATTAAAGGCTGAGTATTCAAATGATAACATGAATATTGTATCTATAGTTTTTTTCCGAGAGAATAATATTTTCATTCATTAATTGTATAATGATATAATATCGAAAGAAAGAGATTTCTTTCATTTTAAAAAAATTATCATCTAACTGAAACACATGTAAAATATTCCGAAAATTTAGACAATAAAACATTAAAATCTGAAAAGAAAACACTCATATATAAGTATATAACAATACAAGTTACAAATAAATCTCTGAAATTTATTAAAGCGGGTCGGCCATCAAAATCCATTTCAAGGTATTTCTACCTTCTCGATAATTGATATTATGCACCTGAAAATCACAAATAAATTATAGATAAGTCAAAAATTAAAATACGACCTAGATACTATTATATATATTTTTTATAATAATATCATATGAAATAAAAATGCACAATCTAATTTAAAGGGATAAACTAACTGAGAGGAAATTCCTTTGGTTAGATTATAAATAATTGAATAAATTTATCTATTCAAAATTCAAAATATTTCAAATCAAAATTAAAATAAATCAACTAAATATAAAAAATAACTATCATTTAATGAATAATAAATTTAAATAAAATTAATCATTAATTGAAAAATTATATGCGGCAAGAGACATCGGAGGTGACTGTATGCGGAACATAAAAATATTTTTAAAGCTTTTATCAAAATGATGTGCAAGGATATATATGACACATTTTGATTCGTACATATATATACACGTGGATCTCATATCAATTTTAGTTATATTAATTTATCATCACGTCAAAAGTTACATCAAATTTATAATAACATTAAAATTGAATCTAAAATTTAGAGTTTTTGTAACTGTACTATTAATCTTAAATCTTTAATTTATGTTAAGTATTGTGGTGTTAACAATGTAATCAATTAAAAGTTACTTAGTCTTAATTTATAATAAATCAAGTAAAATGTACTGTCATATGTATATTGACAGTATATTTAGACTTAAAACAGTATGTTTAACAAAGTCAAATAGATGACAATAAGTTTAATAGTTATTGTCCTCTACAAATGTAATAACTTGATCCATGTAATAGAAGTTCATAAAATATTCATGCACGTCATGGTTCAAATCCAATAACATTCAACACTCAAACATATGACAACATATTTAGGTGACAACACAATGGAACATGCAATAACAACTATTCTCTCGACAGTAAACTTGGCGGATAATGAATAATTGAAGACAACAAGTTTTACTAACAGTAACATTGACGGGGATAATTGACAGAATCTTTGGAGACAATATGTTTTAATAAACCATCAAATCTTGACAGCAAAGTATGCCGAGCCAAAAATACTGTCACCATAGAGAAGTTAAAAGTTGACAGTAAACTTTTAGTGAAGCTGACGGTCTGTTCCAGGTAGTAGACTAAGATAGTGAAAACACAAGGTTGAACGAGAAAAACACAATTTCAATTTCAAGTTTTGTTTTAGGACCAAAGAAAATTACACATATAATTGGGATATGTGTTTCAGTATAAATACACACATCTCACAAGTACTTTTTCATTATGTAACTGAGCTAGATTTTCTCTCAAGTATAGAAATATTAGCAAATTCATTGTTATTGTTTTTATTGAAATTGAAATCCATTTACAGTCAGTTATAGCAAACCAAAAACAATAAAATTATTTTTAAAAGTTTAAAAACACTGTTTTCTTTATCTGCTTTAATTGTTTGCATATTAAACATGTTAATTATAAATCTTATTTGTTGTTAGCAAGAAACTGTTATAATTAACCAAGTTGCATTCAACCCCCTTTCTGCAACACTTATTTTACTTAACAATTTAAATAATTTTATTCCTTTTTTGTATTTTTAATAACTTTATTATATTTATACTTAAGCAATAATATATATATATATATTTTTATAATAAATACAATATTTTTTTAATGTAAAGTTTGGTCTGATAAATTAGAATTAATTTCAAAAGTATTATAACTTTTATGATTAAATCATGTTAAAATAATATAATAAATCGGAAATGCTGAATATTTTCAATATCCCAAATTCCAAACCCAAACGAAACCAACCATAAAACTTTGGTTCCATTCGGCTAGGCAATTTAACACGCACACACACACACATTTTTTACACATATAAATGCACGAAAGACAAAGTACATGGGTTGATATAAAGAACAAGGGGCAATATGATCAGTACAAATGCCAACCTAGCACAAGGCCGCTTGCAAGAGCATATACAATTATACATACTCCCAGCACATGTATATTTGTATTCTTTCAGTTTATTTGTCGTTAAGCAGGTATTTATGTTGTTAACTCAGATTTATGTTTGTGTGTACTGGCATCACGATAAACGGATGCTAACACAAACCATTAATTCCAAATCTTCATACATTTAAATAAGTTTAGTAATATTAAAATAATTAATTAACAAAAATACAAGGCCTAATTATACTAATTTTAATATCACACATAATTTGAGACATTTAAAATTTTAAATCACTTGCAAGTTGTCAACTTAAGCATAATCAAAAAATATATTATTCCACTAATACATAGTAGTACATGACATGATGGCCTACTATTTGGCTGTACGACTTCAACCACGGAGGGTAGGGTCCAGTAAAAGGAATTCGATGAAAATATAGGGAAAAATAAAAATAAAAATCTATTTAATTTTCTTGACCGGTAGCTTCCGTGTATGAAAGTTCCACTCATTGTCTCGTTTCCCTTCAAGTAGTACATAAACTTCCATTTGAAACCTTCTTGTCTATTTAAATTTCTCCTTCAACTTCCTCAACTTCCATATATAAATTTCTCGTCTTTTTTCTTGTAAATAAAACAAGAAGAAACAAATGGGATTCTTCAAAGAAAATAGAGTTGTGAGAGGTGTAAAAACAATCTTGTTTTTAATCACTATGTTTGTATCTTTTCTTGTATTTTCAGCTCCAATTCTGTTGATCATTGCTGACACTCTGATCCCTTCTGCCTTGCTTTCTGCTGCTTCTATTCCTCCACAACCCCTTTATAGCCATCTTTCGAATTACGATTTTCGATATTCGTTGATCGATATCCCCATCGTCTCCATCATCCGATCAGCAATCATCCTCTGTAAGTAACAATATTTTTATACATGGACTACTTTCTGTTCTGTTCCACTACCAATCACCGATCACACTAGTACAAATCATTAATTTGTAATTCGTAGGTTAAAATGATTTGTATTCGAACAAACATTAATACAAAATTTATTTTAATTTTTGCCTTATGATTGAAATTTATGTTGTTTGTTACTTTGTGCAGGTGTTTATAGTTTGTGTGACAGGCCAGGGATTTCAAGGGGACCTTACTTTGCTATGGCGACAATTTGTTCAGTTTTGTCGCTTATTTTTGTGTCGCTTAAAGCTTCATATGTGTTTAGTAGTTTGAGTTATAACTATGGAGATGCTTATGGGAGAGCCATGGAGATAGCTTTGTTTCTTAGCTCATGGATATTAGCCATTGGACACATAGTTGTTGCTTATAGAATCAGCTGCAGAGAAAGGAGAAAGCTTCTTGTTTACAAAATTGATATTGAAGCTGTAAGTCTCTTCTTCCTTGGTAGTTTCATCTTGATACATAGATTCATCACCAACTTGGTAGATTTGAAAAATATCAATGATGTAATAATAATAATACTATATAACAGAATATTACTTCATAATAATATTATTATTAAGTGGAAGGGGAAGAACCAACTTCATGCTTGGGTGTGAAATTTGGACATTCAAGGTGGTGGGGCCTACTGTTGTATAAAAATGACCATGAATTCTCATCATACTTTCTTGACTTCATTTATCTTCTAGATGACTTTTCAAAAAATAAATAACTTGTCTATATAAGCCTAAATATAATACCACTAATATTTTTATTTTAGAATTAGTGTTAATTAATCTTGTTAAAGCATATTTATAGAACTATGAACACAATCATGTAATGTGCACTTCGAAGCATTTACACTTGTTTTAAACCTTAGATTGTGGCACATCCTATAAAAAAAATATCAAAGCCACATCATATCTTACAAGTTGCATTTGCCCAAACTGTTATTTAACTCATCACATGGTGAATCACAGTGAATTTTAGCTACTTTCAGAAACTTGATCTTTCTTGTACTAATTGTCTGTCCTTTTTCTTCTACACTTTATTCGGTGAAAGTGAAATTAATAAATTATACTATTTTTTCATACATACAATCTACACTTTTGCAGTAACAAATCATTTTTCATGTTTATATGAGAAAAAAACAACAGAATAAGAAAAAGGAGAAGATGATAATACAGTATATATTGTTGTGATGTGTGTATATTTGTGTGTAAGTTTATTCTTTTTGGTTAACAGATTAGGGATGAACTATTGTTAATATTGTTGTGGCATGTGCGCAGGTGTCATTGATGCAAGAATGGGTATCCAAGGTGTCAAAAAGTTCTGCAAGAAGAAAAAGTGAAGTGAAAAGCATAACATAATCTGCAAGACCAGTTCAACAAGGGCATTTTCCTTTTCTTTCGGCCAACCCCAATTTTCCTATAATCAGGGCTGCAGGTAAAAAAATAATACAATAACAGGCAAAGATTCTGTTTTCCATTCACAAAATGCACACATACAAATCGTGAAATAATTATTTAGTAGTCATTCATGTGCTTATAATTTGGGTCATAATACTTGTTTCTCTGTCACTTCAAGATGAGAGTCCATTTTTAAATATAACTCGCATTTTTCCCGTGATTTCTAACAGGTTTTATCCAAAGGACGAAAACTGCAACCTGGTGGCCGATGCAAGACAGAGAATTCCGAACAATTGAAATAGCTCGTACAGGAGAATTATTTCATTCTGTAATTGATAGGAGTTGGCGTATATGTATACTAGTGAGGATTGTATCTCAGATTATCAGTATAGAGAGGCATGGGGGGAACTAGCATCTATCGATCTTTCCCCCATAACTGTACAGATTCTTTACATTGTAATTTGAAATATTTTCTCTTCACATAAGCAAGTTAGCTGCAGATTTGTTACAAACATGACAATGATTTACAGTTTCTCACATGCAATAGCCAAAGGAAACTTCTTAACGGAAAAAAGAGCCAAAGGAATACGAAAACAAAATCTCAAGGGCAACGTTAAAATTAACATCATTTGATCCTAGTCGAAAGCCGACAAGAAAAATCTTATAAATAGAGCAATGAAGAATAAAGAGAAACTGTGTTCTGAACTATCATAAAATTCACATTTAAAGCTTCTTATCCTCTAGCCTATTTTCAACAACCCTGGTACAAAATCTTTCACAAAGCAAAGCATCTATCAAGTTGTCATGAAGATTTGCACAAGTGGCATAATATTTCATGTAATTTAAACAGCACTAAACCAGAATGTAATCCATCATCTATCTGATAATATTTGAAAACCCCGCCTAATCGAGTATCCTCTGGCCCAGTGATATCATCCTCTCCTCTCCATTTGAAAGGAGATTTAGGGTTCGAAACATGATGAAGTGCTAGTCTAACCCCACCTGAAACTACTTAATCTAACATCATCTACTAATTCCCAGATCACATCATCTACATATTATAAATGCCTGCTGCCACCATAGCATGATTTTTATATATTTTACATCAAAATCTAACATCCAATTGTCCTATTTTCATGGATGTTTTAGTGAGTAATAACCCTCTTACATAAGTTTTGTCCTCTATATTGAAAAGTACCAAACTACACCTGTAATGTTCTTAGTTTAAAATTATGTTAAGCCTCGTCAAAATCTCCTAATGTCATTCAAAACAAGATTATATTATCACATATGTAAGACAAAAAGAAAAGGCATCTGTAATTTATGCAGGAGGGCAGCAGCAAGTGGCAATGATATGTCATCATTTAATAAAATATAAGAATTGTAGATAATGGAATAAACCACCTCACAAACAGATCATACTTGCTTGCAGAACAGAGGATAAAGATACACTTTCCCATCATGTAATTAACATAGATAAAGCTACAAACAAGGGAATATAATACAGCTACAGGAGAGGTCCCCCATTGGGAATTCATTTGGACACTTTTTCTGACAAGTAAAAATATATTTAGGTAAAAGGTGCTTCTGGCAAGGAATTTCATTTTTTCAGGTCAGTAAAAGGCTCGGCCAAACAGAATCTAGATTATTAGACATTTAGATTATCACTGATTTACTGATTCAGCACACCCCCTCCCTGCACCGAAATTTAGATTATCACTGATTTACTGATTCAGCACACCCCCTCCCTAAACCTGACAATTCGTGTCGTGTACTTTCGTGTTTCGTGTACTTGAACCTGTTACACAAACACGACACGAAATGAATTCGTGTACCTGAAATCCAGACACGTACACGACACGAAAAAAATGATATAACACGAAACGACACGAAATACACGAACTTTCCGTATGATTTTCGTGTACACGACATGAAAGTAAACGAACATGGAAAAAATTAAAAATTAATATATATATTATTAATTTTAAATAATGATAATTAATTAATTTACATGCATTAATTGATATTATATTAATTTTATTTATAAAATTCTAATGTTAACGTTAAATTGCACATAAATGATTTATTATAATATATATATATATATTAAATTATTTTTATTTAATTAATTATGTCGTGTACTTTCGTGTCGTGTAGCCAAGAATAAACCCAAACACGACACTAAATTCGACCGTGTACTTTCGTGTTCGTATACCAAAAATGTAAACACAAATATTAAATTTTTATATCATTTTTGTGTCGTATTTTCGTATCTTATACAAAATTGCCGGGTCTACACTCCCCCTCTTTAGATTTGTAAATGTGTGTGTGTTTGTGTGTGAAAGAGAAGAGCAGAGACCCTAATATCTACCTGTGTAAATTAATGACCACAAGCTGATTCAGAAGCTGTACAATGTGACCTGGATATGGGCCACTCTTACATAAACAAAGTAAAAGCTTGATGATGATTTTAGGTATTTCTAAAGCATATCCCATGCTCATTAGCATCAGAATCTAGAACAATATCATGTAATCAAACCTGACCAATTTCATCATTTTTACTTTAGACTTTCTCTTCGTTTTTGCCCAGTATTGTACAAATGTATACCAAACTATTGTTGTACAATCTTTCAGAATACACATTACCATTTCCAACCCAATACCTTGATTTATATTCTTTGAATTACATAATAAAAAACCGAAGGCTAAACTTCTCAAACACTTCTCACTTCTCAGTCATTTAACATGTGAAAATAACACAAGCTTTGGCAGCTAGTTATAAGATTCTTGTAGCAAGTTATTAACAAGGCATGCTAACTTCTAAATATTACTTTAAACAATGTGATATGGGAGACAAGCTTAATTGATAAACAGACCGGAAATGGTCAAATGAAGATAAGAGGACTCCTAGCTTTAAGTTGTCCACTGGAAATTTAGAAAATAGAATGGTTCATGCTTGTACTAGATTATCATGCAACTCATGGCATGGTCAGTTAAGAGCAGAAGAAAGCATGCGCGCGCTCACATGCACAAACACATGTGTGTGTACGTCTTCAGTCTTCAGAACACTATATAGTATGTACAGTGTTCAACTCTCATTTGTTGTGGAAATACAAAATCAATTAGAGATGCACACAAAAGCAGATGAACTTGATACTAGACAGATATAGTTGTACATCATATAGAACTTCTGAAAGGATATAGTTTAGTAGAAATTAGTAGCCACAAACACTTAAAAAACAATGACCTAAATTATAGAAGAAAAATGTGTAAATTTATAAAATATTTGTGAGTTAAAATGTAAAATATACATATTTCTACTAAAGCTATGGTAAACTATAAAAGTAAAAATTTCTAGATTCTATTGCCTTTTCTTTTTCTGAACTCTAGCATACATGACTAACAATAGGATATGTGCCAACCAAATATTTGACATCATCCTAAAGCGCATACTGGGCCCTCCTACATAGAAAAATTTCAGACCCCTTTACATGGTCTCCTTGTCAGAATCATCAGAAATACTAGGACTAATATCAGGTGCGGTGGTAAATACAAACATACCCGAATATAAGAAGCACATCCTAGACCCTTCCTCCCGTGTTCAACTAATAAAATCTGGAAATGGACAGGGAGTGACTATGCCATAAATTCGTACATAACATGTATAATAATTTGCAGTTTTTTGAATAAGCATAGACATGAACTGAGCCACACAACTGCATAATGTCCATAGATGCATCTCATAGGGGCAACTGTCACACAATACAAAGGTACAAACGGTCATGAACAACTGATAAGATAGAGATCACATGATGAAGCATCCGCATACTGATTTTTACATTTTATTTGGTCAAGGTTAAAACGACGAGAGATTGTACAGGTAGATTAGAACAAAAGAAGTTTATCAGTCTGACTTGATTCCGCCCATGAATGTCCTAGGATCAGGACAGTTCCCTGAAAATTGTGCCTGTGAGAAGTCAAATCCTGGGTTCTGCAAACAGCAAGAGATAAAAAAGAGGGACAAGTGAGTAAGTGTAATGAACTAGATATGCCTAATATATTAAGCATTCTGAATAAGGATGTGCATGGTTGGGTATTGCAGACCACTTGTTCCTGTGTCACTATTTGAAAATACAATCTATAGTTTGCAGGATTGAAAGGAATCTCAAAGAGAAATGCCAGCAGTATGCTTATTTTTAGAGTGTGTGTGTGTGTGTCTATATTAGAAAAAAATTATTATACACTTGTGATTTTTTTGTGTTTTTGTTCCTTATAGGTGCTTTTGACATCTTTACCATACCACATTACTATACAGCCGAAAGATTAAAAATTTGTTAGTCAGTCGATCAATACTAATAAAGTCAAAACTCGGAACATTAAAAGTTTGGTAGTCTTTCGGTCGGTCAGTATTTGGGACTATCAATCCTATTCCACTTTTGATTCAATATATGTTGATAAAGCAAAGTAGGCTTTTTCTGGAGTAGAAGGCTGATAGTGCAGGAAAGACCGATAAGCTTTCTATTATATTCTCAAGGTGAACTCTGATACTTCCATCCTTGTATTGTAGCACCAAGAATTATATCTTACACTATAGGATAAAACAGTTTTCGACACAGCAGATCACTAGACACGTGGTTTTGTCCAGCATTGTGAGATGTAAAAATTTGCTTGCATAATTTTTTCCTGGTCCTTCCCTAAAAACCTAGAAACTAGAAAACTGGTAAGAAGCTATTGTGTTTCTAATATATCTAAATATATTTATTACACTAAAAGGGAGAAAGGCATAGATGCTTCTCCACATGCTGCATTATTTTAAAAAAAACAGTTGTTTCTAAATCCATGGTATTAAGCCAATTCTAGGTTCACAGTGAACAAGATTCAAAAAATATAAGAGGATAACATCACAAAAAGGGTATATGAAACAGATTAGTTTGACAATCAAGCAATATTCTAAAATTTACTAAATCGGACCGACTCAGGTGAGGTCACTGCATAACGATTAGTCAGTTGATAGGAAATTATCAGGTCCCTACTCCGAAAAAACTTAGCCCCCGTCTGTTTCATACAGTTCTATAAACTATATTGTATCTGCAATTTAAATATATTGCTTAATAAAAAAAATGTGGGTTAAGGTTAAATTCGTTCTATACGGAAACCAAAACGGCAAAAGGACCTTAACAAAGGTGTAACTGCTTTATGCGGGGATTTTTAGAACACGGCATTGTAGTCAAAAGACAAATAGTTACATATATAGTATGAAACATCAAGATTCGGACACTCATTGACAGGGAACTTGTGCATGAATGCATGAATCTAGTAATGGTATGAAGAAAAGAAATTGGTCTGCCATTACTTTAATTCTAAATCCATCCTGACCCCTTTACTCGCGTTATCCCTTTGTTTTAATCCCACAAATAATCTTATTTTTTCCTCTTGAGCAAATCCTGATTTTGGGGCATATCCTGTGCTCCTATATGTTGTTCCTGTTTGATATCACCTACGGCTTATACATAATTGTCTCCCTAGATGTCATACAATGACGATGATCAATGCACTAAAATTTGAAAGAAGGATTATCGCAGATTTGAATCATCATTTATATGAACCCTTGTCCGTGGTAACTTATTAATTCAGATTCAAGTAACCAGTAAATCATTTTAAATAGAAGGTCACTTCCAATTATCAGCCAACATAGATAGTACTATAGCGGGAACTTAATTTGTTCATGTCGCTTAAGGATGACAATAAAATAATATTCTTACTCCATAAACTGACAAATTAAATATTAAACCGTTATCTAAGGCTAGCGACATAATCCTTGCTATTGAGTTGCAAAGGAATTTTCCATACAACAATTGTATTAAACACTTTAATAAAAGAGTTATTTACTTTTTGCATCCCTTTGGTTTGGTCCAACTGCACTTTATACAATTGCACTATGCATCCCTTTACTATTTTTGACACTACACTGTAAACCCTTTCCATCTATTTTGACCGTTATCGTTAAATTGCTTAAGGGTAAGGCTGCAAATATAATAATTTACAAATTCTAACAGTCTTCTTCCCTAATATATATGTATCTCCACCTATATAGCCCTAATTCAGTTTGTACTATATTTATCCAGTAAAAACGAATTTCATGGCAGAGAGATGTCTATTTGGCAATTGGGTGGTGGCAAAAACGGCTTGGACAACTTCAAATGCAGGTCGGCATTTTGTGTCTTGTGATCGATGTCGATTTTTTAGGTGGTTGGATGATTCATTGTGTGAGCGTGCAAGAATAATTATACCAGGCGTTCTTCGAAGGATTAACAAGCTTGAAGCACAACAAAAACAACTAGAATGTAGGAGTTTTGGGCTTTGGATGAAGCTGATGGTCCCATGGCGTTGACCAAAAAAGTTCCAGTAGCAACCTAGCACTCACTTATAATGAGTCAAACGGGTATTTTGTTCATCAAAAGGTCTGCATTTTTTTAACAAATTGTATTATTACACTAATAATGTCTGCTTTACCTTAAGAAATTTGACGGTAACAGTCAGAATAGACAGAATCTGGTCAAACGGGTTCATACTTACACCAAAAATAGTGTTGGGGGGGGGGGGGGGGGGAGAGGAATATCAGACACAACTCGAAACCCAATCCGAACCAGACACGATTTACAACCCGATTTACCAAGACAAAATCCGAAAGTGACACCGAAAATAATCTGATTAATCCGAAAGTGACACGAAATGATCCGATATTAGAATTTTATTCCCGTACAATTAAATATTCATTTTTATATAATTTTAAGTGATTTTAACGTGACCCGAAATCAACCCGTTTACCCGTTTACGAACACGAATCCGAAACCCGAAAGTGTCACCCCTAAAAAATAGTAAAGAGATGCATAGTGCAATTATATGAAGTATGAATAATAAAGTGCAGTTGGACCAAACCAATGGATGCAAAAAGCAAATAACTCTTAATAAAATGACCATACAATATAAAAATGCTGAACTCACCTCTTCCTGAAACCTCTGAAGCATGAGGCGCTTTTGCTCGATATCCGCTGCCATAGGATCAAGCTGACCCTGACCCTGTATAGGAGAAGGCCAGGTCTGCCCCTTGTCTCTCTTCTGCAAAGTGACATGCAGTATATCATCCTCTGCCAGTCACAAAAATCCGTTATTACCAACCAAAACCCAACATTAAAAAGTTCCTCTACAAATAATTAACTACAAAACATGTATTTACAAGACATATACCTATAGTCCAAAATGAAGAATCAGTCTTTACATGCGAATACAAATCATGCTGCAAAAAACAACAAAAGGGTGCTCATAAAACATCAAAATGAAGCTAAATCAATAAAAAAAAATATCAACTTTCAACAAAAAAAATTAGTGGGTCCATACATTGAGATAAGGAGGGTTGCCTTTAATTCCAACTTCAAGATGTTTAGACTGAATCTTACAATAAAACAGCTTGGAAAATACATTTGGAGGCAGATTTATATACATATTCACTTCTTCAAGTGTTTGATCCCATTCAAACACCTTCTGACCTGAATTTAATCATAAAAATACAAACTTTAATTGAGATGTTTTAAACCCTAATACAAAACAATCAAGAAAGATGGTATTTATGTAATATGATGATAGATACAGAGAGTTACATACTGCCATGGAAGAAACAGTGTCTTTTTTCAGGTGCCAACTTCTCTGCCATGGAGACTGCGTTTGTTTCTTTGCCCTGCTTGATTGTGCTGATGAGGAGACGAGGAAGACAGTGTTTGGCAATTCAACACGATCCTCCTAGTGCTATATCTATATTAGACTCTTGTAAAGAGATTTCTAGAAAATTGTAATAGAAATAAACTACAAAAATAGTTTACAAATATTGAAATTGAAAAGAAATCTATTAAAACCAAATTCAATTATATTATTATTATTATTATATTATACTATATTTTGAAAGTAATGAATATTAAAAATCTTTTAATTTTTTGTAAGCATTGAAGTTCTAAAATTGAATTTATAATCATACATCTCCCTCAAAACCCTACCTCTCTTTCTTGAGTCGCCGCCTCTAATATTGTGGAAGGCTTTCATCGGTTTTCACCGGTGAAAATTTTCAATCTCTGTTTATTTTTTATTTTTCTTGATTATTCTCCTATTTTTCTTCCATAAGTTCTCGATTCTTTTGAATTTTGTTAATCTCTCCTTCTTTGTCAGAGTTTAGTTTTGTTTTTAGTGTTATTCATGTCCGGGATTATAAATATGCAAAAAATTTATGGGTTTGATTATGTAATAAAGACTTTTATGGGATTATATATACGGTCGATGACTCAAAATAACATGTCGATTTAAACAGTTTATAGAAATTTATTTGAGTGGCAACTCTGCACAACTCGTGGAGATAAAAACTACTACACTTAATATCATATTGTTGCAAATACTGCACATAGTATCATCTCCAAAAGTATCAAACTCTTTTAGTATCAATGGATGTTTGGGATGGCTAAAATGCTCTAATTATGAACTCATTTCGTGTGTTGAAACTGACATCTTGAAATGTTTGGAATTGCTGAGAGGAAATTCGGGTTAGATCAATTTATAAGCCAAAACCAAAGACTATAGAGTTGTCAAAAAAATTTCAAAGTTGATATGACATTCTTATAATATAATATATAATTAAAACATATATCATAAATATTTATTATATCTTAAAATTTATTTATAATATAATAATTATGATCATCAAGAAATTTTTTTAAAATTACTAATTACTAGAATATGTTTTAGATAAAATAAAAATTTATCAATAACTATTTTAGCCAATAAATAAGATGCTGGATGCACTCCAACTTATCTTTTTCTTTATCGTTTATCGTTTATCCTTTTTCTTTGATTTCTTTATCGTTAATCCTTTTTCTTTGATTGGTCACCCACTCTCCGGACTTTTTTCCTTCTTGTTTTACATTTCGTTTCTTTATTTATTACAATACCTTCTCTTTTTTCGTGTTTGTCTTTAAAATATCACAGAAGCTGCTGCCTTTTTCTTTTTACAGAGGAAGAAAATGTGAGATATACTAAATTATGTAAAAAAATAGTTTTTAAATATTATAAAATATATTATAATTAGTTGTAATTTGTCTAAATATAATAAATTTTCATATATTTATATAAATCTCATCAATTAAAAACTACCGATTGTCATATCATTTGCTCATATTTTTTTTAATTCAACTTTGTATATTTAACAATTCTTTTACAACTGAATACCCAAGTTTGGCACTTCTTTTTATCATTTTTTTCTTTAGGTTAAGTCACAACTCCCACTTTTAATTATCGAATAGATCATCATAAATCGGTTTGTATTGGTCTTTTTGGATATAATTTGGAGTAAAATAATTTAAAATAACATAATTTTAGAAAAGTAACTCTTTATAATACATAAAAAACATTTTCATGTTGCGCATTTTATTAAAACAATTTTTAATTGCATTAATTTGAAAAATTATTAAAATTTTATACAAAAAAGTTTAAATGCAAGCGAGTAATGCATTTCTATGATTAATAGAGCAAGTCATAGTCATGGCCATAATATTATACTAATTTTCTTTTTTGATGTTAAAATGAATGCACACTCTAATATTTATTTCAAATTACTAATCAATTAAAATTCAAATTTAAGTAACATTTTAACTAATTCTTTTAATATTCATCTAAATTGAATTAATTTGTACTTTATTTTTAGTTATTTAATAATATGCTAAAGATAATTATAGCCAATTATACATATAGAATTAAGTATTTACTTATGTATTTTTTTCAATCAATTATAATTATATTTTTTAATTTTATATCGTAACTATAAGACCAATATTTAGCCATTTGGACAGACATGATGTGACATGTGCTTATACTTGGCCTGCCTTAAAATAAGTCCTTTTGGACTTATTTTCGGGTAAAAATTTCATATTTTGATAAATGTTTTTTATATAAATATTTAATGTATATTTGAAATTCTATAAATTGCAAAAAAAAGTTAACTTTTTTCAGAAAAAAGTCAGGAATCTCTAACTTTGTCTTAAAATAAGTTGACTTATTCTGGAAAAAAGTTTCCCCACACACCCCCACTGCTTTCTTGAACAGGACCCAAACACATGGGTTGTTCGATTAATATGAAAATTAAACTGTACCTAATCACCTACATAAGTTGCATGAGTTTTGTAAGAAAAGAAACATTAAATGGAAGCAAACAAAAAATTCAATAAAATTTCGATTTTGGAATTTCTTATAAATTATTTATAAATTAAAAAATATATGTATTTTTTAATTTATAAGTAACTTATAAGAAAAAACAACGTGTCTAATTTATTCTCAGTTCGAAGTTAACTATAAAAAAACAATTAAAAATCATCGACTTGTCCTTTTCGAAGCCAATTATTAGAACACACACTACTGAATAAAATATGATGATCAATAATCAGGTCGAGAGAGAAGTTTGGAAATTCAAAATATGTGTAATTGTGGAGATGCATAACAGTATTCCATCATCGAAATTGTCTTCAGTTATCCGAGCATGTTGAATGCAAAATTATATTTAGTCCTACAGTTATAATATAAAATTAAATTTGCAAAATCATCACTCAAATGTATAGTTATACTTAGTCTTATAAATGCAGAAATGTATAATTGGTTCTATATTTAGAATTAAAGATAGCTATAACCATCTTTGACACATCACATCCAACCAATCACATAATTCTATTCATTATAAAAAAAATGTTAAAATATACTTCAAATGTTAGTTTAAATGTAATTGGTCATATTTTAGAACTATATATTAAAGTAATAGTTGTATTTTAAAACTAAAAACTAATTTTTAATCTCAAATTATAACAATAATTATAATCATTTTAGCTTTAACACTGTACTTGCTCTTACTCGTCCCTCGTCCCCATAGTATGAGCTGAGACACTCGCAGCAGAAAAGATATCCACAGGACCACAGCCATCACGTTCCAAAAAGAAATTACACACGTAGTCGAGCCCACACAATTCACACAATAATACTGGGAGTATTCTTTCTTGTACGGCACTTTTTATCTTCCTTTTTTCTTTTTATGAAAATAAGAAAATAGTGAAAGTTTATAATTTGAATTACATATCCTGTCAAAGTTAAAAATATTGTAAAGGTTTTCTTATTTATAAAAATTTATCATCTAATTTAAGTATATTGAATTTATAAGTATATATTATCTAATTTATAAGTATATATCTAATTTATAGGATATATAATTTGACTTACATATCCTATAAACAAAAATTTATTTATGAAGAAAAAAATTTCTACAAAATTTTAGACAATAAAACTTTTATATGAGAAAAATAATACCTTTAAAAAAATATGTTACATAAACGTAATAAGTGTACACCAAAATTCTATTTACATTCATCTTTCATCCGCAAATAATTTCCGTTCAAATGAATATGAAGGATAAGAGAACAAATCGAATCAATTAAATTAATAGAAATATAAAACCAAAAATAGTAGAGAATTATAGTATAAAATTCTCAATTTATGATTAAAAAATTCATTTAATATGATAAAAAATCGTCATAAACGATATACAATCACCGCAATATACGTTTAAAACGCCATAAAAAATGACAACACCTATAAAGAAAAGTCATCCCACGCGACACTAATATCATTCAAAATCTCGTATTTGTAAGATATGTAATAGATCTAAAGGATATAAAGCATATGAAAAATATGAAACAGATATGGAGATTTTAAAAAGCTAAATTTTCAAAAAATATAGATAAGAACGGTTTTGATGGAAGTATATGTTTCTAAGTTTCTTGTACAATCGATTATGATTTAAACTAAAATATTAATGCATGAATGGTATATTTGGAATTAGAATTTAGAGGAGGAAGAAAAAAGGAATACGAAAAGAGGGGTGGAAAAAGTGATTAAAAAGAGATTAATCTATACATAAATTTTAAATTAATATGGAAGTTACTGCGAGTTTCATATCCATATTCCACTCATTTGCCATTCGAAAAATTACTTACCATATAAATAGAACCATGGATGGACGTTGAACAAGGGAGTGGTTCTCGCGAGACATATGTTTTAGAAAAATATGAGGTATTCAAATATTGTCCCAAATGATGAGTTGTCATGTATATAATTAATAACTTTTTTATAATAATATGAAATTCCGCACGAATTAAAACAAGTCATATATCATGTCAAATCATTTAAGAAAGAAATTTGGAATAACTTTTAAATTACTTAGCATTGCTCTATATTTTATCTTGGCTGCACAACATATATCATTTGTAATATCACAAGTCTTATAATAATAGCAGAATCCATTTGTATCGTCGCAGCAAACTCCACACTTCCCAAAATTATAGCATCCTTAGTTCTTGCAGAGAACAAGCAAATGCTAAGGATGAAATGGAAATACTTCTGCTTGCAACTCTTTTGGCAACTTAATGGCACAAAAGGAGTGAAGAAAGAAACCACATTGAATACAAGCGTCGTAAGACAGTCTGACTGCAACCATCGCATATCAACACTCTTTCATCATAATTATTCTCATCACTATTGTTATCATTCTTACTAATAGTAAATTGGAACTGCTTCATGACTCTTAGTAATTATGTGTGATTGTTGGTTGTTGATACAACAATACTGTTTTCATCTTTATCTTGATATTTAACTTGGAGCTTACTATACTGAACTATTATGATATCGAATAGTGATTCCTCGTTTTGCAGACTTGCAGTGGAAACTCTACCAATAAATCAGGTTCGATGTTAATGTCGCTATTTCAATCTCATTTCCGGCAACAAATTGATATTACTTGAGCAAAAGTAGTTATCAAGACATTAGCTCATGACAAATTAGAAAAAACAGATGCTAATATATGATATGGTGCATATAATTTGAAATACTCACACAAGAGATGTTGGATGTGAGGATGTAGCGCATTTTATATGCCCAAAATATGTGCATTTGTGACAATAATATAGCCGTGAAGAAAGAGTATGAAGTCGGGTCGGATGACATACATCTTGGTTACTAGGGTAACATAGAGGTTGCAGTCTCGGAGGAAATAATTATACATTTCGGGAATATAATAGATAAAATCGAAATGATAACAAAACCAAATTAAATATATACAATATTTTTAAAATTATTTTTTTGACTAATTTGATGTATAACCTTACAAATAAATATTTGTTTTAATAAATTCTCGAGATAAGCTATGCTCAATCGGAATATCTATCGTTTTTAGATTCTTCTTGTCCGACGCCTCATAGCTCTGTTAACAATTCTTCACTTCAGTGGAATCTCCCCTGAAAATTTGATAAAGTTTAATTGTGATGGTGCTTTTAATTGAGGCGTTGCGGCTATCGATGTTATTGGCAGAAACTCCCAAGGTCAGCAGATGGATGATAGGTAGAGGTTTTTGTGTTCTAGCCAACTCTCCTCTTACTCTCCTCTTCAGTCCGAGCTTTTTGAAATATTAATTTGATGTTTTTAAAGGCTAGTTCATATGCTCAATCGGAATATCTATCGCTTTTAGATTCTTCTCATCCGGAGTCTCATAATTTTGTTAACAATTCTTCATTTTAATGGAATCTGCCCTGCAAATTTGGTGAAGTTTAATTGTGATGATGCTTTTAATCAAGACGCTGCGGCTATCGATGTTATTAGCAGAAATTCTTAAGGTCATCCGGTGGATGGTAGAGATTGTTGAGTTCTAACCAACTATCCTCTTCGGTCCGAACCTTTTGCAATTCGTGAAATTTATTTAATTATTAGGCAACAACAACTTTTAATGCTATCGTTGAATTAGACTTCAAAATAGCTATTAATATGTGTTCAACCGAGGCTATGCTGCCATGGGATTCTATAATTCTTATCGAAGATATCAAATGAATGGCGCCTGATTTTAGTATAAATCTTTCCTTTGTGTCTTGCTGATTGGATTGCTAAACAAGCTCTGTTGAAGCGCATATTTGGGTATTTGACCCCCTATTCAGTTATCCTCTATTCTAAGGAGTGATTCCGCTATTTAGTTCTTTCGGAGTTGGTTTTCTCAACTCCGCTTTAATAAAAAAAATTTCGTAATAAGTCAGAGTCGAACCAAGAAATGGAACGATAAATCCTCTGTCACTTTATCCATCTGATCGTGCTCTTTAAAAAAAAGTAGATACTCTCATATTTTTAAAATATTTTATCTTTTAACTTTTATTAAAAAATAATTAATATTTCAATATCACACCCCTTCAAAAATATTATTTACATATTTTTATATTATAATTCAAATCTTGCGCAAAATCAAAAATATTAATGAGCAATCCTCACGGCGCAGACAAAGCCTCGTCTCTCTTCAAAGAGGGTGTTTGCACACTTTCATCTCCTCAACATACATCCTTAAAAACCAAACACTCCTCGCAAAACACTGATAATGAGATACAATTTCGACATATCATCATCAGACGACCCTAAAACCCTAACTCCCACTGACCCACAACTCCAATGGGCCCCCTTTCAAAATCACCCCCTCTTTTCCACCGCCACCACCTTCACCGTCGTGCCTGAGAATCTACTGGCCTGGGACGGAGCTTCTCGGGTTTATTATTGGGACTCTACCAAACACTGCCTTCATAGGATCTCTATTCGCCTTGGTGAACCTGACCCCACTTCTGTCCTCGCCGCTTCCCCTGCTAAGGTACCTTATATAACTTGTACCACTACACATTGCTTGTATACATTTCATTCGAGTTATTGCCCGATTTGTGCTACATTATATAACCCAATTTTCGGATTTTCTGTTGTCCCCGAAAGAGTTCAAGTAGTTCGACTTTTTTTTTTTTGAAAATAAGTACTTGCATTAATTCTCATCCAAATTCAAATTACAATCAATAAACTCAGGGGCGTTTATATGCCACTCCTGAAGATCAGACTCAGAATACGCAACCTGTGCTAGCTTATGGGCTACAGTATTCGCAAATCTCGACACGAACACAACTAACACTTGTTCAAAGTGTTTAAACATCTCGACACAATCATCAACAATTGTATCAAAGTAGGATTTACCCCGTGTACCATAAATGGCATCCACCAATAACTTAGAATCTGTCTCATAGATATACTTCGAATTCGTCCATTCTTTATTCCAAGACAAAGCCTTCTTGAGGCTAACAGCTTCTGCCTCTCTCGGTTGAAACATTCCATGTACTGCACTGCAACAAGCTCGAGTAAACCGGCCTCTATCATCCCGTACAACACAGCCAACACCAATATGATTTCCACCCCGTTTACAAGCTGCATCAGTATTGATTTTTATCCATCCTTCTGGGGTCTGCACCACTTTCCAGTTTCCGAAGACTGTTTTGTGCGCTCCATCTTTTTATCTCTTAGCATTCGATTCCATTCTGTGAGTAAATTCAGGGCTATCGACTTCACACCGAAAACAGACATATTAAGTTTCTCCCATATCCATTTATTTCGACGACACCATAACCCCCAGCATATCAGGCCTGTCAAAACACATTGTTCAGTGCTCCCAGTACTGAAGATTCGCTTAAATATGTCCATGGCTGTTTCTGCAGTAGCATATGTAATCAACTGAGATAAGCCCACACTTTCCCATACCTCCTTTGCAAAGCAACAACCAAACAGAACATGGACAGCATCTTCGTTGCAAACTTGACACCATCTACACACAGGGTCCACATTTACACGCTTCTGTATAAGTGCCACATTTGTAGGCAACACACCACAACATACTCGCCATAGAAAATTAGTAACTTTGCCTGGCACTTTTAAACTCCACAGCTTTTTCCAGAACCCCCTGTCAACGCACTCCACTTCTCCATGAATCTTCCTATAACAGCTCCTAACTGTAAAATCACCTTTATCATCCCATAACCAAAACCAATCATCCTTCCTGCTTCGACTTGGAATAGGCACCTGCATTATAAGATTACGATCTCTATCGTTGCACAAATCCTGCAATAACTCTGTATCCCATCCTCTCTGACCTGTTTCAAAGAAATTACATACCATAGTATCTGCTAATTCTTCAGGCATCTCAGTAGTTAAATAGCCATTTTCCTGACATGGCAGCCACGGCACCTGCCAAACTTTTGTGCTTTGCCCATCTCCAATTCTCTTCCTACATCCTTGCTGGATAATATCCTTAGCTGCAAGAATACTTCTCCATATATAACTAGGATTAGAACCTAACTTGGCATTCAGAAAATCCGTGCTTGGAAAGTATCTTGCCTTCATTAGTTTTGTGACTAGCGGATTACAATTATTTATGATTCGCCAAGCTTGTTTCCCGAGCATGGCCTTATTAAACTCTTGCAATCTCTTAAAGCCCAAACCACCAGCATCCTTTACTTCACATATTCTGTCCCAAGCCATCCATCGGATTCCTTTACTCGTTTCGTTATTTCCCCACCAGTATGCATTCATTTTCCGCTCTATATTCTCACAAACTTCACTCGGAATGATCATCAAGTTCATCCAGAAATTTGGAATGCATTGTGCTGCAGTTTTTAAAAGCAAAATCTTCCCTCCCTTAGATATTTTCTTATGTCGCCACCCCTGTAATTTTTTTTCCACTTTCTCAGTCAGGAAATTGAAGACACTTACTTTTCCTCGGCCAATATACATAGGCAGTCCCAAGTATTTTCCTGGCCTCTCATGTTCCTGCACACCTAGCTGATTGCAAACTTCTTCCCTGTCTTGGATTGTTGTATTTGGAGAGAACGTAACCATGGATTTATTATAGTTGACAACCTGGCCTGAAATTTCCTCATATCTGTTTAAAATTTTCTTCATCACATTAGCCTCAGATTTCAAGCCTTGAAAAAGAAGTAACAATCGTCAGCAAAAAGTAATGATTAACCATTTTGATATATAGTTGAGCTAAAATTAAGGGTATGGTGTATTTTTAATCTCGATAAACTAATTAAGTACTTAGGTTTTCAGGGATTATAGATGTTATGCTGTAGAGGAATGTATGCTTGACGTGAATTTATATTAGTTTATAGTTATATATATGTACATTATTAGAAATTGAGAAAATTTAGGGGTAATAGTTTAAAGACTGATCAAGGCCTATTGCGAACGTGTACGCGGTGTCTGAATTATATAAGATACTGTGTTTTGAACTTTTGAGTATGTTTGTGTTCGTGTTCTTGGAATGTGTTGAGTTGTGATTGTTTTTTGATTATTTGACAGGCATTGCAAGCAGATGTACCACTTAATTTTGTGGTGAATAGAATTTCTATTAATAGAAATGGATCTGCAATACTTTTAGCTGGTTCGGAGGGTCTGTGTGTCATGTACCTCTATGGGCGTAGTTCAACACTAGTTAATACTACTATATGCAGGTACGTGAGGGAAAAAATGTGGTATTTTTCATGTTTGATTGTTACTGATATTGGGAATAGCCTTAGGCCGTGGAGTTTATCTGAAGAGATAAAGCAATTATGTGGTGACTTTGGTTGATGAATTAGTAGGATCTGGGAGAGATTTTCAAGCACACACAATTCTGCAGAGATAGACTACATTGAATGTCAATTCAGTTGTCCTGCTATTTTTATTTTCCTCACGTCCTTAATCCCTACCTTACATTTTCAAATTTCAGTATTTGCTCAATGACATGTTGATAGCTCCTGATCTTACGTCGCAATATGATTTTACACGAATTGACTTCCCTTTATTTTCGACCCCTATCTTTTCACGCCTGTAACCTCCTGGTGTTTAATAGTTAAGCACATGAAGCAATGTTAAAAATTTCTGCCCAGGTGGAAGGCCTACTGCCTACTTAACGGTGGGATTGCAATATTAAATAAACCCCTTTAAAATGAACTGGGAAGTTATCAAAATAATCTGTTGAATTATTCTAAGGGATTATATATGATAAAATGACTACAAGTTGTATATTGTCCAGATTTTATCATGGACTACAAGGGATTATAATCCTTGTGAACAAACATAGCCTAGATGATATCCTACTCCTAGGAGGCCTCCTAGAACCGCCTGTGATACTTTATTTCTGTACCTGTTAAGTTAATAGAGAATTAATCTTTAAAGCATTAAAAATTAATTTGTTTCCCTTATATTTTTTACAAACCTATACATCTGAAAAATAAATTAATAAATATGACTACATAAAACTCTGCCACCAAACAATTTCAGGAAGATAGAAATGGAGATTGTTAGTATAAAGAGAGCCGTTACGGAACTGGGCGAGATGTTTTCTAAAACTAGAGATGGTCTTGTTTATTTGTTTCAATATTTTTCGATTGTTATGTGCTTGATGTCTCTAAGATGTGGTAATTGATATACCGAGTAATTACCTTGATGTTGCTGCTTTTATCTCCACATTTTCTGGTAACCATTGCATATAAAAAGAATATAGGTCGCATGATAAACACAATATACTTGTTGTGTGTCATATTTTTTTGTGTCTTTTTTTAGCTGTCTGCATTGCCATTTCAGCTATGATGACATGATTGATTAATGCTTATATTATGTATTTTCCTAGATTAATATTGAGGGTACTGTTTGCAGGACTGTGTCGATTGGTTCAGACATCTACTTCAACCAAAACAATGTGATCCGGACTTTACAAATTTCATGGCACCCTTACAGTGACACCCATATAGGAATCTTATCTTCAGACTCCGTTTTCAGGTTTCACAACATCCATTTATCAGTATAATGGTAGTCATTAAATTAATGAGGAGCAACAAATTTGAATTTAGTCCCGAAAAACCGAAACTTTTGCCAAGTACAGATGGCAACGGGTCGGGTCGGGTTCGGTCAGGTTTTAGTAAAATCCAAATATTTTCAGATTATCCAAATCCATCGGATTTCGGATCGGATCGAGTTTACTTCGGGTATCCAATTTTTTTTAAAAAAATGTAATCAAGTTCAATATCACTAATACGCGTAGACAACCATAGTTACGTTTATAAATTGCAAATGATTAAATTAAAAAGATAGTTAAATGTAATATATTACACGAGTTGAGATATTAATTTATCATTAATATACAGTTAACAACTAACTAATACTTCACGATAAAAATGAAAATTTTGTGCAATATAATACCAATAAAATCTAGTTATGTTGATAAAATGAAGCACTATTTCACTAAATGAGTATTGACTATTGAGTAAAAATGAAATAATAAAATGAACATATACAAATTATTTATCTTATATCTATGTATATTATATATAATAAATTATATTTTGCAATATTATATATATACGGGTTTTTATCGGATTTCGAGTTTGGATCGGGTTTAAATCGAGTTCGGGATCGGATATCAGTTCGGTACACCTGAAATCCAAATCTAAAATTCTAGGTTTGATAAAATCCAATCAGGTCGGAATGGATCGGGTATCCTATCGGGTCGGATTATTTTGCCATCCCTATTGCCAAGTGAGGGATTTGAGAATTAGGATTGTCGTCTAATTGCTCTCATTTACAACCAATTTCAGTGTAGACTTTGTAAACTCCATGCAAAGAATTTAATCTTTTGAAAATTTTCCACTTGTGCTTCTTTGTTTAACTCTAACAATTGACTTCCCTGGGAAGTTATATTTCTTCGATAGTTAATTCTCTAATGAATTTCCTAGGAAGTATAAAATTATTCAAGAGCATGCTTTAATTTAAGAATTCATGTTTGTGTTGGCTTTTATATATGCCTATATAATATTAACTCAATATTCTGTCATGTTCAGATTGCTCTCTCTCTCTCTCTCTCATGCACACACACACACGCATTGTCATATAATGAAATTAAATCTATTCTAAAAATCCTTACTCGTATCTTTTTCTACCATGCTTCAACACGTGGACACTAGGGGCTACAAACATGTACTATTGTGTCCTTTAGGTCCTGTATATATTGAGTTTGTTTATAGATGTTTGTGAAATGAGTTATAATTCTCTAACTCTGATTATTGAGGTTATTATTTGAACACAAATTATACCAAAGCAGATAGTCTATGACTCTATACACATGTGTTCAACTAATCTGTATGGTCACTTGTCGGAACATCTGTTGTAGTATGGCATAATTATTTAGAGCCTGTTTGTGTTAGCTAATAAATCACTTAGGGGTCGTTTGGTTCGTGGCTTCTAGGTATCAGGTATGGGTTTTGTTCATTACAAACCCATACCTGATGTTTGGTTGAAAATTTTGAATTTTAAAATCCATACCTCAAACCCATAAGGTATGAGTTTTTGATACCTTAAGGGGGAGGTGGGTATGAGATGAGAGTATGGGGAATCAAATCAAAACTTTACTACTTTTATATTTATTTATAAAATTACATGTTAATTTTTAAAATAAAAAATTTATAATGATGTTATTTAATATTTAATAAATAATAATGATTTATTTTCCATATTAACTGCACATATATTTTTTTTTAAAAATATATTAAATTAATAAATTTATTCCACCATTCAACCAAACACATGATAGCAGGAATGATACCTCATCCCTATACCACTTTAACCCGATTCCTGATTCCAAAACGAGACCACTACATGAACCAAACGACCCCTTATAAGTACTTATTTTCATTTTTTAGCTAAAGCAAACACCCCGTAGTTGGTATTAGTAGTACTGTTAGTATTCGTCTATTGAAGTAGTTGTTAGTAGTCAACTAGTCACTCAGTGGACAATATGCCTATAAATACTTCATCTCCTATTGTAATAGATTAGACATTTGAATATGTATTCCAGAGGTCTCTTTATTTGGAGATTACAGCAAAACTCTCTCTTTCCAGAACCTAGGGTTTTTATCTCTTTAATATGATCTCTCTCTAATTCCTCTATTTTTTGCATATCTGGTAAAGAAGCTAGTGAATCCAAGTACAGTCTCCAAGGTACTTCATCAATTTCACCTTCGTTCTACATCCTTATCTCCAGAAAACTCAAATCTCATAGTTCCGACTCAAATTAGTTAAAGTATATTTTACTTCGGCTGGGTTTCATAGCCGCAACTTCCGCATCAACAAAGCTCTTATTTTTGATATTACACTATTTGATACAGGAAGCCTACTTCTAGCACATCCATGAGGCCATAGAAAATATTTAAGGGGTGGGGAATACAGGACAGTAATTGTAGTATGATTTAGCTCGTATTAGTATCACAATAATTACTGATATGCAGCCTAGTCAAGTAGTCAACATTGGTCAACTAATTACATAGTATTAGTTGACTCAATGCCCATGAATAATATGCTGAAACCTCCTCCTTGTACTGTTCAAACTTGTCACATCCTGTATATCATCTGTAGTCAAGGCTTTTTATTGTTTTATTATTTTATATATAAATTGGCGGTTCTCTTTACCTTTGCAGGTTATTTGATTTGTCTTCGTCTCTTGGGCAACCAGAGCAGGAATACTATTTACAGCCTGTGGAATCAGGTAGATCAAGAAATGCAGCATCAATCCGCCCGGTAGATTTTTCGTTTGGTGGTGACCACTTGTGGGATAAATTTAGTGTAAGCTTATGAATTTTGTTTGCCACCTAAATCATGGTGGATAAATGTATATATGTCTATCCTTACTCACTTGTGTATATGCAGGAGGGTGTTGCTATAGAATATTCCAAATTTGAATAATTATTTCTATACTAAAACACAAGCTGAGTCATTTAAATTTACTGGGTTATGCTTATTATATGATAGATGATGCTCGGAATACCTGTTACTTCAACCAAAAGATAGCACATGCTCTATAAAAGTTGCTTGATAATCAACTCTTGCACAATCTGTCCTTCATTTAAACACTTGTTTATTACATTTGTCCTGATATGCTAATAAATTGATACTTTCCTTTTCATCTATTACATCATTAATGTTTTTGTTTTTTTATGTAGGTTTTTATTTTATTTAGTGACGGTGCAGTTTACATATTATGCCCAGTTGCACCTTTTGGAGGGTAATTGTTCTTTAAAGTTTGTGATATGTTTTATTAATACTTCATAATTTGCATTCTGGTCATGCTTTTAATTAAATGTCAACATAACTTTTATTTCCTTTGTCTAGGTTTATGTGACCCTCATAATTGAGTACTTATGGTAGGTCTCGTTGCTTTTAAGAACCATCGTAGATTTTTTATAGCCAGAAAACAGTATCCTTTTTAAATCGTTCACAAATTCATATGTATGTTATATGCTGGAAAATATAGTACACAATGGTGTTTTTTAATATGACTATGCAAGTGTGATCATACTACTATTGATGATTTTAAGGACATGATCATTAGTCATGATAGAATATCCAGCATATAAACAGTTTGATGAGCTCGATTAGGGATTTAAAAAAAAAGAGTGCAGCAAAGTTGTTAAAGAGGTGTTGGTCTCTACTGTTTCCAAGTACACAGAGATAAAAATAAATGAGTGCAAAACAATTGAAAAGCTATGAAAGGGACCCTATCCTGTCAATGGCATTATCTTTATATCACACCAACCTCATAATTTCGAAAGTGATAAAAGAGAGAAAATGATGCATGACCATGAAAAAGTTTCCAGTGTGTTTCAGTTGCCAATTGCTCTACGAATTCAAATTTCAGTGAGCAACTTGCACGCAACCCCTAATCAAGTTTCTTATCGAGATAGAGATGGAGAAGGGCAATCTTTTTTGCAAAATAGTATAGCCCCTGCATTGCTTTTAGATGACGTGTTCCATAAGTATGCAATTCAAACTATATTCCTTGTTGATATCCAGTGGTCTTGGAAAAGATATGCCTGGATGCCAATCGGTAAAAAGTGATTAAAGGGAGTTAATCCTACACAGGACCATGATAATACAGTAGTGCTACAATTATGTCATTGAACATGTAGATGGGATAAATGATTGTGTGTTTGTACTGGATGAATATTGTTTATATGTCTGCAGATGTACTTTATAATCTCTCATCTACTTCTAAAGCTTATCTCTTTTCTACGAGTACTTTCTAACTGGGCTTCTCTCTCTATTATCTTGTTCTCTACCTTCTTTTCTCACTCGCCATAAATTTTAGAATGGGAGATAGTAAAGGGGAAATAAAAGAATGGGGAGTCATAGGGGGTTGGTAGGCATTCAGTCGCCAACTCTATTATACACTATCAGCCAAAAAGTTATTTTCTATAATTGTAATTTATGAGATGAACGAAAAGCTTAAACTATTCAGCCCTAAAAGCTTACTGCTCTTCAACAATAACCACTCCTTATCAGACTGTCATGACTAATTGGATATATATATATATATATATATATATATATATATATATATATATATATATATATATATATATGTACCTGCTTTCCTTCCATCGTATTAGCTTTCTTTTTTTGAATAACCATTTGAAATATAGTATAATGGCTCAAGTACTGGTCCACCACTGTTTAAAACTGAACTCTATTTTTAAATCTTGCCCCCTGTTTATGAGTGGAGGATACTATAGGACTATGTAAGCTTATTCCAGACTGAGTACTCAATTTAATGAACACACGTGAAATTGTTTGATTTGTCCTGTACTCACATCTAGTATTTGTCCTTCTAACCAGTTTGAATGGAGCATGTTGTTTACCTAATAACGTGTGCAATTGGCTTATGTGATGTAAAAAGGGTTACATTATTTTGATACAATCATGGATGCTTTGATTGAATTATAATTGTAATTGAACAGTTTTTGTTTTCTTACAGTGTGTATAAATGGGACTCTTTATTGGAAATATATACTGATGCTCAGACATTTGGCCGGAGATCTTCTAATTCCAAATCTGTTAGTAATTCCAATTGTGCAATCTCATGGTTGGAAGCAACATTTCCAGAGTTAGCTCACGAGGCATTAGAAGTTGGAAACCTAAGTGCAGTTAAAGCTCAACCTTACGCTCTATTTGATGCATCCATTTCTTTGCAGGTGTGTTCTTTGTAGGTTTGTTTCCCACAGTCTCTCACATAGTAGTCACTAAATTAGAAAATGATGGGGCAGAGTGTCTATCCTTATTCCTTCATCAAGTTTGTCATTTAAACATGTCTCTCTCATCAATTAGAAAAAGCTCTTAATATGAGAATTATGCCTCTCGTATTCATATATAAATGACTATAATAAGCTCACCTATTAAGGCAATGGTTTTGTTTGGCTATAATAAGCTCACTTATTAAGTTGATTGTTTTGTTTGTTGTATGTACTATCTTTTATGTATTTGTTTCTGCACAGTAACCTTTGCATTATTAACGTACAGTAGCCATTTACTTGAGATAGACTCGGTTGAGTGTTTTTATATGTATATAGTTTCTGTTGTCTCTTTGTAATGTTAAAAGAAAGATTGAAGTATGGCTTCATTTTGGTGGCTTACTGTAGATAAATTTATCCCGGCCAATACTATTATCTGTATGAAACAAACAGAACATTTCCTTTTTGTTATTTTCAGGGGCCTCTTCACAAAGTATGCCACGGCGAGGACGAAACTCATGAATTTCAAGCTGCAGAATGTGAAGGTCGTGCAGTGAGTTTTCTTTACAATTCAGTAAGCAAAGATTCAATTCTTATTACCGCTTGGAGTGGTGGGCAACTACAAGTAGATGCATTGGCTGATGAAATACAACCGTTATGGGCTCTTGATTGCCCACCTCGTCTTCGTCTTGATTCTTATGATCGGATCATTGGTGTTGCCATGATTTGTGAATCTATCAGGCAGAACTCCATTCTTCAGCTTGATCAGTCACCTGATCCTACTCCTTGGTTGGGTCATCCTCCACCCTTGTTGAGGTTGGCAATAGTAGACTTAGCTCTGCCAAAGACTAAAGAAAGTGGTTCTCGAATATTAATGTTTATTGATCCCCTTGTTCCAGAGAGAATATATTCCATTCATGATGGAGGGGTAGATTCAATAGTGTTGCACTTTCTTCCTTTTACAAGTCAAGCAAGTGGCAAGCATGAGATTATGAGGACTCCATCTGTGCATTCAGTTCTCAACACATGCCAAGGAGATTCCTTTACACAGTCTCCTCTTGCTGGTTTTATAGCATTGTCCGATTCATTTGGAAGCTCATGGATTGTGGGATTGACATCCTCTAATGAATGTGTTGTGCTAGAGATGGAAACTTGGAATTTGTTACTTCCTATTAATTTTGATCAGGGGAAAAAAGCTTCAAACATTGAAGAGCCAAGAGAAAGTGGTACAACTATTATAAGTAAAGAGCTTCTTGGTGGCCCTAAGGTGGTTCTTTTGCCTCCTTCCACCCCTTTTCTGCGCTCTGCCAATGCTGATTCTATTGAAGGCCGGTCAACTCTTCATCAGTACATCAAGCTATTTAATGAAAATTATGTGGAGTATGCACATAAGGTAATGGCAGGCAATATAACTCACAGTTTCCATCTGCACCAATATAGACAGATTGTTTTGTTTTGGAAAGAGGATCTGCCCCCTCTTTCTTTTTTGGGCTTACTTATCATTATTTGGTCACTCCTAATAAAATTTTATATTGTTTTCCTTTTGTGGTACATGTTACAGTTTAAATTCCCTTAGGTTTTCTAAGATTCTCTTTATTATTAAGTTATGCATTTTTTTGGGAACGTCCGTTCTTGGTTGGGGGATAGCAGAGGTGCTTTCTTTTCCTTCAGGGGTGGGGTGTCTATGGCATTTCCATATATGTACCCGTATGTGTGCTTAGAGTAAAAGGTTGATGGAAATTCTTTTGGATCTTGTCAGCCCGTATTATTATATATCGTAGTGTTTTTATATTTTATATTCTGCATGAGGTTATTTTTATTGATTTTCTAGTAAATATAACTTTGAATGATGATGTCATGCTTTATTTTTGAAAGAGCTATTTCTTCAATTTGTTATTATTTTTACCAAATGCAGATTAGCATAATGATATATTTTTTTCTCTTATCTTTCCTCCAAGAAAGAAAAAACAAACTGATTCTTGTTTTGCTAGGTGTGCTTCGAGCTTGAACGTCATGGACCACAACTGAAGAAAATCATAGATGACCAGCATGCACGTTTACGTGAGGCACATCAGAGGCTTTCAAAAGTGGAGGAGAAACAGGGAAAATTAGATGAGCGCACTGGTCGGGTTGTTCAGCGTCATAATCTTTTAGAAGAGCGCTTACAGAGCTTGAGAAAGTTACCAGGGGTTCACAAGAAACCATTATCAAAAGCAGAGCGAGAGTTCAAATCAGAATTGGGTAAGTTTTGTGCACAAAATAACTACAACTTGTGTTCTTTGAATTATTTGACTGGGGTAATATAGTAGATTGAGAGTTTAACTTCTATTGCGTTATTTACTTTATTTTTTTTTGCTAATTTATTTACTACTACTTTTTTGCTAAGTAGCTTTATTTTAAATTGTCTATGC
Source organism: Oenanthe sinensis (assembly GCA_028671895.1). Taxonomy (NCBI): domain Eukaryota; kingdom Viridiplantae; phylum Streptophyta; class Magnoliopsida; order Apiales; family Apiaceae; genus Oenanthe; species Oenanthe sinensis. The sequence continues at coordinate 7,017,684 of CM053811.1, forward strand.
CTTTGTTAAACTTTGTTTTGCTGCTCGAAATTGCAGGTAAGTTTTGTTTTCTTCACATTCCATGTGTTCAAATATTATTTACTCGCTAATTTCTGAAAAATCACTTCAGCAAATGTCTAGTGATGACCCCTTTTTTTGTGCTTAACTGAACATTTTACTTCAATCAAATCTTTACTCTGGCACCACTTACTTGTGTATATTAAAAATGTGCAGACATGTTTCGCGAAGTTGAATTGGAGGCTTTGCATTCTTCAGTAGAAGCACTGAATGCAAGGTTGAAACGATATACTCATTCTCTTCGAAGCAAAGTGAGCGGCCAAAATAGGCTATCAGGTAGAAAGAATTATTCTCAAGATGACCAAATATCCCGCCTCAGGTCTGCAGTTGAAAAACTCTCACTAGTCAACAGCGAAAATACAGAAAAGGTTAAAATGGTGGAATCAGCACTTAAATCTCGTCATAGTACTGATTGTTGAGGAAAAGTATATCCAAGTTAGGTAATGTTTGGATGTCAAAACTGTGTAAGAAATTGATTGTAGGCATTTTGTAAGCACTTCCTTCATTTTTAATTCGGGTTCTACTAACTGCATATGGTTAAGGTTCTATAAATCAACTTAATACTACAATAATAATAAAGTTAAACTTAAGCAGCAAATGACTGCGTCATACTTTAAAAAGAACTTGCTTCGCTACTTGACCTTGGCCACCATGATTCCGCAGCCTTGCTTGCCTATCCACAAAATCGTATGATGACCTCAGGCCAGGTGCACCACATTCCCCTCGCTTGGACAAACAGCTAAAGCGAAAGGTCGATTCCCTTGTTTCTGTCTTATGAAAAAAGTAGCAGGGCTGCATACAAGCTCCCCTGTTTCTGCGATTAACTCGGAGTGAATGGTGTTCTTTCCCCGTGGATATATTCTTTGTTCAAATTAATCAAAATTTGACTTATAATAAAAAATTATCTTCTAATTTTTTTAAAAAATTGGATCTTATAATACTATAAAGATAGTTTATGTTAAAAAAAATTCAAAAATTTGTATTTTATCATAAAATATATAGGCTTATTTAGTTGTTTTACAAATATTCACTTTTTTGGAAGTTATCATACTTTGATATTTAATTTTTTTTATATGAAATTCTCAGAAAGTGATCATGATTAGTTGAAAGTTAAAAAATTATTTTTCCTGAAAAGTGCAGGAGGGGGTACTCAGAGTACTCGATTTCCCACATTAAATTTACAAACTACTACTTTCCAGAAAATTAAAACTCCTCAGTGTACTCATCAACCTAACAACCTGCAACTAAATTTCAAATTGACAATATCAGTAGGGACTTGAAACCAGTCTCATCCATCTATTGATAATTGAGGCACCTGAGAACTATGCCAAGACTGTGACAGACGCGAGCAATAAAAACATTTACCGTACCAACTGAGAGCTTACACCTTGCTGCCAAATTTTAAATAAGAAGGAAACAAGTGAAAAACAAGTAGTATAATTTTCACTCATATTTGTGCTCCCGAGTTTTTTTTAAGGAGGAAAGTAAGTGAAAAGGGACGAGAACAAACCAGCTATAAAACCCAATTTGTATTATATGTATTGCTAAGATATATATATATATATATATATTTCATCGATTTGTGATCCTTACATATGTTCCAAATATCTGACCCCAAACCTTATTAATTTCTTCCTGAATTACTACTTGCCTACACTTTACTTGCTGGCTTCTCTTGCTTCTGGATGATTATAGGGTATCGCTTTTGCATCCTCGTAGTTGGGAAGAACACCAACTTATCTTCTTCAGCAGGAACCCAACTGTTCGATCAAATACACAATCATTATGTTCTGACCATTCTTTCCCTTGCAAATATATTACGTTGAAAAAAGATAATTAGACAGATAAGTTTACCTGAGACGAGTAATAAGGTGATGAAGGAAGACTGCAAGTTCAACCTTAGCAAGCTCGTACCCCGGACACCGCCTTGGTCCTCCTCCAAAAGGAGTGAACACATTGGCAGTGTTTATTTCACCTGAATTGCTCTGTTAAAACATTTTTAAATGTTATGATTTTCACAGCGTTGTTACAAATGGATCCACAACCAAAGAAGAGTTAAAGGATAATGTATCATACTTGCCACCTCCAGGGATTAAACGCTCTAGCATCTTTGAAGTATTCAGGATTGAGATGAACTGCACGAAGTGAGGCAAAGACTTTCCAACCTTTCGGAATCGTATAATCTGTTTTTACACAAATTCCATAGGGATAAAAGTGAGTAATTATATACTGCACAAAAACGTGGGAGTACAAATCTTATATTTGATAAACCTCATGTTTTCCGAAGTTATGTACCTTTTATGGTTACATCCGTCATAGCTCGCCTAAATACCCCACCAATTATGTTGGCAATTCGCAAAGTTTCATTAACCACCTGAAAAATAACAATGATATTAATTTTTAAGGACAAGTATGAAAATAAATGATTATACATAGAGCATTTCAGTGCTATTTTTTATTATAACCTGCACTTACACAATGGGTGAAAGGCATTGACTTGTAGTCCTCCCATTCTAAAGCCTCTACTTCACCTTTCCTTGCTCGAATGACCTCATGTTCGTCCTACAAATAATATGCAAAACCATAACAATGATTATATTTCTGTGTTAATCACTTAATCCTATAGACATATTTTTAACAAATAAGCATGGTATACATATTAAGTTGGAAGAGCTAGTTACGCTAACATGGACACATGGTATTGGTATATATATATGAGTTTTTTACTTGGTTACCTCCCAAGATGTGCTTTCACTCATTTAGTCATTCACTCTTGAGGTGTCATATTAAACATAATATACACTTTATTAAACCACCCCGTCCGTAACACCTCAATCTTTTGTTTAAAGCATTAGAAGGTGCAAGTATTTTCTAGAAAACAAAAATGCAATCTTGCAAAATTGTCTCAAAATTTTGTTCATAATTCAGAGGTTTAACACCTCAACCACAATATGTACTATGTACATAATATGTACACGCGTGTAAGGGGATATAGATTATTGTTCCAGAAAACAAAATTTCAAGACAGCAAGTATCACAAGGGAAAAGCAAAAAGAGAGAATGTCAAAACGGTGCCTAAATTCCAAAAGAAAATGAACAGATAAAGGGAGAAAGGGGGCGTGAAAACTCCAGTGAATAGTATCATCAACAATGTTACTGTAAGTTTGTTTGGAATATATAAATATAAAGTAAAGAGAGAAGGGACACAGACAGCATCATTTTGTCCGATTTATAAACAGAATGTAACGTATTGTTCAAACTACTCTTCCCTCATGTTTTAACCTTTTGACTTTTACCATATGTACTTTTTCCTATAGCCTTTTTGACCCCCTTTCCCTAAAAACCACACTTCCCCATGAACTTTGCAACGCTTCTAAATTTTGAGGACATTTTGATTTCACCTCCTCAACACTGACTACCATTCGGATTTTCATACTAGGTACGTTAATCGACCGCACTGGATCCCTTAAAATGGATTACCCCTTCTCCAGTCCTCCCCGATAAAATTATACGTAAAACATTTTCTCTAAAAGTAATGCTTTTAGTGTGAATAGTAGAAAAGCCAAAAGCTTATAAATAATTAAGATAAGTAATTAGCGTCAAAACACAAATCAACTAAAAAGAAAACCAGGTGAATTTGGAGTATTAGTCCAGAATAGAACGGAGGAGTGAGTATTCTGACTAGATGGACCTCACAACTTGATACTGTACTTACTTTCTCAAGTAACTGGTACATCAAACCTCACGTGTGAAGGGGAAGCAGAGACAATAAATTAATCAGTAGATGTGACCATTAAAGTGGGGACATGCTAGAGCTACAGCCTATAGATATAGCCATGGCTACCAGAAGAAGAAGCTAGTCGGTCGTTTTCACCCATTAACAATATTTTTGCATGGCTGTTCACTATTGTCGGTCACAACTTAAATAGCATCATTTCCTTGCATGTGACGATAAGAATCATCACAGATTCCTATGGTTATATAACACTGTCCATAATATATACACCATCACTATGTGTAATTCAAAGATGAAACCTGTACATAGAGTGGGCCAATTTTTTTTGTCAACACTTTAAAATATTTAATGTAACAAATACACAAAAATATTAATATAAAATTTATAATAAAACTCTAAATTTTCAAGTCACGAAACTCGTCTATAATTGAATCTGCACAATTTTTTTTATAGGGATCAAAATTTTTCTACAAGGACTAAGTATTATATTTATTTAAATTTAAATATATAAATTAAAATACAATTTTTTTTAAAATTATAACATATATATACCAATATTACGACGACCCTGACACCTCTGCCCCTATGAAGCCTCGTCTCTTATTGTGTACGATGTATCCCTCTTATTATAAAGAGATAAAAAGAATTTAAAGATTCGAGTGCATCAAACTCCTCCCACATTACTAAGGTAACAATGATCTCTATAAGAAGAGTCTGGTCTGATTCGAGTGCATGATACCCGTTTAAAATTACTAAGGTAACAAGAGGCTTAAGATTCAACTAGTAGTGAATTAAAAAAATAGTTTAAAATATAAAACTAGAAATTGCACTTCCATTAAAATAACAATCTCGTATCTAATTATTCCAAGAAACCACTCATTATTCGTTACTTTGAAGTAAAATATACATAGGGGAAGGGGGGGAAAGGAAGTTACTTATAAACATATATTGTATATAATGAGATGGTCTATGATATGTTTGATTGAGAATTCGAGAAAAGATGGATGAATTATATATCAACAGCAACGGGTTGGAAGATAGCCAACAATGCATGATGGTTTATAAAGGGGTGGTGGACTGGTGGGGATCTCTCCCTTTCTTGTCCATTAATGAAGGTTATATTTGTAAAATCATATATACAAAATAGAGAGAGAAGACCAACCTTGAGCTGAGCCAGAGCAAGAGGAGTCTCTGTGAGGAACTTAACAGCAATAGTCATACTGGTAGAAGTGGTTTCATAACCAGCAACCAAGAGGGATACCAAGAAATCCACAATCTCTTCATCGGAGAATCCAACTCCACCGTCCCCGTCCCCATCCAACAGCGCTGCCAGCATATCATTCTTTTTTTCTCCTCCTTCCTCACTCTGTCTCCTCCTATCTCTCACCACTAAACTTAGTGCGTCAACCACCTTTCCTCTGGCCTGCACATCATATGACACATATTAAACATGCACTATATATAATAGATACTATTGTGTGTAGTTTCTAAATCGAAAACAAAACATTACTTGCACCAATATGATATTATAAATCACTATTTACAGTACTAGTACAAATTATCAGTGACAAGTTCAAATCACTTAAACTTTTGGATAATCACAACAGATGGTTGTAATATTTAAACACAAGCCTGTATATCTTAATCATGATTTACATGTTGAACAATTACAGAGCTAGAAAATTTTAAGGGTGGGCGGTTAAAATAAAATAAATATTTATGAGTCAATATATCTTTATAATATTTTTGTCTTGGCGGAGCTAAATTTTTTTGATATAAAAAATTATATATACTTTTGTTCATTGTAACGGAGTTTTAGATCCCACTAATCCTTGTGTAGCGCTACGCATCCGGTAGAAGAACATGCATATATACCTTAATGGCTTTACGGTAGGTGGGAGAGAAGAGAGCGATAGGAATGGAGAAGAAGCCTTCAATCATAAGCATGTATTCTTTCATTAGATTTCTACTCCACTCGCCTGGATCAACGCTCATCAGCTGCTTCATTGATAACTCAAATGTAATCTGCACCCTCCAAAAATAATTTCATTATTATAATAATTACTAAAACAATTCATCCAAAAACATAAAAAAATCTAATCACAAAGAAAAGGCAAACTCAAACATGATCACCACACATGCACATGTTACTTGATGTGGCCAATGCAAGATATATATATACATATAAATGTTGGTCACTTGGTCCCTCCCTCTTATCAATGACTACATCTTTCCCTCTCTTTATCCCAAAACACACATTTTGTGGAAACGTGAAAAGTTAGATGTGCATGTTTAGCGATCATATCGTCGACCCCATTTGCATTTTCATATGTGGTGTTCCTTTAAAATTATTTAATGAATATTGGATCTCTTGTTCTCGTCCCGAGAATTTCTTAAAACAGATTCATTTGTATTTATAAGATTATAAGTTAAATTATTCAAAAAAAATTATAGAAAGAATCAGAATATACACTGTACTCGTACAATATTTAATTAAAAATAATATCTTGACTTTAACAAAATACATGCAGTTATCTAGCAACTGAGGAAGTGAAGTGAGTTACGGACGTACCTTTTTAGCCTCCTCCATGAGAAGAACCCGACCGGTCCAAGCATCTAAATTAGTCCGAACCAACCGGTCTATATCACCCAACAAATGATCTTTAATAATAGTAGAATTTGCAAAACTCATAGTCAAAGAATGCATTCTTTTATGCAAATTCCCTCTCATCAAAAGCAACGAATGTTTCCCCAACAAATTACATATCGAACCGGGATAACTCGACACAAAAAGCCGCCCTTCATTTTGCAAAATGAACCGGTTCGTCTCCGGGTCAGCAGAAAAAATCGTCGGTTCACCAAAAACATGTGTAGTAAAAATAGGCCCGTACTTAGCAACCCGGTCATCAATGAACGGTTCAGGGTTTTGTGTTTTATAAGCAGAAATGAGTTGTAGGGTTTCTCCGATGAGTGGTAATCCAAGAGTCCCCGGTGGCAAGAGGTGGTTCCGGCGAATGGTTGAACGGAAGAGAATGAAAGAGAGGAGAGAGATAGAGAGAGTGACGAGGAGAGAGATGAGAAGAGAGATGGTGTCCATGTTATTCTTATAGATATAAAGAAGATGAATACAGAAATATGTGTATATATGTAGAGGGAGGGTCGCGCATCTCTAAATTTAAATAAAAGGAGTTTTATATAATTTTTTTTGAAATTAAAGGATTTAAAAATATTTTTATTCAGAAAAAAAATTAAAAATATTAAATAAAATTCTTTTTATTAAAATTTAGAGTACGGAGTATTTTATTAGTGATGAGGGGTGGTGGGGATGGGGTGCACACGACTGGGTTATCGAGAAAGAAAATCTATAACGGGGAGAGAGAAAATAAGAGGTGTTAGGAAACAAATTAATGTCGGATATCTGTCAATTTCCGTATCTGACATTTCTATTTCGCTATTTCACGATTAATTATTGCTTAAATTTTAATTCGAAGGGTATCCAAAATGCCTAGTCATTTTTGTGAAACGATTAAGAGTAAAGTGCACTTCGTGTACTCGCAGTTTGTGTGTCAGACCACTTGGGATACCACACTTTAAAAATTACCACTCGCTATACTGCACTTCTTAACGTCCTAGTACTTTGCTGTTTTACATTAAATCGGGCTAACGCCGTGATCGTCTCCGGTGACCTTCAACGACGGCAAAACAAAACCCAAACAAAACTTGTCGGTTTTTATACCAAAATAACGCTAGCCTTGTCAGGAGTACGTATATAACAATTATACATACAAACAAGCAACCATGTGGCCGTAAATTGAAGAAATCCGACGAGCTTTATCAGAAAAATAATTTTCCGACAAGCCCCAAAAACAACCCATAAACACAAACAAAAAATATAACTAGCATGTCATTTCACCGATCTACGTAATCGTGTAATTAGTTTATGCAACAAATCAACGAAAAAATAAATAAGAAATTCAAGTATAACCTGAAAATGATGAATTACAAACCAAGCAATTTCTAACGAAGACGGAGCACGTAGTCATGTACTTCAACACATGGGATTCAATTTGGTTACTCATATGAAGAAAACTAAGTTCAGAATCATCTCCAAAAGTTGCTTTGATCTTCAAGAACACGAAGAACACCTTCTTCTCCAAAATAAAAAAACTGACGGCGTTAACTCAATTTAACGGAAAATAGCAAAGTGCTAGGACGTTAAGAAGTGCAGTATAACACGTGTTAGTTTTTGAAGTGTGGTATCACAAGTGGTCTGACACACAAACTGCGGGTATATGAAGTGCACTTTACTCAACGATTAATCAAAAATGTTTGTTCTATAACATGTTAGATTATTTTTTTTAAAAAGCGACAGATTTTAATGATACGATTGAATGTTCCATATTGCAGATTTTAATGATACAAGTGAGAACCGATGCTTTATAGTGTAAAATTTTATTGAAAAAAATATTTCACTACATATTTATTTAATTTTAATTATTTTTATAAAGAGAAAGATATAAACCAGTGTATATACATTGCCCTTGTTATAAAAAGTCCCACAGTATTTATTTAGACCGGACCACTGAGCACAAGTCTTAATTTGAGTAGGGTGCATGGTGTGGATAATGACATTACGGGAGTTTAAAGTAGGAAAGGACCACAAAATCAAAAGAAATCTCATCTGCCCCGTTCAGTACGTTTTAGATAGAATCAACTGAGTTTCTCCTTTTCTATAGCTTTCGTCTGGTTGGAATTTGCCATCCGGCTGATAGTTTAACCGTTTACGATATAAACGTTGAGCATGAAATGGTGTCATAAAAAAACAATATATTTAATTATTTTGTTCAAATAGCATGGCCTAAAATAATTAAAGACAAAACTGGTCCTGAAATCATTCTCATCATATAACCTGAGATTATTTAAACTTTTAATATTAATTTTGAGTGACATTTTTATAAATATAAAAAATTTCTCCTGCATTTATTAAAAAAAATTCTAACATCACAATACTAGATGAGGTCATCCTCGATCAGGCACATCAAGATCAAAACTAAAATTTATTAAACTTTAAAATATTTATTTCAAAAAATGATTTTCAACATGTTAAGTAAAAGAATCCATCCATAAGCGTGAATGATAATATCCCTCTCCATCGTGACCTTGGTCTCTTCTTTAGACACGTAGCTGCTAAAAGAATTACTGCAAAACATTGTCGATAAGGCCACAAGGGGATGACATTTCTGTGACACCTCCCACGCAGGAATATATCCAGATACTCCCACCGTTTTTTATAGCTCATTTTAATTTTTGACACATATTTTTATATATTTTAAATGTATAGTGAAAATTATTATTTTTAATTTTTTTAATTAAAATATAAATTCAATTAAAGTAGATAAAAATGTGTGTCAAAAGTTAAACTGATGTACAACGAAGGGAGTAAGTTTTAAAGAAGATAAAATAAAAGAAACATAAATCGGTATATCAATGTGTGCGTATACGAAGGTGTTAATAAAAGTGTGCTTTATTTATTGAGATATATTAAAGGGTCAAGTATTAGAGTTCTGAGGGGAAATCAGTTCTGAGGAACCAGCCGTGATCCAAAGGTCCCGGGGTTTCCCTTCTATTTAGCTTAGTTCTATAAGCTGAACAGCTAGCGTGGTTATCCAAATTTGGGATATATTATCCTAAATTCTCCTTAGCAGTGATCCAAATTTTGATGAGTGAATAGTACTGATTCAAATTTGGATCAGTAGATTTAATATTAAAATAATGATTTTGTTATTTGTATATTTTCAGTTTACTAGATTTAAAATTAATTTGTGAATTTTTAATCATTTAATTAATAATAGTATGTAACTAATAGTTAATAAAATTTAATTTTTAGAATAAAATTTATAGTAATGTGAAAAATATATTTCATTATAATTTAAATACAAGTACATTAAATGTATAAAATAAAAAGTATATTAATTGAGAATTTGTGGAAAGAATATACTAATTCAGGAAATTAGTATGTATGAACGATATTTTATATGTTAGGTTAAATAATAAAATGCATGTGTTTGTCATTAATCAGGTATACAAATTTTAATTTATTTATGTATATTTAAAAAAATATATTTTTAATTTAATTAATTTAGTAAATATACTATAAATAGTTGATAATGAATAAATATTAAATTTAAAATTAAATAATTTAATATAATATTTATGTAATATAATGTGTAAATAGCGATTTGGATCAAAATTTAGATCCTCGAGTTGTTCAGAAATTTGGACCGAAATTTAGATCAATTCATGATCTAAATTTAAATTTTTGTATCATTGTCGCAGATGACCTGAGTTGATTACTTGAAATCTTGATCCTTGGTTGTTCAAAGATCCATGTGTCATGGTTTCTTTGCTAATCGTGTGCCTTAAATTACAATATCCACTTATCTAGAGCGGTTGTGAATGTTAAACGTATATATGATTTAAATATACTTCTTCTGTTCCCATTCATTTCTTTACCGTCGGTAAAGAAATGGGGGACGGATGAGAGAGTAATATCCAGCGGTCACGGATGTTGTGGATATTAAATGTATACTTTATTAAATATAATAGCTATCGATTAGGATGTTGGATATTATTTTGACAGAAAATGACATTTTATCTAACAATAAATAGAGAATAAGGATTCAAGGTTAATCTTAATATATTTTTTTCTAAAATAACGATAAATACATGCATATAAATAAATTTATTTAACTATTTATTATTAAATATTTACTTATTATTTATTTTAATTTATTCATAAATTAGAAAAAAAAGTAATTAAATGATTAATATAATACATTCAAATTAATTATTATCTTGAAAAATGTTCCTAAAATCTACTTTAAAATCTTTATTCACTAATAAATATCATAAAATACTTATTATAGGCACATTATGTTATGTGAGTATGATTCCTACATTGTAGTTATTTGTTGGAGCATTCGGCAAGAGAAGAAACACAAGCAAGAGCAAATGGTTACCCAAACTATATAGTTCAATTCAACTGATCAACTCAACCCACTTAAAAAGAGAGCTAGTTAGATACAGCAGTACTATACGACTATATGATGTTGAAGTGATGTCAGGAGTCAATGTCCGTTCGTATAACACGCAGAGGACTGAACAATGAACATGCAGATACACCTCAGCTTTCAATGCCATTCACATTTACTGCTACGCACGAATGGGTGGTGTCAGGTGCCCACGTGTTATCTTGCCCCGGCATATATAGGAGTCCTCACTCTGTCCACACTCTACAAAACCTACACAGATGCTATACTACTCTTTTCTCGATTTATTCAACTTGGCTTTCATTTCGAGAACAACTTTTTTTAGATAAAGAATCAATATTCCCTCCGTTTTTGTAAGGGACACCTATTTAGATGTTTTTTTCTTTCTAATTTGCTTATATTATATTCCCTCAGTCATATCCGATGATTAACGTTTCAGAAAAAAAATCCGGCATGTATTTTAAGGTACATATAAAATATAGTTCTATAACTTATTTTTAATTTTTTTTTATTGAATAAAAGTTTAATGTTTAAATTTTTATTCAGAATTTTTTTTAAAAAAATAAGTTATAGAACTATACTTTATATGCACCTTAAAATACGTGTCGGACTTTTTCTCCGAAACGTTAATAATTGAATGTGAAAGTCCCCAAAACGTTAACAATTCAGTGTGACGGAGGTAATATATATTAAAGAGATGGAGACCAACTCCGCTCGACTTAAGAGGGAGTAGGGTAACATGAAAGCCCTAAAACTCGACGAAACAAGTTCAGCATTACACTGTTGGATAAACCAATAACCAACACCACAAATTACCAATAAGCGGCAAAGTTAATAGTTAGGCAAAGGATAGTAAGAAAATGTCATAGACAAGGACACAACATCGATTCTTAGGCAAACGCCTACTGTTTGATTGGGAATGGTCACTGGAAGAAATATATTCAGTGTTGGGGTGAAGATGGAACCAAGGTAGGTGGGCGGGCGGGCTTGGGAAGAATGTTTCTTAAGGCATGACACAATTCATCAGAATGGCATCATGAAAAGCACCTTGGACAAAGCACAACATCAGAAACATAGTGTACCAGGACTCTAGCTAGGAATCTATCATAAGGCATAGGAGTTTGAAGGAACCTGACTAGAAGAGTTCATCTGCTCCATGGTTTTGGTTGAATAAGTACCGGCCCCGGACTCCTTGTCAAAGGCTACCTTGTGCCAGGTTCCATATCCACCAAAAAGAGGTGAATGGAGATTGTCTTAATTAAATAAAAAATGATAATTAAAATTGACTTGATAATAATCGAGTCGAATACAAATTTATTAATAAATAATTTAAATTGAAACCGAATTCGAGTTGAACTCTTCATAATTGTGGTTTTTTTGTCCGACCAACTTCAATTCATACTATTCATATTCTCAAATGGTCAGAATCATGCTAAGTTGTTCTAAAATTACACGAATTACATTTAAATGGTTAAATTATACGGATTTTGAAAATTTTAATATTTTTAGTATATATTATTTAATTCAGTTTTTAATTAAAGATGAAAATTTCAAAATTATATTATTTATCACATGAAAATTAAAATTATATATAAATTAAAAAAAATCATACTAATGTAAATATATAATAATAATTTGAAATTTATATTTGATTTTAACATATTTAAGTAATATATATTATTCAAGTTAAACGAACTTGAACAAATTAAACGAGCCGAATACGCATGAACCTCAACTCAACTCATTTACCAAAATACACAAATTTTTATATTTAAATCCATATTTAAATAGTAAACGAATTAACTTAGTAAGAGAATTCGATTTCGAATTTTGTTTGTCTGTAAATTTATCGTCCTGATTACAACAGTAAAATATGGTGTGAACTATTTTTATATTATATTTTGTGCAATTTAATTGTTATCAAATATTTTGATGAAATAATACTGAATATATTTTTAAAAAATACTATATTATATAAGATAAAATAATTAGGTTTCATCGGTACTCTGGTTTCTTCATTTACCTCTCTTAAGATTTGGTCTAAAACTGAATCGTGCATGTAGTGTGTGCTCAAGTGATAGCGGCCTCCATTTCACAATTACTCGAGTAAAGATTGCGTGGTGAGGTGCCCGGATGGTTTTGACTGTAAATTGTTTAAGTTAAATATCTATTTGTATTTGTAGTAGTCAAAATATGTGTAAGTTGTCTAAACATATGTATCTATACTATATTATTATAATTAAATTGAATTTTTTTCTAAACACTAACGTGAATCATAAAAAAAATTATAACCGTCCAATTTTAGGTGAACCATCGAAATGAACCTAATTATTCAATTTTAATAAAATTTAATTTTATAAAAGACATATATCATACATACAACTATATCCCCGACAGTGATCCTTTTATATAACTTCTCATGGATAATATTATATTATATTTAAATTATATTCTATATTTTCTATTTTAAAAATCACACTCATCCTATAATTTTTATTTAATATATTATTAAATTTGATGAATATTAATATATAAATATCATTGTATAGTAAAAAAAATTAACAATTACAATCTAACAGTTATTATCTATACTATATTATTATAACCAAATAAGAGAACTTTTTTTTTATCTTACCTAAGTGAACCATCGAAAGATCCTAACAGTCCAATTTTAGGTGAATCATAAAAACGATCTCAACCATCCAATTTTAATAAAATCTAATTTTAAAAAAGATATATCATACATACAACTCTATCCCTAATAGTCCTCCTTTTATACAATTGCTCATGGATAATATTATATTATATTTAAATTATATTCTATATTTTCTATTTAAAAAATTCTGTTTATCCTATATTTTTTATTTAATATAGTTTACTCTATATAATTTATTAATAGCATCCGTGCTTTGCACGGGTTATAAGTTATTATAATATAATAAAACAAAAATTAAGTTACGGTTAATAATCTTCAAACAAATATTATTTTCTATTTATATATTTTATTATTATGTAATTTTCAGTAATATACGATAACTATAGGAGACGTATGTTAACTAAATTACTTTATTTTAATACAAATTAAAAAGTCCGAGGAATCCAAATTTCTTATTTTGAATTAAAAACCATAGAACTTATAATAACCTAATGGCCTATTTAGGAAATGAATTTCATTTGAAATTTTGAATTTTATCAAATGATATATTATCATTTGGATAATCATAAATATTTGATTGGATTTCATTTGAATTTTAAAATATTCAAATATTAATAAAAAATATATGAAAATTTGATATGAAAACTCAAATCCTATCATTTGAAATGAAATTCAAATTTCCAAACATAATCTACGGTAAAAACCTCTACAAACCGCACAAGGAAAAAATCGAATCGAAATATGTTAATAAAAAATGACGTAAAACAGTCTCTAATTATTTTATCACTAAATTTGTTCAAAATAATATTCCAATCAAATCGTTTTCCTCCATGTCAATCGTAAATATTTAGATCAACAATTAATCAAAGAGTTGATATTTAACGGAGGATCGGAGGAGATAAAAGAGTTTGCATTGAATGATATTGTTTGGACTTATAATATATACTCTTGGCTGCTCTGATTGCCAACTTGCTCATATATCCCCATCTTATCTTCATTTTTTTCTCCCCACTTTGGGCTCTAACCAAAGGTGTAACGTGTTAAAAAATAAAAAGTTTAAGACATATTATATATATGTTCTTGATGTAATTTTCGGAAACTAACTATTGGAGATTGTTCTTTACTATGAGGACTTAAACTTTCATGTTTGGATCTAAGACATTTTCTTAGTGTAATCCATAAAAAAATTGAGTTGAAGTTGCTTGTTTGAAATAAGTTATGTGGGATTTGTCCCACATTGAATTTGTAAAGGAAGGATAATAAGTTTATATAGCATCTTGTGTTAGTGTTGTTTACAACTACTAGTGTAAGTAGAATGCTTATGTCACATGATGCTATTGAGTACTTTATATCTTTTAATTGCAAATTTATTTGATTTATTTATATTGATTATTTAATATTAATATTAAATATATTGAGTAAGGATTATTTAAATAATCAGACTATATATATATATTATAATATTAATATTACTTAATCTGAATAATATAAGTAACAAATAAAACCCATCTTGCAAAACTCTATTTTCTTTGAAAAACTCTATATCCCACATCGAGTAGAATAAGAGAAGAGCAACTCAATGCCTATATATTGAGGCGTGCACATCTAATTGAGGGGATCATCTAGCTTGTGTGCCTCTTGCTTATACCTTGCATAATTAAAAAATAAATTGCATAGGTTGTCGGGCAAATTGAGGTGTGCCTCTAGCTTGTGTGCCTCTTGCTTTTACCTTGAATAGTTAAAAATAAATTGCATAGGTTGTCGGGCAAATTGAGTTGTGCCTCTTTCTCCTACCTCGCATATATAAAGTGCATAAGTTTTTTGGGCGAACTGAGGTGCTAGTCGCTATTGAGTGCTACGTATCTGTTGACGAAGTACTCTGTGCTGTTTTATCCTGGAAGTGATATTGCTGCAACCCAACACAGCGTAGTGGGGCAATAATCTCTTCAAGAACAATCAAGACTTCTTGCAAGGCTTGGCGACTCAGCAGTTGTTTGGTTCTATCAGTGTATGCGTAAAGCTTCTGTTAGAGCTAAGCATTCTATCTTTTCTCTTGTCCTTACAGTTACTAATTTATATGTCTTGTTTTACCTTCGTGCTTTGTTTTGTTAATTGGTTTAATCTGCCTGTTCTTGTTAAATTATTTATATAACTGCCCCATTGTTGTGTGTAGTTTTTAATTACGATCCAACAATCTTGAAGAGATTATCTGTTATATATTGTTAATTAACAAGATGGTTAACAAAACTGAAACTCCTGTTGTTGATGCTACTGGTTCTGTGTCTGGGGTTATTGCATCTGCCATTGATTGGGCTACGTACCGTTTCCCACAGCCTATTGATCTGTCTGGTATGCATGAGAAGTTCAGTGGTGGTGCTGGCTTTTCTCGTTGGCAGAAAAAGATGAAGTTATGGTTAACGGTTAAGGGTCTATGGCCGGTGGTGCAGTATGATCTTCCTGTTGTGAATCAAGAGCAGGCTGACTCTGTTAAGGTTTATGCCTTGTGGGCTGAAAAGGATGGAGTGGTAAGGGCTGCAATTCTGGCAGCCTTAGCGAACACTTTATTCGATGTTTATTCATCAGATGCCTTCACTGCTAAACTCTTATGGGAGAAGCTGGACCAAACCCATAATACTGACTCTCAGGGTCTGGAAAAGTATAGTGTGGCCAGGTTCCTTGATTTTAAACTGGTGGATACTAAATCCATGACTGAGCAAGTGCATGAGTTTGAGATGTTGGTACATGCTTTGAAGGAATCTGGTCTGGACCTTCCTGAGAAGTTTCAGGTTATGTCGGTGATTGAAAAGCTCCCGAAGTCTTGGGAAGAGTTTGCTATCTCCCTGAAAAGACAGAAAGGAGAGATCACATGGACTAACTTGATGTTGGACATCTCTGTGCAGGAACAACACAAGTCCAAACAGGGACATGTGATGCCTGCTGAACATGGGAGTTCGAAGGTGAATGTAGTGACTGTAGGACAGAAAAGGAAGTCTATCACTAAGAAGGAAAACAGTAAGCCTAAAAATGACAAGAACAAGGCTAAGAAACCAAAGGCAAACAAACCATGTTGGTCTTGTGGACAGGTTGGTCATTGGAGCAAGGACTGTCCTGCAAAGAAAGCGAAGAAACCTAATGTGGTAGCACAATCTAATACTGTGCTTGCAACCACTGATGGGCCTGTGGTTAACATGGTTGTTGGTGAGGCTGTTGCTTCTGAAACCAATGATGGGTATGTTACCTACAACCCTACACTACTTTCCACTTATCTGTCAAATGAATGGTTGATTGATACTGGAGCTAATGTACATATTTGTACTGATATTACTCTGTTTGTATCTTATCAACAGGTTCAAGGCATGACAGTGACGATGGGGAATGCTAGTGCTGCTCAAGTACTTGGAGTAGGAAACGTGGACCTGAAGTTTGCTTCTGGGCGTATTCTATCTCTTACTAGAGTGCATCATGTTCCTGACATTCGTAGAAACATAATAAGTGGAAGTTGTTTAGTTAGAAATGGTTTCGAACTTTCTTTGAAGTGTAATAAAGTAGTTATTACGCATACTGGTTTATTTTTTGGCAAAGGTTACTTGTCTGATGGATTATTTTTAATAAATGTAGAGCCTGTTTTGGGCAGTTTTATTAATGAAAATGTTATTCCTTCTGTGAATTGTGTTGAATCATCCAATTTATGGCACTCACGACTTGGTCATCTAAATTTTGGTGCTCTAAAGAATATGATGAATTTAGAGTTGATTCCAAATTATGCCATTGAAAATAAATCTAAATGTCAAGTATGTGTGACTGCTAAACTAACTAGGAAACCCTTTCATAATATTGTTAGGGATTCAGAAGTGTTAGAATTAGTTCACACAGACATATGTGAATTTGGTGGTGTTTTGACTAAAGATAATAAAAGATATTTCATTACCTTTATTGATGATTGTAGTAGATATTGCCATGTTTATCTAATTAAACATAAAGATGAAGCACTTGATAAATTCATTATGTATAAAAATGAAGCTGAAACACAAACTGGCAAAGTACTTAAACGGTTGAGGTCTGATAGAGGTGGAGAGTATATGGGTACCTCGTTTAATGAATTTTGCAAAAGCAATGGTATAGTTCATGAGGTAACTCCACCATACACTCCTGAGTCTAATGGGGTGGCAGAACGAAAGAACAGAACCTTTAAAGATATGATTAACAGTATGCTAATTAATTCAGGGTTGCCTAAGTACATGTGGGGAGAGGCTCTGAATACGGCTTGCCATATTCTGAACAGAGTTCCTCTAAAACATATGGACAAGACACCTTATGAATTATGGAAAGGCAGAAAGACTAGTTTAAAGTATCTTCGTGTGTGGGGCTGCCTTGCAAAGGTGCTTGTCCCTGAACACAAGAGAAAGAAACTGGGTCCGAAAACTGTTGATTGCATCTTTCTGGGCTATATTGAAACCACTACCGCTATGAGATTTTTAGTGTTAAAATCTGACATAGATGGGATAGTGTCAAACACTATAGTTGAGTTTCGTGATGCAACATTCTTTGAGAATGTATTCCCTATGAAGACTGGTATACCTCAGGGTATTTCTGATGATGATCTCACTCACACATCGAGTTCCATTCCTGATCATGTGGAAATGATGACAAATGTAGGGGCGGATCCTGCTAGTAGCTCTACTCCTAACGAAGTAGAGGAACCTAGAAGGAGTAAGCATGCAAAGGTGGTCAAGGACTTTGGAAGTGATTTTATCACTTACAATGTCGAGAACGAACCTTTAACTTTTCGACAGGCCATGGATTCTTCGGAGTCAAGGCACTGGAAAGGCGCTGTGAAGAGTGAGATTGACTCTATTATTTCTAACGGAACATGGGAGTTGGTTGATCTCCCTCCTGGGTGTACTACTATAGGATGTAAGTGGATTTTCAAAAGAAAGATGAACCCGGATGGCTCAATAGATAAGTATAAGGCTAGGCTGGTAGCTAAGGGTTTTAGGCAGATAGAAGGCATTGACTACTTCGACACATACTCTCTTGTTGCAAGAATGACAACAATTCGAATGCTTATAGCATTGGCTTCCGTACATGGTCTTATCATCCATCAAATGGATGTAAAGACAGCTTTTCTTCATGGTGATCTTGAAGAAGAGATTTATATGGATCAGCCTGAGGGATTTGTTGCTTCTAGCAACGAGAGGAAAGTTTATAAATTAGTCAAGTCTATCTATGGCTTGAAACAAGCTCCTAGAGACTGGCAAAAAAGTTTGATGAAACTGTTTTGACTTCGGATTTTTTAGTTAATGAAAGTGACAAGTGTGTCTACTATAAGGTTAAAGGAAATGATAAAGTAATCTTGTGCCTGTATGTGGATGATTGATAGAATATATATTTATATATATTCTATCTTATTTTTATTCTTATATTTAATAATATTTTGCATTAATTGGATATTTATTTAATAGATTTTAATGTTTTATTGCAGACAAGAGGAAAATCCTAAACTTGGAAGAATTTGAACTTAAAGAACTATTTTGGAGATAAAATAGAAGAAAATTCGTATTTATTGGGCTACATGCGCTGCTTACACTGTTTGGGCCATATCTTGAGTTTCAGAAGTCAGAATTGGACGATTTTACAGTCCATGCGAAGCTTATGGAATTATCTTTAATTCAGGAGTAGGCCAACCAACAGAATTTTACTGGATCAGCCCAGAAACTGGACAGAACAGACAACTACGAATTTTATATTTAAAATTCTACTCGGTTTAGGAAACCCATTTGTAATTGTTTTAAAGCATTAAAATACTTTTTATATAGAGATATATCAGATTATTATGTATGAGGTATCATTAGACATTAATATTATTAGAGTAGAGTAGTTTAATATTAGGGTTAGAAGGAGATGGAGGGAGGCCATGACTTTTCCATGTGACAAGGAGGATTCAAGGTTTTCTTATCCAAATATTTTATGTATTCTCATTAGTTTAATCATGCTTCTTTATTGTCTTGGTTGTTTTATTTGTTTAATTATGTTTAACGAGTAGTTGTTTCTAGGGCTTAAGGGGAAGCCATGTTTGCACTATAATATTGGCATGATTTTCACAGTGGTTTGATGGGTTATGTAATTCTAATTGATATGTTTTAATTATTGATTTATGTAATCGGCCGATATCATGAATTGATTCTATGCAATATGAGTATACTTGAGAGAGATACTTACTAGAGGCACACATACGATTAGCAGAATTGAATTTGAGTGCGAGAGCATCATTGGATTTCTGAGGGCGTTAATACTCGAGAGAGATTAACACTGCTCTAATTACCTGATTAATTGAATTACTAAAAGTTGTTACTTGTGTAAGCATGTTTCGAGAGTGTTGATACTTGAGAGAGATTGACGAACTCTAGTTGTATGACCACTTTAATTGCTTTAGCTTAAAAGCTAATTAATGTGTAAGCATGGTGGACCTGATTGCCCTAGGTTTTTAATTTATTAATTTAGTATATTTAATTAGTGTTAGTTTTAATTAGTAGTTAATTAATATTCTCAAATATTCGGTTGATCTTGAAACAATCTTTGATACTTGACTTAAAATCGATAAAACCCGTCTCCTTGTGGATTCGACCCGCTTGCCATTCTCTACTAACAACAGACACCGTGCGCTTGCGGTCATAGATAAAATAAAACGCATCAAGTTTTTGGCGCCGCTGCCGGGGAGACGGCATAGTTTTTATTGATTTTGATTTTGTTATTTAGATTGTTTCCATTGTCTCATTGGAACTTTAGTTCCAACTGAGGCGGTTTTTACTACGTTTTCTTGGCTTTGTTGAGTTTCACAGGTTTACAATGGATGAAGCTGATACTTTTGCCTTCTTATCTTCCCATCAAGAGGCAGTGCCTACTATGCGTCCAATGAGTATCAATGAGATGTCACAAGTTGCCCCTAAAACATACACTTTTTGTCGGATTTGTGGTATTCAGGGTCACTATGGTTTCGAGTGCTCCTACAATATTTATAATTCTCATGATACCCAGTTTGGACAATTGAATGTTTTTCAAAAAGAAGGATATGGGTATAACCAATATTCTACCACTTGTGATCAACAATGGATGGCTCAACCAAGTTTCTCATACACGGGCAATGATATTCAGAATTTTCAGTATCATGATCAACACCAATTTCAAGAACAATATTATCAATATCAATATGAGCAGCCACCACTACAAGAATATCAATATCCATTACAAGAAGAACTACAGGTTCCTCAAACCAATGTAGATGTGCCACCACCTGATCAGATGAGTGAGGTATTGGATATGATGATCAAATTGCAAAAGAGTTTTGAAGAGACTACAAAAGTGATTCAAGATTTCAAAACTCAAAAATTGACGATGGAGTTTGGTGTCTGATAGGATCATTGCTATTGAGTTTATTGGAACTCAAGATAACCTGGCTGATCCTTTGACTAAGGGACTTGAGCATGCTGTTGTCCTTAAGTCGAGGTTGGGGATGAGACTGACAACCCATTTTGAGTCATCAACAGCGGGAACCCAATACACCTGAGAGGAGATTCCTCGAAGTGTATTCAATGTGGTAATAACAAGTTGTGAGGGTGATTCGGTAGTACCTCTACTACATATATACAGATACTCACGTATCTGAGTCTTTCCCCTGTAAACCTCAAGAGGTACTGTAACTGCTAGTTAGCAAGAGTTTTAAGAACTCTGAATGAGGTCAAGTCGTGAGACGAGATGTTGACAGTATATCTTTGGAGATGCCCAGCTAAGCGAATGTTATTGTGTGGTCGCAATTAGAGGATAGGGTTATTCCTCGAAGCATTCGACGAACAGGATCGAGACATGACCATTAACGTCTCAAAGCCGTAGATTAGCACCATAGCCTTTGACTTGTCGT
Organism: Oenanthe sinensis; assembly: GCA_028671895.1. Taxonomy (NCBI): domain Eukaryota; kingdom Viridiplantae; phylum Streptophyta; class Magnoliopsida; order Apiales; family Apiaceae; genus Oenanthe; species Oenanthe sinensis. The sequence goes on from CM053811.1 coordinate 7,039,097, forward strand.
CGTCTATGGAGTGTGGTTACACAAAAACGGATAAAGATTCAAGGTGAAACATTCCATCTATATCCGGTAGCCATCGAAATAGAGGACTTAGGAGGGTTCAAACCTTGACCGGTACCAACTCTGAAAAACAAGTCATGAGTAGAACCTGATATGCATTTCTGTATGGATTTGTGGGGGATTGTTAGAAAATGGAAAGTTTAAAACATATTATATATATGTTCTTGATGTAATTTCCGGAAACTAACTATTGGAGGTTGTTCCTTGCTATGAGGACTTAAACTTTCATGTTTGGATCTAAGACATTTTCTTAGTGTAATCCATAAAGAAATTGAGTTGAAGTTGCTTGTTTGAAATGGGTTATGTGGGTTTTGTCCCACATTGAATTTGTAAAGGAAGGATAATAAGTTTATATAGAATCTTGTGTTAGTGTTGTTTATAGTTCTAGTGTAAGTAGAATGCTTATGTCACATGATGCTATTGAGTACTTTATATCTTTTAATTGCAAATTTATTTGATTTATTTATATTGATTATTTAATATTAATATTAAATATATTGAGTAAGGATTATTTAAATAATCAGACTCTATATATATATAAATTATAATATTAATATTACTTAATCTGAATAATATAAGTAACAAATAAAACCCATCTTGCAAAACTCTATTTTCTTTGAAAAACTCTATATCCCACATCGAGTAGAATAAAAGAAGAGCAACTCAAGATGCCTATATATTGAGGCGTGCACATCTAATTGAGGGGAGCATCTAGCTTGTGTGCCTCTTATTTGTACCTTGCATAATTAAAAAATAAATTGCATAGGTTGTCGGGTAAATTGAGGTGTGCCTCTAGCTTGTGTGCCTCTTGCTTTTACCTTGCATAGTTAAAAATAAATTGCATAGGTTGTCGGACAAATTGAGTTGTGCCTCTTTCTCCTACCTCGCATTTATAAAGTGCATAGGTTTTTTGGGCGAACTGAGGTGCTAGTCGCTGTTGAGTGCTACGTATCTGTGGACGAAGTACTCTGTGCTGTTTTATCCTGGAAGTGATATTGCTGCAACCCAACACAGCGTAGTGGGACAATAATCTCTTCAAGAACAGTCAAGACTTCTTCCAAGGCTTGGCGACTCAGCAGTTGTTTGGTTCTATTAGTGTATGCGTAAAGCTTCTGTTAGAGCTAAACATTCTATCTTTTCTCTTGTCCTTACAGTTACTAATTTATATGTTTTGTTTTACCTTCGTGCTTTGTTTTGTTAATTGATTTAATCTGCCTGTTCTTGTTAAATTATTTATATAACTGCCTCATTGTTGTGTGTAGTTTTAATTACGATCCAACATAACGTGCTTATACTTTATATACCGAGGCTATATGATATATGCACACATATCATATCAAACGCGATCACGTGACCACCACTATCTTGCTTTCCGGCGACATAGTTCCGACACTCAATGCATGAAATTGTAATTCGTTATCTGCTACGTTAAACTTTACAGTACACGCATAACATGGATTAGTACCAATTTATCATTCATCTTTTGAAAAGTAGTTGCCCTTTTTGTCTCCCCTTTTATACAACAACGTTATAGAAGATTGTGCATAATAATCACAACAAGATAGAGTACAGTATTAGTTAAACACTGATTAGTAAATCACATCTACGGCACGTCGGCACATACTGCAGTAATATTTTTAATGAATTGTGATACGGTTGTAATTTGAAACTCGAAAATGAGTTCTGTTTACATATACAGAAAATATAAAGGTTGACATTTTTGCAGTTTTAAAATATACGATGATTTTCAAGAATCGTACTAATTTATTCGTTTTAAATTGTAACTTGTTGATGAGTTTGTGCAACTTGTCGGTGAAAGTACTATCAAATGAAAGATTTAAATTTAAATGCATGGAAAAGTTCTGTACCAATGAGCCCAAGTCTGACCCTGCACGGATGACCTGATTAGGCTACATTGTCTAATGGTCTGAATTTTTTAGTCAGGTACTTGTTCATCCTTCAGTGAATGTGGAAGCCCAACAAGAATGAGCCCATTTCAAATATTCCGATAGAAACCTTTTCTTTGACAAATATGCCGATAGAAACTTACTGCTGTATTTTTTTTACAAAAATGCACAAAAATTCGAGATATGGGTTCTTTTGCATTTCTATTTTAGAGTTTACAATAAATCAGTACAAATTATTCATACACATATAAATATACCCTCACATAAAAAGTATTCATAAACACATAACATAACTTCTTAAAATATCATGTACTATCTCAATGGAATTTTATTTACACATCAGATTTTGTTTTTGTTGGTAATAATAATACATTTCCATATTTCCTAAACTATGTTAAAAAAATTGTGAAAACCAACAAATAAAAAAGTGTGGGAAATTAACAAAATTACCAGAAATACGAGAATTACCATATTCATTATTACCTATATCTATAATATTTTACACACACACACAGAGTAAATTTTTGTTTTACTAAAAGATCTTCACAAACGAGAAAATGTCCTATATGTCACAGTTTGGGAAGAAAATGTTCTAAATGGCACAACTCGTAACAATGACCCTAAATAGCACTCCAAAACGCTACATAGTGTGGCGTGCTGGAAAAGGCGTGAAAACGTTATTTCGTGTAGCGTTTTGCACTTTTTTAAATTTTTTTCGGAGAAAAACGCTATTTCGTGTAGCGTTTTGCACTTTTTTTATTTTTTATTTTTATTTTTTTCTGGGAAAAGCGCTATTTTATCTTGGGTTTTAGGCTAAAAAACGCAATTTAAAGTAGCGTTTTGGAGATAATTTTTTTTTTTCAAAACTCTACACGATGTAGTGTTTTGGAGTGCTATTTAGAGCCATTTTTTTGGAGTGTGCCATTTAGGTCATTTTCTTCCCCAAATTGTGACATACACCCAACACCCTTCACAGACATATGACGTATCCCACTGTCTCTCTCTTTATCTCTTGTGTTTGCATTTCTCTTTTTCTTGTTACCATTATTTATCCTTTACTTCACGTTCCTTCTATCTTCCAATCAAATATCCATCCACTTCTATATTTTATTCCTTACTTTTTTTAACACCCATTTTTTTATTTTTTGTTATATAAAAAATATAAACTATTGTTTATTACACAGTCATATATTCATTGTCTTCTTAGTTTTGTCTGCAGTTGAAGAAAAGTAGGTGACTTTTAGTCCTAAAGGCAGAGATACAGATAGAGAGAGATATGGGGAGGTTGTTTCTGGTAAATCTTGAAGGAACGATCTATAGTTGCAAGCACTGCCATACTCATCTTGCTCTATGTGACAGCATAGTCTCAAAGGTACTTTTTTTATCCATTCTTGATCATTTTAATTGTGGGGTTTTGTTTGATTGATTGATCTTTGTAGTAAATCAATTGTTATGGTTTTATAGTTTGTGGGGTTGTGATTATTTGTTGTTTTCTCTAGTCTTATGATTTTTGTGATTGCGATTGTCAGTTGGGGATTTTGTATTTGTAGTGTGGTTAGAGTGATTGAATTTATTAACATGGTTGTATATAGTGTTGGCTACAGTATTCTTGTCAGTTTCGAAAACTTAACTACATTTCATGGTATGATAAGTTTATGAGATGACAACTTTCATTCTGAATGAGGAACTTTGGTTTATGAAAGTGGTAAGTGCATTAAATTGTCAGTCCTTTTGTCGGATCATTAGTTGCTGTTGTGTTTAATCTGCAAAGAGTCTATGGTTGTTTTAGTAATATTTTGTTTGTTGCAAGTTGGATTATTAGATAATCTTTATCTATATTTTCAGGAAGGTGCGTTGCTATAGGTTTTTTTCTCTCTTTTTCTCAATGCGGTTTCAGGGTCTAGCGCTTATTTTTACCTTCTACATGTTTGCATAAATTCAGTTTTGTTTTTTAAGATCTTAATCACATAGAAGATTCTAATTTGTAGATTCAAAAAATTATGAACTCTGTAAAGGGCCCGTGACCTTAAGTTTGTAAAATGATCTGGATCCTTAATTCTGGCTCCCCCCCCCCCCCCCCCAAATATCTATGGTTACAGTTTTCTTTTGTTTGTCAAGTGCTCTTTGGTTGCTCAGATTAATCTCAGTTGTTGCTAAGAAAGGGCTCTACTTGCTTTTGCATAAGTTGTGGAACAGGAATGTGCAATATTTCTGTATTTGCAATTTGAACATTGTTAAATGTGATTAAAAATTGATGCCAACATATTAGATAGGCAGCCGGTGATTCCCAGCAAAGACCAAATCTTTTCCAATTACTGGCAGTATTCGCTACTAGTTCGTAAGTTGGCATTATATAAAGTGTATAGATTTTTACAATGGCCTTTGTCCGCTGTTTTATACCTACCTTCTGTTTTCTGTTTGTACCTTTCAAGTGTCCAACAGTCAGATTGCAAAGAAGTAATTTGCTGATACTATTTCCTTCTGCTTTTTTATCCAGTCATTTCACTGCAGGCATGGTAAAGCTTATCTCTTCAGCAAGGTGTAAGTTTTTCTTAATATTGGGCTTCACTTACACCTTGATATTTCTGGTTTTTTAAGTGTTTCTAGCAGGCTCCTATGAAACTGTGAAATGCCTTTTTGTCAGTCGAGAGATATGTATACCTTTTTATTGGTTTATTACTATAAGCATTACTTTTTAATTCTATTTCAAAATGTGAACTTATTAGCACTTAAACTTTGTTCCAGTTCTTTGTTTTTGCTTGAGTTACTTATGTTTTGCTGGTGTGCAATAGAATCTGAACTTAACTTTGAAACTATCTATTGCAGATAGTATCATAAAGATATTATTTTCTCCATTAAGGTACTAATATAATGTAATACTTTCATCTTCCTGTTTGAGGATGACTGGGGCATGATTAAAGAATAAAGATAGAGCTTGTTTGGTACTTCTTTAACTTTCTTGCGACCCTACAAATATCTGTTAGTTGTGTGATTTGTGTCATTTTTCTCCATTGTTGGGAAGTATAAGAAAAGCTCTAACTAAAATGGGCAGAAAGTAAGGAGGAAATTTTGTCTCGTTGAAGCAAGCTAGGATTTATTTTACGTAAGAGAATATAAAAAAGTGCGATAGGACATCTGAAGCATATACTAATTATATCTGCCTGAGTTGTCTTACTAGTCAAATGGATCTACCACACATTAAGCTGTTGTTATCTAATGTTTCTGGTTGAAGTCCAACAAACTGTATGCAGGTTACCATCTGAGTTTTAAAAGGTTCTTGAAGACATTTTTGATAAAACAATTGATTACATGTTATATGGTTCCATTGTATTTCACTTGATTCATTCTGCATTTGAGGAATATCATTGCGGTAAAGTCTGTAAGATTATTGTAGTAATAACGTGCTACTTACTTTCTAATCTATAAAGAATGGCAGAGAAGAGGTGGGAGTACATACTGTCCACTTCTGTTTTGTTAAACTTTAATAGTACAAGCATCCGGATAGAAGAAAAATAACGTCTACAGTTGATTGTAGTATATACATTATTACACCTAATGAATATTCTTTATGAGTTTTAAGATGCATTGTTTCCTTGCTGAAAATGTGCATCTGCAACTAAAACGTGGCATTTTAAGTGGGTTTTTTTCTCCTCTCTTAGAGTTGACCATGTCTCTTCTTATCATGTCCTGCCTCTATTGCTCTACTGAAGATCAATAGATACAGGGGGAGGACCTAGTATTCTTTGCAATTCTGGTTTCAGTAATTTAGCAACAACAAAAAACTCTGGTTTACCAAGTAAGCTAGCAAGGCGTAGAATATGATACTTAAGCCATATCTCGACTCGACACGGTCTCTTGCATACACCTTAATCCTTTATTAACCTGGTATATCTCAAAATGTATGCTTCTACATGCTATAAATTGCCTCCTATATTTTAATAGAGTGAACGTCACTCTTGGGCCGAAGGAAGAGAGGCTGATGATGACCGGATTGCATACTGTTGCTGACATTTTCTGTGTGAAATGTGGGTCGATTGTCGGTTGGACATATGTAAGATGAAGATGCAATTTCCAAGGTTATGCCATATTTGTTTCCAATTTGGCATACATAGCTTAATTTAATGCAACTTTCTTTCAGGAGACTGCCAAGGAAAAAAGCCAGAAGTACAAGGAAGGAAAATCGGTCCTGGAGAGGTTAGAAATAAGTAGTTTGAACTCCTTAAATATAGTTTATTTAGCTTGCTGTCAGTCTACTTGCACTTATATATCACATGGAGTTTCGATACTGCAGGTTTAAGATTTCAGGCCCTGATGGAACTAATTATTGGGTCAACCATGAAGCACATGTCAGTGGAAGTGACGCTGATGATGTTTAAAATGACCTCTAATTTCAAATTGTACATTCTTCTCCTCTCATTGTTTCTCAACGAGGCGATTTCTTATAGCAAGGATTGCTGTTGTTTCCTCATTGTTCCAAGTCTTCATTGTTCATAGTTTATCTAAAATACTTTTTCAGACATTTGTGTGATTACATCAAAAGATTGTTCCAAGTCTTCATTGTTCATATTTATTAGAAGACTGTATATTCTCTGATCTGTTCAAAGAATTATGCAATAGTATCTAATTATTTATTTTCGTTGGTAAGGATTAAGAATCTACAGTCATATGCTTTCCGAGGTCTGTATTCCAATTTTTTACCATTTGGGTTTAATCTGTTTTAAGAAAATGCTAGAGGTGGCAAACATTACCAAATGTAGTACTGAAGGTTATGTGGCAAGGGGCCATGTATAATAAATTATCATCCTTTGGTTAAATTTTTACGGGTTCTACTATGGATTCGTTTGATTTATCTTATAAGTTGAAAAATAAATGTATATGACTATATGGTATTTTTTTGTTTTTTTTTGGGATCCTTGGTTTTCCTCTTGATCTAGCTCCAAACAAATTTTGCATAGCTGTCTGAAGATACCCTTTCAATGTTATAGGTCAAGTGGTCGCTCAAGTCATTGCTTTATACTAGCTGGGATACATTATCTAAGAACCGAAAAAGTAATATCATGTGAGGAATATGAACTTCACATTCTACACCCAAGTGGGAGTTAAGCAGCAGTCAACAAAATATTTATGGTATATATTATTTTAGCACCTATGCATATACTCGACATGCAATGTTGGACTGAGCACCAAGAATTAATGGATAAGGGCCCTTGTAGATTATTTATTTCATGGTAAATTTTAGCACTTGTAGATAAGTATCATTTTCAAGGTAAATTCTGCCCTTGTTTATGCCATTCTTGGTGGGGTGTGTTGTGTTTACAAGGTGAAGGTGAAGTGAACTTGACAAAGTGTCTTGTGATCACTTTATAGCATTATCTATAAAATTATGGTCTAACTTCGATAAATAAATAATTTTGATAAAATAATATTTTTTCCCAATTTTAACATATATGAATAGTATATCTTAGTTTTTATAAGTTAATAATTTCGACAAATGGATGAAATCCTCCAATTTCAAAAATATATATTAATTTAAGGTTAAGTGATTTTTCTCCGTTAGCCAAGCCCTTTTTATTGATTTGTAAATTTTTTAAAAATTATAATAAAATGAAACGCAGAGAGTATTAAACTTCTCACAATTTTTCAATAAAAACGGCAGTCCAAATCCTTTTGTTGTTGTTGCTAAATATGCAAATGTAAATTCAGCAACCAGAAAACGAAAGCAAACAATACAAGTATGATGTACGTATATTTGGTAAACAAAATAACGTAACTTTCAAGTGAGAGAAACATAAAAAAAGCTGTTAGTTGCATTATTATAATCAACCCCCACCCACCTTCTCCCTCTCCCTAAAATATAATAAAAAATGTAAATTTCAACTCCAAAATTTTATTATATATTTCAATTTAATCTAAAAAATCTACACTTATTATCACTCAATGCCACTCTCTCTACCCCTTCATTTCTAAACTTCTCTCCATTTTTTCGAGATTTAATCTAATAATAATAATAATAATCATTTGTGATGTTTTTTAAAATTTGAGAATTTAAATAATATAAATATATATTTATTTTAAATTTATTATAACTTACTTTACTTAAATTTATATCTCTCTCTTGTTATTTTAACCTATATTTAGATAATCACGAATTATACGTACAAGTATTGTGTATGTATATATATTGAAAATGTGGGTTCTTTGTGTGTTGATTTGAGCTGTAATTCAGATCTAAATGTGAGTATTTGGCTTTGTATTACCAATTTTTAGATATTAGGGTTTGGATTTAGTAAATTCAAGTTTGGGGATAAAATTAGGGTTTTGAATAGAGATGAGTTTTAGGGTTCCAGGATTGCAAATGAGGATGATTGATAAGGAAGATGAGCTTGCTTTGTTTCTTGAGATGAGCAAACTTGAGAAACAACGTGACTCGGTTTTTTTGCATAACTCGGACGAGTTTGATGCTTCACTCGGTATGATCTTGCTTTTCTTGCTTTTTTATTAGGTAAAGTTTGGATCTTTATAGGGTTTTAGCATATTTTAACCTTTTTTATTGTTTTATTAGGTAAAGTTTGGACCTTTATAGCATGTGTGTGTGTGTGATTTGATGGGTGTTTATTGTTTCTTGATTGGCTAGTGAACCTATTTTGGATTTATGTGATATATATTGTGTATTTGTATTGATTGGGAATTATAGTATGTTGTATTTTTGTGGGGGATTTTATATTAGAATGGTGAAGGGATACTGATATTTGGCATATGTGGATTTATGGTTGTTTGCGTAAAGTATTTATTACTTTACTGGTTTATGGTGTTGAGTGTTGAATTGAAATTTATGTGGGCAGGAACAACGGGGAGTTCTCCTATATATGATATTGCAGCGAGTCTAGCACCTGCACTGAAGACGGCTTCTGATGAGTTTTTAAACTCGGAGGGTGATAAAAATGATTATGAATGGTAATTCTAGTGGAATTTGTGTACTCTGCTTCTTTCGTTTGATGTTATTGGTCATGACGGTGTTTAGTGAGCCTAACTTGGGAACTTTGTAATTTGCTTTTTTGACTAATGGTTTATCTTTTTTTCTCCATTTCCTTTTGCGCGTATTTTCCCCAAGTTGTTGCTTCTCCATCAAGCTTGATTGCTCATCTATTGCGACTTTTTTTTTGTCTTTATGTGGATAAATTGGTGCAGAGTTCGTGGAGATATTTAACTTATAATGGATAGTTCCAGGATGGTAATTAATAGGACTCTCTTGTGTCTTCAGGCTACTATCCCCTCCTGGAACTCCTCTTTTTCCTTCACTGGAGATGGAATCACAAAATACCGTTACGAGTCAGACTGGAATTTCTGAAGCTCACCCAACTTCATCAAATTCTAGAGTAAGAGCACAATTGTAATGCTATCTTAAATTTGTTATTTTTAGAAACAAAGAAGAGTCAGTCCAAATATTATAAAAAAGAAAAGAAAAAGAAAGAAGAAGAGTCAGTCCAAAGAACATGTGGCTTATGTATCTATTCAAATAGTCATCTATAGATGGTTAACAGTTGCATCCATATCATCTACAGGAAGTATCTGTTCTTTTATGGAACACCTAAAATTATGTCGGATGCAAGTCCAAAACATAATGGAGTCGATAGTTTTCCGGAAATTCTGCCCTCATTTGTCATGTAATTGAGCGTGACAGAGTTTTAGATTTTCAGCTATAAACAAAATGGAGGATATTTTCTACATTACTGTTTTTGTCATATTGAAGTGATACTGTGACAGGTTTCCACTTAGCGCTTAAAGGCCTAAGTAGTAAAGTATGCAACTCCCCTTAACCTTAAAACTTGGAATTTTGGGTTGTAAAACACACCCACAAACATATATATGTATATATCCGCAGGCATATGCTTTTCAGGCTTTTCATATATTTTTTCATGCATATACTTTTCAACGTAAACAACCATATCCACACTCACTGATATGCTTTTACAATTAACTCATCATTATCCCCTCCAATGTTTAATCAGCACTAAAGTAAGTCGATATTTATAATAAGGTCAATGAGACGACATCTATTCTCTATTCAGTTGCGGGGAAATGAACTTTGCTGTAAGAAATTATAAATAAACTTGCGTTTCCTTTTTCTTTTCTGAAAACAACCCTTCTGTGTTGTGGGGAAATGAACTTGGAGGTAAGAAATTTTAAGCTAGTTCTTTTTTTTTTTTGCTTTCTGAAAAACCTCCCTTGTGTATTTCTGAACTAAAAATATACAATGTTTTGTTGCTGTACATCTTTGTTTGATGCTACATTTTTAGGTTCTTGCCATACATCCTCAAGGTAAGTAATAGTCATGAGCTCTCATGCACAATAGTTTCTGCTCTTTAAGACGTAGTACTTGGATGATGCAAGCTGCCTTTTTTTAATTTCCTTCAAAATTTATAAATTTGAATTAATTGTAGCGGATTCCTGAATTTGTGTTCTGTTCATTGTTTCTTATGATCCTAGCTAGCAGATGTCCAGCTGGAGTCTACTGCAAGCAACTTAGCATCTAGACAGTCTGCTTCATCTCCTGGGTTGAACATGTCTGGTGGAGGTAGGAGGCCCTCTTCACCTGGGGGTCCAGGGACAAGATCTTCTACACCAACTCGACGCCCTACTCTTAACTCGGCATCTAAACCGGTGTTGACCTCAGCCCCGAAGCCCTCATCTACTGCTACATCTAAACCCTCAGTTGGTAATACATCTAAGCCTTCAAGGTCTTCAACACCCACCACTCGTGCCACTTTAACCTCAACAAAACCCACAGTTCCTGCAAGATCTTCAACACCAACAAGGTCTACTGCAAGATCTTCCACACCTACAGCCAGGTCAACTGCAAGATCTTCCACACCTACAGCCAGGTCTACTGCAAAATCTTCAACGCCTATGCCTATTTCTACTGCAAGAACTTCAACGCCTAGTTCTACAGCAAGAATCTCAACACCGGCTAGTTCTACGGCAAGATCTTCAACCCCTACAGCTAGGTCTACTGCAAAATCTTCAACACTACCAGCCAGAACCTCCTCTTCATTACCTGCATCCAAGCCAACATCCAGGGCAACAACGCCGATTCGCAGACCAACCACCCTATCAACTGCATCAGATTCATCCTCTCCTCCAATTAAGTCTCCTTCTTTGTTCCCCAAGGTAGCTACTGGTACTTCTAGATATCCAGCGCATCCACGTGTTAGTTCTCCGATAGTGAAGCCCAAACCATGGAAACCTTCAGAGATGCCCGGTTTTTCTCTAGACGCACCACCAAATTTACGGACCACACTTTCTGAGAGGCCTATCTCAGCTACTAGGGGTAAGCCTGGATTACAAAGTATTCGGTCTTCATCAGTCGAGCCTGCTCCTAATGGAAGAATTAGACGTCAGTCATGTTCTCCCTCAAGAGGAAGACCTCCAAATGGCGTAAGTGTGAACAGCAGAAGCTCCGTTCCTGCTTTGAGTCGTGCTTATGCTAATGCTAATGATAATGTGAGTCCTGTCATGTACGGAACAAAGATGGTTGAAAGGGTAATGAATATGCGGAAACTGGCTCCACCAAGACAGGATGACAAACATTCCCCCCACAGTAACTTATCTGGCAAGTCCTCATCCCCGGACAGCTCGGGCTTCGGACGATCTCTCTCTAAGAAATCCTTGGACATGGCTATGAGGCATATGGTACACATTTTTTTTACTCTGAAGATACTGTATAAGCAATAAAACATGGTGTTTAGGACCAAAGAATTAATTTATTAATTAACATACTACTTAAATTACTTCTGGAGGTGAATTTGATATTGGATCAGGTCTGTTGACTTGCACCAAGTTTGAGTAATTATTATCTGAAAATGACAAACTGTAGATGTTTTTGTTTTCCATTTGTTGGCTTGATTGTGTGTCAGTTTGTGTTTTTCTCTAACCTATGTAAACATATGGGTAAATGTCTTGTTTATTCTTTGGACCAGGATATAAGACGAAGTATTCCGGGCAATCTAAGGCCGTTGATGGCAAATATTCCTGCGTCTTCCATGTATAGTGTGAGATCAGGACCTGCACCAAAAAGCAGGATAGTTGGAGTTTCAGACTCACCTGTTGCAACAAGCAGTAATGCTAGTTCAGAAGTAAGTGTTAATAACAATGCTCTATGTTTGGACAGAAGTGAAATAGAGGATGATATTAATAGTGAAAGAGGGGTTCCCCCTGCCAGTGTGCTAGGCAGGTGACATATCGTGATTTTCCTCTATGATAATATATAATAGTAGTTTTTTAATACAACTTGTAATTGTTATAGTTATCTTCTGGCAGTTAGAGTGGAAGAGTCATTGATCACTGGAGTGAATTGACAGGATTTGTGGTTTGTGTGGCTACAAAATTATGTAGATTGAGATGGAGTAATATGGTGTATCATGTGTCACATTTGTTTTATAAGAAGTACTTGCCACACTCCATCTTTTTTGCTTATAGTAAGGTACATTTCTGCAGTTTATGTATACAGAGATTAGGTTTCCAGTTTTCATCATATATTTGATTGAAGTTAACATAAACCATAATAAGGAGCTGTCCTCTCTTCACGAACAAAACTAGGTTGATGTAGTTTAAGGTAAGCTGAGCTATGCTCTAGAGCTTGTGTATTGAGGCCAACTTGGAACAAGATCATTTGACTGCAAATTTTAGGTCTGATTTGCATAGGTTTAATAAGTTTAGTAATTACTCTACATTTTAATGCTCGATTTCTCAAGCTCAAACATTTAGGTCTGATATCTAAGCTATGTGTCGGGACCACAGTTTTAGTGAAATTTCTTAAAGAATTAACATTCCTACAGTGATAGTTTGATTTCGAATATACAAATGGCAACATTAAAGTTTCGGAATCAGGAATTTTGTGTTGGAACTCTACGGACAATGGAAATTGGGAGTCATTGACACAGGCGAATTTAGATATACATCTTCTTCCACCTGGAAAAGATGAGTTAACTATTGAGATTTGAAAAGGTGAAGAAGTTCTTGTTACTTTGGTCAAGTTGGAAGACGAGGCAATAATGTTCTCAACTGCAGACAATGACAACAGTATGTTACAGAAAGTCAACACAAGTGACCTTAGCATCTAAAATATGAGGCAGGCATTGATCAGTCCTGGCTTTATCATATGATCTTTTCATCTTGTACAGTTGTACCCTATTTTGTTATAGTCACATCACTTATGTAGAGTAACTAGGCTTGTTTGGTTTCACTTCATTTTGATATTTTGTGCGATACTGTACCTTAATGCGTTTAGATGTTGCACTGGAACATAAGTTCTGATTGTCCAGTATTTTAAGGGGGGTGCATGTAATGGTTTGGTGAAGTATATCCAAGGTTGGATTGAAAAGAAGATAGTAGTTGCAATTGCTCTAATGCTGTTGTCACTAGTACTAATATGACCTCCTCTGATCTTCCTCACCCTCCTAATGCAAACCAAACATTTACAAATTGTCGCTACTATAATCATGATGAGGTATATGCAAGTACTATTCCAAGAACATTACGCTGGAAATTAAATATTTGCAAATTGGAAGGGTTAACATGTGATGGATAAGCGGGGATCTACCTGGCCTAGACCGAATTGCTCCCAACTTGTTGGAGATCTTGGCTCCATTAGTAGCCATTTCCAGCCCTCTTGCTTTCGATGAATTTTCTGTGTCCAAAATTCCTCGTAAAATTCAACCTTTTGAGGCTTGAGCTGCCTGTTTTCAACCACAAACATACTCTACACGAAGAACAAATACTTTGGAAAATATTTGTACTTGAATAACACGGATCATTTAGAAAATATTTTGGGAACAAATTTGGGATCGGTAATATTATTTAATGTTGATACTAATAATACACATCAAATTACGTATGATACCTTATTACCTTCTGTTGGTAATAAATATTATGGTAAGTTGAAATATATAAAAAAATTACTCTTACATCGTGCAATAATAATAAATATGATAAAATTAAGGCCGTAAGAATGAGGTAAGTAAAAAGAAACACAACAAATTATACTTTCGGACTTGATAATTAAGTTAATAGCATAGATTTAACATAATCCAACATAACTTTATTTTCTGAGTTGCTAAGATATTTATAGGCATATTTGCAATAAATAAACAATAATAGTACACCTCATTTTGTTTTTACTACATCAACCTTGGATCGTGAGACAGAACATCCACTTCCCCCAATCTATACACACACATCTACTCACATACTTACAAACACACACAATCATCCCCGATCTAGACACACACCAGTATGGCAGCAGCCAGTCTGTGGCGAGCCGTAACAGGCGCATCACCGGCCCCATCAGAGTACTCAAACATAGAGTTCTGGTCAACGCCAGAACGGACAGGATGGCTGACCAAACAAGGTGAGTACATCAAGACATGGCGACGTCGTTGGTTTGTGTTAAAACAAGGTAAGCTTTTCTGGTTTAAGGAATCTAATATAACTCGTTACTCTGTTCCACGTGGGGTTGTACCTGTGGCTACTTGTCTTACTGTTAAAGGTGCTGAGGATGTTTTACATAAACAATTTGCATTTGAGTTGTCCACCAGGGAGGATACTATGTATTTTATTGCTGATTCCGAGAAGGACAAGGAGGATTGGATTAATTCTATTGGGAGGTCTATTGTTCAGCATTCCATGTCTGTTACTGACAATGAGGTTGTTGATTATGACAATAATAATGGGAAATGATTTGTTTGTGTTATTAGGTTTTAATTACGTACTTCCCCCGGTTTATGTTTTTGTGGTTTTTCTTGTTATGAGTGGATCGATCGCTGATTGTTGGAATTTTTATGGTTTATAATGAAATGGAGTTTCGGTGATTGTGTAAATTTATGCCTGTTAGTTTTATGAATGTTGTTTTAGATGTTCATGTTGTGAAATTGAAATGTTGTTTTCGGATAATTGCTTAATTGATAAGTTATTTATGCGCGGTATGAGCTCGGATTACTTGCTGTACAAAACAGCTTGACAGGAAATGGATTATCATCAATGTAGGAGACTGTTTCAGATTCTCTCTCTCAGTCACTCGAAAATCTAAAAATACTTGATGCAGAGCTTCTGCTCGTTCGTCTTCATTTTATGCCTTTTGCTCTTATTTTTTCATCATATTATGCACATTTGTGCTTACAACTGTAGTTTATTCTCATCTTCGGTGTTTTCAAGCATCCAGAGGTCCTTCTCAAGTGTCAATAGATTTGCCTCGTCCACTTAATGTTTATGAAGATATTTAGTATATATTTCCAAGAGTATCTTTGTAACTAGTCGTAGAATGTACTAAAAATATGATTGTTCACTGCAAACCTCTGTTTACCAAACAGATTTTTTATTCCCTACCTCCGTCCCATTTTATGTGAGTCACTTTCCTTTTCTGAAAGTCCCAAAAAGAATGAACTTACCTTTTATAGTACTAATTTAAGAATGTTACAACCACAATTTTATTACTTTCACTTGTCCTCCTTCATTTGTGTGGTTGTAAATGAGTCAAATGTAAATTTCTTAAACACCGTGTAATTTTGACCGGCTCACTCAATTTCTGTTTATAGGTATCTATTTCCGGTTTTGACACAAATTTTCAAATTTTGCACAAATAATCGGGATCTTTGTAGAAACAACCTCAGTTGGGGAAACATGGGTAAGGTTTGCCTACATTTTACTTGTCAATCCCGCCATCTATCTTTTTCGTGAGTAGGCATAACGTTTGGGTATATCTTGTTTCCCAAATCATATTTGTGAGTGGGACATTTTAAGTTTAGTTTTCGGATTGTGATATCATGGTAGATATCTTCCCCCAAAACTAAAAATTTAATTGGTTGTTTAGAAAAGGAAAAGACGATTGCAAGTTTTTGTCTACTGTTGGCTAATCTGTTTACGAGTTTAAGCCTTACAGCTGCCCCCACTTCATTATTTCTTGGCTGGATGAGTTGGCCTGGCTCTGGCTCCGCCTTCATCAATGAGCGAACAACATCATTGTGCAATTGACTAATGTCATTGAAGCTGCGACAGGGCCACTAATCTGTTTTGGCAGGTGGTATATGTTAACGTCTTGTTCAAAATTAAGAATCTTGTTCAGGTTAGGTTGAGTTCATGATTTTATGCTTATATTGCAACAATTAACATAAAAGATTATCATAGTTTAGGGCTTTCTTGCAATAAGAAGAAAAGCATTTGCAGATTTCCCACAGCATAACAAGATACAACTCAATGCTGGAAAAATAAATAAAAAATGTGATACAACATAAAAATGAAAGCAATGGTGTTGTTACTTCATTCTCCTATTAATCAATCAACTGCATTGCCCTCACCTATTTTATAGGACTACAGCCATTGATCAGTATCACGCTAGAAGCCTTCAGCCTTGGAAGAAAAGTTTTTTCGGGTTTTAGTTTGATAAAGAGATTGAACTACTGCAGTTTAGAAATAAATACAAAACACCATAACTTTCACAACCCAATACATAATTATATCCAACAAAAACACAAGGCTCTACAGTTTTGGGGGCAAAATATCAATTAAAATTATAACATAGCAAACAACATATTTTCGAAGTATACTTCTAATAGCATCGTCCACTGAGGAATTACAATTTAAGATACACTTAATTTCTACATGTTATATAAAAGTTGGGTGGAAAACCTTCACTTTAACATAAAAGTGAAAATTGCTAGATAAATGCTAGATCTTTGTGATTTCCCTGTTTAATCCAAGTCCATCTCCATATTATAAGTAAGATGTGCTGGTAATAAACATCATTAACTCAAAAAAGCTGACTCTGCCAAGTCAATAGCACGAGCAAGACCAGCAGCTTTATTTTCACATTCTTGCTGTTCATCATCTGGAGTGCTGTCTGCCACTATTCCGGCCCCAGCTTGAAGGTAGGCGACCCATTCCTGGCGCTTATTGGCATCCTTGTATGAGTACATTGTGTCGTATCGGGTTCCTGTTGGGAACACAATGGTCCTGAGAGCTAATGCAACTTCCATATCACCAGAGTACGATATACCTCCAAATCCCCCGCTGTAAGGCCCCCGTCTTGTCACTTCTAATTGATCAATCAACTCCATTGCCTTCACCTTTTTATTAAAGGATTGCAGTCAATGATAAAAGTTATACTAGAAGCCTTAAAATAAGAGCATATCTGACCATTTAATTGATATAAATCTGAAACCAAATTAAGGGGGTCATTTGTTTACAATTTAATTATCCAAAATTGGCTTCTGCCAAATTGTCCAGACATTAAGGTTGCTTGAAAATTTATTCTTCTGGCCTTGATTAAACTTAACTTTACAAAATCAAGCTAAATTCACTCCAAAAATATGAGCTGAACCATTCAAAACATTAACCTTTAAGATTTAACAATGGGCGCCCAAGACCACAATGGAGAAACTAGAAAATTAGCTACCTAGATTGCAATGTGTTCTGAAGTTTTTGAAGGTGAGAAGAAAAAAGAAGCTGGAAGTAAAAGAAAGAAAAATAACAAAATGATATCCCGTTTTTATTTCAAAAGAGAAGAGAAATGTTAATATGAAAGACAAAACAAATTTGTTACATTTATTGAATTTTAAAATATTTATTAACTTGCTTCCCGCTCTCCATTTTTTTTTTTTGGAGGGGGGTCTATGTTGGTATATTCCCTTCTCTTCTCTCCTTAAAAAGCTTAAGAACACAACTGAAGAGGTAGATTTTTCAATCTCATTCTTGTCCAAGGAAGAGAGAGCACTTCACTCATCTATATATACTTGTGTTCTTGACCAGTTAAAAGCAGATGAATTCCATTATCAGGTTGCGTGAATACTAAACAATATAAACAAGTGAAACAGATGTAAATAGAACAAAGATGATGTAGATATAACCTTTGGTGCTCCACTAACGGTTCCAACAGGTAATGCAGCACGAAGGGCATCCCATGAAGTCAAATGATCAAGCAATTCTCCGGTAACCTGTGTAAATATAAGAAAAACAACACAATTTTTGCCAAGATAAGCAATTATGATGCTTTGCAAAGCTTCGAGGCACGATAAGCATTTAGTACCGTACAATAAGAATTTTTAGTATATAAAGCATGGCCTAGGTTCTCTAAAACAATAAATGATGCATAGGAATCCTTTCATTGACAATTTTAGGCACATTTCCACACAGGAATGTATAATTCACCATTTTTTTTCATTTGACAGGATACCTCGAGATTCTATGTTAGGAGTGAGTCCCACCTGTTTAAACAAATAACAAAGAATTTTATTTTGAGGGGGGTTTGGGGGTGTGTTCTTGATCGATTCTTTCCTACTTTTGGTTCCAAGAAAAGTGGGTGCAAAATGATTTCAACAACTTGGAGATGCAACGAACGTCTCCCAAACCATTTGCCCGAGTATCTGGTGCTGACACAATTGTGGTGCATTACCAAATAAATTAAGTTAAAACTCATATAATAATTCATGTATATGAGGAATATATTTATCATGATTCATGGCTATTTTCTTTGTGAAACCACTTCAGGTTGTGTGAAGTATCCTTGAAATTCTCTAGATACTGATGCCTCCATTGTTAAAAACTCAGCTGGCCCAGCGGTGGCAAAGTTGCTTCTAGAGCTAGAAGAGGTCCATATTTGATTCTTACCACAAATAACCCGAATAAATAAATAAATTCACATTAACTACTAGCGCTTACCGTGGAGCTGATATGCATAACATGAGAGTAGCGTTCAACAGTCATCAGTTTTTCGACATTAACAGAACCAGATTTCGAGATCTACATCAAGAAATAGTTCCAAGTCAAAGGAGGCATGACAACATTCACAGCATGAGCAGTAATATTTATATGGTGATAATAAGGAATTATAACAGAAAATTTGTGTCATCTAGAACATTACCGACGTATAAAATATATCCCTAAAAATGCTTAACACTCCTTAATTTTGAAGAGAAGTACTTAAAATTATGCATAAATGCAGTCAAACTGTTGAATGAGTTGTCAACATTATACGGATAGTCAGGTGAGAGTACAAAGCTGACACAAAATGAGGCAAAACAATTTTTCCAGACCACTTGCCTACTATCTGATGCTTAAAGCTAATTATCCAATGCCTAATGATGGTAAGCTATTAAAACAGAAAAATGATCATAAAACCCGAGTCTACATTCTAGCCTAGAGGTTAACTAAATAAAGTTCCACGGTTCATATAATTGGAACATATAGGAGGTACCTTCCCGACATCATTACGTCCCAAATCAACCAGCATGATATGCTCTGCACATTGTTTTTCATCATTTAGCAGCTGCTTTTCTAGCATCTCATCTTCCTGCAAAGTCTTCCCTCTTCTAATAGTACCAGCCAAAGGCCGATTAACAATCTTCTTCTGTGGAAAATCACAATGTGTGCTCCTTTAGAATAATGACCTTATGCATCACAATTGGCATGAAACAATTTGCATTATAATCTCAGATTAATTTTTTTTTAATCTTATTATTAGTTTTCCTTCTCTCTCTCTAAAGTAACAATATTATACAACTGTAGTATGTATAGAACTTGCATACCTTCTTTACACTAGTAAGTATTTCAGGGCTTGAAGAAACCAGAATGCACCCTCTAGCCTGATGAGATGTGATTTGAATATGAGAATAGTTTGTGGTAGGCAAAAACACAGAAAACAGCAGTATTGGTAGTTTCGAGAAACATACTTGCAAGTAAGTCATATATGGACTTGGATTCACAACTCTCAGTGCCCTATAGACTTCAAATGGATCTGCAAATGTTCGGCGCTCAAAGCGTTGACTTAAAACAATCTGAAAAATGTCCCCTGAAAGAATATGTTCTTTTGCCTGTACTACTGCATTCCTATACTCTTCGCTTGTCATGTTAGCCTTTTTCAGGGAATCCCCAAACTGCTGAGTGCATAACTCGATGGAACCTGGAGATAGCCTCGGCCTAACAATTAGATAAGATATTAATGTATATTGAAAAGCCTTCTGTAATGCAATTTTGCAGTGCAAAAAAGAGAAAATGGCAACTCACGCATCAATATCTTGCACTTTAGACACGAGTGCCTCCAAACGATCCATCCCATCTTGGTAGGCTTTCTCAACAGATGGATAGCAATCAAGCCGCACCCAGTGAATCACAAAAGCTTTCTGACAGTGAAGATGTCCAAAAAAGGGGCCTCACTTACAAACCATTACAGAAATCAATCGAGAAAATAAT
The DNA here is from genome assembly GCA_028671895.1 of Oenanthe sinensis. NCBI lineage: Eukaryota > Viridiplantae > Streptophyta > Magnoliopsida > Apiales > Apiaceae > Oenanthe > Oenanthe sinensis. The sequence continues at coordinate 7,059,298 of CM053811.1, forward strand.
AACAATGCAACTAACATGATTTGCAAAGGGACAATAGCTGTGGAGATGACTGATGAAGGAGATTTTGCTGGTTCTACTGCATTTATTAAGATTCTCTAAAAGTTGGTTGCTAAAGAGTAGCTAATTCAACGTTAATTGACCTACTGCAGTCTAGTAAAATTATTGTCATACAACAGAACTTCCTTTTCTACAGGCCAGCATTTAATATATGTAGAATGTTAGAGTAATTAGGGAAATCTCCTATGACTAGAAAGTGAATACTTCCCTCACTTAGGAGGGTAGTTGTATAAATTACGGACGGTTACTTTGAAAAAATGAAATTTTAAGAAAGTCTTTTATCTATGAACTTACTTTTTACTACTCCTCACTTGTGTTTTCATACTTCTATTCTATCCTGTCGATAAACTGTCAAGAAAGCCCTCAAGTAAATTTTCTCAACAAGCGAGGAGGAAGTAGCAACTCGTGAAGATGATATGTAAAGTGTACTTTTAATTCTCTACTGATTGATAGTAGGATGTTAAAGTGGAAGTGTGGAACTGCTCTCTGTATGTAAATTTTATACGAACAAATAGGTATTATTGTTTAGGAGTGATCAACCCGTCGAATTGTGCTTACTTCATAAAGCTTCGCCCTCCGGACGAATTAAGTAAAAAAACAATCCTTAATTAGACTTGTATATACTGTGTAAGAGCTCACCCATATTTTAATTCCCCAAGAGTACCTTCTCCACATGATCAAACACAATAACGTCATCATAGAGTCCTAGATGAATGTCTGCAAGATTTCTGTCATCCAGTGGTGCTTTTGGGAATGGAATTTTCTTCTTCTCTGAGTAGCGAACTGTATCGTACGAGAAATAACCAACCCACCCACCTGTTCATGTTTAATCAATAGAAGGACAGCATCAGTAAACTACATGATACTGTTAGAAATATTTCGATAATACAGGACAAATACTTCTTTATAAATGTAAAACTCAAACAAGACGAACAAGTACATACTTGCTGTGAGCTGTACAACATACTAAATCACTCAAATCGAGATGATCTATGTTTGTCACATTCTGCTTTGCTTTTTATACATTCAAGTTTGCAGCATCAATTCAAGTAACATCATAACCTAGTACAAATTCAGTTGCTTCCACTAGTACACAAGTTCTAACAGGTCTTTCCATAACAGATTCTCTTTGTTAACAACAATTGATAACAAAAGAAAAGTTATTTTCACATTGTAATATTTTCCAGCACTTTTTGTTTAACACTATAACATAATGAGACAATCCGACACTAACCCCCACATACCCACATTGTTGCATTCCACCTCATGGTAGACATTGAAGGATGAAAGTGAAATAAAATAAAACAATTCTTTTACTTTTAATTATCAGTTCTTCATGTGCTATAGAATGAATTCTTGAAACATATATTGTAAATCCTTGAATTCATTTATTGGAAATGTTAAAGTATCCAGAAATGAAGGAATTCATCAGAACTCAATTTTAAGATAGTACAAACTAGCTTCCTGAAGTGTCTGTTGTTATGGCTTCTTTAGTAGACCATATAGGATTAAAAGCCATCTTAAAGGTCAGACCTCAGTGAAGATTGCCCAGACCTGGCGAGTCCCCAGTGAAGGAGACTTTCAGCTCCATCATATGAGACTGAGAGCCCCTACCCACTGGGGTCACCTACGCAAGGTTAGAGATTATACTGTTTTAATACTTCCTTGCTAAGATCAATTCTTTTCGACAAAAAAATAATTACCCCATCCCATTTATAGGTACGTCATACATAGACTAATGTTTCACCTTAGAACTAACATAATAAGGCTAACTAAACATTATAATCCTTTCACCACAATCTTTTACCACAAAATGCATCTGGTAGTTCCTCAAGAAGTTGTGGCTTCCAATCTTTAGAAATACTTCTCGGAATCTCCATAGGATCATCTACAACCTTCTCCGTCAATCGCCCTTCCTCATGGTCCATTATTGTAACTCTGTTATCTTTAGCTACAATTTCCATTGCTGGCTGAGAACCAACTACACTATAACGTCCCTAAAAAAGCAAATTAAACAAGAAAGAAAAAATACAAACTTAAATCAACACGAAGATACTAACTTAATATTTTGCAAATAGTGCAATAATATTTAATGAACAAATTTCACGCCTCCTTACAACATTAGAAACTTGATGACCAGGCTCAACGGACTCAAAAAGAAAACTAGGAGCCTCACGATCATCTTCTTTAACCAAGCAACGATAAGCAAGAACTGGAGTCAAGTGGTCAGCAAATATGCATCTGTGAAGTGGAATCAAATTCCCGAATCGTGAAGCTTCAGTAAATTTAACCTCATCCGCAACTAAAAAACAAATGTAAACATCAATATTAGTATCTTACTAACTTAACCTTACAAATATAACAATAACAATAAACCTTCATTTCATCGTCAAGTCGTCAACTAACCAATCATAAATAACATTGCAAAATTAATTCAAAAAAATTATCTATTATATTCTCCTTATTTCCGAGAAGTTAAGTAATTGAATTAACAACAAAATATCATGCATTTATTAAAGAAATTTTGCACTACTTTTTGCACCTAATTTTAAAAAAAAAACATAGTAACATTATATTGTCTGAATTTCACTAATATTATGTCTAGCAATGAAATATGAGCAAAAAGCCACAAATATTACTTAGATACATAATATCATGCCCATTTAACAAAATACGTGCAAAATATCACATCTAGTTACATAATACATGAAAAGGCCACAAATATTACGAAACGAAATACTATTATGTCTAGTTACCAAATACGTGCAAAAAGTCACAAATATTATGTCTACTTGCATACATAAACATGTCCCATTACAATATACTTGCAAAATCTCACATCTAGTTACAAAACACATGGAAAAGTCACAAATATCGTGTCTAATTACAAAACCAAATATCACGAGTGCTAAATATCACATTTAATTACATAACACATGGAAAAGTCACAAGTATTATGTCTAATTACAAAACCAAATACTATTATGAGTGCAGAATGTCACATCTAGTTAGAGCATCTCCAACAGCTTCCTTATTTAAGTCCCTAAACTAAAATTTAAGGAATTAGACTGAAAAATGGGCTCCAACATTGTCCTAGTGATTCCTTATATCACTAGGATTCACTGGGATCCACTTATAAATAGGTAACCACCCATTCTTCCTAAACATGTCCTAACTTATATTTTATAATAAAATATTATAAACACCATCTTTGTATAGTACATCTTTAATTATGAAAAGTGTTTTTAATAAAAAAATATAAGATGAAGAAGGGATATAAGTAACATTATTAGAGTTCAAGTTACCTATATATATCCTAAATTACTAAGATTCAATATTTTATATTAAATTAAAAAAATAAACTAGGACTCTTTTGGAGTTGCTCTTACATGCACGTGGAAAAGTCACAGGTATCATGTTTAGTTCAAAAACAATATACTATTATTATGGGTGCAAAATGTCACACTTACATAACATATGGAAAAGTCACAAATATCTAGTTACCAAACGAAATACTATTACCGTTCGATAAACGAATACACTAAGAACTGAAAAATTATATTATTAATCAAGATTATTCATTTATCGAAGTTAAAAATACGTTATCTCTATTATATGTTGGGACCAGATCGAAGTTAAAAATACGTTATCTCTATTATATGTTGGGACCAGATCGAAGTTAAAAATACGTTATCTCTATTATATGTTGGGACCAGAGGTTATTTATTATCGAATATTTATTTATCGAGTTTCTACTGTACGTCTGATTATCAAATACAGTACGTGTAAAAAGTCACAAATATGTTTAGTTACGAAATATGCGCAAAAAATCAAATGTACGGGTAATAAGGAACGTAGGAAGTTGGAAAACTTATAAGCGCGCATACGTATGGCGTATATAGTAAGCATATAGTGTAGAGGTGTAGTAAGAGACCTTGATAGGGAGATTGAATAGCAGCGCAGCATTTATGTAAAACAGGGAGGGAGAGTGAAGGATACGAAATGAAACATTTTCCGATGGAGAAAGAGGCGGTCGGAGGTAGAGATTTGCGGGGAGTTGAAGGAAAAAAGCGGGGAGAGATAGTTAGGGCTTGCATTTCATATATTAACGAGAGAGAGAGAGAGATTTGTGTATAACGGTTGCTAGTTAGTACTACTCGGCAGTAGAGAGAGAGAGAGAGAGGTGAGTGAGAGGAGTGTTTAATTACATGGTCGGGTACTCGGGTCATTGGATTGGATATATATGTGCATTTTATATAACGCACGCTTAAACACAGGCATGTGCTCGGCGCGAGTTGCGACGCCTGACCACTGTTCTAAAAACTCAGTTTAGCTGATTAACCATTCGGTTCTTAGATTTTTTATTATAATGATTTGAGTTATAGCCCTTACAAAAAAATATTTGTTCTAAAGAATTTTCAGGATGGGTTGGAGTCGAATCCAATACCTAAAATAACAGATGATAGGTTCTTAGATTTAATTGGGATTGATCGATTAAAAATATTAAAAGTAAAATTTTATGGTTAATAAATTGAATACAAGAGACTCGAAAGTTAAAATTCACTTAAATCCTAAATACATGAATATTCAAATACGGAGAATTGGTTTTCTTTTTTTAAAGAAGAAGGTTTGGAATATATTTTGAATCACATGTATATGATATATATAACTATCGTTTAATTTATTTGATAAATAATTCATAAATAAATATGTATATTTATAGTTTTTAACTTATGAATTACTTAGGAAAAAACAAACACGGACATTGTTTGTTACCCTTGTCCACATGTGAATAGATTGATTGATATAACTAATTTATGGTACTTAAGAGTACCAGAATTACAAGATCACCTCCTAACACCCCGTTGATCAGGTAGAATACTTTTTTACTGAAAAACTGTCAAGATGGTGTTTAATAAATTCCAAAAATTATGGTCTGGAAAAACGTTTTTATCTAAAATTGTTATTAGATAAAACATATGTCCCCTCATATTTTTGGAAAAAAATGCTTTGAGCTTTTGTAGGAAATAATTATCAGTTTTATCATCAAACTTTCCCAAAAACATTATTTTTATATATTATATCACAAAATATATATAAATTAAAAAAATTACCAAACAATTATTTGATTTTCCTAACTGCACATTTTTTATCAGCATTTTTTCTCATAATAAAACAATTTTTAAAAACAATACCAAACCGAACCTAAATCTTTACCTTCAGTGGACAAACATGTGTTGTTTTCCTCTTGTGCACTTGCCCATAATCTTGAACATTTACATCATTTCGACACCATCTCCCTAAATATAATGCATATTTTACATACGAGGCCATTCTCTCTATTTTTCGTGTCTAAGTAATACTTGTACTTATCATGTGTTTCGTTTACAACTCAAAATCTAAGCTCCAAGTTGATTACATAGTTATTCATATATGCTTCACTTATGTGTATAAACGATGATGATGTATTACAAATTTACAAACACCAGAAATCGTTTTGTAAATCGGTTTTTTTTACGTAAAAGAACGAGGAGATACGGTTGGATATAAATATAGTATATCCCAATCTTTTTACTCTATTAATTAATATCATAATATGTACTATGCATTGTTCTAGAAATCGGTAATTAATCACTAATTAAATTCTCCATTATTCAATTAATCATTCTGATTAATGCCGATTCATCTGATTAATGCCGATTCATCCGATTAATTTATCTTCCATATCTTCACCGACTAAGTCCAATTTCCATTTTTTACAATAATGTTACTATATATCACATGATTATGTGATTTCACTAATTTATTTTAAAAATTATTCCTTTCATCCCCTTTTAGTTGTCTCTTATGGAAAAAAAATGTGTCACCAATTATTTGTCCTTCTCACTTTTCAAAATAATTTTAGGGAAATTCCTAATAGTATCACTGTACTATTGGCTTTTCCAAATGGTGCCAATTATTGTTTTGAACTTCCAAGTGGTAATACCGAACTATTGACTTCGTCCACACTGTAACACTCCGTTATCTATCTGTTAGTCAAACGTTATAATCATTGGTACCACTTGAAAAAGTCAATTCTATAGTGGTACCATTAAGAATTTCCCTATATAATTTTCATAAATCGACTAATTTTAATATTGATTAAAATCTTTAAAATAATAAGATTAAAATCTGTTAGGGATTGTGGTACCAACAATGTAATCAACTAATATTTACTTAGATTAATTAATAATTAACTAAGTAAAACATACTGTCATATATAGTTTGACAGTATGTTTAAAATGTCACTTGTAATAAGATGCTCAAATAGAAAGTAGGTGACAGTAAGTATCAATAGTTACTGTCATGTGTAAATGAAATAAATGATTCATGAAGTAGAAGTTCACAAAGTGTTCATGCACAACATATATCAATTTTCTGACAGTAACATTCTACATTCTGGAGCCTACGACAGCATATTCAAGTGACAACAACTTTTGGAAACAGACGACAGCAACTATTTTTTGACAGTAAACTTGACGGAGATTGAAGATTCAAGACATCAAGTTTCCTGACAGTAGTCTGTTTCAAGTAGCAGATTAGGTAAAGTCATTCACAGATTGATCTTGACATTTCTACGTAGTCTGTTAAGTCTACAATTGCAACTTGAGAAAAAGCAAGCAAAAAGGGTGAAGCGTGCTCATGGTGTCAAGAATGTCAAATCTTCACATAGTACCTTTATCTACATTTGGAATGAAGACAAGACTTATGAAAAAAAAGTAAGATTACTAATTCGAGTAATGTCCAGGATTCAAGGAAAAGTGTACATGTATGTTAGGAATTAGGAGTTCTAGAAGTTTACAGGGGGTGAATGTATACTTCAAATCTTTTTCACTCTTTTGATTTTTATGGACTAGATAAACTGTCAACTGGATTGTAAGGTTGAGCAAGTAAAACAGATTTAAGTTAGAACAACAGATAGAGAAATGAGTATAATGAACACTAGATGTAACTTTCAATCTAATTTTATTAGCATGACATCAACTTTCAGCTTCTTGTTCTAGGAAGATTATAATTATAAAACTCACAAGACATCTATAAAACTCACATAAGATAGATTAGCTATAACTAGAAATAGACAAGACATGTTTTACAATTGACTAATATCTATTTCTAGCTAACACTATTGTGACAGACTGCTACATCCAGCCTTAATAAATTACTAAATACAGAAGTTATGTTTAATTTTTAATAATTTTAAACATGAAGATTAACGTTCAACTAACGGAGTGTTACCATGTGGATGAAGTCAATAGTTCAGTATTACCATTTGGAAGTTCAAAACAATCATTGGTACCATTTGGAAAAGCCAAATGTACGGTGGTACTATTAGGAATTTCCCTTTAATTAATTATAATTTTATAACGTTTGACTAACGGTCAGCTAACGGAGTGTTATAATATGGATGAAGTCAAAAGTACAGTGTTACTACTTGGAAGTCTAAAATAGTGATTGGTGCCATTTGAAAAAGCCAATAGTACAATGGTACTATTAGGAATTTCCCATAATTTTATAAAGATTTTTCCAAATATTACCTTTATATTACTATTTCTAATAATTGTCTAATTCAAATATACAAACAATTCAACTAATTTAATGCAATTATAAGGGGCAATCATAAAAACAAATTATGTAATTAATATTTTTTTAATAAGTACTCTTTTTATTTCAAAATAAGTGTTGTTTTGATTTTTTGTACATATTTTAAGGTCTAAAAAATATTTTCAAATTCATTTTTTTAAATTTTTTTCTGAAAAAAAATTATATAATATAATTTTATTCAGAAAAATAAATTTTGAAAAATGAGTTGTTTAAGTAAACATTTTTTACATTTTAAAATATGTGGAAAAAATCAAAGCGACATTTATCTATCTATCTATCTATCTATCTATATATATAGTAGCCTGAGATTAAAGCATGATGTGACAGCTTTAAATCTTTTTTTACTATTTTTTCTTGCTTTCTGGTTGATGGTCCCCCTATATTCATGCCGCTGGCCATCTTCACTAGGTTATATGTCCGATACTTCATTCAACCAAGGTTAGATTCTATTGTCATACATGTATTATTTGAAACTCTTTAGGTTTTGATGATCATACTGTTAGCA